>OZ038380.1:130649722-131849722 GCA_964036045.1 Eutreptiella sp. 'Long Island Sound 2002' | reverse complement strand
TGACCGCCACATCGGACGCGCCGGCCGCAACAAACCTCAGAACTAACTGAGAGGACAACAAGGACAACATCAAGCTGCGCCGGCGCGGGCTGCGGCGCGATAAAGCCCACAACGAACAAGCTGACCGTAAGGCGGCTAACACAACCATGTACCAACCACACTGGTGCAGTGACAACGACCCCACAATAAACAGACCCCACGCAAGCCGGCCAACACCAAACCAGCCGGGCATGCAAGGGTCGAAACGGGAACAGCGCTCCATGGGTTGGCGACACCATTGTGCGCCACGCCTGCCGACGATCATATCCACGGTCACAACACAGGGCCGCAACTGTACCATTTTACAACCGACCAACCAACCGCAATGAACTACTTCGCACCCCCGGCCCCCCGGGAGAGCGCAAGCTCGACGGAGTCAGGAGACGTGAGTACGCGTCACGGCTTGCGAGGCCCGTTGCACGTGCTTCTTCAAGTCGTCTCACGCCTACTGAGAACCAACCCAGGTGGGGGTGCCTGCAGGACAGGGCGTTTGGCCTGGCTCCCAGCCCCTGGGCCCCAGAATCCGGAGGTTGATGAGGATGTGCGATGGGACCCTCCCCCACATATCATCCGCCCAAAGGAGAGGAAAGTGAGACTTTGGTCGAACATGGGTTACCTCTCTGGGCAGGACCCGCAGTAGGGTACTGCTGGCGGCGACCGCGCCCTTCCCCCATGTGGGGGAGCCGCCTTGTGGGGGCAGGTGAAGTAGGGCCGTGGCTGGGTGAGCAAAAGCCCCTTGGTAAGACACCCCTGGCGAGCAACCCCAGTCCCGAGATGATCTACCCACCTACCTACCTGCTAAATGCCCTATTTTCCCTGGCGTACCTAAACTGAGGTATGAACATGGTACTGAAAGTAACACATGCATCGGTGGTGAACAACCAGCTCACAAGCAGGTGCCGAGGGAGAAGGAAATAACACTGCCTTTCGCCGCTTTGTGTTGCCTTGAGTGTGCGAGCGCAGCTTGTGGTGTTACCTATCACATCACTTGATGCTCGCTGCTTTTGGCCCCGCATCCAAGACTCTCTTCCTCTGCATCTGTCTTGTTTTTTCTCTTTCTCCCTTCATCGCCTTGATTGTGTTCTGTCCACTTGGCTCTTGGCTTCTCTCCTTGTTTCTTGGTGCGTGAGCGAGGGAAGGAAGGGAGTGGTCGGGGGACTGAGGTTAGCATCGCGTACGCCAGGGCTTGCAACAAACGATGAAGCCTCCTATTGACCATCAACTGAACCAAAACAGGAACAAAACTGACGAACTGACCCTGACAAGACGAACTATCCACCATAGTGTTATACCTCCAACTGTAATAAGGTGGGACACAACACCCAGACAGGCAGACAGACAGACAGAATTTTCTGTTTAGAGGTGATCCAGACAGGCAGAAAGACAGAATCCTTTTTTCAGGTTGGATGCAGACAAACAGACAGAGACAGACAACGTGGCAGTCGCGAGAGCGATCTGTCATCAACAGACTGGAGATCGATAAACCTTCAGAGAATGAAGAAGAAACATTGTAGGTAAAAGTCTTTTGCATGATTTTAAGGTTCGAAGGGACAACAGATAGTCACAGATTTTTCTGTTCGCACAGGAGACAGAGGTCATGTTGCGAAGGGTATTAATGGGTTTCTTACGACCAAGGAACCATGGATTCCATGTATGTTTGTTCCCTTCTCCGTTGCATGCATATGTGCATGTATATTATGTAGGCGCATTTCGATTGATAGAAAATGTCGCTTCGTAGACTTGTGGCTTTGTAGGGTGTTTCCTCTTTTATTGTTTCTCTTGCTTCACACTTCTTTGTAAGTCGTGAGTGGAGAACCGTGTTGTGAGTGCATCAAGGCACTCAACATCCGAATCCATAATAAGGTGTGAGTGCATCGAAGTACTCGATGTTCAATTCCACACAAAGGTGTCAGTGCCTGGAAGCACTCAATGTTCGAACCCAAACAAAAGTGTGAGTGCATCAAGGCACTCAAGGTTCGATTCCAAGCAAGAGTGTGAGTGCATCATTGCATCAATGTGGTCCCAATGAAAAGAAGTGTGAATGTATGAGAAAAGACGTGGTGATACAACTTTATTGGCATGGTGAGAACTCATGGGATGAATGAAGGAATTGAACAACGAATCTTCTTTAATTAAGGCGACTTAAATCTGATTATTTTGTCATTTAGTTATGTTGTTGATTGTTGATATACTTTTTCTGTTCGTTCTCGGTTAGTTTCAATGTGCATGCCGTTTGTGCACTTGTGATCTTTATAATTGTTTGCTTGTGTGAGCGATTGGAGAGGATCGTGTTGCGCGCGCTGGGGTCCTGTCCCAGAACGAAATAAGGAGATAGGTAAAACACGACGAAAAAACATTCTGAATAGCTGAAAATAAAGCTGATTAGTATAAAAAACGCTTAGGCCAAAAAGTGCGCTGGGAAACGCGTAAAAATGCGACGAAAACTTTTTCGACGTAAAATAAATGAATAGTTCACGCAGTAAGCACTGTAGCGCCCGTAGGACCCTAGCGCCGTCCCTGCCGTCGTCTAACTCGCTATAGGCGCAAAGAAAACCGTGTCGCGAGCGACGCGTAAAACTCGAAAAATGCTTTCGTAACACGCCATGCCCCTGCCCTCGCTCCTTCACGCCCTGTCTTATTCGCCATGTACCTTCCCCTCCCGCCTGTGCACCACCCTCGACGCTTCTGCCTCCTTTTCGCTGCAGGTGGTCCGTACGTGGCGTCAAGGACAAGGACAACGAAGCCACCAAGGCGAAACCATCCCGGACACCGCCACGAACGCAGGGTGACATGTAAGGCAGGGAGGCAGACATGGTCTTGCTGCCTGCAAATGTGTGAGTGTGCGTGCGTTGGGTAGTGTATAATTTTATTTTATTTTAAAAAACGTTTTCTTTAGAAGAAACAAATTTTGCAGCGGTTTTACAAGTAGATTCGGGCCACGCGAGGCAGGCGACAGTGAAATGCGGCAAGGAGCGACAGGAAGGCGACAGGGTGGCGACAGGAAGACGACAGGGTGGCGACAGGAAGACGACAGGCCAGCGGCAGGATAGCGGCAGGGAAGCGACAGGAAGCGACAGGCAGGCGACAGGAAGGCGACAGGGGAGGTGCGACAGGAGGGCGACAGGAGGGCGACAGGGCGGCGACAGGGTGGCGACAGGGAGACGACAGGGAAGCGACAGGAAACAAGACCTAGCGACAGGATAAGCAACAGGAAAGCGACTGGAAGACGACAGGTGGGCAACAGGGCTAGCGGCGACAGGGAAGCAACAGGGAAGCGACAGGAGAAAGCGACAGGAGAGCGACAGGAGAGCGACAGGAGAGCGACAGGAGAGCGGCAGGGTGTTTTTTTGCGACAGGAAGAGGACAGGAAGGCGACAGGAAGGCGACAGGAAGGTGACAGGAGAGCGACAGGCCTATGGAAGACAACAAGTGGGACAAAATAGTACATGGACTTTTATACAGGTGGATATATGTAAAGAAAATGAGAACCAATGTTTTACATTTTTTTGGATTCTTATGAAGATATCATTTCATTGTTGGATGGATAAACGTTTAGCGTTTGGTGAATTTTATCGATTCATTCCGCAGGTATATTTCGCCTGAAACTGAGAACTAAATGATAGAGATAAGTGTCAACTGCAAACTTTCCCGATCAGCAATGACCCCGACAGGTCCCGACAGCAAGAACTCGTCCCGACAGCAATAACGTTTATTTATGCAAGCATTTCATTGAGTTAATCCAACAATTGTTTCTGATTGCGTTCTTGTCCTCTTCGTTTCACATTTTCTGTTTATAGTTTCTGTTATGAACATGCTCTCCGTTATCTCAGACAAGGCCGCAAGAAAATGAAACAAGAAAGAAAAGGTACTTGTGTGTGTGTGTGTGTGTGTACAACGCCCGCACAGCAGAGCGCAGCACCATTCAGCACCGTACGGCACAGCACAGCACAATTTCAGCACTGCACGGCACAGCACAGCACAACTCAGCACCCCACTAATCTTCAACCTGCAGCGACACGCTGAAGCAAATGACGGAGCAGTTTGGGAACACACAAACACAACTGGTTGATCAAGTCCACGTAATTCACTTTGCCAAAGTGCACTGCTTTTTCAGTTTGCCGCTTCCTCTCTTTCAAACAATGAACCACTATCTCAGACTATTATGAACAGTCTGTTGACGCAGTTTGACGATCTGAAGACTTTAACGGCTGATGCTGTCGACGCTGTTTGCGCAGAACTGAATGTATGTCGCAGAGGGTAGTAGCGTCGAGGGCTTACACGTGCTTCGCACTTGTGCATTTTCAGGATTTGCACAAGGAAAACGTTGAGAACGATTTGCAAGTTTGCCGCACAGGAGAGGACACACGGGGCCTGCTCGACGCCATCGCCAACAGTTGAGACTCTTGCGCATCACTGTCATCTTGCACTGCTGACTGCGCCTATGCTGCCTGAAAGCTTAAGGTTGACGAGCATTTCGTAGTGCCAGGCACGCGCGTGGCTGTGTGTGCCTGTGCTGCCTTGGGACAACCGAGAGCCTTGGACTTTATCAGCTTTGTGGACTTCTTTGGTTGCTGTGGTGCTAAACAATCCCGGCAGCAGGACAGGACACCACAACACCACACGGCAGCACAGCACCATGGGGCACAGCACAGGGGGGCAGGGCACCAAGGGAGAGCAGGGACGCACAGCAACACCGCACAGGGCGGAGGGGACAGGGAACGCACAGCACAACACCCCAGGACGCGCACGGCACAGAGCACAGCGGCGAAGAACACCAGGCAGCAACACAACACAGCACAAACACACACAGCGCGGCAAGATAAGACAAAACACAGCGCAGAAAGCACAGGACCACAAGACGAGGGACAGCGCCCCAGGACACGACACAGCGCGCGACAGCACCAAGCAGAGCAAAACCAAACAACACAGCGCACAACAACACAACGCCAGGCGGCAGGACACGCAGCAACACGGGGCAGCACAGCACCCAGGGACACACCACAGCACACCACCGAAACACGACACCAGGACCCACCAGGACCCACGAGGAGACAACAGAGGACAGCCAGGCCCAACAGCAAACACGCAAACACAACAGACAACAACACAAAACACCAGCCAGCGCCGCAGGGGCAAGAGAGCAACGCACAGAGAGCAACGCCGCAGGCACACCGGCACCGCAACGCACAAGCAGAGCACGGGAACCGAAACAGCGCGGAGCAGCACGGAAAGACAAGGAACAACAAGAAGAGACCGGCAGAGAACGCAGCAACGCACGACAGCAAAGCACAACAAAAGTAGCACAACAAGACCCAACACAACACAGCGCAAGAACTCAACCAGACACAAGCACACCAGACAACACGGCACAGCACAAAACGCACCACAGACCGCAGGAAAACGCGACACGACGCAGGACGAAGCAAAACACAGGACACCACAACCAGCCGAGCGGGGAACAAACAACACACAGTGCCAAGGCCCAGGGCAACCGGGGCCGGAAACCGGAAAAAGGCAGAGACAACGGGGGCGCACAGCGGAAAAAAAACCGAGCACCGAGAGGCAGCGGCAAAAACTGCGAGACGAAAAAGGGGGGGCGGGGGCAGCAAACACCAGGGAGCAGCCCACGGCCAGGCTGCAAACACATAGGAGGCAAGAGCGCACAGCGAGCCGGGAGGCGGGAGGCAAAAAAAAACAAAGAGCACACAGCGCCAAGGCCCAGAGCACCCGGGGCCGGAAACCAGCGAAAGCCACAGACAGCGGGGGCGCAAAAAAAAACCGAGCACCCAGAGGCAGCGACGAAAACCGCGAGACACAAAGGAGGCTGTGGGGGGACAGCAACCACCAGGGAGCAGCCGACGGCCAAGCGGGAAACACAAACGAGGCGAGAGCGCACAGCAAGACGAGAAGCCGAGAGCCACCAAAACAAACAGCACACAGCGTCAAGGCCTACGGCACCGGGGCCGGAAACCAGAGAAAGCAAGAGACAGCGGGGAAAGAGACAACGGCGGCGCGGAACGAGAGAGGGAAAAAAAGAGAAGGAGCACCGAGCGGCGGCAACGAAAGCAGCGGACAGAAGGCGGGGGGGGGGGGGGCAGCAACCACCAAAGAGTGGCCAACGGCGAGGCGGGACACATAAGACGAGAGCGCACAGAGAGCAGAGAAGCGGGAGGCCAACAAAACAAACAGGCCACAGCGCCAGGGCCCAGGGCAGCCGGGGCCGGAAACCAGTGAAAGCGAGAGACAGCGGGGGCGCACAAAAAAAACCGAGCACCAAGAGGCAGCAACGAAAGCCGCGAGAAACGAAAGAAGAGGGGGGGGGTCGGGGGGGCAACAACCACCAGGGAGCAGCCGGCGGGGCAAGAGGGCACGGAGAGCCGAGAGGCGGGAGGCGAGCAAAACAAACAGCACACAGCGCCAAGGCCCGGGGCACCTGGGGCCGGACACCAGAGAAAGCCAGAGACAAAGGGGGCGCAAAAAAAAAACAAAAAAAGAGAGGCCGGGGGGGGGGGGGAAAGAAAAACAAAGCGCCAAGGCCCAAGGCAGCCGGGGCCGGAAACCAAAGAAAGCAAGATACAAAGGGGGCGCAAAAACAAAAAAAAGGGGGGGGGGGACCGGGAGAGCAGCAACAAGGGGAGGGCAAACAAAGCACCACGAAAGGGGCAACCCTGGCCCGGAGGAGGCCGAGCAAAGCAGAAAGACAGAGCGGCCACAGGAAAAGGGGAGGCGCACCAAATCGCGCCCGGGAAGCCCGCCGGCGCGACCCGGCCAGGAAGGACGAGCACACACACACACGCACGGGACCCGGGCGTGGCGTCCTCCGACCCGCAAGGGGAGATGTCGGCGTCCACACGAAACAGCCCCGGTGCACCGGCCGAGTCCCCCGTCGAAAGACGGGCAGTACGGGAAACCAGACGCGTCTGTGACGGCGTCCACACACGCCAACCACCGCAGCGCACGCAGCCCAAGACCGACGCCGGAGGGACCCGCCAGGGACAACCCTAGCGCGGGGCCCTGAATGGGTACGACGCGGAGCAAGGCCAGCGCCCCTGGCTTGGTGGGGGCCAGCGGCAGGCACAATGAGCCCGGTTCTCGGCCGGCCTCCGCGTGCCCCGCGCAGCCGCCCAGTAAATCCGGGGGTGCAAGCCCCCGGGATGGGGAAAGGCACCACGGCGTCGGGAAAGCCAACCGGAGCACCAAGAGCGACCGGACCGGACGAGGAGCGGCGCACCACGCGGGGCCACAAGGCACGCTAGAGAGGCACACCGCGGGCCACAACCACGGCACACAGACAGGTGCCAGGCAACAATGGCCGCCGGGTGCCGCAAACTCTGACAGCGCGCACCACAACCACACAACCACGGCCGAGGGGTGAGACCGAAGGAAAGACGAGGCCAAGCAGCGCCAGAGAGACCGGACGCCCCGGACCAGATCGTCCGAGGTGGGGCAAGCAGCAGGAACTGCCGCCACCCGGAATGGAGCTACCAAGGACTGGCGGCGGTGGACGCCCACCGGACTGGAACATCCGGGGCGGACCAAGCAGCAGGCGCCACGGGGAGCCGCAGAAGCGGCCACGAGGACGAGGCCGTGGAGAGGCAGCGAAGCACAGTGGAGGACGAGGCCAGGGAGACGCGGAGAAAACAAGATGAGGACAAGGCCAAGGTGACGCAGTGATGCACACTAGTGGACGAGGACAGGGGGTTGAGGTGGAGCAGCCGCGGGGACGAGGCCGGGGAGAAGCAACGGAGCAGCAACGAGGAGGAGCCCGAGGAGATGCAGAGTAGGGGTAACCAAGACGAGGCCGTGCACAAGCAGCCAAGAGCAGACGAAGACAAGGAGTGCCCAGGACTGGATCATCCGGGGCAGAATAAGAAGGAGCGGCCCAAGCGAAACAACCACAAAAGGCGAAGGAAGGAGACACGACACCCCTTGAACTGGAACATCCGGGGCGGAACAAGCATCCGGGGCCGCCACCCCCGGACTGGAACATCTGAGGACCAGTGGCGGCCAAACGCCCTGGACTGGATCGTCCGGGGTGGGCCAAGCAGCAGGAACCGCCACCCCCCGGACTGGAGCATCCAGGGACCAGCAGCGGTGGACGCTCCGCGGACTGAAACTTCCGGGGCGGAACAAGCAGCAGGCGCCACGGGGAGCCTCAGCAGTGGCCACGAGGATGAGGCTGTGGAGAAGCAGCGAAGCAGAGTGGAGGATGAGGCCGGGGAGAAGCGGAGAAGACAAGATGACGACAAGACCAAGGTGACGCAGTGATGCACACTAGTGGACGAGGACGGGGGGATGAGGTGGAGCAACCGCAGGGACGAGGCTGAGGAGAAGCAGCGGAGCAGCGACGAAGAGGAGCCCGAGGAGATGCAGAGTAGGGGTGACCAAGACGAGGCTGAGCACAAGTAGCCAAGAGCAGACGAAGACAAGGAGAGCCCAACAGTGGATCATCAGGGGCAAAACAAGAAGGAGCGGCCCAAGCGAAACGACCACAAAAGGCGGAGGAAGGAGACACGACACCCCCCGGACAGGAACATCCGGGGCGGAACAAGCAGCAGGGGCCGCCAGCCCCCGGGCTGGAACATCTGAGGACAAGTGGCGGCCAGACGCCCCGGACGGGCGCATCCGGGCTTGAACAAGGAGCAGGGGCAGCCGCCCCCCGGACTGGAACATCCGAGGACAAGGTAGGTAGGTAGGTGCACTCGGTCGTGGGGAGGCGCCCCATGGTTCCCGCCGGCGTCGCCCCTGTGACAAACAGAAAGAGGCTCCGCGCGTGAAGAGGGGAGGCGGCTTACATCCCGCTACACCTGACTGTTGGCCCCCAACAAAGTGGCCCCGGGCAACCCCGGGAGGGCTGATCGCCGCCAGCGTGACGTGCTTGTCTCGCTGGGAGGGTGTGCCCCCGTGCTTGCGCACGTCCCCTTCTTTGGGCGTTCTTGGTACTAGGGTTCCGAGGCGCTTGGGTGTCGCACGCTCTGCCTCGAGTCCCAAAGCAGCGCAGGCCTTAGGATGCAGCCTTACCCCCGTTCTCCGGATCTTGTCTTGCCGGGTCACCTGCATGGCACGGGCTGCCTCAGTGCCCGGGCTGTGGACACTGCGATTCGTACTGTTGTGCGGCGTTTGTGTTTGGGTCCGGGTTGCGGTTGGCTGTGGGTTTTGTTAAGGTCGCGAGTCCTGGCTGGCGTCTTGGGTGGGTGTGTTTGGGCACGGTTTGTGGTGTTGTCCCTCTTTTGCCGGCTGTTTGTGGTGTTCGTGGTTGGGCTTAGGTTTTGGCCTGCTTATGGGACGTGTGTGGTTGCGTGCGCGCTCCGCTTGCCCCCCGCCGTTTCCGGTTCCGGTGTGCAGTGTGGGCGTGCGTGCTGGGGTTTGGGTTTCGGCTGCGCCCCGCCTCTTCTTTGGGGGGTGTTGGGGTGTGTGTGTGCTCGTGCGCCCGTCCGGCGTTGTCTCCTGCACCTCCAGGCTGGGGTTGCTGTGCAGGGGTGCGTGTTTGTGCGCCCGCTCCGCTAGTTCCCTGCCTTTCCTGGCTGGGGTGCGGTCTGTGGGCATGCGTGCCTGGCCCGGGTCTCGGCTGTGCCCCGCCCTTCTTGGTTGGGTTGTAGGGGTGTTTTTTTTGCGCTTTTGTTTTTCCGGCGTGTCTTGGTTTGGCTTTGTGGTGTCCGTTGCTAGCTGTCCCTGTCCTGGGCCTTGTGGCCCCTGTCCCCCCATCCCCTTTCTTTCGGGCTGGGCTGCTGGCTCTTTTTTTTTTCTTCCAGCGTGGTGTGTGTCTGCATGTTTCGGTGTCCCTCTTCCCGGTGTGCCGCTGTTCCTGGCTTGGTGTTGCTGGTTTTGGCTGGGTGGTCCCCCTGTGCCTCTTTTGGGGTCCTGTCTTTGTTGCCTTCTGGTTGGGGGGTTTGGCCGCCACTTGTGGTGTTGGCGGGCGGTTTGCTGGCTGTGGGCTGTTCTCCCGCCCCCCCCCCCTCCCCCCGCTGTGTTTTTCTCTTCTTGGGGGGGCCTGCCTGTTCCTCCCTCTGCCTTCCCTGGGCTGGCGCATGCACTGGCCCGCATTGAGTGTGGTCTTCCGAGCTGCTGTTGGCGGTAGCGT
This sequence comes from Eutreptiella sp. 'Long Island Sound 2002', assembly GCA_964036045.1. Taxonomy (NCBI): domain Eukaryota; phylum Euglenozoa; class Euglenophyceae; order Eutreptiales; family Eutreptiaceae; genus Eutreptiella; species Eutreptiella sp. 'Long Island Sound 2002'. Next base: position 131,839,602 of record OZ038380.1, on the reverse strand, counting down.
TCTGCTTGGCCTTGTTTGGGCCCCAAGGGTCGGGTGGGCTATGTACACCTTGGGCTCGGCGCCCCTTCCTGCCTGGTTAGGTCCTGGTTCTGCCGGCTGGGCGGCTGCGCCAGGCGGCTGCGTGTGGCTCTGGGTTGGGGGGCTGGGGTTGTCCGTGTCCTTTCTCCTCTGCGGTGCTGGTTTTAACCTTCTGGGTGGCCCGCCGCCGTTGTTGCCGGGCGCGCGGTGGCCCCGTGTGTGGCCTGTGCTGCCGGTGTGTGGCGTGCTGGTGCGGCGCCTTCCGGGGTGTGCGGTGGCTTGTTTCGGTTAGTCCTTCAGGTTAGGGTCAGTCGTGCTGTGGTGTGCCGCTCTGTTCGGCGTCGCGTTGCGTCGTGCTGTGGCGCGTTGCACTTTGGCGCGCTGTGGTGCGGTGTGCCGTGGTCTCGCGTTGTGCCGTGGTGGGTCAGTGGAGGTCAGCCTGGCCTGTGTCGTTCTGCGGAGTGCGGGCCGGACTGTGGCTGGCTGGTGGCTGGGGGGTGCGGTTAGGTGTGGGTGTCTCGCTAGGTCCGTGCTGTGGGGGCCTGGGTGTGCCGCTCAGGCTGGTGGGTCGGGTAGGCCTCCGTGGACTTGCCCTCCCTGGGGGCCTGTGCCTTGGTCCCGTGTCCTCTGGGGGTCCCGGTCCCCAGCCCTGGTCACTGTGGCCGTGCCTTTGTCCTCTTCGGGTGCCTGTGAGGTGGCCCTTGTGGCGGCCGGGGTCGTTGCCTGGCGATGGGGGCGTGGTGGTGCGCCGCGCGGCGGCGTTCCCTGCTGCTTCCTCTGTGGGTGTGGCCCGTTCTCCCCGTGTAGATGTGCCCTCCATCCCCCGTGTGGCTTCCGGTGGCTGGTGGGTGTGCGCTGCTGTGATCCGTACGGCGTTCGATGCTTGCTTCGGCGGTGCGTGTTGGGGGGTGCGCCCCCGGGAGTCGTGCGGCATTCGGTGGGGATGGGGCGGCGCTGGTCCCCCTGTCGTGGTATGCCCTTCCTGGGTGCGGGTCGTGGCGTTTGCTGTGGTGCCCTTTTCCTCTGTGCCTCGGTCTCCGCTCCTGCCCCTTCCTGGTTCTTGGGTGGTTTCTTGCCCCCATGTTGTGTCTCCTCCGGCGCCCTGTCCATATAGGTGCCTGCCCTCACTTGGGGCCCCTCCGTGCCCTCTTGCCTGAGTGCCCCTTGCTGTCCCTTGCCCTCCCCTTGCCCTTGTCCTTCCCCTTCCTGGTGTGGTGGTGGCGGGGTGGGGAGGGGGCGCCGATGGCCCAGGCCTCGGGGTGGGTGGCCTGGAGCCATTGGCGGAGGGCTTGGGGGGTATAGGGGGGGCGGAGGCCCTGGACCGCATCGCGGAGGAGGGCCTCCCATGCCGCTTGCATCATGATGGCCTCCGGAGCGGCCTTGTTGGGGTCGGCGGGGGTGCGGGTGCGCATCTCCTCGAAGGTGTGCACCATGTGCACCCCTTCTCGCCTTTTCGCTCCCGCCGCCCACTTCACCCAGCGGCGGAGCTCCTGCAAAGCGGGGGCAGACCACCAGGCGAGGTGGGCGGGGGCCGGGGGGGTGAGGGGTCCGTGCCCGGGGTCTTGGAGCTGCAGGGGGGACGACGTGGATCTGCAGTGGTGGTGGGGGTGGCGGTGCCTGGGGGAGCGGGAGCGGCGGTGGCGGGGGCTGGGGTTGGAGGACGGGTACAGGCGGAGGGGGGAACGGGAGTGGGAGGTGGACATGGGGCGGAGGTGGCGCGCGTGGTGGCGCCTGGGGGCCACCAGTGGTGGTGGCGGGGGCTGGGGGTGGTGGATGGGTATGGGCGGCGGGGGGAACGGGTGGCCTGGCGGGGCCTGTGGGGGGAGGGGGAGGTGGACTTGGGGCGGCGGTGGCGTGTCTGGCGGTGCCGGGGGGAGCGGGAGCGGTGGTGGCGGGGGCTGGGGGTGGGGGTCGTGTACGGCCGGAGGGGGGAGGGGGAGGTGGACATGGGGCGGCGGTGGCGCTTCTGGTTGCGCCCGGGGGAGCGGGAGCGGCGGGAGCGGGGTCCCGGGGGGTCGTGGTGGCGCCTGGGGGAGCGGGAGCGGCGCGAGTGGGTGGTTGAGGCGCGGTGGCAGTGTGGGGACTGTGGGCGCCAGGGGCGAGTGTGCCGTGTGGGGGGGGAGCGGGAGCGCCGCTGTTTGCGGGACCGGGCTTCATCGCTAGATTCGGGCCAGTCAGGAGGCGTCGGTGGGTCCTGGGGGGCCTCGCGTGGTGCCGCCTGGTACTGGGGGGGGGGGAGGTCCCCCGTCGTCCATGGATCCGCCACGTAGGCCTGTGGTGGCGGCAGCAGCTGGTGGTATGGGTCGAGTGACTGTCCCTGGCGGGTATGGGCCCGGGGGGCCCGGTTGGCGTGGACGTGGTGGCCGGGGGGAGACGGTTCCTGGTACGGGGGGGGGTGGCTGGTACGGGGGGGGTGGCCCCTGGTGGTAGGTGGGGTATGCGGGTGGAGCGCTCGGTGGCTGCCATCCCATTTGCTGGTGCTGTTCGTGCACGGGGGGTTGTGGCCCGGTGGGGTAGGGTGGTGGGCAGTGGTAGTGGTGGAGGTGGTGTTGGTGGTGGGGCCGCTGGTGGTGGTGGCGTTGGTAGTGGTGGGGTTGGTGTTGCGGGTATGGCCCTTGGACCCCTTGTGGGTATTCCGGTCCCCCTTGTGGGGGTGGGGGGTCGGGCATTGTGCGCAGCCCCTGGGGCTGTACCATGTGGTGGGCAGGGGTGACGGGTCGGGGGCCGGGCTTGACGGTGACGGTGGTTGAGGAGTCCCACGTCCCTGGGTCGGTTTGGCTGGCGGTGGTGGTGGTTTGTCGGGGATGGACGACGGGGCGCTTGGTGACGGGGATGTTGACGAGGGTTTGGACGGGGTCGTGTTGGGTGGCCGCCTCCGCGTTGGCGGTGGCTGCTGGTGGGAGGATGGCGTGGGTTGTGGTGGGTGGGCGGTCCTGGCTTGGGTTAGGGTTTGGGTCACCGAGCTGGTGGAACCAGTCTTGGTTTTATAACCCTTTTTAGTGTCTAGGGTGGACGTACCAGGTTTAGCAGCAGCAAGCAAGCAAGCAAGCAAGCAAGCAGCAAGCAGCACGCGCAAAATCGCTAAAAATCACAACTCCGTCTTCGGATTCAGCTGGAATTTCCGTGGATGATACCTCTGGGTGTGAAGTACAATCACACAAAAGTTCAGCAAAAAACTCAACAGTGGCGGCCAGGAACGGGATTTGCAAGTGGCGGACCTCGGTTTCAAAAACTGCAGTTTAGGGCCAAAAATAGCCATTTTTGGGCCAAAAAAGCCCTGGAACCCATTCAAAACGGCCAAACGAAGGGGGACAGTTGGTACACTCCACGCGCGGCTAGACGTCCCCGTGTCAACGAGCCCTTTGCGGCGCTCTCACACCATGATATGTCCTCGAAACGGCCCAAAAAGCCCGCAGAAGCTCCAAATGCCGACAGCCACGAACCAAGAATAGGCCATATCTTTGGCTACATGGCTCAAAATGCGATTCTGAGGGCACCTAGTCCACCCGCAACCCCCCATGTTTTGTGGTTTCCACCCCTCATAATTGCCCAAACGGACGGGTAGACACCGTTCCCTAGCCCCGGAAGGCCGCGGCAAGCTACAAGCTCAAGCCCAAACAGGTTGGCGCCCAAATCGGTCAACAGGGTCCAGTAGGGGCAAAATGATGACTTTTCTTAAAAATGATCCCAGACCATGTGCGACGCTAACACAATTATTTTTGCACCGTTTTGAGCTTGTGGTGGCCCATTCTGGTCCTCCAAAAATCCCAAAACGCCTTGAAAATGGGCTGTTTTGGGACCAAAAATGGGTCAAAAATGGGTCAAAAACACATTTGTCCAAAACTCATCCTAGACCATTCAGGGTACACAAACGGGTGAAATGAGCCCATTTTAAGCCCATTTGGGGGCATTTTGGCCCCCCAGAAGTCCAACAAAAGCCTTGAAAGTGGGCCTTGTGGTGATGGGGCTCACTTGCAAGCTGATTTCACTTTGTCAAGAGGCATCAATGTGTGAATCATTCTTGATGTCCCTCACCAGTCATAGCTGATGTTCCCTCCCCCACCAGCTTGGTCCCAATATTCAGGCTTGATTAGGGCGGTGTCTGTTGGGTTTGTGTCGCTGCGTTTGTGGTGTTGTGTGTGCTCGTCTGGGCGCCGGTTTGGGTTTGGGATCGGGTTCGGGGTTGGGGTTCCGTTCCAGGCTGAGGAGGACCTCTGTCCAGAGGTGTGAGGGCGCCGATGTCGGGTCGGGGGTCTTCCCGCTGCGTTGCCGGGGTGCCTGAGTCGCCTGTGTGGGGGTCGGGGGGCCGATGCGTGCGGTTGCAGCTTTGGCTTTTGCTGTGGCCTTGAGGATGAGGGCGGCCGGGAGTGGGGGTTCGGAGGATGAGGTGAAGGAGGTGGATGAGGCTGAGGATGAGGAGGAGGTGGTGGACGCGGGTTGGGCTGTGATGCGGGCGGGCTTGTGGGCGGCGGCTTCTGCTGCGGCCACGGCGGGGACGATGGAGGGTATTTCCTCGGGCTGTAGGTTGGGGGCGGGCGGCTGGGGGGGCCCGGTCGCGACCTGGCGGCCCGGCAGGCCGATCCGGTCGGGAGCGGTGGGGAAGGGAGGCGCGGGGCTGTGGCCTTCTCCTTCCGGGCTTGGCTGGGCCGGGGTCCTGCAATGTGTGAGGTTGTGTGGATTGGCGTCCGCGGGGGGGAACAGTTCACGTGGGCTGCATTCAGGGGCCGGGGCAGCTGGGCCTGGGTCATCTGGGGTGTGCGTGGGGGGCGTGTGCGGGCCACTCGGTGAGGTGGGCGTGCTGCGGGGCGCGGGGCTCCTCTCGGCGGGTGTGTGCGGGTTGTCGAGTGTGGGGGGTGGTGAGGGGTGTCCGGCGGGTGGGTGTGTGGGGGGCGTGTGCTGGTGTTCGGGCGGGTGGGGGAGGTCCGTGTTGCGGGGCCCGGTCATGCGCGCGATGGTGGGCGTGTGTGGGTCTCGGGGTGAGCAGCGAGAGGGAAGGGGCATGGGCGGGGATTGTGCGGTGGGGTGTGTTGTGTCGGTGTATGTGTCCGCTCGCCGCGGGGCGCTTGCGTGGTCAGTTGTAGGCCGGGCGTTTTGGAGGAGAAGCTTGCCGTCTTCTGCTGCCGCGGCAAGGATTTCGCAGACGAGCTTGCGTATCTGGTGGACCTCTTGGTCAGTGGTGGGAAGGGGGCATGCCAGCTCTGGGCTCAGACCCACGCGGCGGAGGACCCTGTGGATGGCGTGGTACCCGCAGGTGAGGGACTGCTCCGGTCTGGGGGCAGGTCTGGCCGCGTGTCCGGGCCCGCCTCGATTTGTGTGTGGGCGGTGGGAATGGCCCAAATCCAGGGCACGGTCCCCGTGGGTGGCCAGCGGCGCTGGATCTAGTGGGTCGGGCAGAGCATGGCCAGTCCCAGGTGGTAGCCCGCCTTTCCTGAGGTGATTTGGGCCAGGGCGCGGGCTGGGGGCTTGTCCCCTGGCTGGAGGACGTTCCTGAGGACCCTGTGCTGGGTGCCTGGGTCCCCTACTGCCCCTGGTGGGGCAGCCCCTGGGGCGAGCATCGTGTCTGTCCCTTTGACAAGCCATTGCGGGAGGGGGGACGTAGCCGTAGCGGCCATCACGTAGTAGTGCCCGCGCTCGAGGACTGTAACCCAGACCTCAGGCGGGGGGCGGTCACTGTCTGTAGGTGGGGGGGGGAGGTCACCGTCTGGGGTGCAGAGGCCGGCAGCGCGGAGGGCGGTGTCGCGGGTTGGTGCGGTGGCCTGTTCCCACTGCTCCGGGCGGTTCGGGTCCGCTGGGTGGTCCTCCTCCGCTGGGGCCCGTCGTAGGCGTATGGTCCCTCGACGTGTGACGTTGATGTCGGTGTCGTGTGTCAGGGCCTGGCCCCACTCGATGGGGGGGATACAGACGTGCTGGCCCTGGGTGTGTTTGCGGGCTCGCCAGAGTACGAGGTCTACGATGGCCTCGTGGAGGCCGTTGCCTGGGGTGGTCAGGTCCCGGAGGGCTTTGATGGTGAGCTTGGTCCAGTCCTCTTGTAGGCGGTACCAGCCCAGGGGGGAGGTCAGGGCCCTGCCTTGGAGGGTTGCTCGGAGGAGGTCGGGGTCCTGGATGGTGGCCGGTGTGAGGGGGGGGTGCCCCAGGTCCGGGGGGGGTGGGCTGGATGGTTTGCCGGGGTCTTGCGTGTCTACGTCGACGTATGGTTGGCCCTGGTTGGGCTCGGCCGGGCTGGGCGTTGCCGGGTGGCTTCTTGGGTGAGAGATGGGCTTCGGGGCGCTGTGGTGGTGTCTTGGAGGCCTGCGGATGGAGATGGGGGGCACGTGCGGGGCGCGGAGTGGGTTAGCGGACGTCTGGGTCATGCACGGCATGGTAATGGATGAGACGCTGCATGTGTTTCCTGGCGGTGGGGTCGGTGAGTTGCTCCGCGTGAGTTAACAGGAGGGATTTGCGGTGTACCGTTTGGGCCGCTGCTCTGCGGACTGCTTCTAGCTGGAGGTGCACTGCTGCCTCCATGGGGCTTTCCCTGTGTTTGGTGAGGTGTCGGTGCAGGGCCTGTGTCACCGCCCCTCTCATGGTGGCTTGTTTGTCCAGGGGATCCCGGAAGAGGTGTTCGGTGGCCTGGTGTGCGTGGCTGTGGGTTGGCCATCCTTCGTGTCGTCGTAGGGCTTCCGCTGGGGACCAGCCCACTAGCGTATCCCTGCCTGTATGGAGGGGGCATTTCCCGAAGTGTTCCCAGTCTTCTGGGGTGGTGTGGTCGCACGGGCAACGGGTGTGTTCTTCGGCGACCTGGATGTGCTTGCGGGCGAGCCATCTGGTGACCCTGGTGAGGAATGGTAGTTGCTCCCTGAGGAGCTGGATGCGTCGTTTTTTGGAGGTGGGCTGGGACGTTTGCTGGGCGCAGTGCTGAGTGGTAGAGGGGGATTTGCAGTCTGTCCTGGAGCTCCTGGACGTGCGCCTGGCTGTCTGCGTCGCCGAGCACGCGGGCGAGATGCTGGATGGGGTTGGGGTAGTGGTATGCTCTGTCGTGGGGGGAATAGGGGGCGTCCTCTGGTACCCAGTCCGGGGTCTGATGGGGCTCGGGTACGGGGGGTATGTGTTGGAGGTGTGTGTGGTTTCGGCCGAGGTCAGGGATCTGGAGGGTTGGTAGGTGCGTTTTGCGCTGGTGTACTGCCTGGTTGTCGACCTTACCATTTCTGTATTGGTGTCTGCCGGACTCTTGTTTCACGATGTGGAGTTGGACGTAAGGGGGGGAGGCTGCGAAGGGCGTTCCAGAGCAGCAGTGCCTGGGTGCCGAGCCTCGTCGACGTGGCTTTTTGGAGTGGTTGCTCTGCTATGCGGGGGGGGCAGGTGTGTGTCGACAGTGGCGTCTACCACGAACCAGACCCGGACAATGTGCGGGAGGTGGGCAGGTAGGTGGGCCGCGATCTCGGCGATGGCGTCGGCCATGGCCCCTAGCTCCCCTTGAGAGGAGGCCCCGTAGGTGATGTGGCCCATGTGGTGGTCCATGTGGTAGTGTCCCCCGGTGTGGGTTAGCTGCAGGGTGGCCCCCCCGGTGATGGGCGTGAGGGCGGATTTGCCTGAGGCGTCGGTGAACAAGAGCCGGTCCGCCGGTGATGGTTGTGGGTCGCAGCATTGGTTCATGGGCAGGTAGGCGTATGTGGCGAGGCCCGTGGTGAGGTGGGCTACTGGGGTTGTGGGCTGCAGGATGGGGGTGGCGTACACCCCTATTCCTTTGGAGATGATGTGTTTCGCTTGGGGGGACATGGCTATGAGTCCCTGCTCCGGCTGTCCTTGTGTGAGGTAGGAGTAGATGTAGTGGAGGATGTAGGCTGTGTCTGGGTTGAGGTCGTGGCATGTGAGGGTTTGTGTTTGGTGCTCCGGTGTGTGGCAGGAGTGGTGGACTGGATAGTAGGGGTGCTTGTGCTTGCCCGTTCTGCCTGGTTCGTACATGCTGTAACGGATGGCCACCCCTGCCGGGTCGGAGCGGGGCCAGGTGGGTGTAGTGGTGAAGAGCCATTTAGGCGCGTGGTCGGGGTTCCACGCTACCGTGGGGTTGGTGTCGGTGCGGTGGAACCATGGGGCTACCCATGCGTAGGCCTGTGGTGGTAGGTGGGCTGTGGGGTGGGTGTGGTGGCGTGCTATGAGGTGTAGTACGGGCCATGGTGTGGTTGGTGCCTCGGGATCACAGGCCGAACATGTGCGTGGCATGCTCTGGGAGTCATGGGGGACCCGTGGTAGGTCTCAAGCGGTCATGTGGTGTTTCGGTATGCGCCGTTTTGCCGCGTGGTGGATGACGGTGGTCTGCGTGGGTTTGGCTTCATTCGGGGCCAGTAGTAGGGTTAGTGCTGGGACTGGGCCCGTCAGCGGGGGGATGGGTTCGTGTTTCGAGCCGGTGGGTGTGTAGGGCCGTGTCGCTGGGATGGGTCAGCGGTGTGGCTTTTTGAAATCTTGGTAGGCTGCTCGCATGTCTTTGCTTCCCGGGAGAGTGTGTCCCGCTGCTCGTGCCGTCTGCGTGAGGTACTGGTGGAAGAGGCGGTATTGAGGCCATTCGGGAAGCTGCAGAAAGGGGGTGTGGTGTGCTCCGCTGTGGTGCAGGACCCGCTTTTGGGGGAGGGTGACGTATACTACGGTGATGGAGGCCTCGACAAGGTCGGTGGTATGGATGGTGCCCTTGGGGTGATGGTGGAGGTCCCCGCAGAGGACCGCTAGAGGCCCTTCCTCTGGGCACGTGTGGTTGGTGAGTATGACGTGGTCTGGGGATGGGAGGAGAAGCTGCAGGTGGTTCCACAGGCGCGTGTTCATGTCGTTGGGCATGCCCGTCTGGTGGAGTACCCAGCGCATGCATGTGTGGCGGGCCCGTTGTGCGGCTTGAAGGCGGATTGTGGTGACCTCGCGGACCTCCGGGGAGTGGTTGTGTGTCATGCGGTGAAGGAGGAGGGCGGTGTGTCTGGTGTAGGCCGCTTTCACCTCGTCTGCTATGGCGTCCCCATAGTGGGGCCATGCCACTCGGATGGCGCGGGTGGGTACGGAGGTGGGTCAGCCCCCCTGTGCTGCCCATGCCTTGGTCACGGCGCGTGTGGCCGGCTGGAGGGCGGTGGTGGGGTGTGTCAGGTGGAGTGCTTGGAAGCCTATGGAGGCGTTCAAGACCCTGGTGAGGTAGTACGCCAGTCTCTGGTGGGACAGGGAGAGGGCCTTGGTGGTCGGGGAGCCATATCTGGGGAGATGGGCGAGGTGTGATTGCAACTTTGTAGGGAGGGTGGCGTCCTCAGGGTTGGCGGCCTGGATTACCCCCAGGTGGGTGGTGGTTGTTACGACTTGCATGGGGGGCCCTTTTGGCCCTAGGTTGGGGGGTGTCGCAGACCCCTTGATCATGGCCACTGACTTTGTGGGGTGGACGATGAAGTTGTTGTGGGAGAGGTAGGAGACAGTCACGTCCAGTAAGTCATTGGCCTGTTGGGTGACCATTGGCCCGGGGTCCAGGGGCATGGGGTTTGCGTGGGGTGCGTGCGACCGTGAGGTTGGTGTCGTCCGCGAAGCCCACCAGGGGGGAGAGGAGGGGTAGGGTGCGTAGGCCGGGTAATACTGCTCGATTGGGAGGGCCAGGGGGAGCGTCACGAGAAGGTACAGGAAGGGGCCTTCTGCTCCTCCTTGGGGGACCCCGCTGCCTGGCTCCAGGAAGGTGCCGAGGCCTTCTCCAGTGCGGTCCGTGTATTTGCGGGTGCGGATGTAGCCGGAGGCGAAGTTGTAGAAGGTGAGGCCTAGGCATTTCCACACCGCTTCTAGAAGGAGCCAGGGGGTGTTCGGGAAGGCTCCTTTGACGTCGAGGGAGGCGATGATGAGGTCTACCGGGTCCATGGGGGCGATGGTGTCCTGGAGGAAGATGGCCTCTTCTGGGGACCGGCCTGGGATGGCCCCCCAGAGGCTGGCTGGTAGGTGGGGGTCCAGGTGGGGGCGGATGCGGCGTAGGAGGATGGTCCAGACGATTTTGACCTCCGTGACTGCACAGACTATGGGGCGCCAGTTGTCCGGGTTTGCCCAGTCCCCTTTTTTGTAGAGGGGGCGGACAACGTTTGCCTAGTCTGGTGGCAGGGGGGTCTGCCCCGTGACGATGTCCAAGAGGCGGTGGGTGAGGATGCGGAGGAGGTGGGCGGGGAGGTAGTAGTATGCCTCCGCAGGGAGGCCGTCGTAGCCTGGGGTTTTGTGTTGCCGGAGACTGTGGAGGGCCTTCTGGACTTCGTGGATGGTGAAGGGGCGCTTTTCCAGTTGCCTCCTCCGGGCGTGGTTGAAGACCCGAGGGAGGCGGTCGATTTTGGCCTGGGTGTCCGCGTCCAGTGTGTCTTGGGTGGGCGTGTGTTGCCGGAGGAAGCTGTCTTGGGTCGCCTGGAGCACTGTGGCTGGGTCGTTCGTGAGGAAGCCGTCCTCCTGCCCGACCGTGGTGATGGTGCGGTGGCCGGTGTCGGTCATGGTGTCGTTGAGGTGGCAGATGGCCTTGTAGGGGAGTTCATGTTGCGCATATCGCTCGTTTTCCTGGGCGATGCGCTGTTGCCTGTGGATGTGCCACCGCTGCAGGTGTGCCCTGATGTGGGCTATCTGCGTACTGCAGTGGTGTATCTGGCGGCGGGTTTAGGGGGTGTCGGTGTGGAGGAGGGTCGCCAGTTGTTGCTTCGCATGCCAGAGGTCATGGAGCATGTCCCCTAGGGCCTTGGGTCGTTGGTCGTCGTCAGTGTGGGGGTGTTGCTGGAAGCCGCAGGCGACGGCGGCCGTGCGCATGGCTGTGAGTAGGTCGGTGGGGTCTGGTTGGATGCACCGGGCGTGGTCTATGGCCTTGTGATATTTGGACCAGGCATGCTTGTCATGCAGTGGGGGCATCTTCAGGGGGGGTGGTAGGCCTTGGTCCGCATTTTCTGGGGGGCTGGGGGGAAGGTTGGGGATGGTGAGGCGGATGTGCAGGGGGCTATGGCCTATGGGTCCCAACGGGAGGGGTCCATATCGGGCCTCCGCCCGGATGATGGTGGTGGGGTCGCCATAGCATACGTCGATGCGGGATGGGGCGGCATCTGTTTGGTCGGGGATGTGGGATGGTTGGCCTTCGAGGTTGGCCGTCAGGTCCACGAGCCCCAGCATTTCGATGGTGTCGCGGACAGCATGTTTCAGGGGTGCTGGCTCAGCTAGCACTACACAATCCCCATATATGGGCCAACTCCTTAAAACCGGTTTGTTTTCTCTGTTTTCTGCTCTTTTGGTGCCCTTTGCTACCTTTCATTGAAACGGGCACCCTCAAAATATACACAAAAATGGTATTATACATGAAAAATGAAATTTTTGACCTCAAATACCCCCTCCATGGGGTTTGAACCCACACTCTACCAACCGTAGAGTTGTGTCTTTCCTCTAAGCTACGACCTGTCGTCGACGATCTCAGAGAAAACCGTAGTATAATAAAAAATTTGGAAAATCAGTACTCCTTACATGCTCCAACCACTTTTAACCTCCCATGCTCTTAAAACCCGTCACGCGCTCACTGAGTTGTTCAACTAGTGATTTGCTGTACCCAGAGCTTTGATTTCTGATGCAATCCAAAATGTTTTAAGGATATAAATTTTAACAAAATGACAGAAGAAAATGAGACACTGGATTTTCACGAGTTCGTGCTGAAATTGCCGGATTCGGCGTGGAACCTGAGTTCTGAGTCGTTGGAACATGCAGCACAGTTGGCAAAGGAAGGCGCAATGAGTGGTCTCAGTCCTTGGCAGGCAGCGTCACTGTATTCCAAACTTACAGGAAAGAAAACACTGGCCACTGTCAAAGACACGATGGCCTTGGTTCGTGATGCCTTACTCACCTTAAAGGGCGACGACATTGGCAGAACAGGAACGTCATCGCGTCGCGGAGACGTCTTCGTGGCATGCGAAACTTTGAGCGGTCCCAAGGACCACGCTGGCCCCGCGTCGGACAAGGAGTCCACGTTCGTGTGGCGCGATGGGGTTCTGTCGCTTCCTTCACGCTTGTCTGCACTCCTGGAAGAGCGAAAGGTTTTGCAAGACGAGTTTCGCAGAAAAAAGATGTTGAAGCACCTTCCAGTGTTCGACGAGTTCCATAGGGCAGCTGTTAATAACGCGCCAACGCACAAACATCCAGCGGACGCAGAGAAGCGTCGTTGGGAACAACAGGTAAAAGACGCCATGCGACTCCTGGGAGTAGTCTTAACACGCGAAGATGACACAACGGTAGCTCCGGAAGCGCCTGTTTCATTGGTACTATGTGAACATTTGTTTGCAATGTTGGGTGCGTTGGACTACAGCATCCAAAGCTCCCGGCGGGTGGCAGTAGATAAACGGTTTGAACAACCTGTGATTGCACCAGAGTTACTCTCGAAGGATGACATGTCACTACTTCAGTCGCGCAACAAATTACAAAAAGACCTGAGAGGCACGCGTTTCTCCCCTTACTCGCATCGTAGTTCTTTCCGTTCGTTTTCAACACGAGGTCGTTTTGATCCACGGAGATCTGGCAAAGGAGGCAAAGGCAAAGGTAAGGGTTTCACCCAAAGATTCGTGCCACGTAACGACAAGTTAGATGAACGACCACAGCATTAGCTTGACTGTAGAGGATTTATTGGCGCCAGCCGTGTGCGTGCCACCGCCGATCCATCCCCACATGCCACTCTATTTGCGCTGTCGTGCACAATTGCATGAATGGGAAGCGTTGAAGGACACATACGCGGCGTCAGTGATTCGCAATGGGCTGCAGCTTGATTGGGTTGACGGTTTTGATCCGGATCGGCCAACCGACGACTTCCGTCCTCGTTCTTCCCACGCAGAGGTAACCGACCCTGAATTGGTAAAACACGTGTTGGATGCAGTGCAACAGGGTTGCATGGAACGCGTCGAGCGAAAAGACATTAAGTGTTGTGCAAGTATGTTCGCAGTTGACAAAGCGTCAGACGAGGCACATCCTGAGGGAGGCCGTCGACCTATCATCAATTTGAAGAACGTGAACCAGTTTGTACAGACCACCTATTTTCGTTTGGTCACTCTGTGGGGCATTTTACCGTTCTTGAGACCCGGTCAGTATGCTTGCAAAATTGACTTGAAAAGTGCTTATTTTCACATGGGTGTCCATCCGCGGGATCGACCTTATTTGGGGGTCTACGTCGACGGTGAATTTTACAGGTGGTGCGTTTTGCCGTTTGGATTAAACGTTGCACCACGGGAATGGCAACGCCTCATGCAACCAATTTTAAATGCCGTGCGCGATCGCGGAGCACTTGTTTGGGTCTACTTGGACGATTGGCTCATCATTGGCAATACTTACCGTGAATGTCTGGAACACACACGTTTTTTGGTACAACTTTTGCATCGGTTGGGTATATTGGTCAATGTCCCAAAATCATGTTTGGAGCCGTCTCAAGAAATTTTAATGCTTGGTTTTATGCTAAACTTCAGGGAAGGATTCGTCGCGGTACCTCCAAAGCGCCTACAAGCAATTTTTCGGGACGTGAACAGACTGGCACACAGTCACACACCGTCAGTGAGGCGATGCGCCTCCGTTCTTGGAAGAATCCGTTCCTTGTTGTTCGCCATGCCCCATATCAGACTCCTCAGCGACGCCCTGGCATGCACGTGGCGGTGGCAGTCCAGGCTGGCTGGGAGGCAGACGTGGCGCTCCCGGAGAGCGTGTCACGTCAGTTGATGGATCTGGCGGACGAGTTACACCAGTGGAAGGGACGCACCTTCGTAGTTTCCATGAATCACATCAGGGACATGTACTCGGACGCGTCAGATCTGGCGTGGGGCGGGGTCCTTCAAGGGAATGCCCAAGCAGCGTTCAATTGGTTCCTGAATCGAGAGGAACACATAAACGTCAAAGAGTTCAGGGGAGCCCTACTGACTATTCAAGCGTATGCGCTGAGGGACACCACGCTGCGATTTTTCACCGACTCAATGGTCCTTCACTGGTATCTCCGCAAGCTGGGAGGTCGCAAGCCGCGGTTCAACGCATTGATTCTCCAACTGTGGAATTTTACACAAGCCAATCGCATCGAGATTCAACCGTTTTACGTGCACACCTCGGTGAATCCGGCGGACATTTGGTCTCGGCTTCGTTGGACACCGTCGGAGGCTACCTTCCCGTCGGACGTGTTGACTTGGATCCTGGAGGAGTTCAAAAGTTGGATTCAGCCGGAAATCGATTGGATGTCAAGGAGTTCCAATGCGGTGTGCAGCAAGTTCGTCAGTCCGTGTCCTCAGCCAGGGGCTTACGCCATCGATGTCTTCTCCCAGAATCTAACTTTACTTTCACCGGGGTGGGTCTTCCCGCCGTTCAAGCACATACCTCAGTTGGTCAACAAAGTGTTGGAGTCACCAGGGGTGAACGTTCTCATGGCTCTGCCGTACAGGCCGCGCGAGGTTTGGTGGAACCTGTTGATGAAACACGTGAAGTTCGCAGTGAACACGTCGGAGTTCCGTTTGCAAATGCCAGACGGCACGGAGACACAACCACGTTTCGTGTTGACCTTGGCGTATGTTTGCGTGAATACTATCGATTGCGAGGAGCTACCAATGAAGAGGCGACGCTTATCATTATATTGGCCCATATATGTGTCTTGTGTAGTGCTATTGCTTCGCCATCTCTTCTTTCCTCCTCACCTATTCGGGTAAATCGGAGTGGCCTGTCCCCCTCGTTCCGCCGGGGTGGGGGCGGCGTTCATGTTGCCGATGATGATTGTGGGGGCGAGCATGGCCATCTGGCGGTATGCCTCGGCCCGGGCTTGGAAGAAGGGTTCCGTGGCGTCGCCGAATGGGACGTGGGCGTTGATGATGTTGAGTTGCCATCCGTCCCTGACGACCTCATAGACACCTAGCCTCCCTGGGATGCTGAGGTGGTGGACTAGGTGGACGTGGATGCCGGTTCGGGCGTACAGGGGGTTCCCCTTGTGCCAGTAGCATTTGTACGCTTTCTGGTCCAGGGTATATATGGGGGTGGTTTCTGGGGGGTCGTCGCGTTGTAGGCCTTGTTCCTGGAAGGCGCGGAGGTGGGGAACCCACCCCGGCCCCTGTGCCATCGGGAGCTCCTGGAGGGAGGTTATGGCGTCCTTGGAGTATGTGACGGCCGGGTGCTTGAGGTCGAGGAGGTTGACGGTGGCCTCGGTGGGGGCGGGCCGGGGCTGTGGAGGCTTGTGCCCTCGGCCCTTGCCCCGTCAGGGAGGGGGACTGGGGCTCGGGGACTCTTTGCCGGTTGGTGGGTGCTTGGGTAGGCGCGGCGGGGGGAGGCCTTGGCTGCACTCCGGGGGGAGCTCCCCAGTGTATTTGATACCTCTGTGGGCCTTGTCCTCGTCGGTGCGGAGCCGGATGGGGTGGGTGCTGGTGAGCTCCAGGGTGTGCACTTCTGGCTTGTCCGGGGCGCTGCTGCCTTGGTCTAGCTCCTTTTGGCGGTGCCAGACCACCCGGATCTGTGGCCCCCCGTTGTCCCCCGGGTCGCGGAGGCGGTACTGGATTGTGCCCTCACACCAGATCCAATCGCCCGTGTGGTCGTTGCAGAAGGGCTGCTGGACCTTCGCGCCTTTTTCGAATCCTGGGTACGCCTCGGGCGGGGGCAGTGCTGGTGGCGGGAGGGAGGATGATGAGGATGCCTGATCCGGTTGGGGCGGTGGTAATGATGGGAGGGAGGATGACGAGGATCCCTGGTCCGGGTTTGCCGGGTGGGTCGGGTGGGGTGCGGGGGGTCGGGAGGTCGCTGCTTTTCCGGCTTGGTTGGGGGCGGATGCGCCCCTTTTTCGTCTCGCTCGCTTGGGTGGGACTAGAGGTAGCGGGGCTGGGGGGGCGTGGGGTTTGAAGAAGGGGTGCGTTGCTTGCTGGCCCGGATCCCTTAGTGGGGGTTCTGCCGGCGTTTGCATGTTTGCTTTCGGGTGGCTGCGCATGAGGTCGGCGAGCTTGCGCACGGTCTCCGGGGGATCAGATGGCCGTGACAGTGCGGCCGGGCTGTCGTGGAAGGGGTGGTGAAGGTTGTAGTTCCTCATGGCCTTGGCCTGCATGACCCAGGCCTCCGTGGGTTCCGGTGTGTCTGGGCCGTTGCGGGAGCCTTGAGCCCAGTAGAGTGCTGTGTGGAGGGCTTCGCACGGGGCGCCCTCGCGGCCTGTGAGAGTGGTGGCCTGGAGGAGTCGCTGCTGGCCCCGTGGGGGGTCTTTTGGGTCTACTTCCGGGGTATAGGCCTGAGCCGCCATGAGGACTCCGTGTGCCCAGTGGAGGACCCACCATTGGGCGTCTGCTTTGAGGATGTGGATGGCGCGTTGTTGGGGGGATGTGTCCAGGGTGTTCCACGATGCGATGGTTACTTCTATCCTGGAGGGGTGGAGGTGTGGGCTGGCCCTGCGGCTTAGGAGTTGATCGATGTGGAAGGGGGTGACGGGATCTTTGGGGCCCCGCGGTGGTGGGGGCATCGCTGGGATGGTTGTGGGGTCCCACTGGCGTTCGTGGGCGGCGAGGGTGTATAGGTCGGCGGTGATGAAGTAGTGGGCTTGCCCCTCCAGGACCATGTGGCGCTCCGGGCCGAAGTCCTTTCGTAGGTGGGCTGCGGGGTGGACGGTGATGTGGGCTAGGGCGCGTTGGTGGGCATTTTTTCCCCCGTCTGGCGCCTGCGTCCGTTTGTCCCCCGGGATGTGCTGTTGTTGGTGTTTTGGTGGGGGCGGTCCCAGGACGAGGAATTCTACTCCATGGAGGGGGATGGCGTGTTCCCTGAACCTGTTGGGCAGGATGTATGTGCCCGAGTCTCCCTGTACGGTGCCCAAGTACATGTTTCCCGTGATGGTGGGGGCCGGCAGCGGTTGGCGCACGGGCGAGGTGCATGGGGTGGAGCAGGGCGGGTCATGCTGCTCACACCGGGGGTGGTCGATGCCGTACGGAGAGATGTGTACGGCGAAGTGTCCGACGGCGCGCTGTAGTTTGTGGGGTTGGATGTTGTGGAGGCGTGCCACCGCCCGTGTGTGGGAGCGCCCTTTGCTGATCCACACGGCATCTGCCCGCGACGCTGCTGGGTTCAGGCAGTCCGTGATGATGCCTGTGATCGTGCGGTTGTGGGTGGCATCTGACACTCTGGCAGGGGGGTGCGCTGATGCGGGGGATGCTGTGGTCGTCGTGGAGGGTGCAGACCTTGCGCCTCGCATCGTGTCGGTGCTGGGCCTTCTGGGCGGGGGTGTGCATACCTGTGTGTTTGGGCTTCTTGTTGGGGCGGTCTGCTGTGTGGAAGGGGGTGGGCCAGGAGGGGGGTTGAGGGTGGGGATGTGGGAGGTCCTGCCGTTCTGCCCATGTGTACAGGGTGGCCGCGGCGGCCCCTTCTGCCTGTATGGTGTATCGCTCGTCGCGTCGGCGACAGGTGACGAGGACGTTGGGGGCCGTCAGCTCATACACCTGTGTGGTGTGGGGGAGGTGGCGGGTGACGGTGATCTTGGGGGCGTCGTTCTTGCGGGTGGTGGTGTGGGCGATGATATAGTGGGTCGCCCATTTGTCCGGGGGGGTGTGTTCCGTCGCGTCCAGCTTGAGTGGGGGGTGGGGCGGCTTCGGTGTTGGGGGCTTTTCTTGGGCCTTCGTGTTGGGGGCCACTTTGATTTCGACCAAGTATTGTGGGCCCCAGGTTTCCGGGGCCCCTACCTGTGTGGCTGCGGCTGCTGCGGCTTGGAGGAGGGCGGTTGTGTTGGTGTCTAGAGGGGGGGACCTCGGTTTGGGGGTGAGGGTGTCGTGGTCTTGGTATGCCCACCAAATGGTGTAGCCTCGTTGGGTGTTGCGGTGCGGGGTCTGGGTCTGGGCTTGCTGGATGGATAGGGCGGTCTTGATGCCCCCCGCTGCTTGTGGGTTTATGGGTGTGGCGTACGCCCATAATCCCGGGGTGTGTATGCCGTGTGGTGCTTGGCATACTCCTCGTATTGGGTGTAGGGTGTGGTGGGTGCGCGTGAGCCCTAGGTGTTCTTGGAGGAGGTCCCCCCGGATGTCCTCCCACCGTTGCTGCCAGGTGTGTGTGTGGTCGTTGGGGGTGGGGTAGGTGATGACGATGGCTTGCCATGGGGTGGGGCCTGGATGTACCGCCATAGGTGCCGACGATGCTTGCGGGGGTATGTGGACGGCGTGGGCGGGGGCTGCTGTTACAAGGTCTCCCTCCGTTGGTCTGATTGTGGCATCCTCTTGGACGGTGAGGAGGTCGTGGTGGCAGCCCGTCGGTAGTGCCCAGGTGGTGTTGGGCTTGGTGATTGGTTGGAGGCGGATTTCCTGGAGCCCCGGTGTGATTTCGTCCCATCGGAGTGTGCCGTTGTGGACCGCCCATTCCTGTGGCAGGTCCCGAAACCCGTTGCGGTCCGGGGTGATGCGGTGCTGTGGGGGGAGCTCCATTGTGGTGATGGGGTGGGCGAGGTGCTCTGTGCGGGGGTTTTCTTGTGTTGTTGATGGTGATGGAGCCTGGGGCATCTCTTCTTCAGGTTGTTGTGGGGCTTTCGCCTCCTGCAGTTCTGCGCTGATGGTGGCAAAGACATCTGGGAGGGTAGGGGAGGCAGGGGGCTGGGGTGCCGGATCGTTTCAGGTGATGTGGTACTCCTCCAGGTTCCCGGGGCTTTGCTGTACGGTGATGACGGTGGTAGCGTCGTCTTCAGGTGTCCATCGGTGTGGATTGTGGTCGAGGGGGTGGAGGGTGATGGTGTGGCGGTGTCTCCAGCTTTGGAACGCTAGTAGGGCGTGGAATCCGTGCCTAGTGTCCCCGGGCCGGCGGGGCTAGGTTTCGGCTGCTGCTTCCAGGAAGGCTTCCTTGGTGCCTTTCCAGGTGTCTTCCCAGAGAAGGTCTTCCTCCGTGCCCCACTTGTTGTCGTTCCGTTTCTCCTGCTTCCACCCCTGGAGGGTCGCGTGGTCCTCACAGAGGTCTCGTTGGATGGACTGGTAGTACTGCTCGGCGTCCATGGGGGCTAGGGTGCTGGCCAGTGTGGCATAGATGTCTTTTGGGGGGGGGAGCGGTGGGGGCGTGGCGGCGCGGTCGGAGTCGGGCTGTTCTTGCTGGTGTTCGACGTTCTGGTCTGCGTTGGACGCGGGGGATATGGAGTGTGGTGGCATGCGGTGGTCGGGCTCCTGCGGTTCCGTGGGTTGCTTGTGGGCTTGTGGGCGCGAAGCAGTGGCTGCCAGTAGGTGTCGGATGGCCGGGAGGACGTCGTAGTCGTCGTCCTAGCAGTCGGCTGCAGCGCACGTCCTGTCGGGGGAAGCGGGGGGGCGTGTTGCGGAGCGGTGTACGATAGGCCGGGCGACGCGTGCGGGTGGTGGCGTGCTTGCTCTGCCGTTCCGTTCCCCGCGAGCCCTGACCCCTGGGGGCTGGTGGTGATGTTGGTCGTGAGGGTGGTGTGGGTGCCGGAGTCGATGATTGTGCCGCTGGCGGTTCCATTGGCGAGGGTGGTATGGGCGTTAGCATCGATGTGGTTTGTGCTGGGCTAGTTGATGGTGGTTAGTTGGTGGGTCAGCTGTTGTTGCTGTCGTTGTCGCCGGTGGTGTTGGTTCCTCTGATGTCGTGGACACTGATGGTGAGGGTGATGGTTGGTGAGCATGGCGAGTGTGACGTATGGGGCGTATGTGGTGTTGCCAGTGGTGTCGATGGTGAGGGTGTTGTCTCTGGCCGTTGGGGCGTAACGTTTGTGGGCCGGACGTGGCGGTGGTTGCGAGGGTGCTGTAGACGACGGGTGGTGTGGCCCACGCCGCCGCCGGTAGTGAGGGTGTGATAGGTGCCGTGGTGGTGAGGGTGGTGTTGGCGACAGTGGGGTGCCGCGGGTGGTGTATTGGTTGTTGGTGGTGGAGCTGTTCTTGGTTTGTGGGTAGTCCCCGTCCAGCGGTGGTGGTGTTGGTGGTGTCGATGTTCGTTGGGGCCGTTGGCGATGCCAAGGGTTCCTGGCCTCGCGCGGGGTGGTGGTGGCGCTGGTGAACGCAGGTGGTGCCATAGGCGGCGGTGCCATTGACGGCCCGGCCGGGTGTTCTGGCAGTGATGCTGACGGTGTGGGTGCGGTGGCGGCAGTGTTGTGGTTGCTAGTTCATCGAGGTTTGTGTCTTTCCGGGTGTCAGTGACACTGATGGTGGGTCGGCGTAGGCGCTGCTGGTGGGTGTGGGTCCGGATGTCGGAGGTCTTTGGGCTGTTTTGGGCGCTAAGGGCTGGCTTTCCTGCTGGTGCTGATCATCGTCTTCTGGCGGAGGGTGATGTCGCTGGTGGGGTGTCCGCTGGTGTTGCTGCAGGTTTTGCGTGTAGGTGTGGTTTAGGGTGCGGCGCTGGTGGGTGGCGCCGACGGTGGGTGGCGTGACTGGTGGTGGTGGTGCTGTTGGCAGCGGTACTGGGGGCGTCAGTTGCTGGTGAGGGTGCCGTCGTCCGTGTTTCGGTTGGTGCTGGTGATGGTGTCGCTGGTTGTGCAGATGGTGGGGTGTGTGGGCGCAGCCGTTGTTGTTCGTTGGGGGGGGGGGGGGGAGGGGGACCCGTATCCAGGTGGTTTGTGAGGGTGTTGTGGCTATCAGTCGACGGTGCTGCTTTTGGTGACGTTCTTCAGGGCGGTGCGGGTGTTGGCCGGGAGTGTTGTCGGCGATGCTCTGGTTGTTAGTGCCTGCGGTTCGTGGTCGTAGGTGGTCAACCGGGCTTTGTCGCTGGTGAGGTTGGTGCAAGTGGTGTCGCCGACTGTTCGGCTGGTGCCGTTGGTGCGGGCTGTGTGGTCGTTGTGTCAGGGGTCGGTGGCGTTGGTGACGGTGACGGTGGTGCGTTGGGGGTCGGTGCCGCTGGTGGCGCTCCGGTGCTGAGGGTGCCAGGGACGCTGGGTGGCTCCGTGTTGTTTGGTTTTCTCCTCGCCACTCCTGGCGGAGGGTGCCGCTGGTGTCGCTGGTGGTGAGGGTGGTGGATGTGGTGGTGTGGGTGCGGTGTTTTGTGCTGCTTGGGTGGTGGGGACCCCTGGTTGATGTTGACGATGCTCCGGGTGATGTCGATGCGGTGGGCGTGACGGTGTGTGCTGTTGCTGTTGCTACCCCTGGCTGGGGGCCGGGCGGGTGGCGCTGGTGGCGCTTGTTCGCCAGCCATGCTGGCGTCTTTGGTGATGCCGTCAGTGGGGGCGCCCTAGGTGTTACTCTGTGCCGGGGTTGTGGTGGTGGTGGTAGGGGTGTTGTAGGTGACGGCCTCTCGGCACGTTGTTGGTGGGGTTGGTGGTGGTGTGGATAGTGCTGTGAATGTTGGCGGCGTTGGTGTTGCCGACGGTGAGGGTGTCACGGTGGTGGTTGGCGTGTCTCGTGGTTGTCTGATGGCGTGGGTGTTGTTGGTGTTGTTGCTGGGCGCCGCCTGCGTTTGGGTGGTCGGCGGTTCCGGGTGTGCCACTCGTTGCTGGTGTTTGGCCAGCTTGTGGTCCTGGTGGTGCCGGTTGTCTCTGGTGTTGGGTTAATTCTTTCGGCTGTCCTTGGGTCTGTAGTGGTAGGTGGTGCATCGGTTGTGGTCGAGGGTGTCGATGCTGTGGGTAGGTGGCGGTGTCGCCGTGTTGCCGCTTTGGGTGGTACTGGTGATGGTGTTGGTGAGGGCGCCGCCAGGGGAGCTCCGGGGGTTGGCGTTGTAGGGCGTTGTAGGTGATGCCCTGGTGGATGGTGGTGTTCTGACGCTGGGGGCGGGACCTCGCCACTCCTGGCGGAGGTTCCCATGGGCGTTGCTGGCCGGTGTGTTGGCCCTGGCCCCCTTGGTGTCGTTGTTGCCGATGGTGTCGTACCAGGTGGTGTCGCCGTGGTGGCTGTCGTTGACGCTCTGGGTTGCTGTTGGTGAGGTCGCACTGTCGGTGGTGCGGTCGGTGATGCCGGTGGTGAGGTCGTTGCGGGCGTTGCTATGGTTTACGGCGTCTCTGATGTTGTTGATGCTGTTGGTGGTTGGTTTGGGTCTGTGTGTGGGTGGTCAGTGGCCTGTGCTCGGGGGTGGGCGCTGGCTGGTTCCTGTGGCTCTGTCTGGGAGGGTGTGCAGTAGGTGGCGTGGGCTGCTGGGGATGCTGTTGGTGAGGGTGGGGCAGGCGATGCCCCCGGTCGCGTCGTCGGCGAGGGTGGTGTTGGTGGCGCCGGTGGTGTGGGTGCCGCTGGTGACTGCGTGGTGGATGGCGCCCTGTGGTTTGTTTGGTGCTTAGGGTGTTGTTGTTGATGGTCCTTGGCGTGTGTCCTCGCCTCCTCTGGCCGGGGTTTGGTGGTTTGTTGGTTCACCGGTTGTGGTGGCCTTGGTTTCCTTTGGTGGCGGAGGTTGCCGGTGGCGACGCTGATGGTTAGGTGATGCTGGCGATGGTGTGTTCGATGCCGTTGGCTTGGGTGGTGTAGGCGTTGTATCCGGTGTTGGCGTGCGTAGGTATTGTAGGCGATGGTGAGGGCGGCGGTGCCGCCGGTGATGGTGATGCTCAGGGTGTTGTGTTGGCTTGATTGTTGGTGGTGTTGGTGCTTCTGATGGTCAGGATGCTGTCGGTGGTGTTCTGGGTGCGGGTCGGTGGGTGGCGCGGGTGTAACGCCTTGGTTGTAACATGGTCGTTGGGTGGTTTCTTGTGTTGGTTCGATGTTGGCGAGGGTGTCTCAGGTGTTCTGCTGGGTGCTGGGGTTGCTGGTGTTGCTGACGGCGTCTGCGTTGGTTCCGGGTGTTTCCGCTGGTGAGAGTGTTGTGGCGTTCGGTTTGGGTGTTGGTGGCGGTGCAGGTGTGGGTGTCGCAGTTCCTGGTCCTGGGTTTGGGCGTGGTTGGTTGGGTGTTGCCCGGTGTGGGCGCTCGCCACTCCTGGCTGAGGCCTTGGTGGGTGGCGCTGGTGGTGTTTGTTCGCCAGCCGTGCTGACGTCTTTGGTGACGCCGATGGTGGGGGTGCCCTAGGTGTTACTCGGTGCCGGGGTCGTGGTGATGCTGGTAGGGGTGTTGTAGGTGACGGCACCTTGGCCCGTATTTGGTGGGGTTGGTTGTGGTGTGCATAGTGCCGTGGGTGTTGGCGGCGCTGGTGTTGCCGACGGTGAGGGTGTCATAGGTGATACTTGGTGGTTGGCGTGTCTCGTGGTGGTCTGATGGCGTGGGTGTTGTTGCTGTTGGTGCTGGGCGCGGCCTGCGTTTGGGTGGTCGGCGGTTCCGGGCGGGCCACTCGTGGCTGGTGGTTGGTCGGCTTGTGGTCCTGGTGGGGTGGTGCCGGTTGTCTCTGGTATTGGGGTATTTCCTTCGGCTGTCCTTGGGTCTGTAGTGGTAGGTTGGTGCTGTGGGTGGTTGGCGGTGTCGCTGTGCTGCCGCTGTCGGTGGTGCTGGTGACGGTGTTGGTGAGGGCACCGCCGGCGGAGCTGTGGGTGATGTCCAAGGCGAGGGCGTTGTAGGTGATGCCCTGGTGGACGGTGGTGTTCTGACGGTGGGGGCGGGACCTCGCCACTCCTGGCGGAGTTTCCCATGGGCGTTGCTGGCCCGCGTGTTGGCCCCCTTGGTGTCGTTGATGTCGATGGTACTGTACCGGGTGGTGTCGCCGTGGTGGCTGTCGTTGACGCTCTGGGTTGTTGTTACTGAGGTCGCACTGTTGGTGGTGCTGTCGGTGATGCCAATGGTGAGGTCGTTGCGGGCGTTGCTATGGTTTACGGCGTCTCTGATGTTGCTGATGCTGCTGGTGGTTCCCGTGGGTCTATGTGTGCGTGGTCAGTGGCCTGTGTTCGGGGCTGGGCGCTGGCTGGTTCCCGTGGCTCTGTCCGGGAGGGTGTGCAGTAGGTGATGTGGGCTGCTGCTGATGCTGTTGGTGAGGGTGGTGCAGGCGATGCCCCGGGTGGTGTCGTGGGCGAGGGTGGTGTTGGTGGCGCCGGTGGTGTGGGTGCCGCTGGTGACTGCGTGGTGGATCGCGCCCTGTGGTTGGTTTGGTGTTGAGGGTGTTGTTGTTGATGGTTCTGGGCGTGTGTCCTCGCCTCCTCTGGCCGGGGCTTGGTGGTTTGTTGGTTCACCGATTGTGGTGGCTTTGATTTCCTTTGGTGGCGGAGGTTGCCGGTGGCGACGCTGATGGTGGGGTGATGCTGGCGATGGTGTGTTTGATGCCGTTGGCTTGGGTGATGTGGGTGTTGTATCCGGTGTTGGTGTGCGTAGGTTTCGTAGGCGATGGTGCCGGCTGTGATGGTGTTGGTGAGGGTGTTGTGCTGGCTTGAATGTTGGTGTTGTTGGTGTTTCCGATGGTGTGGATGCTGGTGGCGGTGGTTCTGGGTGCGGGTCGGTGGGTGGCGCGGGTGCGGTCGTTGGTCAGTGTTGGGTGGCTTCTTGTGTTGGTTTGATGTTGGTGAGGGTGTCTTAGGTGTTGTGCTGGGTGCTGGGGTCGCTGGTGCTGCCGACAGTGTCTTTGTTGGTTCCGGGTGTTTCCGCTGGTGAGGGTGTTGTGGCGTCCGGTTTGGGTGTTGGTGGCGGTGCTGGTGTGGGTGTGGCAGTTTCTGGTCCTGGGTTTGGGCGTGGTTGGTTGGGTGTTGCTGGGTGTGGGCGCTCGCTACTCCTGGCTGACGGCTTGGTGGGTCCATCTATGTGTCCTAGCGTTGTTTCTGGCGGCCCTGCAGCTCCCCTGGCGGGGGGTTGCTGGGTTTTTGTTCTTTTTGGGTTTTCGTGTGTTGCGTGCGTTTGTGGTGCGGGCGGTGCCCGCGCTTTGGTGTGTGATGTGCCTTTGTGGGGCTCGTGTCGGTGGCGGCTGTGGCGGTTTGTGTTGTGTGCATGCGCGGGTGTGTGTGCGGTATGTTGGTGGTGCGTTTGAGTGCCTGTCCACGCCTTTCTTGGCTTGGTTTGGCAGTTCTGTGTGGGTGTGGGCGCTGTGTGTTGTGGCTCCTCTCCCGTCTCGGCTGTGGGGTCTGGGTGTGGTTCCCCGCCCCCCCTGACTGGGGTTTGTTGGTGGTGTGTCCCCTCGCCGCCCGCTTTCCGTGCCCTCTCCCCTCTGTCTCTTTGCCGCGTCGCTTGGGGCGGTGTTCCCCTGGTGCCGTGCCCGGGCCTTCCCGGCTGTGGTGGGTGGGGGGGGGTCCTTGTCGTCGGCTTGGGTCCCTTCCCCATGGTGTTTGCCCTTGGGGGGGCCGATGCTTGCACTCCCCGTCAGGGTGTAACTCTGTTGTATGGGCCGTCCATTTGTACCCGCTCGGTACAAATGGACCTGCTCCGGAGCCAGGTACTCCAGCCCTTCCCCACACCGGGGTCGGGTACACTGTGGGTCGCAGGGGAGTCCTTGCGGGATAGGCGTGTCTCTTGCCTGCCCCGATGGACGATGTGCCCTACCCGCAGCCCCTTGCTGGGCCCGAACCGCAGTACGTGCCGTGGGGAGTGCTCTTGGTCAGGCCCATTGGTCACCCCCCCAGGCCGGTGCCACCGCGGACTGCTGATCAACGGTCCCGGGCGTATCCCACCTTATTGCGTGTGCTCAGGTGGGGCCGATATGGTCACCAGGGGGGCCCCCAAACCCCTGACGTTGGGTCCCCCGCCTGCGTCTCCCGTGGCCCCTTTTCGTCCCGCCCCCCTTTTCGCTGTTGCGGTTTGCGGTGGTGGGTTTCCCGTCTCTCCCGGGTGGGTTGGTGGTGGAGGGGGGGCGCTTTTCGCTTTTCCTGCCGTGTTGCTTGTGTGCGTGTCCCCACCTCCCCTGGTTGTGGTTCGCCGCCGGTGTGTGGGTTTGTGGCATGGTTCGTGCGCGCGTGGTGTCTGTGCTGGTGTGTGTATCATGCGTTCGTGGTGGCGTGGGTGTGGGTGTGTCTTCCGTGTGTGTTGATATGTGTGTGTGTGTGTGTGTGGGTGTGTGGCTGGGGCCGGCTGGGGCTTGCCGCTGGTGTGGGTGTGGGTGTGGTTGGTTTGTGCCGTGGTCGGTCTCTCGCGACTCCTGGCGGTTGTTCCTGAGTGCGATTTCCCGCCACTCCTGGCTGGGTTTCGCTGTTGGCGGTGCTGGGTGCTCCTCGCCACTCCTGGCTGAGGGCCCCGGGTGCGGTTCCCCGCCATTCCTGGCTGGGGTCCGCTGGCGGCAGTGGCGTGTGGTCACCTGCCACTCCTGGCTGCGGGTCCCGGTCGCGGTTCCCCGCCACTCCTGGCTGGGGGGTCCGCTGGTGGCGGTGTTGGGTGGGCCCCTGCCACTCCTGGCTGTGGGTCTCGGGGGCGGCTCCCCGCCACTCCTGGCTGGGGTCCGCCGGCCGCGGCGGTGGGTGTTTCCGCGGGTGGGGGTTTCCCGTGTTGTGTGTGCTTGTGGCGCGGCGTGTGCGTGTGGTGCCTGTGCTGGTGTGTGTGGTGTGGTGTGTGTTGGTGGCGTCTGTGTTGGTGGTGGTGTGGGCGTGGGCGGGCCTCCCGCGTGTGTTTGTGTGTGTGTGTGTGTGTGTGCTTGTGTGGTGTGTTGGTGGCGTGCGGTGTGGTGCGGTGTGGTGTGTTGGTGGGGGTGTGGCTGGTGTGTGGTGTAGCTGGTCCCTTGCCACTCCTGGCGGAGGTTCCTGTGTGCTACTCCCAGCCACCCCTGGCTGGGTTTCCTTGCCGGTGGTGGTGGGCGTTCCTCGCCACTCCTGGCTGAGGGTCTCCGGGGCGGCTCCCCGCCCCTCCTGGCTCGGGTCCGCAAGCCGCGGCGGTGGTTGTTTCCGCGGCTGGGGGTTTCCCGTGTTGTGTGTGCTTGTGACGCGGCGTGTGCGTGTGGTGCCTGTGCTGGTGTGTGTGGTGTGGTTTGTGTTGGTGGTGTCTGTGTTGGTGGTGGTGTGGGCGTAGGCGGGCCTTCCGCGTGTGTTTGTGTGTGTGTGTGTGTGTGCGTGTGTGGTGTGTTGGTGGCGTGCGTTGTGGTGCGGTGTGGTGTGTTGGTGGGGGTGTGGCTGGTGTGTGGTGTGATTGGTCCCTCGCCACTCCTGGCGGAGGTTCCTGTGTGCTACTCCCCCCCACTCCTGGCTGGGTTTCTTTGCCGGTGGTGGTGGGCGTTCGTCGCCACTCCTGGCTGAGGGTCTCGGGGGCGGCTCCCGGCCCCTCCTGGCTGGGGTCCGCCGGCCGCGGCGGTGGGTGTTTCCGCGGGTGGGGGTTTCCCGTGTTGTGTGTGCTTGTGGCGCGGCGTGTGCGTGTGGTGCCTGTGCTGGTGTGTGTGGTGTGGTATGTGTTGGTGGTGTCTGTGTTGGTGATGATGTGGGCGTGGGCGGGCCCCCCGCGTGTGTTTGTGTGTGTGTGTGTGTGTGCGTGTGTGGTGTGTTGGTGGCGTGCGGTGTGGTGCGGTGTGGTGTGTTGGTAGGGGTGTGGCTGGTGTGTGGTGTCCTTGGTCCCTCGCCACTCATGGCGGAGGTTCCTGTGTGCTACTCCCCGCCACTCCTGGCTGGGTTTCCTTGCCGGTGGTGGTGGGCGTTCCTCGCCACTCCTGGCTGAGGGTCTCGGGGGCGGCTCCCCGCCCCTCCTGGCTGGGGTTTGCCGGCCGCGGCGGTGGGTGTTTCTGCGGTTGGGGGTCTCCTGTGTTGTGTGTGCTTGTGGCACGCCGTATGCGTGTGGTGCATGTGCTGGTGTGTGTGGTGTGTGTTTGTGGTGTCTGTGTTGGTGGTGGTGTGGGCGTGGGCGCGCCTTCTGCGTGTGTTTGTGTGTGCGTGTGTGTGCGTGTGTGGTCTGTTGGTGGCGTGCGGTGTGGTGCAGTGTGGTGTGTTGGTGGGGGTGTGGCTGGTGTGTGGTGTGATTGGTCACTCGCCACTCCTGGCGGAGGTTCCTGTGTGCTACTCCCCGCCACTTCTGGCTGGGTTTCGCTGCCGGTGGTGGTGGGCGTTCGTCGCCACTCCTGGCTGAGGGCCCCGGCGGTGGTGGTGTGCGGCTCCCCGCCACTCTTGGCTGGGGCCTGCCAGTTGTGGTGCCGTGTTTTGCGGGTGGGGGTGTCCCTTGTTGTGTGTGTTTGGGGTGTGTGTGGCTGTGCGCGGTGGCCGTGCTGTGTTGTGAGTTGCGTGTTTGTGGTGTTCGCGTTGTTGGTGGTGTGGTGTGGTGGTGCAGTGGGTGTGTCTTCTGCGTGTGCGAGTGTGCGTGGTTGCGTGTGTGAGGTGTGCCGGTGGTCTGCGGTTTGGTGTCCCCACCCCTTTTGGTTGGCGCTTGCCCCTGGTGTTTGTGTTGTTGTGGTTGGTGTGTGGTTTTGGTCCCCCGCCACTTCTGGCTGAGGGACGTGGGTGCTGCGCCCCGCCACTCCTGGCTGGGGTCCGCCGCTGTGCGGTGGTGGTTGGCCCCTTGCCACTCCTGGCCGTGGGGCTTGGTTGCGGGGCCCCGCCACTCCTGGCTGGGGTCCGCCGCCGGTTGCCGTGGTCGGTCCCTCGCCACTCCCGGCCGTAGGTCGTGGGCGTGGTTCCCCGCCACTCCTGGCTGGGGTCCACTGGTTGTGGTGGTGGCGGCCCTGGGTGCCCTTCTCCTTGGTCTTGGTGTTTGTGTGTGCCGTGTGGCCGTTCGTGTTGGTGTCGGTGGCGTTGAGGGGGTTGTGCGCGGTGTGGCTGCCGTGTGTGTGCCTGTGTGTGATTGCGGTGTGTCGTTGGTGGGGTGTGTCATACCCTGGCTGGTTCTTTGTCGTCGGTCCGCATGGACGTGTTCAAAAAGCGGAAGAAGAAAAGCAATAGAAGAGGTCCTGTAGACGTGTAGCAGGAATGCGTGGTATGCGTGACGCGAAATACGTACCTCTCTATTTGTCCCACCGTGCTTTCTTCCCCTGTAGAGAGAGAGCGTGTGCAGGTCTTTGGGGGGTTGGTTGGTTGTTTTTGCGTGTTGTGCCTTGTGTCTCCCTTTTTTTTTTCTGTAGCGTCTTCGATAACATACCTCTTTGCCTTGCGTTTCCCCTATAGAGAGGGCGTGGAAGGCGCCATTGTGTTTTTTTCTTTTTCCGTAACATACTTGTCATACCTTATGTAGCTTCTTGTTGTCATCCCCTATAGAGAAAGCGTGTGCTTGTGTGTGGGTGGGGCGGGGGTGGGGTTTCATACCATGTTTCTCCTTTGTCTTGTTCCTGTCTTCTTGTATCTTGCGGTCTTGTGTACGTTTGTGTTTTTGTGCGCGGTCCGTCCCTTTGGTGCCCTCCCTCGCATTCTTAGCATACTTGTTCGCCGTACCATTATTTCCCCGTGGTTCGTGGCCATCCCTTGCTCGCCATACCATTGTTTTCCCGTGGTTCGTGGGCATCGCCTATAGCGAGAGCGTGTGCACGTTGTGTGGGTGGGGCAGGGGTGGGGTTTCATACCATGTTTCTCTCTGACCTTGTCTCCGTTTTCTTTCACCCCGCGGCCTTGTGTACGTTTGGGTATGTGTGCGTGGTGCGATCCCTTGGCGCCCTCCTTCGTATTATTGACATACTTGTTCGCCTTTTCATTGTTTCCCCGTGGTCCGTGGCCGCCCCATACCTTTTGCGATTTTTTCTTTCGTCGTGTATCTCGCGGTGCTTGGAGCCTATGGAGGAATATTGGGGATATATGGTTGTGGTTCGTGTTTGTGGGCATGCCTTATGACGTTCGTGGTGGTTCGTCTTTTTTTTTTTGCGTGTGGCGTTGTCCCTTGGGTGCCCTCCTTCACAACATACTTGGTTTTCTCATCTACGCATGTGTAGCGGGGGATATGATATGTAGGACAATCGGCGGCCGACATCCGAGGACAAGCGGCGGCCGAATGCCACGGACGGGAACGTCGGCCACGGAGAGCTAGAGAAGCGGACAAGAGGGCGAGGCAGTGGAGATGCAGCGAAGCGGAGTGGAGGACGAGGCCGAGGAGAAGCAGAGAAACCAAGATGAGCACAAGGCGCAGGAGATGCAGCAATGCACACAAGTGGACTAGGACGCGGGGATGAGGTGGAGCAGCCAAGGGGACGAGGCCAAGGAGAAGCAGTGGAGCAGCAAAGAAAAGGAGCCCGAGGAGATGCAGTGAGGAAGAGACCAGGACGAGGCCGAGGACAGGCAGCCAAGAGCAGACGAAAATATGGAGTACCCAAGACTGGAACATACGGGGCAAAACAAGAAGGAGCGGCCGAAACAAAGCAACAACAAAATGCGGAGGAAGGAGTCCCGTTGCACCGGACTGGATCATCCCGGGCGGAACAAGCGGCAGGAGCCGCCGCCCCCCGGACTGGGGCATCCGGGGACAAGTGGCTGCCGGACGCCCCGGATGGGCGCATCCGGGCTGCAACAAGGAGCACGCCCCCCCCCCCGGACTGGATCATCAGGGGACAAGCGGGGGCCGAACGCCACGGACTGGATCATCGGGGCTAGATCAAGCAGCACGAGCCGCCGCACCCCGGACTGGATCAACCGGTGATGCAGTGGGGTAGACAAGAGGCGGAGGCCGAGGTGAAGGTGAGCAGCAGCCAGGAGAACAAGGCCATGGAGAAGCAGAGCGGCAGCCAAAAGGAGGAGCCCGTGGTGATGCAGTGATGCGAAGACCCGGACGAGGCCGAGGTACTGCAGCAAAGCGGAGACGAGGCCAATAAGTGCCCAGGACTGGATCATCTGGGGCAAAGCAAGAAGGAATGGCCCAAGCTGACGCGAGCAAAAACCGGTGAAAAAAGGCCAGATGCCCTGGACTGGATCATCCGGAGCGGAACAAGCAGCAGGAGCCGCCGTCCCCCGGACTGGATCATCCAGGGACAAGTGGCGGCCTGGCGCCCCGGAAAGGATGATCCGGGGCGAGCAGCCTGTCCGCACAAGAGCAGGGCTCGACAGGCCGCGCTGAGGCGGGCCCTTGACCGGGTATGGCAGGCCAGACGTGAGTGCTGGCAGCTACGCCTCTCCGCACCCCGACCATGCATGAGACTCTCGTACCGCGGGTGGGATAAGTAGGGTGAAGAGGTGCACCCGAAGCTGCCCACCCAGCTAAACCAAGGGCGGGAACACACACACAACAGAGAGGGCATCAACATGGACACCACGACGCAGGCGGGGCACGATAGCGGAGCACTCCATCAATCCAAGCCCTAGCAGGGGTACGTGTGGTGGCATCTCTGCTAGGCCACAGCAGCCAACCAAAAAAAAACAACACGCGCTGTGTTCTTGTGCAGAAACACAGGTGGAACACATGGGCTGCTGACCCTGCATGACCCAGGGCGCAGATCACACACACAGCAGCACGCTCGAGCCAGGTATCGGGGGAACAGCAGAAAGAAGGACCCTCGACCATGAGTGGCAAGGGACAAACATCAGAAGGGCAATGTGCCATGGGAGGTATGCAAGACGACGTCAGGGACGGCAAGACAGCAGGCGGTGCAAGCATACAGAACACAGAAAACAACCCACCTCCAAGCCCTAGTGGGGGTACGTGTAGTGGCATCCCTGCTAGGCCACAGCCGCCTGGACATGCTGTGTTCTCTTGCCAAAACATAGGTGGGCCAAAGGTGCCATCAGAGTTGGAAAAGACGGCGTATATATACGCGTAACGTATATATACGCGTACTGTATTCCGAGAATACAATACAGTAAGTGTCTTCTGGGGTAGCCGCCGACTGGCGCCAGACGCACGTGCCGCCGCAGAGCAAACAAACGTTGCCAAGGATCAACGGTGCAAATGTAAGGTATTTTGTAGAATTTGCAATGAATTTGATTTGAATTTCGTTTGATTACGATTGGTGGTTGAATTTTTCTGCTTCTTCTGCGTGTGCAGGGCGACACAAGAAGCAAGTGAAGCAGAAGGAGAAGAAGAACAGGAGGGAAGAATATGCAGAGAGAGAGAACAGAAGAAGGAGCGGAAGAGGCGAAGGAGATCGAAGAGACGTTAAGAAGAAGACAGAAGAAGATCAAGAAGCTGCAGAAGAGAAGAAGACTGAGGAGTGAAGACAAAGAAGACGAAGAAGGAGCACAAGGGGAAGAAGGTGCTGTCAGTGTCACTTGAGTGTTCGCGCGTGCTGTGAGTGTCGTTGAGTGTTCGCGCGTGCTGTGCGTGTCATTTGAGTGCCGCTACGGCTGCTGAAGCTGCCGCTGCCGCCGTGCTGCTGGATCTGCTGCTGCTTGCTGCAAGCGCTGCTACTGCTCGCTGGTGGTGCTGCTTGCTGGTGCTACTGCTTGCTGCTGCTGAGGCTGCTGCTTGCTATGTATGTCATTTGAGATTTCCCGCGTGCTGTGAGTGTCATTTGCGTGTCGGCGCCTGCTGTCAGTGTCATTTGAGTGTGGGCGCGTGCTGTGAGTGTCACTTGAGTGTTCGCGCGGGCTGTCAGTGTCACGTGAGTGTGGGCGCGTGCTGTGAGTGTCACTTGAGTGTTTGCGCGTGCTGTGAGTGTCACCGGTGCCCACCCACTACCCACAGGCTGTGGGTGCGGGGGGTGCAGAAGGGCGACCCGTCACCAACCCCACAGCGCGCGCTCTTGCGAGCTAGCTTTGCGCGCTGTGGGGGCGGCATGAGCGTGCCCGGGGGGGGCGCCTCTTGCCTGGGTGTGGGGCGTCCGAGGACGGGCGCTCTCCCAGCCCCGACCTCTCGTTCGTTTGGGCGTGCGGCTCGGGCGGTCTACCCACTGGTTGTGGGTGCGGGGGGTGCGGGCGTGGGGACCCGTCACCAACCCCACAGCGCGCCCTCTTGCGTGCTGTGGGGGCGGCATGAGGGTGCCCGGGGGCGGCGCCTCTTGCCCTGGTGTGGGGCGTCTGGGGTCGGGCGCTCTCCCACCTCCGACCACCTGTCCTTTCGGGCGTGCGGCCGGGGCGCACTACCCACTGGCTGTGGGTCCGGGGGGTGCGGGCGTGGGGACCCGTCACCAGCCCCACAGCGCGCGCTCTTGCGAGGTGGCTTTGCGCGCTGTGGGGGCGGCACGAGGGTGCCCGGGGGGGGCCCCCCATTGCCTGGGTGTGGGGCGTCCGGGGACGGGCGCTCTCCCGCCCCCGGCAAGCCAACCTTTCAAGCGTGCGGCTGGGGCCCGCTTCCCCCTGGCCGTGGGTGCGGTGTGTGGGCATGGGGGCCCGGCTGTCCTTGGCACCTTGTCCCGTGCCGCGGTTCGTCGTGTGTTGTGCGCGCTTCCCTGGTTCGCGGCACCCGGTGGCCGTTGTGGCTTGGCACCTGTCCTGGTGCCGTGGTTGTGGCTGGCGACGTGCCTCTCTGGCGTGCCTCGTGGCCCCGCGTTTGTGCGCCGCTCCTCGTCCCGTCCGGTCGCTCTCGGTGCTCCGGTTGGCTTTCTCGTCGCCGTGGTGCCTTCCCCCACCCCGGGGGCTCACGCCCCCGGCTTTACTGGGTGGCTGCGCGGGGCACGTGGAGGCCGGCCGAGAACAGGGCTCATTGTGCCTGCCGCTGGCCCCTGCCGAGGCAAGGGCGCTGGGCGCGCTCCACGTCGTACCCGTTCGGGGCCCCGTGATGGGGTTGTCCCTGGCGGGTCCCTCCGGCTTCGGTCTTGGGCTGTGTGCGCTGCGGTGGTTTGGCGTGTGTGGACCCGGTCACTGACGCGTCCGGTTTCCCGCACCGTCAATCTTGCGACGGGGGACTCGGCTGGTGCACCGGGGCTGTTTCATGTGGACGCCGACACCGCCCCTTTCAGGTCGGAGGACGCCACGCCAGGGTCCCGCGCGTGTGTGCGTGTGCGTGCCCTGCTTGGCCAGGTCGGGCGGGCCGGCCTCCCGGGCGCGTTTTGGTGCGCCTCACCTTTCATCTGGCCGTTCTTGGTGCGCTCCTTGCTTGTGCGGCCTGCTCCGGGCTGGGGTTGCCCCTGCAGCCTGAGCTATGGATGCGGTCTTTTGCGAGGAATGGGATTGTTCTAGGAAAGACAAGTAATGGTTATCGGAAGCAACTGCAGGGTGTAAACTAAAAGAGAATAGCTGCAAAGTAAAGAAGCATAACTTCTGTGAGCAAACAGTACTTTGCCAGAAAAATTTAAGATACAATACATTACATTACAGTACTGTATCGGAACGATACAATACATTACACGTACTGTATTGTAACAACCCTGTTGGTGACGGGTCCCCGTGCCCGCACCCCCCGCACCCACAGCCAGTGGGTAGTGGGCCCCGGCCGCACGCCCGAGCGGACGAGTAGTCGGGGGTGGGAGAGCGCCCGACCCCAGACACCCGACAAGCAAGCAGGAGTCGCCCCCCCCGGGCACCCTCATGCCGCCCCCAGAGCGCGCAAAGCCAGCTCGCAAGAGCGCGCGCTGTGGGGTTGGTGACGGGTCCCCACGCCCGCACCCCCCGCACCCGCAGCAAGTGGGTAGTGGGCCCCGGCCGCACGCCCGAACGGGCAAGAGGTCGGGGGTGGGAGAGCGCCCGTCCCCGGACGCCCCACACCCAGGCAAGAGGCGCCCCTCCCCGGGCACCCTCATGCCGCCCCCCAAGCGCGCAAAGCCAGCTCGCCAGAGCGCGCCCTGTGGGTTTAGTGACGGGTCCCCGTGCCCGCACCCCCCGCACCCACAGCCAGTGGGTAGTGGGCCCCGGCCGCACGCCCGAGCGGACGAGTGGTCGGGGGTGGGAGAGCGCCCGACCCCGGACACCCGACAACCAAGCAGGAGGTGCCCCCCCCGGGCACCCTCATGCTGCCCCCAGAGCGCGCAAAGCCAGCTCGCAGGAGCGCGCTGTGGGGTTGGTGACGGGTCCCCACGCCCGCACCCCCCGCACCCACAGCAAGTGGGTAGTGGGCCCCGGCCGCACGCCCGAACGGACAAGAGGTCGGGGGTGGGAGAGCGCCCATCCCCGGACGCCCCACACCCAGGCAAGAGGCGCCCCCCCCCCGGGCACCCTCATGCCGCCCCCCCAGCGCGCAAAGCCAGCTTGCCAGAGCGCGCCCTGTGGGTTTAGTGACGGGTCCCCGTGCCCGCACCCCCCGCACCCACAGCCAGTGAGTAGTGGACCCCGGCCGCACGCCCGAGCGGACGAGTGGTCGGGGTTGGGAGAGCGCCCGACCTCGGAAACCCCACACCAAGGCAGGAGGCGCCCGCCCCGGGCACCCTCATGCCGCCCCCACAGCGCGCAAAGCCAGCTCGCAGGAGCGCGCGCTGTGGGGTTGGTGGCAGGTCCCCACGCTCGCACCCCTCGCACCCACAGCCAGTGGGTAGTGGGCCCCGGCCGCACGCCCGAACAGACGAGTGGTTGGGTGTGGGAGAGCGCCTGACCCCGGATGCCCCGCACCCAGGCAGGAGGCGCCTCCCCCGGGCACCCTCATGCCGCCCCCAGAGCGCGCAAAGCCAGCTCGCAGGAGCGAGCGCTGTGGGGTTGGTGGCGGTTCCCCATGCCCGCAACCCCCGCACCCACAGCCAGTGGGTAGTGGGCCCCGGCCGCACGCCGAAAGGACGAGTGGTCGGGGCTGGGAGAGCGCCCGACCTCGGGCGCCCCGCACCCAGCCAAGAGGCACCCCCCCCCCGGGCGCCCTCGTGCCGCCCCTACAGCGCGCCAAGCCAGCGCGCAAGGCCAGCTTGCAAGAGTGCGCGCGCTGGGGTTGGTGACGGGTCCCCACGCCCGCACCCACCCCACGGGGAGCGCGCAGCTCCAAGCCAGGTAGGGGGAAACGGGACCGGGCCGCCCCCCCCCCAGCAAGCCAAACGGAGCACGGGACCGAGGCCGGACACGCGGGGGGGGCACGGACCGAGTGGAATGGCACTACCAGCGCCCAGCACCGGGACCGCGCGGGGTGCGCGCACCACACAAGCCCGGGGAGGGGTGGGGGGTGCGGACACCGTGAGAGTGCGAGCGCACTCACACACAAAGGAGACGCGGGGAAAACCAGAAGGGCAACCAGACCGAGCCCGCGGAACGCACAGACCGCATGGAATGGCATACCAGCGAGCGAGGATAAGGGACACCCAGACAGGACGGCCCGCCACACACAGCGCAGGAAACGCGGGGCGGGCAGGGGGAAACAGGGAAGACACAACACCCGGCACCGGCCCCAACCCCCCCGAACCGGCCGCGAGCGCCGCACACACACGACCAGGGCACTGCACCTGCCAAGGCAGTAGTGGCGCATAGCGCCAGACACCAGCCCCAGAGCTAGGCAGCCTCCGCGCCAGCCCTCGGGGGACCCACGGGCGACAAGCCAGTAGCACGCGCCCGGCAGCGCCGGCACCCCGGGCGACCACGCATTAGGGGGGCGACGCAGTGGGTAAGCATTCGCAGCCACAGCTGCGAATTGACGCACTGACCGGGGAGTGGCGAAAGGGGGGGGCCGGGGAGGGACGGGGCTCCAAGCCCTGTGAACCCGGGGGACTCCACCACCAGGCAGCAGGTGCATCTTGGAGGGCCCTCCACCAGGACCTGGTGGGGAGGATATCACCTGGCCCGACCAGGTGGCCCCTCAGGCCGGAAAGGCGCCTAGTACCCGCAAAATCAAACCTAAAACCTCATACGTATGCCAGCCAGGGTGTGTGTGTGCCTGAGTACCTGTGCGCGCGTGTTCTGCATCACGAGAGGTACCCCGCGCAATCCCCCCCGAAAGACATTGGCTTGTCCTGTGGGGGGGAGACTTCACTGTGATTGGGAAGTGTTGTTTTGAGCCTGTTAGTGTAGTTGCAAGTCAGCGAGTGCTTCTTGTTGGATCGGTGTCTTCCATTCTTCTGCCTTGTCACAATCAGACAGTCTGTCAGTCGGTCTGCCTGTCTGTGTCTTGGTTGAGGTTGATTGTTTGTCGTTGACCTGATCCGTCGTTCCGGTTGCAGCACCAGGCGATACGCCACACTAATTCAAAGTTGACCCATGTCATACAGCCATCTGCATCTCATTGGGCATTTAGCCTGTTTGGTTTATGGCCCTGTTAGCTGGCGCCAACCGGTGACAGGCAGTTGTATCCGTGGTGGCAGTGACCGAGAGCCAGTCTGAGCGGCTGCCGTATCGGAGTCAGCTGGCCAACCCGTGAGCCTGCACTGTGCACTGTTGCCTTTCGTGCAGTGGTATGGAAGTGGTATGAAGTTTCAATTTTAGTTGCTTGTACAGTGTTTTGTACCAGCTTACTTCATTGTCGTTGGCACAAAAATCAGTGTCGTTCTTGCCTATGTCTGCGTGTAAAGTGAGGGAGTACCTAGTTATGTATTAACCATTCGTGACCCTGAGGATGGTCATGCCCTCAGGGTAAGGCAGTCTGTGGCAAGGACTGGAGGAATGATGACCCTTCCCCGTACCTGAGTCCGGAAGAAGCCAGATATTTGGTTTACTTTCTGTACCTTCGTCTGATACGAGGATAGCTGGTAACTGCCTAGTGTGATGCAGGTAGTATGACAGTTGACTGTAATAGAAGTTCAGAGGTCAGTGATACCCTACAGGTGACTGTCAGGGTTGGTACAAAACAGTACGTGTAATGTATTGTATCGTTCCGATACAGTACTGTAATGTAATGTATTGTATCCCAGGTTTTTCTGGCAAAGTACTGTTTGCTCACAGAGGTTATGTTTCTTTACTTTGCAGCTATTTCCTTTTAGTTTACACCCTGCAGTTGCTTGCGATAAGCATGACTTGTAATTCCTGGAACAATCTCATTCCTCTCAAACAGAACGCATCCATTGCTCAGGCTGCTTTTCCCAAAACTGCAAAGCTTTTTAGAACACTCTCTTCAAACAAGTTTGAAAAACCTGCAAAATGTCTCTTAACCTAGGGGAAAATTCTGCATTAGTTTTAAAAACCTGCGGTGTGGCGTGCTTGTGCTTGTACTCGTGAATGAGTGGTGTGTTTGTGTGGAATGCGAGTGCACATGTAGTTATTGAGGTGCAAAACTGGTGATTGAAGTTCCACCTCAAAACTCAAAACCAAAATTTCCCAATAAACAAATATACACAAACATCAACGCCTTTTAGGGACAGGGTCAACCCTGGCAAACTTTGCACAAAGAAAACAGTTACACACTTTTATTTTCTGAAAACCAGTAAGACCTCGCTCACCTCAGGCAAGCTCATCAACACCCCTCGGAGGTGCACAATTAACCTCTCAAATAAGAAAACAAAAGCAAGCTTGCACCTCAGCAGGTCAGTACAAAGCCCTGTTCAAATCTTCAGGGCTGGCTGAGGCACCCACAATTTCAGATTCAAACATTTACAGTGCATCTTGGTGAGCAGCACGCGCGAACACTCAAATGACACCCACAGAACGCAGCGACACTCAAATGACACCCACAGTACGCGCCAACACTCAAATGACACCGACAGTACGCGCAAACACTTAAGTGACACTCACAGCATGCGCCGACACTCACATGAAACTCACAGCACGCGCAAACACTCAGGTGACACTCACAGCACGCGCCGACACTCACATGACACTCACAGCACGCGCAAACACTCAAGTGACACTCACAGCACGCGCCGACACTCACATGACACTCACAGCACGCGCGAACACTCAAGTGACACTCACAGCAAGCGCAGACAATCAAATGACACTGACAGCAGGCGCCGACACGCAAATGACACTCACCACACGCGGGAAAATTCAAATGACATACATAGCAGGCAGCAGCCGCAGCAGCAGCAAGCAGTAGCACCAGCAAGCAGCACCACCAGCGAGCAGTAGCAGCGCTTGCAGCAAGCAGCAGCAGATCCAGCAGCACGGCGGCAGCGGCAGCTTCAGCAGCAGTAGCGGCACGCAAATGACACACACAGCAGGCGCAAACACTCAACCACACTCACAGCACGCGCGAACACTCAAGTGACACTGACAGCACCTTCTTCCTCTTGTGCTCCTTCTTCGTCTTCTTTGTCTTAACTCCTCAGTCTTCTTTGCTTCTGCAGCTTCTCGATCTTCTTCCGTCTTCTTCTTAACGTCTCTTTGATCTCATTCGCCTCTCCCGCTCCTTCCTCTGTCCTTTCCCTCTGCATCTTCTCCCCTCCTGTTCCTCTTCTCCTTCTGCTTCACTTTCTTCTTGTGTCGCCCTGCACATGCAGAAGAAACAGAAAAATTCAACCACCAATCGTAATCAAACGAAATTCAAATCAAATTCATTGCAAATTCTATAAAATACCTTACATTTGCACCGCTAATCCTTGGCAACGTTTGTTTGCTCTGCGGCGGCACGCGCGTCTGGCCCCAGTCGGCGGCCACCCCAGAAGACACGTACAGTATTGTATTCTCGCGATACAGTACGCGTATATATACGTTACGCGTATATATACGCCGTCTTTTCAAACCCTGGTGACTGAGTTTACTAGTTCGTATGCGAGAGATGAACTTTGTGTTGATGGTAATACCCCTAGTTACTCCCATGATTACGGTCATAGCTGTGTCTACTGAAGCTATTCAGGAATGTAACAGTAGCTACACTGTTAGTTCCACTGTAATGTGCTGAGAGTTCACCTAGAGTGTCAGTCGCTGTGACACTCATGTAACTCAGTGGCACCTTAGGACGGTCTGAGCTCCAGGAGTCGAAAGTCTGTAGTCTTATGCCACAGCACCCCAGTGTGACTTTCTTCCGTGTATTGTCTTTCGCCTGTTGGGCCCAGCTATGGCATTCGGGGAGAAATAATTATTACTCATCCTAAGCAGGTGTTGATTAGAGGAGGCCCCTCCGCTTTCTTGGCTCCTTGCGTTGATGTTTCATGCAGGAAATACTCTCTTTATTGTCCCCCTTAAGCCTAGCTGTGGGTGAATGGTTGGTTTGGTGTGACCTCAGGCCCGTCCTTGTGCCGCTTGGCTGAAGGTCTTACCGGATGTAGTGACGACAGTTTTTCTGTCCCCTGTGTCACTCTCCGTTTTTCTATTTTTTCCCCAACCACGGGCAGGTTGGCCCTCAGTCAGGAGTGGGAAGCCCTGGCCACACCCCGGCTTTATGGGGTATATTGGTTTGGTGTTGGTAAAGGTTTGCTGAGTTGCCTACGGGATGGAATACAGGTACCAAAGGTTTTGGGCCTGTCCCTGTGTGCGCACCCACTCTGTAGTGTGCTTGGGTTTATACTTTGCTACTTTGGTGGCAGTTTGTAATGTTTTTCTGAATCACTCTGTTCTAGACCCTCTAGTGGTACTGTCCGTACAATGGGCAGATGGGTGGTATAGCAGTTCGGATGTGTATGAGTGAGTCTGCTGTTACCATTGAGGGAGCTGTTTATGATTCTGCCCTGTGGCTGCTGTGATATGTCCTTCCCTAGTTCGCCCATGAGGCATGTTTTTGGTAGCACCCTGGAGGCCAGTTCGAAGGCCCAGGCATAGTGTACCTGAACTGAGACAGGCCCCGGAGGGGCGCACTGTCGCCACTATTCTCCAATTGCAATTGCGACTGACTACTTTGTGTAGTTGAAGTACTTGATACCCCGGTGAGTACCCGCAGACTGAGTCTCTGTGACCTTGGGAGGATGACTACTCTTATGGTGTGAGCTTATAGGCCATACTAAGCACCACCTAAGTTACATGTGTTCGCAACCACTAGGTGAGTGAAGGCAGCGTACTATGTACTTGAGTCTATTGGCTGTAACGCCAGTACAAGAAACCCGTGTGTAGAGCAACATCAATGTTGTGG
Source organism: Eutreptiella sp. 'Long Island Sound 2002' (assembly GCA_964036045.1). Classification (NCBI taxonomy): domain Eukaryota; phylum Euglenozoa; class Euglenophyceae; order Eutreptiales; family Eutreptiaceae; genus Eutreptiella; species Eutreptiella sp. 'Long Island Sound 2002'. The sequence continues at coordinate 131,799,309 of OZ038380.1, read as the reverse complement.
CCGCGGGTGCTGTACTGTGTATTATTACAGGAGTATTGTACGAGTAAACCTGAGTGTCACAGAAACCGCCTTTAGGTGAGTAACCTCTGGACTCTAGTAAGCATAGATAACTCTACTGTATTGCTATAGCTTAGCCTTAGTCAGCCAGACAGATAAACCCTTAGGCCTGCAAGACAGCCTACTGCAGGTAGTCTGGTTATAGCGCTGTGAGAGCATGACTGAGTAGCAGCCGGACTGAGTAGCAGCTTGCAGTGAATTTGAGCTAGAGTGTATGTGTAAACATAGGGGTAAGTTTGCCACACTCAGTGGCCTTGTAACTGATTTCCTGGACTGCCTGGCTCTGTGATGTGCAGGTAAGTCTCTCTGTCTAGGAGAATGTTAGAGATGGGCTAGGGCAACAGCAGGAGGGGACGTACTGACCTGGGGGACCTATAGGGAGAAAACAACCCCTTTACCGAACATGTGCATGGAGTCATGACCACTGCACTGCGAGGGGTATGACTCTGCAGGTCATGTATTCCGCCAACGGTCTCCAGGCAACTCAGTAGAACCCACCTGCCCCTAGCCAACCTTCTGCGGCTGATCAGCAGTAGTGACTTGTTAGTTAATCTGCAGTGTACTGAAGAGGTACGGTCGTTGGTTTGTAAACTGAGGGTCTGTAAAGGCCATCCCGTGCACTTTAGTGCCAGACAGTCACCAGTGGGTTGTCAATAGAGTCTGTTTTCATCCGGATGTATTTTCCTCTTGAGCGTGCCTTGGGAAATTTTATGCTACCGGAATTTGCTTTAATGGAACCTCCGTCTTCAGCTGTCGTGTCTGAGGTTACCATTATCCGCCCTGCCGTGTTCAGTTTGTGTGACCTTTGTTTGTCCAATTTGCTTTTTCGAGATACTGCCCAGGGTCTGTACTCCCCAATGGCTGTGCCACAGTGCGCTCTGCGAACCACTTCTGCTGCATCAGGTAGGGTACTGGCCCCTCTGCAGGATGTCCCTTGAAGAAGCCGACGATGCTGCGCTAGGAACCGTTTGTTTGTCCGAGCCAGGTGTAAACTGGAACGCCTGAGCAGCCCTCCATAAAGGTGCAGCTGCCCTGCTGGTGGCTGGTGACGCCGCGCTGCTAAAAGCAGTGCAGGGTGAGCATACAGAGAGTATCGTAAGCCAACGGTCAGTTTTGAGGTACGCGTGGAGCCGGGTTGCTGCTGGTGCCTCTGGGAGGCCGACGTGGACTGATTGGGCTGGCAACCAACTCGAGGGTGTAGAGTAAGGGATCATCATTTTCTGAGAGACCAGTTTGGCAGCGGTGGCAGTGTTTGTCAATGCAATCACCTTCCTCGGTGTTTCAGAAGTATTTGCCTGTGTTAGCCCGCTTTTGGCGTGTTTCAGCAGGTGCGTACGCTTCCCTGGGGTATATACTTGACAGATGTTTCTCATATGCATGCAGTGCATAGCCCTATGTGGGTAGAAGTCTGTGGATTTGACAGCAAATTGCCATTTTGCTTGTAGAAGCAGGCAGCTGGTATTGTACTACGTAAGCCTCGTGATTGGCCTGTGTCACTTTTGGGGTTTCGGGATGAGTCTCCCAGAGTTCCTCAGATACCAACCTTCCTGTGGGTGTATTTTCCCGATTTGTTCGCGGAGACACCCGAACTCAGAGGTGGGAAACGGTCGTTGTGGGGGCCTTGATAGCCCTCGGAGGATCTGCCCACCATGATTTGCCTTACCCTGCCACCCATGCTACTTCTCTTTCTGTGTTTCATTTTACGCATTTCACGCAGCTTACTAATACACATACTGCACGAGGGACCTAGAGGCCTGAGCCCTCCTCTAGTATGCCTAATTACTCTGCTTTATTTACTCTTACTAGACTGTCGCGCCTTGCCCCCTACTGTGTTGGGTAATGTTGCCTAAAATTGTGCTGTGAAGTAAGCTCTTCAGACCTTTCTGTGCTGGGATACAGTGTATGCTGGTGCCCCCTTTCAAAGACTCTATTTGGCGTGCCTAGTGTTCCTGAGGGGTGACAGTGACTGACCAGCTCTTCCTCTGAGTCGAGCACTGTTTGTCTGCAGCCATTCTGTGAGTGTGAAGTTTCTTTTTGGATACTCATGGCCTTATTCCAGTTTCTTCTAGGCTGTCAAATGACAGATAGTTAGTCGGATTTCAGTTGTCCAGTCCAGCCAGGTGTTCACTTGTCAGTCGCCAGTCAGCTGTTTGTACAGTCTGTTATGTCTTGTCAGGGTAGTCTGTTGAAGTTTACTGACCAGCGCCCCCGTAGATACCCCCCCTTTCAGTGTGAGGTCTGGGGGGGAGTAAGAAAAAGGGCGCTACGGTCACGGCAACAGCGTTGCACTGTACATAAAGATGCAGATACAGATACAGATACAGATGGACTGTGGTATGGTGCTGATTTGTACAGATAAATCTGTCCTTCATTGATTTTCGCGCCGCTTGCGGGTCGCGACCAGAGTCTGATTTGACATATGAAGATAATGTTTGATTTAGCGAGGTCAAGAGATTATAGATTAGTTTCTGGCTGTTTTGCCATATTTCTGAATTGCCGCAATTGCACTCAATGTTCAACTCCACACAAAGGTGTCAGTGCCTGGAAGCACTCAATGTTGGAATCCAAACAAAGGTGTGAGTGCATCAAGGCACTCAAGGTTCGATTCCAAGCGAGAGTGTGAGTGCATCATTGCATCAATGTGGTCCGAATGAAAAGAAGTGTGAATGTACGAGAAAAGATCCGGTGATACAACTTGAATAGCATGGTGAGAACTCATTGGATGAATGAAGGAATTCAACAACGAATCTTCTTTAATAAAGGCGACTTAAATCTGATTATTTTGTCGGTTAGTTTTGTTGTTGATTGTTGATATTCCTTTTCCGTTCCTTCTCGGTTAGTTTTAACGTGCATGCCGTTTGTGCACTTGTGATCTTTATAATTGTTTGCTTGTGTGAGCACACATGTAGATACTTACAGGGCGTTGTCTACATGTCGAATTTAGTTTCGCTTCGGGGCATGAAGTCTTGTGGTCTAGAGCTAAGGACCTGATAAGATATGGTTCGATCCTGCAAAGTGTTACATGAGGTGGGTAGGTAGGTCATCTCAGGACTGGTGTTGCCCCCAGGGAGGGTCTTACCAAGGGTCTTTTGCTCACCCACCCACGGCCCTACTGCATGTGCCCCCACAAAGCGGCTCGCCCACATGGGTGAAGGGTGCGTTCGCCGCGAGCAGTACCCTACCGCGGGTTCCGCCCAGAGAGGTAACCCATGTTCGACCAAAGTCTCACATTCCCCTCCCTCGGGCGGATGATACGTGGGGAAGGGTCCGATCGCACATCCTCATCAACCTCCGGATTCTGGGGCCCAGGGGCTGGGAGCCAGGCCAAAGGCCCTGTCCTGCAGGCACCCCCACCTGGGTTGGTTTTCAGTAGGCCTGAGGCGACTTGAAGAAGCACGTACTACGGGACTTGCATACCGTGGCACACACACACACCTCCTGACTCGGTCGAGCTTGCGCTCTCCTTGGGGGCCGGAGGTGCGAAGTATGTCGTTGTGGTTGGTTGGTTGGTCGTTTAATCGTTCTGTGTAGTTTGTTGCGTCCTGGTTTCTCCAAGTGTAGTGTAGTGTAGTTTGTTAATGTTGGTTGGTGGGTTGCGTGATGGTAGACCCACGCTGTTCTGTTTTGTTCGTGGGTATGGTCGTCGGCGGACGTGGCGCACCATGGTGTGGCCAACTCGTTGGACGCCGTTCCCGTTTCGACCCGTGCACGCCTGGCTGGTTCAATGTTGGCCGGCTTGCGTGTGGTCTGTTGACGGTCAGGTCGCGGCTGCAGCTGCGGTGTGGTTTATGCGCGGTTGTCTTGGCCGCCTCATGATCCGCTTGGTTGGCGTGGGTTCCGTCGCGCTGCCACCGGTGGTCGTATAGCCGGATGTTGTTTGTGTAGCCGGCACGTTCGTTTCTTTGCTGGTTAGGTGCGTCCTGGTTTCTCCAAGTGTAGTGTAGTGTAGTTTGTTAATGTTGGTTGGACGGTTGCGTGATGGTAGAGTCACGATGTTCTGTTTTATTCCCTGGTATGGTCGTCGGCGGACGTGGCTCATCATGGTGTGGCCAACCTGTTGGACGCCGTTCCCGTTTCGACGCGTGCACGCCTGGCTGGTTCAATGTTGGCCGGCTTGCGTGTGGTCTGTTGACGGTCATGTCGCGGCTGCAGCTGCGGTGTGCTTGATGCGCGGTTGTCTTGGCTGCCTCATGGTTCGCTTGATTGGCGTGGGTTCCGGCCCGCTGCTGCCGGTGGTCGTATAGCCGGATGTTTTTTTTGCACTGTGGCTCCCAGCTATCTGGCTGGGGCCTCCTGTAGCCGGATGTTGTCTGTGTAGCCGGCACGTCCGTTTCGTTGCTGGTTAGTTGCGTCTCGGTTTGTCCAAGTGTAGTGTAGTGTAGTTGGTTGATGTTGGTTGGTCAGGTTTGTCATGGTAGAGTCGCGGTGTGTTGTTGTGTTCGTGGGTATGGTGGTTGGCAGGCGTTGGGCACCTAGGTGTCGCCGACCCGTCTGACGCCTTTCCCGTTTCGTCCCATGCATGCCTGACTAGTTTGGTGTTGGCTGGCTTGCGTGTGGTCTGTTTATGGTCACCTCGTGGGGGCTGCAGCGGTTTTGTTGGTGCACGGTTGTCTTAGCCACCTCATGGTCGGCTTGTTCGCCGTTGGTTCCTTGGCGCTGCAGCGGGCGCTTGTGCGGTCGGATGTTGTAGTTGTCATGCCTGTTTCAGTGTTGGTTGGTAATGTTCCAGTTGCGTTGGGCCGGCATGGTACGTTTCGACTGTGCGCCGCCTCCCCATCATGGGGGAGAAACGCAGCGACAGTTGGTATGACCGCTGGGAAAAGTGTCCAAATTTGGTACGACACACCCTGTCCCGCCCTGGAGGCAGCGTTACCACCACAACCCATCATCTGGTATTTCGCCGTGCCCTTCGGCTGTCCTCTCAGCTTCGCCCGTGCTATTCATATGTACACCCCCGTAGGTGGCAAGGCCCTTTCGGTCCCCCTTGTTGCATCCCCGTGCTCCCCATGGGAGCCCCAGGGTGCTGCTCCGGCTCGGGGGTGCGGTGCTCGTGTTCGTGTCTGCCTGCCTGTCGTGTGCCGTATTGTGCCGTGTCTCGCGGGTTATGTGGCGTGCGTGTTGGTGCCGCAGTGCGGTGTTTGACGGTTAGGGTCGCTCGGCTCGTGCTCTGGTGTCAGGGCGTTCCGTCTGGCGCGGCTGGCTGGGCGCGGCGTAACACTCCCGTGTTCGCCGGCATGAGCCGGCGGGCTCGCGGGTCCCGTGTGGCGAGCCCTTGGTCCCTTGCGTGCCCCTGGTGAAGGTCTGGAGGAAAGGAATACTGGTTAGTGTCCAAGCCCCCCTCTCGCTCCTTGATGCTGTTAACCTTCTGGGCTGTGGGGAATGTGTCCCTCGCACCATTCTCGCGGGTTACATGTGCCGAGTCCGCCCGAGCTTCCCATGCGTTTAACCTTCCCGGAGGAGGTGCGCGCCGGTCCCAGCGGCGCACATATCCCTTAATTCTCGCCTTGGAAGGTAACGTTCTTGACGACTTCTTGATAACATTCCCGTGGTCATCGGTCCGGCCGTGGGTCCCGCGTGTTTGGCTGGCCCCTTGGCCCGGCCCAGTGTTGGTCCCGTTTGCGGGGGAGGAGGGTTAGGTGGAAGGACAGGTCCGTGTTGCGCCCCGTCCTTTTCTCTGTCGTGGGTGGGTTGCGGGGGTCCGGGGAGCGTGGCCCCCGCCTGGGGGATGTGGGAGGAATTCTTTGGGTTTTATTTCGTGTTCGACATAATGGGCCGCTAAGGCTAGTCCATATTCGTTGGGTGTCCGTTGCATGCGCCGGGCAGGTTGACGCCTTTCCCGTCGGCGTGCCCGACCGACAGGCGTTGTTCAAGTGTATTGCGCAGTCGCGCTTTGTCAGGTTGTACGAGGGGGTCCTCTTTGGCAAGGTTGGCTCGCCTGAGGTCATTGTGGTTGACGGCTGGTTCCGCAGCCGTTGGTTTGATGCACTTCGTCGGGTCCTCTGGCGAGAGGAGGTGATCCAGGGGACGCTGTATGGTCCCCCCCCTTGCGGATGGCCAGTGCAGGATTTGTGTTGCGTGTGCACGGTGGTGCGTCGTCGTTGCAGTGCCGGTGGCCCGCTGCAGTCGGCAGGGCACGCGTGTGCCGCGTCGGGTGGGGCAGGGCGGTCCCGCATGTTCATGAGGGTCTGTTCCTGGTTTTGGCTCGCGGTGGCTCAGGGCCCTGGGGCGTTTCCCACGCGCCGCACGAGGGCGCTGCGGAGGGCACTGAGGATTTCGTGCTGCAGTTGCTCGCCCAGCGCCAGCGCCCGCATCTGGTGGATCACGAAGAAGGGGCACAGGTTTGGCGCAGTGGGGGTCTCTGCCATCCGCTCGCGCTGGGGGATGGCCCCCGGTTGCTGCTCGCCGTCCAGGTGGAACCTCCATGTCGCCGACTATACCCCGGTGTGCAGCCAGCGGCGCCGCGCCCACTGCCAGAGGCAGTAGAGGGCATGGCCTGGGTGCCAGGCGCCGACACGATAGCCGTCAGGGTGTCTGGGGGCTGCCCGTTGAGCAGGGGGGTGGGTCTGTTCGACAGGGCCGTGGCCGCTGGGAGCATGGAGTAGACAGCCTCCAGGCTCCAGTGGCTCTCTTGCTGGTGCGGGATGATCCGCACTTGGTAGTAGTGGCCATTTTCCAACACGATCATGGCGATGTTGCTGGGGTCACGTTCGCGCGGCGGGGGCGCTGCGCGTGCCGTCTCTGGGTACCGCTCCGCCATGCTCATGAGGTTACGCCCCCTGTCACGGGCTGTCCTGCTTTCCCATTCCGCCAGGCCTTCGTACGCTGGGATGTGGAGAGTTTCGGGTCTCGGCGTTGGGGCGGCCCGCTCCCGGCCCTCGGTGCTGGGCGCGGGCCCGGGGTCCGTCGGTGGTGCTATGAGCGTGTGTGCCCAGCCCAGGTGTGGGACCCATACGCCTCCCTGGGCTGGCCGATGGGTGTTGAACCACCAGATCCACGCTTCAACAAGGTCATCTGAGATCTGTGTCGCGGGGGTGACGAGCGCCTGGAGCCGCCGCACAAAGATTTCAGTTGTTGCGGCGTGCGGCAGGGGGATCACGGCGAAGAGCCTGCTCGGGTTGACGTCGTGGAGGTGTTCCTGGAGGGCTGCCACTAGCTCGCTCGAGGGTGGGGTGGTGTGGATGCCGTAGAGCGCCCTCAGTTCCGCGTCGTCGAAGGGACCCATGCTCCTCCGCTGCGGTGGCCGGGGGGGGGGGGGGCATGGTCTACCGGTCCTGGTCTGGCGTGGCGCTAGTCGGGGATGGGCGCCCTGGGATGGTGCCAGGGTGTCCCCCAGGCACGTACCCCGTGGAGGGTTCCCGTTGCTGGGGCATCGAGCAGGTCGTGGCGCGGGTAGTGGGTCATCAGACTCCTGAGGGTCGGAGGTCTCTGTCATTTCTGCGTCCGCCCCTGGGCCGCTCGTGTCGTGTTTCCGTTGTTGCGATGCCCCCTCCAGGCCCTGGCGGTTTGGCTGTGTTGCAGCTGGGGTCGGCTGAGCCGAGCACTGTTTGTCTGCAGCCATTCTGTGAGTGTGAAGTTTCTTTTTGGATCCTCATGGCCTTATTCCAGTTTCTTCTAGGCTGTCAAATGACTAATAGTTAGTCGGATTTCAGTTGTCCAGTCCAGCCAGGTGTTCACTTGTCAGTCGTCAGTCAGCTGTTTGTACAGTCTGTTATGTCTTGTCAGGGTAGTCTGTTGAAGTTTACTGACCAGCGCCCCCGTAGATACCCCTCCTTTCAGTGTGAAGTCTGGGGGGGAGTAGAAAAAGGGCGCTACGGTCACGGCAACAGCGTTGCACTGTACATACAGATGCAGATACAGATACAGATACAGATGGACTGTGGTATGGTGCTGATTTGTACAGATAAATCTGTCCTTCATTCATTTTCGCGCCGCTTGCGGGTCGCGACCAGAGTCTGATTTGACATATGAAGATAATGTTTGATTTACCGAGGTCAAGAGTTTATAGATTAGTTTCTGGCTGTTTTGCCATATTTCTCAATTGCCGCAATTGCACTCAATGTTCAATTCCGCACAAAGGTGTCAGTGCCTGGAAGCACTCAATGTTGAAATCTAAACAAAGGTGTGAGTGCATCAAGGCACTCAAGGTTCGATTCCAAGCGGGAGTGTGAGTGCATCATTGCATCAATGTGGTCCAAATGAAAAGAAGTGTGAATGTACGAGAAAAGATCCGGTGATACAACTTGAATAGGATGGTGAGAACTCATGGGATGAATGAAGGAATTCAACAACGAATCTTCTTTAATGAAGGCGACTTAAATCTGATTATTTTGTCGGTTAGTTTTGTTGTTGATTGTTGATATTCCTTTTCCGTTCCTTCTCGGTTAGTTTTAACGTGCATGCCGTTTGTGCACTTGTGATCTTCATAATTGTTTGCTTGTGTGAGCACACATGTAGATACTTACAGGGCGTTGTGTACATGTCGAATTTAGTTTCGCTTCGGGGCATGAAGTCTTGTGGTCTAGAGCTAAGGACCTGATAAGATACCGTTCGATCCTGCAGAGTGTTACATGAGGTGGGTAGGTAGGTCATCTCAGGACTGGTGTTGCCCCCAGGGAGGGTCTTACCAAGGGTCTTTTGCTCACCCACCCACGGCCCTACTGCATGTGCCCCCACAAAGCGGCTCGCCCACATGGGTGAAGGGTGCGTTCGCCGCGAGCAGTACCCTACCGCGGGTTCCGCTCAGAGAGGTAACCCATGTTCGACCAAAGTCTCACATTCCCCTCCCTCGGGCGGATGATACGTGGGGGAGGGTCCGATCGCACATCCTCATCAACCTCCGGATTCTCGGGCCCAGGGGCTGGGAGCCAGGCCAAAGGCCCTGTCCTGCAGGCACCCCCACCTGGGTTGGTTTTCAGTAGGCGTGCGGCGACTTGAAGAAGCACGTACTACGGGACTTGCATACCGTGGCGCACACACACACCTCCTGACTCGGTCGAGCTTGCGCTCTCCTGGGGGGCCCAGGGTGTGAAGTATGTCGTTGTGGTTGGTTGGTTGGTCGTTTAATCCTTCCGTACAGTTTGTTGCGTCCTGGTTTCTCCAAGTGTAGTGTAGTGTAGTTTGTTAATGTTGGTTGGTGGGTTGCGTGATGGTAGACCCACGCTATTCTGTTTTGCTCGTGGGTATGGTCGTCGGCGGACGTGGCGCACCATGGTGTGGCCAACTCGTTGGACGCCGTTCCCGTTTCGACCCGTGCACGCCTGGCTGGTTCAATGTTGGCCGGCTTGCGTGTGGTCTGTTGACGGTCAGGTCGCGGCTGCAGCTGCGGTGTGGTTTATGCGAGGTTGTCTTGGCCGCCTCATGGTCCGCTTGGTTGGCGTGGGTTCCGTCGCGCTGCCCCCGGTGGTCGTATAGCCGGATGTTGTTTGTGTAGCCGGCACGTTCGTTTCGTTGCTGGTTAGTTGCGTCCTGGTTTCTCCAAGGGTAGTGTAGTGTAGTTTGTTAATGTTGGTTGGACGGTTGCGTGATGGTAGAGTCACGATGTTCTGTTTTGTTCCCGGGTATGGTCGTCGGCAGACGTGGCTCATCATGGTGTGGCCAACCCGTTGGACGCCGTTCCCGTTTCGACGCGTGCACGCCTGGCTGGTTCAATGTTGGCCGGCTTGCGTGTGGTCTGTTGACGGTCATGTCGCGGCTGCAGCTGCGGTGTGCTTGGTGCGCGGTTGTCTTGGCTGCCTCATGGTCGGCTTGTTCGCCGTTGGTTCCTTGGCGCTGCAGCGGGCGCTTGTGCGGTCGGATGTTGTAGTTGTCATGCCTGTTTCAGTGTTGGTTGGTAATGCCTCAGTTGCGTTGGGCCGGCATGGTACGTTTCGACTGTGCGCCGCCTCCCCATCATGGGGGAGAAACGTAGCGACAGTTGGTATGACCGCTGGGAAAAGTTTCCAAATTTGGTACGACACACCCTGTCCCGCCCTGGAGGCAGCGTTACACGCACAACCCATCATCTGGTATTTCGCAGTTCCCTTCGGCTGTCCTCTCAGCTTCGCCCGTGCTATTCATATGTACACCCCCGTCGGTGGCAAGGCCCTTTCGGTCCCCCTTGTTGCATCCCCGTGCTCCCCATGGGAGCCCCAGGGTGCTGCTCCGGCTCGGTGGTGCGGTGCTCGTGTTCGTGTCTGCCTGCCTGTCGTGTGCCGTATTGTGCCGTGTCTCGCGGGTTATGTGGCTGGCGTGTCGGTGCCGCAGTGCGGTGTTTGACGGTTAGGGTGGCTCGGCTCGTGCTCTGGTGTCAGGGCGTTCCGTCCGGCGCGGCTGGCCCGGCGCGGCGTAACACTTCCGTGTTCGCCGGCATGAACCGGCGGGCTCGCGGGTCCCGTGTGGCGAGCCCTTGGTCCCTTGCGTGCCCCTGGTGAAGGTCTGGAGGAAAGGAATACTGGTTAGTGTCCAAGCCCCCCTCTCGCTCCTTGATGCTGTTAACCTTCTGGGCTGTGGGGAATGTGTCCCTCGCACCATTCTCGCGGGTTACATGTGCCGAGTCCGCCCCAGCTTCCCATGCGTTTAACCTTCCCGGAGGAGGTGCGCGCCGGTCCCAGCGGCGCACATATCCCTTAATTCTCGCCTTGGAAGGTAACGTTCTTGACGACTTCTTGATAACATTCCCGTGGTCATTGGTCCGGCCGTGGGTCCCGCGTGTTTGGCTGGCCCCTTGGCCCGGCCCAGTGTGGGTCCCGTTTGCGGGGGAGGAGGGTTAGGTGGAAGGACAGGTCCGTGTTGCGCCCCGTCCTTTTCTCTGTCGTGGGTGGGTTGCGGGGGTCCGGGGAGCGTGGCCCCCGCCTGGGGGATGTGGGAGGAATTCTTTGGGTTTTTGTTCGTGTTCGACATAATGGGCCGCTAAGGCTAGCCCATATTTGTTGGGTGTCCGTTGCATGCGCCGGGCAGGTTGACGCCTTTCCTGTCGGCATGCCCGACCGACAGGCGTTGTTGGAGTGTATTTCGCAGTCGCGCTTTGTCGGGTTGTACGAGGGGGTCCTCTTTGGCAAGGTTGGCTCGCCTGAGGTCATCGTGGTTGACGGCTGGTTCCGCAGCCGTTGGTCTGATGCACTTCGTCGGGTCCTCCGGCGAGAGGAGGTGATCCAGGGGACGCTGTATGGTCTCCCCCTTGCGAATGGCCAGTGCAGGATTTGTGTTGCGTGTGCGCGGCAGTGCGTCGTCGTTGCAGTGCCGGTGGCCCGCTGCAGTGGGCAGGGCACGCGTGTGCCGCGTCGGGTGGGGCAGGGCGGTCCCGCATGTTCATAAGGGTCTGTTCCTGGTTTTGGCTCGCGGTGGCTCAGGGCCCTGGGGCGTTTCCCACGCGCCGCACGAGGGCGCTGCGGAGGGCACTGAGGATTTCGTGCACAAGGGCCGCGTGTGCTGCCTGCGCCTTCGTCTCAGTGCGGATGTTGGGCTGCAGTTGCTCGCCCAGCGCCAGCGCCCGCATCTGGTGGATCACGAAGAAGGGGCACAGGTTGGGCGCAGTGGGGGTCTCTGCCGTCCGCTCGCGCTGGGGGATGGCCCCCGGTTGCTGCTCGCCGTCCAGGTGGAACCTCCATGTCGCCGACTATACCCCGGTGTGCAGCCAGCGGCGCCGCGCCCACTGCGGGAGGCAGTAGAGGGCATGGCCTGGGTGCCAGGCGCCGACACGATGGCCGTCAGGGTGTTCTGGGGGCTGGCCGTTGAGCAGGGGGTTGGGTCTGTTCGACAGGGCCGTGGCCGCTGGGAGCATGGAGTAGACAGCCTCCAGGCTCCAGTGGCTCTCTTGCTGGTGCGGGATGATCCGCACTTGGTAGTAGTGGCCATTTTCCAACACGATCATGGCGATGTTGCTGGGGTCACGTTCGCGCGGCGGGGGCGCTGCGCGTGCCGTCTCTGGGTACCGCTCTGCCATGCTCATGAGGTTACGCCCCCTGTCACGGGCTGTCCTGCTTTCCCATTCCGCCAGGCCTTCGTACGCTGGGATGTGGAGAGTTTCGGGTCTCGGCGTTGGGGCGGCCCGCTCCCGGCCCTCGGTGCTGGGCGCGGGCCCGGGGTCCGTCGGTGGTGCTATGAGCGTGTGTGCCCAGCCCAGGTGTGGGACCCATACGCCTCCCTGGGCTGGCCGGTGGGTGTTGAACCACCAGATCCACGCTTCAACAAGGTCATCTGAGATCTGTGTCGCGGGGGTGACGAGCGCCTCGAGCCGCCGCACAAGGATTTCAGTTGTTGCGGCGTGCGGCAGGGGGATCACGGCGAAGAGCCTGCTCGGGTTGACGTCGTGGAGGTGTTCCTGGAGGGCTGCCACTAGCTCGCTCGAGGGTGGGGTGGTGTGGATGCCGTAGAGCGCCCTCAGTTCCGCGTCGTCGGAGGGACCCATGCTCCTCCGCTGCGGTGGCCGGGGGGGGGGGGGCATGGTCTACCGGTCCTGGTCTGGCGTGGCGCTAGTCGGGGATGGGCGCCCTGGGATGGTGCCAGGGTGTCCCCCAGGCACGTACCCCGTGGAGGGTTCCCGTTGCTGGGGCATCGAGCAGGTCGTGGCGCGGGTAGTGGGTCATCGGACTCCTGAGGGTCGGAGGTCTCTGTCATTTCTGCGTCCGCCCCTGGGCCGCTCGTGTCGTGTTCCCGTTGTTGCGATGCCCCCTCCAGGCCCTGGCGGTTTGGCTGTGTTGCAGCTGGGGTCGGAAGCCCCGTGGTGCATGGGCCCGATTGGTTGGGTCGTCGGTGCCCTTGTCCGGGACCGTTGTCATCGCGCCCCGCTCGCGGGGGGGGGGGGGTGTTGGGGGGGCTGTCCCTCCACCCCTTGCGCAGGCCTTTGGTCGGCCGCGGGCTGCCTTGGCCGCATGTCAGTGGCCTGTTGTCTCCCCGTCAACGGGTCGGCCGCTGACCCTGGGAAGGAGGTGGCGGATGAGCTGGACACTCCGTCTGCTGCCCGGTGAGGGCCCGTGTGAAGCGCTGCCAGTTGCTTGCGCTCGGCTGGCGTGAGAATGGTGGAGATGTGCGCTCATTCGGTGCAGGGCCTCTTGGATCGGCGTCGGGGATCGGTGGTAGATGATGTGCGTTGGGCGCGGGGGTTGTGGGGACCTCCATGGTCCCTGTCCGTATCCTCATGCAAGACGACTCGCCGTGCCGCGGGAGCTGGCTTGCGGCTGCAGCGGCGGGAGCGGCTAGCATTCCTTGTCTCCTGGCGCTGTTCCGGCGTGCCGCCTTGCATCCCTGAGTTGTGAGGACTACCTGGGCCCCTCCGCGGGGCGAACGGTTGTGGGAAGCTTCTTTACGTGCCAGAGGGGGAACCCATTCCGGGTGGTAGCCCCGTGGGCGTTCTGGAGAGTTACGGCGCGCCGCCTGCCTCGGAGGCTCGGGGACGTCTTGGGACCGCGGCCGCCGGTGGCCTGAGGTGAGCCCTTGGTAGCCCGGGGACCAAGGGATGTCCCGGATGTTGTGCTGCTGTATGGCGGCACTGATGCGCAGGGCTGCACGCTGGTGCCATTGCCAGTGTAGTCTGTTCATTTCATCCGGGCTGTAGGCCCCCATATGCGCCATGAGCCGGGTGGCCACATTGTGCCATTAGATTCGGGCCACGCGAGGCAGGCGACGGTAAAATGCGGCAGGGAGCGACAGGAAGGCGACAGGATGGCGACAGGAAGACGACAGGGTGGCGACAGGAGGATGACAGGAAAGCGGCAGGAAACCGGCAGGAAAGCAACAGGAAGCGACAGGCAGGCGACAGGAAGGCGACAGGAGAGCTGCAACAGGAGGGTGACAGGAGGGCGACAGGGCGGCGACAGGGTGGCGACAGGGAGACGACAGGGAAGCCACAGGAAACAAGACATAGCGACAGGATAAGCGACAAGAAAGCGAAAAGAAGACCACAGGAGGGCAACAGGGCTAGCGGTGACAGGGAAGCGACAGGGAAGCGACAGGAGAAAGCAACAGGAGAGCGACAGGAGAGCAACGGGAGAGCGACAGGAGAGCGACAGGAGAGCGGCAGGGTGTTTTCTTGCGACAGGAAGGCGACAGGAAGGCGACAGGAAGGCGACAGGGGTGCGACAGGAGAGCAACAGGCTTGTGGAAGACAAGAGGTGAGACAAAATAGTACATGGATTTTTATATAGGTGGATGTTTGTGAAGACAATGAGAACCAATGTGTAACATTCGTTTGGATTCTTATTAAGATGTCATCTCATTGTTTCAGGGATAGATTTTTAGCGTTTGGTGAATTTTAATCTTTTTTGGAATCACTACATTCCGACAGGGAGGCAATAGGGAGGCGACAGGAAGACGGCAGGCAAGCGACAGGAGGTCGACAGGGAGGCAACAGGAAGTAGCGACAGGAGAGCGACAGGAAGCAACGACAGGAGGGCAACAGTAGAGCGACAGGAAGGCGACAGGCAAGAAGTAGCATGGCGACAGGAAACGACAGGAAACGACGAGAAGCGACAAAATAGCGACAGGAGGGCGACAGGAAAGCGACAGGCAAGCAACAGAGAAGCGACAGGAGAGCGACAGGAGAGCGACAGTGAAGCAACAGGCAGGCGACAGGGGAGCGACAGGGGGCCGAAGGTGCCAAAAAAGCAATAGGGAGGTGACAGGGAGGCGACAGGATGGCGACAGGAAAGAGAGGCGACCAGAATCTATTGGCCGGGATGGTTCATGGTGGCGCAGGGCGTGTGCCCCGTCCGATGGCCGAAGGTGATGTCTGCGATGGTGCGAGTTCCCTCCGCGAGGTTGCGGGACCGCGAAGTAAGCAGCCATTGGATGCGGACTGCCAGGGAGAGCTGCTCCTCTGTGGTGAGCCTGTCGATCCATAGGCCCAGGTCTTGGGCCACCGCCTGTTCCGCTTGGTCGCTGGGGCGGCTGGCGTCGCCTTCCAAGCGTGCGTAGTCCAGATGTCCCCGCCCCCAGGGCAGGGCGGTTGCCGGCGGTGGGCCGGTAGGCTCGCTAGCGGTGTTGGTGCCCGCTTCCACGCGCGCCCCGCTTCCTGGCGGCGCTGCGCCCGTCCGGGGTCTGGCCTGCTGCTCCGCCCGCGGCCGCGTGCCCGTCACCCGTAGCGGTAGCATGCTCGGTGTGCCCAAGGGCGGTGTAATCGCGCTGGTGTGCCTGGGGTGACATCGTGAGGGGTGTGCGCTCCGCATGGTCGCGTCGTTGCTCCGGGCGGACGCGTGGTGTCGCCGGCGTTGGGACCGTGTGAGGGCCACCCATGCAGGACTCTATGAAGCCATCGAAAGAATCGTCGTCGCGGTTGTGTTCGCTGGGCGACGTTTCCCTGCCGGCCGCGCGTTGGGGCGTGTCGGGTGTGGTTTCCCGGGTCTCTGACTTCGCGCAGGTTTCGGGTGGGTCCCGTGGCGGCGCCTCCTCTGGCGCGTTTGTGTCGGCGTGATGCGCCGGGTTCGCCAAGGGGGCGGCGCCCGCGCGACTTGCCGATTGTGCCCCATGGGCTGATGGTGGGTGGGGGCCGGCCTCACACCCGGCGTCCGGCATTTGTTCTTCAGGTTCCGTACCAGGTTGGCCAGCGGTCGATGCCTTGCCGCTTCTGTGTGCCACCATTCCCAATGGGTTGGCATGCTGTATTGCTGGCTGGTCCACTCCCCCGCTAGGTTCCTGTAAACCTGGGGCATAGCCATGTCAAGAGTCCATGTTTGTTGCCCAGTTCTCGTTTGCACACTCATGTTGCTTCTTGTGTGACATTTCAGGTGTCAAATATTATGCGATCTCAGCATTTGATTCCAATCCCAGATTTCAATCGCAGAATTAATTCTGATTGCAGATTTCAGCTCTGTCTTTGCATTTTCGATGTTGCATTGATTTTTTTCAATTCTGCGATTGGCCAGCATTTGTTCTAACATTATTTGGATTTCGATTCGTCCATTGGCTGCTGCTGTGTGTGCGCGCGCGCCGTCCTTGGTCGCGCCGTAATGCAGGCAAGCCAATCGAATACCCTTCCAGTTTGGTGCTAATAGTGTTAGATCTATCATGTGGAAATTGGAATCACTTATCCAACCGGAGGAGGACTATGTGACAGCGATAGTACGTACGTTGATCGCTTCTGTGGGCAGTGTTGAGGGTGTACCTCCGGGGGAACCAAGACCGTCCTTATCTCTGCTATGGTGGTATTAGTAGTCACGGCAAAACCTACCAGTCACATGGGGTGTCTTCCGAAGGGGACGAGAGGTGAGACCAAGGGAAGCATAGGTAGGCGCACTGCTGGTTGTGGGATACGTTGGTTGTTGCCTTGGAATTGGATTCCATTGAGGTGCCACACCGTATTTGTTTTTGAGGTCTCATGCATTCATTTTAGGAGTTGACATTGCATTTGTCATTCATGCATGGTTCATTCATGATGTGACCCAACCTTGGTGGTGCCCACGATTCCATGGTCAAGGTGAACATATAGTGTCTCTTCTCCCCAAGGTGGATTCGGTGCTTTCCCTCACTCTCCTGCTCTCCCCCAATTCATCATACTCCTCAAGAGGTAAATTGAGCATTTAATGCCATGTGACAGTTGTCTTTGATCTATTGAGACTCTTGGGCACTTTCATTGTTTTCAAGTGCCCGTGACTTGGGAGTTATCCAATTAAGACATGCCGTGGTTTTGCCGTCTTATGATGTTATGATGTCCTGTTGTCTCCCCGTCAACGGGTCGGCCGCTGACCCTGGGAAGGAGGTGGCGGATGAGCTGGACACTCCGTCTGCTGCCCGGTGAGGGCCCGTGTGAAGCGCTGCCAGTTGCTTGCGCTCGGCTGGCGTGAGAATGGTGGAGATGTGCGCTCATTCGGTGCAGGGCCTCTTGGATCGGCGTCGGGGATCGGTGGTAGATGATGTGCGTTGGGCGCGGGGGTTGTGGGGACCTCCATGGTCCCTGTCCGTATCCTCATGCAAGACGACTCGCCGTGCCGCGGGAGCTGGCTTGCGGCTGCAGCGGCGGGAGCGGCTAGCATTCCTTGTCTCCTGGCGCTGTTCCGGCGTGCCGCCTTGCATCCCTGAGTTGTGAGGACTACCTGGGCCCCTCCGCGGGGCGAACGGTTGTGGGAAGCTTCTTTACGTGCCAGAGGGGGAACCCATTCCGGGTGGTAGCCCCCGTGGGCGTTCTGGAGAGTTACGGCGCGCCGCCTGCCTCGGAGGCTCGGGGACGTCTTGGGACCGCGGCCGCCGGTGGCCTGAGGTGAGCCCTTGGTAGCCCGGGGACCAAGGGATGTCCCGGATGTTGTGCTGCTGTATGGCGGCACTGATGCGCAGGGCTGCACGCTGGTGCCATTGCCAGTGTAGTCTGTTCATTTCATCCGGGCTGTAGGCCCCCATATGCGCCATGAGCCGGGTGGCCACATTGTGCCATTAGATTCGGGCCACGCGAGGCAGGCGACGGTAAAATGCGGCAGGGAGCGACAGGAAGGCGACAGGATGGCGACAGGAAGACGACAGGGTGGCGACAGGAGGATGACAGGAAAGCGGCAGGAAACGGGCAGGAAAGCAACAGGAAGCGACAGGCAGGCGACAGGAAGGCGACAGGAGAGCTGCAACAGGAGGGTGACAGGAGGGCGACAGGGCGGCGACAGGGTGGCGACAGGGAGACGACAGGGAAGCCACAGGAAACAAGACATAGCGACAGGATAAGCGACAAGAAAGCGAAAAGAAGACCACAGGAGGGCAACAGGGCTAGCGGTGACAGGGAAGCGACAGGGAAGCGACAGGAGAAAGCAACAGGAGAGCGACAGGAGAGCGACGGGAGAGCGACAGGAGAGCGACAGGAGAGCGGCAGGGTGTTTTCTTGCGACAGGAAGGCGACAGGAAGGCGACAGGAAGGCGACAGGGGTGCGACAGGAGAGCGACAGGCTTGTGGAAGACAAGAGGTGAGACAAAATAGTACATGGATTTTTATATAGGTGGATGTTTGTGAAGACAATGAGAACCAATGTGTAACATTCGTTTGGATTCTTATTAAGATGTCATCTCATTGTTTCAGGGATAGATTTTTAGCGTTTGGTGAATTTTAATCTTTTTTGGAATCACTACATTCCGACAGGGAGGCAATAGGGAGGCGACAGGAAGACGGCAGGCAAGCGACAGGAGGTCGACAGGGAGGCAACAGGAAGTAGCGACAGGAGAGCGACAGGAAGCAACGACAGGAGGGCAACAGTAGAGCGACAGGAAGGCGACAGGCAAGAAGTAGCATGGCGACAGGAAACGACAGGAAACGACGAGAAGCGACAAAATAGCGACAGGAGGGCGACAGGAAAGCGACAGGCAAGCAACAGAGAAGCGACAGGAGAGCGACAGGAGAGCGACAGTGAAGCAACAGGCAGGCGACAGGGGAGCGACAGGGGGCCGAAGGTGCCAAAAAAGCAATAGGGAGGTGACAGGGAGGCGACAGGATGGCGACAGGAAAGAGAGGCGACCAGAATCTATTGGCCGGGATGGTTCATGGTGGCGCAGGGCGTGTGCCCCGTCCGATGGCCGAAGGTGATGTCTGCGATGGTGCGAGTTCCCTCCGCGAGGTTGCGGGACCGCGAAGTAAGCAGCCATTGGATGCGGACTGCCAGGGAGAGCTGCTCCTCTGTGGTGAGCCTGTCGATCCATAGGCCCAGGTCTTGGGCCACCGCCTGTTCCGCTTGGTCGCTGGGGCGGCTGGCGTCGCCTTCCAAGCGTGCGTAGTCCAGATGTCCCCGCCCCCAGGGCAGGGCGGTTGCCGGCGGTGGGCCGGTAGGCTCGCTAGCGGTGTTGGTGCCCGCTTCCACGCGCGCCCCGCTTCCTGGCGGCGCTGCGCCCGTCCGGGGTCTGGCCTGCTGCTCCGCCCGCGGCCGCGTGCCCGTCACCCGTAGCGGTAGCATGCTCGGTGTGCCCAAGGGCGGTGTAATCGCGCTGGTGTGCCTGGGGTGACATCGTGAGGGGTGTGCGCTCCGCATGGTCGCGTCGTTGCTCCGGGCGGACGCGTGGTGTCGCCGGCGTTGGGACCGTGTGAGGGCCACCCATGCAGGACTCTATGAAGCCATCGAAAGAATCGTCGTCGCGGTTGTGTTCGCTGGGCGACGTTTCCCTGCCGGCCGCGCGTTGGGGCGTGTCGGGTGTGGTTTCCCGGGTCTCTGACTTCGCGCAGGTTTCGGGTGGGTCCCGTGGCGGCGCCTCCTCTGGCGCGTTTGTGTCGGCGTGATGCGCCGGGTTCGCCAAGGGGGCGGCGCCCGCGCGACTTGCCGATTGTGCCCCATGGGCTGATGGTGGGTGGGGGCCGGCCTCACACCCGGCGTCCGGCATTTGTTCTTCAGGTTCCGTACCAGGTTGGCCAGCGGTCGATGCCTTGCCGCTTCTGTGTGCCACCATTCCCAATGGGTTGGCATGCTGTATTGCTGGCTGGTCCACTCCCCCGCTAGGTTCCTGTAAACCTGGGGCATAGCCATGTCAAGAGTCCATGTTTGTTGCCCAGTTCTCGTTTGCACACTCATGTTGCTTCTTGTGTGACATTTCAGGTGTCAAATATTATGCGATCTCAGCATTTGATTCCAATCCCAGATTTCAATCGCAGAATTAATTCTGATTGCAGATTTCAGCTCTGTCTTTGCATTTTCGATGTTGCATTGATTTTTTTCAATTCTGCGATTGGCCAGCATTTGTTCTAACATTATTTGGATTTCGATTCGTCCATTGGCTGCTGCTGTGTGTGCGCGCGCGCCGTCCTTGGTCGCGCCGTAATGCAGGCAAGCCAATCGAATACCCTTCCAGTTTGGTGCTAATAGTGTTAGATCTATCATGTGGAAATTGGAATCACTTATCCAACCGGAGGAGGACTATGTGACAGCGATAGTACGTACGTTGATCGCTTCTGTGGGCAGTGTTGAGGGTGTACCTCCGGGGGAACCAAGACCGTCCTTATCTCTGCTATGGTGGTATTAGTAGTCACGGCAAAACCTACCAGTCACATGGGGTGTCTTCCGAAGGGGACGAGAGGTGAGACCAAGGGAAGCATAGGTAGGCGCACTGCTGGTTGTGGGATACGTTGGTTGTTGCCTTGGAATTGGATTCCATTGAGGTGCCACACCGTATTTGGTTTTGAGGTCTCATGCATTCATTTTAGGAGTTGACATTGCATTTGTCATTCATGCATGGTTCATTCATGATGTGACCCAACCTTGGTGGTGCCCACGATTCCATGGTCAAGGTGAACATATAGTGTCTCTTCTCCCCAAGGTGGATTCGGTGCTTTCCCTCACTCTCCTGCTCTCCCCCAATTCATCATACTCCTCAAGAGGTAAATTGAGCATTTAATGCCATGTGACAGTTGTCTTTGATCTATTGAGACTCTTGGGCACTTTCATTGTTTTCAAGTGCCCGTGACTTGGGAGTTATCCAATTAAGACATGCCGTGGTTTTGCCGTCTTATGATTTGACTCAAGGATAGGCATTCGTCGAGCTTTTGCCACTGTCTCTCCAAGTGCTTGCATGCTCTCTTGGGTCAAGGCTAGGCGAAACTCTCTCCATATGCATGCTCTCTTGGGTCAAGGCTAGGCGAAACTCTCTCCCCATGCATGCCTTCTCTCATGGTGGATAGGTAAATCTCTCTCAGGGGATTTGGTTGGGGAATATCTCTTCTCGGGCATGGTTAGGCGATGCATGTACTCTCTCCGGCTCTCCGGGATGAGACCAACTCTCCATGCACGTGCTCCCTTTGGGTGGGATCATCTCTCCATGCACGTGCTCTCTTTGGGTGGAGGTTAAGTCCCATGAGTAGCCCGATAGGCCATTGGCCTATTGTGTGCTTCTTTGCCAAGAGGTGGATCTCGATGTCAATGGTGTATTGCTCATTTGCTAATTTTGCTTTAGATTAGCTGTTGATCCAAAGAGCTAACCGGGTCATGGTTTGGTGCCTTTGCTGGTGCGTTTACATGCCCCATGTGACCATGTATGTGCATGTGCACTTCTCTCCCTCATGCTGGTGTAGTCAAGACGTTTGGAGACTCAAGTGTGACTCATTTGCTCTTTGGAGATGGCCCAACGGTGGTGTCGATCATTTCTTTCCTTTCCTCCACCCCCGGTGAGACCATCCATGTTGACGGGTAGAAGTAGTGTGAATTTTGGGTTTACACTTTTGCAAGCGTGACTCAAGTCCATAGGATAATGCCCGTGCCCATGAACTCCTTTTTCTGGCATTGCATGTGGTCCGACCGGAAGAGTAGGTTGAGTCTTACTCGCGCTTGTGAATTCCTTTCTTTTTCTTAAGGGTGGACCATTCAGGAACTTTTTGGACCTTTGCCCGTGCGCGTCCCGTGTGGACTATTGGACCATTTGTACCCGTCTTGGCCCCGTGTTTGACCAGTGTTGGATCGTGCCTCAATTGTGGGTTTTTGTGGACCATTGGTGAACTCTTGGTTGGATCATTGTTGGGCCGTATTGGATTCTTGGGTCATTTCGTCATTGGGCTTTCAATTGAATTTGTTTGTGTCATTGCCGTGTTCTGAGGGACCTGAGTGGGTTGTGAGCTTGGAAATCTCTGCTGGTTGTATTGGTCCGAAATTTGGTTGGTTTGAAATTGGGAAAAATGGAAGATTCACTCGGTTCAGGTGACCTCCAGGGCGAAATGTTGGTAGCAGAGGCTTACCCGGGCGGGAGTTTAGCCTCAAACTCTGACACGGGCAGCGGGATGACTCTCGGAGAGGTTACAGCCATGATCGGGATGATCACAGCCAGGGTTGGTACAATACAGTACATGTAATGTATTGTATCGTTCCGATACAGTACTATAATGTAATGTATTGTATCTCAAACCTTTCTGGCAAAGTACTGTTTGCCCACAGAAGTTATGTTTCTTTACTTTGCAGCTATTCTCTTTTAGTTTACACCCTGCGATTGCTTGCGATAAGCATGACTTGTCTTTTCTAGAACAATCCCATTCCTCTCAAACAGACCCCATCCATAGCTCAGGCTGCTTTTCCCAAAACTGCAAAGCAATTTTAGAACACTCTCTTCAAACAAGTTTGAAAAACCTGCAAAATGTCTTTTAACCTAGGGGAAATTCTGCATTGGTTTTAAAAACCTGCAGTGTGGCGTGCTGGTGCTTGTACTTGTGAATGAGTGGTTTGTTTGTGTGGAATGCAAGTGCACATGTAGTTAGTGAGGTGCAAAACTGGTGATTGAAGTTGCACCTCAAAACTCAAAACCAAATTTTTCCAATAAACGAATATACACAAACAACAACGCCTTTTAGGGACAGGGTCAACCATTCAGAGCACGGCCAGAGGAATCGGGTTCCGACTATGCGACAGGGCATGAGTCGGTTGGGTCTCCTTTAGACTTGGCAGATGGGCTTAGGCAGGGCCAGCCAGCCTACCCAGTTCAGGAAGACACCAACATGGAATCCGCACCATGGGGATACCGATCCTTTGAGAGGATTCGGATGGTGAATCAATTCGGTGAGGCAGCCGAAAGGATTCTGATTCATGAGTGGGCACCGGAGACTCATGATTCAGCAACCTTGCCGACGCAGGTTGAGCAGCTAACAGGGGCGTTGAACTATCTCCAAACCTTTAATTTCGAGGCAGTTTCGGCGATTTCTGAAATTCTCCAGGTCATCCAAGCCCTCGCTCGCGAGCTTGAACTCCATGCACGGGGAGTAGAAGTTGATGGGTCAGCTTTGACGGCGCGGGTAGAGGCTTTGGGACAATTATTGAACGAGGTGAACAACGAAGTGCAGGACCAGAGGTCCCGGTTGGACTCGAAGAGAGCAGAAATGCAATCAACTTTAGAACAAGCGACTGCAGCTACTTTGGAATATCGCCAAGTTGCTGAAGCACTTAAGGCGAAGGTGGACAATTCTCGCCAAGGGTGGGAGCAAGCCACCAATGAGTTGAAACGGCAACTCGAGGGAGTGTTGAATGAAGTAACTGGGTTGATTTCACACCGGGCCCAATTGGACAAGTCGGTTGAGGAATTGAAGAGTTTGGAAGGCAAGGTGTTGAATTGTGACCGGGTCACCACCAACATGACTGAGGAAATCCGGCAGATAGGTCTCAACTTGGGGGATGCTCAAAAACGGGTGCATGGTGTGGAAGCAATGGTGGAAACCCACACTATGCCCAAGCCGGATTTCGCCAAGGTTGAAGCCCTGGAGTTCCAGGTGCAATTGCTCATGACCCGGTTGGAACAAAGTGAGCATGAGGTACATGCGCTCAGGAGGGAAATCCGGACCCGACCCCATGGCGGTTCACCCGAAGGGATGCGGCGGGATTCTCATGTCATTGGTGAATTACAAAGAAAATTGGAGTCTTTGGAGAATAAATATCAATTGTTGAAGTATGCGGACACCCCCTGGTGAATCCCAACACCGACACCGAAGCCTGAACCACGAGTCCGAGTTTTTGGAGTGCCAGCGCGGGGAGAACGGGTTGCGGGAAGCCTACCGGGGTTTGGATTCCCCCCGCCTGAGGATGACTTGTCGTCCATGCGGTCGGATGACCGGGGTTTTCTGGGGAGGAGCCCCAAGGGGAGCGAGGAGTCGGACCCGCACCCACGAGGGACACACCCCGCCGGGCATGGGTGGTGATTGGCGGCATTGCGCCGGGTTGGACCTCCGCTACTTCGAAGCGGACGGTGATGGTTGGTTTTTGCCACAGATGGTGTTTCAGTTGTTCAACCGACAAGAATCTCTGAAGGATGGGATTGTGCTTCCGAAACAAAAACCCTCGGGAATTCTACGGGCAATGGCGTTTGATGAAGTTTGCCCTGAACGACTTTTGGACGCCCCGTTCGACTGGGAAGAGCCACAACTTGAAGGAACGGATCCGCGGTTAATTCCTCCCGGGGTCCATGGAAGGCTGGCAACCCTGGTGATGGACCCGCGAACGTTAGGGGACGTTCAAGGAATGTCCGTCGCCCCAGGGTGGGATGGAAGTGGGACCACAGCCATTAAGTGGTTTTTGGATTTTCGTGCTTGGGTGCGCGATTGGATGTACGGGTTGACGGATGCCATGAGAGGAGCCGTCTTGCTTTCTCTTATTCCCGCCTCCCGATCCAACTCACTGAAGGAAATGGTGAATCGGTACCAATTCTGGTACCAAGATTCGTTGAGGGAAGTGACGGAGGAAGTCTTCACGGAGGCGAACGACGACGTGATCTTGGAGGCCTTCCACACGGTGAAACCGTCGTCACCAACTCCAACGCCACGCGAGTTCATCAACTTTGTGGAACGATTCCTCGCCTTGGGCCGCCGTGTTCGCGACGGAATCACGCAACAGCAGGCAAAAGATCGACTACTTGATGTTATTGCGACAATGAGGCTGGATGGGTTGCTCAACGAAATCATCAAGGAGGAGACCAAGGTGTGGCTAGAATTCAACTACCTTGAGATGATGGTGTTCGTGATGAACCCCCTCATGTCCTGCCACAAATTGGCGATCAAGAAGGGGCACATCATGCGACGACTTGGGCATGCCATCCAAGAATCGCCGCAACCCAAGCCATGGACCCCGCCGAACCAAGTGAACCCTCAACGGACGGGGAACAAGAATGGATCGGGCCGGGTGAGAGGCATGGAAGGAGTCGGGGACGTGGACAAAACCGAGGATCCCGAAGGTCACCAAGATCAAGAACAAGCGGACCCGGAGTTGAGCATTGCGGATATTCAAGAAATATGCGAAGCCCAGGTGTTGGCTATGTCAGGACAAGCAGGCGCAGGTGCGAGCTCCATCCCGAAATGGCCGGCATGTGGCAACAGAACACATAGCCGTGAGGATTGCTGGGTTTTGCATCCCCACAAAGCACCAGAGTGGCTCCAGTACAAACTCAAGTCTCAGAGAATTGGGAAGGGCGGCCAAGCGAAGCCCGCTGCGCAAGGAGGTGGGAAAGGAAAAGGACCACACAAAGGTGGGAAGGTTCCGCTTTACAAGGGCTGCGGGAGCACGCTGCATCTGCCGGAGGATTGTTGGATGCTCGATCCAGAGTTCCGAGAGAAAGCCAAGGCCGAGAGGGGGCTCGGTAAGCGACACAATTGAGAAAGTCGCCAGCAACGCTGGAAATCCAAGAGGATGGACCAGGCTGGTAGAGATATGGGCCCCTCACCGAGGACTGTATGCCCCATTATGTGCCCAAACCAAGCCCAGACATGGGATGACGGATATTGTACACGTCCAGTTCTACGAATCAGTGGGGCCGAGGAGGAAATTTTGAGGGTCCCTCGACCCGGGCACGCCGAGAAGCTTCCGAAGGGCGTCATCGTTCCGGGGATATATATCCCTCACAAAGGGACCTCGGAACGAATAGAGGCACTATCGCTTCGGGACACCGGCAATGAGGTGATTGTGGGTGCTGGTGGGGAATTCTTCCCCGAACAATTTCGGGAGGTGGCCACCCAACCATTCCAACTACTCGGAGTTGGTGAGAAGGAATTGGAAGGGGGAAAGTATGTGGTCTGGAGCGATATCATTGTGCCCGTGCAAAGAGGTTCCCAGGTTGTGATGGCGCGCTGCGCCGTTTGCTTGGTTTATTTGGCCTCGGTTGGCCTGCGAGCCGTTCTTGGTTTTCCCTTTTTTTGCCCCGCATGGACTTGTTGTCCTACCGGATCCGGGATGCTTTGCTTTGGTGAAGGACCTTTGTCAAGGCGGCCCATGGGATGAATTTGATTGTCAATGTCCTCCCCCGGAGGCACCGACATCTTTGCACATGGCGGGCAACCGGGAGTTTGAGCGGGATGTCAATGGGGTGGAGCATGACATGCAGTTGTGCCGCCCAATGAAAGGCTCGACTACAATGTCTTGCGCCGATGACAAGAACTTGAACGCCCATGAGGTGCATCGAGAGCTTGTGACGGTTGACATTTCGGAGAGTTTGGCGCAACTACAGGAGTTGCAGCAATCCTCTTCTTTGCATGACCTACTTTTGGGTGTTTCTTCTCATGAATTGGCAACTTGTGGAGGTGCCGAGATGAATTTTTCTGAGCGAGGATACAATAATCCTCCTGAGGTTTGCCCAAGCGTTGTGCAGTGTTCAATACCACAAGTTATGGGTTTGATAGGAAGAATGTTGGTTGGGTCACTGACGGCATTGAACAGCAGTGTTGTCCTCCCAGTGAAGAACTCACGTGGAGGTGCCCCTTCCAGATGGCTTTCTCTTAAGGTCATTGGACATGTGCATGGTCCTTTGCTCTCTCCCATTTGCTTATTTGCCATTTCTGGAATGTCAGCCATTGTGTGGCATGCGCATTTTCAGAAGTTGGGCCCTGGTGAGTGGCCTAAGCTACCGGAACAGGATACGCCTCCTTTGAGTGCGTCACATAGTTGTAGGGCAACTCAAGGAACGGGCATTGAGTCCCTAATAGACCGGATACTGACAGTTCCAGAAATATTGCCTCCCGATGAATGTCCCAAAGATCGTGAGATCCCGGAGACTGTGATAGAGAGACAGGTTCAGCAACTTGCTGATCCCAACCTGGACTGTGCTGAATTGGACTCACAGTGTGAGTGGAGCCCCTCATCCGATGAGGGCTCGGTCGGCCCTGACGTGCCAGCCGACGAGTTTCTCGGTCGGTATGGCTTTCTTAGGGATGAGGAAGGTTTGGCGACAGTGCAAACCCTGCAGGTGCTTGCTAAGCAAGTTGAAACATCGTCTTCCATTTCGAGTTCTAATTTATCAGGACAAGGTTTTGATTCCCAGGATTCCGGGAAATGCATGGAGTTGCGCCCAAGGGCAAATCCAAAGGATGGCAAGGAAAGGCGTCAGCCTTATTGGCGTAAGGTGGCAGCCCTCACGGGAAAGTCGAGGCCGCCAACAAAGAGGACGTCCATACACCCACAAGTGTATAAGGAAGGACGATTCTCTTTGGATCCGCAATGGTTTCACCGCATTTTGGATTGGGCTGGAGATGAATTTTAACCCCAGCGCTACCCGTTTGCAGATCCGCGCTCGACTACTAAGGTCAAGCGCCCCAGAAAGGGCGCCGGGGTATGGGTCAACACTACTAAAGGTGGAGCTGCAGTCACGCAAGGTTTGAACAAGCCATGGCATGATGACACCATATTTTTTGGGTGCCTGCCTAAATTTCTGCAACAAGTTGCAGAGAAAGCGATATGGGAAGGAAGTCGAGGGATCATGATTGTTCCCCGCCATAAAAACAAAAAATGGTTTTGGGGTCTCGGTGAAGTGATGGTTCATTGGTGGGATTTGCCGCATGATGCATTGTGCTTCCGTGATGAGCGAGGTACACCTCGTTCTCCTGGGAAATTAGGTGCACGAGTTATTATTTTTGATGCCTTGCGGGGTGATCAAGAAGGGTTGGGACAAACAGATTTCAAGAAATCACATGTTGATCCCCCTCCTCAAGATCATCGGAACCGGCCGGGTCGTCGCTCGACAGCTTGGTCCGAAAACTGTTGGGAAGCCTCAACGAGAACCCAATCTCATGCGCCCCAATGTGTCACGTCCCCTCGGAGACCTGTAGGGATGAGTCAGAAAGCGTGGAAAGTGCAGCGTGTTTCAGCTGCGGCTAGAGGGCTTATATCCTTGCTGCCCGATTCCATTCTAATTTCCATTCTCCCTCGCTCAGCAGTCATGTCTCAAGAACATGATTCCATTCTTGATTCCATTCTCCCTTGCTCACCAGTCATGTCTCAAGAAAATGATTCCATGACCGAGTTAAGAGCTCAGAAACAAGAGCAATCTCTGGATCGACTGGTTGAAAGGGTATGCATTGAAGAAAATTGTGGTAATCCTCTCCCTTTCTCTGATCTTCCTGAACTGTGTGAGCCTCGAATTTCAAAGGTCTCGTTTGTGCATCCGAGAACAAAAAAGGTCTCACTTCAAGACAGGATCTCTGATTGGAGTAAAGGTTTACAGAATGCCTCTCCCAGCGAGTTGACTTCAGAGGAGTCTCAAACTCTGTCTCTCAAGGCGAATGATCGCCCTTTGCCTTTTTCAGGTATCTCAGGTGATCCAGTTACCATTTTCAGGACGAGGGATAGGTGTGTGCGTTCTGTGATTGAGGCAGATGCTGAACATCCACATTGCGAAGATTATAGGAATGGGATTTACAACCGGTTCAAAGATACCGTGATCCAGGAAGGAGGTAATCATTCGTCGGAGATTGAAAAAAACATGGACAAACGGGGTCCCAATGGGATTTGTGTCTTGGGGCCCATTCCGGTTTCTAAGCCAAAGGCTGACAAGCCCCCTCGTGCAGTTGGTCTTAGGGAAGAGGCCATGCGTGAAAAAATCAAAGAGTGTCAAGAAAAGGGCTGGATTGTGCCCAGCCAATCCCATTGGGTCCGTCGGGGGATTCTTGTGCCAAAACCTAGCACAAATAAATGGCGACTTGTCATTGATTATCGGTACGTGAACACGCAACTCCGCGGCTGCGAGTTCCCGTTGCCGGGAATCGAGGATTTGTTAGTCAAGCAGGCTGGAAACCAGCTCTGAACCCTCCTGGACCTTGAGGATCGGTTCCACCAAATGCCTCTAAGTGAGTGCAGTGGGCAATACACTGCCTTCTGTACTCCTTTTGGGGTATTTGAGTGGAGGGTCCTACCCATGGGAGTGAAGGTAGGACCCCAAGCTTTCCAGAGAATGGTGAGTGATTGTTTGAAGTCGCTACAGCCGCACACACCAATTTACATCAATGATTTACTCATGGGGACACGACCCAAGCTTTGTGGTAAGGGCAACATACTTGATTCAAAGGCATACTGACGCGTTCCCGTGGGGGGCCGGCCACGGGACGCTGCGGTGGACACGCGCAAGTGAGCAGGCAGGCAAGGCACTACGCTCACAGGGGCATCAATGCGCTCATGTCATGTGACAAAGCGTTTCAGAATCCTTGCCACTCTGAAATGAGGGAACGAAAGTATGTACAGCAACACATCAGGATATGTACACATGGGGTTAAGACTGGACTGGGGTAAGGGCATTACAAGACAATAGACACTCAGCCCCAACTCATATCCCAATCCCAGGTCCGACCCTCTCAGTGGCTGGTGGGGGCGGGGGCTCAAACACAACCCATGCCCTGCTCAGTCCGGAGCCTGAAACCCTGCCAATGGGGGAGGCGTCCCGCACAGCCACAGGCGAGTTCCTGGGAACCAATTGGCTCCAAGGCCAAACGACAGTGGCCTCCCATGCTCCCCTAACGGCAGGTCCTGACTCATCTCTGTGCCAGAGATATGGCCCCGCCATTTTCACCTAGGAGTTGGTAGCTGGAAATGGGCTGTTTCAGCCCAAACTGATATCAACTCAAAAATCCCCAAAATTGACCTCTCGTCCGGACCCGCCAGAGGTAGGGACGAGGCAAGTGACCCTATGCCCTCCGAGTACGAACTCCCTGGAGCCCTCACCCAACCTGGTTCCCTCTGAGGTCCCGGCATCAGGGCAACACGGATGAGTCAAGTGGGGTCATGATGCCAAAATCACCAAAATTGGCGTCATTCCCACGCGTGGCTCGCCCGGCCAAGGTAAGGCCAATGGCCCACAGGGTAGGAGGCAGGACCTGGGACTTTCATCTGAGTGTACCACTTGAAGTTGGGTCAGGGCTCCCTGTGGGCTTAGAGAAATGGGGCTGCCAATTGACCACACGGAAGGGGGAAATTGGGGTCCCAAAATGGGGTCATTTTGGCTGCTCGAAATGAGCCAAAATTTGGGGTGCTCCCAATAGTATATCTCCACACCGGCTTGGAGATCGGATCTGTCATTCCATACGCAATCCACCGGGAGTCGACCCGAGACTTCCATGCCCTTGGCTCTCAAAGATCCCTATGCTACTCGGCGTGGTGACGATCCCAACTGGGTCCACAAATGCAAAAATGGCAAAATTGCCCACACTCACTTTGGGCTAGCACCTTAACGAAGGTGGGTCCGCTTCGCCCACATGGTCTGTGGACCATCGGGACCATTACCCATAACACCCATGTCATATATGGTCCATTGGTCCATGCGTCCGGCGTGCACGAGGGTTAGAACATAGTGCACGGCGGGCAGCAAAAGTAGAAAATTGCTCAAAATGGCCAAAGATGCGCACACTCATGGTTGGTACAAATGAGGCACATGCCCGACTTGGACCGGAGTGTGCCATGGGATTGGTATCAAGTCATATGTGTCCAACATATCTTTTGGGCGTCGCCAAACTCCTCCGGTATTGGGAATGGCAGGGTCGCCAAGTTAGCCCATGATTTGGGATAGTCCCAAATCGCCAACATGGTGGCCACGGTATGCCAAGCCTAAGAGGAGTTATTCGCCGGGTCCAAGATATGTTGGGGACCGAAGTATGTACCCTCAAAAGATACTTGGGTCATGATGTCAATTGAGCGCAACGTTGAGATACACGGTCGCCACTTGACATCATGACGGGCCAAAAACGGCAAAATTGGCACAAGCACACACAAAAGTGCCTTGAAAGGTACACAATTATATTATAGTATCTTCGGCTTGGATCTTGCAATCACTTAATCCTTCTAAACACAATGACTTGACACCAATGACCTTCGATCCCACATATGTGCTCCACTTGGGGCGCCTTGAAAGGTTAAGAGCGCTGCCTCCCAAGTGGGCACATGAAAATATGGAAAATTGCAAAACACACACCTTGCTCCCAACGCATCGCTTTGGGATCACCACACAAGCTTCCCATTCACGAAGGTTAGGCTTGCAATTGATCGTGGGGAGTATGGAGAAAGAGCCTACACAATATGAGGTCCATTGGTGGGTTTGGCTTGGAGCAATGGACCCGCCAAATGGGCACGCAACACAACACATGGCACATACCACATATTGCCCAAAAAGGTAGCTCCCCCCACGATATGTCATGCCCCTCCAAGGGCATAACTTTGTGTCAATCGCTCATAGGAACTCAAGGAGAGTTCCTATGCAACACCAACACTTGCGCGCTACACTCGAAAGTTCTCTTAACGCACGCAATGTCATGGCCAAAGTGTTATAACGCAAACTCTACCCTCCTGACCATGATTCATTACACTAGCGGGCACGTGTGGAGACGCAAGGCATATGATGCTTCCCAAATTATGTCCGGAGTATTGTGAATACATCCCACGTTTCCTTATTGTCATTCCTCGCAAGCAACACGAGATATGACCTTCACAAGTGGCCTCACGAATCAACTTTGTTTTGCCCGTATCTTTAAGACAAATGGAGGGCAGGATAAGAGGAAAGTTGATTCGTGCATAGGGAAGGACGTAGGTCCACTCGAAAGAGGTCAAATCAAGTGCGGGGATGTCGAAGTCGAAAATCCGATTTCGACATCCTGAAAAATTCGGGTTAAGGTTGCGAGTGTAAGATGTGAAAATTGCGGAAGCGTCCATGCAGTTCCTGAAGGCTTTGGAGCCTTCGTGACGGATTGCGTTAAAATTTCCATTATAAACAGTTAAACTGGCGGTTACGGTAAAGTCGCGATCCAACCGCCAGCAGTCAAAACAGTGAACATCAGAACGGAAGCGTAAAAATTGCCGGAAACAATATGAAAAAAAAACCCTGTTGATTCCCGATATTCTGATATATGAATCTCCGCTGGCGGTGCATCGGTTGCCGATGCGGGGCTATACGGCACGGAACACACCGGGCTTCAACGGGCGCCTTCCGTACATGGGGTTAGTGGACCGGAGACCGGTCTTCCCTTCCGTACATGGGGTTAGTGGACCGGAGACCGGTTGTATGCCCTAACCTAGCCATGGGGTTCTGGGTACCGCCTCACCCCCTCCTTAGAGCAAACCCTGGGGGGGGGCTCGATAACACCACGCATGGCAGCGGGTACCCAGGACCATCTCCTGAAGGGGGGGGGGTGTCACATCCTCACTTCAGGCTGACTCTCACAGTAAGATAGGTATGATGCTGTATAAGCTCGTAGCACATGTATAGTATCAAGTATCAAGTCCCGGGTCCTGGCGGCGATTGTTCGGCATCCAAAGGACCCGTTAACCCATACCAGGCGCACCGGGTGCCGGCTGCTACGGTCACCACCAAAGTGGCAGTGGCATACACGGCCAACATAGGCGACACACGACGACCGAGGTGGTCCCACAGGTCGAGAGCGCCCACAAAGATCCATCAGGCTACCCCAAGCTTCCCAAGGCCCGCCGACTGGGGAGAGTCCCCACGGGTCCTTCCTCGGGCGCACCATGTCCATATCCATACGACGCGAGTCCAGAGTGCCACAGCCGAACTCCTTAAGAGATCTTAAGGGAACTCCTCCTTAAGGGATCGGGCATCAAGGCCGTCTTTTCCCTCGCCCTATTACCACGAAGGCCATACATGAGGGAGTCCTCATGCAGTGTGGGCGGAGGCGTCGACTCCTCAAACCACCAGTTTCCCAGGCAGACTGACCGAGGTCAGGAGCACCGGAGGCCGCCATCCGACTGCAAGTGCGTCTGCGAATTGGTAGGCTCACACTGGGACTGACAGTGGCGGACCGCTGGGAGTGTACTCAGGCAACCGGGCTTCCCGCCTGGCGCCATCAGGATCTCCACATCACAGCGAATAGGGCAACACGGTATCACAGGCACTCAAACAGAAGAATATGTAATTCGGTACTGGTCCAGGCTGGACCCTGTGTATAAACATGTACACGGCGACTCAGGGCGCCGCTGTATTGCGATTCGAATCCCCTCGGGGGGGAGAAAACAGTCCATTTGTCGGTGATGGGCTGATAATCGTAACATACAAATGCACATATCCTGGGGAGCAGAAAAGCAAAACAAGCGGGGTAAATAGGCGTGTAAACACACTCTGGACAGAGTGCCAAACCACGCCACGGTCAGGATAAGGCAAATGCAGGAGGGTCGGCAATAAAACGCCTGAGTTCAGGCCATATATAGTCTCGAGACACACGTCGACTGGTCTGGATTCCGCAGGTGCCATGGAACCAGACCACACACCCAAAAATCGCAATGCCGATGACAGCGGCATCCGTTGCGCAACGTCGTATGGGCTTCAAGGCCCCAAGAGCTCAGAAATATGAAGGTCAGTCGCCCTACCTGGTTTCCCAAGGATTCAGCAGGGGGGGGAGTGACGAATAGAAGAAGAGAGGGGCCACCCTCCCCTGGATACAGCAGGGGGGGGTATATGGCCACTCTGATGGCACGTCACCGAAAGATGGAAGAGAGCAAGCAAGTAAGGGACGATAGTCGGCCTCACAGGCGCCTCAAAACGCATCAGGGGAGAGCCCAGGGCGCTGATCAGGCACCCCTGGTTGCAATCGCCCGGGTGAGTACTGCCAAGTCCGAAACATGGATCTTGGTCTTGTGCTTGCGGATGTACTCCATGAAGGGAGTATTGACCCGCGGCACGAATGAGGAGACGGGTTCCCAGGTTTCGTGGGACGGCCCATAGCCTCGCCAACGAACCTTGAACTCCAGACCTCCGGGTGCAGAGGCTTTCGGACGCTGAGCCAGGATCTTCTCGACAGTATAGTCGTCCTGCTCAGCATAGTCGTAATCCGAATCAGCCTCATGTGCGGCATAGCTCAGGGACACATGTTGGCCACGGAGGTCGGGCTCTCGCACACGGAGTTGACTCTCGTGGCGCGCCCGGAACTGTCTGTGACCCACCTTGATGCGGTAGGTGTCCTCACCAATCCTGCGGACCACCTCGCCGGGTGTGAACCAGGTTTTGGTGCGGTGGGTGCCCATAGGGCGGGGTCTGATCACCCACACCGGGTCTCCCACCCTGAACTTCTGCGCTGTCGAGCTCGGGGCGGACTTCTGACGCTCAGCATGCTCCTTCTCGAGCTGCTGGCGGATGTCCCGCGCCGTTTGCTCTTGCTGCGCGAAGAACTCCTTGGCATCCATTGCCATGCCATCACCAGACAAGGGAAGTCCCCTACCCAGGGGGTCCCTGCCGAACAGAATCTGGTGAGGGGACAAACCGCCCGGAGTGGGGGTG
Organism: Eutreptiella sp. 'Long Island Sound 2002'; assembly: GCA_964036045.1. Taxonomy (NCBI): domain Eukaryota; phylum Euglenozoa; class Euglenophyceae; order Eutreptiales; family Eutreptiaceae; genus Eutreptiella; species Eutreptiella sp. 'Long Island Sound 2002'. Next base: position 131,765,397 of record OZ038380.1, on the reverse strand, counting down.
TCATGATAAGCCTTCATAGCAGACCACATCTCCTCAAACCAGTTCCGACGTGGATTGGTGATGTGGATCTTGCGCAGCTTCTCGAACAGCTGCCGTCCAGCCACTTCAGCACGGCCGTTGGACCGGCTGAGATAGGCGACGCTCTTGGCATGACGTAATCCCATGAGGGAACACATAGCCTTGAACCAGCCACCAGTAAACTGGGGCCCTCGGTCACTGCAAATGGTGCGGGGGATGTCAAAGACGGTCAGCCAATGACGAATCATCATGACTGCCACTTCCTTGGCAAGCAACCCCTTTTTGCGTGCCGGAACGGCTACAACGTAGCCGCTGTGGTGGTCCACACAGAGAACCACACAGTCAAAGGTCTCCTTGCCAATGTGCACTTCGGGCATGGAGAAGACGTCCATGGCCACGCTCTCCATGGGCTGGTCAGGAACCGGGGTCCATTGGGGTTCCCCCTTGACGTTCCAGTTGTCGGGATTGCAGGCCTGGCAGACCGAACAACCCTTCCTGACCTTCTTGATGGCGGTGTAGAGAACGATATGGTCGATCTCGAACCGGCGCTGCATGTCAAGGGCTTGCTTCTTGACCCCTGGGTGCAGCATGTGGTGGTGCCAAGCTTCACACAGCTCGAGCACCCGGGACTCTGGTACTAGCAGCTTACCATTCCGGTAGAGCTTGCCATCTTCCTCAGTCAGCCCCTTTGGCCACTTCTGCCCGTCATCAGGGTCGGTCACAGCCCTATACTCGGCCGCAAAGGCCTCAGACTTGGCGTAATTGTCGGTCCAGTCGTCCTGGAGGCAGGACTCCGGGAAGAGGTGCTTGTCGGACTCAGCTCCCTCAGGGGCGAGTACTCTGACCGCTCTGCTCACCCTCGACGCGATGGGGGCATCCGCAGCCATGACGACGAAGCATTTAGCACCCTCCTCCTCCATCAGGCGCTCCATTTCGATGATTCTCTTGGCTTCAGCGGTCTCAGCCTCATCGCCATGGGCAGAGATATCCTGCATGCCCTTGCTGGCGGGATAGGCCCACCTACTGAGACAGTCCGCCACGGTGTTATCCTTTCCAGGAATATACACAACCGTAAGGTCGAACTTGGCCAAGGTCTCATGCCATCTTGCCCGTCGGGAGGCGGGACCTGAGGGGGTGTCCGGGTGCTCCTTGTGCCACGACTGCAGACTCTGATGGTCGGTGCAGACGGTGACGGGATGGAGGGCTATGTACCCAGCCCATTTCCTGAGAGCCATGACGATGGCATACGCCTCCTTTTCACGGGGCGTCCACGTCCGTCTCTGGCCTTCCGCCAGGACTCGGCTCCAGAAGGCCACGGGCACGTGCCTCCCGTCGTCAAGCACTTGCTCCAACACAGCGCCAATGGCGTAGTCGGAAGCGTCAGTGCGCAGGACGAACCCTCGGTCGGGATCCACGAGGTGCAGACCCACTGCGGATAGCAGCGCCTGCTTCATCCTCTCAAAGGCACGGTCGGACTCAGCTGTCCAGACCAGAGCCTTCTTGGACCCCTTCTTGGTCTCCTCTCGGTTGCCCTTGAGCATGGTCGTCATGGGGGCTGCATACTCGGCATACATTTTGATATAACCCGAGTAGTAGTTGCAGAACCCCAGATACGCCCGTAGCTCAGAGACCGTCTTGGGCTTTTCCCAGTGCTCAATCGCAGCAACCTTGCCAGGTATGGGCTTTCGCTGCCCGTTCCCGACTATGTGGCCAGCGAAGACCACCTCGCTTACCGCAATGGTGGCCTTGTCACTGCTGCCCGTGAGTTTGTGCCGAACCAGAAGGTCCAGCACTCGAGTGACGTCCCTCTCGTGTGCCTCCAGGAGCTCCTCGTAGCTCATGCTGGGGTCCCCGGACGCGATGATCACGTCGTTCATGAAGGGGTCCGCACAGTCGCGCACCGGCTCAAGCAGGTTCTCCAGCATCCGCTGAAAAGCCGCATTGCCGTTGGTAACGCCCATGGGCATCACCTTCCACTGGAGAGGTCCAAGTGGGGTGCTCATGGCTGTGCAGGCACGGGACTCCTCGGCGAGAGGCATCTGATGATAACCATGTTTCAGGTCAATCACCGTGAAGATCCTCCGCCGGTGTTGCTTTTGCAGCATGTCCTCAATGAGGGGCAGCGTATAGCTGTCGTGCTGCGTTTGGGCGTTCAGGCCGCGGTAGTCGACCACGAGCCACCACTCACCGGCAACCTTCTTGGGGACGACGAAGCAGGGAGAGGCCCACTCGGAGTGGCACGGCTCAAGCCAGCCTCTCTGGATGAAGTCACGGAGGATAATCTCCATGGCCTCTTTCCTCTCGCCCCTCAGGGCAAACTCCCGGTGCCGATACACACGGGGGTCCTGCTTCAGTCGTATCTTGGCCTCGCCATACGGTCCACGCACCGGTGGGGGAAACACAGGCTTACCGCTGAAGAAGGTATCACCATACTTCTGCTTCAGCCTGGCCCTCAATGCCTGGATCTTGGGGCAGTCATCGGACTCCGCCTTGGCTTTTCCGGGCACTTGAACCACGGAGCTTACTTGAGGGGTAGCTACTCCGCTCGCTTTCGGCTCAGGTGGTCTTCCCAGGTGGCCCAAAGGGCCATCTCTGGTCTTGCCTCGGAATAGATCGCCGTAGGTGGGTGGGTTACCCCCGATTGGCTCGTCCTGGCTGGACAGGTGGTCCAGTACCCTCCTTACGAAGGTATCTCCATCATAGGAACGAGAGACGATCGAGTCCACTTCCCACCAGGCTTTGTCCTGGCCTTTGCCCTCACGCTGGTTTCCCCAGTCGTGAAAGGGCTGATCCATATACCCCTGAACCAGATCCCACTCCTCTTCAGTGAGGGGCTCTTCCGATTCTGATTCCTCGATGTCAACAGGGGGAACCGCAAAGCATTGCCTCCAAGGCTCCGCTATGATGCGGTTGACACACACGAAGTCCGTGGTGTCGGCCTGATCAAGGCCCCAATCCACATAGTGGAATTCCGTTGGCCATCTCTGGGTTGGCATGGGCTGTCCCTTAGCGTCCTGATAGACACTCTCTCCAGCCGGTAGGAGGACCTTGTTTAAGGTCATGTTGGTCAATGAGGCTACCCAATGTCGGGTACTTTCCTCCTCGGTGCATCCCATAGGAACAACCAGCACTGCCTTGGAGCGGTCCTTGCGAATCTTCGCTATCGCTCTTGGAATGTCCCAACGGGGGCAATGGATCCACATAAATCCCTGATGCGGACCCCAGTGCTTCTTCCACGCGGAGTCCTGTGCGCTCCAGTACTTCTCACACACCCGAAGATGGGCGGAGGTTCCTGAAGAGAACGCATCCAGGGCCAGATCCGAAGCTCCCAAGTCCGCGACAACTCGGCTCGCCACTTCCGGCCTTACGCCGTACTCCTGGTTTGCAGGACCAGGTGGCTCAGTGTCCAGCGCGGCCACTTCGAGCTGATTGCGTTCGGGGTGGATCCATTGGCATTCCACATGGTGCTCAGGTGACGATAGCCACGAGAGTTGGTCGTCCTGGTACAGGGTCATGGAGGCCTGGGCCGGGAGAACGCCGAAGTCCGTCTCCATCATGAAGTCGTACCCGACGATCATGTCCCAGTCCATCTCGGCCTCGTAGAAGCGACCGTGCAGGAGGATTTCCTTGCCGAGGTCTGGGCGGCTCAGCTCACGATGGTTCACGAACTGCAGCCCAATGGCCGCTTCCTTCATGCCTCCCACCATGTACTGGCCGTTCGCCACCTTCAGCCTGACAGGTTTCCGACTGTCGGTCAGACACTCTGGTGGAAGTAGGCCAGCCTTGACCAAGCTGACCTGAGCTCCCGTGTCGACCAACACGTCGAAAACCTTTTCCACTTCCCCGCATAAGGCACGGACCTTAAGATGCAACTGCCGCTCGCGACCGACACGGCGCACGGCGTGCAAACTCAGGATCTCCGGCCGTTCCAGAAGCTCAACAAGCGACTGGTGCAGGTCGTGGACAATGGGCTCAGGCTGCCCATCTGCAGCATCCAGCTGCGGTCCGGGTGATCCTCCGATACTCTCGGATAGATCCTGTAGTACATCAAACACATTCTTGGTCGCGAAGGACGGACGGGTGCAAGGGTTCGTGCCTTCACTTGCCCTAACCCCGCCTCCGCGACTGGGTGCCGGACCGGGCCTTCCGCCCGCGGCAGTCCCTTTGTGCTTATCGACTCCCGACTGGGATGGTTCGGCGCTTCCCACGTCACCATCCTGCGACCGCCCTAGCTGGGGCCCTTGGCTGCAGGGGCTCCGCTAGGGGGCGTCGGTTGTGGAGGAAGGGGTGTTCTCCTCCGCATCAACCTCGTTGATGCCCTTCTTCCTTCTTTCGCTGCGAGTAGGCTTCTTGTCCTTGTCCTTGTTCTGGTTGTTCTGGTTGTTCTCCTTGTTCTTGTTGTCCGACCTGGGGACCCAGTTCCTCTTGATCTCCTGGATCTCCTTGGCCAACTCGGTCACCTGCGACACCAGCTTGGAGAGCTCGTCCCTCTCCACCTCCACCTTGGCTTCCCAGATACCCGCGGGCGCACGCTTCTTCGACCCGTGCGCCTTCTTGTAAGCCTCCGTGTCGGCCTTGTGGACGGGGCATGTTCGGTGGTCATGGTTGAAGCCTCGCTTCCTCCCATAACACACGAAACAGCCCTGAGGGTGAGCTCGTATGAACTCCCCAAAGGACAGCGGAGGGTCGCCAATGCGACGAGGGTCCCTCTTCTCCTGCTTCCTCCAACCCTGCTGCAGGGGCTTCCAGTTTCCCGGTTTGCTCCCCGCGCTCAGGTTCTTGGCCACGAAGGCACAAACGGCCACCTCGGCGGGCTCATCGTCGTCGTCATCGTCGACGAGAGTCTCATCGCCGCCGGCTCCCGCTGGGTCCATGGCATCTTCCCCGCCAGGTCCCTCGCCAACGTAGTTGACGTCGCGGTCGCCGGGCCTCAACCCGCGGGTGTGGTGGAGGTTTCGGTACTCCTTGAGTACTTCCTCGCCAACCCACTCCAGGATCTCGTCGCAGCTCATCCGCGCCGGGATGGCCTGCAGACGGATGGTCTGGCTGCTCAACTCACACTCGTCAAGGCGCCACATCGCGGTCTTCTCGCGATCGCCCGAGGCGGTGACGAGGAGAGCATTCTGCAGGGAGTGCCGTTTGACATCCCGGGCCACGTTCTTCTTCGCCCTAGTCTTTGGGGAGCATCATCTTGACCGTGTGGTTGGACTTGGCCCTCTTGGATTCCTCCTTGGTGACCCTCTTGATCAATGCTTCCGGCAGCATGGAGAGCAGGCGAGCCTGCTCGTCACCCTCATTCGAATCCTCCACGTTGCGGCGGTGGAGGGTGTGTTTCCCTCAGAAGTCCCGCCAATCTCGCAGGCGGATCTCCCGTCGATCATGCTCAAGCTTGATGGATTTCCACCGCTTGGCAGCCACCTGCGGAGCATCCACCCGCTCCTGCTCGTTGAGCCACTTCTTGGCTTCCTTGAGGGTCTTGATTTTCCCCTCCTTGGTCGCCATGAAGTATAGCTCGCCGAGCACTTCCGGCAGGCGGTATCTGAACCGTTAGAAGACATATCTCTCCGCATCCGCGGGAGGCAGGTCTTCACTGACGGTCAGCCCCCAATCGTCCAGCTTCTCCAAGAAGCGGTCGAGGTTGAGGGGGTTGCTGTCGTACATGGGGGGCTTGATGTCTTTCAAGTCTTCCCACACGGCGGCGTCCGCGGCCTTAGAGACCATGAACGCCGGCCGCAGGGTCGACCGAGGTTCCCATCGGCGTCGCCCACGGACTCCCACGGCCGCCACGTCCATCTCCTCCATGGAATCCCTGTGGCTACGCCGCGGTTCCTCCATGTACCCTAACCTGGTCCGTACTGCTTCCATGTACGCATCCTCATCACGGCGCTGGCGGCTGCGTTCAGCGGCCTCCCGTCGTACACCACGCGGCGGGCTGATGTCGCACTCTTCCAGGTCCAGATCCAGGTCCTCACCTTCACCGACATCCCATTCCACGTCTCCCCTGGGGACCTCATCCCTGAGTCCACCATAACGTCCACCAGCGATGAAGATTGGCTCCGGGGCTGGTGCGGGGCGTCGGGGGCGTACCGGTGCCCGCGGTGGAGCACAGCGGTTGCAGTGCTCCGCGCTGAGCCACTCATCACGCCAATCCTCACTGCCAGTGCCGGGCGGCACGCGCTCGTTGCGGCGGCCCGCGCTGTGGTGAGAGGGGGCGGTGAGAGAGGGGGCACTGGCGCTGGGGCGACTCCTGGGGGCTCCGCCGGGGGCGTGGGGTCTGCCTGGACCTGGTCCGGGTCCCCAGCCGTCGTCCGACGAGCCAGACTCCAGGGGTGGGTGGTCGCTGCCGACGCTCCCACGGGCTTCCAGCGCGTCCAGCCTCTGCTGCAGGCCGCTGACGACGTTGGTCAGCGACTTGGTCTCGGCCCTGGCGATGTCCAGCTCCTTCTGCGCGCGCGCGGCGACCCTAGAGATGCGAGCCATCTCGCCCTTGCCCGTGTCTACCTCCAGCTCGAGCAACTGGACTCTCCTGCGGAGGTAGACAATCCACCGCCAGGTGGTATCCGGGGCGCCGTTCCCTGGTGGGTCGGCGGGTCCCCAGGGGGTCCTCCAGGAGGGCCTCTGCCGGGTCCGCCCGGTCCAGGGGGTCCTCCCCCGCCCGGTGGTCCGCCTCCAGGGGGTCCACTCGGTGGGCGTCCTCCAGGGGGTCCTGATGGTCCTCCGGCAAGGGGTTCCCGGTGGGTCTCCGCCGGGTCGCCTCGGTGGGTCCGAGGATGGGCGCTTCCTCGTGATGCCGAAGTCCATGTCGTCATCCTCGTCCATGTCGCCCCACCTGGGCGTCTCGGTCTCGGAAGGCTCCGAGCTCCGGTAGGGAGGAGGGAGATCCTCATCCTCACCTTCCGGTTCCATGGGGACGTCTCCGCCTCCTCCGCCCGTCCAAGCCACCACTTGGCGATGTCGGCGGCCTCGTTCATCCCCGTCACTGGCGGTGAAGAAGGGGTCACTGTCGTGGGGGTGTCCACCCGCTGGCCTCCGCGGCCTCTCGGGGGTCTTCCCCTTGCCCTTCCTCCGTCGACGGGCGGTGGGGCCACTGCTCCCACTGCTGCCCGTGTCGGCCTCGTCCAGCGTCATCCTGGAGGAGGCGTCCCCTTCGAAAAGTTTTCGAAGGGTCTCAACTCGTGATCCTGCCGGGGGAGTCTCGCGGCGGAGTTTGGCCTCTGCCTCCTCCATTGCGGCGGCGGTGGCTGCGGCAGCCCGCACTTCGGCTTCTTCCCGAGCACGAGCCGCCTCGGCTTCCCGGGCTCGCTGTAGCCGCGCCTTCTGCGCTTCCAACGCCGCCAGCTCCGCCTCCGTCTTGGCCTTCTCCTCAGCGACCTTCCGTCGCGCGGCCTCGATGGCTTCCTTCTTGGCGGCGTCCGCCTGGGCCCTAGCCGTCGCTTCCGTGTGGGCCCTTTCCGCCGCCTCCTTCTTTGCCCTCTCTTGGGCAAGCGCCTCTTCCAGCGCCCTCACCTCGGCCTCCCTGCAGGCAATGGCCTCCTGCGTCAGGCGGGCTTCCTCGTCGGCTGCCGCCGACTCACCGTTGACCTGGGCAGTCGCTGCCCCATGGGCGGCTACGGCCGTGAGTCCGGCCGCAATGGCCGCCACGGTCTGAGCGTGGATGGCCATGCCATGCGCCCACTCTGCAGCCTCCTCCTGGGCGATGCTGACGGCGCCCTCCGGGGCAGCGCTGTGCTGCCTGGACCGCTGCCGGGCAACCCGAAGGTTGCAGGGCACCCCACAGACGCGCTCACAGGCGCGCGCCACGTCCCTGTCGGGAGCGACGCTGCTGCTGGAGGTGGCCTGGTCGGCCGGCAACCTCCCGCGGTGGGCCGACTCCACGTCGCTGCTGGGGACTGTGGAGGCCTGCTGGGGCTTCAGGAGCAGCGCACGGGGCTTGGCCTTGGTCTGCCTGGCGACTCGGATGTAGTCGCCAAGGGTGGTGGAGCCGGGGTGATGACCACCATTGGCCCGTTGGGGACTGGGGGCTGGGGTTCCGCCCTTGGCGCCTTGGGCGGCTTCGGCGGCCAGGGACTCCTGGTACTCCCGCCACTTCCGGTCCCGCTTCTCGTCCCCGGCGGACCGCTTCTCCTTCGCCAGAGACGCGCTGCTGCTGCCCTGCAGCCTGCGCTCGCTCCCCGGTTCCGGGAACTTCTTCTCGATCATGTCCCACATGGAGACATTGATCGAGGCGCCTGACGGGTAGGCGTTGGGGTCCTCGTCCTCCTCATTCCCGTCGGGGCGCAGCCCTTCGCCGGGCCTGTCCGGCCGGGTCCAGGTCCTCCAGCGCCTCTGCTGGTGGCGGTAGGCGAACCCTTCCGCCCGCAGCCAGTCCTCCACGGCCTGCAGGCGGTCGGGGGCGATGTCCGTGCGGAGCTCGAAGCTCCGGGGCATGCCGCCTTCGCACTGGGGGTGGCTGTGGCGGTAGTGCTGGTCCCATACCAACCCACGCAGTATGTTCGCTGCATGGGGGTGGGGCCGCGGCCACGTCCTGCCCGCTTCTTGCCAGTTTACCATGGCAGCAGGGGCGTAGTTGGTCTTGAGGTCCTTGGTGTGCACTCGTTCTACTCAACGAACTGGTGGTGGTTGTTGAGGCGGGTGCTGCAGCACTGGATTGGAAGTGCGGCTGGTGCTGGTCAGCCGGTGGTTGTGGAGGTGGTTGACGCGGCCTTGCTGGTCGGCCGATGGGACTCCGGGTCGGCCAATGGGGCTGATGCAGGAGTCCTGGTCTGTGCACTTCTTTCACGGTTGCTGCGCGGTCAGGGCGATGCTCTGGACGGCGCTGCTGGCTCCGTGACGAACTCGGCGCTGTCGCTGAGTGGCTCTGCGAGCCGCTGCGCTGCGCTGCGAGCCGCTGCGCTGCGCTGCGAGCTGCGAGCTGCGCCGCGCTGCTCAGGGTTGGTGGCCCCGAGTGGCACGCGAGGGCTGGGTAACCCCGCGGCGGTGAAACGCTTTTGACGCGTTCCCGTGGGGGGCCGGCCACGGGACGCTGCGGTGGACACGCGCAAGTGAGCAGGCAGGCAAAGCACTACGCTCACAGGGGCATCAATGCGCTCATGTCATGTGACAAAGCGTTTCAGAATCCTTGCCACTCTGAAATGAGGGAACGAAAGTATGTACAGCAACACATCAGGATATGTACACATGGGGTTAAGACTGGACTGGGGTAAGGGCATTACAGGACAATAGACACTCAGCCCCAACTCATATCCCAATCCCAGGTCCGACCCTCTCAGTGGCTGGTGGGGGCGGGGGCTCAAACACAACCCATGCCCTGCTCAGTCCGGACCCTGAAACCCTGCCAATGGGGGAGGTGTCCCGCACAGCAACAGGCGAGTTCCTGGGAACCAATTGGCTCCAAAGCCAACTGACAGTAGTCCCCTATGCTCCCCTAACGGCAGGTCCCGACTCATCTCTGAGCCAGAGATATGGCCCCGCCATTATCACCTAGGAGTTGGTAGCTGAAAATGGGCTGTTTCAGCCCAAACTGATATCAACTCAAAAATCCCCAAAATTGACCTCTCATCCGGACCCGCCAGAGGTAGGGACGAGGCAAGTGACCCTATGCCCTCCGAGTACGAACTCCCTGGAGCCCTCACCCAACCTGGTTCCCTCTGAGGTCCCGGCATCAGGGCAACACGGATGAGTCAAGTGGGGTCATGATGCCAAAATCACCAAACCTGGCGTCATTCCCACGCGTGGCTCGCCCAGCCAAGGTAAGGCCAATGGCTCACAGGGTAGGAGGCAGGACCTAGGACTTCTATCTGAGTGTACAACTTGGAGTTAGGTCCGGGCTTTCTGTGGGCCCAGAGGAATGGGGCCGCCAGTTGACCACACGGAAGGGGGAAATGGGGGTCCCAAAATGGGGTCATTTTGGCTGCTCGAAATGAGCCAAAATTTGGGGTGCTCCCAATAGTATATCTCCACACCGGCTTGGAGATCGGATCTGTCATTCCATACGCGATCCACCGGGAGTCCAACAGGAGACTTCCATGCCCTTGGCTCTCAAAGATCTCCATGCTACTTGGCGTGGTGACGATCCCAACTGGGTCCACAAATGCAAAAATGGCAAAATTGCCCACACTCATTTTGGGCTAGCACCTTAACGAAGGTGGGTCCGCTTCGCCCACATGGTGTGTGGACCATCCAGACCATTACCCATAACACCCATGTCATATATGGTCCATTGGTCCATGCGTCCGGCGTGCACGAGGGTTAGAACATAGTGCACGGCGGGCAGCAAAAGTAGAAAATTGCTCAAAATGGCCAAAGATGCGCACACCCATGCTTGGGGCAAATGAGGCACATGCCCGACTTGGACCGGAGTGTGCCATGGGATTGGTATCAAGTCATATGTGTCCAACATATCTTTTGGGCGTTGCCCAACTCCTCCGGTATTGGGAATGGCAGGGTCGCCAAGTGAGCCCATGATTTGGGATAGTCCCAAATCGCCAACATGGCGGCCACGGTATGCCAAGCCTAAGAGGAGTTATTCGCCGGGTCCAAGATATGTTGGGAACCAAAGTATGTACCCTCATAACATACTTGGGTCATGATGTCAATTGAGCGCAACGTTGAGATACACGGTCGCCACTTGACATCATGACGGGCCAAAAACGGCAAAATTGGCACAAGCACACACAAAAGTGCCTTGAAAGGTACACAATTATATTATAGTATCTTCGGCTTGGATCGTGCAATCACTTAATCCTTCTAAACACAATGACTTGACACGAATAACCTCCGATCCCACATATGTGCTCCACTTGGGGCGCCTTGAAAGGTTACGAGCGCTGCCTCCCAAGTGGGCACATGAAAATATGGAAAATTGCAAAACACACACCTTGCTCCCAACGCATCGGTTTGGGATCACCACACAAGCTTCCCTTCACGAAAGTTAGGCTTGCAATTGATTGTGGGGAGTATGGAGAAGGGGCCTACACAATATGAGGTCCATTGGTGGGTTTGGCTTGGAGCAATGGACCCGCCAAATGGGCACGCAACACAACACATGGCACATACCACATATTGCCCAAAAAGGTAGCTCCCCCCACGATATGTCATGCCCCTCCAAGGGCATAACTTTGTGTCAATCGCTCATAGGAACTCAATGAGAGTTCCTATGCAACACCAACACTTGCGCGCTACACTCGAAAGTTATCTCAACGCACGCAATGTCATGGCCAAAGTGTAATAACGCAAACTCTACCCTCTTGACCATGATCCATTACACTAGCGCGCACGTGTGGAGACGCAAGGCATATGATGTTTCCCAAATTACGTCGGGAGTATTGTGAATACATCCCACGTTTTCTTATTGTCATTCCTCGCAAGCAACACGAGATATGAGCTTCACAAGTGGCCTCACGAATCAACTTTGTTTTGCCCGTATCTTCAAGACAAATGGAGGGCAGGATAAGAGGAAAGTTGATTCGTGCATAGGGAAGCACGTAGGTCCACTCGAAAGAGGTCAAATCAAGTGCGGGGATGTCGAAGTCGAAAATCCGATTTCGACATCCTGAAAAATTCGGATTAAGGTTGCGAGTGTAAGATGTGAAAATTGCGGAAGCGTCCATGCAGTTCCTGAAGGCCTTGGAGCCTTCGTGACGGATTGCGTTAAAATTTCCATTATAAACAGTTAAACTGGCGGTTACGGTAAAGTCGCGATACAACTGCCAGCAGTCAAAACAGTGAACATCAGAACGGAAGCGTAAAAATTGCCGGAAACAATATGAAAATAAAACCCTGTTGATTCCCGATATTCTGATATATGAATCTCCGCTGGCGGTGCATCGGTTGCCGATGCGGGGCTTTACGGCACGGAACACACCGGGCTTCAACGGGCGCCTTCCGTACATGGGGTTAGTGGACCGGAGACCGGTCTTCCCTTCCGTACATGGGGTTAGTGGACCGGAGACCGGTTGTATGCCCTAACCTAGCCATGGGGTTCTGGGTACCGCTTCAATACCTCGAGGACAACTTTCATAACGTGGTTAAATTATTTGAGAACTTAGAGGAATGCCATCTCAAAGTCCGCTCTGAGAAATGTCATCTTTTTATGGAGAGAATCAAGTATTGTGGGCATGTTTTGCATGGGGGAATGCGTAGTCCCGCCCCTTCCAAGGTGGATGCGGTACGCAATTGGCCCAAGCCCAGAACCCCAAAGCAGATGAAGGGCTTCTTGGGGGTTGTAAATTGGAATTCAATTTACATAGGAAATTTTTCCAATATTGCAGCCCCGTTGATGACGTCGCTGCAAGGTAAGTATGAGCGTGTTCACGGGGTAGATGGTCGCAAGGGACGTTGTAGGGTACCAAGGAAAAGTAACTGTATCCAGTGGACGCCCGAGATGGATTCTGCTTTTGTTCAGTTGAAGGAAGCGCTCAGTGCCGAGTGTGAGTTGTACATACAATCACCTGACGGTGAATATCGCATCCATGTGGATGCATGCGACCATGGAGTCGGTGCTGTCCTTGAACAACAAAACCCTGAAGGGGAGTGGATGCCCTGCGCTTTTTTCAGCCGCAAGCTTGAAGGCAAGGATGGGAAGGGACAAAGAGCTCGGAGCACCTGTGAGCAAGAGACTTATGCATTAGTCTCTTGCTTGCTAAAATTTCAAAGTTGGATTGGGGGACGAAAAGTCACTGTGTACACCGACCACAAGTCCTTGGAGAGTTGGTACAAAGAAGATCTTTGTACCCTCTGGGGGCCTTTGGGGAGGCTTGGCTGGTGGCACGAATTTTTAAGCTGGTACCACATTGAAGTGGTGTACAAACCGGGCAAGGACAACACCGTCGCCGATGGGTTGTCCCGGTGGGCATATCCGGCCGGATTGGCGGAAGACACCATTTTGCACGGCAGTGATGCCGATCAAAAGGCAGTCATGAAGCAAGAACGTGAACTCAAGGAAAGGAAAGAAAATTTTTTTGGCCCAGCGGGCTAGAGACACACAAGTCCAGTTGGATTCAGGACTTCTGAATGCCATCACTGCCGTAGGGGCTGTCCCAACTCTCCAATGGCTTGGATATGCCACGGTGCAGGCTCTAAGTGCTCTTCAAGCTTGGATACAATCTTGCCCCTCCATTCTTCAGTGTTTCCACGACAGTACTCAGGACATTCAGGACACACAGGACAAAGAGATAAATGAGCTTGCTGCATGTATTGATTCTGTAAAGGGATGTGCAGCTATATGGTCCAGTGAGACTGTTTCTGGCTATGCAGCCCATCTTCAAGCTCGGATGAGTCATTTGTCGTATTGGCCGGAGTCGGAAGGACTTGCCTTGTGCCGTGTCCAAGGTGAACATACCACCTCAGTCTGAAATTCTCTATGAGGATTGGACTGAGCATTATCGGGATGAGTTTCCTGATTGGGACTTGGAGTCTGATCCAGTCATCTCAAACCCGAATTATTGGGATTACGGTATGAGGTGGGACGATGACGAAAAAGAGATTCGGTTCAATGGAAAGATTGTGTGCCCTACAGCTCTTTTTGAAGACGTGGTGGTGGCAATACATTCTTATGGCCACCCTCGGGTGGAGAAGACTGTGGAGCTGTGTGATAGAACGTTTTGGTGCCTTGCTTACGACTTGCCAAGGGGTAGGCGTAATCTGTCACCCGACATTGCTAAGATTCTGGGGCGATGTCATGAGTGTCAAACCACAAAGGCAAGGCGTGGCAAGCAACCAGACACATGTGAGTTTGCTCCTGTTCAGCAGTATCCCTTCACATCCCTTGCAATTGACTTTTGTAAATTGCCCGAGTGTTTGCAGAAGTCCGCTGGAAAGAAGGTCGACTATCTCATGGTCATCGTCTGCCGTCAAACGGGGTATGTATTTGCAATCCCTTGTCAAGAAAAAGGATTGGACAGTAAGAGTGCTGCTTCTTTGCTTTTGCATCCATGCGTCCATATGTTTGGGTTGCCAAAAGAGTTCATTTGTGACAATGCGTCCATTATCAACTCCGAATTTTTGAAGGATTTTTTTGCCATGAGTGGAGTTGAACAACACAGCTCCGTGGCCTACCAACCACAGAGCAACAGACGTGCTGACCGAGCTGTCCAAAGTATTGTAAACTGGCTTAGGCAGTACCTTGAGCAGCGTGGGGGTCCAGCAAGCACTCTTGGGTGGAAAGCGTGCCATTGGCCCTTTCGGCTTTGAACGATTTGCCGGGGGCAGTCAGTGGGTATTCCCCACATCGACTTTTTTTTGGGAGAGATCCTGTTGGTTGGGGGGATTGTTTGCCCGTATGGATGGGGCTGAGGATGCAGGACAATTTTTTGGTCGTCTGTTGGACGAACGTGCTGAAGTCTGAAAGCGCCTTGAAGGCCTCCATGCCAAGGAGTTTGCAAATTTTGGCCAAACATCCGGAGCAATCGTTCAAGTCGGGTAACCGTGTATGGGTACGTAATCGTATTGTAGAACCTCCTGTGCATGGCAAGCTCGAAAGGTTTTGGCAAGGCCCTTGTGAAGTGTTGAGACGCATCTCACCGGGCACCTACCGTGTAAATATCCGAGGAAGGGGAGAGATCTTCACTTCTTGGCGATTGAAGCCCTATGTCCCTTACAAGGACGACATGAAAGTGCCTCTGCACTATTATACGGATAGGGAAGGGTTGATTGAGACCAATGACTATGTGGTCAAGCGTGTTTTGAAGGATCGTGTCGTTAGGGGGAAGCGACAGTGGCGAGTCAAATTTCGGGGGTTCCTTGAACCTGAGTGGCATTATGCAGGCTCTTTCTTGCATAGTTTCCACGACACGTGTGCTCAGTACAACCGTCGGAAGGGCATTGATATGTCTTTGTCAGATTTGCGCTGAATTACTGTTGATTTTCTATTTTTTTACCAACTATTGGCAGGTTGGCCCTCCAACAAGTTTTGTCATCCAATTTTCCCCGTTGGAGTGGAATGCCATCTCTTCACACTTTATTCAGGCAATTTTGCATTGATGCTTGAACTCTTTGCCATATGATCCCTTTGCCCTTATCCGTTGCCATTGATTGATGGTGGTTGTCTCTCTTACCCACATGTCTTTTCCACTTGTTTGACCTACTCCTCCCATTTGCATTGTGATGTCCTCCTCACTCCTGCTTTGCACCTTCCACCTAATCTTGGGTTGCCGGATGCAACCATGCCATTGTTTTGTATTGTTGTGGGTGTCTCCGTGCCTTTTCTATGGTGTGCCCACCACTTCGAGCACTTGGGATAGATTTTGGCTTGACGCGCTGGATTAATATGTTGTTTGACCTTCCGCCCCTACTTTGAGGTTGCTGGACGCGATGGCGGCCGCCAATTGTGCTTGGGGGGCGCCTATTCTCTCAAGATTTGGTGTTTCCATTTTTAGAACACCACGTTCTATTTTTAGAATTTTGTGCTATTTTTAGTAACAAAATATCTATTTTTAGAACTCCTCCCCACCGGCCCCGTTTCGCGTTTCCTCAGCGTCCGGAACCATCTATTGCAACGCTTGTCGCATTGGTGAGGTCCGTTTCTCTCCAGGGTTGCCCTCTTTGGAGATCCAATTTTTCCGCTTCGCTATATTTAGTAACAAATGTTACTATTTTTAGTAAAATTTTGATTTTTCATATCTCCTAATTGGTGGCACCTGGGGAGGTTCCGAGCGGATCCTCGACCATTTCTTGGCATGCCCGACGCAATCGTGGGGTCTGTTTGCATTACGTTCGCACCAGCCGCCCCCGGCAGACCCTCCTAAAAAAGGTTTTTAGGCGAGGGTTAGCTAGGGTCAAAAAACCGTGTTTTTGCCACATTTTTGCCAGATCGTTGAGTTGGAAGATTTCGTGAGTACCTGGCCACTTCGGAAACTGAATCCGGATGCAACCATGGAATACGTTTCTTTCCTGCTTCCATCTCGGTCCCAAATGATATAATATTTGATGAAAAAAATTGTGATAAAAACCTTTTTTTTTCGGAAGTTTTTTTTTCTCGTTTCGAAAATCCTTTTTTTTCTCTCCAGTTCCTCCATTTATTGTCTTTGGCGACCTCCAGGTGCATTTCAGCATTGTTTGGCTCTCATGCTGCTTGTTGATTCCCCTGCGCGCCATTGGGTGGCATTGTTTCGCTGCGGCTTGGCTTGTCGCCGGGCATTTGCAGCTAGGAAGGGGGGTGTCAATGGCACGTGTGGGGGCTTTGCATAGGTATTTTATCGCCTGAACACCAGCATTTGAGTTATGCAGGGAGTTCGGGGCTAGGGAGGGGGGTGTCTATGCAATGCCCACACCCGTCTGGATTTTGCACCCACCCACCCGCCCTGTGATGCTTGTTTGTACTCTTTTCCATGGCTCTGACCTTCGTTTTCTCGCTTTGGCGTGTCAGAGCATCGGGGATGTCTGAGTCAGTGAGGGGGGTGTAAAACCTGGGGCATAGCCATGTCAAGAATCCATGTTTGTTGCCCATTTCTCCTTTGCACAGTCATGTTGCTTCTTGTGTGACATTTCAGGTGTCAATTATTATGCGATCTCAGCATTTGATTCCAATCTCAGATTTTGATCCCAGAATTAATTCTGATTGCAGATTTCAGCTCTGTCTGTGCATTTTGGATGTTGCATTGATTTTTTTCAATTCTGCGGTTGGCCAGTATTTGTTCTAACATTATTTGGATTTCGATTTGTCGATTGGCTGCTGCTGTGTGTGCGCGTGCGCCATCTTTGGTCGCGCCGTATTGCAGGCCAGCCAATCGAATACCCTTCCAGTTTGATGCTAATAGTGTTAGATCGATCATGTGGAAATTGGAAACACTTATGCAACCGGAGGAAGACTATGTGACAGCCATAGTACGTACGTTGATCGCTTCTGTGGGCAGTGTTGAGGGAGTACCTCCGGGGAAACCAAGACCGTCCTTATCTCTGCTATGGTGGTATTAGTAGTCACGGCAAAACCTATCAGTCACATGGAGTGTCTTCTGAAGGGGACGAGAGGTGAGACAAAGGAAAGCATAGGTAGGCGCACCGCTGGTTGTGGGATACATTGGTTGTTGCCTTGGAATTGGATTCCATTGAGGTGCCACACCATATTTGGTTTTGAGGTCTCATGCATTCATTCTAGGAGTTGACATTGCATTTGTCATTCATGCATGGTTCATTCATGATGTGACTCAAACTTGGTGGTGCCCACGATTCCATGGTCAAGGTGAACATATAGTGTCTCTTCTCCCCTAGGTGGATTCGGTGCTTTCCCTCACACTCCCGCTCTCTCCCAATTCATCATACTCCTCAAGAGGTAAATTGAGCATTTAATGCCATGTGACAGTTGTCTTTGATCCTTTGAGACTCTTGGGCTCTTTCACTTTTTTCAAGTGCCCGTGACTTCGGAGTTATCGAATTAAGACATGCCGTGGTTTTGCCGTCCTATGATTTGACTCAAGGATAGGCATTGGTTGAGCTTTTGCCACTGTCTCTCCAAGTTCATGCATGCTCTCTTGGGTCAAGGCTAGACGAAACTCTTTTCATATGCATGCTCTCTTGGGTCAAGGCTAGGCGAAACTCTCTCCCCATGCATGCCTTCTCTCATGGTGGATAGGTAAATCTCTCTCAAGGGATTTGGTTGGGGAATATCTCTTCTCGGGCATGGTTAGGCGATGCATGTACTCTCTCCGGCTCTCCGGGATGAGACCAACTCTCCATTGACGTGCTCTACTTGGGTGGGATCATATCTCCATGCACGTGCTCTCTTTGGGTGGAGGTTAGGTCCCATGAGTAGCCCGGGAGTCCATTGGCCTATTGTGTGCCTCTTTGCCAAGAGGTGGATCTCCATGTCAAGGGTCTACTGCTCATTTGCTAATTTTGCTTTAGATTAGTTGTTGATCCTAAGAGCTAACCTGGTCATGGTTTGGTGCCTCTGCTGGTGCGTTTACATGCCCCATGTGACCATGTATGTGCATGTGCACTTCTTTCCCTCATGTTGGTGTAGTCAAGATGTCCGGAGACTCAAGTGTGACTCATTTGCTCTTTGGAGATGGCCCAACGGTGGTGTCGATCATTTCTTTTCTCTCCTCCACCTCCGGTGAGACCATCCATGTTGACGGGTAGAAGTAGTGTGAATTTTGGTTTACACTTTTGCAAGCATGACTCAAGTCCATAGAATAATGCCCGTGCCAATGAACTCTTCGTTTTGCCATTGCATGTGGTCCGACCGGAGGAGTGGGTTGATTCTTACTCGCGATTGTGAATTCTTTTCTTTTTCTTAAGGGTTGACCATTCAGGAAAAATTTCGACCTCTGTCCGTGGTCTTCCCGTGTGGACTATTGGACCATTTGTACCCGTCTTGGACCCATGTTTGACCGGCGTTGGACCCTGTTGGATCGTGCCTCAATTGTGGGTTTTTGCGGACCACTGGTGAACTCTTGGTTGGATCATTGTTGGGCCGTATTTGATTTTTGGGTCATTTCGTCATTGGGCTTTCAATTGGAATTGTTTGTGTCATTGCCGTGCTCTGAGAGACTTGAGTGGGTTGTGAGCTTAAAAATCTCTGCTGGTTTTATTGGTTGGAAATTTGGTTGGTTGGAAATTGGGAAAAACAGAAGATTGACTCGGTTCAAGTCACCTCGAGGGCCCACAGCCGTGTGGATTTTGCAGAAGCAGTTCCCCTACTGATTATGGTGTTGCTGTCCGCTGTGGGGGTCCCTGCATTTCCTCCGCGTCCACCGTGGGCTCCTCGCTTTGTGGTTGGGTTGGCGGTGCAGGCGGCGTGGCTGCATCGTCCGCCGGTCGCGCCGCCTCTCGGGCGTGGCCTTCCGACACGGGCGGCAGCCCGGGTAGGCCTCCCGGGCCCGCGGACCACGGGGCCTGGGCCTGGTCGGTGGTGCGTGCCGAGTCTGGACCTGGTACCGGGTTGGGGGCCGGGCGACCAGGAGATGACGGTTCTGCGGGCCGTACCGCTGGCCCGGCTGGTGGGATGTGGTGCCGCTGAGACGCCTGTTCGGCTTGTGCCGTGGCCGGCAGGTCCCCCGGGGCCGCTGTGCGGGATGTCGCCGGAGCCTGGGGATTTGAGCCCTCGGTGGGGTTGTGGGCGTGGTGGTGCACGGTGTCGGAGGGCCAGGTAGTGATGGTGTATTTTGGGGTAGCGGCACGCGCCTGCGTGGGGGGGTCTTCGGGCGGCGCGTATGCTGGGCCCGCCGTCGGCTGGTCAGGTGTGCCATGGCGTGGGCGGGGTACCGGGTGGGCCTTTGTTGCTGCTGCCTGGCTGGCTGCCGGCTGGTGACCGTGTGTGGACGTGCCGGGTGGTGTTTAGGGTTGCGGGGCCGGGCTTCCCGTGGAGCTCGGGGTCGGGTCCATGTGCGGGTGTGCGGTGCCAGGGGGTTTATTGGGTCGGGTGCCCACCGCCCTCGTCTTCGTGGGGCTGGGCACGGCTCCGCTCCCGGCAGGTGACGCCCGGTGTCCCTGGATCTCTGTGGTCG
This sequence comes from Eutreptiella sp. 'Long Island Sound 2002', assembly GCA_964036045.1. NCBI lineage: Eukaryota > Euglenozoa > Euglenophyceae > Eutreptiales > Eutreptiaceae > Eutreptiella > Eutreptiella sp. 'Long Island Sound 2002'. Next base: position 131,745,937 of record OZ038380.1, on the reverse strand, counting down.
CGTTGTTTCGTGGTGGGTGTCGTTGTGCCGCCCGTTTGGACGCAAGCTCTTGTCGGGGGCTCTGTGGCTTGCCGGCCCCCGATGGTGCCGGAGCGTCTGTAGTCTGCGTGGTGTCGGCGGCGCGCTGTTGGTGTGGTGTGGTGACGGTTGCCTGGGGGGAGGAGGTGGATGGGACGGAGGACTTGGAGGCAGTTGGGCCTTAGGGTGCGCTGAAGGCCGATGGTGCCAGGGCGCGTACATTCGTGGCCCTAGTCGCTGTTGTGGCGCGGGATTGCGGCGGGAGGGTGGTGACTGTCGCGGTCCTCGGAGAGGAGGAGGAGGAGCTGTAGTGCCGGCCATCATCCTGGCCACTGCCGCATTGCCGTAAGTGCCCTGCCGCGGCGGTGAGACGTGCGGCTGTATGGCGCGCCGTGCCAATGGTGGTAGGCTGCGTGTGAGGGGTATGCCCCTCCATGTGAGATAGGCCGCCATCAGCCTCTCGGTCGCCCCCTCAGTCATGGCCCCGCTGCGGTAGAAGAAATTCCCCCATTTGCCGCCATGGGCTCCGCGGACGATTCCCATTGCCCATTCCGCGTCCCCCACCAGCCAGCCGAAGGCGAATGGGAGGCGGGTGGTGAGGGTGACGACGGTAGTGCGGTAGTTGTATAAGTTCATGGGGGTGACGGGGCCCCAACTGTCTGGCAGACTGCCCATGGGGGGTAGACTGCCCCGTTGCGCGCTGTCGTAATGTTCGTTGTCGTGGACGTAAATCGTGGGGTCCGCCCCCTCGGTTGGCAGCGTCCATGTTTGTGCGCGCCAGGGGGGGCGGGGTGGCCATGTCGCCAGGTCCTCGTCGGTGAGGATGTCCAACCACTCAACGTCGGGGCTGTCCCCCCCCCGCGCCATTGTCCCAGACATTTTGCTGGATCAGGGTGCGCAGCGTGTCGAGCGTGAGGTCTTCGGCTTGTGTTTCGCGCGGCGGCGGAGCTGTGCAGAGTGGATGCGATCGTGGGAAAAGTGGGCATGAACACGAGTTCGTGATGCACGGGCTGCAGAACCACTGCAGCTGCTCGGTGCCGCCGCAGCTGAGGTCATGCCAACGGAGCGGAGTGCGGTTTTCGTTGTTCACCTCCCAGCAGACTCCGCACGGTTTTTCCGGCCCCGGATGTGGAGCTTCACCTTCGGGCATCCTGAGGAGAGGTATTGTTCGTGGACCATCGGCAATCTATACGGGAGGGAGTGCGCGCGCTCCGGTGTAGTGCGGCGTGGTGGGTTGTGCGACGGCAGTTACCTAGGGGTTGCCGCGTGCCCGTGTGTCTGGTTAGTCGCTGGGCTGTGCGGGTTGGTAGTGGATGAGGAGGTTGTAATGCATACGGCGGTCGCGGGTCGTTTGTTGTGCTTCTTGTGCGTACACCTGGACGCGGTGCTGTAACTGTGCGTCCGCTCTCTTGACGGCGGTGAGTTGTATGTGACGTATTGTGGCCCTAGCTTCTGGGGCGTGCTCGGCGATGACCCTGTAGAGTTGGAGTGGCACCGCTCCCCTGAGCACCGCTTCCTTGATCTCCGGTTGCCGCATCAGGCGCCGATCCTCATTTGCTGGTGGCGTGGCCGGGCCCCACCCGGCGTGTTGTGCTCTGGTGTCCTCTGGCGTCCACGTGGCCAGGTGGTTGCCCCCTTGGGCCAATGGGCAGTGTTTGAAGTGCTCCCACGTCTCTGGCTGTTGGAGATGGCAGGGGCATATGGTGTATTCCGGGGGTACGTCTATACCTCGTCGGCCATACCAGCGTGCCAGCCTGTCCAGGAGGCACAGTTGTTCGAGCAAGAGTTGGCCACGTCGTGTTTGTAAGTGTACCGGTATTAGGGATGGGTCAAGAGCTGAGAAGTATAAGGCGGTTCGCAGCTTATGTTGGAGGTAGTTCATGAGGGTGTTGTTGGCTTGGGTGCCTCAAATGTGCGCCATGTTGCGGATGGGTTGTGGGTAGTGGTATGCCAGTCCCGTGTCGTTATAGATTCGATCGTCCGGTACCCAGGCTGGTGGTTCCCCGGGCTGTGGGATTGGCGGCAGGTGTTGGAGGTGGGTGTGCATGTGGTCCTTTAGCGGCGGGTCCTCGCCGTCCGGCATATGTTCGGCAAGCTTGTTTTGGGCGTGTAAGTCTATGTGTCCATTGCCCAGGCTATACCGATGAGACTCTTGTTTGACGAGATGTAAGACGACGTGTTTAGGGAGGCGCCGCAAGGCTGTCCAGAGGAGAGGGCCTGGGTGCCCAGGCTAGAGTCGGTTTCCTTGTGGAGGGGCTGCCGTGCCAGTTTGCGGACGATCTCGAAGTCCATCGCCGCGTCTACTACGACCCATACATGGTGCGTGTGGTCACGCGGTTCTTCGTGGGTGTCATTGACGGCGTCCACGATGATCGCCAGTGTTTCCAGTTCCCCGTGAGAGGAGGCCCCGAAGATGGTAGCCCTTGTGAGGTGGTGTTGGCGCAATCTGCCTGTCGCGTCTGTCCTCAACTCCAGAGCTGCCCCCCTGGCTGCTGGGTGAGGCTTGTGGTGCCCCAGGCATCCGCAAAAATGACGGTGTTGTGGTCGTCCGGGTACAGCAGGTGGTACAGCGTCGTTGTTTGGTAGGCATGGATGCGTGCCACCCGTTTGGTGGTGGCCCACGGCGTGGTGGCTGCCGTTTGGAGTCTTCGGGTAGCATACACGCCCACTCCCTGGCGGATGATCTCGGTTGCCGCTGGGTTCATGCGGACATAGTCGTTGTTCCCCTCATGGCCCTCTGTCAGGTAGCCGTACACATATTGGAGCAGGTACGTTTTCTGTGGATGGAATGTGGTCCACTCGACCGTCTGCCAGTCCTGGACTTTCGGGGCATCGGTGTTCAACCGGGTAGGCGGGGGCCTCAGGCGTGGCGCTGCGGTGTTTGGCCAGTACTGGGAAGGTGATGGCTGGGTGCTTGGTGTCCCGGGTTCCCCGATGGAGTCTCCAACCCGCCGCGGCGCTGGGGCCCCACGCCACTGTGGCCGTGTCCCTCTCCGCGGCCCGTTCGAAGTGCGTGTGTAGCCACTGGTGTTGATCTGGGGTAGCGTGGGCCGTTGGTATGGGGTGATAGCGCGCCAGTAAAGGAGGAGGGGCCACGGGGTGGCTAGTGCTTGGGGTCCACATCTCCAGCAAGAGGTGGGGGTGCTTGTCTGCTTGTCCTGCAACAGTGGTGGCGGACAGAAGGGGTGTGCCGTGGGTGGTGACAGCATCCACAAGTTGCCCTGCACTCTGCCAGGTCGGAATGTGGCTTTGAGTCCGTTGGGTGCCAGGAGGAGTACCGCTGGCACCGTGGTGCCTGGTACATACTCCACTTGCTCGAGTGGCCGGTGGTGGGCCTGGTTCCCTCGTGGTGGGCCCGGTGGCAGTGGCCGCTTGTGCGTGCTCCAAAACAGATTATACGCCTCACGTACTTCCCCATCGGTCGGCTGGGGGTGTCCGGTTTGTGTGGCTGCGCTGCGCATGTGACGTTCCAGGACCGACTTGTTGGGCCACTCCGGGTGTTGCAGGAATGGGACGTGGTGTGTGCCCACTCGTTGGAGGGCCTGCATCCGGTTTGGGGTGACTCGTACGAGGTGTAGGGTGGTGCCCACCAGGTCCAGAGTGGTGGTGCTTCCCGCTGGCCCTCCAAGAAAGTTTTATAGTGATTTCAACACTGCGTTTGTGCCTCTCCTGCTGCTTGCTGCTGGTGTAGGGTTTCCTGCTGCTTGTTTTCAATGAGTAAAAGGTTTTGTTTGCTGAAATACAACCAATGCAAGATAGCCCAAGCCAGAGATAAGCAAGTAGAAGAGAAGCAGGATCAAAGCATGAAGGGCTGCAGTGTAAACTGTGAAAGATGAAAGAGTATTCACAGAAACTGCAACTCAGGACAAATCGGATTGCATATTCACAAAGATAGCTGAAATGTTTTGGAAAAAGGGTTGGAAAACTGCCCCATGGTCACTCAATCTCCATAGTGCCATCTCAGGAGATGTGCACTCATTGTTGTGGGTCCCATATCTGCTGAGGTGACAGGGCATGTGGCGATGAGGTCACTGCCATGTCACATGGGATCTTCCTACCTAGCTAGGCTGACCGGGAATTGAACCCAGGACCTCTCAAAAAGAGGTGCCCAGCCCCCTAGGGTGCATACCACTAGGATAGCTAAGAATTCATGAGTAAACATAGATAAATTCATAGGCTCTGCCCTGGATATGTCAGTTCTCAGTCGACTGAGGAAAAGATAAATTGCCTCACATTGATAGGGGATTAAGGGGTCCACTCCATATCCTGACTTAGTGTTTGGTTCCATAGGTCAAAATGTGTTATCACCACTTTTGGTTGGGCCAATACTAAGATAGAAATGCCTGTGTGCTCAGTGCATCTCTAATACAACTAGAGTATGCCCCAAAGCATTGATAAAAAGCACTTTTTCTTACTCCCCCCCTGTGCTGTGGTGGCCACCACTGTCGCATTTTCAGGAAAGAGGGATTTTTTCTTGGCCTTTCCTTGGTTTCCACATCTACTTTGAAATACCTATAGTTTCCCTCACACAGAAAAATGGGCGCTCACCATGGCTGGCGCCTTTTTGCTGCTTTGTTCGTGACATTTCCCCCAGAAAGCTCAGCGCTCATGGCGCTGCCGGAGTTCCTGTGGCTTGGTTGGGTTAGTTTGAGAGCATGCCAAAATATGTGCATGTGCATCCCTCCCTCCAAGACGCAGCGCGACATAAACCCAACTCAAGACACAATATACACACTCGCATGGGTTCTCGTAAACCTGCTGGCGACCTGTGACCTGTCTTAGGGCGAAGGGAGTCGTTAAAAAAAAAGAATTGCCCCTTGATGCGGTCTTGGGTTCTGCTCAGTCTCTCCAGGCTGCTGCGTCTCGGCCCGAACACGGCCTACTCAGCGGGGCTGCGCGTGGGTATCTGTACAGACAGGAATGGGAGAATTATGGACGATTCCACGCGAACGCGAAGCGACAACACCGAAATCCGTCAAATGACGGCCTAGAATGTTTCTAAGACAACACACCTGAGCAGAATCGAATTGTGCATCAGAAGCACATTTTTATAAAAATTATAGTCATCTCTCGATTTTTTAAATCAAGAAATTCCTACGCATAAAAAGGCGGCGCGCAGAAGCGGCTCCTAGCAAAGTGCCAGAAAATACAGAAAAAATGATATTATAAACGTATGTCTCACGTAGACTGGAAAATGACGAGACACACATTAATAAATAAACATACAGATTCCACCCACACTGATAGAAAGAATCAAAAATCCAAGAATTCCAAAATCAACAAAAAGACTTCAATGAATCAGGTATAAAACAGAGGTGTGCTCGTCTCGTATGCAGCATGCACATTGCTCGTCTTGTGTCTCCGTGAACGAGTCTTGTAGCAGCGCTAACAAACAATAGAGGGCTAGATTAGAGAGATTGCAGATGATTAGAGGTCAGATCAGGGTGATTAGACATACACGCAAGTGCATAGCGACATTTTTCGCTTGCGCCTCGTTTCACGTTCCCACTTGCCCCCTCTCTCCAGCGGTACGTAAGGTAGGTAAGCCCAGGTGGGGTCACCCCCTGGTAGAGTTCGTGATTGTGGGTCAGATTAGTAGGAAAAGCAAGATTGGCACAGGTTGTTCGAAAGCTCGTGCATGCTCGTGCATTCACACACGCATTAGAGGGTAGGCCACGCAAAATGCGCACGGTAAACCTTGTTTAGGTTATCCAGGGTCTCCTCCGTACGTTCTTTAAGACAGCCTGAGGAGTCTCTTAACGCTTGCTTGCTTGACAGGGTGTGTTTGGGGACAGTGTATTATAGGTCACACTGAGAACCGTATAATACCTGGAGTGTGGCTTGGTTCCTCAGCCGCAAACACCCCTTCATTGGCCTTTGCTTTACAGGTCGGCAGGTAGGGCGATTGATGCAGCAGCATACCCTTTTTTTCAGCCCTGCTAAACAAGGGCGCTGATCACACAAACAATTGACTGCACCTCCGCCAGGAGTGGCGAGTGCAGTTCGACTCCATCAACATCCACACTGTGCACGCAATAAGAGCACCCCTTCCCTCCAGGCCCTAGCATGGGAAACGCGTTGTGGCGTCCCCTGTTAGGCCACAGTTGCTTAGCAGCGCTGTGTTCTCTTGTCTTCTTCACAGGAGGGTCATTAGGACTCACGACTTGACCTCCAACAACACCCAGTAGAGCGTGAGTGTAGGAGTGGTAATCCTGAGTTGGGGCTTGAGCCAGTTGCAGAAGTGCTCGCCCACCAGGATGGTGCCACTGTAGGTAGGATGTGTAGTGTAGTGGTGTCTCCTGTCCCGCGTGCGTTTCCTCGTGGGCAGGGGAGTGCGTTAGCTTTTGGCCTTTAGCGAAAATGGGCGTTTTGAATGCCCTTAGCACACTTGGTCACCCCTCCCCTCTAGTAGGTAGGGCTTTTGCCGTCTTCTCCCAAGGATAGGCGCCAGCACAAAAATTGGGCGCCATAGGAGTGGTACCGGTCTCCGGGAGCCACGCCTGGGAGAGAAGTGAGACACACACAGACATACGTAGCACACTTAGGGGTAAGGTTCAGTCCCTACCTTTAGTCTTGGAGGCAAGCGTCTCCGCGAGCCTCAACAACTCACCAAGGTTGTTCTGGGACAAGTAGTCAACCAGAACTGAATTTAGGCGTCCCTCAGGTAGAACAAACGCAGAGAAGGGCTCCCAGGTGGCCTCTTCGCCTCCAAACCCTTCCCAGAGGGTGAGGAAGCACCAACCCTGGCGATGGCGGTGGCGTAGGACACACTTCACCAGGTAGAAGCCCTCCTTAGCCATCTCCTCGGCGTTCATGTCGGGGACTTCCCCTTCAACTTCCATAGGGCTGGCAGCCCCTTGTAGGTCTAGGGCGGCGACTTCCTTGTCGTTCAGCTCCCACTCCTCCCCACAGAGGTCTTCAGGATCATAGTAGCGCTTCAGGTGTTGAGCAGCGCACACCAGGGTCCCCCCTAGACGGGGAGAACACCGCACGGTGATACGGTGTCCATCCACTGATAGAATCTTGTACGGCCCGAAGTTTGGGTCATCGCTGGTAGGGAGTGGCCAGGCGGGTAGTCGACTGCGGTGCACCAGCACCCAGTCCCCCTCTTGGTAGGTGGCCGGTACTCTTTGCTTGTTCTTCTTGTTCTACTGACACTCCCCCACTCTCTGGAGCATAGCCTTGGCCTTGTCCACCTTCGCTTGTTGCTCTTGGACCCATTCACCCACAGAAGAATGGGTGTCCTCTGGATAGGGGGCATGTAGGAACCACGCCGGGCTCCCTAGTAATAGCTCATGGGGCGAGTAGCCAGTAGCTGACCTCTCTTGGGAGTTCATCATCAAGGATATGACGGGGGGTAGTCTCACCCAGTCTCTGGTGCGTTCAGCTTTGCACCATATCCTTACATTCTCCTTGAGGACACGGATCTGTCGCTCACATAGGGGGTTGCTCGTGTGCGAGTAGGGGATCCCAGTAGACACCTGGTCATTGAGGGATCTCAGGACCCTCTTGTACCAACCGGTATCTGAGCGTACTCGTACGTCCTCATCGGAGTTGATCTCCTTGGGCGCCCCATAGACACAAAACCACTCCTCCAGGAGTATCTTGATAGTCTCCTCCCCGGTAATGTGCTTGGTACATGGGAACACCCTGGTAAACCTGGTCAACCCACAGGTTACCACGAGGGCGAAGTCACAGCCCCCGAACTTCGGCATCTCCGTGTAGTCCACGTATAGAACACTGTTAGCACAGTGAGAGATGGGCAGGGTCGAGTAGAGACCTCTGTCCCTGATATCCCCTGGTTTGCAGGACCTGCACGGGCACTTGTCCACGATAGCCTGGAGGGTTTTCCGCATTTGGTCGTCAGTCCACGTAGTGTGGAACCACTGCTTGAATAGCCTCAGGGTACGGTCAGCACCCACATGACCCCTGGACTCATGGGTCCACTTCAGCAGTGCCGGGACTCTGTCACTAGGCACCACGATGCGGTCCTCGTGCCAGAGGTAGCTCTTGTCCCTCTTCCACTAGTCTTGATTGACCAGGAGGGGTTCAAGGCGTTTCTACAGGCGCTTGTAGATATCCCCAAACTCCTTCAGGTACTCTGATTGTTGGAGTCCATCCAGGGGGCGTATCATCGTCATGTTGAGGTCCAAGTGGACGTCCATACGGCTGAACGCCTCCTTAGCAAGCGCTTCAGACCGAGCACCAATCAGGGCGTCGAAGTTGTTGCGGCTGATGTAGTCTGCACACACGTTCTTCACTCCCTGGATATGGTGTACCGTCAGCCGTAGTTGACTGAGGTAGATCCACCAGCGCCGTAGCTCGGCCTTCTCAGGTGGGGGGCCCTTCTGGAAACTGCGGACCGGTTCTTGGTCGCACAGCAAGACCACAGGGTTACCCCCCGACAGTCGTGCTTGTGAGGATAGCACTAGCATACCCGCGAGCAATTCCTGCTCATAAGTGGAGTAGTTCCCCCTGGCCTGGTTCCATTTCCAGTTCCAGTGGCCCAGAGGTACTAGGACCCAGTTGTCGTCAGGGTAGCTGTGCTTGAGGGTTCCAGCTCGGTTGAGACCTTCCGTCTCCCATTGGGAAATGGCCGAGTCGAACTCCTCCTTCTCTAGTGCTTGCCATTGGAACAGCGTTCCACCACCGCCCACATTGCTGGCGTCGGTCACCAGTATAATCTCCTCTTGTGCCCTAGGCACGCCTAAGCACTTAGCGTTGGCCACCTTGTCTTTGAGCTCGTCAAACGCTTGTTGCTCTTGTGGGCCCCAGCGCCAAGTAGTACTCTTCTTGATCAAGTCTGTCACAATGGCGCTGGTATAGGTGAAGTTCTTGATATGGCGGCTGTAGAAGTTGCACGCCCCAATGAAACTGCGTACATCATGAAGTCCTTTCTTGGGGTCTTCGTGACGTACCTTAGCATCCATCAGGGGTTTGGCCTTAGAGGCCAATGGGGTCCACCACCCATAGCCAACGTCAAAACCCAGGTACTGCATGGTCTCCTGCATGAACTCACACTTCTCCAGCTTGAGTCGTGTGTGATTCCCCCGGCAGACCGCAAAGAACTCAACTAAGAGGATTAGGTGGTCCTCCTGGGTATTGGTCCCGAGGCATACATTGTCGATGTGTGCTTCCATCTGGGCCCCACGGGATATAAGTTCCTGCACTTTGGGTCTCCTTCGTAGGATGGACAAGATCTTGTTCATCAGCACTTGGAATGGAGCGGGTGCGTTGGCCACGCCAAATGGCATGACCTTCCACTTGAACACCCTCCCCTGAGGCATGATGAAGGCCAGTAGCTCCTGAGCGTTGGGCGTCAGGTCCACTTGCCAGAATCCGCTCCTCTTGTCCATCTTGGTCTTGTAGCAACAGGAGGCTATCTTCTCAAGGGTAGACTCCATATTAGGAATGGACCCTGAGTGGTTCAATGTTTTCTTGTTCAGCCCTCTGTAGTCCACTACCAGCCGTTTGGCTGTAGACCCAGGTTTAGCCACCAGGAAACAGGGGCTGCAGTGTAGGGAATAATCCCCGTCCTTGTACTCCATGAGGCTGGAGGGGGTAGTTCTCCGAACACCTCCAGATAGGTCCTTATAAGCTTCTGCACCCGCGGGTCCAATAGCTTGATCTTGTCCTCCATGTCCTCGTCAGAGTGTAAGTTGCTTGCCCCCTGAGTAATAGACGTCGGGAGGTGATTCTCCACCGACTCTTTGCCCTTGGAAGTGTCCTTCAACCCTTGGTAGGCATATAGAATATCTTGTTCAACCATCTCTGGTGGACGATGGCAACATGGGCACGCTCGAGGGGGTTCACATACACATTCCTCCGAGAGGTCGTCCTCCTCTGGGGTCCTCACATGGGCGCCCCACACGCTCTTCATGAGCGGAAAATCTACCTCCCTTTGCCAGGTGGTGATCTTCTGTTCGAGGTCCTCCTTCAATTGGGATAGATCTCCCATACGTCCTTGCTTCAGTGGCCATGAGCTGCGGGTAGGCTTAGCGTAGCATAGCCTCTTCGCCACCAACTTCCTCTTGGAGTCCACATACTCCCTTAGCCTGGATTCAGGGTCTAGCTCTTTGTCCACAGGGATTTCCACCCTCATGGAGAGTAGGGGTTTCAGTGGGGCGACGTACTCGGCATTCTCCACTTCCTCCACACAGGTCTGCACGAACAAGGCGTCGTGCTCAGTTTCGTCATCTGAGTGGATAGAGCTAGGTAGCTCGGATAGTCCACACTCAGAGACTCCATCAGGAACAGGTACATGACAGGGAGAGTTGGGGGCGTTGGTGTCAGTCACGACGTACTCATCTCCTCAGGGTATAGTCTCAATAGCATCTTGACGTCGTAGTCAATCCTTCAAGTCACCCAAGGCGTGTCCATCGCTTTCTCGTTGTATAGCCTGGACCAGAGTCGGGTCGAGATCCTCCTAGGGGATGGAGGTAAGACCTCCGTCCACCACTCTGAGCATACTCCCCCATCCAGGTTTCCCAATAGGCGTCTTACGCCCCAGAGGCACGTAGATGGCCTCATCAGGTAACCGAACAGAGCTGATAGTCAGCCTGTCCAGGAGGTTTCGCCAGTACTCGTTGCCCCCATGGGCTCCCCAATCGGGGGAACACAGGACCATTCGGGAACGTTCCCAGGCCACCTTGGTCAGGACCTTCCCCAGTTCACTGAACCTGGGGTTCCTGTAGGCCATCCCGAAAGAGGGCCAGTAAAATTTGTAGCTGCAGTTCTTCCCCTTGCTGCAGTGGAGGTCCAGTACATGCTGCTTGTCGCTGGCAACCAACTCCACACTCAGGTCTTCTCTAGAGTAACCCAACTCCTTCAGACCTTGGTCTGGGACCTCCCCCAATAGTTGATAGTCCTCAGTTTTGGAGGCCGCCATCATGTTCGAGGGCTCCTCCTTCGATAGCCTCAGGTAACTCGAGGTATGTTCCGACTGCTCCAGTGGCACAGACTCTCTGCCACTGCCGTGGTCCACGTAGAGGAGGTAGGGCGCTTGCAGCGTCAGGGATTGTATCTGGGAGTGCTGCACGAAGAGATCAGCTCCAATACAGGGTCGAAGGCCTCAGTGTCCATCACATAGAACCGATGGGCGATAGTCCGGGAGCCCATAGGTACCTCCACTTCACAGTCCCCGCAGCTGTGCACCACATGTCCATCCCCGATTCGTATAGCCGCGGTGGTCATTGTGTTCTTCAGGCTCCCACAAGGTAAACTGTTCTTGGCCACTATAGATATGGTGGCGCCAGTATCCAATACCTCCAGGTATTCGCATCCCCCTAGTCGGATACGTACCCAAAACACCAGGTCTTGGGAGCCACCGGAGCGTCCCCGTCAGAACTCCGCGGGACAGGTCACCTCGAACCCCTTGTTCCGCAATTTGCGGGCCATCCTCATGAAACAGCTTCTCTTCTTAGCGTTGCCGTCATCACCACCTTCGTGCTCCCGCTTGGCCCCTTGTGCTTGCTGGGCCTGCGTTTGTCAGCGTGTGGTCGGACCAGACTCCCCTCCAGAGGGCTCGGAGTTCCCCCCTGGATTAGGGTTGGGGTTGCCTCCATTCTTGTCCTGGTTCTTGTTGTCCTTGTCCGGCTGGCGGTTAGCGCCTCCTCCTCGTCCACCTTGACTCTTGTCTTGTCCTTGTCCACGTCCTTTCGACTTCCCCTTGCCGGAGTCGTTGCGTTTGCCTTTGCCTCCACCTTTGCCTGAGCCTTTGCCAGAATCTTCACCCTTAAGCTTCGCCAATAGGCGTTGCTTATGGTAGCACTCATCCTCGTAGTGCTTCCTCTTCCCAACAGAAGGCACACGTGATGGTGCACCTGTAATGATCCGGCAGCTTCGCTTTGGCGCCGGTGTTTTTCTCCTGCTGCTTCCCCTGGACTACGAAGCAGTCTCGCTGCTCGCAGTCAGGGGCGTGCTGCAGGTGGCCCTGCTCGTCTCTGGCATCACACCAGAAGAGCTCCTTGACGTTCTCCATGATACGGGCGTGGGCGTGTTTGGGGGTAGTCCCCTGCCCAGGTCTGGACCCTTGGTACCCTTTGCCATGGCCTCCAGAGCCTCCACCTCCAGGAGGGTAGTTGTTCAGGTGCTGGTCGCTTTCTTTCTCCAGCGCCAGCTCCAGGAGTAGCACGCATAGATCCTCGTAGCGGAGGGATCTAGCCTTGCGCTCTGCCGTTGAACGGCACTCGTCCTGCAGCTCTCGAGGGAGCTTAGCCACCAACCAGAACAGCAGGTCGTCGCTGCTGTAGGAACCGGGCGTCAATCGTCCAGCGCAGTGATCCACGTCAGCCAACAGCTCAGAGACCCTGCCAGGTTTGGGGTTGTTGAGCAGCACGGACAGGTTCTGGATCTTGGCCCTGATGGAGAGGTCGGTTTCATAGGCTGGGTACTGCCTTTCCAAGGCAACCAACACATCGGCAAAGGTGGCGGAGTTAGTCACGATCTGTCTGACCTGCTTCTCCAGGTACTTGGTCTTGCAGCACTGCAGGAGCAGATCGCACTTCACCCGTCCACTAGCGTGGGTTTGGCCGGTCAATCGGAGTAACCGGCCAAAGTTCTCAGCGAACTCGCTGAGGTCCTTGCCTGTGAACTCAGGCAGGTTCACCACGATCTTGGAGGTCGCAATTGCCTTAGCCTCCTGGAACCTGCGTCCCTCAGGGTGTCGGGTCTTCCTCTTCTTCTTCTCCTTCTTCCCACTTGGGTTCTCGGGGTCCTCCGGGTCGTCGTCCTCCGAGGGCGAAGCAGAAGTCATAGACTGCGGCTCATCATCAGAGGGGTCTCCGCCTAGATCACTAGAGCCATAGGGCTCCACGTCAACCATTGCCCTCAGGGCTGTCAGCCCCAGCCGGTCCAGCTCGGCTCTCGTAGACTTCGTCACGTGGCTGTAGGGCGGCTGGGCCGCTCTCGGTACGAAAGAACTTCTCGGTATCGCTGCAGGGGTCGGCATCGGTCGGCTCCTCGGGCTGCCGAAGGTGTTTGTCCGCCTTGCCACCAGGTGGTTGGCCTGTACTCGATTGGGTGTCACTCCCACCGTGGTAGGTGACGCTTGGGGCGGTATCATCAGGGGCTCCAGTTTCTCTCAAATCTCTTGAGTGAGGTCACCAACAATTTCGGAGGTGGCTCCTTGGAGCACCTCGTTGATCTCCGACCGCGTCAGGGACCTGTTGGAGGACCTCCCCGATCCTCCACTCCTGCCTGCAAGAGACTCAGGTCCTCTCTCCAACCCACTCAAGGTTGCATACCGGGGAACATCCACATAGGTTCCCGTAGCGGGTAGAGGATGGTGATAGTCAGCCGCATACCAACGCGGCGCAGAACTGGAGGTCACCGGCTCACTGGCAAAAGTTGCCTCAGGAAACGCAGTGGTAGGTGGGCCCAAACCCTAGGCAGGGTAGATAGGCATACCAGTAAAACCTGTGCCCTCAGCCATAGGCGGGTGGGTTATGGGTGTGGATGTTGCAGCGGCTGGGTCTGGAGTTGGGAGTGTGGTGGTTATAGGAGAGGGTGATCCGTGGAGGCCAGAAGCGCTTGGTGCGCCTTCGAAGGTAGGATCATGCGTCAGGTCTTGCCCTTGGTCTTCTCCTTCGTCTGCTATGCCTTCTCCAGCATCCTTCTTGCTCTCTCTCTTCCTCTTCACAGGATGAAGGACCACCTCCTCGACTGAGAGGGCCTAGAAGGCCGACTGGAGTCCTTCGCACGTATCCTCCGCCACGTCCACTGGCCCATGTAAGGGCTCCGAGGGTACAGCGCTAGGTCCAGGTCCAGGTTCACCAGGTGCTGGCAATGCTGGTGCCTCAGGCGCTGTCTTCACGTCGGTGTCCTCTTTATTTGTGTCCATCTTCGTTCGCCCTTCTGCTTATATATGACTGATCTCGGCGCACTGGTTGTACGGCACGGGGTTGCTGCCGGTACGCAGAGACAGTCTGCCTCTGCTACCAGAAGGTTTCATAGTGATTTCAACACTGTGTTTGTGCCTCTCCTGCTGCTTGCTGCTGGTGTAGGGTTTCCTGCTGCTTATTTTTGATGAGTAAAAGGTTTTGTTTGCTGAAAAACAACCAATCCAGGATAGCCCAAGCCAGAGATAAGCAAGTAGAAGAGAATCAGGATCAAAGCATGAAGGGCTGCGGTGTAAACAGTGAAAGATGAAAGAGTATTCACAGAAACTGCAAGTCAGGACAAATCTGATTGCATATTCACAAGGATAGCTGAAATGCTTTGGAAAAAGAGTTGGAAAACTGCCCCATGGTCACTCAATCTCCATAGTGCCATCTCAGGAGATGTGCACTCTTTGTTGTGGGTCCCATATGTGCTGAGGTGGCAGGGCAGGTGGCGATGAGGTCACTGCCATGTCACATAGGATCTTCCTACCTAGCTAGGCTGACCGGGAATTGAACCCAGGACCTCTCAAAAAGAGGTGCCCAACCCCCTAGGGTGCATACCACTAGGATAGCTAAGAAGTCATGAGTAAACATAGATAAATTCATAGGCTCTGCCCTGGATATGTCAGTTCTCAGTCGACTCAGGAAAAGATAAATTGCCTCACATTGATAGGGGATTAAGGGGTCCACTCCATATCCTGACTTAGTGTTTGGTTCCATAGGTCACAAGGTGTTATCACCACTTTTGGTTGGGCCAATACTAAGATAGAAATGCCTGTGTGCTCAGTGAATCTCTAATACAACTAGAGTATGCCTCAAAGCATTGGAAAAGCACTTTTTCTTACTCCTTTTTTTTTCTCTCCACCCACATCGGTGTGTAGGACCGCCAGAGGGCCGGTTTCCCTGCACCACTGGTTCGTTTGGATGACATGCTGGTGGTGGGGTAGCAGGAGTTGTAGGTGGTTCCATACGCGGGTGCCCACCATAGTGGGGAGGCCTTCGCTGGTGAAGCATGTATTGGGGGCAGCTGTTGCGATGGTACTGGGCGCCTCGCACTGTCAGCTTGAAGTCTTCTCGCACCTCCGGCTCATGATTGTGCATGAAACGGTGCAGGTGAACCGCGGTGTGAGCTGTGTACACGTTGTTGACAAGGTGATCGGTGTTGTCTCCGTAGAATGGTGGCGACGCCGCGCGCACCGCCGCGGGTAGTGATGTGGGCCGGTGGCCGTGGATGGTCCACGCTCGCCGTACCGTGGTAGCGGCTGCTTGTAGCATATGTTCGGGGTGCGTTAGGTGTAAGGCCTGGAACCCTATAGCGGCGTTGGGCGTGGCTTGTAGGAAGTACGCCAAGGCCTGGATGGAGAGTGCCACGATGCGCGCTATGACTAGCGTCCGTGTCAGCTGCCGTATCAGGTTCGGTGGTAGGGTGACCCCTTTTGCGGTGGCCGCTTGTTGGACCCACAGGTAGGTGGCCGTGTTTACTGGGTTCATGGGGGGGGTCCCCGGGGCGGAGGGGTGGCGGCGGTGCATTATGCACTATGGTGGCAGATTTGACGTTGTGTACCAGCAGCTGGCTGCCCTCCAGATAGTTGGTGACGGCGTGGAGTACTTTGGTGGCCCTGGTGGGGTCTGGGGTTGTCAACAGGGGTTGACGGGCGATGGCGGTCACCACTGCCATGTCTTCCGCAAATGCCAGGAGCGTGGTCCTCAGGGGGTATGGTGCCACATCTGGGTAGGTGCGTCCGATGTAAAACGCCAGCGGGAGGCTGACGAGCAGGAAGAGGAATGGCCCTTCCGCACCCCCTTGCGGGACTCCACTGGCGGGGTGCACCCATGGTGTGGTGCCCACATCGGTCTTTACTGCGTACATGCGGGTTGCGAGATACACTTGTAGGAAGCCCTGGAAGGGCAGTCCCATGTGCTTCCAGACAGCCTGTAGGAGGCGGTGCAGGGTGTTGGGGAAGGCCCCCTTGACACCCAGGGACGTGATGATGAGACTGACCGGGTCCATGTCTACCACGGCGGTTTGTAAAAAGATGGCCTGCAATGGCGACCTACCCGGTATGGCTTCCCACATTGTTCGCGGTATAGCCCGGTACACTGCCGGGGCCACCCGTTTGAGGATGAGCATCCATATGAGTTTGGTTTCCGTGGTGGCGCATACTATGGGTCTCCAGTTGTCTGGGTTCCCCGGTCGCCTTTCTTATACAGCAGGTGTACCAGGTTCGCCCAGTCGGGTGGTACGTCTGTTTTCCCGATGGCGATATCCCACAGGCGCACGGCCAAGTGACTCTTTAGGTTCAGCGGGAGCCTGCGGTAGAGTTCCGCCGGGAGTCCGTCCACCCGCGGGGTTTTTCCCGGTTCTAGTTTCTAGCACACCTCATCGAGTTCCCGAATGCTGAACAGGGTTCGGTGCATGTCTCGTCGCTGTGCTCGGTTGTAGAGTTTCGGCAAGTGTGATATCACTTCCTCCGTGTACGCCAATAGCTCACCATCCTCGGTGTTGTGTTGGTGCAGGAAGCTGTCGAAGACTTCCTCCAGGACCACTTGGGATCGTTGGTCACTGTGCCGTCTTGTAGGCGTACCGCCCTGATGCCTCGGTGGCCTGTTTCTCCCAGTACCTTGTCCACGTGTTTCAAGGACCTGTAGGGTTGGGGCTTTTGAAAGTAGCGTTGTTGTTCTTGTGCCAGCGCGTGGTGTCCAGCTGTGAGGCGATTTCCTGGGCGTCATGTTGGGCTTGCAGGTCATGTGAGTGCACTGCGGCGTGTAGTGCCCGCTTGTTGCGCCATATGGCTGTAACCAGGGACCGTAGGCCTTGATGCGGGGTGGCATCGTCCTGTGTTCTGTGTTGTCCGTGGAGGCTGCACGCCGTGGCTGCTTGTCGCATGGCAAGGTTGAGGTCCGTTCCGTCTTGTTGGGCCAGGATGCGCTGCACCGTGCGGTAATACGGCATCCATTTGTGTGTGTCGTGCTCATCTGGTGGCCTAACGGGTGGTTGTTCTTCGTGGTCCATGTCTTCCCTGGAGGCCGGGGGTACTTGGAGTACCTTGATTTGTACCTCCAGGGGTCGATGTCCGGTGATCTTGGACGGCAGGTCGTGGTATTGCGCCCGTTCCACCTCGACGTGTGCCGAGTCCGCGTAACAGAGGTCGATGCGCCAATCTGCCGAGTCCGGCTGCAGTGGTCGGTGCGAGGGCTGGCCTCGTAGAGAAGCTGTGAGGTCCTGCAGACCCATTTGTTGCATGGCTATTTGCACCGCTTTGTCCTCGGGCGTCTGTCGCCCCCCGCGATCGTCCGCTGACGGGGCTTCATTGAAGTCTCCCATGATGACAGTGGGCCCCATCATGGCGAGTTGTTGGTAGGCGTCCATGAGGTGTTAGAGGAATGTCTCCGTGGCTTCCCCAAAGGGGACATGTACGTTGATGACATTCAGCTGCCACGTTGGGCCCACCAGTTTATATGCCGCTAGGCGTCCTTCTACTCCCAGGTGGTGGTGGACGTGTACTTGGACCCCACCTTTGTCAGATATGGGCACTCCCTTGACCCACGTGGTGCAGTATTGGTGTCCTGTCCTGGTGAGGACGGGGGTTGGGCTGGGGTGGGCTGCCTGGGTCTTGAGGGCCTGTTCCTGCCACACCATGGCGTCCGGGTCCCATTTGGCCATGACAGGCACGTCTTGTAGGTCTGGAGCTTTGGCCGCGTCGCACAGGGTGCCTGGTGCGTTGAGGGACATGAGACCGACGAGCGCATTTGTGATTATGTGGGTGCGCGCCTTGGTGGCCCCTTGCGGTTCCCTGGCGCGGCGTGGTAGTAGTCATTCTCCCAGTTGCAGTTTGAGGTTGATCGCTGTTGCCACCCGTTGCTCCTCTGGTACTTCCGGCTTCTCCAGCCATGCCTGCGGTAAGTCACCTGTCCAGACGGTGCCCGGCGGTACCTGGTTGGCGGGTGTGCGGAGCTGCACCGGGCAGTCCGGCAACTGCCTGTCTTCCCAGAGTTCGAGGTTTGAGGTCTCCCCTTTTTCGCCCCACTCCGGGAGTGCGTGCCATTTGATCTTCAGCTGCAGGTTGCCATGTTGGCCAAGTGTCGCCATTGTGCCCTGTATCTTTCCCCGGAACCATACAAATTGCTTCAGTTGCCCTCTAAGCGTGGCCCCGAACACCCCCTGTACTTCCGCGCCGTCTGGCCATTCGGGGTGCATGGCGGCACGTTCCGCCGGCGTGAAGATTGGGCACGCTTGGGGCTTTGGCTTCATTTGTGGATCCGGTGGTGGCGGCGCTGGAGCTGCTTTTGGTTCCGGTTTGGGCCGTTTGGCCCAGCGGGCCGAGGTGTCTGCTCCCCCTGGACGGGGCCTCGGCTTGGGCCGGGGTTGTTCTGGTGCCGGTTTGGGGGCCGGCTTCGGTGCGTTGCGGTGTTGAAATATGCTTTATGCCGGTCCTTGCCCCTCCTGTGGTCGGTGCATAGCATGAAGTTGGTTTGCGTGTTCTTGTAGGCTAGTGGTGCGAAGTTTGAGGGTTCGTTGCGTGTCCGTGGGCCGGGCCATCCTGCGTTCCGCCTTTGCTGTCCCGTGTTTTCGTCTGTAGGCTGCCAGAATGCGAGTGAATGTGAGCCACGTCCGGGGCAGCGTGTTGTTCGTGGCTGGGGCATCCACTGTCCAATGCATCGCCGTTTTGAGGGCAAACCAGTGCGCCTGGGGGTGGTTGGTGTGGTGGTTGGAGTGTTTGAAACGGTTCCCCAGTGCCAGTGGGGTAGCTCGTTTCGCTTCCGGTGTGAATGTGTGGACTCTCCCCGTTGTTCCCGTGGCGTTCTACTGTGCTACCCACCATGTGTGTTGGTGGCATGTTAGTGTCACCGTGGGGGTATCTGGGGGCCTGTAAATGAAGGCCGTCGAATCAGTGACCTTCGGACCTTCGGTTTTTCGGTCGTGCTGCTCTGTTGGGCTGGTCAGGTTCACCAGATGGTTCACAAGGTCCAGTGTCAGGGTGTTTTTTGTTTCCTGCACCCTGTCCTTACGTGCCGTGGTGTGCCCCACGGCAACGTCTCAGGCGTCTGTGGTGGCCGCCACGGTGTTGGTCGCTAGGGTGACGACATCGTCCGTTAGTCCCTCCACGATGAAGTACTTTTCTCCCGCCAGGGTGGCCGGCAGTTGGCCCTTTTGTTTCATGGTGAGGTGTAGCAGCGCTCTGTCGGGGCCTGGGGCGTTTGGGTCCACAGGCCTGGGGTTGCGTGCGCCGTGTCTTGCCGACGCTTGCCGTGGTTTGTCGGTGTTGGGTAGCCGTGGCCCCAGGGCCATGTGGTGCACCTGATCGAGAGAGATGGCTTGGCCGGTGGTGTCTCCTGTCGTGAGGTATACTTAATTGGCACCTGTTACCGTGTTTGGGTAGACACCTGGGAGTGGGGCGGGCTTTGGGGGCAATGGCTGGAACAGGGCATTCGAGCAGGGGGGTCCACAGGGGGGATCACCGGGCCGGAGCCCTGGGCAGTGGTGATCCATGCCGTGGAGCACGGCCCAAAGTATGTAGGGCCCCGCCACCCTGCGCAGTTTTTGGGGGTTTGGGGTGTTCAACCACCCCCCAGCCTGATGGTGACAGAGCCTTGGTTGATACAGCCGGCTTGATTGCGGTCAATGTCGTGGTGTAGGGCCCTTCTGATGGTGCCCCACGTTCTGCGGTGGGTGGTGTCATCCGGGGTGCGGCACCCCGTGTCTATGAGAGGCATCCTGGCGTTTGTGAGAGCGGAGTTTATGATGTTTGGGGGGGACGGGTTGCCATGGGCGCCAGTGGCGCTGCTCCCCACTCTGACAGGGCACCCGTCTCCCATTGAGGGGTTGGTGCCAGGACGGGTCCGGGTGCCAGATGGGGGCTGGCAGGTCCCCGTATCGTGCCCAGGTGTACACCGTGTACGCTGTGCCTTCGGTGTGGGCCTGCAGTCTGTACGTGGACTTCCGTGCTTTGCCGTAGGCGACGAGCATATTTGAGGTGGGGACGGTGTAGTTGAGGTGCGTGTGCCCCAGGGCGTGTGTGATCTGCACTTCCGTGCCTTTCCGATTGTCCTCGTCGTTTTCTAGTATGAAGTGTACCATCCACGGGCTGTGGGCCTGGAGGTTACCGTCTTTGTCGCGTATTGGCCGGTGTATTTGGCGTCCTGCCTGCTGTGTCTTGTTGGCGTTGTGGTGGGCGCGTTGCTCGACGAGGCTGTTCGGCGTCCAGTCCTGCGGGGCACCCTCCCTGTGTGCCATGGCCTGGGCCGCCTTGGCGAGTGCCATGACAGTGCGCTGCGGTGGGGGCTCGGCGACCTTGGGCACCATGCCGCTGTTTGTTGGGAATTTCCAGTATATTGTGAACATCCCCGGCTGGTGGGCGTTGTGGGTGTCCGGGAGGGTCAGAGAGAGCGCCTCTTTGATCTCGGTTACCCCCTCTGGGTGTATGGCAGCGGGTAAGTGCCAGAGGGTGTGCTTGTGGGGTCCCGGTGTGTACGGGCGGCACATCCCGCGGGCTCTCTGGCCTGCGGTGTGAGGCTGTCGTCGAGGGTGACATCGTCGAGGCGGTTGACTTCAGCGGCTCACCTTGTCTGCCATTCTGTCAGCGTGGGGTCGTCCTCGGAGCAGTCCAGGGTATAGTGGATGACCGTCCACTCGGGGTCGGGGTCGATGGTAATTCCGGTGCCCGTTGGTGCGTTTATCCAGACAGCTTGTGTGGGTCTCGCCTGGGGCATTCGGTCGTTGTCTCCCAGGGCTGTGCCCTCAATGGCGGCCGTGCCCTGGGTGGTTATAAAGAGCTGCATGGCCTGCGTTAGTTGTACTTGGTGTGGTGTGAGGAGGCGCATGGCTTCCATCGCTGCTATTCCTGGGAGGATTTTCTTCCAATTGATGGTGCCTGTTGGTAGTTGCCATGTCGTTGCTGTGCTCCTTGTGTGGTTCCCCCCTCGGGGTAGTTGGTAGTTGTCTGGGACGTGACACAAGGTGAGGGCTTGTCGAGTTGTTGGACGGTCGTGGTGGCGTTGGGGGGTTCGGCTTTTTTGTGGGCTGGTGGGCTGTGCCCTTGTTACAGGTGCTCGTGTTCGTGTTGCGTGGGCGTTTGGGGCTTTGCTGGGCTGGGGGGACTGTGTGGCTCCAGTATCGGTTGTGGCACTGTTGGCCGAAGGCTGGTGATGCTGTGTGCCCCGGTGGATGCATCTTCATGCAGGTAGAACTCCAGCGCTGGTGGTCGAACAGGGTGCCACTCGCGTGGGTCATTGTACGGGGTGTGGCGGTGGATCCTTTGCTGAGTGGACCAGCTTTGGTAGGCCAGGATGGCGTTTGTGATGGCCGGGTCGTTGCTGTCCTCAAACGGGTATCGGGCCTTGAGCAGTCCTCGAACGTGGTGCGAACGGTCGTAGCCAGTGCCTCGATGTCTCGGTCTGGCACTACGTTGTCCCATGTTGTGCGGGACGTGGTATCCGGTGGGCCCGTGTGTCCCTCCAGCACCTCCGTTTCGTACTTGGTCCAGTCTTGTAGCATGCGTTCCACGTACGCAGCTTCCGTGTACGGCTGGATACTGTGCTCCGCTAGGGTGCGGGCATGGGCCAGCTGCTGGTACAGGCCCCAGTGTCGGGGGGCCGGTCTCGGTGGGGGAGTCGCGGCGGGCTCGGGTGTGGGCTCCTTCTTCTCGGTTCCCCTGTGTCCGTGTTGGGTGTCGTGCACCAGGGTCTACTCGTCATCTTCTCGTTCGGGTGTCCTTTCCAGGTCGGCTTCACCCGTGGACGAGGTGGTAGGTCGGCATGTCGCGGTGCATGCGTAGAGGGGGCCCGTCGTGTCATGCAGGACAATGGTGTGGCCTCGCGTCCAACTGTGTAGGATCAGGACAAGAGCCGCCGCTGTTTCCTCGAGGGTTGCTGCCGGTGGGGCGTCGGAATATTGGATGAAGGTCAGGGCCTCCTGCGCGCGCGGGGCCCCTGCGAGGTTTGTCCAGGCTCCATTTTTGGTTTCCCGTCCCTGCACCACCACTCCCTCCCGTGATTGTTGCTGGGCGTTTTGCATGTCCCTTCTGAGTTCCTGGATGTACGCCCCTGTGTCTCGGTTGTCTCCCGTTCCCGTTATCTGTTGGTTCGTTTCGTTGAGTGCCCGGTACAGGCTCCATGTGGGTCATTCGTGCGCGTCGGCCGCCACCTCCAGTACGCGTTGCATGCTGTTCTGCATCCGCTGGTTACATGATAAATCTTTACACTTTCGTACACAACCATATGAATGCATGTTTCGATTCTCTCCTCTCCCTGCCATATTTTGTGTTTTCGTTGCAGTTTGGGATTTGTGTGTACAGGACTCCTATCTTTCCGTCTTTGGATTATGTCAATTCAATGGAATTCAAAAACGATGACCTAAATTAATCAAGTTCAAGTCAAGTACATCGGGGAAAGTGTATATCCGAGGTGTATGAGGCCATTCGGAATAGGACAAGCAAATTTCAGTGGACAAGGCCAACGTTTGTGCATTGCAATTGAATTGTTTGCTGCGTGTTCTTGTTGTGGGTTAATTTGGATTAAAAAATCTTCATTTTCATCCAAAGCTCAATTGGGGTCTACAAATAGATCAAATGGAAGAACGGCAACAAAATTTACATGATGGACTAGATTACCCAGGATCAAGTCTACTAGATGGTAGCTTCATAGGCAAGATTCTGCCCGAGGGAGACCCCCACATTGAAACGAGGAAGGATGAAGGGGTGCCACCCAAAATTGGATATGGCCCTGAAGAGCAGCCCCGCCCTTCCATTGGCAAAAGTCACGACTTGCTTGAGCTGGACGAGTATACGGACGGCAGTGGAGTTGGTGATGAGCACATGGATGATGTGCCTAGTTCGAGCAATACCCAAACAGTGGGATCCAAAGAAGCGAAGGTGCAGGGGCCGAAACGAAAACAGTTAACGCACGGGGCGGCGCCGGTGCTATTCACACGCCAAGAATTCGTTAAGAAGAAACAAGTGACGCGGTTTGTGAAGGCATACGTCAACAGAAAAATTTCGCAAGGGAAAATGGCAGAAGGCCACGTGGAATAACCGGCATGGCCGTCATTAACAATCATCAAGGAGGCCATCGAGGGATCCAAAGTTGCTGACGATTCGGTGACATTACTCAGTTGACCATTGGCCAACCTGCGTTGCCGATGTGTTTTGACAATAGCTAAACCAAGTAAAATCAATCCTTGCCACGTTTTCAAAAGACACTTCCCAATTGGCAGTCCTCAATGTAACACGGCAGCTGTACTGGGGCACAATAACCTTGAGTGAATCCCAAATCCGGACGCGTTTCGCTGTAAATTACAGCCTCATCAGCTGTCAAACAATGAGTATGCACAGAATGTGTCCAAATTTATTCACAACCATCCATTCATTCGAGTTGCCGTTTTTGGATGTGTCCCAAGCGCCGGCCTCGTTGGGGCTTTGGCTACTGAATTTCAACTACCACCACTCCGTATTATTGAACCCGGGAATTGCACTTTTTGTGCAATGCTATGGATTTAGTATGGGCACGAACAGCGCGCCCCCATGGGCGCAGTTGACGCTCCACTCCTTTGAACAAATGAGACCACTTCCACCAGGTATCCCTTTGCTAATATTTTTAGATGATGGGCTCGTGTTGCATAGAGCGTCCGAGACCGAGATGATTAAAACGTGCCTACAGCGTATGTATCCTAAGGACTTGCCATTTGCATTTGAGGCATTGGGTAGTGCGAGAGGGGTAACATTTTTGGATGTAAGAATCATCAGCGTTGAACCGTTGCGAACTTCGGTGTTTTGGAAGAGCACACACGCGTGTGCATATATGCCATGGACGAAGAATTTCCCAAGACATATTCGCGAGTCCTGGATACACGCCGAGTTTGTACGATACCTACAAATTTGTTCGGATGAGAAGTACTATATTATCAAACAGGTTGGTGGATGCCCTTGTATGGTTGCAATACCCACAGCGTGTAATTACGGATAAACTCATTCCCTGGAGTGAACGGCATAAGTTCTTGGGGGTGGGGGCACGGAAGAGTAAGAACACACGACTCATTGAGCCTAACCACAATGGAGCTTCATTGTCACAGGCAGAAAACAGTGTGGTGGATACTCATGGTGTCAGGGGAGGGGGGAGGGAGTCTTTTTATAAGACAACACATGTTTTACATGCAGAACACCACGAGGGCGTGCCGATGTCGTGGGCGCGCGCTTGTTATGTTTTAAAAAGGCGCCTGCAGTTTATGAATCATATGAATTTGTTCGCTATCCTCAAACCACTTCAAAACCTGAAGGCTTTGTTCCGCAAGAGCGCGCGCACCACTCTTCAAGGGTCGCGAGATCATGCTTAAGGAATGAGGAGTAGGGAATGTGAATTTGTGGATTTTGTTATATGATTTGTAGAATCATTGCTCATTCTAATGAATGGATGGTTGTGAATATATTTGGACACATTCTGTGCATATTCATTGTTTGACAGCTGATGAGGCTGTAATTTACAGCGAAACGCGTCCGGATTTGGGGTTCACTCAAGGTTATTGTGCCCGAGTACAGCTGCCGTGTTACATTGAGGACTGCCAATTGGGAAGTGTCTTTTGAAAACGTGGCAAGGATTGATTTTACTTGGTTTAGCTATTGTCAAAACACATCGCCGGAAGAAAGACAACGGTTGCCATCCTCAAACCGTCTCACGCAGGTGTGTAATCACAGCACCGAGTGAGTGTGGGACGCGGAAGGCCGAGTGTTGGCCACAGTGAAGTCCAATAAATTCCAAACAGGTTGGTGGAAACCAATGAAGTGGTTGAAGAAGTACGACAGGAACTTCGGGAGTTCAAGCTAGCTAGCTAGAAATCGGCGCAACAGACCCGTACCATGGTGAGGGATCTGCAGCAAGGCGTGGACAACGTGGGGACCAAAAGCAAGCAAAGCCAACGACGTATGGAGAAGTTGGAGAAAACGGTGAAGATGTTGGACCAGGTGCAAAAAACACAAGCATAAGCGGGTATAACAAGCGAATGAATGGCTACAGGATGAATCACGACAAATGCTATCGGCAAGGAGCCTGAGATGACAAAATGAGACGATCGATTGAGAACTTGGAGACCAAAGTGGACCAGTTGCAGCCCAAGTCTGGTCCGCCGGCATCCCAGGGCCAGGGAGGAAACTCCGCACAACCAGGGACCCATGAGTTGAAAGAAGCAATCAGTGGCGTTGAAAGACACATGGACAGGGCGAAGAGAATCGGTAAGCAGGCAGAGGACAGCTTGCGCAGAGCACTGGAAGTGGCACAGGAAGTGACCATCAAAGCAGGAGACGTCACAGTGCACCCCCAGGTGGTTCACGAGGAGTTGCAGGATGCCCGACCAGTATATGAGGACACCATCAAGCTACAAGACAAGGTGTCAAGGCAGACCAAAACTGCTCTAACCAGGATGGAAAACCTGCATGGTCAGGTGACTCGATTGGCCCACACGGCAGCTGAAGAAAAAAAATACTATTCTGAAAAGGCGGAGGCCATGCGAAAGAAGCTCACCCATAAGATTGAAGAAGCCCAAAAAGACTGTGCAGCCCACATCAGTGGTGCCGACATCTTTGACACCAGCTTCAAAATGCATGCGGACCAGGCCGCGACAATTGTTGAAGTGGCGAAAGCAGAAAATGAACGTGACAGTCGCCATTGTCAAGAGCATCTGGAACAGGCCACCAAACTGGTGCAGCAGCAGGCATCACAGGTGTGGCAGTGGCTGCAGACAGCTCACAAGAAGGGCGAGGACAACCGCAATAACCTCCAGAAATTACACCCTGAAGTGGGAGAAGGAGTTATCAGGTATGAAGAGGAGGGGGCACCAAAGGGGAGCATCAGGGAGTCCAAGCCCGGGCACTGTTGATACTCAGAGCTTGCAGTGCGCCACAACGCAGCACCTGGAAACTTTACAGGTCCACCTCGGTAACGAAATTCTGCAAGTGGAGAACGACATGGTACAATTCCAGGAGACAAACCAGCTTACCGTGGACAACGTCAAGGGAAAACAGCGTCATCGCAACGTTGATCTGAGAGCATCAGTAGAAAAGGTGCGGACCACACTGAACCAGAAGGTTCAGAGGGTGGAGAAAACTGTGGAGACACAGCAGTATTCTCACCTCAGAAAAACGGCGCGGCTAGACGCCCAAGAAAAGCTACGCCATTATGAAAGTGAACTGTTGACGACAAGAGAGAGGAACATTCAAGAGAAAAAACATACAAAACACACTGCACCCGATGATGCAAACCGAGGAATCCAAAAAATCAAGGACGAGTTGGACCGGGCCAACGAGGTTCTGGAACAATTGAAGGATCAGTTCGAAACCAGTTCTGCAGAAAATGCTGGGGAATTTCAAGCGCTAACCGAGGAGAGTGAGAGGTTGAAAAACAATCACCCTGAGGCCTGGGAACGTCATACACGAGGCGTGAAAGACCCGATGGAAAATTGAACACACGCGGCCAGAGAGAAGTACCAACAGGTGCAGGATTATTGTACGGTACAAATGCGGAAGGTGATGGACGACATAGCACGATTCAAAGAGGAGGTGGCCGAGGGCGTGGCCAAAAGAGCTGGGAGTATGCCATCAAAAGCCACAGCCAGTGTCGAGGAAGTCAAGAGACACCCAGCGGAAGACACAGAATCTGCGGCAGGGGTGTTTACAGTGGACACCAGCAGGACAGTGGCCAGTGAAGCAGTACGCCCCCGACTGGGACCATCATGGATGCCATCAGTGAAGTCCGAGGTGCTCAGCTGGTACGATGAAAGGTATGAGGACACAACAGCATTCAGGTTGGCGACAGATTGAATGGCTCCTCTCAGAAGACGGGAAAGGGTGAATGAAAAAGGAGGCAGGAGGGAGGATTGGACGTGTGGGTAACCCTTGGGGGAGAGGCGGTGTTACAGCTGCAGCACAGGGATGACATTGGAGCCTGATGGTGGGCAGAGAGAGCGGTTCAAATGCGGAAAGACAGAGCGGTGTGGCTGGATCCAGTGTGGAGGGGTAGGTACAGGGTGGCGGCGAGGGACAGGGGTGTTGGGGGTGGCATATGACATGGCGGGCGGACCAGGGGGAGGGAGTCCCGGTCAGGAAGAAGTGGGGAGGGGAACTGCCGGGAGGAGGGAAGGATGCTAGTGGGGTGCGCGCACACTTCACAAGAGCAGCCTTGGCCCCAGCACCCACTACGCAAGGGCACAGGAGGCAGGAGGTGGTGTATGCGTTCCGGGAGGAGATGCAGCCGAAGGCAGTAGAGGCCATCAACATGGCCCTGGATTAAGGGGCGGCACGCATGGCCAACTGTACATCCCATGTGCACCCGCACACGGCAAACAGGTGGCATTACGCATTTCCGGTTGAGGCCGGCATGGAGAGTATAGCGCCACTGCCGGAGTGTGAGAGGCAGGGCAACGAGTTATCGGCCCTCCCCAGGGTGGCAGAAGAATGCATGCGGGAGACAGGCGGATCAGAGCAGGGGACTTGGACGGTGGGGGCCATTCGGCGCGCGAGATACTGCAAGGGAGAATGGATGACACAGGAAGACACAAAGGTGATGTTCCCCGTGGCAACGAAGCAGCTGGCAGTAGCACAGTGGAGGGGGCAGGCACTTCCACATCCTCATCCCGGATGACAGAGTAGGAGACAGGGGAACGGTGGGGGTCCAGGTACACCAGGGGCAAGGGACAAGGTACCAGTACATTGTACTGGTGCCTAACGTTGTGGTCACCACAGCGGCCGCGCAAGGCGTGGAGGTCCACAGCGGGGAAGGGCAGGCGGTACAGGTGTACACCATAGGGCACTGGGAGGGACAGCTGGTGATCCAGTGGAAGGCGGAGCCCAGTTGGCGGGAGCCGCTACATGCCGAGATCGACAAGGGTTTGGAAAGGACGGAGGGGGAGGACGCTGCGTAACTAAAGATGGGCACAGAGGCTGAGGGGGAAGGGGTCATCATGGCAAATCTTCTTGATAGAAAATGGAGAGGCGCAGCCGGGATGGGAGGAGCACATTAAGGGTTTTAGGGGTGAAGACGCGCGGCAGGCAGTGAGCAAGGCAAGGTACCACATGAAAGCCCGGCAAGAGGCTGTGGAGGACAAGTGCAGGCCGGAATGCACACTGGCCAGGTGCCTGTGCAGGCTGGATGGACCGCACAAACCAAAGGATGGATGCCATGGGATCAGGGTGCGGCAGCCCAGGAGACGAGGGCCAATGTGGCTACAGATGGGGGAAGATGAAGGAGCACCCCTGGTGTACTTCCACCAAGTCAAACACATATGGGTTGGGTATGCAGATGGTCGGAGCGGGATGGCGGAGGAGGGGGCGGAGGCAGACGAGAGGCAGGCGAAGGCGCAGGTGCTTACGGCACGGCAAGTGGAGCCTAAGCAGGCTGTGCTGTGGATGCAGATGCAGCGGGATGCGCAACTCGCAGCGTGTGTGGACAGCACAAGCAGAGGTAGGTAGGTAGGTATCTTCGGGAGCTCGGGATGCCTCCTTTGACGATGCAGGAAGAAGGTCTTACCAAGGGGACGTCCTGTCCCTCCCACTGCCCTATGTTAGGTGCCTCTTGAGCCGCTCCCGCATGTGCTTGGGAAGGCATTGTCGCGGCCACCCGGTCGATGTGTCCCAGGTGGGAGGGTGTCCCCACATGTGTCCATGAGTAGGGCCACATGCCCCCTCCTTTGGGCGGCAGCTCTGGGGGCTGCCCAGCCGTGTGGAGTGTCTCTCACCACAAGGGGTATTGCTCCCGCTTGTCTACGGTACGACCGCCTCACCCTTGTGGCTTGAGTTGCGGGGCCGCTCCGCTTGGCAGGCGACCCCCTCCTGGACTGTGTACCGGCTCGCCTGTCACCGGTTGCTGCCATGGCTCCGGGTGACGTTTGCCATGGTCCCCGATGCAGCCTGGCCGGGCTCGGACCAGTGGCCGTGGAGTACCGCTCCTGCCACTGGCCCGGTGGGTCGGCCGGGTCGCCCCAGTGTGTCCGACCCATGGGGTGTTGGTTCTTCCCTGTCCCTCGGCCGCCCTACGTGTGTGCAGTGTCCTGGGCCTCCTGGCTCCTGTTCACCGGTGTGCCCGCTCGGTGTGTTGTTTTGCGTGTGTGGTGTCCTGGGCCTCTTGACTCCTGTTCTCCGGTGCGCCGGCTCGGTGTGTTGTTTTGCGTGTGCGGTGTCCTGGGCCTCCTGGCTCCTGTTCACCGGTGTGCCCGCGCGGTGTGTTGTGTTGCGTGTGCGGTGTCCTGGGCCTCCTGGTTCTTGTTCTCCGGTGCGCCCGCTTGGTGTGTTCTTTTGCGTGTGCGGTGTCCTGGGCCTCCTGGCTCCTGTTCACCGGTGTGCCCGCTCGGTGTGTTGTGTTGTGTGTGCGGTGTCCTGGGCCTCCTGGCTCCTGTTCACCGGTGCGCTCGCTCGGTGTGTTTCTTTGCGTGTGCGGTGTCCTGGGCCTTCTGGCTCCTGTTCACCGGTGTGCCTGCTCGGTGTGTTGTGTTGTGTGTGCGGTGTCCTGGGCCTCCTGGCTCCTGTTCACCTGTGCGCCCGCTCGGTGTGTTGGTTTGCGTGTGCGGTGTCCTGGGCCTCCTGGCTCCTGTTCACCGGTGCGCCTGCTTGGTGTGTTGTTTTGCGTGTGCGGTGTCCTGGGCCTCCTGGCTCCTGTTCACCGGTGTGCCCGCTCGGTGTGTTGTGTTGCGTGTGCGGTGTCCTGGGCCTCCTGGCTCCTGTTCACCGGTCTGCGCGCTGGGTGTGTTGTTTTGCGTGTGCGGTGTCCTGGGCCTCCTGGCTTCTGTTCACCGGTGTGCCCGCTCGGTGTGTTGTTTTGCGTGTGCGGTGTCCTGGGCCTTCTGGCTCCTGTTCACCGGTGTGCCCGCTCGGTTATGTTGTGTTGCGTGTGCGGTGTCCTGGGCCTCCTGGCTCTTGTTAACCGGTGCGCCTGCTCGGTGTGTTGTTTTGCGTGTGCGGTGTCTTGGGCCTCCTGGCTCCTGTTCACCGGTGTGCCCGCTCGGTGTGTTGTGTTGCGTGCGCGGTGTCCTGGGCCTCCTGGCTCCTGTTCACCGGTGCGCCCGCTCGGTGTGTTGTTTTGCGTGTGCGGTGTCCTGGGCCTCCTGGCTCTCGTTCACCGGTGTGCCCGCGCGGTGTGTTGTGTTGCGTGTGCGGTGTCCTGGGCCTCCTGGCTCCTGTTCACCGGTGTGCCCGCTCGGTGTGTTGTGTTGCGTGTGCGGTGTCCCGGGCCTCCTGGCTTCTGTTCACCGGTGCGCCCGCTCGGTGTGTTGTGTTGCATGTGCGGTGTCCTGGGCCTCCGGGCTCCTGTTCACCGGTGTGCCCGCTCGGTGTGTTGTGTTGCGTTTGCGGTGTCCTGGGCCACTTGGCTCCTGTTCACCGGTGCGCCCGCTCGCTGTGTTGTTTTGCGTGTGCGGTGTCCTGGGCCTCCTGGCTCATGTTCACCGGTGCGCCCGCTCGGTGTGTTGTGTTGCGTGTGCGGTGTCCTGGGCCTCCTGGCTCCTGTTCACCGGTGTGCCCGCTCGGTGTGTTGTTTTGCGTGTGCGGTGTTCTGGGCCTCCTGGCTCCTGTTCACCGGTGTGCCCGCTCGGTGTGTTTTGTTGCGTGTGCGGTGTCCTGGGCCTCCTGGCTCCTGTTCACCGGTGCGCCCGCTCGGTGTGTTGTTTTGCGTGTGCGGTGTCCTGGGCCTCCTGGCTCCTGTTCACCGGTGTGCCCGCTCGGTGTGTTGTGTTGCGTGTGCGGTGTCCTGGGCCTCCTGGCTCCTGTTCACCGGTGCGCCCGCTCGGTGTGCTGTTTTGCGTGTGCGGTGTCCTGGGCCTCCTGGCTCCTGTTCACCGGTGTGCCCGCTCGGTGTGTTGTGTTGTGTGTGCGGTGTCCTGGGCCTCCTGGCTCCTGTTCAGCGGCGCGCCCGCTCGGTGTGTTGTGTTGCGTGTGCGGTGTCCTGGGCCTCCTGGCCCCTGTTCACCGGTGTGCCCGCTCGGTGTGTTGTGTTGTGTGTGCGGTGTCCTGGGCCACTTGGCTCCTGTTCACCGGTGCGCCGCTTGGTGTGTTGTTTTGCGTGTGCGGTGTCCTGGGCCTCCTGGCTCCTGTTCACCGGTGCGCCCGCTCGGTGTGTTGTTTTGCGTGTGCGGTGTCCTGGGCCTCCTGGCTCCTGTTCAGCGGTGCGCCCGCTCGGTGTGTTGTGTTGCGTGTGCGGTGTCCTGGGCCTCCTGGCTCCTGTTCACCGGTGTGCCCGCGCGGTGTGTTGTGTTGCGTGTGCGGTGTCCTGGGCCTCCTGGCTCCTGTTCACCGGTGCGCCCGCTCGGTGTGTTGTTTTGTGTGTGCGGTGTCCTGGGCCTCCTGGCTCCTGTTCACCGGTGCGCCCGCTCGGTGTGTTGTTTTGCGTGTGCGGTGTCCTGGGCCTCCTGGCTCCTGTTCACCGGTGTGCCCGCTGGGTGTGTTGTTTTGTGTGTGGGGTGTCCTGGGTATTCTGGCTCCTGTTCCCCGGTGTGCCCGCTCGGTGTGTTGTTTTGCGCGTGCGGTGTCCTGGGCTTCCTGGCTCTTGTTCACCGGTGTGCCCGCTCGGTGTGTTGTGTTGCGTGTGCGGTGTCCTGAGCCTCCCGGCTCCTGTTCACCGGTGCGCCCGCTCGGTGTGTTGTTTTGTGTGTGCGGTGTCCTGGGCCTCCTGGCTCCTGTTCACCGGTGCGCCCGCTCGGTGTGTTGTGTTGTGTGTCCGGTGTCCCCGGCCGCTTGGCTCTTGTTCACCGGTGTGCTCGCTCTGTGTGTTGTGCTTTGGGTTGCGCGTGGTGTGCTGCTGTGCGGGGCGTCGCTGCGGGGCGCTCACTCGTCCCTCCGGACGGCGGCTGTTCGTAGCCGGCAGGGGCTGGGTACCCTCCGGGCGCACACTCGTCCATCCGGACGGCGGCTGTTCGTAGCCGGCAGGGGCTGGGTACCCTCCGGGCGCGCACTCGTCCATCCGGACGGCGGCTGTTCGTAGCCGGTAGGGGCTGGGTACCCTCCGGGCGCACACTCGTCCATCCGGACGGCGGCTGTTCGTAGCCGGCAGGGGCTGGGTACCCTCCGGGCGCACACTCGTCCATCTGGACGGCGGCTGGCGTGCGTGTGCTTGCTCCTTGTGGCCGGGTTGGCCGGGCCGGCCTCCCGGGCGCGTTGTGGTGCGCCTCACCTTTTCCTTTGGCCGCTTTGTCTTTCTGCTTTGCTTGGCCCCCTCCGGGCTGTGATGGCCCCCCTCTTCCTCGCTGCTGTTGCCGTTCCTCGTTGCCTTGCGCTCCTTTGTCTTTTTTTTTTTCTTTTTTTTTTCTTTGTGCTGTGTGTACGGCGTCCTGGGCCTCCTGGCTCCTGTTCACCGGTGTGCACGCTCTGCGTGTGGTGTTGCGTGTACGGTGTCCTGGGACTCCTGGCTCCTGTTCACCGGTGTGCACGCTCTGTGCGTGGTGTTGCGTGTACGGCGTCCTGGGCCCCCTGGCTCCTGTTCACCGGTGTTTACGCTCTGTGTGTGGTGTTGCGTGTACGGCGTCCTGGGCCTCCTGGCTCCTGTTCACCGGTGTGCACGCTCTGTGTGTGGTGTTGCGTGTACGGTGTCCTGGGCCTCCTGGCTCCTGTTCACCGGTGTGTACGCTCTGCGTGTGGTGCTGTGTGTACGGTGTCCCGGGCCTCCTGGCTCCTGTTCACCGGTGCGCACGCCCTGTGTGTGGTGTTGCGTGCACGGTGTCCTGGGCCTCCTGGCTCCTGTTCACCGGTGTGTTCGCTCTGCGTGTGGTGTTGCGTGTACGGTGTCCTGGGCCTCCTGGCTCCTGTTCACTGGTGTGCACGTTCTGTGTGTGGTGTTGCGTGTATGGCGTCCTGGGCCTCCTGGCTCCTGTTCACCGGTGTGCACACTCTGTGTGTGGTGTTGCGTGTACGGTGTCCTGGGCCTCCTGGCTCCTGTTCACCGGTGTGCACGCTCCGTGCGTGGTGTTGCGTGTACGGTGTCCTGGGCCTCCTGGCTCCTGTTCATCGGTGTGCACGCCCTGTGCGTGGTGCCGCGTGTACGGTGTCCTGGGCCTCCTGGCTCCTGTTCACCGGTGTGCACGCTTTGTGTGCGTGTACGGTGTCCTGGGCCTCCTGGCTCCTGTTCACCGGTGTGCACGCTCTGTGTGTGGTGGTGCGTGTGCGGCGTCCTGGGCCTCCCGGCTCCCGTTCACCGGTGTGCACGCTCCGTGTCTGGTGGTGCGTGTACGGTGTCCTGGGCCTTCTGGCTCCCGTTCACCGGTGTGCACGCTCTGTGTGTGGTGTTGTGTGTACAGTGTCCTGGGCCTCCTGTCTCCTGTTCACCGGTGTGCACGCTCTGTGCGTGGTGTTGCGTGCGTCTTTTGGTCCTTTTGTGCTGGTGTGCTCGTGTGGTGTGTGTTGTGTTGTGCGTGCCGTGTCCTGGGACACTTGGTTCATGTTCTCCGGTGTCGCGGTGTGTTGCGGTGTGTGTGGTGTCCGGTGTGCGGTGTTGCGTGTGCGGTGTCCCGGGCCTCCCGGCCCCTGTTCACCGGTGTGCGTGCTCGGTGTGTTGCGTGGTGTGTGCGGCGTGGGTGTGGGTGCGTGCTCGCGTGTGCCATACCGTTGCAGCATTTTTCTTTACACATTGCTTCCTATGGCGTCTTACTTATTCTTCCCGTCCTGGACTCGTTGATTTTGGCGACGCCCAAGAGTAAGCGTGTCTTAATGCATGCATGGCGGTGTATGCTTTTTACGCGTTGGTTTGTGGACTCTTTGCATTTTGCGACGCCCAAGAGTAGGCGTGTTTGCTTAATGCATTCATGGCATGCTACTTATTCTTTATGTCTTGGACTCTTTGTTTTTTGCGACGCCCAAGAGTAAGCGTGTCTTAATGCTTGCATGGCGGCACATGCTACTTAACCGTTTGTTTGCGGACTCTTTGTATTTTGCGACGCCCAAGAGTAGGCGTGTTTGTTTAATGCATGCATGACATGCTACTTATTGTTTATGTCTTGGACTCTTTGTTTTTTGCGACGCCCAAGAGTAAGCGTGTCTTAATGTACATATGGCGGCATATGCTACGCACTTTTTGGTTTGTGGACTCTTTGTTTTTTGCGACGCCCAAGAGTAAGCGTGTATTAATGCCCACAAAGGTGGGTGGGGAGGTACATGGAGAAGGACAAAGGAAGAGAAAGGGCGCGAGACGGTGGGCGTGGCGTGTTAGTATACTATTTTTCGGTTTTTTCGCGTTGCTCGCGACGCGTTTTTCTTTACCTATACGGCGTGTTAGAGGGTGAGAGGCATGGTGTTGTATTCCTAAGCTCGGTACGGTGCTTACGGCGTCAACTATTCACCTCTTTGTATTTTGCGACGCCCAAGAGTAGGTGTGTTTGTTTAATGCATTCATGACATGCTACTTATTGCTTATGTCTTGGACTCTTTTTTTTTTGCGACGCCCAAGAGTAAGCGTGTCTTAATGCATGTATGGCGGCATATGCTACTCACTCTTTGGTGTGTGGACTCTTTGTATTTTGCGACGCCCAAGAGTAGGCGTGTGTGTTTTGTTTTGGGGCGCGCACAAGTCCCTAGCGCCTAGGGCACGCACTTTGCTAGGTGTTTTGGGGCAAGCAACGCTCAGCTTCTTCGCCGTCGCGACTCTATTGTTCGTCTTTTTTGGTGAGTGTCCTAAATTTTGCGACCTCGCCAAACAGCGGCGTAAAAAATTTTTTTGGGGGGTTTCTGAGGTCGGAAAAGACGATTTTCCGCTTTATTTTTTCTGGCGGTGCGTCGTTTTCTTAGTTTTTTCTTTTTCTTCTGCTGCGATCGCGCGACGGCCACAGATAGCAGAAGCACGAATTTAACAGCACAAGCAGAACGGTAGAACTGTGGGGGCCCACAACACAGGTCTTGGCGATGGTGCTGTATAATGGGGAAACGGTGCGCCGAAGCAGAGGAATGGCCGGACAGTGGGACCCGGACACAGAAATGCACCGGGTCCGGAAGATTTTGGCCATAGTGGACTATGACGGGGCGATGGGGAGGACCAAGGGACACACTGTACAACTGGTGTCCCCGCAAGCGAGTGCCACAGGAGCTGCGGACCAGGGGGTCACCGACCCGTTTCAGGATGGGCACACATGGTGCGTCGTGGAACCCAGGGGGGATAGGCGCACGGCGGTTTTGTATACTACGGCCGCGTTGAAAAGAGTGGAACACCCACTCATGCGGTTGGTCGGAGAGGCAGAGGAGGTACGGGTGAAAGAGCGGAGGAGATGCAGGAGAGGGCCATCCGAAGGGCATTGGAGTCGCAGATGGGCAGGTGCGCAGAGGCCGAGGAAGCGGGGGACATCAAGGAACAGATCCGGTTGGCGCTTGAGTGGGTGAACAGCAGCAGGGAAAGGGACCAGCCGAGGTCGATACTACCTCCGAGTGCGGAGGAGGGGACCAGGAGAGAGGCGCTGGCGAGGGGGAGGAGGCTCGTGGAGGAGGTGCGGAAGCAATGCCCGGAGGAGGAGGAAGACCCTGAGGGGGGGCGGCAAAGTAAGTTGAAGGGATTGCTGAGCGGAAGGGGAGGGCAAATGAGGTACATCCCGGGGGACGGGGATGTGGGGGAACATCAAAGCGGAGGGGAAGGACCAGCACAGGGGGAGGAACGTCGGGAGCCGGGGCAGGGCGCGGACGGGCGGGTGGAACAAGAGGGGGACGGAGAGGGGGTGGAAGAGGGGGAGGGAGCGGCGGAGGGCGGAGGGCGGAAGAGTGCTGCGAGGGAAGGAGAGGAAGGACAGGACAGTGGAGGGGGGGCAGGGGAGGACAGGGAAGGGCGGGGAGGCAAGCCGAGAGGAGAGGAGGACGAGCAGGAGCCACCTGAGGGGCTGCAGCAAGGGGGGGACGAGGATGGGAGGCCAAAGAGGAAGCCAGCAAGAGGGGTTAGATACGAAGAGGAGCCCATAGGCCATAGAGCGGAGCCTGAAACAGTGGTGGAAGGGGTGACAGTGTATGGTCCGACAAAGCGCGTGGGAAGTGGAGGATGTATGTGGGGACGGTGGAGGAGTTGATCAAACAGCAGGATCGCACGGGGCATGTGATGAAGGCGGCCATCGTGCAGTCGGACGATCAGGAGGAGGAGGATGAGGAGAGAGTGCAGTACCAGCCGCAGAGATTACGGCTGTGCCCGCAGGGTAGGGAGATGGAGATACAAGGGCAACTGGTTCCGGAGCAGGAGGCGCGGGAGCTGGAAGGTGAGGAGGTGTCGGCAGGGAGGAAGAACAAGAAGAGAAAGTGACAATTAACGAAGCGTAGGGCGGTGGCGGTGACGAAGATACGCCCCGGGCGACGGCGAGGCGGCAAGGGCGATGGGGAAGGGCGACGCCCGAAGGAACGCAAAGAGGTGCGGCAAGACAGGGAGGGAGGGTGGCAACGCATGAAGTTGTACACGCATAACGACCCAGCGGCACTGTATCGTGCGGACAAGGCGGCGTGGCAGCAGATGAGGCTACACAAGGCAGACCCGGACGTGGTGGCGTAACGGGAGATACGGCTGTGGGGGAAGGACAACGCCGTGTGGTCGCAGATGTACGACAAGGAGGGGCGAGAGTATCAGCGCGAGTGGGCACAAGGGGTGCCGCTGTTGGTGCGCAGAGGCCTCAGCGTCGTACAGGAGAAGAAGGTGGGCGCGAGAGGATGAAGGGCGGTGTATGATGTGGCGACGGAGCAAGGGCAGGTGGTTGTCATCAACTGCCACGTCCCGCATGGCAGGAGGGTCAAGGAATATGTGGCGCAGCTGAGGATGGAGTATGTCAGGGCGCTGGAGAGGGGACCGGTCATCGTGGTTGGGAACCTCAAATACGATCCCCGGAGGAGAGGCGTGGAGACGGAGCTGGACCGCGAAGTGCCGTTGTTTGTGGACGAAATGCGGCTGCAGGATGTGTCATACAATTGGCTGTTGGGCCCCTCACACTACCCGGCACCGGGAGGCAGCACGCCGTCACGGATAGACGCCGTGTACGCGGACCCAAGGTGGGTCAAGCAGGTGACGGCGGGGTACATGGTTGGGCCGGACGAAATGCAGGACAGGAAAGGGCATTACCCCCTGATGGTGACGGTGGACGTGAAGGTGGGGGAACCAGGAGACGAAGAAGAAGAAGACCAGGGGTCGGACGAGGAGGGGGTCAATCTGCTGCCACCGCTGCGGTGGCTGGATGAGGGGGACGAGGGGTGGCAGCAGTGGGTGCAGCAAGTGCACGTCGAAATGAGGCGGGGGAGCCATGTGCATCAAGCCATGAAAACAGCAGCACGTGTGTGCGGGCTTAGCAGACAAATGGGGGAGACGCCGGCACAGCGCAAGCTGCAACGACTGCCGGCCACGGTATGGAAGCGGCAGCAGGAGGAAGTCGAGGCGAGGGCGCAGACAGAGGCTGCGGTGTGGCAAGAAGAGCTGGCGCAGGCGA
Organism: Eutreptiella sp. 'Long Island Sound 2002'; assembly: GCA_964036045.1. Lineage (NCBI taxonomy): Eukaryota > Euglenozoa > Euglenophyceae > Eutreptiales > Eutreptiaceae > Eutreptiella > Eutreptiella sp. 'Long Island Sound 2002'. The sequence goes on along the minus strand of OZ038380.1, from coordinate 131,708,650 downwards.
AGAAGAGGGTGCAGGCGGCAAGGAGGGCAGTGCTTGGTCTGGCTTTTCCTTTGCTGGTGCGAAGCACCATCAAAAGAAAAGCCTTAATACATCTTTAGCCATTTTCAGGTCACCTTTCTGTGTCGGAAGTGGAGCTGGGCGGTGACAAACAAGAGCAAAAAAACTCCTTTGCCTTGTGTTTAAGCTAGCAGCGCAAGGACAGGGAGGGTGCATTTGGCAAGATTAGCGACACAGGGTGCAAATAGCATAAAGTTGACATATTCATAACTTCGGCCTATTGTATCGGATTTTGACGAAATTAAGGGCAATTTTTATCTATTTGGGGGTGTCTGTTTCATTGTAGAGCTTGGAAAGGTGGCCCTGTGCGCTGAAAAACATCAAATCGAGAAGCGGTTCTACAACAAAATGACGGCGGTTTTTCAATTGTACAGCAAGGCGAAGGAGAACCATTTATAAATCTGGTCTTAGATCAAAATTTTGTGCACTGTAGCCCTATTTCAGGTTGAACAGTCGAAATGAAAGATCGCAAATGCCGGCGACTGCAAAATGCACGCGTGCACAACGAATATAAAAAAATGGCGAATAGATTTCTTGGGATTCGGGGCCTGTGGCTTATATATAGTATTTTTCGTCACCTCAACTTTGCTAGTGCACCTTTAAATCGCATTCCTAGCTTATATGGAATTAGTGGATGCTGGTAAAGAAGTTAAAACCGTGTAAAGGTCCTAACTTTGCAAAACAGCCATGATGAGTCAGAGGCAATACAACTGCGCGAATCAGCTCTCCCAGGCGGTCATTTAGAGGGGCTGCATCGTAGACTTTTGAGGTATGTTTCGTTTCGGCGCGCGGACTTTATAGAATGGCATAAGAACTGCTTTTAGAGGGGGGCGGGGCCCGGTCCCCGGCCCCCCAATTAAAGGCCTCCCAATGGGGGAAGAGGTGAACAAGGGAATGAAATCGGTGATCTAGAGTGTGGGAACCCACAACAAATAGCTTCCCCGCAAAGCACGCCGTTGACGGCACCAATGCAGTGCGTGAAATGTCACCAAAAAATACGCGCAAAACATACATAAAACTCATGTGGCCGTTCGACCACATACTAGGCTTCGTTGATGAGGGGCACGCCCCTCATCAACCAAGCCTAGCAAGGTGTGTTTGATGTCCTTTGTAGCTTGGAGACTCTCATTTTCTGTCAGTGTATCCATCCGGGTAATTTTCAAATTGGTCAAAAAAATAGGCAAAAAGTGCTCGAAAAACCAGAAAAATAGCCCTAAATCCGCAAAACGGCACCAAATTTGGCAAATGAAGTATATTTTTCAACATTTCATTGCGAGTCGATCATTCTAAGGGGCTAGAACATGACTCAAATCAGCGCGCAGCAACCCATCCAAAATTCAGCCCCATTTTCGTGGAGACTGGTTGAAGAACTGCTTAAAACCCTGCTAACTCTCCAAAACGGGCATAAACGGAGCAAACGAAGGTGGTTTTCTGAGTTTTCTCATCGAGGCGGTAATTTTGAGGGGTAAGGGTGTAGGGGTGATAGGACCACTTTAATCGACACATGGGGTTCCCTATCATAGGGGGTTGAGAGGTGGCCAGTGACTTGTGCGCAGGGGGGCCCACCCCCTCTCCGCGCGCGTGGCAAGGCGGGCCGGGGGCCCAATTTGAACAAACTTGGGAAAGTTGCACGAGGTGGGGTTGCACGGCAACGGTTTGCATGACAACAAAGGACAAAGAACCCAAAGGCAAAAAGAACCATGCAGAAGCGGGGAAGAAAAAACCATGAAAAAACGGGTTCGACGGCGCAAGCGCCGGCCGCTAGGCTCCGCTTTTGTGGCCCAAGCCCCGCAAAAGAGGAGCCTAGCGGAGTCTGCCTAATGCCTTTTGCCTACTATGGTTGCCCCATGGGCGAAAAAGCCTTGTCAGATGGGCAGCAAGTATACATGCCAAATATGGCAAAAATATGGCAAAAAACTGCCGAAAAATAAACCGTAATTCGCCGTAAGTCATCAGAATAGCACCAATTTTCGCCAACGGGAGTGTTGTTTTGATGTTTTGGCACGAGCTGGTCATTTCGAGAGGCTTCAACATGGCCCAATTTTGCAAGCAGCAGCCAGTACAAAATTCAGCCCCAAATGTCCTGGGACTGCCTGAAAAACCGCTTAAAACGCTCCTAACTCAGCAAAACGACCATCGTGGGCGGAAAAAGGGAAAAGTCGCGTTCTTAGAATTCAACTTCGAACGTTTTAAAGGGTAAGATGGAAGGGTTTTGGGGGCCTCTGGATTTTACCCCGGGAGTCGCGTAACGTATAGTATGGACCTTGTTTTTGATGGGGCGTCAGGAGCCCCACACCCCGACGCCCACCAGAAAACAGCCCCCAGGGGGGGGGGTTGAACAAGCTGGGGAAAGTTGCACGAGGCGGGGTCGCACGGCAACGGTTCAGATGACAACGGGGAGGAAAAAGAACACAAAGGCAAAAGAACCATTCAGAAGCGGAGAAGGAGAAAACCATGAAAACCCGGGATCAACGGCGCAAGCGCCGGCCGCTAGGCTCCGTTTTCGTGAGCCAAGCCCCACCAAAACAGAGTCTAGCAGATTCTTCCTAATGCCTCTTGCCCACTATGGTTGCCCCATTGGCGAAAAAGCCTTGTCAGATGGGCAGCAAGTATACATGCCAAATATGGCAAAAATATGGCAAAAAACTGCTGAGACAATGCACCAAATTGGCGGCAAATCATCAAAACAGGACCCATTCGCGCCAACTGGAGTCTTTTTATGACGTTCTGCACGAGCGGGTCATTTTAAGTGGCTGCAACAAGGCCCAGTTTTGCAAGCAGCAGCCAGTACCAATCTCAGCCCCAAATAACCAGAGACTGCCCGAAAAACTGCTTGGAACGCTGCTAACTCACCAAAACAACCATCGTGGGCAAGAAAAGTAAAAAGTCGCGTTCTTAGAACCCAATTTCGGACATTTTAAGGGGTTACATGATAGGACTCTGGAGGCCTGTGGATTTTACCCCGGGGGTCGCGAAACATACGGTATGGACCTTGTTTTCGATGGGGCGTCGGGGGGCCCACACCCCGACGCCCACCAGAAAACAGCCCCCAGGGGAGGGGATTGAACAAGCTGGGGAAAGTTGCACGAGGCAGCGTCGCACGGCAACGGTTCAGATGACAACGGGGAGGACAAAGAACACAAAGGCAAAGGAACCATTTAGAAGCGGAGAAGGAGAAAACCATGAAAAAACGGGATCAACGGCGCAAGCGCCGGCCGCTAGGCTCTGTATTTGCGGGCCAAGCCCCACAAAGAGGGAGCCTAGCGGATTCTGCCTCATGCCTCTTGCCCACTATGTTTGCTTCACCTTCGTCCACCACCACGGCCCGGCGCAGATTGCGGGAAGCATACAAGGGCCGCCGCGCGATGCACCCCACCTGTGGCACGCCACACCCCGCGGGCGCACCCGCGTCTAGGATGCGGGCGGCGGCACGCCCCCTCCCGGGCCTCAGCAGGGGGAGGCACCGGTGCTGCAGACGGCAGGCTACCAGGCCATCCTGCACGGCCACGCCGGAGGGTACCGGTCGCATGTTTTGGCCGAGGGCCGCTGGACTATCTGGCACAGCACCGCCAGGCAAGGGGCATTCCCGCCCCTGCACCATGTCGACTGGCAGCAGGGGCCCACCCAGGCCTCGTATATGTCGGCGGACCCCTGGCCGCTAGCAGTCCTGCTACACACCGTCAGCGCCCCCAACAAGAGGCAGGAACCAGGATGGGTCAACCCCCCCGCACTGGTGTGGAGCCCCGACCAAGAGGAGCATCTACGGGCCGCGTGGCAGGGAGACGCCATCAGGGCCACGTACGTCCCGGACCTCAACGCGGGGCCAATCACGCACGCCTGCCTGGCGGCTACCCTAGCGGTGGCCCAACAGGGGACAGCAGAAACCACAGTTGGTGGTCTGCATGTTCAGCCCGGCGGACGCGCACATCTTCGTCTGCGACCCCGAGCGCCTGCCGGGGCCCGAAGCCGTGGTTCGCGTGGCGGACTGTACCCGCATGATCATCAAGGCGCTACGGGAGGGCGAACACCACGCCCTCCTGCTCCAGGTCAGGCTGAAGGACAACGCCCGGGCGGCGAGGCTGGAGGTGCCGCCGGCAGCGGCGCAGCCCGCCAACCTAGAGCTCCAGCTGGCGGTCCCGACCACAGTGTACCACTGGCTACAAGCCTTCCACAACCTGCGATGGAGGGGCAAACCCGACCGCCAAATCGGCTCCACGCACTGGCAAGCGTGGCTGCAGGCAGACGCGCAGCGCAATGCCGTCCGGGGTCTCGGGCCCGCGCCCGTGACAGGAGCCCTCGATGCGGTGGCCCCGGGCCGCACGTTGGCGCCACACACGGTTCCACTGGCCAACCTGCCCTTCGAACCAGCGACAGAGGGCGCCATCCGGAAGTCGGTGCCGCTCCCCCCGGCGCGAGGGGCCACGGAACCAACAAAATGCCCCCTGTGTGCAGACAAGTACTACACAAGCGGGGCAATGCTGGAACACCTGGCGTAGCACGCAGTGCACGCTGCAGCCCCAGTGGACGACAAGGGGGCGGCCTCCAACATCCTGCAAGGGAGGGCACGGAGGTCCCCATGGCACGCCCCGTACGCCCGGCGCCCCCCGCCCCAGGCAGCCGACCACGCGGACGGGGATGAGGAGGCACCCGGAGCGGCCCCGGGGACTTGCGGTGCGGCCCAGCAAGGGTCCATCCCCGCGGGGCTGGCCCCCCTGGCCCCCATGTGGGCCCCGCTGGGAACAGGCTCTCCGCAGCCCATGGCCCCGGCGCACCCGGGAGCCCTGGCTGCCCCAGCGGACCCAGCGGCGATGACGATGCGGGACGGCTGACTCCAGGAGGACACGGCGGACGACGCCCTATGGCTCCTTTCGTGGAACCTGCTCTACGGCCTCGTCCCGCCAGACCGGTCCCTCCGGGACACGCTCTGGCGGCGCCGGGGACCGGCGGCCTGTACCAGCAAGGAGCACCTCACCGACGGCATGCTACCCCAGGAGGGGGGCTTTGCCATCATGCTCCAGGAAGCAGGGATCGCCACCCGGGCGCAGGAGATGCACGTGGCCGCGGCGATCTGGGACAAGGGGTACACCCCCTTCTTCAGCAGCCGGCTGGCGGAGACGGGAGCCACTTCCACCTTGAGAGGGGCGGGCCTCCTCACCGCGGTCAGCAGCAAGTACGTGGCGGACGAGGTGCTCAGTTTCACGGAAATCGTCTCCGGGAAGGCCGCGGCCCTGGAGATCCGCACGGACGGGGGAGGCCTCACCCTCATCAACGTCCACGGGCCGCAAGCAGGCTGCTCCCCGTGGGCGGGACGGGCGGCGTTCTGGGCCGACATACAAATGTATGCCTCGGCACGCAGCCTCGGTGGGAGACACCCGGTGGTCATCGCGGGTGACACCAACGTCTACATGGATGCCACCTCCTACCCGTCCACGGAGCACTTCAGCGCGGGCTGGGAGGCCTGCGGATTCCGGAGGGCCACGGCAGGCGGCGAGGAGGACATGACCCCCACGCTCCACCCGTCCTGGCACAGGGTGGACACCTTCCTGGTCAACCGACCCCTCCTGCCGTGGACCCTGCGGGAAAGCGTCTGAGCTCGCGGCATGGCACACCCCCAGGTGATCAGCTCGGACCACCTCCCGGTCCGCCCGGCCTTGCCGGGCCTCCTCAACGCAGCAGGGCGCGCGGCAATGCCCACCCCCTACAGCCACACGGAGGGCCGCCTCCTCCCGTACGACGCCGAGGCCGCGCCCGTCCAACACTGCCTGTGGGCGGCGGTTACCACCGCGCAGGATGAACCCTCCGTGGCGCGCTGGCTTGATCCCGCAGAGCAGCACGCCTACGGGACCATGCCCGCGGCCGCGGTGGACAAGGTGTTTGAACACCTCCACGCGGCGCATGACGCCCTAGCGCGTGTGGTGGGACGCCGGCAGCCGTCCCCGGCGGGGACGGACCCGGCGAAGGGGGACCCCCCGGAGAGCGGAAAGCGGCTCCAGGCGGCGGTCCTCCGCTATGACACCCTGGCAGCGTGCGCGCCGGCGGCGTACCAGGCGGACGCGGCACTGCATAGCATCCGGTCCAAGGCGGCGCTTTGGCTCGCGGAGGAGCTGCGGGGTGCGTTGCCCAGGTTCCGCCCGACCACACAGGGCCAACTACAGGAGGAGCTGGAGAGGCAAGCAGCCGCCCTCGAAGAGGACATCCGCCAACTTCGCGCACTCCTGGCGGCAGACCGCAAGCGCGCCATCAAGGACTTCTGGCGCCGCCACGCCCCCGACATCGCCAAGCGGTGGAAAGCCGTGCGAGGAGCCATAGAGGTAGAGTCCCCGGGCCTGTCAGGCCTCTGGAACGTGCGGGTCCCCAACACCCAAACGCTCCTCACGGAGGCCCTTCGCGTCCTCTGGCGGGAACTGTATGACAAACGCCCGGTGGACCTCCCAGGCTTCCAGGCGGTCCTCGGCCGCCATGTCCCCCGGGTCCCTGGGCGGCCCACGTCCAACTACAGTCCCCACCAGGCAACATCGTCACGCTGCGCACCGTCAAGCTGCGACACCGCGACACGTGCCGCCTGACGGTGCCGCACACGACGCTGTGGCATGGGCACCACGGGCCACACCACCATTTCCCCGACAACGACGACCCGTGGCCGACGGTGGTGCGGGAATGCCTAAACCAACGCGCCGATGAACACCTCCACTATTGCCGCCGCGAGCAGGAGACCACCAACCACCCCGGGTGGCGCGGCGCCTTGGTCCACCTCTGCCACACCACCGGCACACAGGACCCCCGCCTGAGACTCGTTCACCCCAAAGAGAATAAGCAGGACGCCAACACCGGCCCACGGGTGAACTCGGACGGCCTGCACCTCCACGTCGGGGGCTACCGCCGTCGGGGCAGCCTATCCCCCCCCACGCGGGGGGCGGCGTACCACCCGCTGGTGGCCCTCATGTACATGCTCCACGACGTACTCGCGGAAAGCGAGCACAGGGAGCCTAACGCGGATGTGGTGTGGCCCGAGCCCTTGCGCCCCCGGCCCCACGCGCCGACGACGGTGTGGTTGGTGACCACGGACGATCAATGCACCCGAGCGGCGAGGGAAAGCGCAGCTCCAGGCCAAGTGGGTAATAGTGCAGGTGGGGGCAGGCCAGCCCAGGCCCCGTGGACTTCCCCGTGGCACTGCCCTGCTGGTAGCTACGGAGCTGCCGCACGACCCACACATGGCAGTGCACGCGCTGGAGGACCAGGAGGAGGACACGGGACACCTGGTGGTGCACCAGCGCGGTGGCCCGGCGTGGCTCAAGGAACATGTGACGGCACTCCGGTCCTCGGCAAGCACGATCGCCAGAGCTGAAGTCCGGCTGCATGACCATCCGGCGATCAGCCCCGGCGACACCAGGGCGCTGAGCGTGGACCAACTGACCCCCAGCCAGCCCGACGTCCGGTGGCACTCCGCCGACCTCAACGCGGGGTGGCTCAGCCCCACCAGGTACTACTGGATCACGGAGGCCTGGGGCCACACCTCTTCCGACGCGTCGGGGGACCCTGCAAACACGCCAACAGCGTTTCTCTCGCCGCCGACCTCACCCGCACGTGCGCGATGGCCATCTCGGGCACGGTGCCCGACAGGGAGGGGGTGGCCGCCTCCGTCCCGCTGCAATACAACGCCCACTGACCGTGGGTCCACACGGCGGACGCCAAAGTCATCCTCCACTTCCTGCGACACGCACATCGCGAGCGGACCACAGGGGTCCCCGCGGGCGCGGCAAAGGTGGTCAACCAGATGCCCCTACGATGGCTCTGGGACGGCCTGTGCGCGCGAGGGCGACACGCCGCGCATCCGTTCTGGTATGTCCGAGCCACCTCGCACCACAGTGACGCCCTACTGCACAAGGCAGACTGGGCGGCGTCCCAGGACACCGTCCTGCAGAACACGCCCCCGGACCCTAGCCACGCCGAACTCATTGTTGCCGGTCAGGACGGCCACCTCGATCTACGGCCCCCCACGATGCGGACGCCAGGCGAGGTCGCGCAGCGGGCGCAGACGGACCATGCGCTGACACACCGCGGACACACACCTCTGGGCGCGGCCTACGCCATAGCCTATGTCCACGACCGGGACCTCACCGCGACGGCCACCGACTGCCGGGCGCTGCGGGCCAGAGACGGGACAGGAGCGGCTCTCCGGCGTCGCCGTCCTCCCACAACCGTGTCTCCTATGCGGCCGCCCGGAGGAGACCCCGTTGCACATGCACGTGGGGTGCGCCCACTCAAGGCTCCTCTGGCCCCACTACCGCCAGGCGGTGCACGAGGCTGCCCGCCACCTCCCACCCGGGGACAAAGCCCTGTGGGTGGCCTCGTGGCGCTCCGCAGGCGCCACATGGACTGAAGTCTTCTGCTCTGGGCTGGTGCCCGAGGAAGCAGAGGCGCAGCTCCGCGCCATAGCCCGCTACGACCCACCAGGAGGCACCTCTGTGGACGGTTCCATCTGGCACATGCTCCGACTAGGGGACTTCGCATGGGAGCTTCGCAACCACCGGCTGGAGCAACTCCTCCGTAAGCCCCTAAGCGCGGCAGCCCGGGTGCACCGATGGCTCACCGCGGCAGAGGGCGACTATCCCCCCCCTCCCTCGCGCACTGACAAGGACTTCGTAGCCTCCCTCCGTGTCGTGAAGTGCACTCTGGGTTGCCCGCCACAAGAGGGCCCCAACCCGTACCGGGACCTGCCGGGGCGTTTCTCGAGGCACCTGCATGACGCTCTCTTCCCACCGTGGATCATCGGGCGCGGCTCCATGACCGCGTGGGAGGCACGCATAGTGGGTGAGGAGTGGGCGCGCGAGTGGGGCCGGTGGTGCGCCGCCACGCGCGCCCCGGAGACCCCTACGCAGCGATATGCCGCCATCCCGCTCGAGGGGTGGGGGCCGGACACCCGGCCGAGACCCACCGTGATCTGTGGGGCGGGACCTGACCACCCGTGGGACGCGGCAACGGAGGAATGGCTGCAAGCGGCCCCGGGGCCGCAAACAGGATGGACGGGGGACGTGTCCTCACTCATCAGGACGCTTGTCCCCCCCCGCATCGTCCTTCACTCCGCCAATGTACTCCGGGCTACGGAGATGGGCAAATGGGGACACGACACGGCAACCGTCTGATGGCACCCCCTGGAGGACGGAGCCGCCCGGCTCGCCGTGGCGCACTTCAAAACTGAGCAGCCTGTATACAACGACGCCCTGTCCTAGCTGGGGGACACCAAGGGGCCCTTGCTCCTCATGCTCCCCATCGACCTTGCAGCCGCGCTGCGCCAGGAGCTGGACGGCTGCGACGGGCTGCGAGTGGGTAGGGAGGCAGTCGCGGAGGTCACGCTACTGGCCCTCCTCCACCGGGACGCCGCAGACGGGTGTCAATGGGATACGCTGGCGCCCCACATCACCGGGCGCCACGTGTATATGGCAACCCTCCCCAAGGGGCACTCCCGCCCGGCGTGGGACGACCTCATCGCCGCCTTCCACGACCACGGGATTCTCCCCGACGGCACATGGCGGGAGGTCCAGCGGAGGACGCTCGGCAGGGACTACCGGCGCCGCGTCCGCGCTCGCCTGCTGGACATCCGAAACCCCCTCCAACAGAGGTGGCACGACCTCTGGCTCCGCCATCTCGACCCTTGGTCGCCGCCCTCCTACCTCCCACACACCTGCCGACTCTGCGGGGAATGCGACACGGTGTCCTCCGCAGTGTCGACAGGCGCCAACAGGTGCGCGGAGTGCGCCCAGGTGGCCGCGTGCCCCTGGCCCGAACCTCCCGCGGGCCGGCGCAGGCGCACGGAGGAGGAGGCCTTGCACCGGCGCATCGAGGGGGCACACGTCCCCTCACAGGAACGCGCGGGCCCCGCGGGCGCTGCCCTTCTGTGGATCCACTTGCACCTGCGGGACCCCACATCCGTTGCGCACCTGTCGCACGTGTTCGCGCCCTGACCCCCACCCGCCGCCACCCTTTGCAGAGCCCGCAGTACCATGCCACACCGACGGGGGGATGGGCTGAGACAGGCCAGGGCCCGCCACCAAGCGCAGGAGGCGATAGTCCGGGGCCTGATAGCGGACGCGGTGGCAGAGGCGCATGAGGCGCACGCTGCCGCACGACGTGACCCGACGGGCAGTGCGAGGGCTTTCTTCAACGAGACCGCCCTCCCAGCCGTCCGCGCCCTGAACTGAGCAGGGGCCCCTACGCTACTCCTGGTGATGCACCGGATCGTGAACGCCATCCAGCCGGGCTCATCAGCACGGAGGCGGCCCTCTACGGGCACTGGATGGACTGGCGCGAACCGGTCGGGCCGGCCCCTGTCCATCGGGGACACCCTGCGGCTGACGGGAGCGGGGTCTGCCATGTCCCTCCACAGCAGCGCCCCAGCCCCGCTGCAAGCCCTCAGGACGCGCTACCCCGGGGACACAGCCCCGTACCTGAACCCGGCGCGGGCCACATACCCGGGGGGAGTGTCCGAGCTGGATGCGGCGCTCCACCTTCTACACTGACCGGACGAGGACCTGGAGTTGGGCGAAATCACGGTGTTCGTGGAAGGCGGAGACGAGGCGCCCGCCCGCCCCCGTGCCGACCAACCCGGTATACGACGGCACCAGGCCGACCCCCCCGTACGCCATCGTGTGCAAGGCGTCCCCCAGGGAGCCCTCCTGGTGCCCCGTCCTCCCGCCAGCGACGCACGCACCCCGCGGCTGGGCCAACCCAGACCTGCCCCCCCCCCTCTCCAGAACCAGGGGTGCCCACCAACAGGGGCAGGTCCTCTGGCAAGAGCGCCCTGGCACCCCCCTGCTCCTCCTCGTCGTCACGACCCGCGGGGACCCGGAACGGGACCTGGAGATCACCCCCACCCACCTCTGTGGGGCAGCACCCGTACCCCGCCCCCCCCCTCCCGGCGCCCGCGGCGCGGGACGGGGTACACACCTTCCTGCAAACACAGGAGGTCACCGCCGTTACGGGAGTCCACCTAGTGCGGCTCCCCCCGGCACCACCCGACGACCCCCTGGGGCCCAGGGCCCTGAGCCCTGCCCTAGACTGGGAGCTGTGGCGCGACGCGTGGGCCGCGTGGCTCCCCCGCCTCCCCTCCCAATGCCGATGGATGGCCACCGGGCTCCCGCCCATACAGGGCTGACGCCACAGCCAGCCCCCAAACCCCTTTCCCCCCCCCCCCCCCCAGAGCACTGCACAGCACTGCCCACGGCACGACACTGATGCACCGGGAGGTAGTGGGAAGGGCGCACCTGCCACCATGAAAGCCTACCAGGATAACAGTGATGTCAGACTCCGATGGCTCCCCCCAGCGGGACGACCGCCACCACCGCCAGTCCTGCTCCCGCTCCCCCGTCTCCCCGAAAGGGGCGGGGCAGACCCCCGCGGAGCGCGAGGAGCGGAGGCTGGCGGAGGCGGCGGTGCCGGTCAGGCTGCCGGCCGGACAGCTCCGACGGCCTCTGCTGACACCGGCCGTCGACCCAGGAGCCTGAGCCGGCCGAGGTGACTGCCCAAACAGCAAGCCCTGCCGCCTCGCCCTGGGAGGGGGCTCCAGACGCGCGGGGAGCGGAGACCGCAGCCCCAGCAAGCCACGCCGCGGCCCCGACGGCGGCCCCCGGCACGCCGCCAACACGGGGGGGTAGCCCCGGCGCAGGAGCCGGGCGCATCGCCGAGGGCTGCTGCAGCCGCAGAGGGGAGCGGGGAGGATGCGCGAGGGGTTGCGACCGCGGCCCCGGCAAGCTGCGCAACCTCCTCGGCCGGCCGCGCCGCGGCCCCCAGCACGCCACGAAAGACAGGACAGACCTCGCACCGGCCACGGGCGCCTCGCCGGCGGCCGCCGCAGCAGCAGCAGTGGGCAGGGAGGGCGCGCAGTACCGCGCCCACGTCGACCCCACCCACACCCACACCAGCCCCCCAAGGCCGTTCCCCCCCAAGCCCTTCCCCCCGGGGCGGACGCGGCACGTCCGCCCCCCGGCGCCCGAGCGCTCGCCGCCGGGCGTCACGCTGCCGCAGCTACAAAGGCAGCGGGACGCCCGGCGCGTGATCCAGGAAGGGGGGGGCGGCGCGCAGGCAGAGGTGCGTGCCAGCCACGGGAGCGCGGAGCGGGGGACAGGAGGCGACAGGGGAAGTGCCCAGGGGCACGCGCAGGGAGCGCGCCCGGGCACACGCGGCAAGGAGCAAGGGCGCAAACACGGACGGGGCACCGAGGCCAGCAGCAGCGGAGGGGGACAGAGCGCGGGCAGCAGACGGCGCAACACAGGGCAGGGAGCCGGGAAGGGGCCAGGGCATGGGAAGGGCGCGCAGGGACGCGAGCAGGGCGCCCAGGTGCATGGGGCGGAGCGAGGGACGGTGGGCGAGCGCGGGCGCAGCCAAGGGCAAGGGCACGGGCACGGAACGGGCACGGGTGCCGGCAGTGCAGGCCGGGGCGTGGGTGACAGGGGGTGCGAACCACGGCACGGGCAGGGGGATAGAGGCGTGGAGGCCGGAGGGGGGCCCAAGGGCAAGGGTAAGGGCGCCACGGGCCCCAAGGGACAGGCAGGACAGGGGCATGGGAGCCCAGGGGGGAGGGCGGGTCGAAGAGAGGGGGGCGGGGGACGTGGCACCCCCGCAGCCGGACGTGCAGCCGGTCAGGTGCATCCCCCCCGGCATCCAACAGATGCCGGCGCACCAGAACCCACCACCACCACCCCCACCACGCCCACCTCTACAACATCGACCCCGACGCCGGAGAACTCATCCCCCCCCAACCCCCACGACCCCAGCACCAGCCAGCCCCCCCCGCACCGAGGGCGGAGCCGGCGCGCATGGCCTCGGCGGGGGGGGGGAGCGGGGCGCGGCGCCGGCGCCGCAGGCACAGGGGCCGCAGGGGGAGCCGGCGCGAGGGGCAGGGGGGGCCTGGCCCTAGGACCGGGACTGGGGCACGGTCCCGGACCCCCTGGGGGATGAGGCCCTCCTCCTGGTGGGGGAGGTGTACGGGTGGTTGAGCTGGGCCAACAAGGGGACCACCAGGGGCATGAGGAACCGGCTTTTGGATGCCGTGCTCCTCCGCAGGGACGGAGGAAACCGGGAGGTACCCCAGGGGGGGTGGGCAGCCCGGGAGGACCACAAGGGGGTCCTCAGGTCAGTGATCCGGGCGGCGTGGCCCGACAGGGGGCCGACGTGGCCGGCCCTCCTGGAAGGGGGGGTAGTGCTCCGCATCACGGATGCGGTTGCCAACAACTGGCTCCCCCGGGCCTTGCGCAACGCCCTCACCCACTGGCGCTACCGCCGGCGCAACTCGCCACCGCCACAGCCTCAGCCCCCACACAAGCAGCGGCGCAGGTGACAGCCCAGACGGCGGATGCGAGAGGGTGGGGGGGAGAGTTGGGCCCCCGGACCCACGCCCCCCCCACGATACGGCGTGCCGGAGGAGTGCGCGCCACCTCCCGCGGGAGGGAGGGCGGAGACAACGAGCGCGGGGGGGAACCTACTGCCCCTGCAGCCCGCTAACCACTGACCGCTAACCCTCACGGCGGCCCTCGGCCGGCCAGCGCCCCGCGGCGACAGCGGGGAGGACAAGGGACCCCAGCGAGGGCCTGCACAAGGGTCCAGCTCTAGGTAGAGGGGGGCGGGGGAAGAGTGCGACCCCCCAGCCGACGGCTGGCCCCCGGGGCCGGGACTGCCAAGCATTCCCCCACTCGGCCGTCAGGGGGCGGCGCCAGGGGACCAGAGGCCCCCCCCCATTCCCCCCCCCTCCTCCTCAGGCCCAAGAGCGGACGGAGGCAGACCGAAGAGATGGCGGCCTCGCACCCCCTGCAAAGAGGCCGCTGCACCCGGGGTGAGGGGGCACCGCGGCCGCAACAAGCGCCCCCGGTGAACCGCCCGCACGCTCCCGCCGTCCTCGCTGCCGACCGACGGCGGACCGGCGGCGCCAAGGACGGCGCAAACGGAGCGGCCCCTTCAGAGGCCGGCCTGGCAAAGGCGGGGGCGCGAACCAGGGCGGGGGGGTTCCCCCCCCCTCCCTCCCCCCCCCGCCGCACTGACCCATTGGCGGCCGACCGGGCCGCCCTTGACGCCCACGGCCGCCCGGCAACCCCCACGGCACGAGAATCCCCTGGGGGAGCGCGCCAGAGACAACAGATGGTAGGCCGACGCCCGACGGGGTGGGGGGGCGGGGGGTGGCGGAGCGGCCCCCCCAGCCCCCCCCTCGCTCCACCCCCCAGCTTGAGGGCCACAGGAGCGACCCTCCGCCCCCCCAGAGCCGAGGGGACGCCCCCCCTCCCCCAGAAGAGACCGCGACGCGAGGGGGGGGGATGCGGCTGGACCTGCACACCGCGCGCCCCAGCGCCCCCAGCCGCCTGCTCCCGCGAGGGTCGCAGCCGACAGGCGAGCCCTTACCAGCGCGCCGGAGCGGCGCACCGACCAAGCCTTGGGGCGGCACACGGTGGCGCACCAGAACAGTATTGGGGCCGCGCCTCCCATGACCCCCCCCATGACCATTGCCCACCCGGGGAGGGCAGGGGGAGGGTTCAGGTCTGAGAGGGGCCCCAGGAGAGCGGTCCACGGGCAACCCCTGTTCCCCCCCCCCCTCTTGGGGCGGCCCCGCGACCCCGACCGAACGCGCACGCCGGGGGGGTGTGCGCCGACGACACGAGGGGGGCCAGGGTAGAGAACCGCGGGCCGACCCCCAGTGGGGGAGCAGGGAGGCCGCGGCGCGAACCTCCCCCCCTGCACCCCCCCCACCGCCCCGCAAGCCGCAGGGGTGCCGGCCCCCACCCCCCCCGAGGCAGGGGGCATGGTCCCCCCTTCCCCCGCCCCAGAGAGGAGCCGGAGCATGGCCCGCCCCCCCGCCCCAGCCGCCGGCTCCCACAGGAACCGCGGGGAACAAGCGAGCCCGCGCCAACGCGCCAGGACGCCGCACAGATCGCGCCCAGAGAAGGCGGGCGAGCACGAACCGGAGCGGTATGGGGGCCACGCCCCCCATGACCAGAACGACGCCAGTGACACCCGCTTTGTTGCCTGCCCAGGGAAGGCAGAGGGACGGAACGAGGCAGAGCGACCCCCCGCCCTACAGGCCCCCCCGGCCGCACAAACGGGGGGCACGGCGCACGCCCCCCCCCCCCCCCAGCCCGCCCCCTGGCACACGAACGCCACGGACCCGCCCCACTGGGGGCGCACAGCCCCAAGCCAGGTAGGGGGGAACCGGAACCGGACCGCCCCCCCCCACATCACGCCAGACGGAGCGAGGGACCGGGGCAGGACACGCGGAGGGGCACGGACAACGTGGAACCGCCCTACCAGCGCCCAGTGCCGGGACCGCGCGGGGTGCGCACGCCACACCACCCAGGGGGGGGGGGGCGGACGCAGGGGGAGCGCGAGCGCACCCACACGCAAAGGGCACGCAGGGACTACCAAAGAGGCAACCGGACCGAGCTCGCAGATCGCACAGACAGCGTGGAATGGCGTACCAGCCAGCGAGGGTAAGGGACACCCGGACAGGACGGCCCGCCACACGCAGCGCGAGACACGCGGGGCGGGAAGGGGGCAACGGGAGAGACACAACACCAGGTACCGGCCCGGGCCCCCAGAACCGGCCGCGAGCGCCGCGCACACACAGACGGGGCACTGCACCCGCCAAGGCAGTAGTGGCGCACTGCGCCACCCCCAAACCCCTACGCTAGGCAGCCTCCGCGCCAGCCCAAGGGGGTCCCACTGGCTACAAGCCAGTAGCACGGGCCCGGCGGCGCCCGCGCCCTGGGCGACCACGCATTAGGGGGGCGACGCGGTGGGTAAGCGCCCGCAGCCACGGCTGCAAATTCATGCACTGACCGGGGAGTGGCGAAACAGGGAAGCCGGAGAGGGACGGGGTCCGAGCCCTGTGAACCTCGGGGGACTCCGCCACCAGGGAAAGGGTGCGTCTTGGAGGGCCCTCCACCGGGACCCGGTGGGTAGGATATCACCTGGCCCGACCAGGTGGCCCCCCGGGGCCGAAAGGCGTCTAGTACCCACAAAATCAAACCTCAAACCTCAAACCCACTATGTTTGCTTCATTGGCGAAAAAGCCTTGTGAGATGGGCAGCAATCATATATGCCAAATATGGCAAAAATATGGCAGAAAACGGCCAAATAATGGGCCAAATCGGCGGCACATCATCAAAACAGCACCAATTTCGGCCAACTGGAGTGTTTCTCTGACGTTTTGGAACGAGCTTGTCATTCTAAGGGGCTGCAACATGGCCCAATTTTCCAAGCAGCAGCCAATACAAAAAGCCCGGAATGTACGGAGACTGCCTGAAAAACCGCTTCACACGCTGCTGACTCTCCAAAACAACCATCCTGGGCAAAAATAGGGAAAGATCGCGTCCTTAGAATTCGACCTGATCATTTTAAGGGGCAACATGGTAGGACTTTGGAGGCCTCTGGATTTACCCCGGGGGGCATAATGTACGGTATGGACCTGGTTTTCGATGGGGCGTCAGGGGCCCCACACCCCGACGCCCACCAGAAAACGACCCCCACGGGGGGGGATTGAACAAGCTGGAGAACCTTGCACGAGGTAGGGCTGCAAGGCAACAGTTTGGATGAGAACGGGGAGGACAAGGAAAACAAAGGCAAAAAGAACGTTGCAGAAGCGGAGAAGAAGATAACCATGAAAAAAGGGGCTCAACGGGCGCAAGCGCCGGCCGATAGGCTCCTTTTTTATGGGTCCAGCCCCACAAAAACGGAGCCTAGCGGATTCTGCCTAATGCTCCTTGCCCACTATTGTTGCCCCATTGGCGAAAAAGCCTTGTCAGATGGGCAGCAATTTTACATGCAGAATATGGCAAAAATATGGCAAAAAGCTGCCAAAAAATGCACTGTAATTCGCCGTAAATCATTAAAACGGCACCAGTTTCAGCCAACAGGAGTGTTTCTCTGTCGGTTTGGCACGAGCTTGTCATTTTGAGGGGCTGCAACGTAGCCCAATTTTGCAAGCAGCAGCCAGTACAAAATTCACCTGCAAATGTCTGGAGACTGCCCGAAAAACCGCTTAAAACGCTGCTAACCCACCAAAACGACCATCCTGGGCGAAAAAAGGGAAAAGTCGCATTCTTAGAATTCAATTTCGAACACTTTAAGGGGTAACATGGTAGGACTTTGCAGGCCTCTGGATTTTACCCCGGGGGTCGCGTAAGGTACGGTATGGACCTTGTTTTTGATGGGGCGTCGGGGCCCCACACCCCCACGCCCACCAGAGAACAGCCCCCATGGGGGGGGATTGAACAAGTGGGGGAAAGTTGCACGAGGTGGGGTCGCACGGGTGTTCAGATGAGAACAGGGAGGACAAGGAACACGAAGGCAAAAGAACCATTCAAAGGCGGACAAGGTGAAAAGCATGAAAACACGGGATCAACTGCGCCAGCGCTGGCCGCTAAGCCCCGTTTTTGTGGGCCAAGCCCCACAAATACGGAGCCCAGCGGGTGCTGCCTCCTGCCTCTTTCCCAATATCGCTGCCCCATGGGCGGAAAAGGCTTGCCAGATGGGCAGCAAGTATACATGCCAAATATGGCGAGAAAAATATGGCAACAAACTGCCAAAAAATGCTCAAAATTGACCTTAAATCACCAAAACGGCACCAGATTTGGCCACAGAGGTTGCTTTTCCGACGCTTTGGCCCAAGCTGGTCATTTCAACGGGCTATAACATGGTGCAACTTCGCAAGCAAGAGCCAATACCGA
The DNA here is from genome assembly GCA_964036045.1 of Eutreptiella sp. 'Long Island Sound 2002'. Classification (NCBI taxonomy): domain Eukaryota; phylum Euglenozoa; class Euglenophyceae; order Eutreptiales; family Eutreptiaceae; genus Eutreptiella; species Eutreptiella sp. 'Long Island Sound 2002'. The sequence continues at coordinate 131,690,888 of OZ038380.1, read as the reverse complement.
ATTCAGCCCCAAATTTCTCGGAGACTGCCCGAAAAACTGCTTGAAACGGTTCAAATTCACCAAAACGACCATCCTCGGCGGAAGAGAAGAAAAGTCGCGTTCTTAGAATTCAAATGAGATCATTTTGAGGGGCTGCATGGCAGGGTTTGGAGAAGGGCTGTCTTCTAGGGGGGGGGGCTGGCGTAACGTAGTAGTTGGTCACTGCTTCTGGCGCGGGGTCAGGGGCCCCCAACAGCCCGACCCCCACAGAAGCCAGCCCCCTGCAGGGGGGACTGGAACAAGTGGGGGAAAGTTGAACGAGGTGGGGTCGCACGGGTGTTCAGATGAGACCGGGGAGGACAAGAACACAAAGGCAAAAAGACCATTCAAAGGCGGAAAAGGAGAAAACCATGAAAACACGGGATCAACAGCGCCAGCGCCGGCCGCTAGGCTCCGTTTTTGTGGGCCAAGCCCCACAAAAACGGAGCCTAGCGGGTGCTGCCTCCTGCCTCTTGCCCAATATGGTTGCCCCATTCGCGGAAAAGGCTTGCCAGATGGGCAGCAAGTACACATGCCAAATATTGCGAAATATATGGCAAAAAACAGCCCAAAATCGCTCAAAATTGACCATAAATCATGAAACTGGCACTTAATTTGGCCAATGAGGTTGTTTTTCAGACGTTTTGGCCCGAGCCGGTCAATTCAAGGGGCTACAACATGGTGCAACTTCACAAAAAAGGGCCAATACCAAATTCAGGCCCAAATTTCCGCAGACTGCCCGAAAAAATGCTTAAAACGGTCCTAATTCACCAAAACGACCCTCATCGGCCAAAAAGGAGAAGAGTTGCGTTCTTAGAACTCGATTGCGATCATTTTAAGGGGCTGCATCAAAGGGGTTGGAGAAGGGCTGTATTACAGGGGGGGGGGTTGCGTAACGTAGTAGTTGGTCACTGCTTCTTGCGCGGGGTCAGGGGCCCCCAACACCCCGACCGCCACAGAAGCCAGCCCCCTGCGGGGGGGAATTAAACAGGCGGAGGGGGCTCCACGAGATAGGGAAGGGCAGTGTGGGGGCTGCGATTGCCTCTAAAAGATATCCTTCGGACGTGGAAGTCAAATGGCACAATATGCACATGCATGATCAGGTATTTATAACAAACAACGATGACCGTGTTGAGGAAATTGCAATGAAACAATGATACATGATATGTTGTGGAGGGTGAGGAAAAGTGGGATTAAATGAATCCTTCGTCTTTCGTGCTTGGTCTGGCTTTTCTTTGCCGGTGCAAAGCACCATCAAAAGAAACGCTTTTTTACGTTTTTAGCCGTTTTCGGGTCACCTTTCTATGTCGGAAGTGGAGCCAGGCGGTGAGAAACAAGAACAAAAACACTCCTTTGCCTTGTGTTTAAGCTAGCAGCGCAAAGACAGGGAGGGTGCATTTGGCAAGATTAGCAACACAGGTTGCAAATAGCATAAAATTGACATATTGATAACTCGGGCCTATTGTATCGGATTTTGACGAAATGAATGGCAATTTCGGTCACCTCGGGGGTATTCTTTTCATTTTTGAGCTTGTCAAGGGAGCTGTATGGGCTGAAAACCGTCCAATCGAAAAGGGGTGCCGAAACAAAATGACGGCGGTTTTTCAACTATACAGCAAGACGAAGCTTTTAGAATCATTTATAAATCTGGTATTATATCAAAAATTTGTGCACTGTAGCCCGATTTCACTTTGAACAGTCAAGATGAAAGATCGCGAATGCCGGTGACTGCGAAATGCACGCGTGCACAGCAAATAAATAATATGGCAAATAGATTTTTTGGGACTTCGGGCCGGTGGCTTATATATAGTGTTGTTCGGCACCTCAACTTTGCTGGTGCACCTTTAAATCGCATCCCTAGGTTATGTGGAATTAGTGGATGCTGTTTAAAAATTAAAACCTTGTAAAGGTCCTAACTTTCCAAAACAGCCATGATTGATCGAAACAAATATGACAGTGTGAATCAGCGCTCTGAGGTGGTCATTTAGAGGGGCTGCATCGTAGACTTTTGAAGTATGTTTCGTTTCCGGGCGCAGACTGTATATAATGGCATAAGGACTGCTTTTAGAGGGGGGCGGGCCCATTCCCCGGCCCCCCAATGAAAAGCCCCCGTTTGGGGGGGAGGTGAACAAGAGCGGATCACGGAGAATTACGGCCCGCTCCTCTTTGGGGTATGCATACCATACGGCACTTCTGCCACGATTGTGCAGCCACGTAAAATCCGTACAGATGGGTTTGTAAGCCAAAAAAACCATATGAAAACCAGCTTCACGCCTGCTAGTCTCGGTTTCTGTGGGGCAGGCCCCACAAAAACCGAGGCTAGCCACTGTTCTTTCTTGCAAACAATGCATTGAGAGGTACCAATACCCTCAAATGGGTTGAATGTGCGCTTTTAGTAACATTTTGCCCCATTTTGCTACAAAACTGCCCCAAAAACGCTCAAAACTGCCGCAAAACCACAGAACGGTACCGAATTTAGCAAACAAAGTTGATATGCCGACGGTTTGGCACGAGCTGATCATTTTAAGGGGCCACAACATGGGTCAAATGTGCACATGGCAGACAGTACAAAATTTAGCCCCTATTCGGCAAAGACTGGTTGAAAGACTGCTTAAAACGGTGCTATTTCACCAAAACGTCTACCAGTGGCCCAAAAATTGAGGAGGGGCGTTTTTTTTTGTTGCAATCATTTTGAGAGGCATATGTACCACATTTTGAGAACGGCAAAAAAAAAGTGCGCGATCTGCCATCAACACACTTGTCAGTCGTGAATTGCGCTTCAGCGGGTACCCTTCCCGCCGAAGCCGAATCACTACGGCTCCTGCGGGGGAGATTGAACAAGAGCTGATCACAGAGAATTAGCGCCGAGGACAGGTTTCAAGGTGTGTAGTAGGTCAGGGTGAGCAAGGTGTTGCGTCAGCTTTCACGTGAGGGTTTTTAAGCCAAAAAAACCATATGAAAACTAGCTTGACGCCTGCTAGTCTCGGTTTCTGTGGGGCAAGCCCCACAGTAACCGAGCCTAGGCACTGCTCCTTCTTGCAAACTTTGCATCGAGGGGCAACGATACCCATAAACGGGTTGAACGTGCGCTTTTAGTAACAATTTTCCTCATTTTGCTTCAAAACTGCCCCAAAAACGCTCAAAACTGCCGCAAAACCACAAAAGCACAACAAAATTTGGCAAACAAAGTTGATTTCCCGACGTTTTGTCCTGAGCCGATAATTCTAAGGGGTGGCAACATGGGTCCAGTCCCCGCACCGCAGCTAGTACAAGAATCAGCCCCTATTTGCTGGAGACTGATTGATAAACTGCTTAAAACGGTGCTATTTCGCCAAAACGACTACAAGTGGCCCGAGAGATGAAAAGTCACGTAGTTGTATTTGCGCTGCGATCTTTTTCAGGGGCCTGCGGGGGTGCGAAAAAAAATGTCGCTGGTTGACAATTGGTAACCTAGTTATCCGGACATTGCGCCTCGGCGGGCACCCTCCCCGCCTCAGCCAATCTGGTCGGCCCCTGCGGGGGAGAGTGAACAAGAACTGATCACGGAGAATTAGCGCTGAGGACAAGTTTCAAGATGTGTAGCAGGTCAGGGGAAGCAAGGTGTTACCTCAGCTTTCACGTCGAGGTTTGTAAGCCAAAAAAAACCATATGAAAACCAGCTTCACGCCTGCTAGTCTCGGTTTCACTGAGGCAAGCCCCACAGAAACCGAGACTAGCCACTGCTCCTTCCTGCAAACTGTGCATCAAGGGGAACCGATACCCTCAAACGGGTTGAACCTACGCTTTTAGTAACAATTTGACCCCATTCCGTTACAAAACTGCCCCAAAAACGCTCAACACTTGTGCAAACCCACAAAATGGGACCCAATCTGTCAAACAAAGATGATTTCCTGATGTTTTGGCACGGGCCAATCATTTCAAGGCGTAACAACATGGGTCGAGCCTGCTCATGGCAGCCAGTACAAAATTCAGCCCCTATTCGGCGTAGACTCGTTGAAAAACCGCTTAAAACGGCGCTATTTCACCAAAACGACTAGCATTGGCCCAAAAATCGAAAGGTCGCGTAGTTGTATTTTCACCGCGATCATTTTTTAGGGCATATGCGATATTTTTTGCGGGGGTGCGAAAAAAAATGTCTCTGGTTGACAATTGGTAACCTAGTGGTCCGGACATTGTGCCTGGCCTGTGCCTGTCGCGTTTCCCTGTTTGCCCCCAACCAAGGCACTGTTCACCCCACCACCTTGTGGGTCGTGCTAGGGCCATTCCACATATAATAGTGTCATCCTGAAAAAAAATTCGCAAAAGGTGAAAAAGCCAAATCGCTAACTCATCAAACATATGCTTTTCCTGATATATGAACAACTAGCCACGGTATTGAAAATTCATTGTTCCTCGGAAAATAAAACAAGTTTAAGTAAAACTCAAACGGTACTGCAGCTGCACCCATTGGCTGTGCTGGGCTACGGGATGGTGGCCTGGGGTATGGTGTTGGGGCTATAGCTACGCTGTGGTCAACGGGGGGGGCAGCCTATTGAGCACTTCACAGTCAGCAAAATCCGTCTTACACCAAAACCTGTTGTCATCAACGATTGAAAGGCTTTTCTGCTGCACCAAAGATGAAAGGCAGCAGGCATGGCACACAGTGAACAGTGCACCATTGTGCGTCTTTCAAAGTTCCAACCACTGCCACTGTAGCAGTGACATAGCCGCGCCACATATACAAAACAGGGCTGTGGCTGAGCCCCAAGGGCATCACGAGAGCAACCTTTCAAATTAATATACAAACACAAACAAAGGCCTTCTCAAAAGGCTAGCAGAGCCAATGCACATATATAAGTCGACGTCCTTATGTCTGGTCGAAAAGGACCAAAACTGTCATCACACAGAACCACACAGGACGTGATCGAACACTTGTAACAGAAATGGTCAAAACCGAGGCAAAGGTGCACATAGTTGCAACCTTTCAAGCACAAACACAGTGCTTTCGGGCCCAAACAGGCCTCTGACACATAAGTCATTTTTACATGCAACGCATCCTGAGACTGGCAGATGGGAGATTTTGGCAACAACTAAAAACAACAAGAAGAACTGCAAGAAGAGAGGGAAACTAAACAGGTAGTGTATGCATACGGGCGCATCCCTTCAGCGCCTTCCGCACTCAGATGAGAAGGGCACGCTGGCGTCCACAATGGTGTGTCGACACTCGACGCAAGTCCAGCTGGTGAAGTTCTCCATGGTGCGCGGTACACAGCGTACGAACTTTGTGATCCCATGCTTGTCAAAGAGTCTGTCAACATCGAACATGGAAAGGAACATGGAACTTAGCAGTTGGGGCGCCCACAGTTGTGAACTCTCCGCAGTAGAGTGCGTGACTGATCGATCCTTCAAAGCATAGACTCGCTTCGGGGGAACATCAAGGATAAGCTGGTCGTGAATTAGTGCCTTGGAGCCTGCTTTGTGTAGAGTCAGCAAACGCCATCTGTCGTCAGAGGTTGAAATCACGCTGGCTTTCGCTCCTTGTCCAGTACTGACCTTCGTGCATTGGCGACCCGAACTCGTCGCCGTTCACTATGGCAGGCGGCGGCGTTTCACAGGCCACCTCCACGCACCAGAAGGGGGCTCTCCCAAACTTACGCAAAAATGCAGACCTGTAGTTTTCGGCGTCCAGCCAGGCAGTCTGCTGCGCCCATGCCGTTGTTAAACTTCATGTACAGTACAGGGAGATTGCGAAATTGTAACAGGTTGCTGCAAATCGGAGAGCGGCACGCGTGATCAACTGATTGTTGTATGCACCGCACAGACCACTGTCACCACCGAAGATGACCATACCGATGTTCTGCACCCCACGCTTGTTCAGCAGTGGCAGCTCGGCAGCGTCACTGCCCTCCAGGCGGCCGACACCATCGCCGAAAACACCCTGGCGAGCATAGGAGAAGGGACGAGCCTCCACAACAGCCTGCTGGGCACGACGAAGCTTAGCGTAAGCCACCAACTTCATGGCATCAGTAATCTGTTTGGAGTTTTTTGACAGTTGTAAGACAGTCACGGAGCTCAGCAGCAGTATGCGGGATTCTTCTCGCTGGCCTTGGCAGCGGTGACCTTGACAAAACCCATAGTCACAGGTGTCGAACAAGACGATGCTACCATGAAACACTAACGTACTTGGTACCCATGTTATCCCACGAGCAGCAAAACATGTACGCGTGTCTAAACAAACCCTGAAATGACAGTAATCAATAATGATAAACATATACAGACATACAACAGCAATCAAATATCGAAGACATGATAAATGCAAATAATCGCAAATCCTACAGGCGCAATGCATCTGCGACTATCTGCGCTTACCTGTGCCTGTGACCTCCTGCAGTACCTTTTTCTTTCACGTTATATTAATTATCACTTCACAGATTTTCCGATGTCAGCAGCATTGTCTGCAGCTGAGATTGCGCAACTACGAATTCTCCTGAGGTCTCATCAAAATCAACGCCGTCCAATTTCTTCGTCAATCTGCCGAAATGGCGCATCTTGCTATTTTTTCCAGAACCAGCAATGTTGGTTCCGTCATGATCACCTACCTTCAACTGCCTGCCGAAATCGCCAACCTCATGGCCACATCTTTCAGAAGCCCGCTGGTCAAGTCCGTTCGCAGACAGACTCCAGCACTGCCGATCACTCACCGTCATCATTCACAGAAAACGCCGTGACTGTCCATGCTGATTTCACTGCTCAATCCAACGGAGAACTGTCAAGCGCTTGCGATCATTCACCGACATCATATACTGGACACGCCGTGAGTGTGCCCACTGAACGTCCTGTTCCTTGTGGCCAAATTTCTCAAAAGCCCGCTGTTCAAGTCTGTCCGCAGACAGAATTAAGCGAAGCCAATCATTCACCATTTTCATTCACTGTAGGCGCGGTGACTGTCCATGATGATTACACTACTCAATCAAACGGAGAACTGTGGAGGATGAGCATGAGAGGATTTACCAGAAGGTGGTGGAAGAGCATGAACGGTATATGGAGAGAGCAGTACCATACAAGTTGCTTGGGTACATCCGGGAGCTCGCGAAGGCTGGACGGCCGCAGGGGATCCGAGCTGTGAGGCTACAGGATGGCAGAGTCACGGGCAACAAACGGGAGGTGCGGGAAGAGGTGGCGCACAGCTTCCGGGAGCAGGACAACCAGGGGCAGCAGGGGCTCAGCAAAACCACGCGGAGGATGGTCCGGGCGCTGCCGACGGTGTTCACGGAAGAGCAGAGCTAGGCCATACACCGCAGCAGGGTGACGCTGGGGGAAATACGGGACGCGCTACGGGCTCTTAAGAGGAGAAAGAGCCCGGGGGTGGACCAACTGGTGGCGGGGGCATACCAAAACCTCGGGGCACCTGAACTGGATGGTCTGGCGTAGAGGCTGGCGGAGGTTTTGCGCACAGGCAAGCCCGCGGTGGAGTGGGGGGGCAAGGTGCGGCCCCTGTGTAAGAAAGGCGATCACCTCAGCCCGGGGAACTGGAGGCCCATATGCTGTGCTGCCACGGAGGCCAAGCTGGTGTGGATGGTGGTTTTCAGGAGGATGCAGCGGAGGCTGTATGCAGCAGGGGTCATTCCAGACAACATGTGGAGGTCCGTGCCTGTCAGGTCCACACGGGAAGCAAGCTTCCCGTATGACATGTACCTCGATGATGAGGACCTGGAGGCTTTCATGGCGTCCGTGCACGTGAAGAGGGCGTTCCTCAACACGCCGCACAGGCTCATAGAGGAGGTATGGCGGCAATTGGGGCTCCCGTACGGTGACTTCGTAAGGAAGTATCTGCGCACAAGAAGGTACACAGACGCCACGGGGAAGGGATGTACGGAGTGGGCAACCCCAGGTAGCGGTGTGACACAGGGCGGGGTAGAGGGCCCCTTCCTGTCCATGCTGGCCATGCTCCCACTGATGAGCTGGATAGCACTGGAGTATCCAGAGCTGGCGAGTGCGCCACACACGTCACCGGCGCAGGGGTACGTGGATGATGCGGTACCCATGGCCTGGGACGAAAAGGCCCAGCAGGTGGTGCAGGACCTGATGCAGAGGTATGGCAGGGATAACCACCTTGTCTGAAGCGCGCAGATGTTGGCAGTCCTGAGGACGGGTGGCGAGGGTGGTATGGCACTGGATGTGGGAGAAGGGGTGGCATGGCTGGAGAGGGCAGAGGAAGCGGTGGTGCTGGGACATGTACAGTCCATGAGGGCGAACGGCATCAGGCTACCAGAAAAACTGCTCAGGGGGTTCGAGGCGATGATGGTAGTTCTCCGGAACCACCCCCCTGTCGGTGCAGACAACCCTGTACCACCTCCGAGCAGTGCTCAATGCGGCGATAGGGACCTCCCGTACTGCAGGGGGCAGCTGGAGGATCTGGAGGTGGAAGTGCGGAGACTCATCAGGGGTTATGAGGGGATACCCACGGAGGTGCCATGGTGTGTGTTGCGATCGCTGAAATATTATGGGGAGGGGATGCCCACGGCGGGGGAGTCGTACAGGGCACATACGGCAGGACCGCTGAACAGTATGTGCCACAATCAGGAGGCGCTGGTGCGCCGAGTGTGCTACCATGCGGTCGCGGAGGTGCAGAAGGAGGAGAACGTGTGCCCACGCTTTGTGTGGCACAGACAAAGGCAGTTGGCGGCGGGGAAGAAGGAGCACATGTGGCGCGTCCTACAGGCAGTGTTGCCGGGGGAGGAGTACATGTTGCCGACCAACAGGACGTGCGGCAGGCGTGGACCGGTCCTCATGCTGGACGTGGACTTCGGAGGGGCAGCGCACGGAAGCGTAAGGCGGGTCATGAAGGAAGGAGTGAGTTTGGAGGTGTTGCACCTGCGCAGGAAGGATATGAAGAAGTACAGAAAGGCAGGGCTCCATCATGCAGAGTTCTATAGAGACCAAGGGGTCGTGAAATGGGGTGTATACAAGTGGATGATGAGGCAAGGGAGAGGACAAGAAGCCCGCGCCAGGTGGGACAAGCGGATGCGAAAGATGTGGAAAGAAAGGGTGGCGCAATGGGGGATCCAGAGGAAGAAACCAAGACGCGGGAGAGGGGCAGGAGCAGTACAAGAGAAGGTGCTGGACAGGGGAGAGAGAGGCAAGGCCAGGCCGGGCATACTGTTGTGTGCACCTCTGGGACTCCAGGGGCGGAGGGGGAAGGTACAAAGTACGAGCGGGCAGCCTACGATGTCCATGCGGATATGGTCCGGAAAGACAACTTCCTGCTGGGGGCAGGACAGGGGGACCAGTGCTGGAAATGCACCAAGGAGGCGAGGCAGGTACCGTGGCTGGTGCTGAGAATGACGGCATGGGCGTTCCAGACCGCAACCAGGCGCACTACAGATGCCAAAGGACAGTGGTCGGGGCCGGTGCTACGGCTGCCAAGGGAGGTGCAGGAGGATGAGGAGGCCCAGGGGAGTATGGAGGTGTGTGGTGGGGGGAGGAACGGGAGGGGAAAAGGACAGGAGTCCAGATCGGATGGGACAACGTGCGAAGGCTGCAGGAAGAGGATGATGGGGTGGCGGTGAGTTTTCGGATGACGGACACGGGGCGGCCCGAGGAGGAGGCGCCCATAGTGCCCGTGGGCCACAAGTGTGGGGAAAGTGCGAGGAGGATCAGGCTGATCGTCCACGGGTTGCCGGCCAACAGGGTATGGTACCTGGTGCTTGTACAGGCATACCTGGGACAAAGCAGGGCGAAAGGAGAAAGGGCATGGTGTCAAGGGGTGGTGGTGACGAAAGGCTGGAAGGCAAGGACAGACAATAAGTGGGCAGTGTACCAAGGTGTGAAAGAACTGAGCGTCGAGGAGGGAGCGCGGGAGTATCACATTGGCCGGCACAATGTGTACCGCCACTACCTGAGGGGGGTGCTGCGCACACAGGAGCGCACGGATGGTAGCGTGGTGGGCTTTCTGGACGGGTCCAGGGTGGAAGGGCAGCCTCCCAAGGCAGGGGCAGCGGCTATACAGGTCAAGGGGGTAGGACGAGAGATGGAAAGCATGGTTCACAAGATGGTGTACGGGTCCGGCGTCCCATGGAGAAGTGCAAACGGTGGCAGATGTGGTTGGGAAGATGGGGGGGGACGTACAGGAAGTGTGGATGGTCGTGGACGCGGAGGCAGACATGGCGTCCCTCAAGAGACTAGCCGGCAGGCCGCTACATGAGGCCTTGGGCACGAGGCTGGCATCGCTGGTGTACACGATATTGCACAGGCTGGAGATGAGAAAAGGGCCCCTGGTCATACACATGGTGAAGCAGGAGTCACATCTAGCGCGGGTAGGGAATCATGAGGCGAATGGAGCGGCACAAGCAGTGAACAAGGAGCAGCAACCAGAATGGAGGGTGCCGGAGCGAAGGGAGCACCTCCACTTGATACGTACACCACCAAGGCTGGGGTATTAGGAGAGAGCTAGATTGGTGGTGCAGGAAGACAGGGGCAGACAGAGGCTGCGAGTGTACCCACAGCCAGTGCACATGCTAGCTCAGGTGCGAGGGGGGCCGGAAGTGGTAGAGGCCAGGGAGTAATTCGAGGGAAAAGGTGAGACAGCAGGTCCACTACCCCAACGTGCTGAGGCCAGAAACACTACGGAAAAGACTGCACTCCAGGCAGCTGCAGGCAGTCACGGGTCAGGTGCCAGTGCGGGAGACGATGATGAGGTGGTACAGGCATAGGGGTATGGATCTCCCCAAGGAGTACATGCGATGCCACTGCGGCCGCGAGCTGAAAACGTATGAGCAGTTCATGCGATGAGAGTGGTATAGGGGGATGGAGGGGCCGTGGGTAGGAGATCGGGACGGTCCGCTGCCCAAGAAGGGTGAGAGAGGCAGGAGAGAGATGGGGAGAGAGCTGGGCAAGAAGGGGAATCACAAGGGGCCTTGGCACATGGTGATCGTGAAATCGCTATGGAGGCGGCTCCAATGGCATACGGTGGCGCCGGAAGTCGTGACCCACAGGCTGTTGCGGCGTCAGGTCGAGCATCTGCAGGAGCGCGTGGCGTGCAGGGAGGCCCAATTGGAGGCAGGGGCGGAGGACATGAGAGACCTGGTCACCAAAAGATCGGAGATGGCGTTGGTCAGGTACAACGCGCAAGTCACCATGATGGAAGTGCGGCCTCAGCCAGACTGGCGGCTATGGCAGTCGGAGGGAGCGCGAGATGAGGAGGAACAGGAGGGCCACGAGCAGAGGGAGCGCCTGATGGCACGCAGCCGGAAGGGAGTCCGGCAGATATGAGATCAGGAGGGGAAAAGAGGCAAAGCGGAGGTAAGCTGGTGCGCAATGGGGAAGCTGCTGGTGGCGGGTCGCCTGCGGCTGGGGAGAGCGAGGGCGAGGAGTCAGCCAACGCTCGGACTGAGAGAGCCAGGACGAGCTGGTCCGAGCCCCTGGGCGAGGGCAGCCGGGGCGGAAGGCAGAAACACGGAGGTGGCCCTCTGCACTGGAGCATCCGGGGCAAGTGGCCCAACCGGGTACCTGGGCTCGTGGAACCAAGGCACACGAGGAAGGTGGGCGCCGGCCTGGTGCCGCTTGAGAGGGGGTACAAAAGAAAGAGGCCGCAGGGGAGGGCCGAAAGCATCCGTAGAGGCGGAAGCGAGCACAGTGGGAAGAATGGAGGCGAAAGAGATGGCGAGTGAACAAGGGTGTCGGGGGCAGAGCAGGGGGCGCGCAGGCGCCCATCAGATGAGGGACAGTCCAGACGAACGGGGACGCGGTGGTGTATCCGGCCCAGGAAGAAGGCCGGGGACAACGGGAGGACGCCCCCGGAAATGAGCATCCAGTGTGCGGGGTCAGGACGAGCAGGAGGAACAGGCGGCATGCGCTGCGCACGTCGCAAGGCAAGGCAGGAGGAAAAGGAGGCCCCAGGGGATGGGGCAAGCAGATGCAGGCCCCGGGTAAACAGACATGGGCGGAGGAGCAGCCAAGAGGACCCGGGGGGCGCACACCGACAAGTTGTGCGTGACACAGAGTACGAGGACAAGGACAAGAGGGTCAAGTACGTGCCCAGAGGGAGGGTGGCAGATTGAGAAGGGGCAGTAGTACGCAGAAGCGTGGACGACGTCGTGGACCAAAAAGCCTGTGCACAGCAGGCCAAGAGCACAGCACACGTAGGGCGCACGAACCATGGCACGGTGGGGACCGCCACGTGCGGTGCGCTGGTTGAGGGGGGGGAGTGGCGGCACGGCAAGAGACGTGATGCCATGTGCTGCAGAAAGATGTCCCACACGCCTGAGCCGAAGTCCAGCCCGTCATTGGCGGCGGCGGCCACGCCTACAGCGCAGACTCGGAGAGGGTACAGGGGGCTGGGGCTGGTCGGGGTGAGGGTCGGCGTCGCCAGAAGGCAGGCGGCCCCACCCCCCAGCCCCCCTCACCGATGCACTCGGCCTCCTCCGCTGTTGTGTTGTCGCCCCCGTTTCCGGAGAGTCCGGAGACAGTGCAGCAGGAGGGACGGCGAGGAGAAGGGCAGGGGCAGAAGGGAGAGGCCGCAGCAGGGACGGGGGAGGGAGGGAACTGAAGCCGATTCCGATCCCATTTGGCTGAACTCTATCCTACACTTTACCGATTTCAGGAATTTCAGCAGTTTTCGGGTATAAATTCAGGGGAATTCCGAATTTATATTACTTATAAGTCACAGGATGGCATATTTCACATTTCTAGTTCAGACCAGGCCTGCTGTGTGTGTGTGCGCCCTTCTCGTCTCCCTGCTGGCGTGCGCGTGCTCTGTGTTCTTTAATGCGGGCCGATCGTTTCAAAATTCTTCCCAACAGGTGCTAATAGTGTTAGTTCGATCCTGTTGCGGAAATGGAAATGAATCGGAAGCTAAGACACCTCCAGTGGAAGATAGGAGGCCCGAATTCGAGTCTGGCTAAACCCTGGTGTGGTTCGATCCGCCCACACCGGCTGTCGGTCACTGACTGGTAGACGTTAATGGGCGCATCTGCTTCAGCAGTGCCACGCCTACGTGTATGGGGGATCACGAGTCCCTGGAAGTTGGAGGAGTCCTAGTGGAAGTGAAGTGGAAGTGGATGTGGCTGACGTAGGCGCAGGGGAAGGCAAGAAAGTAACTCGGTCGTTGCTCCGCAAGGCAAAGCAATTCGTCATTCCTTGGCTTATCATTTGTTTGCTTTGCATGTGTCATGACAACTTGATCTCCCATGGAATCGGAGAGGGTGAGTGTTTGGTGATTGTGTGTGTTGAACATGTTGTGTGCGCGTTCAATGGGTGAACATGCTAAAGGTGGAGAATTGGACTTATGCCCTGATTGTTAACCTCTCTTTTGCCGTCTTACTTCGTTGACCTTCGGTGAATTCATATCATTCGTCAAACATGGTTGGTGATCCACTATCCTTTTCTTGGCAGCAAGCAATAGGGCATGAGTTCACTTAATTTGGCAATTGGATATAGGGACAATCGTCTGTCAAGGTTGGGGATTCTCACTCCAAGTGCATGAATGCTCTCCTAGTAGCATGCATGGAACTCCTTCGGTGTCACACAAACATGCAAAAAGGCAATATTGATTTCACTTGTTCATGTTTGGATGGTTTCTAATGCACATGATGATTGTGGTTGCCTATGCGATCGGGTCCCAAGCAATTAGGCACCAAGTGATGGGACCGAGTGGCATGTCCAAGGATGTGAGGGCATGAGACATATGTTGTGTGTTGGCTTTTCTACTCATGTCTTTGGTTCGCGACACTCTAACCGTGGGGAGCCCAGCAATTGATATGTAGCACACACTAAACATGTGAGGTTTGGTGGACTGGCCCTTCTTGATGTCTTCTTTGCAAGCAGCAAGTAAACAAGTCAAGCCTATTCACGTGCTGGCCATGGTGTATGACATTGCTGAGTGACGGGCACCCGGCGTCCGGTGTGGAGTACCGAAGCATTGCCATCATGACAATATATATGTCACACATGCCGGGTGAAGAATAGTGTTTGCCATTGCCGTGAGGTCACTCTCCCGACTCATATTTAGTGATCCTCATTGCAAGTCCTTCGTATGTACACATTGATGACTCACGAGGGTGGGCAAGTCATGTATGTGACCATTCCGTACTTTGTGTGCATGGAGGCCATGGTGTTATGGTTGATCTACGGTGAGAATATTCCTTATGTTTGGAACCAATGTTGATTACTCCACTTTTCCATCTAGTGGGCAAGGGTAAGGATGGGCCATGTGTGCTCAAGCTTCGCGAGGAATGCAATGATGCCATTGTGTTTTATATGCTTTCCTTTGTGTGTTGCCATACACCTAATAAACGGTATCAATTTGTGTCATGCATGATCATTCGTGAACCAATGAGTCTTCTTAAGCCGTTGTATCGGGATTGTGTGCACATGGCGTCATACGTCGGTAACGGAACGCATTCCGAGTGTGCATGGTCTATAAATCGATTCTTGGAGTAGGGATGCATCATCGTCTTCGATAATCGCATATCTTCTTCCAGGGCTTCATCTCCATTTCTACCTCTCAACTCCTTTGCCCGACATTGTCATTGTTTGTTCCCTTCTCCATGACCTTCATGTATTGATGGATCCAAGTGCCTCCGTCCACAACACTTTTGTCACCTTGAATTGGTGGAACACGTATTTGGATTTCCATTGCCAAGGGTTGCCAAGGGGTGTGTTTGTGGGACATTTTCGGAATTTGCAAACTGGTGATCTGTAAGCATGGAAGCATTGGTGAGATCTAGGACAATGGGTGTCACGGGGAAGAGGGTAGAAAGATCCGGAATAGGCGGTAGACCCCGCACAATGGCAGGGATCGGTTCTACGGACCTTCATTATGGTAGCAGAGGTCTACCTGCCGCCTATCGCCACCCGGGGAACTTGGGCCCCCATGAGCCCTGCCAAAGTGGACCCTGGGTAACCATCAATGACACCATCTGGAAATCAGTGGTTGAAGCCCGAGAGGAAGGAAGGCATTCGGGAAGAAGAGTGGGTACGGTCTAGACATGGAAGACATCGTCTCTTTTTTTGAAGGCGTATGCCGAAAACGATGCCATCTCCGAGTACCCGCGGAAGAATCAGACAAGGAGGTCACGAGCTGCAGCAGTGGCTCAAAGACCCGGCGCTACCGCAAACGCAGTTCGCCAAAACTGTCCAAGAAGGATGGGGAATCGGCAATGGAAATGCCGCCGAGCCCTGTCCACCGGATGTTCAGTGCTCCGTCGGACCCCGAGGGATATCATAGTTGTTACCCTTCAGATGGTGCCGGCGCAGAGCCAGATTTCTCGGCGGGGCGATCACACACCGTCCCGAATCCTGAACCTGATCATGATGCAGAACGGGAAACGTTGCCGCGAAGGTCGGCAACAACACGAGTCCGAAGGCATACCGAGTTCGGTATGATGGGAGCGGAGGCAGGAAGGATGGACAGTGACCGGACGGGCCACAGCTTAATTGGCAGAGGAGAAGAGCGGGGAGCTCCGGGAAGTCCACCGCAGGATGGCCGTGACGGCGAAGAGGATGGTCGACATACACACAAGGACGCCAAGGAAGTGGCGTGCGGGGACGGGGCGCGTGAAGATCACTGCCATTGCCGACATGTGGACTTCCTCATCGGGAGTTATCCCCGGGTGGGCAAAGATGCCATTATTCAAAGGATCGACAAGTTGGACGACACCACGGGTGGAATTCTTGAGGTCTAGGCCATCTTCAACAACACTCTAAAGAGTATCCGATCACTTCAAGAGGACTACGTGGCCAAGCTGGAGACAATGCTGGTACAGCAGCAAGGAATTGTGGACGAAATGATCAAGTACCTGGACAACGTCGAGGACAGGATGAAGGAGTTGGAGAGGCGTGCAGGAGTCCCGGCACCAGATCCTGATCTACCACAGGATGCTGCGCCGGAGTCTTTGGTGAGGCGGTTGGCGACATTGAGGACAGCTGGTGAAGGAGTGCCGCCCATGGAGAGTCCATGGAGTCGGCGCAAAACAGTCCGCCACGGTTTGACCCCTCATTGTTGAGGCACATCCCGCTTTTCTCGGCCAGTGTCATGTTGGGAGGGAAGAGGCCAGAAAAAGGCTCGGGGACTGGTACGCCCAAGCGTGATACCCCCGAAGGGACAGGTGAGATTGACATGAGCAGCCCGCCAGCCGCTGGTACGTTTGATGCTTGTGCAGCGTATGAGCGCTGGGTCGCTGAAATGGAGTCGGAAATACGTGGATGATCAAGTGGAGATCATGGGTGCAAGATCCGCGGTCGGGCATATAGACCATGGTCGGTCCGAGCATGGAAGAAACCAAATCTGAACCACGAGCAGACATGGAGATCCGAGGAGTCTACTCCCACTCCACAGGCAATGGGAGTGGTGGAAGTATCCATCTTGGGGGCGTCATTGCTTCAGATGTTCGAGACGCTGTACGTATCGAAGACCTCCGGGGTGTGAAAATACCCCGTTATGACGCCAACCCCGCCAACTTCGACGATTTCATCCTAGATTGGGAAGACTTTGCCGAGGAAGGTGTTGGTGAGATGCGGTTCCGATAGGATGCTCGAGACAAGTGGGCATGTTGTACTTTCCCACACCGTTTGGCCCCGGAGTTGAAGGCGGATTTGCGTGACGCAATTCGGGAGAAGAAGATCGGTACGGAGGAGCAGTGTTTGGACTGGTTGGAGCAAGAAGAAGGGGTGGACACCCCCTACCAAAAGCTCGATGACTTATGGGCAATACCTCTCAGCTTGCAACGTGGGGAGCTGCAGCTGAGGGAGTCGAGGTGATATCTTCGAAAGTACCGCCGACTTCTAAAGCAAGTTGAGGATTGGTCGGAATCACGCGAGACTTGCCACTTCTTGCGGGATGTCCTTCCAGCCTATTGGAAGAAACAGGTGGAAGACGAGGAGAAGAAGCGGGCAAAGAAACATACGGCAGTACGCATCATGTCGGCGGAGGAGCAGGACCCGGGCATTATGGAATGTTTCCGACAGAACCTAGGAGCGCCGGAGCGGATGATTTCGTTGAAGAATTCCGTGTACTTGGAGGTGTTTGGCGAGACCGCGGGCGGACGTCTTTTTCGACTAAACAACGTCGAATGGAGACGCGGGGAAAAGCTGAAGTTGCAGATGATACCCGCGTGAATGAGCCTAGACCCAATCATCCAGTACGTGAGCGTCAAATTGAAGCTCAACTCCAAGAATGAAGCGCATATTAAAGACCGTCACAATCTTGGGAACCATGATCGCCGTGAAGATCGACATTATGGAGAGGTCCAGGATGATCGCGGCGGGAGTTCCAAGGATGCCGGGGGCTAGAGTATGACCCGGGAAGATCATGAGGAAGCGCATTTCTTCCTGTTTGTGGCGCACAACGCGAAGGAGCATGGGAAAGACAAGTCAAAGTGGAGGAGAGCACCACCCCGTGGAGGAATGGGGAAACTGCCGCGGAGAATCGGCAATCCGCCGCTCTCCTTCAAGGAATACCGGCGGAAACATGACAAATGCTGGATCTGTTATGGGAAGAACCTCCCACACAAACACGATCATAAGACGTGCAAGATCTACGCGGAGGACAAGAAGGCTTATTTCCAAGCCCGGCCCGAGAGGGTGCCCAAAGACAAGCGTATAGAGGCTTGGAAGCGTGGGCAAAGTGCTGGTGGACGCTCGGGAGGACAAAGGCATGGCAGTGACCGCCGAGTTTGACAAATCGGGGACATCGCTGATTCGTTAATGCGGGGCATAGAGGCGCTCAAGGCCTTGCAGGACGAAGGAAGTGCCCCATGGCCGGAAGATTCGCAGCAAGACGGGGCTGCGGTCGATCGAACTTGGAGAAGCCCCCACGGGAGTTGGACACCGGAGGACTCTCCTCCGAAAATCAGTGGAATCCAATCGAAGAAGGCATCTACGGTGCCGAAGAAGGTTCCGAAGGAGCCAAAGCCACTGAGTCCAACCAGTGCTAATCCCTGGGACGCCCTGCAAAGGGAAGTACAAGTGGATATTGGCAGCTGGGACAAGAAGGTTGGAGAGACCACGGAGAGTCCCGTGGATGGGCAGGACCAACCCAAAATCTATGAGATACGTGATCACACGTTGGAAGTCCTTATGCACCCGTCCGTGCTAGAGTTGCATGCTGTGAGAGTCGTCCGTACACCATATGGCAATGAGCGGCAATTGCACTTGAAGGTGTGGGTAATGTGTGGACGGAAGGAAGTGATCGCGGATGTCTTGGTGGATACAGGGGCCCAGGTAAGCTTGGTGCGGGATGGACTGTTTCCGGACACCTGTCTGAAGAGCAGTGACCGACCAGTGCGCCTCAAGGTCGCAAACGGCGAGATCATGGGTAGAGGAGCCCGTGATCCCGAACTTGGCCTGGAATTTAGGGAGCATGACCGATTGAGGTTTGAGGTTTGAGGTTTGATTTTGCGGGTACTAGGCCCCGGGGAGCCACCTGGTCGGGCCAGGTGATATCCTCCCCACGGGGTCCTAGTAGGGGGCCCTCCAAGACGCACCTCCTGCCTGGTGGCGGAGTCCCCCGGCTTCACAGGGCTCGGAGCCCCGTCCCTCCCCGGCTTCCCCGTTTCGCCACTCCCCGGTCAGTGCATCCATTCACAGCTGTGGCTGCGGGCGCTTACCCACCGCATCGCCCCCCTAATGCGTGGTCGCCCGGGGCGCCGGCGCCGCCGGGCTCGTGCTACTGGCTTGTCGCCAGTGGGACCCCCTTGGGCTGGCGCGGAGGCTGCCTTCCCTAGGGGTTGGGCCCTGGCGCAGTGCGCCACTACTGCCTTGGCGGACGCAGTGCCCCGTCCGTGTGTGCGCGGCGCTCGCGGCTGGTTCGGAAGGCTCGGGCTGGTACCTGGTGTTGTGTCTCTCCCGTTTCCCCCTTCCCGCCCCGCGTGTCCCACGCTGCGTGTGGCGGGCCGTCCTGTCCGGGTGTCCCTTACCCTCGCTCGCTAGTACGCCATTCCACGCGGTCTGTGCGATCTGCGAGCTCGGTCTGGTTGCCTTTCTGGTAGTCCCCGCGTGCCCTTTGCGTGTGTGTGCGCTCGTGCTCCCGCGGCGTCCGCCCCCCCCCCCCCTGGGTGGTCTGGTGCGCGCACCCCGCGCGGTCCCTGCACTGGGCGCTGGTAGGGCCGTTCCACGTTGGCCGTGCCCCTCCGCGTGTCCTGCCCCGGTCCCTTGCTCCATCTGGCGTGCTCGAGTAGGGGCAGCCCGGTCCCGGTTCCTCCCTACCTGGCTTGGCCTGCACGCCCTGTGGGGGCTGCGTGCCGCGGGGGTGGTGGGGGGCCGTCCCCGGGGGGGGGGGTGCCTTCCACCATTGTGAGGGGCGTCTGGTGTCAAGCTCTGTCCCTCCCCCGGCCGCCCGTCCTCTGGAGCGGGCGGCCAGGGTTCCGCGACCCGTGTGTCCCGTGTGCGGTCGCTGCGGGCGTGGGGACCCAGCACCGGCCCCACAGCGTGCACCCTTGCGGGCCGGCGTTGCTCGCTGTGGGGGTGGCGGAAGGGCGTCCCCGGGGGGGGTGCCTTCCACCATTGTGAGGGGCGTCTGAGGTCGGGCGCTCCCCCTCCCCCGACTGCACACCCACTGGGCGGGCTGTTGAGGTTCGCTACCCACGTGCTGTGGGCGCGGGCGTGTGGGTGTGGGGGCCCAACACTGTCCCCTTGGCCTGCAGGCCCTGTGGGGGCTGCCTGCCGCGGGGGTGATCGGGGGCCGTCCCCGGGGGGGGGTGGCCTGCCACCGTTGTGAGGGGCGTCTGGTGTCAGGCGCTGTCCCTCCCCCGGCCGCCCGTCCTCTGGAGCGGGCGGCCGGGTTTCCGCGACACGTGTGTTCCGGGTGCTGTCGGTGCGGGCGTGGGGACCCAGCACCGGCCCCACACCGTGCGCCCTTGCGGGCCGGCGTTGCTCGCTGTGGCAGTGGCGGAAGGGCGTCCCCGGGGGGGGTGCCTTCCACCATTGTGAGGGGCGTCTGAGGTCAGGCGCTGTCCCGGACTGCCCGCCCACTGGGCGGGCTGTTGGGGTCCGCCACCCAGGTGCTGTGGGCGCGGGTGTGTGGGTGTGGGGGCCCAAAACTGTCCCCTTGGCCTGCATGCCCTGTGGGGGCTGTGTGCCGCGGGGGTGCAGGGGGGCCGTCCCCGGGGGGGCTGGCCTGCCACAGTTGTGAGGGGCGTCTGGTGTTAGGCGCTGTCCCTCCCCCGGCCGCCCGTCCTCTGGAGCGGGCAGCCAAGGTTCCGCGACCCGTGTGTCCCGGGTGCGGTCAGTGCGGGCGTGGGGACCCAGCACCGGCCCAACAGCGTGCGCCCTTGCGGGCTGGCGTTGCTCGCTGTGGGGGTGGCGGAAGGGCGTCCCCGGGGGGGGTGCCTTCCACCATTGTGAGGGGCGTCTGAGGTCAGGCACTGTCCCTCCCCTGACTGCCTGCCCACTGGGCGGGCTGTCCGGGTGCGCCACCCACGTGCTGTGGGCGCGGGTGTGTGGCTGTGGGGGCCCAACACTGTCCCCTTGGCCTGCATGCCCTGTGTGGGCTGCGTGCCGCGGGGGTGGTGGGGGGCCGTCCCTGGGGGGGGTGGCCTGCCACCGTTGCGAGGGGGGTCTGGTGTCAGGCGCTGTCCCTTCCCCGGCCGCCCGTCCTCTGGAGCGGGCAGCTGGGGCTCCGCGACCCGTGTGTCCCGGGTGCGGTCGGTGCGGGCGTGGGGACCCAGCAACGGCCCCACAGCGTGCGCCCTTGCGGGCCGGCGATGCTCGCTGTGGGGGTGGCGGAAGGGCGTCCCCGGGGGGGGTGCCTTCCACCATTGTGAGGGGCGTCTGAGGTCAGGCGCTGTCCCTCCCCCGACTGCCCGCCCACTGGGCGGGCTGTTGGGGTCCGCCAACCACGTCCTGTAGGCGCGGGTGTGTGGCTGTGGGGGCCCAACACTGTCCCCTTGGCGTGCATGCCCTGTGGGGGCTGCGTGCCGCGGGGGTGGTGGGGGGCCGTCACCGGGGGGGGTGGCCTGCCACCGTTGCGAGGGGCGTCTGGTGTCAGGCGCTGTCCCTACCCGGCCGCCCGTCCTCTGGAGCGGGCAGCCAAGGTTCCGCGACCCGTGTGTTCCGGGTGCGGTTGGTGCGGGCGTGGGGACCCAGCACCGGCCCCACAGCGTGCACCCTTGCGGGCCGGCGTTGCTCGCTGTGGGGGTGGCGGAAGGGCGTCACCGGGGGGGACGCCTTCCACCATTGTGAGGGGCGTCTGAGGTCAGGCGCTGTCCCTCCCCTGACTGCCCGCCCATTGGGCGGGCTGTTGGCGTCCGCCACCCACGTGCTGTGGGCGCGGGTGTGTGGGTGTGGGGGCCCAAGACTGTCCCCTTGGCCTGCATGCCCCGTGGGGGCTGCGTGCCGCGGGGGTGCAGGGGGGGCGTCCCCGGGGTAAGTGGCCTGCCACCGTTGTGAGGGGCGTCTGGTGTCAGGCGCTGTCCCTCCCCCGGCCGCCCGTCCTCTGGAGCGGGCAGCCGGGGTTCCGCGACCCGTGTGTCCCGGGTGCGGTCGGTGCGGGCGTGGGGAGCCAGCACCGGCCCCACAGGGTGCGCCCTTGCGGGCCGGCAATGCTCGCTCTTGGGGTAACGGAAGGGCGTCCCCGGGGGGGGTGCCTTCCACCATTGTGAGGGGCGTCTGAGGGCAGGCGCTGTCCCTCCCCCGACTGCCCGCCCACTGGGCGGGCTGTTGGGGTCCGCCATCCACATGCTGTGGGCACACCTGTGTGGGTGTGGGGGCCCAACACTGTCCCCCTGGCCTGCCTGCGCTGTGTGGGCTGCGTGCCGCGGGGCTGGTGGGGGGCCGTCCCCCGGGGGGGGTGGCCTGCCACCGTTGTGAGGGGCGTCTGGTGTCAGGCGCTGTCCCTCCCCCGGCCGCCCGTCCTCTGGAGCAGGCAGCCGGGGTTCCGCGACCCGAGTGTCCCGGGTGCGGTCGGTGCAGGCGTGGGGACCCAGCACCGGCCCCACAGCGTGCGCCTCTGCGGGCCAGCGTTGCTCGCTGTGGGCTTGGCGGAAGGGCGTCCCCAGGGGGAGATGCCTTCCACCATTGTGAGGGGGGTCTGAGGGCAGGCGCTGTCCCTCCCCCGACTGCCCGCCCACTGGGCGGGCTGTTGGGGTCCGCCACCCACGTGCTGTGGGCGCGGGTGTGTGGGTGTGGGGGCCCAACACTGTCCCCTTGTCCTGCATGCCCTGTGGGGGCTGCGTGCTGCGGGGGTGGTGGGGGGCCGTCCCCGGGGGGGTTGGCCTGCCACTGTTGCGAGGGGCGTCTGGTGTCAGGCGCTGTCCCTCTCCCGGCCGCCCGTCCTCTGGAGCAGGCGGCCGGGGTTCCGCGACCCGAGTGTCCCGGGTGCGGTCGGTGCAGGTGTGGGGACCCAGCACCGGCCCCACAGCGTGCGCCCTTGCGAGCCGGCGTTGCTCGCTGTGGGGATGGCAGAAGGGCGTCCCCGGGAGGGGTGCCTTCCACCATTGTGAGGGGCGTCTGAGGTCAGGCGCTGTCCCTCCCCTGACTGCCCGCCCACTGGGCGGGCTGTTGGGGTCCGCCACTCACGTGCTGTGGGCGCGGGTGTGTGGCTGTGGGGGCCCAACACTGTCCCCTTGGCCTGCATGCCCTGTGGGGGCTGCGTGCCGCGGGGGTGGTGGGGGACCGTCCCCGGGGGGAGTGGCCTGCCACCGTTGTGAGGGGCGTCTGGTGTCAGGAGCTGTCCCTCTCCCGGCCGCCCGTCCTCTGGAGCGGGCAGCCGGGGTTCCGCGACCCGTGTTTCCCGGGTGCGGTTGGTGGGGCTATGGGGACCCAGCACCGGCCCCACAGCGTGCGCCCTTGCGAGCCGGCGTTGCTCGCTGTGGGGGTGGCAGAACGGCGTCCCCGGGGGGGGTGCCTTCCACCATTGTGGAGGGCGTCTGAGTTCAGGCGCTGTCCCTCTCCCGACTGCCCGCCCGCTTGGCGGGCTTTTGGGGTCCGCCACCCACGTGCTGTGGGCGCGGGTCTGTGGCTGTGGGGACCCAACACTGTCCCCTTGGCCTGCATGCCCTGTGGGGGCTGCGTGCCGCGGGGGTGGTGGGGGGCCGTCCCCGGGGGGAGTAGCCTGCCACCGTTGTGAGGGGCGTCTGGTGTCAGGCGCTGTCCCTCCCCCGGCCGCCCGTCCTCTGGAGCGGGCAGCCGGGGTTCCGCGACCCGTGTGTCCCGGGTGCGGTTGGTGCGGGTGTGGGGACCCAGCACCGGCCCCACAGCGTGCGCCCTTGCGGGCCGGCGTTGCTCGCTGTGGGGGTGGCGGAAGGGCGTCCCCAGGGGGGGTGCCTTCCACCATTGTGAGGGGCGTCTGAGGTCAGGCGCTGTCCCTCCCCCGACTGCCCGCCCACTGGGCGGGCTGTTGGGTCCGCCACCCACGTCCTGTAGGCGCGGGTGTGTGGCTGTGGGGGCCCAACACTGTCCCCTTGGCCTGCATGCCCTGTGGGGGCTGCGTGCCGCGGGGGTGGTGGGGGGCCGTCCCCGGGGGGGGTGGCCTGCCACCGTTGCGAGGGGCGTCTGGTGTCAGGCGCCGTCCCTACCCGGCCGCCCGTCCTCTGGACCGGGCGGCCAGGGTTCCGCGACCCGTGTGTTCCGGGTGCGGTCGGTGCGGGCGTGGGGACCCAGCACCGGCCCCACAGCGTGCACCCTTGCGGGCTGGCGTTGCTCGCTGTGGGGCTGGCGGAAGGGCGTCCCCGGGGGGGGCGCCTTCCACCATTGTGAGGGGCGTCTGAGGTCAGGCGCTGTCCCTCCCCTGACTGCCCGCCCATTGGGCGGGCTGTTGGCGTCCGCCACCCACGTGCTGTGGGCGCGGGTGTGTGGGTGTGGGGGCCCAACACTGTCCCCTTGGCCTGCATGCCCCGTGGGGGCTGCGTGCCGTGGGGGTGCAGGGGGGCCGTCCCCGGGGTAAGTGGCCTTCCACCGTTGTGAGGGGCGTCTGGTGTCAGGAGCTGTCCCTCACCCGGCCGCCCGTCCTCTGGAGCGGGCGGCCGGGGTTCCGCGACCCGTGTGTCCCGGGTGCGGTCGGTGCGGGCGTGGGGAGCCAGCACCAGCCCCACAGCCTGCACCCTTGCAGGCCGGCGTTGCTCGCTGTGGGGTTGGCGGAAGGGCGTCCCCGGGGGGGGTGCCCTCCACCATTGTGAGGGGCATCTGATGTCAGGCGCTGTCCCTCCCCCGACTGCCCGCCCACTGGGCGGGCTGTTGGGGTCCGCCACCCACGTGCTGTGGGCGCGGGTGTGTGGCTGTGGGGGCCCAACACTGTCCCCTTGGCCTGCATGCCCTGTGGGGGCTGCGTGCCGCGGGGGTGGTGGGGGGCCGTCCCCGGGGGGGGGAATGGCCTGCCATCGTTGTGAGGGGCGTCTGGTGTCAGGCGCTGTCCCTCCCCCGGCCGCCCGTCCTCTGGAGCGGGCAGCCGGGGTTCCGCGACCCGTGTGTCCCGGGTGCGGTCGTCGCGGGCGTGGTGACCCTGCACCGGCCCCACAGCGTGCGCCTCTGCGGGCCGGCGTTGCTCGCTGTGGGGGTCGCAGAAGGGCGTCCCCGGGGGGGGTGCCTTCCACCATTGTGAGGGGCGTCTGAGGGCAGGCGCTGTCCCTCCCCCGACTGCCCGCCCACTGGGCGGGCTGTTTGGGTCCGCCACCCACGTGCTGTGGGCGCGGGTGTGTGGGTGTGGGGGCCCAACACTGTCCCCTTGGCCTGCATGCCCTGTGGGGGCTGCGTGCCGCCGGGTGGGTGGGGGGCCGTACCCGGGGGGGGTGGCCTTCCGCCATTGTGAGGGGCGTCTGTGGTCAGGCGCTCCCCCTCCCCCGACTGCCCGCCCTCTGGGCGTGCTGTTGGGGTCCGTCACCCACATGCCGTGGGCGCGGATGTGTGGGTGTGGGGGCCCAACACTATCTCCCTGGCCTGCCACACACCCCACGCAGGACTACCACTCCTACACGCACGGTGGTGTTGAAGATAAAGTCGTGGGTCCTAATGACCCTCCTGTGAAGAAGACAAGAGAACACGGCGCTGCTAAGCAACTGTGGCCTAACAGGGACGTCACAACACGTTTCCATGCTAGAGCTTGGAGGGGAAGGGCGCACAGGTGGCGTGCACAGCGCAGATGTCGATGGAGTCAAACTGCCCTCGCCACTCCTGGCTGAGGCGCAGTTAATTGATTGTGTGATCAGCGCTGTATATTTTACCACGGCTCAAGGGACTGCACCAGTTCACCCTGACCCTCCGACCTGCACAACAGAGGCCAATGGACTGGGAGCATGACCGATGGTATCGACCAGACCAAGCAAAACGCTTGATGCTCCATGGAAAATTCAACGAGGCCGATCTCTCCGATCCGGATACGATAATGGGCTCTGATTTCATGGTCAGCAACTCAGGCGGAGCATTGCCACATCGTGCCACACTCATTTCTGAGGCAAACGAGAGGCTTTCATGGCTATTGACTCATTATGCCCCTGGTGGATCCCAACGGACCGGAGATGAGGAGGAGAAAATCCTTCGTGCGGTGAAAGCAGCGGGAACTAAGTCCAAAGGTGGCAATGGAGAGCACCTTCAGGAGTATGGTCCATCCCAGGATGCTTATTGTTGCATGTCGGAAGGTTTGGCTATGGACACACCGTCGACGGATTCTTTCGCATCAAAAGAGGCGCCCAAGTTGCAAAAGTCCGTGAGGTACTGGCACAAGGGTGATTCCGCGTGGAACAAACACTGGGGCGCAGAAAGGTGGGGCCATCTGTATGTACACGGAGCCGAAAGGGATTCGGTACGGATCGTGAACACAATTATCGCCAAAAGAGCCAAAGGAGTCTTGGTGCTGACTGGACTCGGCTCAGGGGCAGCCCGTGGCGAAGTTCGAAGATCCAGGATTGACTCCATCTCCTTGAACGAATTTGTGTTTGCGCCAGATGAGGAGATATTTATGGACGCCACGGGAACTTCTCTGCCGTCACCAGGACAGGCATGGTCAACCCACGCGTCTAATGTCGACGGTGCACAATGCCATCCCACGGGTGATGAGGCTTTCACCCAGAGGATATAAGCCGTGCCCATGAGGGTCATGTTCGAGGAGAACAACGACCCAAAAGTGGAAGTCAAGACTTTGTCGTTTGACGAGATTGATCGTGTTGTCCACTACATGAAGGATGCGATGCATGACCGTGTGGCAGTCAAGCAGGCAAGAAGCCGGGTCAAATCTCCTCATTGGTGGGACGATCAAGTTTTGATTACGGGGAAATTCACCAAGAACGAGTTTGTAGCGAGGGTAATGGACCGGGACCTGGCCCTGGCGCTGGAACCGCTGCGGTGCTCTACCCACAGACCCACATCCCACCTGCGGGCACGTCAAACCGCCTGGGCCGCCTGGGGCTGCAGCGCGTCGAGGCCACACACCCTGGATGCGTGGTGGAACAGTGGTTAGCACTCCATAACCCGTCCACCGCGCAGGGCCACAGGTCCCTGCACCAACTCCTCTTCCTCCCCCGGACGACCCCGAAGCACCGCCGGCAGATCCCGTACCACACGCAGCCGGAGCGCCTGGGCGCGCAGAGGTTCCCGCAGCCGGCCCCGCCCGCCCTCCCGCCGGGGCAGGGCCCGGAGGCGCTGCAGCAGGGCACCTCACTGGACATGGCCACCACGTTGCAGCAAAGGGGGAGCAGCAGCGCGGACGAGGCCGAGCCGGACCGCACGAACTGCGGGGTGGTGGCCTGGACGGCGGCCTGCAGGCACCTTCCCCGGGACACCGCGGGAATTACGCAGTACAGGCCAGCGGACCGCACGATATTGGCGTCCACGTTTGAGGCCGTCACCATGGGGCCCGTGGCGGCGTGGCCTGCGCGACTGCTGCCCCACGTCCCCTGCTGGGACACTCGGCCCCGCCAGCCGGCCGCAACGCACGCGCTGACGGCATCCCTCACGGCGGAGCAGCTGTACATCGTCGCGGCGGCGCTACTGGCGGACGGCGGTGAGAGCTTTGTCCACCACCACAGCACGGCGCAGATCGCGGGGAGCATACAAGGGCCGCAGCGCAACGGGCCCCACCCCTGGCACACCACACTCCGCGAGCGCAGCCACGTCAGAGACGCAGGTGGCGGCACACCCCCTCCCAGACCTCAGCAGGGGGAAGCACTGGTAGTACAGACGGCGGGCTACCAGGCCATCCTGCACGGCCAGGCCGGGGGCCGCTGGACTGTCTGGCACGACACAGCCAGACAGGGGGCATTCCCACCCCATCTTGACTGGCAGCAGGAGCCCACCCAGGCCTACTATATGACGGCGGACCGCTGGCCGCTAGCAGCCCTGCTACGCACCGTCAGCGCCCCGAGCAAGAGTCAGGAACCGGGACGGACCAACCCCCCCACACTGGTCTGGAGCCCCGACCAGGAGGAGCATCTACGGGCCACATGGCAAGGAGACGCCATCAGGGCCACGGAAGTCCTTGACCTCCAAGAGGGGCCAATCACGCACGCTCCCCCGGTGGCCACCCTCGCGGTACCCCAACGGGGATAGCAGAACCCGCAGTGAGTGGTCTGCATGTTCAGCCCGGCGGACGCACACATCGCGGTCTGCGACCCCCAGCGCTTGCCGGGGCCCGAGGCTGTAATCTGCGTGGCGGACTGCGCACGCATGATCGTCAAGGCGCTGCGCGAGGGCGAGCTCCACACCCTCCTGCTCCTGGTCCGTCTGAGGGACAACGCCAAGGCAGCCAGGCCGGGGGTGTGGCTGGCAGCGTTGCTCCCCGCCGACCTAGAGCTCCAACTGGCGGTCCCGACCACGGTCTACCACTGGCTACAGGCCTTGCACGACCTGCGATGGAGGGGCAAGCCTGACCGCCAAATCGGCGCCACGCACTGGCAAGAGTGGCCGCAGGCAGACGTGCAGCGTGACGCCGTCCAGGGTCTCGGATCCGCGTCCGCGACACAAGCCCTGGACACATCGGCCCGAAGCCGCCCACTGGCGCCACACACGGTCCCCCTGGCCAACCTGCCCTTCGACCCGGCGCTGGAGAGCGCGCTATGAAAGTCGGTGCCGCTCCCCCCGGCACGGTGGGCCACGGAGCCGGCCAAATGCCCCCTATGTGCAGACAAGTACTACACAAGTGGGGCGATGCTGGATCTCCTGGCATGGCACGCGGTGCACGCCGCCAACCCAGTGGAAGACAAGGAGGCGGCCTCCCACATCCTCCAGGGGAGGGCACGGAGGTCCCCATAGCATGCCCCGTACGCCCAGCGCCCCCCGCCCCAGGTGGCCGGCCACGCAGCGGCCCCAGAGGACGAGGAGGATGTGCCCGGGGCGGCCCCGGGGGCTGGCGGTGCAGCCCAGCAGGGGTCCATCCCCGCGGGGCTGGCCCCCCTGGCCCCCCTGTTGGCCTGACCCGGAGCGGGCTCCCCACACCCCATGGCCCCGGCACACCCAGGAGACCTGGCTGCTCCAGTCGACCCAGCGGCGATGCTGATATGGGACAGCTGACTCCAGGAGGACGCGGTGGGCGACGCCCTCTGGCTGCTCTGCTGGAACCCGCGCAACGGCCTCGTCCCGCCAGACCCGTCCCTCCGGGACACATTCTGACGGTGCCTGGGGCCGGCAGCCTGTACCGACAAGGAGCACCTCATCACCGGCATGCTACCCGGGGAGGGGGGCTTTGCCATCATGGTCCAGGAAACAGGAATCGCCGGTCGGGGGCAGGAGATGCACATGGCCGCGGCGCTCCGGGACAAGGGGTACACCCCGTTCTTCAACAGCCGGCTGGCAGAGATAGGGGCCATCTCCACCGCGAGAGGAGGAGGCCTCCTCAACGCCGTGAGCAGCAAGTACATGGCCAAGCACGAGGTGCTCAGTTTCACGGAAATCGTCCCCCGGAAGGCCGTGGCCCTTGGGATCCGCACAAACGGGGGTGGCCTCACCCTCATCAAGGTCCACAGACCGCAGGCATGCTGCTCCCCGTGGGCGGGGCGGGCGGCCTTCTGGGGCGACATACAAACGTATGCCACGGCGCTCAGCCTCGGTGGGAGACACCCGGTGGTCATCGCTGGTGACATCAACATCTACATGGATGCCACCACCAACCCAGCCACGGAGCACTTCCGAGCGGGCTGGGAGGCCTGCAGCTTCCGAAGGGCCACAGCAGGCGGCGTGGAGGACATGACATGAATGACGCTCAACCCGTCCCGGCAAGGGGTGGACACCTTCCTGGTCAACGGGCCCCTCCTGCCGTGGTCCCTGCGGGAGAGCGTCCGGGCCCACGGCATGGCACACCCCCAGGTGATTCGGTCGGACCACCTCCCGGTCCGCCTGGCGCTGCGGGGCCTCCTCAACGCGGCAGGGCACGGGGCGATGCCCGCCCCCTACAGCCACACGGAGGGCAGCCTCCTCCCGTACGACGCTGAGGCTGCGCCAGTCCAACGCTGCCTATGGGCAGCAGTCACCGCCGGGCAGGGCGAGCCCTCCCTATCGCATTGGCTGGGCCCCGCAGAGCAGCACGCCTACGGGTCCATGCCGACGGCCGCTGTTGATAAGGTGTTCGAACACCTCCACGCGGCGCATGACGCCCTGGTGCGCGTGGTGGGGCACCGGCAGCCGTCCCCGGCGGGTGGGGACCCCCCTGAGAGCGTGAAAAAGCCTCCAGGCTGCAATCCTCCGCTACGAGACCCTGGCAGCGTGCACACTGGCGGCGTACCAGGCGAACGCGGCACGGCATGGCGTCCAGTCAGAGGCAGCGTTCCGGTTCACGGAGGAACTGCAAGGTGCATCGCCCGGATTCCGCCAGGCCAAGCAGGGCCAACTACAGGAGGAGCTCGAGAGGCAAGCAGCCGCCCTCGAGGAGGTCATCCGCCACCTGCGCGCACTCCTGGCGGCCGACCGCAAGCGCGACATCAAAGACTTCTGGCGCTGCCACGTCCAGGACATCGTCCAGCGATGGAAAGCCGTGCGAGGGGCCATAGAGATAGAGGCCTCGGGCCCGTCGGGCCTCTGGAACGTGCGGGCCCAACACCCAAACGCTCCTCACAGAGACCCACGACGTGATGTTCGCGGTCGGTGCCTTCTGGTGGGAATTGTACGACAAACGCCCGGTGGACCTCCTCGGTTTCCAGGCCGTCCACCGGACGGAGGAACTGCAAGGTGCATCGCCTGGATTCCGCCAGGCCAAGCAGGGCCAACTACAGGAGGAGCTCGAGAGGCAAGCAGCCGCCCTCGAGGAGGTCATCCGCCACCTGCGCGCACTCCTGGCGGCCGACCGCAAGCGCGACATCAAAGACTTCTGGCGCCGCCACGTCCAGGACATCGTCCAGCGATGGAAAGCCGTGCGAGGGGCCATAGAGATAGAGGCCTCGGGCCCGTCGGGCCTCTGGAACGTGCGGGTCCCCAACACCCAAACGCTCCTCACAGAGACCCACGACGTGATGTTCGCGGTCCGCGCCTTCTGGTGGGAATTGTAAGACAAACGCCCGGTGGACCTCCTCGGTTTCCAGGCGGTCCTCGGCCGCCACGTGCCCCGGGTTTCCGAGGGGGCCTGGGCCCAGGTCCAGCAGTACTCCATGCAGGACCTGCAGTCTGCGTTGGACAAGGCTGATGGCAAAGCCCCAGGTCCCAACCACGTGGAGGGCCGCTTCATCAAGGCCCTCCCAGCACCCGTCCAGTGGCTCCCGGTCCACTCCTACCGGGCCATCCTCCGCGGCGCCCCACCGCCAATGCACTGGAGGGACGCGCACATCTGGCTCAGCCCCAAGGTGCCAGGCTCTGCCAGACTAGACGACCACCGGCCCATAGCCCTAGGCCAACTCGACATGAAGCTGCTCACAGGCCCCCTCCTCCAGTGCATCACGGAGGTGCTCACACGGCAGGGCGTGGTCAGCGACTGGCAGAAAGGGGCCCTCCCCGGCTCCAACACCGGCCCTCCCCTGTTCATGGCGCAGCGGCAGCTCCAGCGGGGAAGGCCAAACTACGTCTTCTCCTTCGACGCTTGCAAGGCCTTCGACACCGCCCCGCACGGCGCCCTCCACCTCAACCTGCGCCACCTCTCTGTGCCGCCGGAGGTCATCGACCTCCTGCTCTTCCTCCACACATGCGCCAGGCTGCGCATCGTCACCGCGCACGGGCTGACGCAGCCCGTCCACATGCTGCGCGGTGTTCGGCAGGGCAACCCCAAAAGCCCCCTGCTGTACGCGCTCCTCCTGGAGCCCCTGCTCAGGGCCCAGGGGCACCGCCTCCGTCCACCCAGAGAGGACGAACAGGGCCTCATCCAGGCCTACATTGACGACCTGCTGGTAGTGGCCCACACGCTACAGCACTTCGTCGAAGGCGTGGAGGCGGTGGCTGCATACCTAGGGATGATGGGCATGGAGCTCAACCCCCGCAAGTGCGCCATGGCCACCACAGAGGGGGTCCTGGGCCTGCAACTGCGCCTCTGCCCCCCACTGGAGAACCCGTGGTACTGGGTGCCGGCCGCGGACTCCGTCCCCTACCTCGGACTCCAGCTGCAGCCGGACGGGGAGTTCTCCCTGCAGCGCAAATACCGCCTGCGCCTGGCGGCGGTGCACCACTGGTGCCTCAACATCCTTGCACCGCCAAAGGTGGTGCAGGAAGTCATCCTGGTGATCCCAGGGGGATTGACGCAATACGTCGCCCCCTTCATCGCCCACGACTCCGACACCGCGCGTCACCTGGACCACATCACGGTCCAGGTCGCGAAAGACAGGGCGCGGTACGCCTTCGACGCCTCGGGGGAAAGCCTGCATGATGACCGGACCCTGGTCCTTACGCGGGTGCCAACGCGATGCCAGCGGGCAGCAGTGCCCCTTGTGGGCACCCTCGTCCACCAATGCTCAGCCTCCGTGCGCGCCGAAGTCACCAGGATGTTCTCGAAATATCCGGTGCGCACGGCATATGCCCCGAGGTACACTACCCCGTCCCGGAGTTCGCAGCCCTCGCAGGGGGCAACTGGGTCCACCGCATACCCCGGGCCCTGGCCGCTCTGCGAGTGGGGCTCTACAACCCCATCGCGTGCCCCAGGGCAGCCCACGGCCAACTACAGTCCCCCCCGGGCAACATCATCACGCTGCGCACCGCCAAGCTGCGGCACCGCGACACGTGCCACCTCACGGTGCCACACACGACGCCTTGGCATGGGCACCACGGGGCGCGCCACCCCTTCCCCAACAACAGCCAGCAGCGGTGCGGGAATGCCTCAGTCAGTGCGCCGATGAACACCTCCACTACTGCCGCCGCGAGCAGGAGCCCACCGACCACCTCGGGTGGCGCGACGCTTTGGTCCACCTTTTCCACACCAACGGCACGCGGGAACCCTGCCTGAGGCTCATCCACCCCAAGAGGGCTAAGCAGGACGCCCACACTACCCCACGGGTGACCTTGGGCGGCCTGCACCTCCACATCGGGGGCTAGGCCGTCAGGGCAGTATGTCCTCCCCCACACAGGGGGCAGCATACCACCCACTGGCGGCCCTCCTGTACGTCCTCCGTGACGTACTCGTGGACAGTGAGCACCATGAACCTAATGCAGATGTGGCGTGCCCCGAGCCTCTGTGCCCACGGCCCCACGCGCCGACGCCGATATGTTTGTTCGCCACGGACGACCAGTGCGCCAGAGCGACGGAACAAGCACAGATCCTGGCCGAGTGGGTGTTAGTGCAGGTGGGGGCGAGCCAGCCCAGGCCCCTTGGACTCCCCCGCGGCACCGCCCTGCTGGTAGCTACGGGGGTGCCGCACGACCCACACATGGCGGTGCACGCGCTGGAGGGCCAGCCGGAGGACACGGGACACCCGGTGGTGCACCAGCGCGGAGGCCCGGCGTGGCTCAGGGAGCACGTGACGGCGCTCCGGTCCTGGGCGACCACGATCCCTGGGGTAGAGGTCAGACTACACGACCATCCGGCGGTCCAACCCGGCGACACCAGGGCGCTGAACGTGGACCAACTGACCCACAGTCAGCCCGACGTCCGATGGCACTCTGCCGAGCTCAACCCAGGGTGGTTGAGGCCCACGAGGTACTACTGGTTCCCGGAGGACTGGGGCCACATCTTCTCCGATGCCTCGGGGGGCGGGCCCTGCAGGCACGCGAACCAGCGTCACTCTTGCCGCCGACCTGAGCCGCACGTGGGCGGTGGCCATCTCGGGCACAGTGCCTGATGGGGAGGGGGTGGCCACCTCCCTCCCCCTGCAATACGGCGCACACAGGCCGTGGGTCCACACCGTTGACGCCGAGGTCATCCTCCACCTCCTGCGACACGCGGATCGCGAGCGGGCCACGGGGGTCCCCGCGGGCGCGGCAAGGGTAGTCAACCAGATGCCCCTGCGATGGCTCCGGGACGGCCTGCATGCGCGAGGGCAACACGCCGAGCACCCATTTTGATATGCCCCAGCCACCTCCCACCACAGCGACGCCTTACTACACAAGGCGGACTCGGACTCGTCCTACAGAGAACACCCCCAGGCCCCAGCCACGCCCAGCTCATAGTCGCTGGTCATGAAGGCCACCTGGACGTACGGCCCTCCGCAATGCAGAGACTCAGCACGGTCGCGCAGCGGGCGCAAATGGACCATGTGCTGATGCACCAAGGGCACAGAACCCTGGGCGCGGCCCACGCCACGGCCCACGTCCACGCCCGGGACCTCACCGCGACGGCCACCAACCACCGGGCGCTGCAGGCCAGAGACGGCCACAGGCCGGTGCAGCGCAGGCTCCGCATCCAAAAGGAGCGGCTCCCCGGCATTGCCATCCTCCCGCACCCGTGCCTCCTCTGCGGCGGCCCGGAGGAGACTCCGGTGCACATGCACGTCGGATGCGCCCACTTGCGGCTCCTCTGGCCCCACTACTGCCAGGCGGTGCAAGAGGCGGCCCGCCACCTCCCGCCCGGGGACAAGGATCTATGGCTGGCCTCATGGCGCTCAGCGGGTGCCGCATGGACGGAAATCTTCTGCTCTGGGTGTCGCAGGCAGCAGAAGCGCAACTTCGCGCCATAACCCGCTACGACCCGCCAGGAGGGACCTCTGTAGACGATTTCCTCCACCACATGCTCCGGCTGGGAGATTTCGCGTGGGAACTCCGCAATTACTGGCTGGAGCAACCCCTCCACAGGTTCCTAAGCGCGGCGGCCCGGGTGCAGCGACGGCTTACCGTGACATAGGGCAGCTGCCTCCCCCCTCCCTGACGCCCCGACAGGGATTTCTTGGCCTCCCTCCGCGTCGTGAACGGCACCCTGGAGCGCCCACCGCAAGAGAACCCCCACCCGTACCGGGACCTACCAGGGGGGTTTCTCGAAGCACCTGCAGGACGCCCTCTTCCCACCTTGGATCATCAGGCGAGGCTCCATGACTGCGTCCGAGGCCCGTATAGTGGGTGCGGAGTGAGCGCGCAAATGAGGCTGCTGGTGCGCCGCCACACGCGCAGCGGAGGCTCCCGCGCAGCGTTACACCGCCATCCTGCTCGAGGGGTGGGGACCGCAGACCCGGCCACGACCCACCATGATCCACGGGGCGGGTCCCCACCTACCGTGGGACGCGGCGACCGAGGAATGGCTGCAGGCGGCCCCGGAGCCACACGTGGCGAGGAGCGGGGACGTGTCCTCGCTCGTCCGAGCGCCCCTCCCCCCCCGCATCGCCGTCCACACCACCAACATGCTCCAAGCCACAGAGATACACACGTGGGCACGCAGGGCGGCCACCCTCCGGGGGCTCCCCCCGGAGGGCGGAGCCGCCTGGCTCACCGTGGCACACTTCAAACATCGGGGGCCCGTGTACGACGACGCCCTGTCAAGGCTGGGTGACATTCTGGGGCCCCCGCTCCTCATGCTCCCCTTCGCCGTTGCAGCTGCGCTACGCCGGGAGCTAGACAGCTGCGAGGAACTGCGGGTGTGGTGGGAGGTGGTCGCGGACGGCAACCTACGAGCCCTCCTCCACCCGGGCGCTGCGGACGAGTGCCAGTGGGGCGCTCTGATACCCCACCTCGCCGGGCGCCACACGTACATGGCAACCCCCCCCCAGGGGCACCCTCGCCCGGAATTGGATGACCTCATCTCGGCCTTCCACGACCACCGGATCCTCCCCGACGACACGTGGCAGGAGGTCCAGCAGAAGACGCTCAGCAGGGACTAACGGCGCCGCGTCCGCGCCCGCCTGCTAGAGCTCTGAGACCCCCCTCGCCAGCGGTGGGACGACCTCTGGCTCCGCCGTCTCGGCCCCTGGTCGCCGCACTCCCACCTCTCGCACACCTGCCACCTCTGCGGGGACCTCGAAACGGGCTCCTCCGCAGCACCGACGGGCACCAACAGGTGCACGCAGTGCTTCCAGGTGGCCGCATGCCCCTGGCCCGAACCACCCGCGGGCCCGCGCAGACGCACGGAAGAGGAGGCTCTGCACCAGCGCATTGAGGGTGCACACACCCCCTCACACGGCCGCGCTGGCCCCGCGGGCGCCGCCCTCTTGTGGATCCACGTGCACCTGCGGGACCCCACGTCCGTCGCGCACCTGTCGCCTGTGTCCGCGCCCTGACCGCCGCCCGCAGCCACGCTTTGCAGAGCCCGCAGCACCATGCCTCGCCGACGGGGGAACGGGCCGGAGCACACCAGTGCCTGCTGCCGCGCGCAGGAGGCAACTGTCCGGGGCCTGGTGGCGGACGCGGTAACAGAGGCGCACAAGGCGCACACTACCGCCGAACACCACCCGGCGGGTAGCGCGAGGGCTTTCCTCAGCGAGGCCGCACTCCCGGCCGTCTGCGTCCTGAACGGAGCGGGGGCCCCTACGCTGCTCCCGGGGATGCATCGGATCGTGAACGCTGTCCAGCTGGGGCTCATAAGCCCTGAGGCAGCCCTCTACGGGCACTGGATGGAGTGGCGCACGTCCAACCGGTCCGGCCAGCCCCTGTCCTTGGAAGACACGCTACGGCTGACGTGCGCAGGCTCCACCATGTCCCTCTACAGCAGCGCCCCAGCCCTGCTGCACGCCCTCAGGTTGCGCTGCCCCGGGGACACGGCCCCGTACCTGAACCAGGCGCGGGCCACGTACCCAGGAGGGCTGTCTGAATTGGATGCGGCGCTCCGATTTCTGCATCCGCCGGACGAGGACCTGGAGGTGGGCAAAATCACGTGTTCGTCGAAGGCGTGGGCGAGGCGCCCACCTGCCCCTGCGAGGCCGACCCGGTGTAGAACGGCACCAGGCTGACCCCCCCGTACGCCGTCGTGTACGAGGCATTCTGCAGAGAGCCCACCTGATGTCCCGCCCCCCCGTCGGCGACGCAGGCACCCCGCGGCTGGGCCAGCCCGCACCTGTCCCCCCCCCTCTCCAGGACAAGGGGAGCCCACCAGAGGGGGCAGGTACACTGGCAAGAGCGCCCGGGGACCCCCCTGCTCCTCCTCGTGGTCACGACCCGCGGGGACCCGGAGCGGGTCCTGGAGATCACCCCCACCCACCTGTACGGGGCAGCACCCGTGCCCCTCCCCCTCCTCCCGGCGCCCGCGGCGCGGGACGGGGTACACGCCTTTCTGCGGACACAGGAGGTCACCGCCGTTACGGGAGTCCACCTGGTGCGGCTCCCCTCGGCGCCGCCCGACAACCCTGAGGGGCCCAGAGCCCTGAGCCCTGCCCGAGACTTGGAGCTTCAGGGCGACGTGTGGGCCGCGTGTCTCACCCAACTCCCGCCGCAATGCCGATGGATGGCCACCGGCCCCCGCCCGCTCGGGGCCAACGCCACCGCCATCCCCCCCTCCCCCCCCCCCCTCCCCCCCACGGAGCACTGCACGGCACTGCCCACGACACACCACAGATGCACTAGGAGGTAGTGTAGAAGACACGCCTGCCGCCACGCATGCCTACCAAAATAACAGTGATGTCGGACTCCGATGCCTCCCCCCAGCCGGACAACCGCCACCACCGCCGGTCTCGCCCCCGCTCTCTCGTCTCCCCGGGGTGCGCGGGGGAGACCCTCGCGGAGCGCAAGGAGCGGCGGCTGGCGGAGGCAGCCCCGGGCGGCCCCCGCTGACGCCGAGCCTTCGACCCAGGGGCCCGGGCCGACCGAGGAGACCGCCCCCGCCTCCCAGGCCGCAAACTCTGCCGCCCCGCTCCTGGAGGGGACCCTAGACGCGCAGGGAGCTGAGACCGAGGCCCGAGAAGGCCACGCCACGGCCCCGACGGACCACGCCGCGGCCCCTGGCACGCGGCCAGCGCAGGGGGTAGCCCCAGCGCGGGCCCCAAGCGCCTCGCCGGGAGCCGCCGCAGCCGCGGCGGGGGGCAGGGAGGGCGCGAAGTACCGCGCCCACACCAACCCCAGCCACACCCACATTAGCCCAACAAAGCCGTAAGCGCCCAAGGCCGCCTTCCCTAAGGGGAGGCTGCGGCCTGTCCGCCCCCCAGCGCTCGAGCGTACACAGCCAGGCATCACGCTGCCGCTGCAGCGGCAGCAGGACACCCGACCCGTGATCGGGGAGGGGGGGGAAGGCGCGCAGACGGGGCAGGCTGCCGGCCACGGGAGCGCGGAACAAGGGACGGGAGGCGACAGGGCGAGTGCCCAGGGGCAAGCGCAGGGGTCAGGCCTGGGCACACGCGGCAAGGAGCGAGGGCGAAGGCGTGGGCAAGGCGCTGAAGCCAGCGGCAGCCGAGAGGGGCAGAGCACGGACAGGGAACGGCGGGATGCGGGACACGGAGCGGGGAAAGGGCAAGGGCACGGGAAAGACCCGCAGGGAGGCAAGCAGGGCGCCAAAGCGGGCGTCCACGGAGCGCATGGAATAAAGCGGGATGCGGTCAACAAACAGGGGCGCAGCCAGGGACAAGGGCACGGGCACGGGAAGGATACGGGCACTTGGGGTGCGGGCAAGGGCGCAGGTAAAGGAGGACGGGAGCCGCGACGTGGGCGGGGGGAAAAATGCAAGGATGCCGGGAAGGGACCAAAGTGCAAGGGGGGGAATGGCTGCGTAGACCCCCGGTGACAAGCAGGGCGGGGCACGGGGGTCACGGGGGGAGGGCAGGGCGGAGGGCGAGGGACGGGGAGCAGGGCAGCCCCGCAGCCAGACTTCCAGCCGATGCGTTGCATTGCCCCCGGCATCCAACAAATGCCGGCGCACCACACCCACAGCCACCACCACCACCAAACCCAGCTCTACAACATCGACCCCAACGCCGGGGACCTCATCCCTCCCCAAACCTCCCCGACCCAAGCACCAGCCGCCCCCCCCCGTGGCGCCAGAGCCCAGGGCAGAGCCGGCGCGGATGACCGCTGCCCTGGCGGCGGGGGGACGGGGCGCGGCGCCGGCGCCGCAAGCACAGGGGCCGCAGGGGGAGCCGGCGCGGGGGGCAGGGGGGGCCTAGTTCTGGGACCGGGACTGGGACGCGGTCCCGGACCCCCTGGGGAGCGAGGCCCTCCCCCTGGTGGTGGAGGTGTATGGGTGGCTGAGCTTGGCCTGCTCAGGGACCACCAGGGGGATGGGGAACCAGCTCTCCGATGCCGTGCTCCTCCGGAGGGACGGGGGGAACCAGGAGGTGCCCCTGGGGGGTGGGCGACCCTGGAGGACCACTAGAGGGTCCTCCGGCCCGTGATTTGGGCGGGGTGGCCCAACAGAGAGCCGACGTGGCTGGCTTTCCTGGAGGAGGGGGCGGTGCTCCACATCACGGATGCGGGGGCCAAAAACTGGCTCGCTCGGGCTCTGCGCACCGCCCTACCCCACTGGCGCTACAGCCGGCGGAGCCCACCGCCGCCGCAGCCCCAGCCCCCCTCAAAAGCGGCTACGCAGGTGACGGCCGCGCCCCGATGTCCCAGGCGAGGGGCGCAAGGGGATGGAGAAGGACCAGTGCCGCGGGACACCCCCCCAACAGGGCCGGGCCCAACGACCCAGGGCGCAGCCCCCACCCCCCCGAACGTAAGGCGCGGCGGGGCCCCACAGCCCGCTAACCGCTAACCATTGACCCGGGCCGCCAGCCCCGGCACCCTGCAGTGAGGCGTCGGCGCGACGGCCGGCGCCCGAATGATGGGGGGGCTGCAAGAGATGAATGCACCCCCCCCGTCGGCAGCTGGCCCCCCCGGAACCAAGACCACCGGGCCGCCCCCCCGCGGTCGCCTGAGAACGGCGCCAGGGGACCAGGGAGGTTGGGTTAGGTTGGGCTGGACTCTCCCGACTTGAAAAACGCGACGAACCCGTCAATTGAAAAATTTGGGTCCCCGGGGAGCGGCGCAATCATCGGAGTAGTCTGAGCACACTCCACCACCAGAAAGAGTACAACCGCACGACACATCGGCCTGCTGCACTTGGCGCATACCGCCTGCTTCGGTCCTTAGCCAGCCTCTGCTGGCCCGGCGCAGCCCGAGCGCACCCTGAGGGCGGCGTTCGCACGGCTGGGCCGCCGCTCTGGACGCTTGCGGGATCACTCTGACGCTGCCGGGCCCGAACCCCTGGGAGGGGCGTCGGGGTCTCCCCTGGCGCGGACCACTGTGGAGCTGCCTGGGACCGGGGAGGGGCCCCGGGAAACCCCCCCCCTCCCCCCCCTCCCCCCCCCCCGGCCCGCGGACAGCCAGAGGCCGACCAGGGGGGCGGCGGCCCCGGACCCCCCTCCAGAGGGCTGCGGCACCCAGGGGGGGAAGCCACGAACGCGGCAAGCTCTGCTGCACGCCGAGTGCCGCCAGTCGGCCGCCCGCTCACTCCCGCAGTGGCCGCAGCAGGCACGCAGCCCTGCGCCGACGCTCAAGGATGGCCCGTAGACTGCAGCAAGACGACAGCGCCCGGGAA
Source organism: Eutreptiella sp. 'Long Island Sound 2002' (assembly GCA_964036045.1). Classification (NCBI taxonomy): domain Eukaryota; phylum Euglenozoa; class Euglenophyceae; order Eutreptiales; family Eutreptiaceae; genus Eutreptiella; species Eutreptiella sp. 'Long Island Sound 2002'. Next base: position 131,651,206 of record OZ038380.1, on the reverse strand, counting down.
GGCATTATGGAGGGGGCGGCGGGGGAACAGACCGCGGCTGAGCCCCTGGGGGGGGGCGGCGCACCGGCCGCCACCCCCCCAAACAGGCTGACCCAGCCACGGCCGGGCTGCCCAACACCTAGGATTTTATGAGGTACCGGAATCCCGTAACTGAACCGTCCAAAAACTGCCGCGATCGCGATTTACGGCCCGCCGCAACCCAGTTTTGCCGAGGTTTTGGTGATTTGTGCCAAATCTGTGCGCATCTCCCCCGATTTAGATAGCGCAATCGGTAAAATACGACGTTATCTAGCTGCTGTATTGAAATCAATATTTGCACTTTTGAACACAATGATGTTGATTAAAGTGATACGGTCGCGCTTTCCTGTGATTTCAAATTGATGAAATGTGTCCCTAGTGCTAGGTGAGGCTTGGCAAGCAATGATTTGTGCCCGTGCATGCCCTTTACCCAAGATAATAATCCGGAGGGTGCCAAAGAACGCCAAAAAAAGCTATATTTGCACTTTTGAACACATAAATGTTGATTAAAGTGATACGGTCGTGCTTTTGTGTGATTTCAAATTGATCACGTTTGTCCCCTGTGCTACGTGAGGCTTGGCAAGCAACAATTTGTGACCGTGCATGCCCTTTACTCAAGGTTATGGCCTGGAGGGTGCCAAAAAAGGCCCCAAACAGCTATATTTGCACTTTTGAACACACAAATGTTGATTAAAGTGATACGGTCGCGCTTTCGTGTGATTTCAAGTTGATGAATAGTGTCCCGAGTGCTAGGTGAGGCTTGGCAAGCAACAATTTGTGACCCTGCATGCTCTTTACTCAAGGTTAGGGCCCTGAGGGTGCCAAAAAAGGCCCCAAACAGCTACAATTGCACTTTTGAACACATAAATGTTGATTAAAGTGCGATCGCTGCCCGTGTGTGTGATTTCAAGTTGTTCAAGTTGGTCACTAGTGCTGGTTGAGGCTAGACAATGAACAATTTTTGCCCGTGCATGCTCTTTACTCAAGAATATGAACCGGAGGGTGCAAAGAAAGGCTCAAAACAACTGTATTTGCACACACGCCATCATTAGATTTGCAAATGCTGTAATGGTCAGGGCCACACTCCCTTGGCACTGCCTGTCAGAAAAAACAAAAGGGAATCCCCCTTGTACGTGAGCGCATACAAGCTGCGTTTATATGGGTTGTAAGGTGTGTCCTTCTCCCTTAAATGACCCACCATGGGGTAACAAAACGCCCCAATAGTAACAACTTGCTGGGCCGCTGTGTGTTTCGGGTCCACATGATCTACGAGGTCACTGAGTGTGTATTTCTGACACTGTGCTGCCTCTGATAGGAAGCACGCGTCTGCAATAGGCATGATGGTATTATCTTCACTAAGAAGACATGCCGTCGTAATGCAAAGCAACCACTGAAAATTGTTACCCTTCCCATGCATTGACACACTGCACCAAACAGAAGCAAGCCACAAATGAGTTCTGAGTTCTGCAATAGGCATGATTATATTATCTTCACTAAGGAGACATGCCGTCGGCGTGCAAGGGAACCACTGAAAATTGTTACCCTTCCCATGCATTGACACACTGCACCAAACAGAAGCAAGCACGAATGAGTTCAAAGATGAAGATTTGGTGGCATGTGCATACGTACCTAGGTAGAGTTATTATCTTTCTGCCCGGGTTGCAGTTCATGGGCACCAACCGTGCCTCCGCCCAAAATGCTAGCTTCAAGGCTTAAACCTCGAGAAGCACTTGCAATGCGATAGGACATTTCCAACGGGGTTTACTCCGCCGCATGCTAACCACGCCCTTGACGTCCTGGTGAGTGTGTTCACCACCTTCGCTTGACAGCACCTAGGGAGCGTAGAGAAGGTGTAAGAGGTATAATGTATAATAGGTTGTGTATTGCCGCAACGGGAGGACGGGGTCTACAATTATGATACCAACCTGTAGATTGCCGTGCTTCAACAAAGGTGCTTGATAATGAGCCAAGAAATAATGGCATTGCACCGTCAACCGCTCTTCTGGAAGATGCAATACCGAGAGTAGCTCGTCCAATCGCCGGTAATCACGGTCTCGTGCGTTGACACGTTTTGGTGCCGTGGCCATTAACTGTAGGGCAAGTCTCCTCAGTTCAGGTAGGTAGAACTGTAGTGGCTCCTGCTGAACGGACCTACGTTGCGGAGTGACGGAGGTAACCTCCAGCCCATCAGCCTGTTTTGGCAGTAGTTCATAGACCTCTTGCCAAAACACGGGGTTTCTCAACAAATCCCGAATGACAAAACATCGCGGCTTCCATCGATTTCGATGGCTGCCCGGCCCACGCTCTAGTGGTGGCACATACGGCGACTCTTTGGTGTGCTTCTTGCATATCGCTCTGAATTCTTGTATCATTCCTGCGGGCACTAGCCCGGGTGCTTGGCATGTTTGTCTTGTAACCAAAGATCTATGCCATGTAAGCCCATATTGACCACAACTTCCTTTGTACAATGTGACAAATCGTACCCCACATCAAGGTCCGACTCAAAGATCTGGAAGTAGTCCGCTAGAGGGGTGGGAAAGAAACTCAAGGACCGCTCTGGTTCAATATTGTCACCAGGTAGATGCAATCTGTCTCGATTTGCTAATTCTAGGTACAAAGCGACAGCTCGCCATGAATCAAGCTGCACCTTTCTTGTCGACAAATGTACCCCATCCCCGTTGTTCACCAATTCCTCTTTCAGCTTGGTGACTCTACCGCGGTACGCACCAATGCTCTTCTCCTTGCAAATATCAATAAACTTTGCCCATGTCACTTTTGCTGTACCATGGACAACAGATTCTCCACTACTTTCTCCGACAGCGGATTGCGTGGTGCTCTTAGTCGTGTGACAATCTGGGGTTTACATTTTTTTTCTTGATTTGATGCTTGGGGGTGCCTTCGGATTTGCGTCTCAAGACATTCTGGCGGCTTGCGAGGTCAAGGAAAAAGGTGTTGAAGCAATCAACGACACCAAGGATTGGGACCAAGGGTCAATGCGTGCTGTACTACAACGCTTCAGGCTTTGGCATACGAAGAGCAGCACCGCAAAGGAATTGTGGATGCAGTTGAAGCGTGAGATTGCAGCAGGTTTGAGGGAGCCACGCACAGTACCACTGATGATGCCTCCCAACACCCTTATCTACAAGCCATGTTTGAGTCGAGCCAAGGCAAGTTCCATTGGGAATTGTTGGGATTTCATTTGCAACCGCTGCGGCAAGGTTGCCTGACGACCTTGTTCGTGAGGTGACGGCCCGGGCTACCTTTGATTTGCACAAGTTCCCTTTCCAAGGCATGTACTTGAGCAGACCAAAGGCATCCCAGGAAGGGTCTCTTGGACTGTATTGGGCGGAGAAAAGAGGAGGCATCACAGTCCTTTGTAGCGCATTGTTGCCATTCGGAGACCCAGCAATTGCATTGCCAACAGCATCTGATGCACCACCGGAGGTGCTGTCACACAAATTGTGTTCTGTTGACATTGCTGACCCCTTGCTCATTTTCTGGGTGTCTATTTTTTTTCGAAAGCTTTCGCTCAGGCCACTTGGCTCTTTTGCATGTGCCTCGTTTGCTTTGCTCTTGAGTCGTGGTAATCAGAGCCTCCGTTGACGCAGAGACGTTAGAGAATCCAAGACGGTTTGGTGTTGCTGTGCATTGTGTACACATATGCCCCCAAATGGCTCCCTGACAAGAAGTTTGTGATTGTCCATTGCATGCATGCATACACTTGTGTGCAGAAAATATTTAGTTCCACGCCCCTGTATTTGTGATGAGTGGTTTGCCAAAAATTGTATGAACCCTAGTGCATTCAACCCATGGGAAAAACTGTAGGAATTCTGATTGGGTCCGGCTTCTTCCAATAAAACCGGTGGTACATGAACTCATTGGTCAGTGTGAAATGCTGCAGTTGTTCTTGGCCAGCCCCTGCACAACCTCCTTCTGCATCCTCCTGCATCCTTCTCTCTCCCCTATATTTTCCAGGTGGTAGATGCCGAGCTTCAGCCACCATGTCGTGCCCCTCAAGTGCCGGTGGAGCCGCGGGCACTACGGGCCAGGCCAGAGCCCCCCGCAAAGCTCAATGAGGCCTTCGTGTAGAGCGAGATTCGACGCCGCACAGACGCTGCCGTGAAGGCCGAGCGCAGCCGTGCCAGGACAGACGTGACGGCAGCCCGCACCACACAGAGGAAGGCCGAGCAGACGGCCAAAGAGCTTCGGCGGGTGCAGATTGGGTTGGAGAAGGAGCACACGGCACGCAGCGATGAGTTGCGCAAGGCGAAGGCCCGCGCCTCGGATTTGGAGAAGGCGAACGAGGATGCCGCTGATAAGGAAGCGGCTGCATCAGCTGCCGAGGCAGCTCGCAAGGAATTGGAAGCAGCTCGCAAGGAATTGGAAGCAGCTCGCAAGGAATCCGAAGTGGTGCACATTGGGGCGCCCAATGGAATCGGCAGGAATGGGGATGGGCAATTGGCAATTGCTTTTGACACATTTATGAAATCAGTCCTGATTTCGTACAGTAGGAATTCAATATTACTTTGCATTGATTTTTGTCTATCCGTAAGATTGCTTTGCTGAATATTTCAATACGACAAAGGTCTGCAGATGCCACATGCGTATTTACTCAGGGCCCTTCCTGAGATTGTGCCTGCCCCTACTTCACAGCTGCCCCCTCTCAAAGTACGGCTTAACAGATTTAGTGCGTTGACCGACGCACAAGCAGTGTGTCTCAGGAAATAACAGAACACCTGTGCGGGGAGAATGTTGAACTGCACCATCTAGTGGCAGAAAAATCTGGTTCAGAGAACATCAAAATCCTGCATATCTGCCATGCCTCCCGCATGAGGCTGTGTCTTGTGCCTCCTCCTTGATATCGTCCAATTCACTTCACTTTGCCTCATTATGTATGGTAACCGCATCACTGACTGACCGCTGCATGGCAGCAAGTTGGCCTGCCGCATGCCAGCCAGTGTTGTCCAGGGCCCTGTTGTCTGTTGACTGTTGTCTGTTGCCTGACGTCAGTTCGAAGTCGTCAACTGTTGTCTGCTATCTGTTGTCTGTTGTTGTCTGTTGTCCGTTGTCTATCGCTCTGTTGCCGGCCGTCAGTTGAACTTCGTCATCCATTGTCTTTTGTTTGTTGTCTGTTGTCGGTTTTCTGTTGCCTGCAGTTTGTTGAACGTCGTCGTCCAATGTCTGTTGTCTGTTGTCTGTTGCCTGTTGCCTGACGTCAGTTTATTTTCAGTGCAGACCTGGAAGGACAAGATGCAGCCCCAGTGAACACATGAATAATGGTACAGGTTGGACTTGTGTTCTCGCTTCAAAAAACATGTTTCGCAGGGTATTGGAGCAAGTTATGAAGTGTTGCCGAGCCGCCAGCACGAAAAAAACTGCATTTTTAGCCCAAAAAAATGGCCAAAAAATGCCAGTTTTTGGCCTAAAACAGTGTTTGTGGGGCCTGAGTGGTTGAATGTAGGGCCCCCTACCCTATTTTGAGGGTGCTGGACTCAAAAAAACGTGTTTTGCAAGGTTTTGGTGCAAGTTTTTTTGGAGTGTTTCGGATCCGCCATCACCAAAAAACCCCATTTTTTGCCCGAAAATGGCCAAAAAAAGTCCTTTTTTGGCCTGAAACAGTGTTTTTGGGGCCTGAGTGGGCAGTTGTAGGGCCCCCCACCCCATTTTCAGGGTGCTGGACTCAAGGAAACGTGTTTTGCAAGGTTTTGGAGCGGGTTATCGAATTTTTCGGAGCCGCCATCACCAAAAAAACCGCATTTTTTGCCACAAAAAGTGGCCAAAAAAAAGCCATTTTTTGGCCTAAAACAGTGTTTCTGGGGCCTGAGTGGTCAGTTGTAGGGCTCCCTACCCTATTTTGAGGGTGCTGGACTCAAGAGAAGTGTTTTGCAAGGTTTTGGAGCAGGTTGTTGAGTGTTTTGGAGCCGCCATCACCAAACAACCGCATTTTTTGCCCAAAAATGGCCAAAAAAAGACATTTTTTGGCCTAAAACAGTGTTTTTGGGGCGTGAGTGGTCAGTTGCAGGGCCCCCCACCCTATTTTGAGGGTGCTGGACTCAAGGAGAAGTGTTTGCAAGGTTTTGGAGCAAGTAATCGAGTTTTTCGGAGCCGCCATCACCAAAAAACCGCATTTTTGGACCAAAAATAGCCAAAAAAAAGCCATTTTTTGGCCTAAAACAGTGTGTTTGGGGCCTGAGTGGTCAGTTGTAGGGCTCCCCACCCTGTTTCGAGGGTGCTGGACTCAAAAAAAGGTGTTTTGCAAGGTTTTGGAGCAAGTTATCGATTGTTTTGGAGCCGCCATCATCAACAAACCCCATTTTTTGCCCCAAAATGGCCAAAAAAATGCCATTTTTTGCTCAAAACAGTGTTTTTGGGGCCTGAGTGGGCAGTTGTAGGGCCCCCCACCCTATTTTGAGGGTGCTGGAGTCAAAGAAACGTGTGTTGCAATTTTTTGGAGCAGGTTATCGAGTGTTTCGGAGCCGCCATCACAAAAAAAACCGCATTTTTTGCCCAAAAATGGCCAAAAAATGCCATTTTTTGGCCTGAAACAGCGTTTTTGGGGCCCGAGTGGTCAGTTGTAGGGCCCCATACCCTATTTTCAGGGTGCTGGACTCAAAACAAAGCGTTCTGCAAGATTTTGGAGCAGATAATCAAGGGTTTCAGGGCCGCCATCACCAAAAAAACGCATTTTTTGGCCAAAAATGGCCAAAAAAAGCCAATTTTTGGCCTAAAACAGTGTTTCTGGGGCCTGGGTGGTCACAGGTAGGGCCCCATACCCTATTTTGAGGATGCTGGACTCAAAAAGAGCGCGTTTTGCAGTGTTTTGGAGCAAATTATCAAGGGTTCCGGAGCCACCATCACCAAAAAACCGCTTTTTTGGCACAAAAAAAGCCATTTTTTTGGCCTAAAACAGCATTTTGGGGGCATGAGTGGTCAGTTGTAGGGCCCCATACCCTATTTTGAGTGTGGTGGACTCAGAAAAATTGGTTTTGCAAGGTTTTGGAAGAGGTTATCGAGTGTTTGTAGCCGCCATCACCAAAAAACCGTATTTCTTGCCAAAAACAAACATGTATGGTTTGAGCTATACAAAAGCTGCTATTCGCAACTAGGTGGTGAATGTCATATTTCTCGGATACGGCCGATTTTAGATGGAATCAAGCCTGCATTGTCGATCTAGGGGCTGGAAAATTTCCAGTTTGGAGGGGGAGGGGGGGGGCCAACTCCGGAAAATATCCTCTTTGTGGTATAATTTGACAAAAAAAGTAGCATTTCTGACTGTAGCTGGTTTTTGGGATTTTTCGACCCCATAAAATCCTAGGTGATGGCCCCAGCCGAACAAGTGTACCCGGGGGGAATGCGCCGGCAACGAATGGGGGATGAGCTGGGGACCACAGGCCGCCCCTCCAGAGAAGGGAGGTAAGGAACCACGGCGCGACCCCCCCTCCCCTCTCCCCCCACTCCCCCCTCCGGCTGGCAGGCCGCCGCAGCACCAGCCCCCCCCCCCCCTGGGCAGAGGGGACGTCCCCCCTCCCCCCTAAGGGGCCGTGACGCCCGGGGGGGGGGGACGCAGCTGAGCCCGCACGCCAAGCGCCCCCACGCCCCCGACCGCCTGCTCCCACGGGGGCCGCAACAGGCGAGCGAACCCGCGCCGGCGCACTAGGACGGCCCACGGGTCACACCCGGGACAACACGTGAACACGAACCGGAGCGGTGTGGGGGCCACGCCCTCCATACCCAGAGCGACGCCAATGGCACCCGCTCTGTTGCCTGCCCAGGGAAGGCAGAGGGACAGACCGAGGTAAGGCGACCCCCCGACCGGCTAGCCCCCCCTGCCGCACCTTCGGGGAGGACCGCACAAAGCCCCCCCCCCCCCATCCCCGCCAGGCCAACCGGCCGGCAGCAGGCCGCGCCCGGCGCCCCGGGCTGCCCGACGACCCCGGCCGAACAAGCGTACAAAGGGGGGATGAGCCGGGGCCACGGGCCGCCCCCCCAGGGGGAAGAGAATGGGAACCACGGCGCGACACCCCTCCCCCTCCCCCCCCACTCCCCTTCTCCGGCCCGCGGGCCACAGGGGCGCCGGCCCCCCAGCCCCCCCAGGGCAGGGAGGGCGTCCCCCCTTCCCCCGGGATGACCGCGGCGCCCGAGGGGGGGGGCGCTGTAGGGCTCGAACGCCACGCGCCTCCAAGCCCGCACCGCCTGCTCCCACGAGGACCGCAACAGGCACGCGAACCCGAGCCGGCGCACAAGGACGCCACACGGACCACACCCGGGGGCAACACGCAAACACAAACCGGAGCAGTATGGGGGCCACGCCCTCCTTGGCCAGAGCGATGCCGATGACACCCGCTTTGTGGCCTGCCCAGGGAAGGCAGAGGGACGGACCGAGGCAAGGCGCACAGGCCGCCCCCCCGAACCCCCCCCCCCCGCCCTGGCTGCGCAGCCCCGCCCCAAGAGAGGCACACAGCCCCAAGCCGGGCAGGAAGGAAATGGGACTGGGCCGCCCCCCCCCAAAGAACAAGCCAAACCGTGCACGGGACCGTGGCAGGACAAGCGGAGGGGCACGGACCGCGTGGAATGGCCCTACCGGCGCCGAGCACCGGGACCGCGCAAGGTGCGCGCGCTACGCCGACAAAGAGTGGGGGGAAGGGGACTTGGAGTCTGCGAGTGCGCGAGCGCACGCACACGCAAAGGACACGCGGGGAATACTAGAAGGGCAACCGGACGGAGCCCGCGGAATGCACAGACCGCATGGAATGGCGTACCAGCGGGCAAGGATAAGGGACACCTGGACAGGACGGTCCGCCACACACAGCGTGGGAACCGCGGGCCGGAGGGGGGGGGGAACGGGGATGACACAAAGCCCAGCACCAGCCCCAACCCCCCCAAAACCGGCCGCCAGCGCCGCGCGCACACAACCAGGGCACTGCACCCACCAAGGCAGTAGTGGCACACCGCGCCACGGACCAACCCCACGGCTAGGCAGCCTCCGCGCCAGCCCACGGGGGTCCCGCTGGCGACAAGCCAGTCGCACGGGCCCGGCGGCGCCGGCAGCCCGGGCGACCGCGCATTAGGGGGGCGACGCGCTGGGTAAGCGCCTGCAGCCACGGCTGCTAAGTGATGCACTGACCGAGGAGTGGCGAGAAGGGGCAGCCGGGGAGGGACGGGGCTCCGAGCCCTGTGTACCCGGGGGACTCCACCACCAGGCAGGAGGTGTGTCATGAAGGGCCCCCCAATAGGACCCGATGGGGAGGATATCACCTGGCCCGACCAGGTGGCCCCCCCGGGGCCGGATGGCGTCTAGTGTCCGCAAAACCAAACCTCAAACCCCAAACCGCAGTACGCAGAAGCGTGGACGACGTCGTGGACCAAAAGGCCTGTGCACAGCAGGCCAAGAGCACAGCACACGTAGGGCACGCGAACCATGGCACAGCAGGGACCGCCACGTGCGGTGCGCGGGACGAGGGGGGGAGTGACGGCACGGCAAGAGGCATGATACCATGTTCTGCAGAAAGATGTCCCACACGCCTGAGTCGAAGTCCAGCCTGTCGTTGGCGGCGGCCGCCACGCCGCCAGTGCAGACGGTGAGAGTGAACGGGGGGCCGGGGCTGGTGGGGATGAGGGTGGGCGTGGCCAGAATGCAGGTGGCCCCACCCCCGCAGCCCCCCTCACCGACGCACTAGGCGTCCTCCGCCGCTGTGTCGTCGCCCCCGTCTCCAGAGAGTCGGGAGACAGTGCAGCAGGAGGAACGGCGAGCAGAAGGGCAGGAGCGGAAGGGAGAGGCCGCGGCAGGGACAGGGGAGGGAGGGAACTGAAGCCGATTCGGATCCCATTCGGCTGCACTCTATCCTACAGTTCACCGATTTCAGCGAGGTCAGCAGTTTTCGGGTATAAATTCAGGGGAATTCGAATTTATATTACTTATAAGTCACAGGATGGCAAATTTAACATTTCTCGTTCAGACCAGGCCTGCTGTGTCTGCGCGCGCCCTTCTCGAGTTCCTGCTGGCGTGCGCTTGCTCTGTGTTCTTGAATGCGGACTGAGCGTTTCAAAATTCTTCCCAACGGGTGCTAATAGTGTTAGTTCTATCCTGTTGCGGAAATGGAAACAAATCCGAAGCTGGGGCGACTGCAGTGGAAGATGGGAGGCCCAAATTCAAGTCTGGCTAAACCCTGGTGTGGCTCCATCCGCCCACAGCGGCTGTTGGTTACCAACTGGTACACCTTAATGGGCGCATCTGCTTTGGCAGTGCCACGCCTACGTGTATGGGGGATCACGAGTCCCTGGAAATTGGAGGAGTCCTACCCGAAGTGAAGTGGAAGTGGATGTGGCTCAGGTAGGCGCACTGGAAGGAGAGAAAATAACTCGGTCGTTGCTCCGCAAGGCAAAGCAATTCCTCATTCCCTGGCTTATCATTTGTTTGCTTTGCATGTGTCATGACAACCTGATCTCCCATGGAATCAAAGAGGGTGAATCCTTTGTGATTGTGTGTGTTGAACATGTTGTGTGCATGTGCGATGGGTGAACATGCTAAAGGTGGAGAATTGGACTTATGCCCTGATTGTTAACCTCTCTCTTGCCGTCTTACGTCGGTGACCTTCGGTGAATTCATATCATTGGTCAAACATGGTTGGTGATCCACTATCCTTTTCTTGGCAGCAAGCAATAGGGTATGGGTTCACTGAAATTGGCAATTGGATATGGGGACAATCGTCGGTCAAGAGTGGGGATTCTCACTCCAAGTGCATGAATGCTCTCCTAGTAGCATGCATTGAATTAGTTCGGTGTCACACGAACATGCAAATAGGCAATATTATTTCCACTTGTTCATTGTGTGGATGGTTTCTAATGCACATGATGACTGTGGTTGCCTATGCCATCGGGTCTTAAGCAATCAGGCACCAAGTGATAGGACCGAGTGGCATGTCCATGGATGTGAGGGGATGAGACATATGTTGTGTGTTGGCTCTCCTACTCATGTCTTTGGTTCGCGACACTCTAACCGTGGGGAGCCCAGCAATTGGTATGTAGCACACACTAAAAATGTCAGGTTTGGTGGGCTCGCCCTTTTTGATGTCTTCTTTGCAGGCAGCAAGTAAACAAGTCAAGCCTATTCACGTCCTGGCCATGGTGTATGACATTGCTGAGTGACGGGCACCGGGCGTCCGGTGTCGAGTACCGAAGCATTGCCATCATGACAATATATATGTCACACATGCCGGGTGACAAATAGTGTTTGCCATTGCCGTGAGGTCACTCTCCCGACTCATATTTAGTGATCCTCATTGCAAGTCCTTCGTATGTACACATTGGTGACTCACGAGGGTGGGCAACTCATGTATGTGGCCATTCCGTACTTTGTGTTCATGGAGGCCATGATGTCATGGTTGATCTACCGTGAGGGCATTCCTTATGTTTGGAACCCATGTTGTTTACTCCATTTTATCGTCTTGTGGGCAAGGGTAAGGATGGGCCATGTGTGCCCAAGCTTCGCGAGGAATCCAATGATGCCATTGTGTTTTACATGCTTTTCTCTGTGTGTTCCCATACACCTAATGGACCGCATCGATTTGTGTCATGCATGATCATTCGTGAACCAATGAGTCTTCTCAAGGCGTTGTATCGGAATTGTGTGGGCATGGCGTCATATGTCCAAAACGGAACGCATAGTTCGAGTGTGCATGGTCTATGAATCGATTCTTGGAGTAGGGATGCAACATCGTCTTCCATAATCGCATATCTTATTCCAGGGCTTCAACTCCATCTCTACCTCTCAACTCATTTGCCCGACATTGTCATTGTTTGTTCCCTTCTCCATGACTTTCATGTATTGATGGATCCAAGTGCCTCCGTCCTCAACACTTCCCTCAATTTGAATTGCTTGATCACGTATTTGGATTTCCATTGCCAAGGGTTGCCAAGTGGTGTGTTTGTGCGACATGTTTGGAATTTGGAGACTGGTGATTGGTAAGCATGGAAGCATTGGTGAGATCTAGGACAATGGGTGTCACGGGGAAGAAGGTGGAGAGATTGCGAATAGGCGTAGAGCCCGCACAATGGCAGGGGCCGGTCCTACGGAACTTCATTATGGTAGCAGAGGTTTACCTGCCGCCTACCACCACCCGGGGAACTTGGGCACCAATGAGCCCTGCCCAAGTGGACCCTGGGTGACCATCAATGACACCATCCGGGAATCGTTGGTTGAAGCCCGAGAAGAAGGAAGGCATTCGTGAAGAAGAGTGGGTACCGTCGACGACATGGAGGACATCGTCTCTTGTTGTGAAGGCGTATGCGGAAAACGATGCCATCTCCGAGTACTCGCAGAAGAATCAGACGAGAAGGTCACGAGCCGCAGCAGTGACTCAAAGACCCGGCGCTACCGCAAACGCGGTTAGCAAAAATTGTCCAAGAAGGATGGGGAATCGGCAATGGAAATGACGCCGAGCCCTGTCCACCGGATGTTCAGTGCTCTGTCGGACTCCGAGGGATATCATACTTGTTACCCTTCGGATGGTGCCGGCACAGAACCAGATTTCCCGGCGGGGCGATCACACACCGCCCCAAATCCTGAACTTAATCATGATGCGGAACGGGAAACGTTGCCGCGAAGGTCAGCAACAACGCAAGTCCCATGGCATACCGAGTTTGGTATGATGGGAACAGAGGCAGGAAGGATGGACGGTGACCGGACGGGCCACAGCGTGATGGGCAGAGGAGAGGAGCGGGGAGCTCCGGGAAGTCCACCGCGGGATGGCCGGGACCGGGAAGAAGATGGTCGACATCCACACAAGGACGCCAAGGAAGTGGCGTGCGGGGACGGGGCGCGTGAAGATCACTGCCATTGCCGACATGTGGACTTCCTCATCGCGAGTTATCGCCGGCTGGGCAAAGATGCCATTATTCAAAGGCTCGACAAGTTGGACGACACCACGGGTGGAAATCTTGAGGTCCAGGCCATCTTCGACAACACTCTAATGAGTATCCGATCACATCAAGAGGACTACGTGGCCAAGCTGGAGACAATGCTGGTACAGCAGCAACGAGTTGTGGACAAAATGATCAAGTACCTGGAGAAAGTCGAGGACAAGATGGAGGAGTTGGAGAGGCGTGCAGCAGTCCCGGCACCAGGTCCCGATCTACCACAGGATGCTGCGCCGGAGTCTTTGGTGAGGCGGTTGACGACATTGAGGACAGCCGGTGAAGGAGTGGCGCCCGTGGAGAGTCCGATGGAGTCGGCGCCATACGGTCTGCCACGAGTTGACCGCTCATTGTTGAGGCACATCCCACTTTTCTCAGCCCGTGTCATGTTGGGAGAGAAGACGCCAGAAAAAGGATTGGGGACTGGTACGCCCAAGCGTGATACCCGTGAAGGGACAGTTGAGATTGACATGTGCAGCCCGCCAGCCGCTGGTACGTTCGACGCTTGTGCAGTGTATGAGTGCCCGCTCGCTGAAATGGATTCAGAAATACGTGGAGGATCAATTGGAGATCGTGGGTGCAAGATCTGCGGTCGGGCATATAGACCATGGTCGGTCCGAGAATGGAAGAAACCAAATCTGAACCGCGAGAAGACATGGAGATCCGAGGAGTCTACTCCCACTCCACAGGCAATGGAGGTGGTGGAAGTATCTGTCTTGGGGGCGTCATTGCTTCGATTGATGGTGACCCTGTACGCATCGAAGACCTCCGGGGTGTGAAAATATTCCATTACAACGCCAACCCCGGCAACTTGGACGGTTTCATCCTAGATTGGGGAGACTTTGCCGAGGAAGTTGTTGGTGAGATGCTGTTCGGATCGGATGCTTCAGACGAGTGGGCATGTCGTACATTCCCACACCGTTTGGCCCCGGAGTTGAAGGCGGATTTGCATGACGCAATTCGGGAGAAGGGGGTCTGTACGGAGGAGCAGTGTTTGGACTGGTTGGAGCAAGAAGAAGGGGTGGACACCCCCAACAAAAAGCTCCACAACTTATGGGCAATACCTCTCAACTTGTAACGTGGGGAGCTACGGTTGAGGGAGTTGAGGAGATATTTTCGAAAGTACCGCCGATTCTAAAGCAAGTTGAGGATTGGCAGGAATCTGGCGAGATTTGCCACCTCTTGCAGGATGTCCTTCCAGCCTATTGGAAAAAAAGGGTGGAAGACGAGGAGAAGAAGCGGGCAAAGAAACATATGGCAGTACGCATCATGTCGCTGGATGAGCAGCACCCAGACATTATGGAATGTCTCTGACGGAACCTTGGAGCGCCGGAGCGGATGAGCTCGTTGAAGAAGTCTGTGTACGTGGAGGTGTTTGGCGAGACCGCGGGTGGACGTCTCCTTCGACTAAACAACGTCGAATGGAGACGCGGGAAAAAGCTGAAGTTGCACATGATACCCGCACGAATTAGCCTGGACTCAATCAACCAGTACGTGAGCGTCAAATTGAAGCTCACGTACTGCAAAAATGAAGCGCACATTAAAGACCTTCCCAATCATGGGAACCATGATAGCCGTGAAGATCGACATTATCGAGAGGTCCAGGATGATCCCAGCCGGAGTTCGGAAGATGCCGCGGGCTAGAGTATGACCCGGGAAGATCATGGGGAAGCGCATTTCTTTGCGTTTGTGGCGCACAACACGAAGGAGCAATGGCAAGACAAGTCGAAGTGGAGGAGAGCACCCCCCCGTGGAGGAATGGGGAAACCGCCGCGGAGGATCGGCAATCCGCCGCTCTCCTTCAAGGAATACTGGCGGGAACATCAAGTATGCTGGATCTGTTATGGGAAGAACCTTCACACAAACACGATCATAAGACGTGCAAGATCTACGCAGAGGACGAGAAGGCTTATTTCCAAGCCCACCCCAAGAAGGTGCCCAAAGACAAGCGTATAGAGGCTGGGAAACGTGGGCAAAGTGCTGGTGGACGCCCGGGAGGACAAGGGCATGGCGTTGACCACCGAATTGGACAAATCGAGGAAGTGGCCGATTCTTTAATGCGGGGGGGGAAGCGCTCAAGGCCTTGCAGAACGAGAGAAGTGCCCCATGGCCGGGAGATTTCCAGCAAGACGGGGCTGCGGTCGATCGAACTTGGAGAAGCCCCCACGGGAGTTGGACACCGGAGGACTCCCCTCCGAAAATCAGTGGAATCCAATCGAGAAAGGCATCTACGGTGCCGGAGGAGGTTCCGAAGGAGCCAAAGCCACTGAGTTCAACCAGTGCTCATCCTTGGGACGCCCTGCCAAGGGAAGTACAAGTAGATATTGGCAGCTGGGGCAAGAAGGTTGGAGAGACCACGGAGAGTCCCCTGGATGTATGAGATACGTGATCACACGTTGGAAGTCCTTATGCACCTGTCCGTGCTAGAGTTGCATGCTGTGAGAGTCGTCTGTACACCACATGGCAATGAGCGGCAATTGCACTTGAAGAGGCGGGTAATGTGTGGACGGAAAGAAGTGATCGCTGATGTCTTGGTGCATACAGGGGCCCAGGTAAGCTTGGTGCGGAATGGACTGTTTCCGGACACATGTCTGAAGAGCAGTGACCGACCAGTGCGCCTCAAGGCCGGGAACGGCGGGATCATGGGTTGAGGAGCCCGTGAAGACGAACTTGGCCTGGAATTTTGGGAGCATGACCGATTGGAGCGACCGGACCAAGGAAAACGCTTGATGCTCCATGGAGAATTCTACGAGGCCGATCTCTCAGATTGGGATACCATAATGGGCTCTGATTTCATGGTCAGCAATTGAGCCGGAGCATTGCCACATTGTGCCACACCCATTCGTGAGGCAAACCAGAGGCTTTCATGGCTATCGACTCATTATGCCCCTGGTGGATCCCAATGGTTTGGAGATGAGGAGGAGAAAATTGTGCGTGCGGTGGAAGCAGCGGGGACTAAGTCCAAAGGTGGCAATGGGGAGCACCTTCAGGAGTATGGTCTATCCCGGGATGCTGATTGTCGCTTGATGGAAGGTTTGGGTATGGACACACCGTCGACGGATGTCTTCGCATCAAAAGAGGCGCCCAATTTGCAAAAGTGCGCGAGGTACTGGCACAAGGGTGACTCGGCGTGGAACAAACACTGGAACGCAGAAAGGTGGGGCCATCTGTATGTACACGGAGCCAAAAGGGATTCAGAACGGATCGTGAACAAAATTATCGCCGATAGAGCCAAAGGAGTCTTGGTGCTGACTGGACTCGGCTCAGGGGCAGCCCGTTGCGAAGTTCTGAGATCCAAGAATGATTCCATCCCCTTGAACGAATTTGTGTTTGCGCCGGATGAGGAGATATTTATGGACGCCACGGGAACCTCTCTGCCGTCATCGGGACAGGCATGGTCAACCCACACGTATTATGTGGACGGTGCACAATGCCATCCCGCGGGCGATGAGGCTCTAATCCGGAGGATACAAGGCGTACCCATGAGGGTCATGTTCGTGGAGAGCAACGACCCCAAAGTGGAAGTGAAGACTTTGTCGTTTGACGAGATTGATTGTGTTGTCCACTACATGAAGGATGGGATGCATGACCGTGTGGCAGTCAAGCAGGCAAGAAGCCGGGCCAAATCTCCTCCTTGGTGGGACGATCAAATTTTAATTACGGGGAAATTCACCAAAAACGAGTTTGTGGCGAGGGTAATGGGCCACATGGCCGATCAAGATGAGCCTGTGGGCCCGAACCAACCCACATGGAATTTCCCACGCTCGGGTATCGGATCGAAGACCAACACCCCATTCAATATCCAAGAAATCAGAGAATTATATGCGGGGCTGCAGACCCACGATGCTGAAGAGGGTATGACGGATGAAGAAATGTCGGAGAGCGATCCGGAGGAAAGCTACACGGCCATTCGGTCGGTGGTGACCGTTCCGACAGCCTGGGCCCAAGAAGCAAGGACAAATCCAAGAGTGGATGAGCTGCGGGAAAGATTGGTGAAGGATTATCCACGGTTGTTCAGCGGTGTGGCCAACAAAAATCGGCCGGATCGAGGTCAACTTGGCACCACACGGATGAAGTTGAAGCCCAACCCCATTGTATATCGGCATCGAGAATATCAGCTCCAAGGCGAGCGGGCGGAGGCCATGAAAAAGCTGCTGAAGGAATTCATCGAGCGCGGATGGATGGAACCTTCGGACAGTCAGTGGGCAAGCCCGGCGTTTATTGTGCCGAAGGAGGAGAAGTAAGAATGGCGGTTAGTGGTCGATTATCGAGGGTTGAACGAGCAAACGGAGCATGATTCGTACTCTCTTCCCTTAATCGACACTATCCTACAAAAACAGGCCCAAAAGCGCATCTTCACGGTGTTAGACCTCAAACATGATTATCTCGAGATGCCGCTGCATGCGGACCCCAGGGCGTGTACGGCGATGAGTACGCCTCTTTGATTTATGCAATGAAAAGTGGTGGCGATCGGAGCCAAGAATGGCAATGCGGTCTTCCAACGCATGATGGAGGACCTGCTGGGACCTGTGCGGGATTGTGCCGACCCGTTCGTGGATGACATCATTATCGGGTCTGGCACAGAGGACTTGTCGGAGGATGAATTGATCAAGGCCCACAAGAAAGACTTGAGACGAGTGCTTGACGTCCTTGATCGTCACCAAGTGGAAGCCGACAAAGGCATCCTTATTTGTGAAGGAGGTTGAGTTTGCGGGACACGTGGTTGGTCATGGGCAACGTAGGCCGATGCCGGGCAAGTTGGCAGCCTTGAACCATTGGGAGCGCCCCACCACTGTCAGCGAGTTGCGTTCGTTCATGGGCTTCTGCAATTATTTTTCGGGTTACGTACGAATGTATGCCGAAGTCTCGGGACCATTGCACAAAATGCTGCAGGTTGGGAAGTTTGATGGGTGCAAGGGGAGCAAGAAAAAGCTGGCGTTGACAACGGAGGCGGAGGAAGCGTTTGAGATGCTCAAGAGAACTCTCCTGGGAAAGTTGCAATTATTCCTTATCAATCCGGACAAAGGATTTGTGCTCCGCACAGATGCATCGGATAATGCCGTTGGTGCAGTCCTGGAGCAAGTCCGAGAGGATGGTTCCCATGTCCCAGTGGCCTTTTCGAGTAGAGCCTTGGCAGTGGGGCAACGCCGCACTTGGACTGCAAGAGCAGGGCAGACATATGCCATTATCTGTGCCTTGCGCAAGTGGTCTGGGCACATTGGTTTGCATCCGATTGTGGTGTGCACCAACCATCAAATGTTGCAGAGTTGGCACAAGGAGCACCTCGACACCCCCTCGGGTCCGGCAGCCCGACGCGCCCGGTGGCATGAGACACTAGCGGGGTTTGACTTGAGGGTAGTGCACCTGCAGGGAAAGGACAACACTGTGGCCGATCGCCTCAGTCGTTGGGCCTACCCAGCCGGGAAAGCATGGAAGGACGTCTCAATGCATGGCGACGCCGAGGGGACTGGAGAGGCCAAGCGTATGAACGAGGCGGAGCGTCTCCTGGAGGAAGGCGAGGCCAAATGCTTTGTGGTGCTCGGATACCGCGCGGAGCTGGCCCAAGTCTGAGATGCCAATGTGCAGGCTGTGGAGGCGCAAATGAAAGAGAAGGACATGGTACGAGCCATTGAAGGAATACAATCGGTTTTGATGGAGGATTGGTCCGATGATTATGCAAATCCGGACCATTGGCTCAAGTACTGGAATGCAGTGAGTGCGCCATCCGACGATGATTGGCCGGAGGGATTAACGGAAAACGGGGACAAGCTCTTCCTCAAGGACAAGCTTTTGGCTCCCGAAAACCGGTTGAAGGACTTGATTGACCCTTGGCACAACGCTCAGTTGATGCAGCCGGGAGAAGATAAATTGCAGAAGGACTTGGAGTCGAGGTCTTTGTTTCCTCCGGGATATTACGCAGTTCTGAACCGGTATTGCAAGGCGTGTGCGGTCTGCAGGGCCACCAAACATCCCAACCGGTCAACTCTGGGAGTCCCTGTATACACGGCTATTCCGGAGAGTCCCATGAGGTCAATTTCAATGGATGTCTTTGCCATGCCGGAAGTCACCGTGGAAGGCGAGGTCTTTGATTGTGTTATTTTGGCAGTTGATCGCCACAGCGGATACATCGTGGCGGTTCCGGGCAAAAAATCCAAGAAGAAAGACAAGAGGGACAAGCACGGAGTGGGGCTGCAAGCCAAAACCGTGGCGCAAGCAATGATCCAGCATTGGGTGACGGTATTTGATGTGCCAGCCGTGATATGCAGCGACAGGGGTACGCAGTGTGTTGGCGCATCATTTTGCACGATGTGCAGGTACATGGGCGTGAGGCCAGCCAAGACGGTGGCAGATCAAGGCCGTTGGAACGGAAGAGCGGAGGTGGCGGGCAGGCAAATGTTCGAAAAATTCCGGCAATTGCATATTGAGGAGCCTGGCAGAAAATGGTATCATTCCCTTTGGAGGGTTCTGCAGGCATACCACGATTTACCCGGACCGTCGGGTGTGTCTCCCAATCGCATCTTATTCCTGCGGGATCGAGTTCACCATACTCTCCCGTGGATGAACCATGGTAATGTGGCAAAGGAGGCCAAGGCCATGATGTCCGAAGCCGACGACACGGCCAAGAAAGTGTGTGATGCTATGGTGGCGGAACATGCGAAGAGGGCCGAGTATTTCCAATCCGGGGAAGTTCACAAATATCAGCTCAAGGACACCGTGTGGGTGGAGCGGCACCACAAGGATGTCTTGTCCCGGCACCGGCAGCAATCATGGTACATACCGGATGTCATGTTGCGGAAAACTGGGCAAGATGTGTATGTGATCCAAGTGGGGAACAACAAAACGGGGGACCGAATCACACTCAGTTGCTCCCGCGGGAACGGGATCACCATGGCCGTGCCGTGACCTTTGAGTTCACCGCGGACGCCTTCGACTCCGACAACGACGGGGTGGAGGACGAGTACACCGTCGAGTGCATCCTCTCGGACGAGCCCCACCCCAGCACACCGGGGGGACGGCTATACAAGGTCCGATGGAAGAGTTTTGCTGCATCGAGGGACTCGTGGGAACCTCCAAGCAGCTCTGTGCCGCGGTACACGTCCATGTGGTTGGACTACCTCAAAGCCAAAACCAAGATCAGTCTCCGGTTGTGTTCATATTTTTCAGTGTGCACAATCGGTCACCGCTTGCTCAGCAGAATTCCACGGGGCCATCGCTGTCAAGAACACCTCATAATTTCCTTTATTTTCGGGTGGAGCGTTTGGTAAGTGCATCGGCGGGAGCGACACCCCCGCTATATGGGATCGTTTGTGGACTACTAGGTTGGAATTCCAGAGTCTACAGGGGATATGAAGTAGATATTTTTTTGTTTTGATCTCCTCACCCACCTTGCTTTGTTGCTTTGCTTTCTCTATTTTTTGGAGCGATGGCACCTACTTGGAGATTGCCAGACGCAATGGGGACCACGGGTTGTGCTAAATGCCCCCCCAACTACTACTTCTATTTTTAGCACACCACGTTCCATTTTTTGAACATTTGCGCTATTTTTAGCAGCAAATATTCTATTTTTAGAACTCCACCATACCGCCCCTGTTTTGCGTTTTGTCTGAATCCGCAGCGTCCGCATAGCTGTGGACTTCGCATTGGTGAGGTTGGTTTCCCTCCAGGGTCCCTCAATTAGGAAACTTCAATTTTTCGCGTGTGCTATTTTTAGTAACAAATGTTACTATGTTTAGTACAAAAGTGTCTTCTCATAACTCCCTATTTTGGGCACCTTGAGACATTTCGACCAGATCCACTAGTTCTTTTTGGCATGCGGGTCGCAACCCTGGGGTCCGTTTGCATTACATTTGCAGCAGGGGCCCCCGGTAGAACCGCCTAAAAGAGTTTTTAGGGTAGGGTTGGCTACGGTCAAAACCGTGTTTTGGCATATTTTTGACATACCGTTGAGTTGGAGGATATTGTGAGTACCTACCCACTTCGAAAGCTCATTCCAGATACAACCATGGCATCAGTGTGCTTTCTGCTTCCAACTGGGTCCCAAATGATATATTTGGGGGCGAAAAAAATTCTCACTCTGCAGTGTTTGTGTGTACGCTGTGTATGCTTGCCATGCAATGTTATCTCCCCCCCCGGGGTGCCACTGTCTCATCTGAGTGATCCATTGCTCTCATGTCTTCTGGTGGGAGTGCGGGTCATGCAAGGGGTTACTGCTGTGCATGCTGAGCATCACACACCTCTTTGTGGTCTTTTCTGTAGACTAGTCGACGACATTGCTTTGTGCCTATCCGTAATCCGCCGAGCCCCTGCCTTTAGGTTTAGTGGTGATCGGAGGGACTTCATTCTTGTGAGTTCCTATCCTACTCACCCCCAATTACTTGGGCGGGTGGCCACGGTGTATGTGGTACCCTCGCACAATGAGGGCAGTGCCGGGGGAGCAACCGGGATCCTCCTGTTATCTTTGCGTTTTTCCGAGCAGGTGACAATGCTCTGGGCAGGGGGGTGAAACCGGTTCGGATCCCATTTGGCTGCACTCTATTTCAGCAATTTTCGGGTATAAATTCAGGGGAAGTCCGAATTCATATTACTTATAAGTCACAGAATGGCAAATTGAACATTTCTAGTTCAGACCAGGCCTGCTGTGTGTGAGCGCCCTTCTCGTGTTCCTGTTGGCGTGCACGTGCTCAGTGTTCTTTAATGCGGGCCGGTCGTTTGAAAATTCTTCCCAACGGGTGCTAATAGTGTTAGTTCTATCCTGTTGCGAAAATGGAAACGAATCGGAAGCTAGGGCGACTCCAGTGGAAGATAGGAGGCCCAAATTCAAGTCTGGCTAGACCCTGGTGTGGTTTGATCCGCCCACACCGGCTGTCGGTCACCGACTGGTACACGTTAATGGGCACTTCTGCTTCGGCAGTACCACGCCTACGTGTATGGGGGATCACGACTCCCTGGAAGCTGCAGGAGTCCTAGTGGAAGTGAAGTGGAAGTGGATGTGGCTGATGTAGGGGCACCGGAAGGGAAGAAAGTAACTCGGTCGTTGCTCCGCAAGGCAAAGCAATTCCTCATTCCTTCGCTTATCATTTGGTTGCTCTGCATGTGTCATGACAACTTGATCTCCCATGGAATCAAAGAGGGTGATCCTTTGGTGATTGTGTGTGTTGGACATGTTGTGTGCACGTGCAATGGCTGAACATGCTAAAGGTGGAGAATTGCACTTATGCCCTGGTTGTTAAACTCTCTTTTGCTGTCTTACTCCGGCGACCTTTTGTGAATTCATATCATTGGTCAAACACCGTTGCTGATCCACTATCCTTCCCTTGGTAGCAAGCAATAGGGCATGAGTTCACTTAATTTGGCAACTGGATATAGGGACAATCGTTGGTCCAGGTTCGGGATTCTCACTCCAAGTGCATGAATGCTCTCCTAGTAGCATGAATTGAATTGGTTCTGTGTCACAAGAACATGCAAATAGGCAATATTGATTTCACTTGTTCATGTGTGGAAGGTTTTTAATGCACATTTCGATTGTGGTTGCCTATGCCATCGGGTTCCAAGCAATTAGGCACAAAGTGATGGGACCGAGTGGCATGTCCAAGGATGTAAGGGGATGAGACATATGTTGTGTGTTGGCTTTTCTACTCATGTCTTTCGTTCGCGACACTCTAACCGTGGGAGGCCCAGCAATTGGTATGTAGCACACACTAAACATGTCAGGTTTGTTGGGCTGGCCCTTCTTGAAGTCTTCTTTGCAAGCAGCACGTAAACCAGTCAAGCCTATTCACGTGCTGGCCATGGTGTATGACATTGCTGAGTGACGGGCACCCGGCGTCCGGTGTGGAGTACGGAAGCATTGCCATCATGACGATATATATGTCACAAATGCTGGGTGACATATAGTGTTTGCCATTGCCGTGAGGTCACTCTCCCGACTCATTCTAAGTGATCCTCATAGCACGTTCTTCATATGTACACATTGGGGACTCACGAGGGTGGGGAAGTCATGTATGTGGCCATTCCGTACTTTGTGTTCATGGAGGCCATGGTGTCATGGTTGATCTACGGTGAGAACATTCCTTATGGTTGGAACCCATGTTGTTTACTCCATTTTACCGTCTTGTGGGCAAGGGTAAGGATGGGCCATGTGTGCCGAAGCTTCGCGAGGAATCCAATGATGCCATTGTGTTTTATATGCTTCTCTTTGTGTGTTGCCATACACCTAAAGGACCGTATCGATTTGTGTCATGCATGATCATTTGTGGACCAATGAGTCTTCTCAAGGCGTTGGATCGAGATTGTGTGGGCATGGCGTCACACGCCCATAACAGAACGCATAGTTCGAGTGTGCATAGTCTATAAATCGATTCTTGGAGTAGGGATGCATCATCGTCTTCGATAATCGCATATCTTATTCCAGGGCTTCATCTCCATCTCTACCTCTCAACTCATTTGCCCGACATTGTCATTGTTTGTTCCCTTCTCCATGACTTTCATGTATTCATGGATCCAAGTGCCTCCGTCCTCAACACCTCCTCAAATTTGAATTGATGGATCACGTATTTGGATTTCCATTGCCAAGGGTTGCCAAGGGGTGTGTTTGTGGGACATTTTCAGAATTTGGAAATTGGTGATTGGCAAGCATGGAAGCATTGGTGAGATCTAGGACGATGGGTGTCACGGGGCTGAAGGTGGAAAGATCGGGAATAGGCGGTAGAGCCCGCACAATGGCAGGGGCCGGTCCTACGGACCTTCATTGGAACAAGGGAGGACAAGCGATGGCAAGTGGCGAGGGGGCGGAGGTGGCAGCAGCGGGGGCTGGCGGGAAGGGGGAGGAGCGGGGGGAGCATGCGGCAGCGCGGCCGAGGGCGGACCCGTTCAACCTTGCGGAGAGCAACAGGCTCGGCGGGTCGGTGGTCGCCGACATCCTTGTGGTGTCGGAGGATGAGGGGGAGGAGACAAGGAGGATGGCGGCGGCAAGGGGCCAGAGGCAGCTGACAGCACCCAATGTGCCGGCGGCTGCGATGAAATTGATCCTCCCGGAGGTACGGAGGAAGGAGGAGGGCAAAGGTAGGAGAGGACGAACAGGGGCGGGAGTGGCAGAGCGCGGGGACAGTGGGGTGCGCACAGGAGGGCGGGAGCAGACGGGCAAGGGAGGGAAAGGGCAGGTGGGGGCGTCAGCGGCCAGGCAGGCGGCAGGGCAGTAGGAAGGGAGAGAGGGAAAAGGGGGCGCACGGAGGCGTCAATGGCCGCAGCCCGAACAATGGTTTAGGCAGCAGCTGCCGGGGTCAGCCCCACAGGTCAGGACGGCGGTGCGGGCGGAGGAAGAGAGGGAGGCGCGCCGCCAGCAGACGGCGCGTTATGAGACGCTGGCGCATATGGAGCGCCAGTGCTGTCGCTGCAACGCCCCAAAGCCTGAGCCCGACACCATCTACCTGCTGCAGATGGGGTCAGGGAGGGGATGGTCAGAGCGTCAGGGTGAGCAGGAGGGAACAGGAGGGGGGCACAGCAGCCAACCCAGTGGCGGACCGCAGGGAGGGGAAGGGCAGGCTGGGCAGAGCAGTGACGGGGCACCAAGGCCAGCGGGAGGGAGGGCAAGAGAGTTGGAGGCAGCGAAGCGGGCAGGCAGGAGCAGTACAGGGCGGGGTAGGGATGCAGGTTCGAATTCGCACGAATTCGCTCGAATTCGAATTCGCCCCGAAATCGCACGAATTCGTGTACTGCTCCGAACTCGAATTCACAACTTCAAATTCGAATCCTCCCTGATACGCTTGATTGCATCCACAGGCACCTACAATTTACCTTCTAGGTTGCAATTCACCTGTTTACATATGGGTATGCCACTACCCAGTACCATATCGCATAAAAGATTTCCCAAAAGCTTCCGTAACCTTGCAATTTTTGGTGTTTGTTGTTGCTTGCATTTACCATGCTGAAACAATTTGACGATTTGACAAAAATAAAGCAAATCAAAACCAAGAATTCCAAGGTTCCTTGATTCTTTCAAAGGCCTTTTGGAAAATAAGGAGCAACGGAGCATGCAGGATCACCAAACCACACACAAACCATCACATGTGAACCGCTTGTTGCCCTTATTCGGCCTTCATTCATTGCATTCATGAATTGAATCGTTGGAATTGAAGTCATCTAAGAGAGAGCATACACGTCACCGGGAAGGGTAAGGAGGGTCTGGCTGTCAAGGATACGCAAGGGCTACAAGGGGCTATGTACATAGCTTATAGGGAGGTTGGAGCAGGTGCCCTGGCTGGGTGCAGCTCCGTGCACATCATTAACTCCGTGCATGTCGTTGTGGGTGCCCAGGGCCTCACTGCGGCTGCGTCGGGCTGCTCTCGGCTGCTTCTCCCTCAACACACGCCCGACAGTGCATCGTTGCCAAGGGGCAACACGTTTTGACTGTCAAAAATTGGAGAAAAGAGTCGAAAATACACAGTTCGGGACAGAGCTTTCTCCAAACTGGTGGACTTCTGGGGAGAATGGAGGGTACTGCCGTGTTCGGTGGAGCTAGGCGGACACAGCAGTGTATTCAAAACTCAAAAGTAAAATTTGCTTTCGAAAACAGGTACGCAAGCAACGGACAAGAAAATCAACGGCTCAATCGAAGCAGAATCATCATAGTTTTCATTGTATCAAGTCAAAGAAGTTATTGCATTGCACAGTTCAAAGTTAGTTTTTCATCTGGAGAAAGGACGGCGCACGCGTGATCATTTTGCCGTCGCCTGCGAATTCGCAGCGCAAATTCGCCCCGAATTCGCAGTACTAATAATTTCAGGCCGAATTTGCAGCGAATTCGCGCTGCAAACGAATTCGCAGCGAATTCAGCGAATTCAAATGGAATTCGCTGCAGATCTGCATCCCTAGGGCGGGAGTACAGGGCGTGAAGAAAGCGCAAGAGCAGGCACAGTGAACAAGCTGCACGAGGGATAGGAGAAGGGAACGGAGGGCTCGAGGGAAGGGGACAAGGGAAGGCAGGACACCAGGGAGCAGGCAGCAAGGGCCGTGGGAAGGCAGGGCAAGCGAGCAAAGGGCAGGGGAAGGTAGGTGGCGGGGGGTACATGGGGTCACCTGTATTTACAGGGAAAGGATTGGGTGGATGGTGGGGGGGTTTCGTCCCACCTGCCATCACGCCGTTTCTGCCACCACTTCAGCCTGCGGTAGGGATGGTGTACCCGGCCCCACTGGCCCACCCGGGTGTGCCGCCACCGGCGCCTGTGCGGCAACACCCGCAGGCCGGCAGGTCTGCATCAGGAGAACAGGGAGGGAAGGGAGAGGAGCACGGGAGGGCATGGGAGAGGATAGAGGAGAAAGGGGGGAGGCTCAGGGGGAGGGAAGCACGGATCATGGGAGGAGCGGCCAGTGTGGCGGAGGGATGGACGACAGGGCAGGGCAAACCACGGAAAGGGGAGGCGCAGGCAGTTGAGGAATTGCAGAGAGCGTGGGCAGACCTTCGGAGAAGGCTGGAGAGGGTGGAGAGGGCAGAGCGGGAAGGCCAGCGGCCCAGGGAACAGGCACAGGAGAGTCGGGGGTCGGAGGGTTGCCCCCCGCTACAGCCATTCAGGCTGCCGGCTATCACACCTGAGATGGAGAGGGAGATGCAGGAGAGGGCCTTGAGGCAGATCAGAGGTGAGGCAGCCAGACTGGCGGAGAGGGACAGGGAGGTGGCGGCGCAGGAGCGCAGGGTGCGGGAGGAGGAGGGGACAGAGGCCCGCGGGGCACATCGGGTCCTCCCGGACCCGGAGGAGGACACCCCCTCCACGGATGTGGAGGGACGGTCGCCGTCCGGGAAGAGGGCCAGATGGGAGGGAGGAGAGGCTGTGCAGGCGTGGGTAAAGAGGCGCCGTTTGGAGGAGCAGGAAAAGCAGGGTTGGAAATGACGGCGTATATATACTCGTAACGTATATATACGCGTACTGTATCGCGAGAATACAATACAGTACGTGTCTTCTGGGTCGGCCGCCGACTGGCGCCAGACGCGCGTGCCGCCGCAGAGCAAACAAACGTTGCCAAGGACAAAGGTGCGAATGTAAGGTATTTTATAGAATTTGCAATGAATTTGATTTGAATTTCGTTTGATTACGAATGGTGGTTGAATTTTTCTGCTTCTTGTGCGTGTGCAGGGCGACACAAGAAGCAAGTGAAGCAGAAGGAGGAGAAGAACAGGAGGGAAGAATATGCAGAGAGAAAGAACAGAAGAAGGAGCGAAAGAGGCAAAGGTGATCAAAGAGACGTTAAGAAGAAGACAGAAGAAGATCGAGAAGCTGCAGAAGAGAAGAAGACTGAGGAGTGAAGACAGAGAAGACGAAGAAGGAGCACAAGAGGAAGAAGGTGCTGTCAGTGTCACTTGAGTGTTCGCGCGTACTGTGAGTGTCGTTGAGTGTTCGCGCCTGCTGTGCGTGTCATTTGAGTGCCGCTACTGCTGCTGAAGCTGCTGCTGCCGCCGTGCTGCTGGATCTGCTGCTGCTTGCTGCAAGCGCTGCTACTGCTCGCTGGTGGTGCTGCTTGCTGGTGCTACTGCTTGCTGCTGCTGCGGCTGCTGCCTGCTATGTATGTCATTTGAGTGGTCCCGCGTGCTTTGAGTGTCATTTGCGTGTCGGCGCCTGCTGTCATTGTCATTTGAGTGTCAGCGCGTGCTGTGAGTGTCACTTGAGTGTTCGCGCATGCTGTGAGTGTCATGTGAGTGTCGGCGCGTGCTGTGAGTGTCACTTGAGTGTTTGCGCGTGCTGTGAGTTTCATGTGAGTGTTGGCGCGTGCTGCGAGTGTCACTTAAGTGTTTGAGCGTACTGTTGGTGTCATTGGGTGTTGGCGCATACTGTGGGTGTCATTTGAGTGTCGCTGCGTTCTGTGGGTGTCATTTGTGTGTTCGCGCGTGCTGCTCACCAAGATGCACTGTAAATGTTTGAATCTGAAATTGTGGGTGCCTCGGCCAGCCCTGAAGATTTGAACAGGGCTTCGTACTGACCTGCTGAGGTGCAAGCTTGCTCTTGCTCTCCCATTTGAGAGTTTAATTGTGCCCCTCCAAGGGGTGTTGATGGACTTGCCCGAGGTGAGCGAGGTCTTACTGGTTTTCAGAAAATACAAGTGTGTAACTGTTTTCCTTGTGCAAAGTTTGCCAGGGTTGACCCTGTCCCTAGAAGGTGCTGTTGTTTGTGTATATTTGTTTATTGGGAAAATTTGCTTTTAAGTTTTGAGGTGGAACTTCAATCACCAGTTTTGCACCTCACTAACTACATGTGCACTCGCGTTCCACACAAACACACCACTCATTCACAAGTACAAGCACAAGCACGCCACACCGCAGGTTTTTAAAACCAATGCAGAATTTTCCCCTAGGTTAAGAGACATTTTGCAGGTTTTTCAAAATTGTTTGATCAGAGAGTTCTAAAATTGCTTTGCAGTTTTGGGAAAAGCAGCCTGAGCTATGGATGCGGTCTGTTCGAGAATAATGGGATTGTTCCAGGAAAGACAAGTCATGCTTATCGCAAGCCATTGCAGGGTGTAAACTAAAAGAGAATAGCTGCAAAGTAAAGAAACATAACTTCTGTGAGCAAACAGTATAGATTACATTACAGTACTGTATCGGAACGACACAATACATTACACGTACTGTATTGTACCAACCCTGAGCGGAAGCCGCTGGGACATCGCGGCCCACCAGGCCCAGCCTGGAGCCAACTCCAACGAACTGGGGCTCGGAGTTGCCACCGCCGTGGCGGTATGCGCCGCAGCTGGTGCGGAGGGGGCCCGGGACAGTCCGGGGGTGGAGGGCAGGGGCCTTGGCGGAGCTGGTCTGCTACGTGAAGTGGGCAGGACGGAGGAGAGGGGGGCGGGAGAGGCGAGGGACCCGCCCTTTCTGCGACCTGGTTGGCAGGGCGGGGAGGCCACAGGAAGAGGGGCCTGAGATGGAGGAGAGCGGTGGGGAAGGATGCTGGGAAAGGCGCTCCCGGGGGTGAACCTGAACGGTCCCCAGGAACGAGGGAAAAGGCCAGGGTGCGGATGCTGAGAGAGCTGTTGCAGAGAGAGGGGTGCTACGTAGGCGAGGCGTAGGGCGGGGCAGGAGTTGGTCCACATGGGCGGCAGGATGCAGAACCAGTCGCACAGAGGGTGCAGGGAAGGCAGAAGGGACTGGGCTACAGGCTGCAGGCGGGATGTGCTTGAGAGGTCGACACAGGAAGGAGGTGGTCGTGGACAGGCGAAGGGGAAGCATGGAGAAGGGGACGAGAGAGGGGACACGGAGGGTCAAGAGGTGGCGGCAGAGGAGGATGGCCAGCATGGCAGAAGGGGACGAGGGGATGAAAGACGGGGACATGGACCCCCCTGAAGGAGGACCGGGCATCGAATCAGCAGCAGCAGAGGCTGGGACGGTGGCGTACCGGAGCGCCGACAGAAGTGGGCGACAGTGAGGAGGTCGGAGTCTGCGCCAGGGACCGGAGCGATACGGACGTACAGTGACACAAGAGGGGAAAGGCGGCGGTTACAACGTCGGAAGAAGCAACAGGGCAGCCAACTCAGCGCTGGCAATGGCGCCACCATGGAGGGCAGGCACACAGTGGGGAATTCTTTCGCGGACGGGAGGATCAAAGAGCGAAGTGTGCAGTGTTACACGGGGATCCTGCTACGAGACGCACCCGTCGTGTGGAGGTCGGAGTCACCACCCCGCCCAGTAGGTGCTACGACACGCTGGCACTGGGGTCCTGGCAGACTACGCGGCGCGCGGCGGTATCAGCCGGCGTACACAAAAGCAGAGCCGAAGGGCAGCATAATGACGCCCATGCAGGGAAGACCTCCCGGGGAGGCACCATGCCCGCTACCGGGAGACCAGAGATGGTGCGGAGGATGGGTGGCCAGCGCTCGGAGGGCGCGGCCAGTGCCGTCCAGGGATCAGCCAACCCGAAGGCTCCGTGGCCTCACGGACATCGGTTTCTGTGTGTGTGTGTGTGTGTGTGTGTGTGTGTGTGTGTCTGTGTGTATGTGATGCAGGGGGGGGAGAGGGGGGCATCATGAAGCTGGATTGCAGAGCTTCGGGTGGCAGGGGGCAGTTTATCTGGTACCTTCCCTGACCCATGTGTGCGTATTATTTCAGCAGGCAAGTTTTCCCGCGCCCGTTCCCTATCTTGCCAAGCACCCCAGCCTGAGCCTGAGCCTGAGCCTGAGCCTTGGGGTGGGGGGCCAGGGGGGCTGGTACTGGGAGTGCGGTCGTATGCCCGAAACGGCCTCAACATCCCCACCACCACCACCACCACCTGGACAGCCCGTCCCATCATCCCCCCACCCCACCCATGTGCATGAGGGAAAGATCGGGCAAAAACAGCTTTTGTGGAGGGGACTCCTTGCCCCTTCCTTAACATTGTCGTGCCACAAGAAACTCACCCACAGGGCGAGAGGCCTTTGGGTACGACCTGACTCCAGGGGAAAGGGTAGGGACGTCCGAGTAGGGCATAGGTGAAATCCACGAGTTGAATACTCGGGTGGATGTACAGCAAAGGCAATGATAGCGGACAGTAATGTTCGGTCAGAAGGGGGCAAGCGATGGCCCTCTGTGAGACGACGGGTTGGGACGCGGTGAGGTGGAGGGTAGAGGAGAGACGACGTGGCAGGGGGAGAGGGCTCGGGGCGGCAGGGCAGCGGTAGCAAAGAGGTGAGCAGGGGACACACGCAGAGGGCGCGCGAGCGGCAACGAGCGCGATAAGAGAGGCAAAAAGGGGAAAATGCAGGCAAACCCGCGCGGGGAAGGAGGGACGCAGGGGGCAAACAGCGACAAATAGGTGCACCACATCGCGCTTATAGGGACGCCATGCCTTTGGCCCGCATTGAGCCATACAGGCCTCCCCGCCCCACCATCAGGGAACTGATGGAGGGGAGGCCGGCAGGGGGCGGACAACAGGGGAATCCCCCTGAAAGGGTACCCTGGAAGGGCCGCACAAGTCGGCCTACAGGACGGAGGACAGGACGCAGGCGGAGAGCTGTTTGAGGGAGCGTAAGATACCACCCTGGCGCGGGGGGGAGCAGCGAAGCGCACACGGAGCAGAAGAACAGCAGTAAGGGGACGGGCGAGAGACAGGTGACAGGGGAAGGGCAGGGAGGGGAGAGGTAGGTAGGTAGGTAGGTATCTTCGGGAGCTCGGGATGCCTCCTTTGACATTGCAGGAAGAAGGTCTTACCAAGGGGACGTCCTGTCCCTCCCACTGCCCTATGTCAGGTGCCTCTTGAGCCGCTCCCGCATGTGCTTGGGAAGGCATTGTCGCGGCCACCCGCTCCATGTGTCCCAGGTGGGAGGGTGTCCCCACATGTGTCCATGGGGAGGGCCACATGCCCCCTCCTTTGGGCGGCAGCTCTGGGAGGGGAGAGGAGAAAGGAAGGGGTGGAGAGTGACGCAAGGGAGGCGGGTCCACGCGATCGAGATCATAGGAATCCAATTCAGTCTTGATGTTCTGCCTCTGGATGGTCTTGATGAGCTGTCGAACGCGTGTAAGCGACCGAGTTGATCGCTGGATGGGGGCTCAACATATTTGGAGAGTAGGCCGTACTGTTGACTGAGAAAGGTAATCGCAGCATCCAAAACAAACAGAAAACTCACAGTCTCCAGGACCGCACACGCAACACAACACACCCAGCCGGCGCACCGGTGAACAGGAGGCAGGAGGCCCAAGACACCGCACACGCAAAACAACACAACGAGCGGGCGCACCGGTGAAGAGGAGCCAGTAGGCCCAGGACACCGCACACGCAACGCAAAACACCGAGCAGGCGCACCGGTGAACAAGAGCCAGGAAACCCAGGACACCGCACACGCAAAACAACACACCGAGCGGGCACACCGGTGAACAGGAGCCAAGTGGCCCAGGACACCGCACACGCAACACATCACACCGCGCGGGCACACCGGTGAACAGGAGCCAGGAGGCCCAGGACACCGCGCACGCAAAACAACACACCGAGCGGGCGCACCAGTGAACAGGAGCCAGGAGGCCCAGACCACCGCACACGCAAAACAACACACCGAGCGGGCACACCGGTGAACAGGAGCCAGGAGGCCCAGGACACCGCACACGCAAAACAACAGACCGAGCGGGCGCACCGGTGAACAAGAGCCAGGAGGCCCAAGACACCGCACACGCAACACAACACCCCGCGCGGGCACACCGGTGAACAGGAGCCAGGAGGCCAAGGACACCGCACACGCAACACAACACATCGAGCGGGCGCACCGGTGAACAGGACCCAGGAGGCCCGGGACACCGCACACGCAAAAGAACACACCGAGCGGGCACACCGGTGAACAGGAGCCAGGAGGCCCAGGACACCGCACACGCAAAACAACACACCGAGCGGGCGCACCGGTGAACGGGAGCCAGAAGGCCCAGGACACCGCACACGCAAAACAACACACCGAGCGGACGCATCGGTGAACAGGAGCCAGGAGGCCCAGGACACCGCACACGCAACACAACACACCGAGCGGGCACACCGGTGAACAGGAGCCAGGAGGCCCAGGACACCGCACACGCAAAACAACAAACGGAGCGGGCGCACCGGTGAACAGGAGCCAAGTGGCCCAGGACACCGCACAAGCAAAACAACACACCGAGCAGGCACACCGGTGAACAGGAGCCAGGAGGCCCAGGACACCGCACACGCAAAACAACACACCGAGCGGGCGCACCGGTGAACAGGAGCCAAGTGGCCCAGGACACCGCACACGCAAAACAACACACAAAGCGGGTGCACCGGAGAACAGGAGCCAGGAGGCCCAGGACACCGCACACGCAACACAACACACCGAGCGGGCGCACCGGTGAACAGGAGCCAGGAGGCCCAGGACACCGCACACGCAAAACAACACACCGAGCAAGCGCACCGGTGAACGAAACCCAGGAGGCCCAGGACACCGCACACGCAACACAACACACTGAGCGGGCGCACCGGTGAACAGGAGCCAGGAGGCCCAGGACACCGCACACGCAACACAACACACGGCGCGGGCACACCGGTGAACAGGAGCCAGGAGGCCCAGGACACCGCACACGCAACACAACACACCGAGCGGGCACACTGGTGAACAGGAGCCAGAAGGCCCAGGACACCGCACACGGAACACAACACACCGCGCGGGCACACCGGTGAACAGGAGCCACGAGGCCCAAGACACCGCACACGCAACACAACACACCGAGCGGGCACACCGAAGAACAGGAGCCAAGTGGCCCAGGACACCGCACACGCAAAAAAACACACCGCGCGGGCACACCAGTGAACAGGAGCCAGGAGGCCCAAGACACCGCACACGCAACACAACACACCGAGCGGGCGCACCGGTGAACAGAACCCAGGAGGCCCAGGACACCGCACACGCAAAACAACACACCGAGCGGGCACACCGGTGAACAGGAGCCAGGAGGCCCAGGACACCGCACACGCAAAACAACACACCGAGCGGGCGCACCGGTGAACGGGAGCCAGAAGGCCCAGGACACCACACACGCAAAACAACACACCGCGCGGGCACACCAGTGAACAGGAGCCAGGAGGCCCAAGACACCGCACACGCAACACAACACACCGAGCGGGCGCACCGGTGAACAGAACCCAGGAGGCCCAGGACACCGCACACGCAAAACAACACACCGAGCGGGCACACCGGTGAACAGGAGCCAGGAGGCCCAAGACACCGCACACGCAACACAACACACCGAGCGGGCACACCGGTGAACAGGAGCCAGGAGGCCCAGGACACCGCACACGCAACGCAACACACCGAGCGGGCGCACCGGTGAACAGGAGGCAGAAGGCCCAGGACACCGCACACGCAAAACAACACACCGAGCGGACGCACCGGTGAACAGGAGCCAGGAGGCCCAGGACACCGCACACGCAACACAACACACCGAGCGGGCACACCGGTGAACAGGAGCCAGGAGGCCCAGAACACCGCACACACAAAACAACACACCGAGCAGGCGCACCGGTGAACAGGAGCCAGGAGGCCCAGGACACCGCACACGCAACGCAACACACCGAGCGGGCGCACCGGTGAACAGGAGGCAGAAGGCCCAGGACACCGCACACGCAAAACAACAGACCGAGCGGGCGCACCGGTGAACGGGAGCCAAGTGGCCCAGGACACCGCACACGCAAAACAACACACCGAGCGGGCACACCGGTGAACAGGAGCCAGGAGGCCCAGGACACCGCACACGCAAAACAACACACCGAGCGGGCGCACCGGTGAACAGGAGCCAAGTGGCCCAGGACACCGCACACGCAAAACAACACACAAAGCGGGTGCACCGGAGAACAGGAGCCAGGAGGCCCAGGACACCGCACACGCAACACAACACACCGACCGGGCGCACCGGTGAACAGGAGCCAGGAGGCCCAGGACACCGCACACGCAAAACAACACACCGAGCAGGCGCACCGGTGAACAGGCCCCAGGAGGCCCAGGACACCGTACACGCAACACAACACACTGAGCGGGCGCACCGGTGAACAGGAGCCAGGAGGCCCAGGACACCGCACAGCAAAACAACACACCGAGCGGGCGCACCGGTGAACAGGAGCCAGGAGGCCGAGGACACCGCACACGCAAAACAACACACCGAGCGGGCGCACCGGTGAACAGGAGCCAAGTGGCCCAGGACACCGCACACGCAAAACAACACACAAAGCGGGAGCACCGGTGAACAAGAGCCAGGAGGCCCAGGACACCGCACACGCAACACAACACACCGCGCGGGCACACCGGTGAACAGGAGCCAGGAGGCCCAGGACACCGCACACGCAACACAACACACCGAGCGGGCACACTGGTGAACAGGAGCCAGAAGGCCCAGGACACCGCACACGGAACACAACACACCGCGTGCGCACACCGGTGAACAGGAGTCACGAGGCCCAGGACACCGCACACGCAACACAACACACCGAGCGGGCACACCGGAGAACAGGAGCCAAGTGGCCCAGGACACCGCACACGCAAAACAACACACCGAGCGGGCACACCGGTGAACAGGAGCCAGGAGGCCCAGAACACCGCACACGCAACACAACACACCGCGCGGGCACACCAGTGAACAGGAGCCAGGAGGCCCAGGACACCGCACACGCAACACAACACACCGGGCGGGCGCACCGGTGAACAGGACTGAAAGTGCTGCCCTGGGTCGTTGAGGGTGCCGGAGGGCTCGGGGCCGGCAAGACCAGTGGGGCAGGCACGCGAGGAGTCTCCCTGGATGTTGTTATTGGGGGTATTACCGGAGACACGGACACCAACGGAGGCGAGAGCAGCGACAACAGAAGCAAGGTCCATGCTGATTGTGGTCCGGCAGAAAATCCCAGTCTATGAAGAAAATTGAGGGGAATTATTCTAAATACATCTGAGTGTCCAAAACTGTCCGAATGAATTTAAATAATCCATTTATGTAAAATTGTCTGGCCGATCTGGCCCGCGAGCGCGCGTCAGCGGCAAATGGCGATTCCAGCTAAAATAGCGGAATGCGGCGGATTTACGGGAAATGGACCGCGGAATCAAATCCGGCATATCAGAAATATATAGGAAATATCCTGTGACTGAGCTGCGAGGCGGCGAATCCGCCGAAGCAAAGAAAATGACCAAAATGTAGCCAATCTGGGCAGAATGTCTGAAAATCTGAGCAGATGGGGCTAGCCGCACTTACACTCCCCCTCCAAAAACACACTGGGGTGTGTCGCTACGTCAACAAAGAACGTAGTGCGGGTAAGTCCCAGAAAAACATAGAAATGTAGCCTCGATGGGGCGAAATCTGCTTGATCTGACCTGATTTGGGCTGAATTGGCACTGAATCAGGCTGGATGAACCTGAAATGAAACGGAATGAGAATCGACGAACAGTCCTCCGTGCAGTAAAACATTAGGTCAGGGGCTAAAAAATATGTAAACGTATCGAGAATCGATACCAAACCATGCATTGGTTGAGAATGAGGTAGATTATTGATGGATTGAGTGGGGGGATCAAGAATTGGAGTGACATCTCAGCGCTCTGGCACAGTTTCGCTGTCGCGGGCACGCTACGGTGTCCTCGCCGAACTCTACATCGTGTTAATCCCGCTTTTCTCGTTCTGAAAAGTACAGCATGGGGCTCAGATTTGGCGCATCTGGTGGATGATCACAAGATTCAGCAAAAATGAGAATGAATTTGAGCAGAGATTGAGGGGATTAAGCAATCACAGAGAGGTTAAACAAATACACATGTAGTCTACAGACCCTAAGTGAACCACCGAAGGTAGAGATGTTCTTCCGTTCACTTAGATCTAAACAGATCTTCGAGGAATGATGGGAGATGACAAGGAAATCAATCTAAATTGTCCTAACATGAGTAAATTCCCTGAGATGAAGGTGAAATGAAGCGGAATGTGTACAGCTGAAACTACCAACACTTTCGTTTAGACTAAAGTAAATATATATTGTCGTTTATTCAGCTCAATTGTGCTTTCCGGCACGTTGGTTCGCGAGCATCTAACAGATTCTATCAAAATGTGGATCATGTGATGATGCATCATGATGGGACATGCTGGCCCTGGATCCTTGGCATGTAACGCGCCGAAGGTTCGCTGAAGGCACCTTACTGACAGTATATAACTGAGAGACACCAAATTTACAGTGGCGGTGGTGTCAACCGACTTGGACAAGGCCAATCTTTCGATGAAGTCCCACAAGACACTTGAATTCACCATTTTCGACAGTTTCAGGTCGGATTGAGCTCACATTGGCGTGTGCCAAAAATACAACGAAGCTTACGGACTTCAGAGGTTGCTGTTAGTGGTCCCTAGAGCTCCTAGATGAAGATTGTCTGAACAATTGACGTCTGGGTTTCGTACAACAGTGGCAGAATGATGGACAAACCTGAGAAATTCAAGGCAAATTTGAGGATCCTGGATCTGAATCTGGACCTTGGCGTCTGCATCACAGCAAATGAAGGTGAGATCTGAGTTCCTGGCGTCGCATCTGGTGCAGCCAGTACTACAGGGGTTGCCTGTAGGGGTGAATGTCGCTGGCCAGCGTTTTGATTATGTACATTTGCTTCCATCTGCACGAGTAGCCAAATTCCAAAGATGCACAGACCAACAGAGACAAGATTACCCCGAATCTGCCTGAATTAAGCCTGAGTTTGGTTTTATCTGAACACGGCAGCACACTCCGTCAGCGTATCTACGCCTTGTCTGCCGAACGGAGACCAATAAAAATTGGTTGACGTCAAATTATCAAACATTCGCAGTTCTCCACATCATGACATAAACAGAAAGAATGAGCAGTGGATTGAGCAGAATGTGGTAGGATGGCTTCCTCAATTCGGCCAAGCACGAATGCATGTGACCACCAACCTGTCTGGCCTGGCCCTCGTACGGCTTGGGCGCTGCAGATCAGCGGCCGAACTTGAAGCTTGGTCCTCATTTGGTTCCTGGGCTGGCCTGACCACAGGAGGGGGGATCGACGGATCAGCCCTGAAATGTGGCTGCTGAGGGCCGTAAAAGGCTGGATCTCGATTCACCACAGGTCGTTTTCCGTCGCTCTCCACTTGTCTGTCTGGTTTCGACAAACAATCTGTCAGGAGTACGCCAATTTCCGGGTGCTTCTTCAGGAAGTCTATGAACCCCTTGGTGTATCCATGGACAAAAGATTGGGCTGGTTCCCAGTTGTTGTGACTGGAATCAAAGCCCCTCCACTCACACAGAAATTCCCATTCGCCCTTGGCGTCACGTCTTGCTTCAACAATCCTCTTGAGTTCGTACTTTCCCCCTTCGATTACCCGATCGGACAAGTGTTTTGCAGTCCAAAAAAGGGGTTTAACTCGATCCTTAGGGGAGGGGATCTCTCTCTTGAGGCGATCGCCCGAAACGTCAATTTCCCTGCTGACATCCACACGAATCCTCCACCTGTTCTCACCAAGACGTGCTGTAACAGCAAATGGCCCCTCCCACAAGGGAAGAAGCTTGTCATCTCCGTCCAGGGTGGTTTCGGATTTTCGAAGCCAAACTCGATCATCGACTTCAAAATTGTGGGGGTTTTTTCGACCTTGATTTTGAACCCAAAGCCAGTCAGCTTGATGCTTCTCGATTAATTTCGACACAGATTTATCTGCTCGTTGGACTTCGTCCAAAAACAGCGAAGCATCTTTACAGGGGCGAGGATTATTCAACGGCATGTTCCACCAACACTTCTTTCGTCCAAAGACAATTTCATTTGGAGAAAGGCCATGATACAAAGGCGTGTTGTGGTAACGGCGAAGCAAAGCGAAGAGAACTTCCATCCAATGGAAATCCTTTTCACTCGCGAGCTCCTTACGAAGCATATTAATTATAGAGCGGCCGGCTCTTTCGCCAGGCAGCGCTCGATGCGAGTGGATTTCACATCGGAGGTGGTGGATTCCAAGGCGAGCACACAATTCTCTCCACCATTCGGAGGTGTACTCTTTGCCTGAATCCGTGACCACCTCGGATGGGACGTCCCAGCCTCCCATCCAGGTCTGCGCGCACCACTTGGCGGCAGCCTTGCCAGTCATCGACTCAATGTTGCAAGGCAACACTTGAATGTAGCCGGAATGACGGCACTGAATGAGGAGCACACCATTGACTTTTTTATTAGTCCAATGGCACTCTTCGTCATC
Organism: Eutreptiella sp. 'Long Island Sound 2002'; assembly: GCA_964036045.1. Lineage (NCBI taxonomy): Eukaryota > Euglenozoa > Euglenophyceae > Eutreptiales > Eutreptiaceae > Eutreptiella > Eutreptiella sp. 'Long Island Sound 2002'. Next base: position 131,612,629 of record OZ038380.1, on the reverse strand, counting down.
GAGTTCACCGAGATAGAAAAAATCACTGGTGACTCTGTTAAAGAGACGCTCCGGAATAGGATGAGGCCTCAGATGGCCGTGCTTCTTCGCGCTGGGGGGCGTCGAGACAGCACATTGGGCACATCCGGCTGCTACTTTCATGCAATGAGTGTAGAGCCTCGATCCAAACAACCTATGCTTAATCATCGACCACAGTCGACGGCCATGTGCGTGGGGGGACTCCCATTTGTGCCACCAGTTTAACACTCGGGGGGCTAGGGCGTCTGGCACACACAATTTACCCTCCATCCACAGCTTCCCCCTATCCAACGAGTACTCTGCAAAAATCCCATCCCTGTGAGCATCTTTGGATTTGAGATTTCCAAAAACCTCTTTAAACATGGGATCCTGCAGGTAATCGGACGTCCAGTCACGGATGATCAGGGAATCCTTAGGCAGGGGTGGAGTTTTGGCCGGATCTCGACGCTTAATGCCCTCGATCAACCGAAATCGACTTACTCGTCGGGTATAGTCAAACCGTTTCACACTCCCTGAGGAGGGATCGGTGACTTTTTCCACGACTTTCAGCGTTTTGGTGCAGATCTCGTGAGCATGCGCCGGATCTGTGATGGCCGTGATGTCGTGACACGGCAATGCGTGCTGTTTAACAGCGCACTGCATGCATGCACGTCGAATGAGTTTCTTTTCTTCCTGATCCCATTCGATGATTACATGGCGGTCCTGCTCCGTACCATGGATGTTGGTACTTTGCAGCCCCTCTGAGGCGGGGTAAGCCCATCGGCTCAGAGCATCCGCTACCGTGTTATGTTTACCAGGCAAATACGACACATGGAGGTCAAACAGAGAGAGAAATTCGTGCCATCTGGCCCGTCGGCCAGCTGGGCTCGCGACAGTATCAATGTGTTCGGTGGCCCAATACTCCAGAGATCGATGATCCGTCAGGACCTCGACTCGATTGGTGCCAACCCACGATTGGTACTTTTTTAAAGCACAGATGATGGCGTAAGTCTCTTGCTCACGCGGCGACCATTGCATTTGGCGTGGAGCTAGCTTCCGTGACCAAAATGCAAGAGGGTAATGATCGCCGGTGGCTTCATCAACCTGTTCAAGGACAGCTCCGATCGCGTACCTAGATGCGTCGGTTCTAATGTAGAAGGGTCGGTCAAATTGGGGCACATGCAACGTGGCGACTTCGCAGAGGGCTGCCTTCAAGTGATGGAAGGCCTCCTCGCACTCGTCAGTCCACTTGACACGAACCTTTGAACCTGCCTTGCCTGCATCTCTCCCTACCTTCAATAATTCAGTGAGGGGGGCAGCAAATTTGGCATAATTCGGCACAAAAGTGTGGTAAAAATTGCAACAACCCAGGAATCCTCTCAACTCAGTGATCGTCTCAGGGCGCTTCCACTTCTGAATAGCGACGAGCTTCCCTGGACTGGGTCGTCGAGTGCCATTCTCTAGGAGAGAACCACAAAATTCGACTGATTTTAAAAATAATTTTCCCTTCTTTGGCCCACAAATCAGCTGATTGGCGTCAAGAATATCCAAAACTTGGTTCAGCTGCTTCTCATGTAGGGCCACCAGCTCGGCTTCGGTCAGTCCCTCCCCCTCCGTCGCGATGATTATGTCATCTATGTACACACTCACGAAGACACGAAGCTCAGGATGGGTTGTGAACAGCACATCCTCCATCATTCTTTGAAAAAATGAGGGGGCGTTCTTCAGCCCCATGGGCATGACGGTCCATTGGACTGGGCCACATGGCGTGCACATACAGGTAAGAGGTCTGCTGTCCTTCCTCAACGGCATTTGGTGAAAGCCGTGACGGAGATCCAGCACAGAGAACAAACGACCTCTTGCCCTCTTGGCGATTTCCTCCTCAATGAGGGGCAGGGGGTGTGAATCCGCCTTGGTTTCGGCGTTGAGATTGCGAAAATCAACAACCATTCGCCAACCATCAATGGTGTTCTGGTCTGCAGGCGGTGGCTTCGGGACTGTGAAGGGTGAACAGCACCATTCGCTGGTCATACAACCCTCAAGCCAACCAAATTCCCTGAGATTTCTCTCAATGATTTTTCTGAGGGTCTCATGTTTGTGTCCATGATTTTCATAAGGGCGCTGTTTTTTTGCCTTGTACCCTTCACGAAGCTCGATGAAGGCTTCACCGAACTGTCCACGGACAGGGGGGTCTTTGATCAACTTCCCTGAAAGGGTTGTTTCCTTCCGTTCATCAAAAATCTTTTCTCTCGACCTAGAACACAATTCAGTGTCCACCTGATCGCCAGGAATTACTGTCGAAAAAACTTTGGCGACTTCTTCGGCTTTGGCAGGAAGAATCTTCTTACGGATGTCCCTAAACAGGTCCGTATCCACTGCCTCTTGAAGATAGGTGGGTCTTGTGTCGAAATCCCAGAGATTTTCTTCGTGATCCAGCTCCTCGAAAGGATCCATGAAAGCTTCCACAGGGGGCTTTTCATAAAAAACTCTGAATTTGCGGCGCGATTGGAGATTTTTCCTCGCCCGTGCACTGAAGATTCTTTTCGATGTCGACCTTATTGGGGAAGAGGGAGCCGAGACGGATCCATTGGACGTTGAATCACCTTGGGTATCTGACGAATAAAAATCAGAAAAAATAGATTCATCATCAGTACCACGCTCAACCTCAGATTCAGACCCAACACAGGAATCTGTACTAGAATCAGCAGAATTAGAGTCAGAAAGCTTTCCATCCACCAGGAATGCAAGCGAACTCCAGGACCCCTGTGGCAGGGGACCTGTGTCGTCCCTGGCATACAGCTTAATCTTCCTGGGAAGTTCAATGTAATCTACACAAATGTCCTGTAATTCCTGAAACCAAGGCTTGTCGTCCCACAAGGGCACAACCAAAATTGCCTGGGTTTTATCTTGCTTGATTTTGTGGATGACCTGCTGGATTAAGTGAAACGGAGGATTAATCCACAACTTCTTGTCCCATTTGCGGGTCCAAGCGTCGCTGAAGTGCTTGTCAAAGCGCTTGTTCATACGGTTAGCAAATGCATCATACTGGGGCCAAAATGAATGATGCTCATGAAAGTATTCACAAATTGCATCGCGCCATTTGTCGACAACTCTGTAGGATGAAGAGTGCCAGCGCGAAGGGCGTCATGGTTGGGAGTCCCTACGAAGACATTCTAACTCTTGGGAGTAATCGGCACTCCCATTCACCTCAGCAATGGTGACATCTTCACCAAATTTTGGTGTCACTTTTTGCTTCAAAAATTCTTCTGCACTTTTAAACCCTGCGTGCAAAAAACGAAATTCAGGACGCTCCAAGGGACCTGACTCCAGCAAAAAAACAACGACGATGACCTACGGGCGCTACCCTGTTCTTGCGAAGCCAAGGATGGCCCAAATAAAGGTCATACTTTATGTCAGCTCGGTAGAAGTAGTCATCCTTAAGGACAACTTCTTCCACATTTTGCTCTTCCCAAAGGTCTTGAGCGACCAAATGGGTGGATATATAACAACCGCGTTGCCCACCTGCGAGAGAATGTCCAGAAACTCCCTCGAGGGTAACAGGATGAGGCGACTCGAACACGCAGTCGTCGGGTAGGAATGCATTGGATTGGAGATTTACCTCTGATCCATTGTCACACAAACAAGTGGCGAGGTGGAAATTTCCCTTGCAATCAGAGACCCACAGCTTTGTGACAAACTGACGAGCCCTGTGCTTGGACTGTACACCAACCTCGTCCACTACAACAGAAGGATCCGTTGCCGGATCCAGGGGAAAGGAGACAAGCGACCCTACATCAAGTAATGGTCGATCAGGAATTTGGGGATCATGCCTGAAATCGCCTGGGGAGGGGCGATTTTCGTGGCTCCCCTAGGCGTTCTGACCTCCAGCGGCTGCGTTAACATTGTGAACACAGCCTGTTTCGTCGATCCATTCATCTTGGAACGGATCATCCGCTGGATTCAGAGCATTTTCGACGTAATCTCGATCCGCATCAGACACCTGGTCTGCACCTGAGACCTGATCCACACGATGGTTTCCCTTTCCACGTCCACGGCCACGGCCGCCGGATGATGGGCCACCACCGTCGCCACGCCCTCTGCCCTTACCAGAGAAGGGGGTTCCCGAAGGATTTCCCTTACCTTTACCCTGTGATCCTGGAGCATTTCCTTTGTTTGTACCGGATTGAGGGATTTGGCCTGGATTTCGATTTCCGCCTCCGGCGTTGACATTGGGACTCGTCTGGCCGTTTGGCTGTCCACCGGAGCCGGATGGAGTCCGATTCCCTTTGCCTTGGGACCCGCCAGGGCCTCCAGTATTTTTGTTCCCACCGGAGGGAGTCGAATTACCCTTTCCCCCCTTGGCACCATGCACCTGTCTGTCATTCCTGTCTGAATTCTGCGAATTACTGACATTTTCACCAATCACCTTGTGATCGTAAGCAGACCATCGGTGATTAGCAGTAGAATGCGTCTTAGCTCGGTTCGTAGAACCTAGAAGAAGGCAGATGCTACAATGATCCTGAACATTCCGGGTGTCATTCACCTTTTTGTTGCCCTTTTGGGCCCCATTTTGGGTGTTTTGCTGGGTATTCCTGTTTCCCCCAAGACCCTCATGGAAATTTTGATTGGCGGCGTCAGCGAGCCTCTCAACCTCTTCCCACAGTTCCTGCGGAGTAAACGAAAACACCCAGTTCCTGGCCTTCAGGCGATTGCCGTGGAAACTTACTCCCCTATTGAGAACTTGGACAAACAAGTCCCGATCCTCGTGTTCATTGAACTTGATTTTCCACGTGTTTTCAGTGAATTTCACCTTGGTAAACGACGTGGGGGAGCACTTTTGAAGTGCCTCCCTGACGGTAAACCGGTTGGCCGAGGCATCAAAGCCATCGATCTCCGCCCACCAGGTCTTGACCTCTTCTTCAGACTGTCGATTCCGAAGGGTGGCGGCGGTTTCTGAGGGGATCTTGTCAAAAATCAGATTTTTCAGCTCGGCACTAGAAAATGTTTCGCCTGAATGTTCAGATTCTTCTACGAGATTCCAGAAGCGCTGTCTCTTGTCCTGCACTTCGTGCAAGATTAATCGAGAGAATGAAGGAAAATTCTTCAACATCTGATGGTAATGGTCCTCTGGCAGTCGGGATCCACGTACCTCCAACTGTTCCCACACCTCATCAAAGGTAAGGGGGGAACTTGAATCTTCACGATCACTCCAGGTTCTGAGCCAAGTGTTGGCCGGCGCTCCCTCAAGGCAGTCCAAGAGCGCCATCAGGAACTGATCATCCTGGAGTTTTTGAGTCTTAACCCACAGTTTAAATTCCCGTTGGAACTGAGGCCAACGTCTGGGGTTCCCATTATACTTCGGTTGCTTGGCAACCTGACGAAGTCGCAATGAAGTGGGATTTAGGAGTGAATCCAGCCCAACACCAGCCGTAATGGCAGACACCTTGGCGGCATCATTAGCCACACCAGCTCCGGCGAGGGTCTGGGCGAGCAACATCTGGGCAATTGCATTGGAATCAACAGCAGGAAGGGTAGTACGGGAGGCAGTTCTTTTGGCATTCTGAACCTCAGTCCTAGCTTTCGCCGATCTACTCTGTGATCGAGAGATTGTAACCCTTTCCTTTAGCTTAGTCCTGCTGATCCGTGCATCGGTGGTCTTAGAGTCCACCGAAGGAGCAATCGAAAAAATTTCTGTCGCCTCCTCCGACGGTTCTGTTGTCTGATCCACCGATGATGCGCCCTCAGACCTCATGTGGGTCTTGAAAAGATCTTTAATTCCCAGCGTCTGAATGATGAGTTGCATTTGATCTTTGAGCAATTGGAGCTCAGTATCTCGCTGTAATCTGCAAGAGCAGTCGGCAGGACAGTACATACCGTGTCCTGAGGGTCCTGAGCAGGCTGTCGGACCGCTAATCTCAGTGGTTCGCAGCCAGGAGTCCACTTGGGGAGCTCCTTCAGTCCTAATTTCCAGGCTTGCCTGCCTAGCTGCCTCTAAAATTCCTTCCTCAACCGCGGCGGCTAGATCGTCGCGGATGGAAACAGAGGGATGAGGGGCGGAGGGCTCGGCAACCGGTGCCTTGGTCTTCTCCTTCGGGAAGGGGCTTGCCTCCCAGATCTGCAAGAAAATGGCAAAAGATTCATTTTCTTGAGAACACCACCACATCCTGGTATTAATTTCTTCTTGAAGAAGGAAAAAATATTCAAATAAAAAATCAGAGGCGATTCTTTCTTGTCCTATCAGCTTAGACGTGGCTAATAGACACAGGGCCTCAAGCGCCTCAAGGTTACGGGTCACATCTGAAGACAAATGGTTGTCCCATTGTGCCCATGAGGCTGGTCGATTATAGGTAGGTACCTCACCTGGACCACCCATCTCAATGTCGTCAATGTCGGCATCGATGGTCACAAAATGTGAACATTGGTACGGAGTATTAGTACCTGCCAAGTCCGTAAGCTCCACCGGAGCGTTGCCATTAGCGTAAGCTGGGAGATTCCAGCTGCTTGATGGCCAATTTCGACTGGGATCTTGATTGTAATCTGGGCCTCCACAGCTGCTGATTTGTGTCCTTCTTGGGCAATTTGGGCTTGCGCAAGGCATTCCTCTCAAGGCCTCGTTCGCACAGCACCACGGGAGCGTGATCGTTACGTCTCCGAAGCTGGCGGAGTCTACGGGGCCGTACTGAGGGGCTAGCTGTGGTTGGGACACCAAAGGAACAACATTCAGGTAGCCTCTGCTACCATGAAAGTGCTGCCCTGGGTCGTTGAGGGTGCCGGAGGGCTCGGGGCCGGCAAGACCAGTGGGGCAGGCACGCGAGGAGTCTCCCTGGATGTTGTTATTGGGGGTATTACCGGAGACACGGACACCAACGGAGGCGAGAGCAGCGACGGCAGAAGCAAGGTCCATGCTGATTGTGGTCCGGCAGAAAATCCCAGTCTATGAAGAAAATTGAGGGGAATTATTCTAAATACATCTGAGTGTCCAAAACTGTCCGAATGAATTTAAATAATCCATTTATGTAAAATTGTCTGGCCGATCTGGCCCGCGAGCGCGCGTCAGCGGCAAATGGCGATTCCAGCTAAAATAGCGGAATGCGGCGGATTTACGCGAAATGGACCGCGGAATCAAATCCGGCATATCAGAAATATATAGGAAATATCCTGTGACTGAGCTGCGAGGCGGCGAATCCGCCGAAGCAAAGAAAAGGACCAAAATGTAGCCAATCTGGGCAGAATGTCTGAAAATCTGAGCAGATGGGGCTAGCCGCACTTACAAGGACCCAGGAGGCCCGGGACACCGCACACGCAAAACAACACACCGAGCGGGCACACCGGTAAACAGGAGCCAGGAGGCCCAGGACACCGCACACGCAAAACAACACACCGAGCGGGCGCACCGGTGAACGGGAGCCAGAAGGCCCGGGACACCACACACGCAAAACAACACACCGAGCGGGCGCACTGGAGAACAGGAGCCAGGAGGCCCAGGACACCGCACACGCAACGCAACACACCGAGCGGGCGCACCGGTGAACAGGAGCCAGGAGGCCCAGGACACCGCACACACAAAACAACACACCGAGCAGGCGCACCGGTGAACAGGAGCCAGGAGGCCCAGGACACCGCACACGCAAAACAACACACCGAGCGCGCGCATTGGTGAACAAGAGCCAGGAGGCCCAGGACACCGCACACGCAAAACAACACACCGAGCGGGCGCACCGGTGAACAGGAGCCAAGTGGCCCAGGACACCGCACACGCAAAACAACACACCGAGCGGGCGCACCGGTGAACAAGAGCCAGGAGGCCCAGGACACCGCACACGCAACACAACACAGAGCGCGGGCACACCGGTGAACAGGAGCCAGGAGGCCCAGGACACCGCACACGCAACACAACACACCGAGCGGGCACACCGGTGAACAGGAGCCAGAAGGCCCAAGAACACCGCACACGGAACACAACACACCGAGCGGGCGAACAGGTGAACAGGACCCAGGAGGCCGAGGACACCGCACACGCAAAACAACACACCGAGCGGGCGCACCGGTGAACAGGAGCCGAGTGGCCCAGGACACCGCACACGCAAAACAACACACAAAGCGGGAGCACCGGTGAACAGGAGCCAGGAGGCCCAGGACACCGCACACGCAACACAACACACCGCGCGGGCACACCGGTGAACAGGAGCCAGGAGGCCCAGGACACCGCACACGCAACACAACACACCGAGCGGGCACACCGGTGAACAGGAGCCAGAAGGCCCAAGGACACCGCACACGGAACACAACACACCGCGCGGGCACACCGTTGAACAGGAGCCACGAGGCCCAGGACACCGCACACGCAACACAACACACCCAGCGGGCACACCGGAGAACAGGAGCCAAGTGGCCCAGGACACCGCACACGCAAAGCAACACACCGAGCGGGCACACCGGTGAACAGGAGCCAGGAGGCCCAGGACACCGCACACGCAAAACAACACACCGAGCGGGCGCACCGGTGAACAGGAGCCAAGTGGCCCAGGACACGGCACACGCAAAACAACACACAAAGCGGGTGCACCGGAGAACAGGAGCCAGGAGGCCCAGGACACCGCACACGCAACACAACACACCGAGCGGGCGCACCGGTGAAGAGGAGCCAGGAGGCCCAGGACACCGCACACGCAAAACAACACACCGAGCAGGCGCACCGGTGAACAGGACCCAGGAGGCCCAGGACACCGCACACGCAACACAACACACTGAGCGGGCGCACCGGTGAACAGGAGCCAGGAGGCCCAGGACACCGCACACGCAAAACAACACACCGAGCGGGCACACCGGTGAACAGGAGCCAGGAGGCCCAGGACACCGCACACGCAAAACAACACACCGAGCGGGCGCACCGGTGAACAGGAGCCAGGAGGCCCAGGACACCGCACACGCAAAACAACACACCGAGCGGGCACACCGGTGAACAGGAGCCAGGAGGCCCAGGACACCGCACACGCAACACAACACACCACGCGGGCACACCGGTGAACAGGAGCCAGGAGGCCCAGGACACCGCACACGCAACACAACGGACCGAGCGGGCACACCGGTGAACAGGAACCAGGACGCCCAAGACACTGCACACACGTAGGGCGGCCGAGGGACAGGGAAGAACCAACACCCCATGGGTCGGACACCCTGGGGTGACCCAGCCGACCCACGGGGCCAGTGGCAGGAGCGGTACTCCACGGCCACTGGTCCGAGCCCGGCCAGGCTGCAAAGGGGACCATCGAAAACGTCACCCGGAGCCATGGAAGCAACCGGTGACTGGCGAGCCGGTACACAGTCCAGGAGGGGGTCGCCTGCACAGCAGAGCGGCCCCGCAACTCAAACCACAAGGGGTAGGGGGTCGTACCGTAGACAAGCGGGAGCAATACCCCTTTTGGTGAGATATACTCCACACGGCTGGGCAGCCCCGAGAGCTGCCGCCCAAAGGAGGGGGCATGTGGCCCTACTCATGGACACATGTGGGGACACCCTCCCACCTGGGACACATGGACCGGGTGGCCGCGACAATGCCTTCCCAAGCACATGCGGGAGCGGCTCAAGAGGCACATGACATAGGGCAGTGGGAGGGACAGGACGTCCCCTTGGTAAGACCTTCTTCCTGCATTGTCAAAGGAGGCATCCAGAGCTCCCGAAGATAACTACCTACCTACCTCTGCCTCTGGATGGTCTTGATGAGCTGTCGAACGCGTGTAAGCGACCGAGTTGATCGCCGGATGGAGGCTCAACATATTTGGAGAGGTAGGCCGTACTGTTGACCCAAAAAGGTCATCGCAGCATCAAAAACAAACAGAAAACTCACAGTCTCCGGGACCGGGATAGGCAATAGGCAGTTGGCCACAAAAAAATCAATGGAAACTCGTGAAGTGAGAACCGCAGGAATTCTCAGTGCCCTGCGCAGCCACACGATGTTCATCCTCCGCTGCATCACGAGCAAACCGCGGGCCCATCTGCAAAATGTGCGTCCATCACAAGGCAGAAGACCCCGCCTGACCAACCCTGACCAAAATGCATTGTTTTTACCGCTCCTCTCCGCCCCCCCCCCCCCCAACCTTTGCGCCAGCACAGCGACTCCCCCCTGACCACTGTCTTCTGCAATGAAATCCCCAAATGAATCGCTGCCGTGCAGAACGGCCTTGTTTCCGCACAGGCTCCCCATTTGACCGTCGTATTCACTCTTTGGCCAACTTGCAGAGCGTGGAACTCCGTCGGTGGGGCTAACACCGCAGTGACGCGGTGAGTACCAAACGCCACACGCACCGGAGGCCGCGTCGAATGAATGCCCAAGGTCTGTTTTTTCGCATGAAGAGGAATGCGTGGTACACAAACACCATTGTCGACGCCGGTTGGGATGTTTCGGTGCATAGTAGTACTCTTGTCGCGTGCGTCATTGTTTTTCTTTGCATGGTGAGCATGCTCCCACCTTGAGGATAGCTACGTGCATTGTTTTGAGTTTCTACTGGGTTCATCGGGTTTCTGTCGTTCTTGCCTGGGTTGTGCCACAACAGGTGGTGGAGGAACACATGCACGAAATGACCGATTGTGCAACACGCAGTCGATGGAACAAGGACTCCACGCCCCTAGCACGGCTCAGCGCAGCACTTGGACGCCCCCCACGGTGGCCTTGCACGGCACCGCACACGGCACAAGCCGTTCATGCCCCTCCCCCATGTGCGGGTGTGTCAAGTAGTGATTGCGCTCAGGAAGATTGCGCAAGCAACAACATGCACAGTCAAAAAGAGATCAAGGCTGATCACGAACCGGAATGTCTGGTCATCCACCCCTGCGCCCCGATTCGCACAGCACACTAGACGACGTAGTCTACACAAGGAAGGTGGGTGTTTCATCTGCAAAAATTGGGGGACCACCGCCCTAGGCTTGCCACAAGCCACATTTCTTCAATATGTGCTCGCCTGAGACGCCGATGAAAAACACCCTACGGCACCAGAGCAAGGAGCGAGGGTTGCCGAAGGTGCTTCGTCATGTCCATTTCGCAGGCTCGAGCAGGTGAGAGGTGAGCTCGCACGACGGAAGATAAGCACTTGTAATTATGGAACCTCTAAAAAAGAGGGCAGCCTTCAACGTTACCTGCATAATCTCTTGATGAGCATCCTCTGGCACATCAGCATAGGCATTGACCGTTTCCCCGGACGACGAAGTCTACAAAAGGAAGGTGGGTTTCCCATCCAAGAGAATGGATATATATGTGCAAAAGCCACAAGCCACATTTTGTCACTATGTGCTTGCCTAAGGCACCCACCTGGCATGGCCGGGGATCGCCAAGGGGCAGACCCCGCGTGGGTGAGAGGACCAGAGACGAACACAGATTGGAGCAGTAACCCGATGAAGTGTCCAGTGATGACGTGCGTGCATGCAGGGAGGAGGGTAAAAAAAAAAAAGAAAAGACAGGAAAGACAGGAAACCACAGGACAGGACACGCAGAGGGGAAGGGGTGTGGGAGGCGGCCAACGGGGTGCGCAGAGAAAGAACAAACACCAGAAAGAAACGTCAAGCAACGCCAGAGGACACACAGCACGGAGCGAACAGGCAGCGGGAGAACGGAAAGGAGCAAACGGCGCACGAGGCAAGAAATGAAGTCGCAGGCAAGCGCCACAGGGCAGCAGGCGGCAGGGTTGAGTGTAGACATAGGATGCAGGCGGCCCGATGGGGTATAAGCACGGGTAATGGGATGGGAAACGGGGGCAGGGCCAGGAAGAAGGGTCCCAAAGTGTCCAGTAGGAATCAAACCACCCAAGCACAAGGGACGGGATAGGAGCGACCCGTGCAGGACGCACGAAACGGTCCCTGGATGGATGGCGATCCAGTGGGCCCGTGCCATGGGGTTGCTGGCGGCCCGGTGGGGTATAAACACGGGATGAGGGAAAGATATGGGAACTGGGCCAGTGGCGAGATGTCGCAGAGGGAAAAAGGAAATCGCGGGGCGCCGAAAGCAGAGGGACAGGAGAAATAGGACAGCAAACACCAAGCAACAGACCCGTGGGACTGGTAAACCAGTCGCCACGGAGTGGGGAACCGTGGACCAACCACGGGGAAGCTGGCTACGGGAAGTCGAGAAAATGCCCTGAACCCCGGGACAGCCGCGAGGTGTCCGCAGGGGTGAGGGCTGACCCTGAGGCCCCCGGCTCAAGGGCTGCAGTACACGTAGGTTCACGCGTGAGCGGGAGCTGGGGGAACGTGAAAACCATCGCCCCCTGGCCTCTGGCAACGGATGGACGACACCCAGGTACAACCGAGAGCCGAGTGGGTACTCCAGCCTGTGAGGGATGGGGAGTGGTGGAATGTGGCTGAGAGCAATGCTGGGCTGTTGGCGACGGCTATCCACAGGAAACCCGCACGCAGGCGCTGTAAAGGCTGCCCTTTGGGGGGGGGCGGGGGAGACGAGGGGATACTTCGACAGGAGACCAGAAGCCCCGCCCGTGGGGGCAGCGGCTGAAGGGAACCTACCACTGGTCATGCCCCTGGAACCTGGTATAAGTTCTCGGCTGTGAGGTGAGACGCCAAGGGAACTGATGGTGGAGAGCTCCCCTTCCCGCCAGAGGTTGCCACCATAAAAAAAAAAACAAGGGGATGACAGATGAGGCTGCCGGGAGCGCCCTTACTTACTTACTTACTTGCTGTAACCAGGATGGGAAACCGGCATGGTGAGGTGACTCGATTGGCCCACAGGGCAGCTGAAAAAAAAAATACTATTGTCAAAAACCGGAGGTCATGCGAAAGAAGGTCACCCACAAGATGCAAGAAGAGCAGAAAAAGTGTGCAGCCCACATCAGTGGGGCCAACACCTTTGACACCAGCCTGAAAATGCATGCGGAACAGGCCCAGACAATTGTTGAAGTGGCAAAAGCACAAAATGAACGTAACGGTCACCAACGTCAAGAAGAGTTGGAACAGGCCACCACACTCGTGCAGCAGCATGCATCAGAGGTGTGGCAGTTGCTGCTGACAGCTCACAGGGAGGCCGAGGACAACCACAATAACTTCCAGAAATTGCACCGTGAAGTGGAAGAACGAGTTATCAGGTATGAAGAGAGGGTGCAGCCAAGGGGAGCATCAGGGAGTCCAAGCCCGGGCACTGTTGATACTCAGAGCTCGCAGTGCGCCACAACGCAGGACCTGGAAATTGTGCAGGTCAACCTCGGTAACAAAGTTCTGCAAGTGGAGAACGACATGGTACAATACCAGGAGACAAACCAGCTTGCCGTGGACAACACCCAGGGAAAACAGCATCATCGCGACATTGATCTGAAAACATCAGTGGAAAAGGTGCAGACCACACTGAACCAGAAAGTTCAGAAGGTGGAGAAACGTGTGGAGACACACCAGTATTCTCACCTCAGAAAAATGAACAAGGCATGGCAAGATGCCCAGGAAAAGCTACACCATTATGAAAGTGAACTGCTGACGACAAGGCAGAGGAACATTCAAGAGAAAGAACATACAAAGCACACTGGACCCGATGATGCAAACCGACGAATCCAAATCATCAAGGACGAGTTGGAACGGGCCAACGAGGTTCTGCAACAAGTGAAGGATCAGTTGGTAACCAGTTCTGCAGAAAATGCCGCAAAATTCAAGTGCTAACCGAGGAGGTTGAGATGGTGTAAGACAATCACCGTGAGGCCTGGGAACGGCATGCACGAGGCCTGAAAGACCAGTTGGAAAATTTAACAGATGCGGCCAGAGAGAAGTACCAACAGGTGAAGGACTATTCTACGGTAGAAATGCGGAAGGTGATGCACGAGACAGCACGATTCATCGAGGAGGTAGCTGAGATCGTGGCCAAAGGAGCTGAAAGTATGCCACCAAAAGCCACAGCCAGTGTGGAAGAAGTAAAGAGACACCCAGCAGAAGACACAGAATCCGCGGCAACCTTGTTCACAGGGGACAGCAGCAGGACAGTGGCCAGTGAAGCAGTACGCCTCCGACTGAGACCATCATGGATGCCATCACTGAAGTCGGAGGTGCTCAGTTGGTATAAGGCTCGGAACCTTATTTGACATCCAAAACCGGTTATTGTTGCTCACTTCAAAAATCAAAACTGGTTATTGGTTTTTTCATCATATCCAAAACCGGTTATTGGTTTGGACTTATGTATCTAAACAGGTACCGGTTATTTATAATTTGGGTGTCCAATTGTCAGTTGTACAAGTGGTTTGGACAATACAGAACCACGTAACTATTTATGATTTAATTGCCAATACCGGATGTGTAGCAAAAAACCGAAAACCGGTTATTGGCTTGTGTGCAGAAAATGAAACCGGTTATTGGTTTCAGGCAACCATGCTAAACAGGTACCGGTTATTGGCAATACCTGAAACACCGGTTCCAACCCCTAAGATGGTAGAATGAAAGGTATGAGGACGCAACATCATTCAGGTGGCGACAGATTGAATGGCTCCTCTCAGAAGATCACTTCCTGGTACCAGGCCGAGTCCTTAAGCCACCACCATCGAGGAAGGGTCGATGTGTACGGTCCACAGGAAAATGGGAATGTGCTGCTCTCCTTGAGGTGGGTCCGGGACGCCAATATGGGACGGAAACACATGAACTGGATCGCAGCAAGCAAGATGAACCCAGGGTATTTGGCAAAGAACGTCACACATGGATAGATGGTGAAAGCAAGGACTCCATGCAGCAAGAGGCCAAGGTGCCACATTGCGACTGCACTGTAGGAACAAAGGATAAGTGGTCCAAGCAGTTCCGAAAGTGGCGACATCGCAGACGTGGACGGTTCAGCCCTGCATATCAGGTTGAATTTCCGTGTTGGATAACCAGAATTTCAGAGAGCCAAAGGAGCAACAACTGGAAGATTAAGGTGTAGTGGACGACTTCAAATTGGGGTGCAACATAGTAACCGGAACGCTGCTCCCACATGAACATAAAAGAAAAGCAGAATTTTGAGATCTGCACATTGACGTGGCCCAGGACATGACTTCAGAACGATGGGTTACTTTCTGGGTGGAGTTTCAGCAAAAGGGAGCCAAACCAAAGGGAGGTATGACCCATCAGGTGGCCCAGGAGGCCTTGCTGCAACATTTCTATTATTATTGCACACAATACTCCCAAGACAAATCGTGGGAAAGAATAGAGAGAAGACTACATGTGGATGAAGCAGCGCATGCCACCTATTCCTTTGTTGGGATGTCTACGTTGATATGCGGACAGCTGGTTAACAGGGACCAGGCACGGGTATCACGCCAACGAATTTTGGTAGCGGTGAACTCTGACAAGACGCAAATAGTTCGGGGGTTGAACCGCGACATCAAGAGGCAAAGATCTTCGGAGGACAAGTACAAGAATAGGTCCACAAATTCAGACAATCGAGATTATCATTGAAACCAGGACAGCAGGCACTGCAAGGACGACAAACGGCTCTCCAGCGAAGACAAGAGTCGCAAAGAGTTCCGAAAGTTGAGTGACAGCCGCTCCAGGGACCAATATCAGGAGGATGTGCACCGCGGTTCCCGGGACCGATATCAGGACCGTTAAAAAAAGGTGGTGATCCGACAGAGCCGCAACGACGAGACAATAGGCGGTACATCTCTACATCCGATAGTTCTGCCAAAACACACAGTTCATGGTCGTCAGGGAAGACGTCCACGACGGTATCACAAACAACGCGGGGTAACAGCCCACATGGGTCAGTATGATCAGAAAAGACAGAAGACCACAAGTGGTTTGGACGTGGCAAGTACGGTTATTGTCAGAGGGATTGCCCAGGTGCTAAAAAGGACGGAGATTCAGAAAAGTGCAATGATTTGAAGAAATATGAGAAAGACAAAAAGTATCAGAAGGATTGCGACGGCAAGAAGCGACAGCCGAGCAGGCTGCGGCAAGTCGAGGCAGCGGAAGAGACCACAAGGGACGATGTTACAGAAACCACTCCTCCAGCAGTGGAGAACCCTTAGGCACGCAGGCGCACTCGTAGGCGACGACGCTATCATGATGTCCGTCCCACCAACGCCCCAGGGTCACAGCCTGTGAGGGCCCGCAACAAAAAGGTGATCTGGCATTCGAATATCATCAAAGTTGTCAAGGTGAGAATCTCTGAACGAAGGAAGGTCAAGATTTATCTCAATGAGATACAAGATGAAGTGGTCCCATCCTCCATACGACGAGGAAAATCTGAAAAAGACACGGACAGGACGGAGACGATTTTTCCAGCCCGAGTCCAGTTCCAACAGGTGGCACTGAACCTCAGTGACAAGGATATGGACGCTCCGATTGACACAGGATCAGAAATGGAGGCCTTGGCGGGCTTCGAGCTTTCTGACAAAGGTGCACTGGAAGATACTCAAAGGCCAGTGACCCTCATTTGGGCAGGCAGAAGGCGCATCAAAGGCGGCAATCAGGACGTTAGGGTCAATTTGATCTTGCCAATGTGCAAACCTGACGGCAGTATTGTAAAATACAAATGCCTCAGGGTATGTATTTATGTTGCAGATAAAGGACGAAAGTTGATCCTTGGATTTCCACTTTTTCTTCGTTGTAATTTGTGTGTTGTACCGGGCATGCCATGGTTGATGCAAGTGCCACGATTTGTGCATCGCAAACCGCACTATGAGAATGGGAAACCTCAATCTGTGCATCATGTTGATTTGGTACAGGTTCAACCACCAGAGCAATCAATCTAGGATTATGATGAAAGAATTCAGGTACAACGCAACACAATAGCCAATGTCCGCATGACTAGGCATATGAGCAAAATAAGGTACGTGCACAGTGAACACAGGCCGAAACGTACCGAGGGGAAGCAACTGAAAGGCTTTCCCAGCATCCATGAATATTGCTGGCAGCTTCCATGCCCGAATGATGACTGCCCACGTGTTTTTCACACATGCACTTTGTGGGCAGATCCATTATTCGGGGATATTCCTGATCTGTGTGAGCGCTGTGCACCTCGCATGTGTCTGAACGCTAAAGAGAGGGTGTACAGTAAGAAACCGTCTTTGAACCCCCCCTCTGATGGAGTTCATCACAGCAGATTGAATATATCACCGTCAGCCAAACTGGTGGTGAGTCCTGGGCCAGTTACACACAGAATGGCTTTTGAAAAGCATGTGGAGATGGTTCCTCAGGAGGTACAGGGCAGGCGTAGGAAGGGGGAGCAGAATTTGACTGTCACGCTTCATTCTGTTGAAGGTAAAGTTCCCGGTCCTCCTTTTTCTCCTCGCTCCCCCTCCCCCGTGGGACACCAGGGCTCACAACAGCGGGAGTGGCCTGAAACTGATCCCGCACGCCAGGAGGAGACACACAACTCACAGCCTGAACGTTTCCAACACAGGTTGTATGTGCAGTTATTGATCTCACAAGCCACGCCCCCCACATCTGCAAATTTCTGAAGATGCAGGCCATGATTTGTTACTCTGCAGCAGATGTATCAATTTTGCGTTGGAGCAAAGAGCTGGTCCCTACGGATATAGCCGTCATGGGACCACAGGGAACTTACGCCCGCATAGCAGATAGGTCTGGCATGGTATTAAAGCATAGTTTACATGTGGTGGGAGGCATCATTGATGGTACGTACAGAGGAAATGTGCAGGTCATTCTTGATAATGCATCAAATACCCCATACCATGGGAGAGTATGGGACAACGTGAGTCACTTTGTTCTGGAACGACACCTCAAGCCTCCCATCAGCGTCGTTTAGTCGCTGCCTGCAACAGCCAGAGGTAGTGCAGGATTCTGCAGCACTGGTTACCGCTCCACAGAGTCTTTGCAACACCTGTTGGGCCATGTACAGTTCAAGCTGGGATTACATGATGGACTCGGAACCCTTGTGGGTTCCAATCGGGTGTTAACAGACCCCCCCACCCAAGTATTTCATATACTACAGTTTATTCAGCTTATTTCAGAGTTACATAAAAAAACCATACCTATGCATGATACTCTCCAGTACAAATCTCAGCTCCTTGAAGGAGATACGCGCAAAGTCCTCCCAGTGTTGATGATGTTTGCGGCAGTGGTTGCAATGGCAATGGCCGATGTGGTACAACAGGAATCTCTGGCACATTTATCGGGAACCAACACCCACACCTCAAGTCACCCTTCGGAAGAGCAGATCATTCTATCACAGGATATTGGATCAACTCAGGCACATTGCGAGTGGACGCAGCTCCCTGAGGTTCAATACAGCAGTCAGGACATATTTTTCAATACTGTGGAACCGCGGGTCTCAAATCAGGACCCCTTTGAATACTGGGCACTAGATGGGTTTCAGGGCAACTGGGGATATGCCAGGATGCCCAACACGTCAGCAAATCAGTCGGCACCTTGTATGGTTGCAAACATGCAAGAGTTGGATATCTGGTGTGATCCTCCTGGGTTACAGGAGGCCAGGGAGTTGAGACCTCTGTCTGACATGGTTTTGTAGGTGAAATCACACCTCATGAGGAGGGTTCAAGGCGGCTACCTGGATAACCGGAACTGCCATATAAAGGTTGCAGCGAAACAGAGAAAGCACAGGAGTAAGGACACAGTGTTGACTGTCAGGCAGGAGATTGTTGATAGAATGGCCGCTTGGACGGCTACTATTGACCAAGATCACCATGATTTTTGCATGCAGCAAGATCTGTTTGGTTTCCAGAAAACAGCACGGTTCACAGAACACTTTGGGAATGGGGAGAAGTCGTTTTACAGGGATTGGAGACCAAATCCAGTGTGGCTTCACCCCTCTTCACATCAGTGGGAATATTGTGTCACGAGAGCTTTTGTTGATGGAGTCAACAGTATTGCAGTACTGCCAGTAAGTAAAAAAGACCCCTGCTTTCACGCGTGAGCAGTCTTGGGTCTCCCGCGCGCCAGTGAAATACAAAGGAAAAACAGAAAAGCGACGCACAAAACAAATAAAAGAATGGAAAAATTGTTTCTTCCGACCTCTGAACCCCCCCCACGAATTTGGCGCCACTGTCTCACGAGGTCCGCGAAAATCCACCACACATAGAAAAACAACCTGAACAACGGGTGAAAACACGGAGAAATTGCTTGTGCCCGCGCCAAAGCAATAGCAAAGTGCCCGCTCAAGTAGGGAATTAGTGCTTGAGTGCGTGCTGCAACACTAAACAAAGCGCACGCAAGGGAAGAAAGGGAAACGGAAGGCACCACACAATGAAGGCCCGAAACAACAACATAAGCGCTTACTCTTGGGCGCCGCCAAAACCAACGAGTACAAGAGGACACCGAAAGATCGCCACGCAAGACAAGAAACCGAGCCCTTGTCCTTGGGTGCCGCCAAAACCAAACAGTAAGGGAGAGCATCAAAATGCCGCGGCCAGATGAAACCACACAAGCGCTTACTGTTGGGCTCTACCAAAACCAAAGAGGGAAGGAACATACGGAAGGGACATCATGCAGTAGCGCAAAACAAGCGCTTACTCTTGGGCGCTGCCAAAACCAAGGAGTTGGGGAACAATAAGGGGCCAACAGGCAACAGGTATGAACCCGCCAGGGACAAAACGGTGGACGTCACAAGTGACACACAAGAGCCGACAATGAGCACAAGACCATAGCGGACACCGACGGCCCCTAACCTTGGGCGCGCGAATAAAAATATAAAGGAGACCGTATGATACACGCAACAAAAACACCAAACCACCAAGCGCACAACACAACTATCACACGTGCAGCCAGGACCAAAACAAACACGATACATACAAAGCAAGCAGACAAGGGCACACAACACACCACACATGCACACGGGTGAACGAGCGCCGAGTGGCAAGGGACACCACACACACAACACAACACGCGCGCACAGCGGTGAACGGGAGTAAAGTGGCCAAGGACACCGCAAAGGCAACAAAATACACCGAGCGGGCACACCCGTAAGCGGGAACCAAGTGGCCAAGGACACCGCACATGCAACACAACACAAAGAGCGTGCACAGCGCTGAGCGGGAGCCAAGTGGCCCAGGACACCAAAGGCACAACACAATAGAACGAGCGTGCACACCGGTGAGTGGGAGCCAAGTGGCCAAGAAAACCGCCGGCACAAAACAACAAACCGACCGGGCACAGCGGTGAACAGGAAGCAAGTGGCCAAGGACATCCAACGCACAACACAACACATCAAGCGTGGGCACAGGTGAACAGGAGCAAAGAGGCCAAGGACACCGCAGACACAACGCACCGCGCGTGCACATCAGTGAGCGGCAGCCAAGAGGCCAAGGCACCGCAGGCGCAACACAACACACCAAGCGTGGACAACGGTGAACAGGAGCCAAGAGGCCGAGGACACCGCAGATGGAACACAGCACACCCAGCGTGCACACCGGTGAACAGGAGCCAAGAGGACATAGACACCGCAGACGCAAGACAACAAACCGAGCGTGCACGCGGGTTAACGGGAGCCAAGACGCCAAGGACACCGCAGACACAACACAACACATGGATTTTGCACAGCAATGAACGGGAGCCAAGTGGCCAAGGAAACCGCACAAGCAACACAGCACATGGAGCGTGCACACCGTTGAACAGGAGCCAAACGGCCAAGGAAACCGAACACACAACACAACACACTCGGCGTGCACACCGGTGAGCAAGCACCGAGTGGCCGGATACACACCACACACAGCACACCGAGCTTGCACAGCGATGAAAGGGAGCCAGGTGTCGAAGGACACCGCACACACAACACAGCGAGCATGCACACCGGTGAACGGCACCCAAGCGGCCAGGAACACCACACACGCAACAAAACAAACCAAGCGTGCACACCGTTGAACAAGGGCCAAGTGGCCAAGGAAACCGAACGCAAACCACAACACACCGAGCCTGCACAGCGGTGAACGGGAGCCCAGTGGCCAGAGACACACCGCACACACATCACACCCAGGGCGCAGACCAGTGAACAGCAGCCAAGTGGCCAAAGACACAGCACACGCAACACAACACAGCGAGCGTGCACACCGGTGAACAGGAGCAAAGTGGCGAAGGACACCGCACGGCCAACACACCAAACCGAGCAGGGACAACAATGAACACGAGCCAAGAAGCCACGGACACGGAACAGACAGTACAACAAATGAGCGTGCACACCGGTGAGCGGGAGCCAAGTGGCCAAGGACACCGCACACGCAACACAAGACGGCGAGCGTGCACACCGGTGAACAGGAGTGAAGTGGCCAGGGACACCGCAAACACAACACAACAAACGGAGCGGGCACACCAATGAACAGGAGCCAAAGGGCCAAGGACACCGACCACACAGTACAACAGATGAGCGTGCACAGCTCTGAGCAGGAGCCAAGTGGCCAGGGACACCGCACACACAGCACAACGAGCGTGCACATCAGTGAACGGCAGCCAAGTGGCGGAGGACACCGCACACGCAACCGGACACAGGGAGCGTGCACACTGATGAACGGGAGCGAAGTGGGCAAGGACACCACGCACACAACACAACAAGCAGAGCGGGGACACCAGTGAACAGGAGCCAAGGAGCCAAGGAGACCGAACACAAAGTACAAGACAGGAGCGTGCACACCGGTGAACGTGAGCCAAGTGGTCAAGGACACCGCACACACAGCACAACCAGCGTGCACACTGGTGAACGGGAGTCAAGTGCCCAGGGACACCACACACGCAACACAACACGCCAAGCGTGCACACTGGTGAACAGGAGCCAAGTGGCCAGGGACACCGAACGCAGAAGAAAATACGTCGAGCCTGCACACAGGTCAACGGGAGCCAAGTGGCCAAGGACACCGCACACCGAACAAAAGACACCAAGCGTGCACACCGGTGAACGGTAGACAAGTGGCCAAGGACACCGCACACGGAACACAACACATCGAGCGTGCACACCAGCAAACAGGAGCCAAGTGGCCAAGGACACCGCAAACACAACACAACACAACGAGCGTGCACAACGGTGAACGGGAGCCAAGGGGCTTACGATACCACACACGCAACACAACGCACCGAGTGTGCATACCGCTGAACGGGGGCCAAGAGGCCAAGGACACCACACACGCAACACACCACACCAAGCGGGCACAGCGATGAACAGTGGCGAAGCATGCGGCACGCACGACACAACACACCGAGCGTGCACACCGGTGAGCGGGAGCCAAGTCACCAAGGTCACGGCACACGCAACACAACACACCGAATGTGCACACGAACGTGGAACGAGGGTGACGAGCAGGCTCGCCTGCTCTCCATGCTGCCGGAAGCATGGATCAAGAGGGTCACCAAGGAGGAAGCCAAGCGGACCAAGTCCAACCACACGGTCAAGATGATGCTCCCCAAAGAGTATCATACGAACGTGGTGGCTTGGACGAGGAAGAACGTGGCCCGGGATGTCAAACGGCACTCCCTGCGGAACGCTCTCCTCATCACCGTCGCGGGCGATCGCGAGAAGACCGCGATGTGGCGCCTTGACGAGTCTGAATTGAGCGGCCAGACCATCCGTCTGCAGGCCATCGTGGCGCGGATGAGCTGCGACGAGATCCTGGAGTGGGTTGGAGAGGAGGTGCTCAAGGAGTACCGGAATCTCCACCACACCCGAGGGTTGAGGCCCGGCCACCGCGACGTCAACTACGTTTGCGAGGGACCTGGCGGGGAAGCTGCCATGGACCCAGCGGGAGCCAACGGCGATGAGACTCTCGTCGACGATGACGACGACGATGAGCCCGCCGAGGTGGCTGTTTGCGCCTTCGTGGCCAACAACCTGAGCGCGGGGAACAACCGGGGAAGCCGGAAGCCCCTGCAGCCGGGTTGGAAGAAGAAGGAGAAGAGGGACCCTCGCCGCATTGGCGACCCTCCGCTGTCCTTTGGGGAGTTCATACGAGCTCAGCCGCAGGGCTGTTTCGTGTGTTATGGGAGGAAGAAAGGCTTCAACCATGACCACCGAACATGCCCAACCCACAAGGCCGACACGGAGGCTTACAAGAAGGCGCACGGGTCGAAGAAGCGTGCGCCCGCGGGTATCCGGGAAGCCAAGGTGGAGGTGGACAGGGACGAGCTCTCCAAGCTGGTGTCGCAGGCAACCGAGTTGGCCAAGGAGATCCAGGAGATCAAGAGGAACTGGGTCCCCAGGTCGGACAACAAGAACAAGGAGAACAACCAGAACGACCAGAACAAGGACAAGGACAAGAAGCCTACTCGTAAGGGAAGGAAGAAGGGCGTCAACGAGGTTGATGCGGAGGAGAACACCCCTTCTTCCACAACTGACGCCCCCTAGCGGAGCCCCTGCAGCCAAGGGCCCCAGCTAGGGCGGTCGCAGGATGGTGACGTGGGAAGCGCCGAACCATCCCAGTCGGGAGTCGAAAAGCACAAGGGGACTGCAGCGGGCGGAAGGCCCGGTCCGGCACCCAGGCGCGGAGGCGGGGTGAGGGCAAGTGAAGGCACGAACCCTTGCACCCGTCCGTCCTTCGCGACCAAGAATGTGTTTGATGTACTACAAGATCTATCCGAGAGTATCGGAGGATCACCCGGACCGCAGCTGGATGCTGCAGATGGGCAGCCTGAGCCCATTGTCCACGACCTGCACCAGTTGCTTGTTGAGCTTCTGGAACGGCTGGAGATCCTGAGTTTGCACGCCGTGCGCCGAGTTGGGCGCGAGCGGCAGTTGCACCTTAAGGTCCGTGCCTTATGCGGGGAAGTGGAAAAGGTCTTCGACGTGTTGGTCGACACGGGAGCTCAGGTCAGCTTGGTCAACGCTGGCCTACTTCCGCCAGAGTGTCTGACCGACAGTCGGAAACCTGTCAGGCTAAAGGTGGCCAACGGCCAGTACATGGTGGGAGGCACGAAGGAAGCGGCCATCGGGCTGCAGTTCATGAACCATCGTGAGCTGAGTCGCCCGGACCTCGGCAAGGAAATCCTCCTGCACGGTCGCTTCTACGAGGCCGAGATGGACTTGGACATGATCGTTGGGTACGACTTCATGATGGAGACGGACTCCGGCGTTCTCCCGGCCCAGGCCTCCATGACCCTGTACCAGGAAGACCAGCTCTCGTGGCTTTCGTCTCCTGAGCACCATGTGGAATGCCAATGGATCCTCCCGGAACGCAATCAGCTCGAAGTGGCCGCGCTGAACACTGAGCCAACTGGTCCTGCAAACCAGGAGTACGGCGTAATGCCGGAAGTGGCGAGCCGAGTTGTCGCGGACCTGGGAGCTTCGGATCTGGCCCTGGATGCGTTCTCTTCAGGAACCTCCGCCCATCTTCGGGTGTGTGAGAAGTACTGGAGCGCCCAGGACTCCGCGTGGAAGAAGCACTGGGGTCCGCATCAGGGCTTGATGTGGATCCATTGCCCCCGTTGGGACATTCCAAGAGCGATAGCGAAGATTCGCAAGGACCGCTCCAAGGCAGTGCTGGTTGTTCCTATGGGAAGCACCGAGGAGGAAAGTACCCGACATTGGGTAGCCTCATTGACCAACATGACCTTAAACAAGGTCGTCCTACCAGCTGGAGAGAGTGTCCATCAGGACACTAAGGGACAGCCCATGCCACCCCAGAGATGGCCAACAGAATTCCACTATGTGGATGAGGGCCCTGATCAGGCCAACGCCACGGACTTCGTGTGTGTCAACCGCATCATAGCAGAGCCCTGGCGGCAATGCTTTGCGGTTCCCCCTGTTGACATCGGAGAATCAGAAGACCCCCTCACTGAAGAGGAGCTGGATCTGGTTCAGGGGTATATGGATCAGCCCTTTCACGACTGGGGAAACCAGCGTAAGGGCAAAGGCCAGGACAAAGCCTGGTGGGAAGTGGACTCAATCGTCTCCGGTTCCTATGATGGGAATCCCTTCGTACAGAGGGTGCTGGATCACATGTCCAGCCAGGACGAGCCGCCTGGCGGTAACCCACCCACCTACCGCGATCTATTCCGAGGCAAGACCAGAGAGGGCCTTTTGGGCCACCTGGGAAGACCGCCTGAGCCGAAGACGAGCGGGGTCGCTACCCCTCAAGTAAGCTCCGTGGTCCAGGTGCCCGGTAAAGCCAAGGCGGAGTCCGATGATTGCCCCAAGATCCAGGCATTGAGGGCCAGGCTGAAGCAGAAGTATGGTGACACCTTCTTCAGCGGAAAGCCTGTGTTTCCCCCACCGGTGCGTGGACCGTATGGCGAGGCCAAGATACGACTGAAGCAGGACCCCCGTGTGTATCGTCACCGGGAGTTTGCCCTGAGGGGCGAGAGGAAGGAGGCCATGGAGGAGATCCTCCGTGACTTCATCGAGAGAGGCTGACTCCAGCTGTGCCACTCCGAATGGGCCTCTCTGTGCTCTGTCGTCCCCAAGAAGGTGGCTGGTGAATGGCGGCTCGTGGTCGACTACCGCGGCCTAAACGCCCAAACGCAGCACGACAGCTATACGCTGCCCCTCATTGAGGACATGCTGCAAAAACAACACCGGCGGAGGATCTTCACGGTGATTGACCTGAAACATGGTTCTCATCAGATGCCTCTCGCCGAGGAGTCCCGTGCCTGCACAGCCATGAGCACCCCACTTGGACCTCTCCAGTGGAAGGTGATGCCCATGGGCGTTACCAACGGCAATGCGGCTTTTCAGCGGATGCTGGAGAACCTGCTTGAGCCGGTGCGTGACTGTGCGGACCCCTTCGTGGACGACGTGATCATCGCGTCCGGGGACCCCAGTATGAGGTACGAGGAGCTCCTGGAGGCACACGAGAGGGACGTCACTCGAGTGCTTGACCTTCTGGTTCGGCACAAACTCACGGGCAGCAGTGACAAGGCCACCATTGCGGTAAGTGAGGTGGTCTTCGCTGGCCACGTAGTCGGGAACGGGCAGCGAAAGCCCATACCTGGCAAGGTGGCTGCGATTGAGCACTGGGAAAAGCCGAAAACGGTCTCTGAGCTACGGGCTATCTGGGGTTCTGCTATTACTACTCGGGGTATATCAAAATGTATGCCGAGTATGCAGCCCCCATGACGACCATGCTCAAGGGCAACCGAGAGGAGACCAAGAAGGGGTCCAAGAAGGCTCTGGTCTGGGATGCTGATTCGGACCGTGCCTTTCAGGGGATGAAGCAGGCGCTGCTATCCGCAGTGGGTCTGCACCTCGCTGATCCCGACCGAGGGTTCGTCCTGCGCACCGACGCTTCCGACTACGCCGTAGGCGCTGTGTTGGAGCAAGTGCTTGACGATGGGAGGCACGTGCCCGTGGCCTTCTGGAGCCGAGTCCTGGCGGAAGGCCAGAGACGGACGTGGACGCCCCGAGAAGAGGAGGCGTATGCCATCGTCATGGCTCTCAGGAAATGGGCTGGGTACATAGCTCTCCATCCCGTCACCGTCTGTACGACCATCAGAGTCTGCAGTCGTGGCACAAGGAGCACGTGGACACCCCCTCTGGTCCCGCCTCCGGACGGGCAAGATGGCATGAGACCTTGGCCAAGTTCGACCTCACAGTTGTGTATATTCCTGGAAAGGATAACACCGTGGCGGACTGTCTCAGTAGGTGGGCATGACGGATATCTCTGCCCATGGCGATGAGGCTGAGACCGCTGAGGCCAAGAAGATCATTGAGATGGAGCGCCTGATGGAGGAGGAGGGTGTCAAATGCTTTGTCGTCACCGCTGCGGATGCCCCCCTCGGAAAGAGGGTGAGCAGAGCGGTCAGAGTACTCGCCCCTGAGGGAGCTGAGTCCGACAAGCACCTCTTCACGGAGTCTTGCCTCCAGGACGACTGGACCGACAACTACGCCAAGTCTGAGGCCTTTGCGGCCGAGTATAGGGCTGTGACCGACCCTGATGATGGGCAGAAGTGGCCAAAGGGGCTGACTGAGGAAAATGGCAGGCTCTACCGCAATGGTAAGCTGCTAGTACCGGAGTCCCGGGTGCTCGAGCTATGTGAAGCTTGGCACCACCACATGCTGCACCGCGGGTTCAAGAAGCAAGCCCTTGACATCCAGCGTCGGTTCGAGATCGACCATATCGTTCTCTACACTGCCATCCAGAAGGTCAGGAAGGGTTGCTCGGTCTGTCAGGCCTGCAATCCCGATAACCGGAACGTCAAGGGGGAAGTCCAATGGACCCCGGTTCCTGACCAGCCCATGGAGAGCGTGGCCATGGACGTCTTCTCCATGCCCGAAGTGCACATTGGCAAGGAGACCTTTGACTGTGTGGTTCTTTGCGTGGATCGCCACAGTGGCTACGTAGTAGCCGTTCCGGCAGGCAAAAAGGGGTTGCTTGCCAAGGAAGTGGCAGTCATGATGATTCGTCATTGGCTGACCGTCTTTGACATCCCCCGCACCATTTGCAGTGACCGAGGGCCCCAGTTTACTGGTGGCTGGTTCAAGGCTATGTGTTCCCTCATGGGAATATGTCATGCCAAGAGCGTCGCCTATCTCAGCCGGTCTAACGGCCGAGCTGAAGTGGCCGGACGGCAGCTGTTCGAGAAGCTGCGCAAGATTCACATCACCAATCCACGGCGGAACTGGTTTGAGGAGATGTGGCCTGCTCTGAAGGCCCATCATGACACGCCCAGGCCGGGTGGTTTGTCCCCTCACCAGATTCTGTTCGGCAGGGACCCCCTTGGTCGGGGACTTCCCTTGTCGGGTGATGGTATGGCTATGGACGCCAAGAAATTCTTCGCGCGGCAAGAGCAAACGGCGCAGGACATCTGCCAGCAGCTCGAGAAGGAGCATGCTGAGCGTCAGAAGTCCGCCCCGAGCTCGACAGCGCAGAAGTTCAGGGTGGGAGACCCGGTGTGGGTGATCAGACCCCGCCCTATGGGCACCCACCGCACCAAGACCTGGTTCACACCCGGAGAGGTGGTTCCCAGGATTGGTGAGGACACCTACCGCATCAAGGTGGGTCACGGACAGTTCCGGGAGCGCCACGAGAGTCAACTCCGTGTGCGGGAACCCGACCTCCGTGGCCAACATGTGTCCCTGAGCTATGCCGCACATGAGGCTGATTCGGATGATGACTATGCTGAGCAGGACGACTATACTGTCGAGAAGATCCTGGCTCAGCGTCCGAAAGCCTCGGCACCCGGAGGTCTGGAGTTCAAGGTTCGTTGGCGAGGCTATGGGCCGTCCCACGACACCTGGGAACCCGTCTCCTCGTTCGTGCCGCGGGTCAATACTCCCTTCATGGAGTACATCCGCAAGCACAAGACCAAGATCCACGTTTCGGACTTGGCAGCACTCACCCGGGCGATTGCAGCCAGGGGCGCCTGATCAGTGCCCTGAGGTCTCCCATGATGTGTTATGAGCGCTTGTGAGGTCGACAGATCGTCCCTCACTTGCTTGCTCTCTTCCATCTTTCGGTGACCTGCCATCAGAGTGGCCATATACCCCCCCTGCTGAATCCAGAGGAGGATGGCCCCTCTCTTCTTCCATTCCTCACTCCCCCCCCTGCTGAATCCTTGGGAAACCAGGTAGGGCGACTGACCTTCATATTTCTGAGCTCTTGGGGCCTTGAAGCCCATACGACGTTGCGCAAAGGATGCCGCTGTCATCGGCATTGCGATTTTTTGGTGTGTGGTCTGGTTCCATGGCACTTGCGGAATCCAGACCAGTAGACGTGTGTCTGCAGACTATATATGGCCTGAACTCAGGCGTTTTCCTGTCCACCCTCCTGCATATGCCTTATCCTGACCGTGGCGTGGTTTGGGGCTCTGTCCAGAGTGTGTTTACACGCCTATTTACCCAGCTTATTGCTTGTTTTTCTATCCCCCAGGATATGTGCATCTGTATGTTACCCCATCACTGAGTGTGGACTGTTTTTTTTCCCCCGAGGGGATGCGAATCGGAATACAAGGGCGCCCTGAGTCGCAGTTTACATGATCTCACTTAAGGTCCAGCCTGGACCAGTACCTAATTACAGATTCATCTGTTCGAGTGCCCGTGATACCGTGTGCCCTATTCGCTGTGATGTGGAGATCCTGATGGCGCCAGGCGGGAGGCCCAGTTGCCTGACTACACTCCCAGCGGTCCGCCACTGTCAGTCCCAGTGTGAGCCTACCGACTCGCAGACGCACTTGCAGTCGGATGGCGGCCTCCGGTGCTCCTGACCTCGGTCAGTCTGCCTGGGAAACTGGTAGTTTGAGGAGTCGACGCCTCCGCCCACACTGCATGAGGACTCCCTCATGTATGGCGTTCGTGGTAATAGGGCGAGAGAAAAGACGGCCTTGACGCCCGATCCCTTAAGGAGGAGCTCGTTCGGCTGTACCACTCTGGACTCGCGTCGTATGGATATGGACATGGTGCGCCCGAGGAAGGACCCGTGGGGACTCTCCCCCAGCCGGCGGGCCTTGGGAAGCTTGGGGTAGCCTGATGGATCTTTGTGGTCGCTCTCGACCTGTGGGACCACCTCGGTTGTCGTGTGACGCCTATGTTGGCCGTGTATGCCACTGCCACTGTGGTGGTGACCGTCGCAGCCGGCACCCGGTGCGCCTGGTATGGGTTAACAGGTCCTTTGGATGCCGAACAATCGCTGCCAGGACCCGGGACTTGATAGTTGATACTATATCTGCAGTTACTAACAGCTACAGCACCGTACCTGTCTTACTATGGGATTTGGGCAGCCTAACCTGCGAATCAGCCTGAAGTGAGGATGTGACACCCCCCCCCTTCAGGAAATGGTCCTGGGTACCCGCTGCCATGCGTGGGTGTTATTGAGCCCCCCCCAGGGTTTGCTCTAAGGAGGGGGGTGAAGCGGTACCCAGAATTCCATGGCTAGGGCAGAGCATACAACCGGTCTCCGGTCCACTAACCCCATGCACGGAAGGGAAGACCGGTCTCCGGTCCACTAACCCCATGTACGGAAGGCGCCCGTTGACGCCCGGTGCGAGCCCGGCGGGAGCATGTTCTGTCGTAAAGCCACGCATCGGCAACCGATGCACCGCCAGCGGAGATTTACATATCAGAATATCAGGAATCAACAGGGTCTTATTCTCATATTGTTTCTGTCAATTTTTACGCTTCCGTTCTGATATTCACTGTTTTGACAGCTGGCGGTTAGCTCGCGACTTTAGCGTAACCGCCAGTTTAACTGTTATATACAGATATTCTAGCGCAAATCGTGACGAAGACTCTGAAGTCTTCAGGAATTGCATTGATGCATCCATCTTACACTCGCAACCGTAATCCGAATTCTTCAGGATGTCGAAATCGGATTTTCGACTTCGACATCCTCGCACTTGATTTGACCTCTTTCGAGTGGACCTACGTGCTTCCCTATGCACGAATCAACTTTCCTTTTGTCTTGCCCTCCATTTGTCTTAGAGATATGGGCAAAACAAAGTTGATTCGTGAGGCCACCTGTGAGGGTCATATCTCGTGCCGCTTGCGAGAAATGACAATAAGGAAACGTGGGATGTATTCACAATACTCCCGACGTAATTTAGGAAGCTTTATATGCCTTGCGTTTCCACACGTGCGCGCTAGCGTAATGGATCATGGTCAAGAGGGTAGAGTTTGCGTTGTAACTCTTTGGCCATGATATTGCGTGCGTTAAGATAACTTTCGAGTGTAGCGCGCGAGTGTTGTTGTTGCATAGGAACTCTCCTTGAGTTCCTTTGAGCGATTGACACAAAGTTATGCCCTTGGAGGGGCATGACATATCGTGGGGGGAGCTACCTTTTTGGGCAATATGGAGTATGTGCCTTGTGTTGTGTTGCGTGCCCATTTGGCGGGTCCATCGCTCCAAGCCAAACCCGCCAATGGACCTCATATTGCGCAAACCCCTTCTCCATACTCCCCACGATCAATTGCAAGCCTAACCTTCGTGGAGTAAAGCTTGTGTGGCGCTGCCAAAGCGATGCGTTGGGGGCAAGGTGTGTGTTTTGCAATTTTCCATGTTTTCATGTGCCCACTTGGGAAGTAGCGCTCGTGACCTTTCAAAGCGCCCCAAGTGGAGCGCATATGTGGAATCGAAGGTCATTGGTGTCACGTCATTGTGTTTAGAAGGATTGGTTGATTACTCAATCCAAGCCGAAGATATTATAATATATTTTTGAGCTTTTCAAGGCACTTTTGGGTGTTTGTTCGCCAATATTGCTGTTTTTTGCCCGTCATAATGTCAAGTGGCGACCGTGTATCTCAACGTTGCGCTCAATTGACATCATGACCCAAGTTTATTATAGGGGTACATACTTCAGTGCCCAACATATCTTGGACCCGGCGAATAACTCCTCTTGGGCTTGACATACCGTGGCCGCCATGTTGGCGATTTGGGACCATCCCAAGTCATGGGCTCACTTGGCGACCCTGCCATTCCCGAAACCAGAGGAGTTCAGCAACGCCAATAAGATATGTTGGACACATATGACTTGATACCAATCCTATGGCACACTCCGGTCCAAGTCGGGCATGTGCTTCATTTGAACCAACCATGTGTGTGCGCATTTTTGGCCATTTTTAGGAATTTTCCACATTTTCTGCCCGCCGTGCACTATGTTCAGCCCACCCGTGCACGCCGGACGCATGGACCAATGGACCATATATGACATGGGTGTTATGTATATTGGTCCCCGTGGTTCACACACCACATGAGCGAAGCGGAGCAACCTTCGTTAAGGTGCTAGCCCGAAGTGAGTGTGGGCAATTTTGCCATTTTGGCATTTGTGGACCCAATTGAGATCGTCACCACGCCATGTGGCATGGAGATCATTGGGAGCCAAGTGCATGGGAGTCTTTGTTAGACTCTCGGTGGATCGCGTATGAAATGGCGGATCCGATCTCCAAGCCGCTGTGGAGATATACTATTGGGAGCACCCCGAATTTTGGCTCATTTCGAGCAGCCAAAATCACCCCCTTTTGGGACCCCAATTTCAACCCCCCGTGTGGTCAATTGGCGGTCCCATCCGTCTATGCCCACACGGAGCCGGGACCTAATTCCAAGTTGTACACTCAGATGAAAGTCTTAGGTCCTGCCTCCTATCCTATGAACCATTGGCCTTGCCCTGGCCGGGCGAGCCACGCGTGGGAATGAGGCCAATTTTGGTAATTTTGGCATCATCACCCCACTTGACGAACCCGTGGTGCCCTGATGCCGAGACCTCAGAGGGAACCAGGTTGAGTGAGGGATCCAGAGAGTTCGTATTCAAAGAGCATAGGGTCAGTTGCCTCGTCCCTACCTCTGGCGGGTCCGGACAAGGGGTCAATTTTGGAGATTTTGGAGCTAATTTCAGTTTGGGCTGAAACAGCCCATTTTCAGCTACCAACTCCTAGGGGATAATGGCGGGGCCATATCTCTGGCTCAGAGTGGAGTTCGGACCTGCTGTTAAGGGAGCATGGGGAGCCACAGTTGGTTGACCTTTGGGCTCTCTTGGTTTAGGGGAACTCGCCTGT
The DNA here is from genome assembly GCA_964036045.1 of Eutreptiella sp. 'Long Island Sound 2002'. Taxonomy (NCBI): domain Eukaryota; phylum Euglenozoa; class Euglenophyceae; order Eutreptiales; family Eutreptiaceae; genus Eutreptiella; species Eutreptiella sp. 'Long Island Sound 2002'. The sequence goes on along the minus strand of OZ038380.1, from coordinate 131,580,309 downwards.
GGCTGGGCGGGACACCTCCCCTATTGGCAGGGTTTCAGGGTCCGGACTGAGCAGGGCATGGGTTGTGTTTGAGCCCCCGCCCCCACCAGCCACTGAGAGGGTCGAACCTGGGATTGGGATATGAGTTGGGACTGAGTGTCTATTGTCCTGTAATGCCCTTACCCCAGTCCAGTCTCAACCCTATGTGTACATATCCTGATGTGTTGCTGTACATACTTTCGTTCCCTTGTTGCAGAGTGGCAAGGATCCTGAAACGCTTTGTCACATGACACGAGCGTAATGATGCCCTTGTGAGCGTAGTGCTTTGCCTGCCTGTCTGTTGTCCGGGCCGGACAACGTAGTGGGGGTCCGTTGTCCGGGCCGGACAACGTAGTGGGGGTCCGTTGTCCGGGCCGGACAACGTAGTGGGGGTCCGTTGTCCGGGCCGGACAACATAGTGGGGGTCCGTTGTCCGGGCCGGACAACATAGTGGGGGTCCGTTGTCCGGGCCGGACAACATAGTGGGGGTCCGTTGTCCGGGCCGGACAACATAGTGGGGGTCCGTTGTCCGGGCCGGACAACGTAGTGGGGGTCCGTTGTCCAGGCCGGACAACGTAGTGGGGGTCCGTTGTCCGGGCCGGACAACGTAGTGGGGGTCCGTTGTCCGGGCCGGACAACATAGTGGGGGTCCGTTGTCCGGGCCGGACAACATAGTGGGGGTCCGTTGTCCGGGCCGGACAACATAGTGGGGGTCCGTTGTCCGGCTCACCTGTGCGTGTCCACCGCAGCGTCCCGTGGCCGGCCCCCCACGGGAATGCGTCAGGAGTGTCGAGGGCTGCCAAGCCGCAGCGTCAGCATGTGCGTTGTATGCCTTGGTCATTGTGTCTGACCGGTGGTACGTCTGTCTCCGGGGCGTTGTGATTGGGGACAGACCAGGGGGTATGGTGCCACTGGACAGTGCGACCAGCGCTTTTGTGGCCGTCCGGTGCTAGCAGCAGGATGGTGGGTGGTGTCCAGTCTTTGGCTGACGGGCTGGGCTCCTCTTGCTTTGTGCGGCTGTCTTTTGGGCCCTCGTGCTCGTTTAGGCGGGGTCAGGCGTGCTCGCGTTGGAAGGCCTTGTACGCCGTGTCGATATTCTTGGGTCCTGGGAGCATGCGCCCTGCCTGCGTAACGCATGTGCGAAGCCATGCTTGGAAGATGCGGCGCGCTGGCCATTGCGGGTCCGAGAGGAACAGGGCCTGGTGGGCTCTGCACTTAGCCATGACCCTCATCTGCGTGGGGGTGATGTACACTATGGTGGTAGTGGCCCCCAAGAGGCGTAGGGTGTCCACCTCGCCTGCCAGGGGTCTGTGGGAGTCGGTCTTCTATGAAAAGCCTCCTCCAAGCCGCAACAGCGGCAGCCACACAGGTAGGGGCCCCGGAAACCTGGGGCCCACAATACCTGGTCGAAACCAAAGTGGCGCCCCACGCGAAGGGCCAAGCCAACCCCCCAACACCGAAGCCGCTCCACACCCCACTCAAGCTAGACCTGACGAAACGCACCCCCCAGGACGAATGGGCGACCCACTACATCATCCCCCACACCACCATCCGCAAGAACGACGCCGCCAAGATCACCGTCACCCGCCACCTCCCCCACACCACACAGGTGTATGAGCTGACGGCCCCCAACGTCCTCGTCACCCGTTGCCGAAACGACGAGCGATACACCATACAGGCGGAAGGGGCCGTTGTGACCACCCTGTACACATGGGCAACACGGGGGAACCTCCCACACCCCACCACGCCCCCTCCTGGCCCACCCCCTTCCACACAGGAGACCGCCCATACAAAAAGCCCAAACACACAGGTGTGCACACCCCCGCCCAGGAGGCCCAGCACCGACACGAAGCGAGGCGCAAGGCCCGCACCCTCCACGACGACCACACCATCCCCCGCATCCGCGCCCCCCCCGCCAGGGTATCAGATACCACCCACAACCACACGATCACAGGCATCACCACAGACTGCCTGACTCCAGCGGCGTCGCGGGCAGACGCCGTGTGGATCAGCGAAGGGCGCTCCCACACACGGGCGGTGGCGCGCCTCCACAACATCCAACCCCACAAACTCCAGCGCGCCGTTGGACCTTTCGCCGTACACGTCACCCCATACGGCATCGACCACCCCCGGTGTGAGCAACATGACCCGCCCTGCTCCACCCCATGCACCTCACCCCTGCGCCAACCGCTGCCGGCCCCCACCATCACGGGCAACAAGTACCTGGGAACCGTGCCGGGAGACCCGGGCATATACATCCTGCCCAACAGGTCCAGGGAACACGCCATCCCCCTCCACGGTGTAGAATCCCTCGCCCTGGGACCACTTCCACCAAAACACCAAAACCAGCACATCCCGGGGGACAAACGGACACAGGCGCCAGACGGGGGAAAAAAGGCCCACCAACGCGCCCTGGCCCACATCACCGTCCACCCCGCACCCCACCTACCAAACGACTTCGGCACGGAGCGCCACATCGTCCTGGAGGGGCAAGCCCACCACATCATCACCGCCGCCCTGTACACCTTCGCCGCCAACGAACGCCACTGGGACCCCACAACCATCCCAGCAATGCACCGACCACCCCAGGGCCCCAAAGGCTCCGTCACCCCCTTCCACATCGATCAACTCCTAAGCCGCAAGGCCCCCCCACACCTCCACCCCTCCAGCATACCACTAGCCGTCGCATCGTGGGACACCCTGGACACGCCCCCCCAACAATCCGCCATCCACATCCTCAAAGCGGACTCCCAATGGTGGGTCCTCCACTGGGCACACGGAGTCCTCATGGCAGCCCAGGCCTATACCCCGGAAAAAGACCCGGAAGACCCCCCACGGGCCGCCAGGCCACCACCCTCACAGGCCGCAAAGGCGCCCCCTGGGAAGCCCTCCACACAGCACTCTACTGGGCTCAAGGCTCCCCCAATGGCCCGGACACACCGGAACCCACAGAGGCCTGGGTCATGCAGGCCAAGGCCATGAGGAAACTACCACCTACACCACCCCTTCGACGACAGCCCGGCCGCACTGCCATGGCCAACAGATCCCCCGGAGACCGTGCGCAAGCTCGCCGACATCATACGCAGCGACGCGAAAGCGAAAATGCAAACACCGGCAGAACCCCCACTGAGGGATCTGGACCAGCAAGCAACGCACCACTTCTTCAAACCCCATGCCCCCCCAGCCCCGCTACATCCAGTCCCACCCAAGCGAACGAGACGACAAAGGGGCGCACCCGCCCCCAGCCAAGCCGGAAAAGCAGCGACCTCCCGACCCCCCGCATCCCACCCGACCCACCCTGGCGAACCCAGACCAAGCATCCTCGTCATCCTCCCTCCCACCATTACCACCGCCCCACCCGGACCAAGCATCCTCGTCATCCTCCCTCCCATCACTACCACCGTCCCACCCGGACCAGGCATCCTCATCATCCTCACCGCCCCCGCCCAAAGCGTACCCAGGATTCGAAAAAGGCGCGAAGGTCCATCAGCCCTTCCGCAACGACCACACAGGCGACTGGATCTGGTGTGAGGGCACGATCCAGTACCGCCTCAAGGAACCGGGGGACAACAGGGGGCCACAGATCCGGGTGATCTGGCACCGCCAAAAGGAGCTAGACCAAGGCAGCAGCGCCCCGGACAAGCCAGTCAGCTACACCCTGGAGCTCACAAGCGCCCACCCCATCCGGCTCCGCACCGAAGAGAACAAGGCCCACACAGGCACCAAATACACTGGGGAGCTCCCCCCGGAGTGGAGCCAGGGCCTCTCCCCGCCGCGCCTACCCAAACGCCCACAAACCGGCAAAAAGTCCCCGAGCCCCAGTCCCCCTCCCTGACGGGGCAAGGGCCGCGGGCACAACCCTCGGCAGCCCCGGCCCGCCCCCACCGAGGCCACCGTCAACCTACTCGAACTCAACCACCCGGCCGTCACATACTCCAAGGACGCCACAACCGCCCTCCAAGAGCTCCCGATGGCACGGGAGCCGGGTTGGGTTACCAACCTCCTCACCTTCCAGGAACAAGGCCTCCAACGCAACGACCCCCCAGAAACCACCCCCATATATACCCCGGACCAGAAAGCGTACAAATGCTACTAGCACAAGGGGACCCCCCTATACGCCCAAACCGGCATCCACGTCCACCTCGTTCACCACCTCAGCGTCCCAGGGAGGCTAGGACTCTATGAGGTCGTCGGGGACGGATGGCAACTCAATGTCATCAACCCCCACGTCCCCTTCGGCGAAGCCACGGAACCCTTCCTCCAAGCCCTGGCCGAGGCATACCGCCAGATGGCCATGCTTGCCCCCAAAGTCATCATCGGCGACATGAACGCCGCCCCCACCCCAGCGGACCGAGGGGGACAGGCCACACCCCAGGACCAAGCAGTCCGCGACACCATCGAAATGCTGGGGCTCGTGGACCTGACAGCCAACCTCGAAGGCCAACCATCCCACTTCCCCCACCAAACAGATGCCGCCCCATCACGCATCGGCGTATGCTATGGCGACCCCACCACCATCATCCGAGCGAAGGCCCGATATGGACCCCTCCCACTGGGACCCACAGGCCATAGCCCCCTGCACATCCGCCTCAGCATCCCCAACCTTCCCCCCAGCCCCCCAGAGGATGCAGACCAAGGCCTACCACCCCCCCTGAAGATGCCCCCGCTGCATGACAAGGATGCCTGGTCCCAATATCACAGGGCCATAGACCGCGCCCGGCGCATCCAACCAGACCCCACCGACCTACTCACAGCCATGCGCACGGCCGCCGTCGCCTGCCGCTTCCAACAACACCCCCTAACAGACGACGACCAACCACCCACGGCCCTGGGGGACATGCTCCATGACCTATGGCATGCGAAGCAAAAACTGGCGACCCTCCTCCACACCGACACACCCCAAACCCGCCGCCAGATACACCACTGCAGGACACGGATAGCCCACATCAGGGCAGACCTGCAGCGGTGGCACATCCACAGGCAACAGCGCATAGCCCAGGAACACGAACGGTATGCGCAACATGAACTCCCCTACAAGGCCATCCGCCACCTCAACGACGCCATGACCGACACCGGCCACCGCACCCTCACCACGGTCCGGCAGGAGGACGGCTCCCTCACCAACTACCCAGCCACAGTGCTCCAGGCCACCCGAAACAGCCTCCTCCGGCAACACACCCCCACCCAAGACACACTGGACCCAGACACCCAGGCCAAAATCGACCGCCTCTCTCGGGTCTTCAACCACGCCATGAGGAGGCAACTGGAAAAACGCCCCTTCACCATCCACGAAGTCCAGAAGGCCATCCAGAGTCTCCGGCAACACAAAACTCCAGGCTACGACGGCCTCCCTGCAGAGGCATACTACCACCTCCCCGCCCACCTCCTCCGCATCCTCGCCCACCGCCTCTGGGACATCGTCATGGGCCCCCCTGCCACCAGACTGGGCAAACGTTGTCCGCCCCCTCTACAAAAAAGGGGACTAGGCAAACCCGGACAACTGGCGCCCCATAGTCTGTGCGGTCACGGAAGTCAAAATCGTCTGGACCATCCTCCTGCGCCGCATCCGCCCCCACCTGGACCCCCACATACCAGCAAGCCTCTGGGGGGCCATCCCAGGCCGGTCCCCACACGAGGCCATCTTCCTCCAGGACACCATCGCAGACATGGACCCGGTGGACCTCATCATCGCCTCCCTCGACGTCAAAGGAGCCTTCCCGAACACCCCCTGGCTCCTTCTAGAAGCGGTGTGGAAACGCCTAGGCCTCCCCTTCTACAACTTGTCCTCCGGCTACATCCGCACCCGCAAATACACGGTCCGCACTGGAGCAGGCCTCACCCCCTTCCTGGAGCCAGGCAGCGGGGTCCCCCAAGGGGGAGCAGAGGGCCCCTTCCTGTACCTTCCAGTGACGCTCCCCCTGGCCCTCACAATCGAGCAGGATTACCCGGCCTACGCACCCTACCCCCTCCTCTCCCCCCTGGTGGGCTTCGCGGACGACACCAACCTCACAGTCGCGCACACCCCACACGAACCCCATGCCCCGGACCCCGGGCCAACGGTCACCCAACAGGCCAACGACTTACTGGACGTGACCGTCTCCTACCTCTCCCACAACAACCTCATCGTCCACCCCACAACGTCAGTGGCCATGATCAAGGGGTCTGTCACACCTCCCACCCTAGGGCCACAAGGGCCCCCCATGCAAGTCGTGACAACCACCACCCACCTGGCGGTAATCTAGGCCGCCAACCCTGAGGACGCCACCCTCCCTCCCAAGTTGCAATCACACCTCGCCCATCTCCCCAGACATGCGTCCCCGACCACCAAGGCCCTCTGCCTGTCCCACCAGAGCCTGGCGTACTACCTCACCGGGGTCTTGAACGCCTCCATAGGGTTCCAAGCACTCCACCTGACACACCCCACCACCGCCCTCCAGCCGGCCACACGCGCCGTGACCAAGGCATTGGCAGCACACGGGGGCTGGCGCACCTCCATACCCACCCGTGCCATCAGAGCGGCATCGCCCCACTATATGGACGCCATAGGGGACGAGGTGAAAGCGGCCTACACCAGACACACCGCCCTCCTCCTTCACCGCATGACCCACAACCACTCACCGGAGGTCCGCGAGGTCACCGCAATCCGCCTCCAAGCCGCACAACGGGCCCGCAACACATGCCCGCGCTGGGTACTCCACCAGACGGGCATGCCCACCAACATGAACACGCGCCTGTGGAACCAGCTGCAGCTTCTCCTCCTCTCCCCGCACCACGCCATACTCACCAACCACACGTGCCCAGAGGAAGGGCCACTAGCGGTCCTCTGCGGGGACCTCCACCATCACCCCAAGGGCACCATCCACACCATAGACCTTGTCGGGGCCTCCATCACCGTAGTATACGTCACCCTCCCCCAAATGCGGGTCCTGCACCACAGCGGGGCACACCACACCCCCTTTCTACAGCTTCCCAAATGGCCACAATACCGCCTCTTCCACCAATACCTCACGCAGACCGCACGAGCAGCGGGACACACTCTACCGGGCAGCAACGACATGCACACAGCCTACCGAGAATTCACAAAGCAACACCCCTGACCCATCCCAGCGACACCGCCCTACGCACCCACCGGATCGAAACACGAACCCGTCCCCCCGGTGACGGGCCCAGTCCCACCACTAACCCTACTACTGGCCCCGAATGAAGCCAAACCCACGCAGACCACCGTCATCCACCACAGGGCAAAATGACGCATACCGAAACACCACATGACCGCCCGAGACCTACCACGGGTCCCCCAAGAATCCCAGACCATGCCACGCACATGTTGGGCCTGTGACCCCGAGGCACCAACCACACCGTGGCCCGTACTACACCTCATAGCACACCACCACACCCACCCCACCAACGACCTACCACCACAGGCCTACGCATGGATAGCCCCATGGTTCCACCGCACCGACACTAACCCCACGGCAGCATGGAACCCCGACCACGCGCCCAAATGGCTCTTCACCACTACACCCACATGCCCCCGCCCCGACCCGGCAGGAGTCGCCATCCCTTACAGCATGTACGAGCCAGGCAGAACAGGCAAGCACGAGCACCCCTACTATCCGCTCCACCACTCCTGCCACACACCGGAGCACCGAACACAAACCCTCACATGCCACGACCTAAACCCCGACACAGCCTACATCCTCCACTACATCTACTCCTACCTCACACAAGGACACCTGGAGCAGGGACTCATAGCCCCGTCCCCCCAAGCGAGACACATCATCTCCAAGGGAATAGGGGTGTACGCCACCCCCATCCGGCAGCCCACAACCCTAGTAGCCCACCTCGCCACGGGCCTTGCCATATACGCCTACCTGCCCATGAACCCATGCCGCCTCCCACAACCATCACCAGCGGACCGGCTCTTCTTCACCGACGCCTGAGGCGAATCCGCCCTCACGCCCATCACCGGGGGGGCCACCCTGCAGCTAACCCACACCGGGGGACACTACCACATGGACCACCACACGGGCCACACCACCTATGGGGCCTCTGCCCACGGGGAGCCAGGGGCCATGGCCGACGCCATCACCGCGACGAGCCTCGGCACCCAGGCACTGCTGCTCTGGAAAGCCCTTCGCAGCCTTCCCCCCTACGTCCAACTCCAGATCGTGAAACAAGAGTCCCACAGACACTAATACGGAAACGGTAAGGTCGACAACCAGGCAGTACACCAGCGCACAACACACCTACCAGCCCTCCGGATCCCTGACCTCGGCGGCAACCACACACACCTCCAACACGTGCCCCTTGTACCCGAGCCCCATCAGACCCCGGGCTGGGTACCAGAGGACGCCCCCTATTCCTCCCACGACAGAGCATACCACTACCCCAACCCCATCCAACATCTCGCCCGCGTGCTCGGCGACGCAGACAGCCTGGCGGACATCCAGGAGCTCCAGGACAGACTGCAAGTCCCCCTCTACCACTCAGCGCTGCGCCCAGCAAACGTCCCAGCCCACCTCCAAAAACGACGCATCCAGCTCCTCAGGGAGCAACGGCCATTCCTCAACAGGGTCGCCAGATGGCTCGCCCGCATGCACATCCAAGTCCCCGACGAACACACCCGTTGCCCGTGCGACCAGACCACCCCGGAGGACTGGGAACACTTCAAGAAATGCCCCCTCCATACAGACAGGGACACGCTAGTGGGCTGTTGTCCCCGGCGGAAACCCTGCGACAACACGAAGGATGGCCAACCCACAGCCACACACACCAGGCCACCGAACACCTCTTCCGCAACCCCCTGATCAAGGAAGCCACCATGAGAGGGGCAGTGACACAGGCCCTGCACCGACACCTCACCAAACACACGGAAAAACCCATGGAGGCAGCAGCACACCTCCAGCTAGAAGCAGTCCGCAGAGCAGCGGCCCAAATGGTACACCGCAAACACCTCCTGGTAACACACACGGAGCAACTCACCGACCCCACCGCCAGGGAACACATGCAGCGTCTCATCCATTACCATGCCGTGCATGACCCAGACGTCCACTAACCCGCTCCGCGCCCCGCACGCGCCCCCCGTCTCCATCCACAGGTCTCCAAGACACCACCACAGCGCCCTGAGACCCGTCTCGCACCCAAGAAGCCACCCGCAACCGCCCAGTCCGGCCGGGCCCAACCAGGGCCAACCATCCATCGACGTAGACGCGCAAGACCCCGGCAGCCCATCCAGCCCACCCCCCCTGGACCCGGGGCACCCCCCCCTCACACCGGCCACCATCCGCGACCCCGACCTCCTCCGAGCAACCCTCCAAGACAGGGCCTCGACCACCCCCCTGGGCTGGTACCGCCTACAAGAGGACTGAACCAAGCTCACCGTCAAAGCCCCCCGGGACCTGACCACCCCAGGGCAGCGGCCTCCACGAGACCATCGTAAACCTCGTACTCTGGCGAGCCCGCAAACACACCCGGGGCCAGCACGTCTGGATCCCCCCTATCGAGTGGGGCCAGGCCCTGACGCACGACACCGGCATCAACGTCACGCGTCAAGGGAGCGTACGCCTACGACGGGCCCCAGCGGAGACGGACCACCCACCGCACCAAACCGCGACACCGCCCTCCCTGCCGCCGGCCTCCGCACCCCAGACGACGACCTCCCCCCCCCACCTACAGACAGTGACCACCCCCCGCCGGAGGTCTGGGTTACAGTCCTCGAGTGCGGCCACTACTACGTGATAGCCGCTACGGCTACGTCTCCCGGCCCGCAATGGCTCATCCAGGGGACAGACACCATGTTCGCCCCGGAGACCGCCCCACCAGGGGCAGTGGGGGACCCCACTACCCAGCACAGGGTCCTCAGGGGTGTCCTCCAGCCAGGGGACAGGCCCCCAGCCCGCGCCCTGGCCCAAATCACCTCAGGGAAGGAAGGCTGCCACCTGGGATTGGCCATGCTCTGCCTAACCCACTGAATCCAGCGCCGCTGGCCACCCACGGGGACCGTGCCCTGGGTTTGGGCCATCCCCACCGCCCACACACAAGTCACCTATGATTTTAGCAGCTGTTTTTTCCCAAAATTCAAAGTCATGCATTTTCAGAACGGCGATATCAAACTGTACACCGTAGTACTGTTGTTTTTGTGTTTTCTCAAAATTTTAACCAAATTATGCTGTCGCTGGAGCTGGAGCCGCAGATCAACTGTTAGCAACTGCCGCGTACGCGAGTTTCAGATTCCCGACCGCCGTGCGCAATAGAAAATCGCCAAAAAGTCCACTTTTTTTCGCAGTTGGAAGCAAAGTAAAGGCATGAGCGTGTCCCCGAGATCAATACCTTGTTGCTGACCTAAAAAAATCCAGATTGGCAGGCACAGATTTTGGGAAATTCACACTTTTCTAGCCAAAAACCACTCTTTTTCATGGTTTTAGGGTCTATGGAGGCCATGTAGAGGGCCTTACAGGGCTGGAAGAGGTGGTATAGAGGTGATATATGAACAAATTGTCATCACCATTGGTAGAAGCCTACATGACAAGCGATGTTTTGCCTTTATTCTAGGCTATTCATCCCTTTCTCATGCACCATGCGGCCCAATATCCATATGGTTCATAGGTAGGGTTTTGATCACCTATCACTGTCCACACACATGTTTGGGGCTTGGGTTGGTATTGTATGCATTTGAATGATAAGAACTACATAAAATATGATACTATGTGCATAAGAATGGGATGAACAATGAACATTTGAGGTGTTTTTGGCCCTATTTTGCACCGTTTGTGGTCCATTTCCATATGGTTCATAGGTAGGCTTTTGCGTGCCTATCACCGTACACACACATGTTTGGGGCTTAGGTTGTTATTGTAAGCATTCGTATGATAGGTGCTACATATAATATGATAGTATGTGCATAAGAATGGGATGAACGATGTAGTATTGAGGTGTTTTGGGCCCGTTTTTGCACCATTTGTGCTCCATATCCATATGGTTCATAGGTAGGGTTTTGATCACCTATCACCGTCCACACACATGTTTGGGGCATAGGATGGTATTGTAAGCATTTGAATGCTGGGTAAGAAATAAAATATGATACTATGTGCACAGGAGCGGGTTGAACAATGTAGATTTGAGGTGTTTTTGGCCCATTTTTGCACCATTTGTGCTCCATATCCATATGGTTCATAGGTAGGGTTTTGATCACCTATCACCGTCCACACACATGTTTGGGGCTTGGGTTGGTATTGTATGCATTTGAATGATAAGAACTACATAAACTATGATACTACGGGCATGAGAATGTGATGAACGATGTAGATTTGAGGTGTTTTTGGCCCGTTTTTGCACCTTTTGCGCTCCATATCCATATGGTTCATAGGTAGGGTTTTGATCACCTATCACCGTCCACACACATGTTTGGGGCATACGATCGTATTGTAAGCATTTGAATGCTGGGTAAGAAATAAAATATGATACTATGTGCACAGGAGTGGGTTGAACAATGTAGATTTGAGGTGTTTTTGGCCCGTTTTTGCACCATTTGTGCTCCATATCCATATGGTTCATAGGTAGGGTTTTGATCACCTATCACCGTCGACACACATGTTTGGGGCAAAAGATGGTATTATAAGTATTTGAATGCTAGGTAATAAATCAAATATGATACTATGTGCACAGGAGTGGGTTGAACAATGTAGATTTGAGGTGTTTTCGGCCCATTTTTGCACCTTTTGTGGTCCATATCTACGGTGGACAAGTATTGCAAATTTCTTGTCATACCTGACGTTGTTCCACACCACATATAATCATATACAAAGATTGTCTCACTGCCTTCATGCCATTGTTGCGTGCTTTGTGGGCCAAGAGGAGGTATTTCCTGTGTATTACGCCTTCCGAGGTAGGGTGAGCGAAGGGTGAAAAGACGGTGATCGAACATGACATTGCTCCACACCACATATTCTAATATACAAAGATTGTCTCACTGCCTTCATGCCCTTGTTGCGTGCTTTTTGTGCCAAGAGGAGGCTTGTCCTGTGTATTACGCCTTCCTAGGTAGGGTGAGCAAAGGGTGAAAAGACAGTGAACTAAGGGTGAACGAATGGTCAAAAGACAGTGAGGGAAGAGTGAATTGCGAGCATGCATGGCAACCAAATGTGATTTCCCTTTGGTACAACCCACAGGGCTAAGCAATGGCTCCTATGCTGACGTAGATGAGGCAGTTTGAGAACATTGCCTGGCTTTGTGTTTGCGCTGCCATTGCTTCATTGCCCACATCGCACTCATATAATGTTTGTGACCTAACGAGGTATGGGGGAAATTTCATCCGGTTTCAAATTGGATGGTTGCCCATGTCATGTGTCTCGTTATGGGCAGATGAAATATCACACACACAACACACACCACACACACTCAGTGGAATCTACCAATGTGCATCGCAACGCGCGTTGCATGGCAACCCAAAGAGCTGGCTTAGGCAATGTCCTAGAAACACTTGGTGGCAACAATCTTCCAAACAGCTGTATTTGCACTTTTGAACCCACAATGGTTGATTTCATTGTTGTGGTCACACAAAGATCACAACAACACATTTTGTAGCATCCGTATGCACCACAATTTGCCGTTTCTCATGGAAAAAACGGCTAAAAATGGCCATTTCTTGGTCAAAAAATGATTTTTCTTGGCCTCAGACAAGTGGTTGAAGACTGCCCCCCTATTTTGAGGGTGCTGGATACGAAAAAGCAGATTGTAGGGACACAAAGATCACGCAAACACAATTTACAGCATCCGTACGCACCAAAATTTGCCGTTTTTCACGACAAAAACGGCCACAAATGGCCCTTTTCTGGTCACATATTGATTTTTTTTGGCTTCGTACAAGCAGTTGAAGGATCCCCCCCCAATTTTGAGGGTGCTGGATGCAAAAGAGCAAGCTGTATGCACGCACGGACTACGAAAGCACAATCTACAGCATCTGTATGCACCAAAATTTGCTATTTTTCATCGAAAAACTGCCAAAAATGGCCGTTTCTTGGTCAAAAAATAAGTATTTTGGCCTCAGACAGGCAGTTGCAGAGCCCGCCCCCCCCATTTTGAGGGTGCTGGATGCAAAAAAGCATGCTGTGTGGACACACCGATTGCCCAAACACAATTTACAGCATTCTTATGCCCCAAAATCTGCCATTTTTCAACAAAATCGGCGAAAAATAGCCATTTTTTTATCAAATTTTTTTTTTAGCCTGAAACAAGCAGCTGAACCACCCCCCCTCCCGATTGGAGGGTGCTCGTTGCAAAAAAGCGAAATACGCCAAAGAACTACATAAAATATGATAGTATGTGCATAAGAATGGGATGAGCGATGAACATTTGAGGTGTTTTTGGCCCTATTTTGCACCGTTTGTGGTCCATTTCCATATGGTTCATAGGTAGGCTTTTGCGTGCCTATCACCGTACACACACATGTTTGAGGCTTAGGTTGTTATTTTTGGGGAACAATGGGGTAGGAGGAACCCCCCCCCCCTGCTATTTGTGGGGTGTATAATTAAAACAAAAGGTTACTTTTGGTCTTTTTGGGTACAAAACCTATTTTCATGGTTTTTTCGTGCCTATACTATACTATACCGGTACACTGGTGTGCAGCACTGTTCTGCTGCACCACCCCAGAGCAGACAAAAATACTCCAAAATAGACCGAATTCCAGGGTTTTTGATGGTTTGGAAGAAAGCTCGGGTGGGAGGAACCCCCCCGTCCCTTTTTTGGGGCCAGAGGATCCAAAGAAAATTGGAATTTCTGTCAAAAATCCTCTATAGGCAGGTACCCTGGTGTGCAGCACTGTTCTGCAGGACCAGCCTAGAGCAGGCAAAAATACCCCAAAATAGGCCAAATTTCAGGGTTTTGATATTTTTGGACACAATTCGGTTAGGAGGACCCCCCCCCCCCTATTTTGGAGCCGTAGAAACCAAAAAAATAGGTCATTTCCCGCGAAAAACCCTTTTTTGTCGACTTTTTGAATTTTCGGAAAAAACAGCTGCTAAAATCATAGGTGTGGAGGCAGGCCCGAACACACGACCAAACCCCCCCCCCCAGACCGCAGCGGTCCCTCACCTGCGGGTACCACGCCATCCACAGGGTCCTCAACCGCGCGGGTCCTAGCCCAAAGCTAGCATACCCCCTTCCCACCACTGACCAAGAGGTCCACCAGATACGGAAGCTCGTCTGCGAAATCCTTGCCGCGGCAGCAGAAGACGGCAAGCTTCTCCTCCAAACCGCCCGGCCTACAACTGCCCACCCAAGCGTGCCGCGGCAAGAGGACACATACACCAACACAGCACACCCCACCGCACAATCCCCGCCCATGCCCCTCCCCTCTCGCTGCTCAACCGGAGACCCACACACGCTTACCATCGCGCGCACCCCCGGGCCCCGCGACAGGGGCCTCCCCAACCCGCCCGAACACCAGCACACGCCCGCCACACACCCACCCGCCGGACACCCTTCACCGCCCCCGACACTCGACAACCCACACACACCCGCCGAGGGGAGCCCCACGCCCCGCAGCACGCCCACCCCACCCAGTGGCCCGCCCACGCCCCCCACACACACCCCAAAGGACCCAGGCGCACCCCCCCCGGCCCCTGAATGCAGCCCACGCGAACTGTTCCCCCCCGCGGACGCCAACCCACACGACCTCGCACATTGCAGGACCCGGGCCCAGCCGAGCCCAGAAGGAGAAGGCCGCAGCCCCGCGCCTCCCTCACCCTCCGCTGCCGACCAGATCGGCCCGCCGGGCCGCCAGGTCATGACCGGGCCCCCCCAGCCGCCCGCCCCCAACCTACAGCCCGAGGACATGCCCTCCATCCTCCCCGCCGTGGCCGCAGCAGAAGCCGCCGCCCACAAGCCCGCCCGCATCCCAGCCCAACCCGCGTCCACCACCTCCTCCTCATCCTCAGCCTCGTCCACTTCCTCAACCTCATCCTCCGACCCCCCCCTCCCCGCCGCCCTCATCCTCAAGGCCACGGCAAAAGCCAAGGCCGGGGCCGCACGCACCGACCCCCCAACCCCCACACAGGCGACTCGGGCACCCCGGCAACGCACCGGGACGAGCCCCGACCCGACATCGGCGCCCTCACACCTCCGGACAGAGGTACTCCTCAACCTGGAACCGGACCTCAACCCCAAACCAGACCCCAAACCCAAGCCGGCGCCCACGCGAGCACACACAACACCACAAACGCAACGACACAAACCCACCCGACACTGAAGCGGTACCCAGAACCCCATGACCATGGTGTGGTATACAACCGGTCTCCGGTCCACTAACCCCATGTACGGAAGGGAAGACCGGTCTCCGGTCCACTAACCCCATGTACGGAGGGCGCCCGTTGACGCCCGGTGCGAGCCTGGCGGGAGCGTGTTCCGTGCCGTAAAGCCCCGCATCGGCAACCGATGCACCGCCAGCGGAGATTCATACATCAGAATATCAGGAATCAACAGGGTTTTATTTTCATATTGTTTCCCTCAATTTCTACGCTTCCGTTCTGATATTCACGGTTTTGACAGCTGGCGGTTAGCTCGCGACTTTAGCGTAACCGCCTGTTTAACTGTTATATACAGATATTCTAGCGCAAATCGTGACGAAGACTCTAAAGTCTTCAGGAATTGCATTGATGCATCCGCAATTTTCATAATTAATTCTCGCAACCTTAATCCGAATTTTTCAGGATGTCGAAATCGGATTTTCGACTTCGACATCCCTTGATTTGACCTCTTTCGGGTGGATCTACGTGCTTCCCTATGCACGAATCAACTTTCCTCTTATCTTGCCCTCCATTTGTCTTAGGGATATGGGCAAAACAAAGTTGATTCGTGAGGCCACTTGTGAGAGTCATATCTCGTGCCGCTTGCGAGGAATGACAATAAAGAAAAGGTGGGATGTATTCACAATACTCTCGACGTAATTTAGGAAGCTTCATATGCCTTGCGTCTCCACACGTGCGCGCTAGTGTAATGGATCATGGTCAAGAGGGTAGAGTTTGCGTTGTAACTCTTTGGCCATGATATTGCGTGCGTTAGGATAACTTCCGAGTGTAGCGCGCGAGTGTTGGTGTTACATAGGAACTCTCATTGAGTTCCTATGAGCGATTGACGCAAAGTTATGCTTTTGGAGGGGCATGACATATCGTGGGGGGAACTACCTTTTGGGGCAATATGTGGTATGTGCCATGTGTTGTGTTGCGTGGCCATTTGGCGGGTCCATCGCTCCAAGCCAAACCTGCCAACGGACCTCATATTGTGCAAGCCCCTTCTCCATACTGCCCACGATTTATTGCAAGCCTAACCTTCGTGGAGGAAAGCTTGTGTGCCGATCCCAAAGGGATGCGTTGGGAGCAAGGTGTGTATTTTGCAATTTTCCATATTTTCATGTGCCCACTTGGGAAGTAGCGCTCGTAACCTTTCAAAGCGCCCCAAGTGGAGCACATATGTGGAATCGAAGGTCATTGGTGTCCAGTCATTGTGTTTAGAAGGATTAGTTGATTGCACGATCCAAGCCGAAGATATTATAATATAATTGTGCACCTTTCAAGGCACTTTTGTGTGTGTTTGTGCCAATTTTGCCGTTTTTGGCCCGTCATGATGTCAAGTGGCGACCGTGTATCTCAACGTGGCGCTCAATTGACATCATGACTCAAGTATGTCATGTGGGTACATACTTCGGTACCCAACATATCTTGTACCCGACGAATAACTCCCCTTGGGCTTGGCATACCGTGGCCGCCATGTTGGCGATTTGGGACTATCCCAAATCATGGGCTCACTTGGCGACCCTGCCATTCACAAAACCGGAGGAGTTGGGCGATGCCCAAAAGACATGTTGGACACACATGACTTGATACCAATCCTATGGCACACTCCGGTACAAGTCAGGCATGTGCCTCATTTTCCCCAACCATGAGTGTGCGCATTTTTGGCCATTTTGAGCAATTTTCCACTTTCTCTGCCCGCCGTGCACTATGTTCAGCCCACCCGTGCACGCCGGACGCATGGACCAATGGACCATTAATGACATGGGTGTTATGCATATTGGTCCCCATGGTTCATACACCACGTGGGCGAAGCGGAGCAACCTTCGTTAAGGCGCTAGCCCAAAGTGAGTGTGGGCAATTTTTCCATTTTGGCATTTGTGGACCCAATTGGGATCGTGACCACGCCGAGTGGCATGGAGATCTGTGAGAACCAAGTGCATGGGAGTCTTTGTTGGACTCCTGGTGGATCGCGTAGAGAATGGCGAATTAGATCTCCAGGCCGGCGTGGAGATATACCATTGGGAGCACCCCAAATTTTGGCTCATTTCGAGCAGCCAAATGACCCCATTTTGGGACCCAAATTTCCCCCTTCCGTGTGGTCAATTGGCGGGCCCATTTCTCTCTGCCCACAAGGAGCCTGGACCTAATTTGAAGTTGTACACTCAGATGGAAGTCCTAGGTCCCGCCTCCTAACCTGTGAGTCATTGGCCTTGCCCTGGCCGGGCGAGCCACGCGTGGGAATGACGCCAATTTTGGTGATTTTGGCATCATGACCCCACTTGACGAATCCGTTCTGCCCTGATGCCGGGACCTCAGAGGGAACCAGGTTGGGTGAGGGCTCCATGGGGTTCATACTCGAATGGCATGGGGTCAGTTGCCTCGTCCCTACCTCGGGTGGGTCAGGACGAGAGGTCAATTTTGGAGATTTTTGAGCTAATTTCAGTTTGGGCTGAAACAGCCCATTTTCAGCTACCAACTCCTGGGGGATAATTGCGGAGCCATCTCTCTCGCTCAGAGAGGAGTTGGATCCTGCTGTAAAGGCAGCATAGGGAGCTACTGTTGGTTGGCCTTGGAACCCCTTGGTTCCCGGGAATTCGCCTGTGGCTGGGCGGGACACCTCCCCTTTTGGCAGGGTTTCAGGGTCCGGACTGAGCAGGGCATGGGATGTGTTTGAGCCCCCGCCCCCACCAGCCACTGAGAGGGTCGGACCTGGGTTTGGAGTTAGGACTGAGTGTCTATTGTCCTGTGATGCCCTTACCCCAGTCCAGTCTCAACCCCATGTGTACATATCCTGATGTGTTGCTGTACATACTTTCGTTCCCTTGTTGCAGAGTGGCAGGGATCCTGAAACGCTTTGTCACATGACATGAGCGCATTGATGCCCCTGTGAGCGTAGTGCTTTGCCTGCCTGCTCACTTGCGCGTGTCCACCGCAGCGTCCCGTGGCCAGGCCCCCTACGGGAACGCGTCAAAAGCGTTCCACCGCCTCGGGGTTACCCATCCCCCGCGTGCCACTCGGGGCCACCAACCCCGAGCAGCGCGGCGCAGCAGCTCGCAGGTCGCAGCTCGCAGCGCAGCGCAGCAGCTCGCAGCGCAGCGCAGCGGCTCGCAGCGCCGCCCAGCGACAGCGCCAAGTTCGTCACGGAGCCCGCAGCGCCGTCCAGAGCATCGCCCTGACCGCGCAGCGACCGTGAAAGAGGTGCACAGACCAGGACTCCTGCATCAGCGAGTCCCATCGGCCGACCAGTAAGGCCGCGTCAACCACCTCCACAACCACCGGCTGACCAGCACCAGCCGCACACCCAATCCAGTGCTGCAGCACCCGCCTCAACAACCACCACCAGTTCGTTGAGTGGAACGAGTGCACACCAAGGACCTCAAGACCAAGTACGCCCCCCGCTGCCATGGTAAACTGGCAAGAGACGGGCAGGACGTGACCGCGGCCCCACCCCCATGCGGCACACCTGCTGCGTGGGTTGGTTTGGGACCAACACTACCGCCACAGCCACCCCCAGTGCGAAGGCGGCATGCCCGGGAGCTTTGAGCTCCGCACGGACCTGGCCCCCGACCGCCTGCAGGCCGTGGAGGACTGGCTGCGAGCGGAAGGGTTTGCCTTCCGCTTCCAGCAGAGGCGGTGGAGGACCTGGACCCGGCCGGACAGGCCCAGCGAAAAGCTGCGCCCCGGCGGGATCGAGGAGTACGGGACCCCCAACGAGTACCCGTCGGGCGCCTCGATCAACGTCTCCATGTGGGACATGATCGAGAAGAACTTCCCGGAGCCGGGGAGCGAGCGCAGGCTGCAGGGCAGCAGCAGCGCGTCTCCGGGGAAGGAGAAGCGGTCCGCCGGGGACAGGAAGCGGGACCGGAAGTGGCGGGAGTACCAGGCGTCCCTGGCCGCCGAAGCCGCCCAAGGCGCCAAGGGCGGAACCCCAGCCCCCAGTCCCCAACGGGCCAAGGGTGGTCATCACCCCGGCCACGCCACGCTTGGCGACTTCATCCAAGTCGCCAAGCAGACCAAGGCCAAGCCCCGTCCGCTGCTCCTGAGTCCCCAGCAGGCCCCTGCACGCCCCAGCAGCGACGTGGAGTCGGCCCACCGCGGGAGGATGCCGGCCGACCAGGCCAGCTCCAGCAGCAGCGCCGCTCCCACCCAAAGGGACGTGGCGCGCGCCTGTGAGCGCGCCTGTGGGGTGCCCTGCAACCTTCGGGTTGCCCGGCAACGGGCCACGCAGCAGACCGCTGCCGTGGAGGGCGCCGTCGGCATCGCCCATGAGGAGGCCACCGAGTGGGGCAGAGGCATGGGCTACCACGCCTCGACCGTTGCAGCCATCACGGCAGGTCTCACGGCTGCGGCCGCCCATGAGGCAGTGGCTGCCCGGACCAGGGCAACCGACGAGGAAGCCCGCCGGACGCAGGAGGCCATTGCCTGCAAGGAGGCCGAGGTGAAGGCGCTGGAAGAGGCGCTTGCCCAAGAGAGGGCAAAGAAGGAGGCGGAGGAAATGGCCCACGCCGGAGCGACGGCTAAAGCCCATGCGGACGCCGCCAAGAAGGACGCCATCGAGGCCGCGCGACAGAAGGTCGCTGAGGAGAGGGCCAGGACGGAGGCGGAGTTGGCGGCGTTGAAAGCGGAGAAGGCGCGGCTGCAGCAGGCCCGGGATGCCGAGGCGGCTCGTGCTCGGGAGGAAGCCGAAGTGCGGGCTGCCGCAGCCACTGCCGCCGCAATGGAGGAGGCAGAGGCGAAACTCCGCCGCGACACTCCTCAGGGAGGATCACGAGTGGAGACCCTTCGAAAGCTTTTCGAAGGGGACGCCTCCTCCAAGATGACCTTGGACGAGGCCGACACGGGCAGCAGTGGGAGCAGTGGCCCCACCGCCCACCGACGGAGGGAGGCCCAGGGGAAGACCCCCGAGAGGCCACGGAGGCCAGCGGGCGGACACCCCCACGACAGTGACCCCTTCCTCACCGCCAGCGACGGGGATGAACGAGGCCGCCGACTTCGCCAAGTGGTGGCTTGGACGGGCGGAGGAGGCGGAGACGTCCCCGTGGAACCGGAAGGTGAGGATGAGGATCTCCCTCCTCCCTACC
Organism: Eutreptiella sp. 'Long Island Sound 2002'; assembly: GCA_964036045.1. Classification (NCBI taxonomy): domain Eukaryota; phylum Euglenozoa; class Euglenophyceae; order Eutreptiales; family Eutreptiaceae; genus Eutreptiella; species Eutreptiella sp. 'Long Island Sound 2002'. Next base: position 131,559,920 of record OZ038380.1, on the reverse strand, counting down.
GGAGCTCGGAGTCTTCTGAGACCGAGACGCCCAGGTGGGGCGACATGGACGAGGATGACGACATGGACTTCGGCATCACGAAGAAGCGCCCATCCTCGGACCAACCGAGGCGACCTGGCGGAGACCCACCAGGACCCCCTGGCGGAGGACCATCAGGACCCCCTGGAGGACGCCCACCAAGTGGACCCCCTGGAGGCGGACCACCGGGCGGGGGAGGACCCCCTGGACCGGGCAGACCCGGCAGAGGCCCTCCTGGAGGACCCCCTGGAGACCCCGACGACCCACCAGGGAACGGCGACCCGGATATCACCTGGCGGTGGATTGTCTACCTCCGCAGGAGGGTCCAGTTCCTCGAGCGCGAGGTAGACACTGGCAAGGGCGGGATGATTCGCATCGCGGGGGTCGCCGCGCGCGCGCAGAGAGAGCTGGACATCGCCAGGGCCGAGACCAGGTCGCTGAACACGGTTATCAGCGGCCTGCAGCAGAGGCTGGACGCGCTGGAAGCCCGTGGGAGCGTCGGCAGCGACCACCCACCCCTGGAGTCTGGCTCGTCGGACGACAGCTGGGGACCCGGACCAGGTCCAGGCAGACCCCACGCCCCCGGCGGAGCCCCAAGGAGTCGCCCCAGCGCCAGTGCCCCCTCTCTCACCGCCCCCTCTCACCACAGCGCGGGCCACCGCAACGAGCGCGTGCCGCCCGGCAGTGGCAGTGAGGATTGGCGTGATGAGTGGCTCAGCGCCGAGTACCGCAACCGCCGTGCTCCACCGCGGACACCGGTACGCCCCCGGCGCCCCGCACCAGCCCCGGAGCCAATCCCAATGGCTGGAGGACGTTATGGTGGACTCAGGGATGAGGTCCCCAGATGAGACGTGGAATGGCATGTCGGCGAAGGTGAGGACCTGGACCTGGACCTGGAGGAGTTCAACATCAGCCCGCCGCGTGGTGTACGACGGAGGGCCGCTGAACGCAGCCGCCGGCGCCGTGATGAGGAGGCATACATGGAAGGATTACGGCGTGAACATCTGGGTTCAGCGTACATGGAGGAAACGCGGCGTAGCCACCGGGATTCCATGGAGGAGATGGATGTGGCGGCCGTGGGAGTCCGTGGGAGAGGCCGATGGGAACCTCGGTCGACCTCGCGGCCGGCGTTCATGGTCTCTAAGGCCGCGGATGCCGCCGTGTGGGAAGACATGAAGGACATCAAGCCCCCCATGTACGACGGCAACCCCCTCAACCTCGACCGCTTCTTGGAGAAGCTTGACGATTGGGGGGTAACCGTTACTGAGGACATGCATCCCTCTGTTGCGGAGAAGTATGTCTTCAGACGGTTCAGGTACCGCCTGCCGGAAGTGCTCGGAGAGCTATACTTCGTGGCGACCAAGGAGGGGAGAATCAAGACCGTCAAGGAAGCCAAGAGGTGGCTCAACGAGCAGGAGCGGGTGGACGCTCCGCAGGTGGCTGCCAAGCGGTGGAAGTCCATCAAGCTTCAGCATGATGGACGGGAGATTCGCCTACGGGACTGGCGAGACTTCCGAGGGCATTACACCCTCCTCTGCCGCAACGTGGAGGATTGGAACGAGGGTGACGAGCAGGCTCGCCTGCTCTCCATGCTGCCGGAAGCATGGATCAAGAGGGTCACCAAGGAGGAATCCAAGCGGGCCAAGTCCAACCACATGGTCAAGATGATGCTCCCCAAAGAGTATCATACGAACGTGGTGGCTTGGACGAGGAAGTACGTGGCCCGGGATGTCAAACGGCACTCTCTGCGGAACGCTCTCCTCATCACCGTCTCGGGCGATCGCGAGAAGACCGCGATGTGGCGCCTTGACGAGTGTGAGTTGAGCGGCCAGACCATCCGTCTGCAGGCCATCCCGGCACGGATGAGCTGCGACGAGATCCTGGAGTGGGTTGGAGAGGAGGTGCTCAAGGAGTACCGGAACCTCCACCACACCCGCGGGTTGAGGCCTGGCGACCGTGACGTCAACTACGTTGGCGAGGGACCTGGCGGGGAAGCTGCCATGGACCCAGCGGGAGCCGACGGCGATGAGACTCTCGTCGACGATGACGACGACGATGAGCCCGCCGAGGTGGCCGTTTGCGCCTTCGTGGCCAACAACCTGAGCGCGGGGAACAACCGGGGAAGCTGGAAGCCCCTGCAGCCGGGTTGGAAGAACAAGGAGAAGAGGGACCCTCGCCGCGTTGGCGACCCTCCGCTGTCCTTTGGGGAGTTGATACGAGCTCACCCGCAGGGCTGTTTCGTGTGTTATGGGAGGAAGAAAGGCTTCAACCATGACCACTGAACATGCCCCACCCACAAGGCCGACACGGAGGCTTACAAGAAGGCGCACGGGTCGAAGAAGCGTGCACCCGCGGGTATCCGGGAAGCCAAAGTGGAGGTCGACAAGGACGAGCTGGCCAAGCTGATGTCGTCGGTGGGGACCGAGTTGGCCAAGGAGATCCAGGAGATCAAGCGGAACTGGGTCCCCAGGTCGGACAACAAGAACAAGGAGAACAACCAGAACGACCAGAACAAGGACAAGGACAATAAGGGTAAGGAAGGGGGAAGGAAGAAGGGCGTCAACGAGGTTGATGCGGAGGAGAACACCCCTACTTCCACAACCGACGCCCCCTAGCAGAGCCCCTGCAGCCAAGGGCCCCAGCTAGGGCGGTCGCAGAATGGTGACGTGGGAAGCGCCAAACCATCCCAGTCGGGAGTCGATAAGCACAAGGGGACTGCAGCGGGCGGAAGGCCCGGTCCGGCACCCAGTCGCGGAGGCGGGGTGAGGCCAAGTGAAGGCACCAACCCTTGCACCTGTCCGTCCTTCGCGACCAAGAATGTGTTTGATGTACTTCAAGATCTATCCGAGAGTATCAGAGGATCACCCAGACCGCAGCTGGATGCTGCAGATGGGCAGCCTGAGCCCATTGTCCACGACCTGCACCAGTCGCTTGTTGAGCTTCTGGAACGGCCGGAGATTCTGAGTTTGCACGCCGTGCGCCGAGTTGGGCGTGAGCGGCAGTTGCACCTTAAGGTCCGTGCCTTATGCGGGGAAGTGGAAAAGGTCTTCGACGTGTTTGTCGACACGGGAGCACAGGTCAGCTTGGTCAAGGCTGGCCTACTTCCGCCAGAGTGTCTGACCGACAGTCGGAAACCTGTCAGGCTGAAGGTGGCGAACGGCCAGTACATGGTGGGAGGCACGAAGGAAGCGGCCATCGGGCTGCAGTTCGTGAACCATCGTGAGCTGAGCCGCCCAGACCTCGGCAAGGAAATCTTCCTGCACGGTAGCTTCTACGAGGCCGAGATGGACTGAGACATGATCGTCGGGTACGACTTCATGATGGAGACGGACTCCGGCGTTCTCCCGGCCCAGGCCTCCATGACCCTGTACCAGGACGACCAACTCTCGTGGCTTTCGTCACCTGAGCACCATGTGGAATGCCAAGGGTTCCACCCCGAACGCAATCAGCTCGAAGTGGCCGCACTGGACACTGAGCCAACTGGTCCTGCAAACCAGGAGTACGGCGTAACGCCGGAAGTGGCGAGCCGAGTTGTCGCGGACTTGGGAGCTTCGGATCTGGCCCTGGATGCGTTCTCTTCAGGAACCTCCGCCCATCTTCGGGTTTGTGAGAAGTACTGGAGCGCCCAGGACTCCGCGTGGAAGAAGCACTCGGGTCCGCATCAGGGATTGATGTGGATCCATTGCCCCCGTTGGGACATTCCAAGAGCGATAGCGAAGATTCGCAAGGACCGCTCCAAGGCAGTGCTGGTTGTTCCTATGGGATGCACCGGGGAGGAAAGTACCCGACATTGGGTAGCCTCATTGACCAACATGACCTTAAACAAGGTCGTCCTACCGGCTGGAGAGAGTGTCTATCAGGACGCTAAGGGACAGCCCATGCCACCCCAGAGATGGCCAACGGAATTCCACTATGTGGATGGGGGCCTTGATCAGGCCGACACCACGGACTTCGTGTGTGTCAACCGCATCGTAGCGGAGCCTTGGAGGCAATGCTTTGCGGTTCCCCCTGTTGACATCGGAGAATCGGAAGACCCCCTCACTGAAGAGGAGTTGGATCTGGTTCAGGGGTGTATGGATCAGCCCTTTCACGACTGGGGAAACCAGCGTGAGGGCAAAGGCCAGGACAAAGCCTGGTGGGAAGTGGACTCGATCGTCTCTGGTTCCTACGATGGAGATACCTTCGTAAGGAGGGTACTGGACCACCTGTCCAGCCAGGACGAGCCAATCGGGGGTAACCCACCCACCTACGGCGATCTATTCCGAGGCAAGACCAGAGATGGCCCTTTGGGCCACCTGGGAAGACCGCCTGAGCCGAAGATGAGCGGAGTAGCTACCCCTCAAGTAAGCTCCGTGGTTCAAGTGCCCGGAAGAGCCAAGGCGGAGTCCGACGATTGCCCCAAGATTCAGGCATTGAGGGCCAGGCTGAAGCAGAAGTATGGGGATACCTTCTTCAGCGGAAAGCCTGTGTTTCCTCCACCGGTGCGTGGACCGTATGGCGAGGCCAAGATACGACTGAAGCAGGACCGCCGTGTGTATCGGCACCGGGAGTTTGCCCTGAGGGGCGAGAGGAAAGAGGCCATGGAGAAGATCCTCCGTGACTTCATCCAGAGAGGCTGGCTCGAGCCGTGCCACTCCGAATGGGCCTCTCCGTGCTTCGTCGTCCCCAAGAAGGTTGCCGGTGAGTGGCGGCTCGTGGTCGACTACCGCGGCCTGAACGCCCAAATGCAGCACGACAGCTATACGCTGCCCCTCATTGAGGACATGCTGCAAAAGCAACACCGGCGGAGGATCTTCACGGTGATTGACCTGAAACATGGTTATCATCAGATGCCTCTCGCCGAGGAGTCCCGTGCCTGCACAGCCATGAGCACCCCACTTGGACCTCTCCAGTGGAAGGTGATGCCCATGGGCGTTACCAACGGCAATGCGGCTTTTCAGCGGATGCTGGAGAACCTGCTTGAGCCGGTGCGTGACTGTGCGGACCCCTTCGTGGACGACGTGATCATCGCGTCCGGGGACCCCAGTATGAGGTACGAGGAGCTCCTGGAGGCACATGAGAGGGACGTCACTCGAGTGCTGGACCTTCTGGTTCGGCACAAACTCACGGGCAGCAGTGACAAGGCCACCATTGCGGTAAGCGAGGTGGTCTTTGCTGGCTACGTAGTTGGGAACGGGCAGCGAAAGCCCATACCTGGCAAGGTGGCTGCGATTGAGCACTGGGAAAAGCCCAAGACGGTCTGTGAGCTACGGGCGTATCTGGGTTTCTGCAATTACTACTCGGGGTATATCAAAATGTATGCTGAGTATGCAGCCCCCATGACGACCATGCTCAAGGGCAACCGAGAGGAGACCAAGAAGGGGTCCAAGAAGGCTCTGGTCTGGGATGCTGATTCCGACCGTGCCTTTGAGGGGTGAAGCAGGCGCTGCTATCCGCAGTGGATCCCGACCGAGGGTTCGTCCTACGCACCGACGCTTCCGACTACGCCGTTGGCGCAGTGTTGGAGCAAGTGCTTGACGATGGGAGGCACGTGCCCGTGGCCTTCTGGAGCCGAGTCCTGGCGGAAGGCCAGAGACGGACGTGGACGCCCCGTGAAAAGGAGGCGTAGGCCATCGTCATGGCTCTCAGGAGATGGGCTGGGTACATAGCTCTCCATCCCGTCACCGTCTGCACCGACCATCAGAGTCTGCAGTCGTGGCACAAGGAGCACGTGGACACCCCCTCAGGTCCCGCCTCCCGACGGGCAAGATGGCATGAGACCTTGGCCAAGTTCGACCTCACGGTTGTGTATATTTCTGGAAAGGATAACACCGTGGCGGACTGTCTCAGTAGGTGGGCCTATCCCGCCAGCAAGGGCATGACGGATATATCTACCCATGGCGATGAGGCTGAGACCGCTGAAGCCAAGAAGATCATTGAAATGGAACGCCTGATGGGGGGGGGGGGGGTGTCAAATGCTTCGTCGTCATGGCTGCGGATGCCCCCCTCAGAACGAGGATGGGCAGAGCGGTCAGAGTACTCGCCCCTGATGGAGCTGAGTCCGACAAGCACCTCTTCCCGGAGTCTTGCCTCCAGGACGACTGGACTGACGACTACGCCAAGTCTGAGGCCTTTGCGGCCGAGTATAGGGCTGTGACCGACTCTGATGACGGGCAGAAGTGGCCAAAGGGGCTGACTGAGGAAGATGGCAAGCTCTACCGGAATGGTAAGCTGCTAGTACCAGAGTCCCGGGTGCTCGAGCTGTGTGAAGCTTGGCACCACCGCATGCTGCACCCGGGGGTCAAGAAGCAAGCTCTTGACATGCAGCGTCGGTTCGAGATCGACCATATCGTTCTCTACCCCGCCATCAAGAAGGTCAGGAAGGGTTGCTCGGTCTGTCAGGCCTGCAATCCTGATAACCGGAACGTCAAGGGGGAAGCCCAATCGACCCCGGTTCCTGACCAGCCCATGGAGAGCGTGGCCATGGACGTCTTCTCCATGCCCGAAGTGCACATTGGCAAGGAGACCTTCGACTGTGTGGTTCTTTGTGTGGATCGCCACAGTGGCTACGTGGTAGCCGTTCCGGCACGCAAAAAGGGGTTGCTTGCCAAGGGAGTTGCAGTCATGATGATTCGTCATTGGCTGACCGTCTTTGACATCCCCCGCACCATTTGCAGTGACCGAGGGCCCCAGTTTACTGGTGGCTGGTTCAAGGCTATGTGTTCCCTCATGGGAATACGTCATGCCAAGAGCGTCGCCTATCTCAGCCGGTCTAACGGCCGTGCTGAAGTGGCTTGACGGCAGCTGTTCGAGAAGCTGCGCAAGGTCCACATCACCAATCCACGTCGGAACTGGTTTGAGGAGATGTGGCCTGCTCTGAAGGCCCATCATGACACCCCTACTCCGGGTGGTTTGTCCCGTCACCAGATTCTGTTTGGCAGGGACCCCCTGGGTAGGGGACTTCCCTTGTCTGGTGATGGCATGGCCATGGATGCCAAGGAATTCTTCGCGCGGCAAGAGCAAACGGCGCAGGACATCCGCCAGCAGCTCGAGAAGGAGCATGCTGAGCGTCAGAAGTCCGCCCCGAGCTCGACAGCGCAGAAGTTCAGGGTGGGAGACCCGGTGTGGGTGATCAGACCCCGCCCCATGGGCATCCACCGCACCAAGACCTGGTTCACACCCGGCGAGGAGGTCCGCAGGATTGGTGAGGACACCTAGCGCATCAAGGTGGGTCACGGACAGTTCCGGGAGCGCCACGAGAGTCAACTCCGTGTGCGGGAACCCGACCTCCGTGGCCAACATGTGTCCCTGAGCTATGCCGCACATGAGGCTGATTCGGATGATGACTATGCTGAGCAGGACGACTATACCGTCGGGAAGATCCTGGCTCAGCGTCCGAAAGCCTCGGCACCCGGAGGTCTGGAGCTCAAGGTTCGTTGGCGAGGCTATGGGCCATCCGACGACACCTGGGAACCCGTCTCCTCGTTCGTGCCGCGGGTCGATACTCCCTTCATGGAGTACATCCGCAAGCACAAGACCAAGATCCACGTTTCGGACTTGGCAGCACTCACCCGGGCGATTGCAGCCAGGGGTGCCTGATCAGCGCCCTGAGCTCTCCCCTGATGCTTTTTGCGCGCTTGTGTGGTCGACGGATCGTCCCTCACTTGCTTGCTCTCTTACATCTTCCGGTGACCTGCCATCAGAGTGGCCATATACCCCCCCCTGCTGAATCCAGAGGAGGATGGCCCCTCCCTTCTTCTATTCGTCACTCCCCCCCCTGCTGAATCCTTGGGAAACCAGGTAGGGCGACTGACCTTCATATTTTCTGAGCTCTTGGGGCCTTGAAGCCCATACGACGTTGCGCAACGGATGCCGCTGTCATCTGCATTGCGATTTTTTGGTGTGTGGTCTGGTTCCATGGCACTTGCAGAATCCAGACCAGTCGACGTGTGTCTCGAGACTATATATGGCCTGAACTCAGGCGTTTTCCTGTCCACCCTCCTGCATTTGCCCTCTCCTGACCGTGGCGTGGTTTGGCGCTCTGTCCAGAGCGTGTTTACACGCCTATTTACCCCGCTTGTTTTGCTTTTCTGCCCCCCCAGGATATGTGCATTTGTATGTTACGATTATCAGCCCATCACCGACGGATGGACTGTTTTCTCTTCCCGAGGGGATGCGAATCGAAATACAGAGGCGCCCTGAGTCGCCGTTTACATGCTTTTACTTAGGGTCCAGCCTGGACCAGTACTTGAAGTTACGAGACCCTACAGCACTGTACTTGTCTTACTGTGAGATTTGGGAGCCTAACCTGCGAATCAGCCTGAAGTGAGGTATGACACCCCCCCTTCAGGGGATGGTCCCGGGTACCCGCTGCCATGCTTGGATGTTCTCGAGCCCCCCCCAGGGTTTGCTCTAAGGAGGGGGGTGAAGCGGCACCCAGAACCCCATGACCATGGTGTGGCATACAACCGGTCTCCGGTCCACTAACCCCATGTACGGAAGGGAAGACCGGTCTCCGGTCCACCAACCCCATGTACGGAGGGCGCCCGTTGACGCCCGGTGCGAGCCCGGCGGGAGCGTGTGCCGTGCCGTAAAGCCCCGCATCGGCAACCGATGCACCGCCAGCGGAGATTCATATATCAGAATATCAGGAATCAACAGGGTTTTATTTTCACATTGTTTCTGTCAATTTTTACGCTTCTGTTCTGATATTCACGGTTTTGACAGCTGGCGGTTAGCTCGCGACTTTAGCGTAACCGCCTGTTTAACTGTTATATACAGATATTTTAGCGCAAATCGTGACGAAGACTCTAAAGTCTTCAGGAATTGCATTGATGCATCCGCAATTTTCATAATTAATACTCGCAACCTTAATCCGAATTTTTCAGGATGTCGAAATCGGATTTTCGACTTCGACATCCCCGCACTTGATTTGACCTCTCTCGAGTGGACCTACGTGCTTCCCTATGCACGAATCAACTTTCCTTTTATCTTGCCCTCCATTTGTCTTAGAGATATGGGTAAAACAAAGTTGATTCGTGAGGCCACTTGTGAGGGTCATATCTCCTGCTGCTTGCGAGGAATGACAATAAGGAAACGTGGGATGTATTCACAATACTCTCGACGTAATTTGGGAAGCTTCATATGCCTTGCGTATCCACACGTGCGCGCTAGTGTAATGGATCATGGTCAAGAGGGTAGAGTTTGCGTTGTAACTCTTTGGCCATGATATTGCGTGCGTTAAGATAACTTTGGAGTGTAGCGCGCGAGTGTTGGTGTTGCATAGGAACTCTCTTTGAGTTCCTATGAGCGATTGACACAAAGTTATGCCCTTGGAGGGGCATGACATATCGTGGGGTGAACTACCTTTTTTGGGCAATATGTGGTATGTGCCATGTGTTGTGTTGCGTGGCCATTTGGCGGGTCCATCGCTCCAAGCCAAACCTGCCAATGGACCTCATATTGTGCAAGCCTCTTCTCCATACTCCCCACGATTAATTGCAAGCCTAACCTTCGTCGAGGAAAGCTTGTGTGGCGATCCCAAAGCGATGCGTTGGGAGCAAGGTGTGTATTTTGCAATTTTCCATATTTTCATGTGCCCACTTGGGAAGTAGCGCTCGTAACCTTTCAAAGCGCCCCAAGTGGAGCACATATGTGGAATCGAAGGTCATTGGTGTCCAGTCATTGTGTTTAGAAGGATTAGTTGATTGCACGATCCAAGCCGAAGATATTATAATATAATTGTGCACCTTTCAAGGCACTTTTGTGTGTGTTTGTGCCAATTTTGCCGATTTTGGCCCGTCATGATGTCAAGTGGCGACTGTGTATCTCAACGTGGCGCTCAATTGACATCATGACCCAAGTATGTCATGAGGGTACATACTTCGGTACCCAACATATCTTGTACCCGACGAATAACTCCTCTTGGGCTTGGCATACCGTGGCCGCCATGTTGGCGATTTGGGACAATCCCAAATCATGGGCTCACTTGGCGACCCTGCCATTCCCAAAACCGGAGGAGTTGGGCGACGCCCAAAAGATATGTTGGACACACATGACTTGATACCAATCCTATGGCACACTCCGGTCCAAGTCGGGCATGTGCCTCATTTTCCCTAACCATGAGTGTGCGCATTTTTGGCCATTTTGAGCAATTTTCCACTTTCTCTGCTCGCCGTGCACTATGTTCAGCCCACCCGTCGGTAGCATGGACCAATGGACCATATATGACATGGGTGTTATGCATATTGGTCCCCATGGTTCATACACCACGCTGGCGAAGCGGAGCAACCTTCGTTAAGGCGCTAGCCCAAAGTGAGTGTGGGCAATTTTGCCATTTTGGCATTTGTGGACCCAATTGGGATCGTCACCACGCCAAGTGGCATAGAGATCTGTGAGAACCAAATGCATGGGAGTCTTTGTTGGACTCCTGGTGAATTGTGTATGGAATGGCGGATCGGATCTCCAAGCCGGCGTGGTGATATACTATTGGGAGCACCCCAAATTTTGGCTCATTTCGAGCAGCCAAAATGACCCCATTTCGGGACCCCAATTTCCCCCTTCCGTGTGGTCAATTGGCGGGCCCATTCCTCTTTGCCCACAGGGAGCCCGGACCTAATTTGAAGTTGTACACTCAGATGGGAGTCCTAGGTCCCGCCTCCTAACCTGTGAGCCATTGGCCTCGCCCTGGCCGGGCGAGCCACGCGTGGGAATGACGCCAATTTCGGTGATTTTGGCATCATGACCCCACTTGACGAATCTGTGTTGCCCTGATGCCGGGACCTCAGAGGGAACCAGGTTGGGTGAGGGCTCCAGAGAGTTGGTACTCTAATGGCATAGGGTCAGTTGCGTCGTCCCTACCTCGGGTGGGTCCCGACAAGAGGTCAATTTTGGAGATTTTTGAGCTAATTTCAGTTTGGGCTGAAACAGCCCATTTTCAGCTACCAACTCCTGGGGGATAATGGCGGAGCCATATCTCTGGCTCAGAGAGGGGTTGGAACGTGCCGTCAAAGGAGGCATAGGGAGTCATGGTCGGTTGATCTCGAAGCACCTTCGTTCGCAGGAACTCGCCTGTGGCTGGGCGGGACACCTCCCCTATTGGCAGGGTTTCAGGGTCCGGACTGAGCAGGGCATGGGATGTGTTTGAGCCCCCGCCCCCACCAGCCACTGAGAGGGTCGGACCTGGGATTGGGATATGAGTTAGGACTGAGTGTCTATTGTCCTGTGTTGCCTTTACCCCATTCCAGTCCTAACCCCATGTGTACATATCCTGATGTGTTGCTGTACATACTTTCGTTCCCTTGTTGCAGAGTGGCAAGAATCCCGAAACGCTTTGTCACATGACATGAGCGCATTGATGCCCCTGTGAGCGTAGTGCTTTGCTTGCCTGCTCACTTGCGCGTGTCCACCGCAGCGTCCCGTGGCCAGGCCCCCCACGGGAACGCCCGGACCCTCGCCCAAGCCAGGACCCCCCACCCACCGCAACCCGCGCCCCCCTCCCGCCAGCACCCACCACCACCGCAGAGGCGGCCACCCAGCATGACCCCGTCCAAGCCCTCGTCCGCATCCCCGTCACCAAGCGCCCCGTCATCCATCCCCCACAAACCACCACCACCGCCAGCCAAACCAACCCAGGGACGTGGGACCCCTCGACCACTGTCACCGTCAAGCCCGGCCCCCAACCCGCCCCCCCTGCCCACCACATAGTGCAGCCCCGGGGACTGCCCACGATGCCCAACCCCCCACCCCCACAAGGGGGACCGGAAAACCCACAAAGGGTCCATGGGCCATACCCGCAACACCAACCCCACAACTACCCACACCACCACCACCAGCGGCTTTACCACCACCACTACCAACACCACCCCCACAACTACCACTGCCCACCGCCCTACCCCACCGGGCCACAACCGCCCGTGCACGAACAGCACCAGCGGATGAGATGGTAGCCACTGAGCGCTCCACCCGCATACCCCACCTACCGCCAGGGGCCACCCCCCCCGTACCAGCCACCACCCCCGTACCCGAAACCGTATCCGTACCCCCCCGGCCACCACGTCCACGCCGAAGGGGCCTCCCGGGCCCAACCCCGCCAAGGACAGCCACCGAGCCCATACCACCAGCCGCTACCGCCACCACACCCCTACGTGGCGGATCCATGGACAACGGGGGACCCCCAACCCCCCCCCCAGTACCAGGCGGCACTGCGCGAGGCCCTCCAGGGGCCGCCGACGCCTCCAGACTGGCCCCACTCGAGCGATGAGGCCCGGTCCTGCAAACGGCGGCGCTCCCGCTCCCCCCCCGCACGGCACACTCGCCCACGGCGCCCACACTCCCACCGCGCCTCAACCACCCACTCGCGCCGCTCCCCCTCCCCCAGGTGCCACAACGACCCCCTGGGACCCCGCTCCTGTCGCTCCCGCTCCCCCGGGCACCACCACGAGCGCCATCGCTGCCCCATGTCCGCCTCCCCCTCCTCCCACCGGCCAAACAAGACCCCCACCCCCAGCCCCCGCAACCACCACTGCCGCTCCCCCCGATGCAGCCAGGCACGCCACTGCCGCCCCACGTGCACTTCGCCCTCCCCCCACACGCCCGACCAGGCTCCCCGTTCCCCCCGCCGCCCGTACCCATCCACCAGCCCCAGCCCCCGCCACCATCACTCCCGCTCCCCCGGACGCCACTGAGCGCGCCACGCCGCCCCATGTCCACCTCCCCCTTCCGCTCCCCCCTCCGCCCGTACCCGTCCTCCACCCCCAGCTGCCGCCACCGCCGCTCCTGCTCCCCCAGGCACCGCCACCCCCGCCACCACCGCAGGTCCACGTCCTCCCCCCGCCGCTCCAGGACCACGGGCACGGACCCCTCCCCCCCCCGGACCCCCGCCCACCTTGCCTGGTGGTCTCCCCCCGCTCTGCAGGAGCTCCGCCGCTGGGTGAAGTTGGCCGGAGGAGCGGGAAGGCACGAAGGGGTGCACATGGTGCATACCTTCGAGGAGGTGCGCACCCGCACCCCCGCAAACCCCAACGAGGCCGCCCCGGAGGCCATAATGCCGCAAGCGGCATGGGAGGCCCTCCTCCGCGATGCGGTCCAGGGCCTCTGCCCCCCCTACACCCCCCAAGCCCTCCACCAGTGGCTCCAGGCGACCCACCCCCAGGCCTGGGCCGCCGGCGCCCCCTCCCCACCCCGCCCCTCCCGCCACCACCACACCAGGAAGGGGCAGGACAAGGGCAAGGGAAGGGCAAGGGGCACCAAGGAGCACTCAGGCAAAGAGGGCACGGAGGGGCCCCAAGTGAGGGCAGGCACTCGCAGGGACAGGACGCCGGAAGCGACACCACATGGGGGCAGGAAACCACCCAAGAACCAGGAAGGGGCAGGAGCGGGGACCAAGACACGGAAGAAAAGGGCACCACGGCAGGCACCACGACCCACACCCAGGAAGGGCACACCACGACAGGGAAACCAGCGCCGCCCCACCCCCACCAAACACTCCAACACAAACCACCGAAGCAAACATCGGACGCCATGCGGATCACGCCAGCGAACACCCACCAGCCACCGGAAACCACACGGAGAATGGAGGGCACACCTACACGGGGAGAACGGGCCACACCCACAGAGGAAGCCGCAGGGAACGCCGCCGCACGGCGCACCACCACGTCCTCACCGCCAGGCGACGACCCCGGCCACCACAAGGGCCACCTCAAAAGCACCGGAAGAGGACGAAGGCACGGCCGCAGCACCCAGGAGCCCCCAGAGGACACGGGACCAAGGCACAGGCCCCCAGGGAGGGCAACCCCACGGACCGTCACGCCAACGACCTACCCGACCGACCAGCCCGAGCGGCACGCCCAAGCCCCCACAGCACGGACCCAGCAAGACACCCACACCTAACCGCACCCCCCAGCCACCAGCCAGCCACACTCCGGCCCGCACTCCGCACCACGACACAGGCCAGGCTGACCTCCACTGACCCACCGCGGCACCACGCGAGACCACGGCACATCGCACCACAGCGCGCCACAGTGCAACGCGCCACAGCACGACGCGACGCGACGCGGCACAGAGCGGCACAACACAACACAACTGACCCTAACCTGAAGGACTAACCGAAGCCAGCCACCGCACACCCTGGAAGGCGCCGCGCCAGCACGCCACACACCAGCACCGCAGGCCACACACGGGGCCATAGCGCGCCTGGCGACAACGGTGGCGGACCACGCAGAAGATTACAGCCGGCACCGCAGAGGGGAAAGGACACGAACAACCCCAGTCCCCTAACCCAAAACAACAAGCAGCCGCCTGGCGCAGCCGCCCAGCCGTCAGAGCCAGGACCTAACCCGGCAAGAAGGGGCGCCGAGCCCACCGTGTACATAGCCCACCCGACCCATGGGGCCGGAACGCGGCCGCACAGAACGCAACTGAAAACAGCAGCCCGGAAGACAACACTGAATCCAAGTCAGTGCGTGCGCCAGCCCAGGGAAGGCAGAGGGAGGAACAGGCAAGCTCCCCCCCCCCCGAAAAAAAAAGGAGGCGGCAGGGGGAAAAGGCACGAAAACAGCCTACAGCCGCGAAACCGCCCGCCAACACCACCAGAGGCGGCAAACCCCCCCCCCGGAAGGCACCGAAGACAGAACCCCCACAGAGGCACAGGGGGACCACCCACCCAAAACCGGCAACACCAAGCCAGTAACAGCGGCCCACGGGGAAAAGGGACACCGAAACGGAAAAAAAAAACAAAGAGAGCCACCAGCCCAGCCCGAAAGAAAGGGGATGGAGGGACAGGGACCACAAAGCCCAGGACAGGGAAAAAAAAGAAAAAGAAAGAACAAAAGCGCAAAAAACACACCCCGACAACCCAGCCAAGAAGGGCTGGGCACAGCTGATACCCGGGCCCAGCACACACGCCCACACCGCACGCCGGAACCGGAAACGGCGGGGGGCAAACGGGGCGCCCACGAAACCAGAAACGTCCCAAAAGCAGGCCGAAACGGAAGCCCCACCACGAACACCACAAACAGCCGACACTAGAGGGACAACACCACAAACCGTACCCAAACACACCCACCCAAGACCCCAGCCAGGACTGGCGGGGTTAACAAAACCCACACCCAACCGCAAACCGGACCCAAACACAAACACCGCACAACAGTAGGAAACCCAGTGCCCAAAGCCCGGGCACTGAGGCAGCCTGTGCCATGCAGGTGACCCGGCCGAACGAGATCCGGAGACCGGGGGTAAGGCTGCACCCTAAGGCCTGCGCTGCTCTGGGACTCGAGGCGGAGCGTGCGACACCCAAGCGCCTCGGAACCCTAGTACCAAGAACGTGCATGCATGCCTTGGGAACGGGATACGCCAGGAAGTCCGGTGAACCTCTAGGGTTCCGCCCAAAGGAGGGGACGTGCGCAAGCACGGGGGCACACCCTTGCGGCGAGACAAGCACGTCACGCTAGCGGCGATCAGCCCTCCCGGCGCTACCCGGGGCCGCTTTGTTTGGGGCCAACAGTCAGGTCTAGCGGGAAGTAAGCCGCGGTGAATCAGTGGAGGTGAGCCTGGCTTGTGTCGTGGTGCGGAGTGCGGGCCGGAGTGTGGCTGGCTGGTGGCTGGGGGGTGCGGTTAGGTGAGGGTGTCTCGCTGGGTCCGTGCTGTGGGGGCTTGGGCGTGCCGCTCGGGCTGGTGGGTCGGGTAGGTCGATCGCGTGACGGTCCGTGGGGTTGCCCTCCCTGGGGGCCTGCGCCTTGGTCCCGTGTCCTCGGGGGGTTTTGGTCCCTAGTCCTGGTCGCTGTTGCCGTGCCTTCGTCCTCTTTCGGTGCTTATGAGGTGGCCCTTGTGGTGGCCGGGGTCGTCGCCTGGCGGTGAGGACGTGGTGGTGCGCCGTGCGGCGGCGTTCCCTGCGGCTTCCTTCGTGGGTGTGGCCCGTTCTCCCCGTGTTGGTGTCCCCTCCATTCCCCGTGTGGTTTCCGGTGGCTGGTGGGTGTTCGCTGGCGTGATCCGTACGGCGTCCGATGCTTGCTTCTGCGGTGTGTGTTGGGGGGTGCGCCCCCGGGAGTCGTGCGGCGTTTGGTGGGGGTGGGGCGGCGCTGGTCCCCCCGTCGTGGTATGTCCTTCCTGGGTGTGGGTCGTGGCGTTTGCGGTGGTGTTCTTTTTCTCCGTGCCTTGGTCCCCGCTCCCGCCCCTTCCTGGTTCTTGGGTTGTTTCCTGCCCCCATGTGGTGTCTCTTCCGGCGTCCTGTCCCTGTGAGTGCCTGCCCTCACTTGGGCCCCCCCCGTGCCCTCTTGCCTGAGTGTCCCTTGGTGTCTCTTGCCCTCCCCTTGCCCTTGTCCCCCCCCTTCTGTTGCCGCAACGCTGTACCATGCTTCCTCTCGCTTTTCTCTGCTCTGCATGTACTTGCCTTCTTCCCCTTGTTCCGCCCTTCTCCTTTCGCGCCAGTGCAGGCGGGCGGCCCTGGGGGAAATACAGTCAACCCCTCGCAAGCCAAGAAGACCAATGACAACAACTCCATCAAGCTGGCGTGACCACAACTTCCTCAAGGTGTGGCTGTAGCAAGTAAGTCAGCAATATAGCAATGGTTTTGCTGACTGCCCGCGTGCGTGCGCTGGGTTTGCCTATCTTTGTGGTTCAAACTTCTTTTCAACAGTAGAGAGAAAGAGCGGTGGTTTTTAAACGAAAAAGGAACAACAACCACACACAGCAAAGGAAAACGCACAACACAGCCTGCCAGCACGGCAACAGAAGGCAGCACAGCACCACAGGACACAGCACCAAGGAGCAGGATACCACATGCAACCACACCAAGGCGCCGAGCGACAGAACGACGGGCCACGCGGTCAGCCAAAGACACCAACGCCGAAGCACACCATGAGAAGACAACACAAGGCAACCAGGTACACCAGCGCCCCCCCAGAAACAGGCAGCAACACCAGGCACCAAACAGCGACAAAACAACAGCGGAACACAGCACAGGGCAACAGGACGCAGGCACGTCAGCACAGCACACCACAGCACCGCACAAGACGCGCGCCACCAAACACAACACAAGGAGGAACAGCACAACACACCACAAGCAGCGCCACAGGGCACAACAGCGCCAGGACAGGAGACAGGGCAACGAACAACAGAAACACCGCAACAAAAGGATCCACACAACACAGCACGGGGAGACACCCCGAAGCACAGAACACCACAACACAGAAACGGCCCAGACCACCACAGACCGGCGCGGCAAAGCGCCGAGGTAAGCCGCACAACGCACAACAACATGGGACAACACAAGACAAAAACACAACACAACAGGATGCAGCCCGGCAACACACCAGACAGCGGCACACAAGAACAGCCTGGCGCAGCACGGCACCACACACAACAAACAGCAACAATAGGCAGCACCGCACCAAACAGCACGGCACACAAGGACCGCACAGAGCCTTAGAGAACATAAAAAAAACAGCGCAGCACGCAGCAACGCAGGACAGCAAGCAACGAGACCACACAACGAACCACAGCACCGGACAGCACGAACCAAGCACGGCAGCACGGCACAGCAGGGCAGCACACACACCACAAAGCAGACCACACCACAGGCGACAGCACAATACGACAAGAAACAGGAAGACTGAAACAAAAAGAAACGGGGCAGGCGGGAAGAAAAACACCACAAACCACCGAGGCAACGGCCCAGCAGCGTCAGCCCCACCAAAGGGGGCACCAGAACAAGGGAATGCGCACCACCAAAAGGAACATCACAGCACACAGCACCGCAGGGCAAAGAGGCACGGCAGAACATAGGCGTAGGGCAGCACCCGCGCCCGAAAAAAAAATAACAAAGAGCAGGCAGAAGAAAAAATAGGAGGGTAAAAAAAAAGGTACCAAAACCAAAAAAAAAAACGGATCAGGGGGGGCAAGAAGCAAGGGCACGAAACCAGAGCACAGAGAAAGACAGAACGGAAAAATGAAACGGATTCCCCCTGAGGCCTGTGTGCCCTGGCACATCAAGGCTGGGTTCATCAAAACTGAGTCCATTCGCTACCTTCGTTTAGCTTCGGAGCAGATTTTCTATCAGTGTGCGGTAGACCGTCTTTGTAGCCGGCTGATTTCTATTGGTTACACCATGCCTTTCATCTCTAAGCAGATCGTTTCCTGGACGGATCGTGATATCTATTTGCAGCCGCGCGCGAAGCGCCCCAGAACAGGGGAGCGCGTGCACGCGCTGAGGTATCAATTTTCTGGTTTTCAACGAATCGATCCTTTGATGGTTAAAAATGCGTGGCGCAGTTTAGCACCACGTTCTTTGTCACAGACACGTTTGTTCACTGTACCATTGGGTGGTGTGAATATTTTAGCACAGTGTCGCGCTGCTTTGTGGAATAGATTGAAAGTCATAGCCGGATTGAAGCCCCGCGTCAACGGCGATCCATGATGAACATGTGTGCGGTTTATATTCTTTGTGAACCCATTGTTGTATACCAAGATTCATGGCACCATGTCGCTTTTAGGGAAACTGATGAGGGTCTTTTGACCGAAACGCGTCTTTAGCCGCTTTCTTTTAGTGCTCCGTTGTTGCTCCCGGATTGGTGAATATTTTGAAAAACATTGAGATTTTGGACTTGAAAAGTTCTTCGCTCGGTGATCATTTATTCAAAAATTCGGGCACCGCAATTGCTCCAAACACAAGAAGGATTGACAATTGTGAGGCCGATCAAGCTAAGCACCAACTAAAACAAGGAAACAGAGCAAGCAGGGACAACAGCCACGGGAAAGCTGAGGTGCACCAGAATGCGCCTCGGAGGCCGGCCCATCGGACCCGGCCAAGAAGAGCACACACACGCACACACGCACGGGACCCGGGCGTGGCGTCCTCTGACCTGAAAGTAGAGGTGTCGGCGTCCACACGAAACAGCCCGATGCACCGGCCGAGGCCTCCGTCGAGAGAGGGATGGTACGGGAAACCGGACGTGTGAGTCACCGGGTCCACACACGCCTTACCACCGCAGCGCACGCAGCCCAAGACAAACGCCAGAGGGACCCGCCAGGGACAGCTCCATCCCTGGGCTCCGAAGGGGTACAACGCGGAGCGAGCCCAGCAGCCCAGCCTCGGCAGGGGTCAGCGGCAGTCGCCATGAGCCTGGTTCTCCGCCAGCCTCCACGTGCCCCGCGCAGCCGCCCAGTAGATCCGGGGGCGAAAGCCCCGGTAGGGCAAAGCACCACGGCGACGGGAAAGCCAACCAGAGGACCGAGAACAACCAGACCAGACGAGGCACGGTGCACCCCCCGGAGCCACCAGGCACGCCAGAGAAGCACGCTGCCGGCCACGACCAAGGCACACAGAGGGCTGCCAAGCAACCACGGCCACCGGGTGCCGCAAACCCGGGAAGTCTGCGCAACACGCAACAAACCAACGCACAGGAGAAGGTGCTGGGCAACACCTAACCGACATACCACAAACCCCAGCCAGGAATGGCGCGTCTGCAGGTGGAGCCCACACACCAACACACACACCCCAACACCCCAGCCAGCAGTGGTCGGGCGCAACCAAAGCCCGAACCCAAAACCCAAACCCACACTGCACAACCCAGCCAGGACTGGCGGGGTACAGGGGGAGCGCGCACACAAACACACACACCGCAATACCCCAGCCAGGATTGGCGGGGTGAAAGCCAAAACCAGAACCCAAGCACACTCACCCACAGCGCACACACGAGCCAGGAATGGCGGGGTACAGGCAGAGCGCGCAGAAAACCACACACACAC
Source organism: Eutreptiella sp. 'Long Island Sound 2002' (assembly GCA_964036045.1). Lineage (NCBI taxonomy): Eukaryota > Euglenozoa > Euglenophyceae > Eutreptiales > Eutreptiaceae > Eutreptiella > Eutreptiella sp. 'Long Island Sound 2002'. The sequence goes on along the minus strand of OZ038380.1, from coordinate 131,540,180 downwards.
ACACCCCAACACCGCAGCCAGGAATGGCGGCGCGCAGCTGAAACCAGAACGAAGCACACACAACCACACTGCACACCCCGTACTCGCGCGCGCTGCGCCCTTTTGCCAGAAGGAAAGAACAAATAAGTAAAACACGACAAAAAAAGGTTCTAAATGGCTGAATCTTAAGCTAATTAGCAAAAGAAACAGCGAGGCGAAAAATTGCGCTGCAAAACGCGTTAAAACGCGACGGAAATATTTTCGCACTTAAATAGGTGACCACCGTAAGGCCCGTACAAACATGACGCCAACCCCCACGTCGTCTAACACGCCAACAACGCGAAGGAAAACCCGTCGCGAGCAGCGCGTAAAACTCAAAATTTTCTTCTAAGCTGCCGCGGTCCTTCGCCCTGCTTCCTTCCCTCTTTCCTTCCTTCTCCATGCACCTATGTACCCTCCCTCGTGCCCCCCCTCACCCCTTTTCGTTACCTCAGGCGACTGGCCCTGGGGGAAAAGCGGTCACGCCCCTGCAACCAAGACCACCATCTTTGAGGCCGCGCGGCAACACGTAAGTCAGACGTGTAACCTTGGTTGGTATTGCTGCCTGCCTGCATGCGTGAGTTGCGTAGTGTCTAACATTCTGGTCAGAAACATTTCATTTTTTGTTCTTCAGATGGTGTGCCAGAGAATGGAGAAACAGCAGGGGTTTTTAGCAAGGGAGTGAAGGACAAAAAGAAAAAAAAAACCAGCAGCGCAGGCAACAGCACAGCACAGCCAGCCAGCACAGCACCACAAGGTAGCGAAGCACCGCAAGACACAGCACAGGGCGCAGGACACCACAGGACAGCGCACAAGCCCGCCAGACAACAGGGAAAGGAGAAAGGACCACTCACAGCAGAGGTGAACACGCAGCACAGCCCAGCAGCACGGCACCGCAGGGCAACAGAGCACCACAGGACACAACACGGCACAGCACGACACCACGGCACACCACGCCACGCAACAGGGCGGCACTACCACACCACAGAACGCCAACGAAGACAGGTAGGTAGGTAGGTATCTTCGTGAGCTTGGGATGCCTCCTTTGACAATGCAGGAAGAAGGTCTTACCAAGGAACGTCCTGTCCCTCCCACTGCCCCCTGTCAGGTGCCTCTTGAGCCGCTCCCGCATTTGCTTGGGAAGGCATTGTCAACGAAGACGGCACCACACACAGCGACACACAACAGCAAGAGGTGCCAACAACAGCACAGACCAAACCGGCACCGAAAGGCACGACGCACAGCGCAAGACAGCACCGCAGACACAGGGAAGGGACATAGACCAACACCACCAGCGAAACAAAACGGACAGCAGGGCACCACGGCATGGCACAGCACGGCAACAGAACACCACAGGCCACAGGACACAGCACAGGGGAGCGGGACACCACAACAAACCACAGCACACAGCATGGCAGCAAGCCACGCAGCCAGGCAGGAGCACAAAGACACCGCACCAGGCGGGCCAGAGGAAAACAGCAGCGGGCAACCAGACCAAGCAACCACAGCCAGCAACACACCGCCACACACCAGCCGGCGCGGACAAAGCAACAGGGCACCACCAGCAGGAAACGACGCAAACAGCAGCACACCATACCGCAGGCAGCACAAAAGAACAACACAGCACCGCACCCAAGGACAGAACACAGACATCAGGCCACGACAGGGGACCAGGCAACGGCACCAGGGGACAGCAGGGGCGGGGACTGGGCATGAAAACCGCGCAGCGGGCCCAACGACCAGACAACACCGCGCATCGGGACAGCAGACAGCACAACACAGCACGCAACAACGCGCGACAGCACCACACACGACAAGGGACGGCACTAAGGAGCACGGCACAAAACAGGGGGAGACAACGCCCAAGGGAGACCGCCAGCGACAACACCAACAACACAGCACAACAACACGCCACACAGCACTACATAGCACCACAAAGCACCGAAAAACAACCGCGAACCACACAAACCAGTCCACAGCAGACCGCAACACGACACAATACGACACCAGACCAGCAAGACACAAGCAGGCACCGGAGGGGAGGGGGGGCACAGCCCCAGCACACAGCGCACGCACCACACGCAAGGCGGCACACGGAAGAGGAAAAAGAAACCCAGGAAAGGGGAGCAGAAGCCAAGAGCGGAGGGAACCACGAGAAAGCAGGAGCGACAAAAAAAAACAAAAAAACGCCAAAGCAAACAGACAGCGCGAGATGGGGGGGCGGAAGATGGGGGGGGGGCGGGCAGCGCAGAGGCCAAGGGGACCCACGGCCAGAAACAACGGAAAACCTGAGACAAGGGAGCGCCGGAAGCAAAACAAGAAACAAACAAGGGAAAAAAAAAGGGGGGGGGGAAAGGGGGGGGCGGGGCAAACGAAGAGCGCCAAGTCCCACGGCACCCAGGGCCAGGAAGCATAAAAAGCCAGAGACAACCGGAGCGGGAGAGGCGAACGGAAAAAGGAGAGGAGACAACGGGAGAGGCAAACAAAAGGACAAGAAAGGGCAACCCCAGCCTGAAGGGGGCCAAACAAAGAAGCGAGACAAAACGGCCAAAGGAAAGGTGAGGCGCACCAAAAAGGCGCCCAAGAGGCCGGCCTGCCCGACCTGGCCAGGAAGGGCACGCAAAAGCACACACGCGCGGGACCCGGGCGTGGCGTCCGCCGACCCGAAAAGAAGAGGTGTCGGCGTACACGGAAAACAGCCCCAGTGCACTGGCCGAGTCCCCCGTCGCAAGGCAGACGGCACGGGAAACTGGACGCGTCAGTGATCGGGTCCAAACACGACCAACCACCGCAGCGCACGCAGCCCAAGACCGAAGCCGGAGGGACCCGCCAGGGACAACCCCACCGCGGGGCTCCGAACGGGTACGACGCGCAGCGAGCTCGTCGCCCCTGCCTCGGCAGCGGCCAGCGGCAGGCACAAAGAGCCTGGTTCCTGGCCGGCCTCCATGTGCCCCGCGCAGCCATCCAGTAAAGCCAGGGGCGAAGGCTTCCGGGGTGGGGGAAGGCATCCCGGCAACCAGAAAGCCAACCGGAGCACCGGGAGCGATCGGACCGGACGAGGCGCGGCGCACCAACGCCGGGCCGCGAAACAAGCCAGTGAGGCACGCCGCCGGCCACAGCCACAGCAGAAAGAAAGGTGCCAAGCGATAACGGCCACCGGGTGCCGCAAACCCGGGAAACGCGCACATCACACGACGAACCACGGCACAAGAGAAGGTACCACCGACAGCCAGGACCCCACGCCCGCACACCGGACCCATAGCCAGTGGGTAGCGGGCCCCGGCCGCACGCCCGAAGGACTGGCGGTTGGGTGTGGGGAAGCGCCCAACCACGGACGCCCCACACCCAGGCAACAGTCGCCCTCCCCCCCCTGGGGCGCCCACGTGCCGCCCCTGCAGCGCGCAAAGCCAGCTCGCAAGAGCGCGTGCTGTGAGTTTGGTGACGGGTCCCCACGCCCGCACACCGCACCCACAGCCAGTGGGTAGCAGGCCCCGGCCGCGCGCCCGAAGGACGGGCGGTCGGGCGTGGGGGAGCGCACAACCAGGGACGTCCCACACCCAGGCAAGAGACGCCCCCCCCCCCGGGGCGCCCTCGTGCAGCCCCCACAGCGCGCAAAGCCAGCTCGCAGAAGCGCGCCCAATGGGGTTGGTGACAGGTCCCCACGCCCGCACACCGCACCCACAGCCAGTGGGTAGCCGGCCCCGGCCGCACGCCCGAAGGACGGGCGGTCGGGCGTGGGACAGCGCCCAACAGCGGACGCCCCACACCCAGGCAAGAAACGCCCCCCCTCCCCGGGGGCACCCTCGTGCCGCCCCCGCAGCGCTAAGCCAGCTCGCAAGAGCACGCGCTGTGGGGTTGATGACGGGTCCCCACGCCCACACCCCCCGCATACACAGCCAGTGGGTAGCGGGCCCCGGCCGCACGCCCGAAAGACTGGCGGTTGGGCGTGGGAGAGCGCCAAACGACGGACGCCCCACACCCAGGCAGGAGTCGCCCCCCTCCCCCCCGGGGGCGCCCTCATGCCGCCCCCGCAGCTCGCAAAGCCAGCACGCAGGAGCGCTGGGGTTGGTGACGGGTCCCCACGCCCGCACACCGCACCCACAGCCAGTGGGTAGCAGGCCCTGGCCGCAGGTCCGAAGCACGGACGGTCGGGCGTGGGAGAGCGCACAACCACAGACACCCCACACCCAGGCAAGAGACGCCCCCCCCCCTCGGGGCGCCCTCGTGCCGCCTGCGCAGCGCGCAAAGCCAGCTTGCAAGAGCGCGCACAGTGGGGTTGCTGACAGGTCCCCACGCCAGCAGACCGCAGCCACAGCCAGTGGGTAGTGGGCCCCGACCGCACGCCCGAAGGACAGGCGGTCGGCCGTGGGAGAGCGCCCAACCACGGACGCCCACACGCAGGCAAGAGACGCCCCAGCCAAGGCACCCTCGTGCCGTCCCCACAACGCGCAAAGCCAGCTCAGAAGAGCGCGCGCTGTGGGACTTGTGACGGGTCCCCACGCCCAAACCCCCCGCATCCGCAGCCAGTGGGTAGCAGGCCCCAGCCGCACGCCCGAAGGACAGGCGGTCGGGCGTGGGAGAGCGCACAACCACGGACGCCCCACACCCAGGTAAGAGACGCCCCCCCCGGGGGCGCCCTCGTGCCGCCCCCGCAGCGCGCAAAGCCAGCTCGCAAGAGCGCGCGCTGTGGGGTTGGTGATGGTTCCCCATGCCTGCACACCGCACCCACAGCCAGTGGGTAGCGGGCCCCGGTCGCACGCCCGAAGGAGGGGCGGTCGGGCGTGTGAGAGCGCCTGACCACGGAGCCCCCACACACAGGCAAGAAACGCCCCCCCCCCCGGGGCGCCCTTGTTCCTCCCCCCGCAGCGCGCAAAGTCCCCCCCGCACCCACAGCCAGTAGGTAGCGGGCCCCGGCCGCACGCCCCAAGGACAGGCCGTCGGGCGTGGCAGAGCGCACAACCAGGGACGCCCCACAGCCAGACAAGAGACGACCCCCCCCCAGGCGCCCTCGTGCGGCCCCCGCAGCGCGCAAGATCAGCCCGCAAGAGAGCGCGCAGTGGGATCGGCAACGGGTCCCCACGCTGGCACACCGCACCCACAGCCAGTGGGTAAGGGGCCCCGGCCGCACGCCCCAAGGGCGGGCGGACGGGCGTGGGGGAGCACCCAACCACGGACATCCCACACCCAGGCAAGAGACGCCCCCCACCTCCCGGGGCGGCCTCATGCCCTCCCCGCAGCGCGCAAAGCCAGCTCGCAAGAGCGCGCGCTGTGGGGTTGGTGACGGGTCCCCACGCCCGCACACCGCACCAACAGCCAGTGGGTAGCGGGCCCCGGCCGCACGCCCGAAAGACGGGCGGTCGGGCGTGGGAGAGCGCCCGACCCCGGACGCCCCACACGGAGATAAAGAGACGTCCCCCCTCCGGGCGCCCTTGTGAAGATCCCACAGCGCACAAGCCCAGCTCAAAAGACCGCGCGCGTTGGGGTTGGTGGCGGGTTGTCATCAAACTGAGCACAGGCCTGCATCGCAGCGCATGCGCATTTGATCTGCGAGTTGTCAATGCGATGCGCATTGAATCACGATGCAATTTCATGATAAAAACATCGTGTCTTCTCACTGAACAACAGGATGAGATTCAGTAATGGTTCCGTGATGGATTTTGCGTAGTCGTGCATATTGCAATGTGAGGCAATAACGTTGTAGATAAAGAGGAGCTGCAGAGCTAAGCCAGGGAAATAGTCACTCCGGGTAATCCCATTACAGGGTCCCCACGCCCACACCCCCTGCACCCGCAGCCAGTGGGTAGCGGGCCCCGGCCGCACGCCCGAAGGACGGGCGGTTGGGCGTGGGAGAGCGCCCAACCATGGAAGCCCCAGACCCAGGCAAGAGACCCCTCCCCTGGCACCCCCTCATCCCGCCCGCGCAGCGCGCAAGGCCAGCTTGCAAGAGCGCGCGCTGTGCGGTTGGTGACAGGTCCCAACGCCCGCACTCCGCACCCACAGCCAGTGGGTAGCACGCCCCGGCCGCACGCTTCAAGGGCGGGCGGTCAGGCGTGGGGGAGCTGTTTACGGAAATAAAGGTGAGCAATTTGCAATGCAGCTGGTCCAACTCTCCACAATCTCAGATCAATGTTGAAATCATTGAAATTGTCGAAGTCCTTTCATAGTTCCAAATACCCTGATGTATTTCAATATAAAACAGCACTTTTCAAGAGCGTAAAATCCTTTCTCTCTGCACGCGCGCGACGGATTCTAAGCTACAGGACCCGTGATCTGGCTGCAGGAAGCCCCCTGCTGGGCATAACCCGTCACAACCACCGCCAAGCCCTTGCCGCAGCCACTAGGCCACCTGCAAGGGCTGATTCACAACCGGGGGGATGCACTGCCATTACGGTACAAAACATTTGCTGAATTCGACTGAGATATTATACAATCCCTACCCTCAAGACCTGAAGTCCTGAACCGAGGTCCCTCTACCTTCCTTCAGGTATCGTACACACTATCCTGAGGGGGGGGGTCACTGCCACCTGAAAACCCAGCTGACTATGGGAAAGGATTCCTGAGAAAGCACTAAAAGTTTTTAAAACAGAAAATCACCTAAGAAAAATCAAGCTCTAAACTCCTGGCCTATAACTCAGGGAGCCAGCGTTCCAAAAACTGAAATCCAAAACAGTTCTACATATTGTGTTGTACTTATCGCCCATGCCATCTGCCTGGTCCATAACAACTTCTCCTGCACCAAAAAAAAAGCCCCTGCACACAAGTTTGAAAACAAATTGACAAACAGGCACAAAAACAGCAACAACAGGACAAAGAAAAAGACAATGAATAAACACTGTGCTGCCCCACAGGGTATAGAAACCCTTAACACTAATATACAAAAAGCTTCTGCTGCAGCCTTGTTAAATATATCAATTAAAGTACTTCTGAGCTCTTTATTGACCTCCAGGCATCTCACTGCAGCAACAGAGAGAAACAAAACAGATAAGATCATACGACAGGGGGGCGTGGTGCAGAACGACAGAAAAAACACAGATGTGGCTTCACTGGGCGTTACTGAACTCTGTGTTCATTGACCTCCATGTCTGTTGTTTGTTGACCCCACGTCACTACCCTCCTGAAAAGGAAAAGGCGCAGAGAAATGAATAAGGGTAAAAAAATAAGTGGGTTAGGGCAAACGAGCTTGCATGAATACAATGCAACAAACACACGCGCAAGAGTGCACACCTGCATATATTGGTAAAACAATTTCTGAGCGTCCCCAGAAAAAAATTGCAAGTAATCAGTACACGGGTCTGCAGCACATATAGTGCTGTGACCACTCCCCGCTGCCACTGTGGGTTGCTACCAGCAGGCAAAAAACTGCACCTCAAAATTCTTTAGTAAAAAGAAAGGCAGAATTTCCCCACAAACTCTGGCCTAGAGTGCATGTGCCCACTGAGGCACTAACTCCTCTGTGGGGAGGGGCTGGAGTCACTGCAGGAGCAGTGGCTGTGCAATGTAACTCTGCAGTGGCAGAGCATATGACCCGCCATCTGGGACAGTGGCTGGGGGGGGTACAAAACATATGATAAATTTACCCATAGATTAAATGTGGGAGTGGAGCACCGGCAGATGCACAGGCGTACCCCAATGTAAAACGTAGGGCATAGCCATGTCAAGAATCCATGTTTGTTGCCCATCTCTCCTTTGCACACTCATGTTGCTTCTTGTGTGCCATTTCAGGTGTAAATAATAATGCAATCTCAGCATTTGATTCCGATCCCAGATTTCGATCCCAGAATTAATTCTGATTGCAGATTTCAGTTCTGTCTTTGCATTTTTGATGCTGCATTTATTCTTTCCAAATCTGCGGTTGGCCAGCATTTGTTCTAACATTATTTGGATTTCTGATTCGTCGATTGGCTGCTGCTGTGTGTGCGCGCGCGCCGTTATTGGTCGCGCCGTAATGCAGGCCAGCCAATCGAATACCCTTCCAGTTTGGTGCTAATAGTGTTAGATCTATCATGTGGAAATTGGAATCACTTATCCAACCGGAGGAAGACTATGTGACAGCCATAGTACGTACGTTGATCCCTTCTGTGGGCAGTGTTGAGGGAGTACCTCCGGGGAAACCAGGACCGTCCTCATCTCTGCTATGGTGGTATTAGTAGTCACGGCAAAAGCTACCTGTCACATGGGGTGTCTTCCGAAGGGGACGAGAGGTGAGACCAAGGGAATCATAGGTAGGCGCACCGCTGGTTGTGGGACACATTGGTTGTTGCCTTGCAATTGGATTCCATTGAGGTGCCACACCACATTTGGCTTTGAGGTCTCATGCATTCATTCTAAGAGTTGACATTGCATGTGTCATTCATGCATGGTTCATTTGTGTCTTCATGGTGTGACTCGAACTTTGGTGGTGCCCATTCTTCCATGGTCAAGGTGAACATATGGTGTCTCCTCTCCGCAAGGTGGATTAGTGCTTTCCCAGACTCTCCCGCTCTCTCCCAATTGATCATACTCCTCAAGAGGTAAACTGAGTAATTAATGCCATGTGACCGCTGTCTTTGATCCTTTGAGACTCTTGGGCTCTTTCATTTTTTTCAACTGCCCGTGACTTGGGAGTTATCCAATTAAGACATGCCGTGGTTTTGCCGTCTTATGATTTGACTCAAGGATGGGCATTGGTCGAGCTTTCGCCACACTGTCTCCAAGTGCATGCATGCTCTCTTTGGTCAAGGCTAGGCGAAACGCCCTCCCCGTGTATGGCCTCTCTCATGGTGGATAGGTCAATCTCTCTCAAGGGATTTGGTTGGGAAATATCTCTTCTCGGGCATGGTTAGGCAATGCATGTACTTCCTCCGGCTCTTCGGGATGAGACCAACTCTCCATGCACGTGATCTCGTAGGGTGGGATCATCATTCCATGCAAGTGCTCCCTTTGGGTGGAGGTTAGGTCCCATGAGTAGCCTGGGAGGCCATTGGCCTATTGTGTGCTTCTTTGCCCAATCTCATGGATCTCATTGTCAATGGTGTGTTGCTCATTTGCTAATTTGGTTTAGATTAGTTGTTGATCCTAAGAGCTAACCGGGTCATGGTTTTGTGCCTTTGTTGGTGCGTTTACATGCCCCATGTGACCATGTATGTGCATGTGCACTTCCTTCCCTCATGTTGGTGTAGTCAGGACGTCCGGAGACTCAAGTGTGACTCATTTGCTCTTTGGGGATTGCCCAACGGTGGTGTCGATCATTTCCTTCCTCTCCTCCACCCCTGGTGAGACCATCCATGTCGACGGGTAGATGTAGTGTGAATTTTGGTTTACACTTTTTCATGCATGACTCAAGTCCATAGGATAATGCCCGTGCCTATGAACTTCGTCTTTGCATTGCATGTGCTCTGATCCGAAGAATAGATTGAGTCCTATCCGCGCTTGTGAATTTCTTTACTCTTCTCGAGGGTGGACCATTCAGGAACCATTTGAACATACCTTGTGCCCGTTTGGACTCTCTTTGGACCCGTTCTCGTCCCGTGTGGACCATTTGTACCCGTCTTTGACCCGTGTTTGACCGGTGTTGGACCGTGGCTCATTTGTGGGTTTTTGTGGACCACTGGTGAACTTTTGGTTGGATCATTGTTGGACCGTATATGATTCCTGGGTCATTTCGTCATTGGGCTTTCAATTGGAATTGTTTGTGTCATTGCCGTGGTCTGAGGGACTTGAGTGGGTGGTGAGCTTGGAAATCTCTGCCCGTTTTATTGGTTGGAAATTTGGATGGTCGGAAATTGGGAAAAATGGAAGATTCACTTGGCTCAAGTCACCTTGAGGGCGAATGGTTGGTAGCAGAGGTTACGGCCATGATCGAGGTGATCACAGCACGGCCAGAGGAGTCGGGTTCCGACTATGCGACAGGGCATGAGTTGACAGTTGGGTCTCCTTTAGACTTGGCAGTTGGGCTTAGGCAGGGCCAGCCATCCTACCCAATTGAGGAAGACACCAACATGGAGTCCGCACCATGGGGATACCGATCCTTTGAGAGGATTCGGATGGTGAATCAATTTGGTGAGGCAGTCGAAAGGATTCTGATTCATGAGTGGACACCGGAGACTCATAATTTAGCAACCTTGCCGGCGCAGGTTGAGGAGCTAACGGGTGCGTTGATATATCTCCAAAACTTTAATTTCGAGGAGGTTTCAGCTATTTTGGAGATTAGCCAGGTCATCCAAGCCCTCTCTCGCGAGCTTGAACTCCATGCGCGGAGAGTACAAGTAGATAGGTCGGCCTTGACAGCACGAGTAGAGGCTCTGGGACAATTGTTCAACGAGGTAAACAACGAGGTGCAGGACAGGAGGTCCCGGTTGGACTCAAGGAGAGCGGAAATGCAATCGACTGTAGAACAAGCGAACTGCAGCTGCTTTGGAATATCGCCAAGTTGCTGAAGCACTCAAGTCGAAGGTGGACAGATCTCGGCAAGGGTGGGAGCAAGCCACCAATGAGGTGAAACGGCAACTCGAGAGAGTGTTGAATGAAGTAACTGGGTTGATTTCACACCCGGCCTAATTGGACAAATCGGTGGAGGAATTGAAGAGTTTGGAAGGCAAGGTGTTGAATTGTGACCGGGTCACCACCAACATGGCCGAAGAAAACCGGCGGATAGGTCTCAACTTTGGGGATGCCGAAAAACAGGTGCATGGTGTGGAAGCGGAGACTATGCCCAAGCTGGAATTGGCCAAAGTTGAGGCCCCGAATTACAGGTGCGATTGCTCATGACCCGGTATGAACAAAGTGAGCATGAGGTACATGCGCTCAGGGAGGAGATCCGGATTGGACCCCATGGCAGTCCACCGGAAGGGATGCGGTCGGATTCTCATGTCTTTGGTGAATTATAAAGAAAATTGGAGTCTTTGGAGAACAAATACCAATTGTTGAAACATACCAGCACACCGTCGGTGAATCCAATTGGGATCCCAACAGCAACACCGAAGCCCGAACAGCAAGTCCGAGTTTTTGGAGTGCCAGTGCGGGGAGAACGGGTTGCGGGAAGCCTACCAGGGTTTGGATTCCCCCCGGCTGAGGATGACTTGTCATCCATGCGGTCGGATGACCAGGGCTTTCTGGGAAAGAGCCCCAAGGGGGGCGAGGAGTGGGACCCGCACCCACAAGGGACACACCCCGCCAGGCATGGGTGATGATTGGCGGCATTGCGCCGGGTTGGACCTCCGCTACTTCGAGGCGGACGGTGATGGTTGGTTTTTCCCACGGATGGTGTTTCAATTGTTCAACCGACAAGAATCTCTCAAGGATGGGATGGGGCTTCCGAAAAAAAAGCCGTTGGGAATTCTACGGGCAATGGCGTTTGATGAAGTTTGTCCCGAACGACATTTGGACGCCCCGTTCGATTGAGAAGAGCCACAACTTGAAGGATCGGATCCGCGGTTAATTCCTCCCGGGGTCCATGGGAGGCTAGCAACCGCGGTGATGGACCCGCGAACTTTGAGGGACGTTCAAGGAATGCCCGTCTCCCCAAGGTGGGATGGAAGTGGGACCACGGCCATTTAATGGTTTTTGAATTTTCGTGCTTGGGAGCGTGATTGGATATACGGGTTGACGGATGCCATGAGAAGAGCTGCCTTGCTTTCTCTTATTCCCGCCTCCCGATCCAACCCACTGAAGGAAATGGTGAACTGGTACCAATTCCGGTACCAAGATTTGTTGAGAGAGGTGACGGAGGAAATCTTCATGGAGGCGAACAACGACGTGATCTTGGAGGCCTTCAACACCGTCAAACCATCTTCACTAACTCCAACGCCACGCGAGTTCATCAATTTTGTTGAACAATTCTTAGCCTTGGGCCGCCGAGTTCGCGACAGAATCTCCCAACGGCGAGCAAAAGATGGACTACTTGATGTTATTGTGACAATGAAGGTGGATGGGTTGCTCAAGGAAATCATCAAGGAGGAGACCAAGGTGGGGCTAGAATAGAGAGAATAGACATGATCGTGTTCGTGATGAACCCCCTCATGTCTCGCCACAAATTGGCGATCAAGAAGGGGCACATCATGCGACGACTTGGGCATGCCATCCAGAAATCACCGCAACCCAAGCCATGGACCCCGCCGAACCAAGTGAACCCTCAACAGGCGGGGAAGAAGAATGGATCGGGCCGGGTGAGAGGCATGGAAGGAGTGGAGGACATGGACAAAACCGAGGATCCCGAAGGTCACCAAGATCAAGATCAAGCGGACCCGGAGTTGAGCATTGCAGAGATTCAAGAAATATCCGAAGCCCAGGTGTTGGCTATGTCAGGACGAGGAGGCGCAGGTGCGAGCTCCATCTGGAAATGCCCGGCATGTGGCAAGGGAAGACAGAGCCGTGAGGATTGCTGGGTCTTGCATCCCCACAAAGCCCCAGAGTGGCTCCAGGACAAACTCAAGTCCAAGAAAATTGGGAAGGGCGGCAAAGCGAAGCCCGCTGCGCAAGGAGGTGGCAAAGGAAAAGGACCACACAAAGGTGGGAAGTTTCCGCCTTGCAAGGGCTGCGGGAGCACGCTGCATCCGCTGGAGGATTGTTGGACGCTCCATCCGGAGTTGCGGGAGAGAGCCAAGGACGAGGGGCGGCTCGGTAAGCGACACAATTGAGAAAGTCACCGGCATCGCTGGAAATCAAAGAGAATGTACCAGGCTGGTAGGAATATGGGCCCCTCACCGGCGACTGTATGCCCCATTATGTTGGTAAACCAAGCCCAGGCATGGGATGACGGATATTGTACGCGTCCGGTTCTGGGAATCAGTGGGGCCGAGGAGGAAACTTTGAGGGTGCCTCGACCTGGGCACGCCGAGAGGATTCCGAAGCGCCTCATCGTTCCGGGGATATATATCCCTCACCAAGGGGCTTCGGAACGAATGAGGTACTATTGCTTGGGGACACGGGCAATGAGGTGATTGTGGTTGCTGGTTGGGAATTATTCCCATAACAACTCCGGGAGGTGGCCACCCAACCATTCTGACTTCTCAAAGGTGGTGAGAAGGAGTTGGAAGGTGGAAAATATGTGGTCCGGAGCGGTATCATAGTGCCCGTGCAAAGGGGTTCTCAGGTCGTGATGGCGCTAGACCCAGCCGTCGACTCATGCCCTGTCGCATAGTTGGAACCCGATTCCTCTGGCCGTGCTGTGATCATCCCGATCATGGCCGTAACCTCTTCTAGAGTCATCCCACTGCCCGTGTCAGAGCCGTAGCCTAGATCCCTGTCTGAGTAAGCCTCTGCTACCAAAGATTCGCCCTCAAGGTGACTTGAATGGATTGAATCTTCCATTATTCCCAACTTCCAACCAACCAAATGTCCAACCAATAAAACCAGCAGCGGGGGCGATGGGAAGCCGTCCCAGGGAGGGTGACCCCTCACCGTTGGGAGCCCGCGTCTGGTGTCAGGAGCTCTCCCTCTCCCGGCCGTCCGTCCCTTGGGGCGGGCGGCAAGGGCCCGTCGCCCGTGTTTCTGGGGCGCGGGTGGTGTGGGCGTGGGGGACCCAGCACCGGCCCCACAGCGTCCACTCTTGCGAGCCAGCGTTGCGCGCTGTCGGGGTGGCCGGAGGGCGTCCCCGGGGCGGGGTGCCTCGCGTCATTTTTTAACACATGTCAACATCTTGTGGGTTCTTGTGGGTCTGTTCTATGCTACAATCTGAAGGTTTCGGGGGTGTCAGTGGCTCAATGCGACTACGCATGGCCTCAACTTCCCTCATATGGGTTTTTAGGCCCACCTGTGGGTTGCTGTGGCTATGATTGGCAAATCACTGAGTTCCTGTCCTCCCGGGTATTCAGTATGTACAGAGACCATATACCACCTGAGCCTGGGTCTGAAGTCTGTACAGCAATCGACAGACTACTGTCCGTTGGCCTCTGTCACTCCCCTCGGCCGTGTTGGGCAGCAGGGTGCTGGTGAGTGTGACTAAATACCTTATGCTAATTTATCTGGAGAACAAACTTGCATAACCAGCTGGTACTGTGCGTATGCACAGTTTTGATGTGAATCTACAAATTGTTTCCATCTCCAAAAACAGAAAAGTGTAATGGGAAAAAGAAAAGTCAGATGATACTGCTGGGTTGGAAGACAGTAGAACTGTTGGCTGGTTGAAAACAACGAAAATCTGCAGCCGAGGTAAAAAGTGGTACAGCAAACGAGAGCATGTGTAGAGCACAGAGCATGAAAGGGGTGAGTGGTTGTTCCTACCCGAAGGCAGACATTTGACTGTTCCCATGTAGCTACCCTGGCAAAGCACAGTGCTGCTGAGACGGTGGGACAAGCACAGTGAGTTATTTGCAGAAAATCGTGACAACATTTGTTGTCTTGACCACGTGAAGTGCGTGATGCAAGAGCTTAGCGAGAAGCAGAAGTACCGCAGTGGCTGGCAGGGGTAAGGACCACTGAGTGTGTGCTTGTGTTCTGTGCGTGTGCGTGTTTCAGTGTGTGTGTTTGTGGACGTGTGTTTGCTTGTGATGGTGTGAGCTGGTTGTGTGTGGTCGCAGTGTACTTGCGCCATGCAAGAGCCTGCTTGTGCTCCGTTACTTCAGACTAGCTCATCATACATCAAGATATGGTATATAATAAAGGGATCTTAGGATCACCGCAGATCGACTTCAGACTCGTTCTGAGACCGTGGAATGATCAAAGCAGAGAAATGGAAAAGTCGTTGCTTCTCTCGCAGGCTTGCCATCTCGTAACATGCAGCTAGATAGAACATGTGGTGCATTTCGAACGTCTCAGAGAATCCTAGCCAATGCTTAGGAACTCCCATCTCGAGGGGGTCGAGGGTGTAAGATTGTTCCCACATGTGTCGGACTTGGCTCGTAGCTTCTGATCTCATGGTGTCATGAGAGTCGTCAAGGAGGGATGTGTAAGCACTTGGGTCATCTTCCATTTGGCATGTACTAAGTAGAGTGTGGATGAGTGCCATTTCTGATTGCTCTTGAGCTTGCTGGGCGTCCACTTTAGAGCAGTCATAGGGATTGTTTTGCCCGTCGCCAGGCCCAGCTGTTGGAATCTTGTGAGTCGTTGTGGCCCACTGCTGCTTTGATGAAGAGGAGGATAGGTTGTACGCGTAGGCATCGCGCAGCACTCCAATTGAGCGAAGGTACCTGTGCAGACTGTCAGGCGTGTGTGTAAAAGGGTTGAGGTGTTGACCCGCGAATTTCTTCCAACGCTCTTTTTGCTGCCCATGTGAGTGGGCTTTCGCGGTCCAGGCCAGTACTCTTGTGTGGTATTGTAGGTGTTCGTGACCTAGAAGACGCCGGCGTTCCTCTGCGTGCGAGGTGATGATGTTACGGCGCAGTATCTGTTCTCGCTGAAGTTGTGTGACTAGGTTGTGATATGCCATAGCACGTTGCGTGAGTTCCTTTCTGAAGCTCTTTTCCATCCACTGGAGTTGTGACCGCAGTACGGCGCTTGTGTCGTAGACTTCGTCGCACAACAGCCATGTTTGACTGGCGCACTCGTCAGACTGGGCTTTAATTTTGACGATGGTCATCCAAGAGCACATCTCAGCGCGCAACAGCTCGTTCCTGGCTGTAGCATATTCTAAGCAGAAAATTTCCGGCACGTTCTCGGGTAACGCGTTGGTGGAGTAGATCTCTTGCACTTCATCTCCCAATTCTTCCGCCAAATCAAACCTCAATTCCCCAAGAGATTGGTGCTGCAGACCTGAGAAGAGGTTTCTGCGAGCGCCGCAATGTTCACGTTGGTTGTACTCATAGTACGACTGCGGCGATTCGGTATAGCCAGGCGAAGGGGTGATGCCGTTGTCATCAGCGTCGTCCTTCAGAGAAACCTGTGGCGTGTAGTTTAGGTGAGCTGTCTGAGCGTAAGGGCTGTGGACCTGCGTAACGCCATATTGATTGATATCGTCGTGATCCGCGAACTCAGGAGTATGTGGTTGCTGTTGCGGTGTTTCATGCAGCGGGGCGGCACAGTATCTTGGAGAGGCGTAGTGAGGCGGCGGGGAGTGTGCTTCCGTCAGTTCTGTACCGCCGGTAGTTGCTCCTGCCGTCGGCGCATGGCCTGTTGACCAGGCCCCCGAATACCCATGGCTGTCCTGCGTGAACGGATAGGGTCGAGCGTAGATGAACTGTTCGGCAAACGGGGAAGCGCAGGAGTGGGCGATTTCATTTCCAGTTGCGATATCCTGCAGGAGCGAAGTTAGGACCGTCAGCGGCACGTAAAGCTGGGACATGGCGGTATAGTTGACATTTTCTGAGTGCCTGTGGGCTGCGGCAGTCAGTTAGCGTGCTGCTAAGTCGTCTCAGGCGGATAGATTGGTGGATACAGCTGCGCGGCCAGATCTGGATCTGTGATCTGGCGGTTGGTGTTCAGAATACCCCATTGAGGGGATTTCCATGGCGATGTATAAAAGATTCGAAAAAAAACAAAAAATATAGACACTCAGAAAGTGAGGGTGCCTCGCGTCATTTTGAGGGGCGTTTGAGGTCAGGCGCTCGTCCTCCACCGGCCGCCCCCCCTCGGGGCGGGCGATCGGGATCCGTCGCCCGCGTGCTGCGGGCGCGGGTGTGCGGGCTTGGGGCTCCGGCACTGTCCCGTTGGCTTGCATGCCGTGTGGGGGGCTGCACGCCGCGGGGGTGGTTCGAGGCCGTCCCGGGGGGTGACCTCTCACTGTTGTGAGGACTGTCTGGTGTCAGGCGCTTTCCCTTACCCGGCCGCCTGTCCCCTGGGGGCGGGCAGACAGGACCTGCTGCCCGTGTGTCCCGGGCGCGGGTGGTGCGGGCGTGGGGACCCAGCACCAGCCCCACGGCGTGCGCTCTTGCGAGCCTGCGTTTCGCGCTGTGGGGCTGGTGGGAGGGTGTCCCCGGGGGGGGATGCCCTGCGCCATTGTGAGGGGCGTCTGAGGTCAGGCGCTCGTCCTCCCTCGGCTGCCCGCCCTTGGGGCGGGCAGTCAGGGTCCGCTGCCCACGTGCTGTAAGCGCGGGTGTGCGGGCGTGGGGTCCCGGCACTGTCCCTTTGGCTTGCATGCCCTGCGGGGGGCTGCGTGCCGCGGGAGTGGTGGGAGGCGGTCACGGGGGGCTCGCCTCCGACTGTTGTGAGGGGCGTCTTGTGTCAGGCGCTGTCCCTCCCCCGGCCGCCCATCCCTGGGGGCGAGCAGCCAGGGCCCCGTTACTCGTGTTTCCTGGGCGCGGGTCGTGTGGGCGTGGGGGCCAAGCACCGGCCCCACTGCATGCGCTCTTGCGAGCCGGCGTTGCGCGCTGTGGGGGTGGCAGAAGGGCGTCTGCGGGGGAGGAAGGGGGGGGGGCGCCGTCGTGAGGGGGCGCCTGGGGTTAGTTGCTCGCCCTCCCCTTGCTGCCCGTCCATGGGAGCTAGGGCCCGTCGCTCACTTGCTGTGGGCGCACCTGTGTGGGCGACGGTGTATCGCCCGTCCGTGGACCGGGCGGGCCGGGCGTTGGTGTGTGTGCTGTTTGTGGTGTCTGTGTGGCGTTTGCGTGCTAGTGGGTGCTTTGTGCCGTGGCCTGTGGTGCTGCCTCCCTTCGTCTGTCGCTCTTGTACCCCGCTCTCTCTCTCCGCCTCGCGGTGTTGCCCCTGCTGTGGCTTGTGGCTGTGCCCCCTTCCCCGCGTGCGCCCCTCGCTCGGGTGCGTCTGTTGCATTGCTGGCGCGGTACCCTCCTTCTTCTTTCCTTGTTGCGGCGTTCTTTACCCTTTCCTCTCCTCGCTGCTGCTCGGCCCTCCTCCCTGGCGTGCATTTTTCCCTGCCTCTCTTGCGTCCTTGTGTGTGGCCCGGCTTCTTCCTTCGCCTATCCCCTTTCCGATCCGCCTGTGTAAAAGCTCACATGGGCTCCCAGGTTGCCTCAGATAGCCCATAGCGGTCCCACAGGGTAAATGATTTTCAGCCCTGTTTGTACACGTGGCGTGCAATACCTGCAACCACGTAGTAGCCGTCGACTGCCATCTCATCAGTAGTCATTTCATCGAGTTCGTCTGTCTCTTCAGGGCTGGCAGCTTTCTCCTGGTCGACACGCTCGACCTCTCCGTCAGACAGACGCCACTTATCCCAGGACAGTTCGTGAGGAGAGTGGTAAGGTCTCAGGAGAGTGGTAAGGTCTCAGTTGTTTAGGTGCACAAAGCAGCTCTCCACCTAGGCAGGGACTGCACCTCACATTGATCTTGGATTCATCTATCTTTCTAATGCGGTAAGGCCCAAGGAAAGGGTGCTGCAAACAGTTGCGGGGCCATCTGGGCAATTGCGAGTGGTGTACCAGCACCACGTCTCATACCTTGAGACTGGCAGGACGTCTCGTGCGGTTACGCCTAGTTAACTCACGTTCCCGAACCTGTTTCAGGTTAGCTCTAGCCAGATTAGCCACGTCCTGCCTGTGCTCCAGCCAGTCCTCTGCGGGGCTCTTGTAGTCCTCTGGAGAAGGGCTTTTGAAGAACCAAGCAGGACGCCCCCCATGGAACAGTTCGTGGAAGGTATAGCCAGTGGACGGACTCTCCTGAGAGTTCATGGTTAGGACAGACCAGGGTAAGAGGGGTACCCAATCTTTGGTACGCTCTTGTTTCATCAGAATCCTCGGGTTCTCCTCCACCACACTGTTCTTTCTCTCGCACAGAGGGTTACAAGTGTGAATGTAGGGTACACCTGTGGTTACATGGACTTTCAGGGCGTCCAGTACTCGCTTGTACCATCCGGTGTCACTCCAGATACGTACATCTTCATCATAGTGCACCTCCTTACGTGCCCTGTAGTGTTCGAACCATTGTTCAATTAAAACGTTCACAGTCTGTTATTCTGTAATATTTTTGTTGCAGGGAAATGCACCGGTGAAACGGGTCAGGCCACAGGTGACAACCGGACAACTGTCATAACCACCAAAGCTAGGCAGACCGTGGATGAAATCTACGTACGACAGAGAGTTGGCACAATAGGGGATAGGCAGACTGGAGACCAGCCCTCGGTCATGTGAGTCGCTCTGTTTGCTGGCGTGACAGGCGCAGGAGTCCACTATTCGCTGCATACAAGCACGTAGTTCAACAAACGTTAGTTGGGAGTAGAAACGCTTCCTGAAATAGTCAACAGAGCAGTTGCACCCTGTGTGCCCTGAACTGAGATGGGCCCAATGTAGGCAGCCATCCAGCCGTGCCTCAGGCACAACTACACGGTCTTCGTAGTACAGATGATGGTTATCTTTATACCAACGGTCGCCGTTTTTCAGGCGCACCTCTAGGCCACCACTGAGGGAGTTGAGTACACATTGGTACTCTCACTGGTAGTCCTTCAGACTCCAACCCTCCAGTACACCTGGATATGATCCTCCTGGGTATTAGTACCTAGGCTCACGTCATTGATGTGTGCCTCCATCTCAGCCCCACGAGAAACTGGTTCCTGCACAAGGGGTCTGCGTCTCAGGATATATAGGATTTTTTTCATCACCTCCTGAAAGAGTGCAGGGGCATTCGCGACGCTGAAGGGCATGACCTTCCAGCGGAAGACACAGCTCCTAGGGGGTACAAAGGCGAGCAGTTCCTGGGCTGCTCGGGTTAGGTGTACCTGCCAGAAGCCACTGAGCTTGTCCATCTTTGTTTCAAATGGGCATTTAGCGATTCTCTCGAGGGTGTTCTCCATGTTTAGGATACTGCCTGAGTGGTTCAAGGTCTTTTTGTTGACCTCTCTGTAGTCAACGACCAAGCGCATGGCAGTCGAGCCAGGTTTGGCCACCAGAATACAAGGGCTGCATGGCTACATGGCGGGGGTAGTACCCGTGTTTATCCTCCCTGATGAGGCCAGCATCTATGCATTCCTAGATCTGGCGTTCCAATCTCATCGATCTGGTCTTGTGGGACGGGGTATGGACGCCGTCTGACCACAGACCCTTCAAACTCAGGTTTCAGTTTGAGGTCCATCTGGACCAGTTTTTTGCAAGACAGGGGTGGGGGCATCGTTCCAAGAACCTCCTGGTATTTCTGGATGAGCTTACTGAGACGGGGGTCTACGTTCATGCTCTCCAGTTTGTCAGCGAAATCCTCCTCAGCATGGAGGTTGCTCTTCCCTTTTGCTGTTTCTTCCTACGCCCCATTGTTTCAGGGGGTAGTTCATCCTCCGAGTCCTGGCGGCCCTGCTGGGCATAGTAAAGGGAGTATCCCAGAGGCACCTCAGGATAGGGCATAGTCACTTCTTCTTCATCATTCTCAGACCATATAGATGGTTTCCAGGTCCTCCTGAGGAGGTCCAGGCGGGTGTGTGGCTCGATACCCTCAGCCTTAGCCCATAGAGGTAGGTAGGTAGGTCCACTCGGGACTGGGGTTGCCCCGCAGGGGGTCTTACCAAGAGGCTTTTGCTCACCCACCCACGGCCCTATTGCACGTGCCCCCACGAAGCGGCTCCCCCACATGGAGGAAGGGCGCGGTCGCCGCGAGCAGTACCCTACTGCGGGTTCTGCCCAGAGAGGTAACCCATGTTCCACCGAAGTTGCACATTCCCCTCCTTCGGGCAGATGATACGTTGGGTAGGGTCCCATCGCACATCGTCATCAACGTCCGGATTCTGGGGTACAGGGGCCGGGAGCCAGGCCAAAGGCCCTGTCCTGCAGGCAGCCCAACCTTGGTTGGTTTTCAGTAGGTGTGGGGTGACTTGAAGAAGCACGTGCTACGGGACTCGCATGCCGTGGCGCACACTCACGCCTCCTGACTCGCTCGAGCTTGCGCTCTCCCAGGGGGCCAGGGGTTCGAAGTAGGTCGTTGTGGTTGGTTGGTCGGTCGTTGAATGGTTCGGTGTAGTTTGTTAATGTTGGTTGGTCGGCTGCGTGATGGTAGAATCATGATGTTCTGTTTTGTTCGTGAGTATGGTCATTGGCGGGCTTGGCGCACCATGGTGTGGCCAACCTGTTGGATGCCGTTCCCGTTTCGACCTATGCACGCCTGGCTGGTTTGATGTTGGCCGGCTTGCGTGTGGTCTGTTTACGGTCAGGTTGCGGCTGCAGCTGCAGTGTGGTCGGTGCACGGTTGTCTTGGCTGCCTCATGGTCGGCTTGGTTTGTGTGGGTTCCGTCGCGCTGCTACCGTTGGTCGTATAGCTGAATGTTGTTTGTGTAGCCGGCACATCCGTTTCGGCGCCTGTTAGTCGCGTCTTGGTTTGTCCAAGTGTAGTGTGGTGTAGTTTGTTAATGGTGGTTGGTGGGGCTCGTGATGCTTGAGTTGTGGTGTTCTGTTGTGTTCTTGGGTATGGCGGTCAGCGGGCGTGGCACAGCATGTTGTCGCCAGCCCATGGGACGCCGTTCCTGTTTCGACCCTTGCATGCTTGGCCGGTTGGGTGTTGGCCGGCTTGCGTGTGGTCTGTATATGGTCGCGTCGTTGCTGCTGCAGCGGTTTGGTTGGTGCATGGTTGTGTTAGCCGCCTCATGGTCGGCTTGTTCGTGGTTGGGTTTTTGCAGGTGCTGTCAGCGCTGTTGCGTCCTGGGCTGAATTGGGGCCTTTGTGTGAAGGCCCGCGCGGATCGTCGTGGTCTAGGTCTTGTCGTGGCTGGCATGTCAGATGCTGGGTTCTGTGTGCTGCGACCGCGTCGTAGCTGGCGCGTTGTGTTCGTTTGGCGTCGTCGTAGCCGCACGCGGGCGACTTGTTGGGGGTTACGCTGTTGGCTGCATTGGTTTGGCCAGCTATGCTTTCGTCGTGTATGGGTGTGTGGTTGTTGTGTTGTCCCCAGCATTACGCTTGGCCGGTTTTGTTGCCGTGGCGTCGTGTGCGCTGCCTGAGGGCAGGTTTGTCCTGCCCGCGGGTCTGGGGGCCTGTGGCGGTGGGTTGCGGTTGTTCTGGTGGTGTATGCCCCTCCCCCATGGTAAGTCCTGTTGTGGTGGTGTTTGGCCCCCGTCATGGTGGGGCGTGGTGTGGTGGTGTGTGGCCATCCTCATGATGGGGCGTGGTGTGGTGCTTCGTGGCCCCCCACATGGTCCGGCATGCTGTGGTTGTGTTTGGCCCCCCTCTGGGTGGGGCGTGCCGTGGTGGTGTGTGGTCCTCTGCATGGTGCGGCGTGGCGTGGTGGCGCGTGGCCCCTTCTGGGTGGGGCGTGTCGTGGTGGTGTGTGGCACACCTCATTGTGGCGCGTGCTGCGTCGGTGTGTGGCCCCCGTCATGGTGGGGCTGTGTTGTGTTGTGTTGTGTCGTGCCGCGTTGCAGTATGTTGTGTTGTGTTGCGTTGCGTTGCGTGGTGTGGTGGTGTGTGCCCCCCTCTATGGTGCGGTGTGCTGCATTGCTGTGTGGCCCCCCGCATGGTAGGGCGTGCCGCGTTGGGGTGCGGTGTGTTCTGTTGTTCGGCGTTGTGTGTTGTGGTGACGTGTGGCCCCCCTCATGGTGGGGCATGGTGTGGTGGAGTGTGGCCCCCCTCATGGTAGGGCTATGTTATTTTTTGCTGTGTCGCTGCGCGTTGCGGTGTGTTGTGTTGTGTCGAGGTGCGTTGTGTGGTGTGGTGGTGGTCTGTGGGCTAACTCATGGTGGGGCATGCTGAATTCATGTGTGGCCCCCCGCACGGTGGGGCGTGCTGTGTTGGGGTGCAGTGTGTTGTATTGTGTGGCGTCGTGTGTGGGGTGGTGTGTGGCCCCCTCTTGGTGGGGCTGGTTGTGTTGGTGTGTGGCTCCCCTCATGGTGGGGCGTGGTGTGTTGTGTTGCGTCGCGTTGCGGTGTGTTGTGTTGTGTGGCGTTGTGTGGTCCGGTGGTGGTGTCTGGCCCCCCTCATGGTGGGGTGTGCTGCGTTGGGGTGCCGTCAGTTGTGTCATGTGGCGTTGTGTGTCGTTGTTGTGTGTGGCCCTGGTATGGTAGGGCCTGCTGTACTGGTGTATGGCCTTCCTCTTGGTTGGGCCGCGGCGTCCGGGTGCGTTGCGTTGTTTTCTGTGGCGTTGGGGTGCGGGTTGTTGTGTGTGGTGCTGGCCTGTGCCCCCCCCCCCGTGGTGGGGCGTGCTGCGTTGGTGTGTGGCCCGTCGCATGGTGGGGCTGTGTTGCGTTGTGTTTTGTTGTGTCGCGTTGCGGTGCGGTGTGTTGTGTTGTGTCGTGTTGTGTGGCGTGGTGGTGTGTGGCCCTGCTCGTGGTGGCGCATGCTGCGCTGGGGTATGGCCCCCCTCATGGTGGGGCGTGGTGCGTTGGGGTGGGGCGTGTTGTGTTGCCTGGCTTTGTGTTGTGTGTGGTGGTGGTGCGTGGCCCCCCTCATGGTGAAGCGTGCTGCGTTGGTGTGTGGCCACCCGCATTGTGGGGCGTGCTGCGTTGGGGTGCGGTGTGTTGTGTTGTCTGGCATTTTGTGTCGCTGTGCTGTGTTGTCCCCCTCGTGGTGGGGTGTGCTGCGTTGGTGTGTGGCCCCCCTCATGGTGTGGCGTGCTGCGTTGGGGTGCGGTGTGTTGTGCTTTTCCACGTTGTGTGTTGTCGTTGTGTGTGGCCCCCCTCATGGTGGGGCGTGTCGTGGTGGTGTGTGGCCCCCCTCGTGGTTGGGCTGTGTTGCCTTGTGTCTTCTCTTTTGTGGTGTGGTGGTGTGTGGCCCCCCTCGTGTCGGGGCGTGCTGCGCCGGTGTGTGGCCCCCCTCATGGTGGGGCGTGGTACGTTGGGGTGCGGTGTGTTGTGTTGCCTGTCTTTTCGTTGTGTTTGGTGGTGGTGTGCCAACCCCCTCATTATGGGGCCTGCTGCGTTGGTGTGTGGCCCCCCTCTTGGTGGGGCGTGCTGCGTTGGGGTGCGGTGTATTGTGTTGTGTGGTCTTGTGTTGCGTGTTGTGGTGTGTGGCCCCCCGCATGGTGGGGCGCGTTGCGTTGGTTTGTGGCCTTCCTCATGGTGGGGTGTGTAGTGGTGGTGTGTGCCCCCCCCCATGGTGGGGCGTGCTGTGTCGGTGTGGTCGGGTTCTGGTGCTTGGTGTTCTAGCCGGCTCGTTGCTCGGCTTGTTTTGTTGGTTCATTGTTGTCTCTGCGACCTTACGGCCGGCTTTGTCGGGTGTCCGGTGTCTGTTGTGTTTGCCTGGCCGGGACGGACGGGCCGGCCTCCAGAGCGCGTGTGGTGCGCCACCCATTTGTCCTGGCCGGGACGGACGGGCTGGCCTCCCGAGCGCGTGTGGTCCGCCACCCCGTGTTTTTGTTTCGCGGGTGTCGTCGCCCTGCCGCTCGTGTTCCCCTGCTCGCCCTCCGCTTTCTTGTGTTCGCGCGGCTCCTTGCCCTCCCTTGCTGTGTTGCGCCGCCTGCTGCTGCACCCCCGCTTCTACCCCGGCCTACCCCTCCGCTTGCTCTCTTCCGCCCCCCCTTTGCCGCGTGGTGTCGCCGGGCCTGCCAAACGGCTTTTGCCCACCCCCCCCCCCCACCTCCCCCGGGGTTTTCGTTTTCCGGCCGTTGGCGTCTTGGTCCGCGTATTCCTTTCCCTCTCTTTCCTCTCTGTGCCTTGTGGTTAGTCTGCGCCGCTTGGCCGTTTGTTGGCGCATCCTGCTCTCCCCCCCCTCCCCCGAGTTTGTGTTTGGCGGGTGTCGTCGCCCTGCCGCTTGCCTTCCTCTGTTCTCCTTCTGCCTTCTCGTGTGCCGCTGGGACGTTTGCCCCCCCCCCCCCCGGTTGTGTGCTTCGGGGTCCTCCTGCTGTTGCCTTGTGTCGGCTGGTGTTGGCGCGCTGTGCTGCCCTGTTCTGTGCTTTGCGGTCCTGTCTTGCTGCTTGCTGTGTTGTGTTGTTTGGAGTGCGGTGTGCTGTGTCGTGTTGTGCCGTGTCTTGTTCTGCTTCGGGGGTGGTGTGGTGCTGCGCTGCGTTTCCTCGTGCGGCTGCGCCCTGCCGCATGCTCTGCCGTGCCCGGTGGCACTGTGCTGTGTTGTCGTGCACTGCGGCGTTCGCTGGGGTGCTGCGTCTTGGTGCTCTGTGCTGTGCTGTCCCGTTGTGTGCTGTTGTGGTGTGCTTTGTGCCGTCTGGTGTTCGTTCGCATTGTGCTGTTGGCTGTGTGCCGTGCTGTGCTGTGCCTTGCTGCGCTGTTGTTTGCTGCTGTGTGCTGTGCTGCGCTGTTGGGCGTGGTGTCTGGCTGCGCTGCGCTGTGCCGTCCTCGTTCTGGCTTGCTGTTTCGTCCTGGTCACGCCGCTTTGTGCTGTGCTCTTCCCCCTGGTGCTGTGCTGGGCCGTGTCGTGTTGTGTTGTGCTGTGTGGTGCTGTGCTGTTGTGCACTGTGCTGTGGTGGTGGTGCTGCCCTGCGTTGTCTCGCGGTGTGTGGTGCCGCTTCGTGCGGTGGCGTGCCCTCGGGTGCTGTGCGGTGCCTCGAGTGCTGTTTGCTTTGCTGCGTGCTGTTCTGTGCTGTGCTGTGGCGCTGTATTTTGTGCTGTGCCTTGGGCAGTGGTGTCATGGTGCGCTGTGTTGTGCTGTTTGTGTTGTGTCTGGCTGTTTCGTCGGGGTCCGTGTTCCTGTGTGTTGTGCTGTGTCTCTCGTTGCTGTGCAGTGCTGCGTTGTGTCGTGTTGTTTTGTGCGGTGCAGTGCTGTTGCGCACTGTGTTGCTTGCGTGGTGCTGTGCTGGTTTTTCTCGCGCTTTTTGGTGCTGTTGCGTGCTGTGCCCTGCCCTCGGGTGTTGTGCCGTGCTGTGGGGTGCTGTGCTGTTCGGTGTGGCGCTTTGCTGTGCTGCCCTGTGCTGTGTGCGCTGTGTTGTGTGTGTTGTGCCGCTGTGTTGTGGTGTGTGCTTTTTTTTGCTGCTGTCTGTTGCGCTGCTGGCGCCCTGTGGTGTCGCGCTGTGTGCGCGGTTACCTCCGTGCATTTTCAAAAACAGAAAAACTGATTCCTGCCTACACCCGCTGTGTCCTGTGGTGTCGTGCCGTGTGCTCCCTGCCCTCCCTGCATGCAACATAACCACAAACCGAGAAAACCAGCCTGGTTGACTTATTTATTTCTTCGCCTTGCTGCTCCAGTGATTCGCACGCCGATGTGTTTCGACAATAGCTAAACCAAGTAAAATCAATCCTTGCCACGTTTTCAAAAGACACTTCCCAATTGGCAGTCCTCAATGTAACACGGCAGCTGTACTCGGGCACAATAACCTTGAGTGAATCCCAAATCCGGACGTGTTTCGCTGTAAATTACAGCCTCATCAGCCTTCAAACAATGAATATGCACAGAATCTGTCCAAATTTATTCACAACCATCCATTCCTTCGAATGAGCAACCATTCTACAAATCATATAACAAATTCTACAATTTCACATTCCCTACTCCTCATTCCTCAAGCATGATCTCGCGACCCTTGAAGAGTGGCGCGCGCGCTCTTGCGGAACAAAGCCTTCAGGTTTTTAAGTGGTTTGAGGTTGGCGAACAAATTCATATGATTCATAAACTGCAGGGGCCTACTTAACACATAACAAGCACGCACCCACGACATCGGCACGCCCCCATGGTGTTCTGCATGCAAAAAATGTGTTGTCTTATAAGAAGACTCCCTCCCCCCTCCTCTGACACCATGAGTACCCACCACATCGTTTTCTGCCTGTGACAATGAAGCTCCATTGTGGTTAGGCTGAATGAGTCGTGTGTTCTCACTCTTCCGTGCCCCCACCCCGAAGAACTTATGCCGTTTACTCCAGGGAATGAGTTTATCCCTAATTACACGCTGTGGGTATTGCAACCATACAAGGGCATCCACCAACCTGTTTGAACAAATAATATAGTACTCCCATCCGAACAAATCTGTAGGTATCGTACAAACTCGGCGTGTATCCACGACTCGCGAATATGTCTTGGGACATTCGTGGTCCATGGCATATATGCACACGCGTGTGCCCTCTTCCAAAAAACCGAAGTTCTCAACGGTTCAATGCTGATGAATCTTACATCCAAAAATGCGACCCCTCTCGCACTACCCGACGCCTCGAATGCAAATGGCAAGTCCTTAGGATACATACGCTGTAGGCACGTTTTAATCATCTCGGTCTCGGACGCTCTATGCAACACGAGCCCATCATCTAAAAATCTTAGCAAAGTAATACCCGGTGGAAGCAAAGGGAGCGTCAACTGCGCCCATGGGGGCGCGCTGTTTGTGCCCATACTAAATCCTCAGCATTGCACAAAAAGTGCAATTCCCGGGTTCAACAATACGGAGTGGTGGTAGATGAAATTCAGTAGCCAAAGCCCCAACGAGGCCGGCGCTTGGGACACATCCGAAAACGGCAACTCAATGATTAACAAATGCTTCGCCTCGGTTGAGATGGGTGCAAATATGAATTGCATGAAGTCTCTCTCATATGTACACAAATGTGAAAGCACCTCCCAATCCAAATCATGAAACCAATCTCGCCACCAAACAAATGTGTGTGTTAGATGGGACCATAATATGCGGGTGTATAATGCATTGAAATCAAAATTAGTTAACACCAAATCACCATTTCTCATGCTTGTGCACGGACACGTGACAACGAATCGTGTGTATCACGCACCGGTGTGTTGAGCTGATCAACCACTCTATCCAGCTTCAATAAAGTTTTGCCTGCGGTTGCCATTAGGATAGACGAAGCCGTGGTCGACCAACTTGTTAAGCCTACGATAGGACACGGTGCCCATCTGCCATTGGCGTCAACACGAAGTGATTGATGCGATTTTAGGAGTAACGGAAATCGTGGCAAATGTGACACCACTTGCGTGTCTAAAAACACACAAATGAAATCATTTAAGCGACAAAGGGGGCATGGGACGGATGATACCATCAACGATGTTTGCCCATCGTTTCCCATTAGCCAACCATGTCTCTTGATCCGAAACATTACCAACTCTCCTATAAATGGGTGAACCAAGAAATTTATCATGCATGTTTGCCTCTGCTTCCCGAAGATAGCAAGAGCGAGACAGGATATTTAGGGAACCATCCTTGTCCCCTTCGATGATTACATGGTCACAGAGATATGACTCCAATAATTCAAAACAAGAGGACGCACCACGAAGCAAGTGTGTGTTCCTTGTGAACGCATGAAGCGCACCTTTGGTTTGGTCCGCAACAACATTTATGGAATGATCAATCTTGAATAGTTTCGATCCCAATTTCTTTTCAATGTCCCCATTTGGATTCGTACCACGTGACACGAAGAACCTTTTATAGCCATAGAACGTTTTGAACTACCTTCACGCACATCGAGGCTACGCACTAAAGTTGTTGGCCCAACGCAAACTCCAATGGCGCAAGGCCAATGCATTCATGCTGACCCACTCAAAATATAGAGATGGATCCCAAATGGTACGGGTTGTGAACGAAGAGGAGTCCCAAAAGAAGTTGTCCGAGAAGGATATGGAGAACAAGTTGCTTTACATTGGTAAAGACGCGGGGACCGCAAAGGAAACAATGCAACAATCATTGGTCACAATGATGAAACAATTGAATTTGCATTTACGCAATGTCCGCCAATATGTCAATGAATCCGCAAGTGCCGAAGGAAACCAAGGGGACAACATGGCAATGGATGATGATGTACTACTAAATCAAGGGGATCAATGGATGGAATTTGGAGATGAGGAGAGAGAGAAGATGCTTCGTGCAATCGCACATGCGCGCGAAATAACGAACAATGAATTGAACCATGCGTATGATAAATGGGAGGAGTTCCAAGACAAGAAGAGTGTAGCGCGGGAGACAAGAGTTCAAAATGACAAGGTGTATGCGGAAATTCAAAAGGCCAAGGAATACAAAAATAAGGACAACGATGTGAACATATTGCATGACCAAGTGACATCTTTGACCAAGGCGTTCAATTGTCTTATGAAGAAAATTTTGGGGACAAAAAACTCAAGTCATGCAAGGAGAAACCGTCGAAGCAGGAGCATTTCTACCGATGGAGACAAATCACGAAGGTTAGAAAAAGGCAAGAGAAAAGACAAGGACAAGAACAAGAGGAAAGGGCGCAGCATCTCAACATCCACAAAAAGATCAATATCAAGCAAATCTTCAATGTCAACGTCAACAAGAACATCGAAAGCAACGAGGTCCACACGAGGAGAAAAGAGAAAGCGCGACACGGAGCACAAAAAGGGCCCGAATCACAAGCACAAAAAACGAGAACAAAGGAATGGAAAGAGAGGAAAAGGTTGACTCATGTGAGCGTGCACACGAACCAATCTGGAGTGCATTGTGAATTGGATGCATGTTTTCGTAAGAGGAAAATTCTCTACATTGAGTGGGGATGTCATACGTGAGCCGCCACCCTACCTTCGCTATCTTTTGGGGTTGGCAGGCAAGTATGTGCCGTTTCCACACCCAGGGGGATTTGTAAAGAAACAAATCACCAAGCTAAATGATCGTTTTGCTGAGCCCCGTAGAGTGATCCTGTGGGATGCGTTCCACAAGTTTTGTGAGACGGATTGTGAATCTAAGAGACCGCCATTTCCTTTGTTTCCCTATAACAGGTTCTCCGTGTCACGTGGTACGAAATTGGGATCGAAACTATTCAAGATTGATCATTCCATAAAGGTTGTTGCGGACCACACCAAAGGTGCGCTTGATGCGTTCACAAGGAACACACACTTGCTTCGTGGTGCGTCCTTTTGTTTTGAATTATTGGAGTCATATCTCCGTGACCATGTAATCATCGAAAGGGACAAGGATGGTTCCCTAAATATCCTGTCTCGCTCTTGCTATCTTCGGGAAGCAGAGGCAAACATGCATGATAAATTTCTTGGTTCACCCATTTATAGGTGAGTTGGTGATGTTTTAGATCAAGAGACATGGTTGGCTAATGGGAAACGATGCGCGAACATCATTGATTGTAGGATCTGTCCCATGCTACCTTTGTTGCTTAATGATTTCATTTGTGTGTTTTTAGACACGCAAGTGGTGTCACATTTGCCACGATTTCGGTTACTCCTAAAATCGCATAAATCACTTCGTGTTGACGCCAATGGCAGATGTGCATCGCGTCCTATAGTAGGCTTAACAAGTTGGTCGACCACGGCTTCGTCTATCCTAATGGCAACCGCAGGCAAAATTTTAATGAAGCTGGATAGAGTGGTTGATGAGCTCAACACACCGGTGCGTGATACACACGATTTGTTGGCACAATTCCTTGCACAAGTGAAGTCACGCAGGGAAAATGGTGATTTGGTGTTAACTAATTTTGATTTCAACGCATTATACACCCGCATATCATGGTCTCATCTAACACACACATTTGTTTGGTGGCGAGATTGGTTTCATGATTTGGATTGAGAGGTGCTTTCACATTTGTCTACATATGAGAGAGACTTCATGCAATTCATATTTGCACCCATCTCAACCGAGGCAAAGGATTTGTTAATCAGTGAGTTGCCGCTTTTGGATGTGTCCCAAGCGCCGGCCTCGTTGGGGCTTTGGCTACTGAATATCATCTACCACCACTCCGTATTTTTGAACCTGGGAATTGCACTTTTTGTGCAATGCTATGGATTTAGTATGGGCACGAACAGTGCTTCCCGATGGGCGCAGTTGACGCTCCGCTCCTTTGAAGAAATGAGACCACTTCCACCGGGTATCCCTTCGCTAAGATTTTCAGATGATGGGCTCGTGTTGCATAGAGCCTCCGAGACCGAGATGATTAAAACGTGCCTAAAGCGTATCTATCCTAAGGACTTGCCATTTGCATTCGAGGCGTTCGGTAGTGCGAGACAGGTCACATTTTTGGATGTAAGATTCATCAGCGTTGAACCGTTGAGAACTTCGGTGTTTTGCAAAAGCACACACACGTATGCATATATGCCATGGACCACGAATGTCCCAAGACATATTCGCGAGTCCTGGATACACGCCGAGTTTGTACGATTCCTACTGATTTGTTCGGATGAGAAGTACTATATTATTTCTTCAAACAGGTTGGTGGATGCCCTTGTCTGGTTGCAATACCCACAGCGTGTAATTAGGGATAAACTCATTCCCTGGAGTGAACGGCATAGGTTCTTTGGGGGTGCGGGCACGGAAGAGTGAGAACACACGACTCATTGAGCCTAACCACAATGGAGATTCATTGTCACAGGCAGAAAACGGTGTGGTGGATACTCATGGTGTCAGGGGAGAGGGGAGGGAGTCTTTTTATAAGACATTGCACCTTGGAAACGGCTGTGCTTCAGTGTAAGCACCTCCAGGTCAACCGGGGGTATAGCACTGGCGATATCGCTCAGGCCGTCGTCAGCATCAGCCAAGGGTGTGGAGACTGCTGGGGCCTCCTGCTCATTGGAGCACTCAACACTCGTAGTGGTGACCGATGGGTACTCCGACCTTTATCTAAGATCCAGGAGGGTAAGGCCTCTGTTTTGGGCCATCAACCCCTCTAGTACCAGGTGGTCAAGGTCACTCACTGGTACGGGGTTTAGAGAGCCATCTACGATGGACAGGAAACTGCCCCATTCAGGTGCGGGCATGGTCTGCTGAGAGTCCTCAGGGACTTAGATTGGACCATTGGGGAGTTCAGTTCTTCCCACTGTCATACGGTCCAACAGACAACTCCAATAGGCGTGTTCCCCTGTGGTACCCCAGTCAGGGGTAGACGGGATCACTCTCGCTCCTTCAAGGGCTATTTTGGTCAGCACTTTAGCGAGTTGAGAGAATGGGGGGAGTAAGAGAAAGTCACTGCCATGTCTTTCTTGGGGGACTTGATCCAGGCTGAGCCCCCCCTTAGAAACCTTTTGTTGATGCTGAGTCTAACTTAATCATTTTTATCTTTCTTTTGAAGTTTGAAGTACACTTTCTCAAATTACTAGGGTTATAACCCTAGCCCCCCATGAAGTTCACCCCTACCACTCAACTGAGCGGAGGTATCTTACTTCATTAAGGTTATACCGAAATAAAGTAGACACTTCATGCCTAAGGCCTTGGAGGTTAAGCCTAGTGGTCCCCCACCTCAAGACCCCTATACTCAATTGATTCTACCACTTATTGTGGTTCTACGTTGTAACTGTTTCTGAATTCAGTTGCTTCACCTTGCTTGCCAAGCCATATCCTGTGTCTGGCCTAACTCCTTTGCCCCAGATTCCTACCCAACTCGATTCCATCCAAAAGAGTGCACATGAAGTGCTTGGTGCTATCTTGGTGGCCTGAGTCTTGGCTGTTTTCACAGAAAGTCATCCATGTTGTTTGTAAGCCATTGGAGCTTTGTATGTAGATCCACATTGGTCTATCTGCAGCCCCTCATTGTTACACATGATTTGGTTGTGGAAGCACCTATCCTGATTTGATTGATCCGGTGCCTGGACTTGCTCTACATTACCTCTGTGTGTAAAGAGAAACATTTTAATTTTTGGTTTTCAGAAACTTTCAAAGGCCCGGAAAAACGGCAGGGGTTTTTAGCAAAGGAAAAGAGGACAAAAGGAAAAACAAACACCAGCAGCGCAGACAACCGCACAGGACAGCCAACCAGCACAGCACCGCAGGGCAGCACGGCACCGCAGGACACGGCACAGGGCGCAGGACACCACAGGACAACGCACAGCACAACAAGACACCACGACACACCAGAGCAGCACCACCACACCGCAGAACGCCCAGGGAGACACCACAACGCACAGGGACACGCCACAGCACGAGGCACCAACAACAGCGCAGACGACACTGGCGCCGCACGACGGGCCGCAGGAGGGCAAAGCAAACACAAACAGCACCGCAAAACGACAGCAGAGCACGACAGCACAGCACCACACGACAGCACAGCGCCACAGCACACGACACAGGGAAGCAGGGCACCACAGCCAGCACAACAAGGCACCGCAGCGCACAGAGCGGAGAAGACAGGGAACGCACAGCACGAGGAAAAGAGCGCCACAGCACGCAGACACCACCACCGGACAAAAAACAGCACAGCCAACCAACAGTACAACACAGCACAGCACGACAGCCCACAGGAGGGCAAAGCAAGCCCCAACAGCACCGCAACACGACAGCACAGCACAACAGCACAGCACCACGCGACAGCACAGCACCACAGAACACGACACAGGAAAGCAGGGCACCACAGCAAGCCACACCAACCACAGGGAAACAGACCACGTGGCCAGACAGGGACACCGACACCGAAACACGCCACCAGCAGACAACCACGGGCCAGCAGACCCAGTACCGCACCACGGCACACCACAGCACCAGGCACCAGCAACAGCACGCACCACACGAACAGCACAACGCGAGCGCACCAGCACAGCGAAGCACAGCACCGCACAGAGCGGAGAGGACAGGGAACGCACAGCACAGCACCCCGGGACACACACAGCACAAAGCAAAGCGGCGAACACAGCACGCACCACCGCGCCACGACAAAACACACACAGCACGGGGGGACACCGCAAAACGCAGCGCCGCACAGCACAGGGCCCCAGGGCAACGGGCAGCGCCAGAGGGCACGGCGCAACAAGCAGCGGCACCCAACGAGCACAACACAGCACAGAACAGCACAAGACCGGAGGACACAACGCGCAGCAGCGCGGCGCAGCACCGCACCCAGGGACGCACAGCACAACACAGCACACGGCACACAGCACCGAGCGGCAGCGATGAAAACCGCGAGACAAAAAGGGGGGGGGGGGGTGCCAGCAACCGACGGGGAGCAACCACCAGCCAGGCAGAAAGCACGAAAGAGGGACAAGCGCACGGAGAGCCGAGAGGCGGAAGGCCAACAAAGCAAACAATGCACAGCGCCGAGGACCAGGGCACCCGGGGCCGGAAACCAGAGAAAGCCGGAGACAACAAGGGCGCACAGGGGAAGAAGGGGAAGAAAAAAAAAAAGAAAAAAAAAAAACACCAAGGCACCAAGCAGGAGCGACGGAAACAGCGAGACACAAAAAGGGAGGGGGTGGGGGGAGTAACCACCAAAGAGCAGCCAACGGCCAAGCGGGAGACACAAACGAGGCGCGAGCGCACAAAGAGCCAGGCAGCGGGAGGCCGAGAAAAACAACCAAAGCACAGCGCCAAGGCAACGAGGAACGGCAAGGGCAGCGAGAGAGAGGGGGGCAACCCCAGCCCGGAGGGCGCCAAGCAAAGCAGAAAGACAAAGCGGCCAAAGGACAAGGTGAGGCGCACCACAACGCGCCCGGGAGGCCGGCCCGCCCGACCCGGCCAGAAAGAGCACGCACACGCACGCCAGCCGCCGTCGGGATGGACGAGTGCGCGCCCGGAGGGTACCCATCCCCTGCCGGCTACGAACAGCCGCCGTCTGGATGGACAGGTGCGCGCCCGGAGGGTACCCAGCCCCTGCCGGCTACGAACAGCCGCCGTCCGGATGGACGTGTGTGCGCCCGGAGGGTACCCAGCCCCTGCCGGCTACGATAGCCGCCGTCCGGATGGATGAGTGAGCGCCCTGCAGCGACGCCCCGCACAGCAACACAACACACCGAGCGGGCACACCGGTGAACAGGAGCCGGGAGGCCCAGGACACCGCACACGCAACACAACACACCGAGCGGGCACACCGGTGAACAGGAGCCGGGAGGCCCAGGACACCGCACACTCAACACAACACACCGAGCGGGCACACCGGTGAACAGGAGCCGGGAGGCCCAGGACACCGCACACGCAACACAACACACCGAGCGGGCACACCGGTGAACAGGAGCCGGGAGGGCCACGACACCGCACACGCAAAACAACACACCGAGCAGGCAC
This sequence comes from Eutreptiella sp. 'Long Island Sound 2002', assembly GCA_964036045.1. Lineage (NCBI taxonomy): Eukaryota > Euglenozoa > Euglenophyceae > Eutreptiales > Eutreptiaceae > Eutreptiella > Eutreptiella sp. 'Long Island Sound 2002'. The sequence continues at coordinate 131,505,638 of OZ038380.1, read as the reverse complement.
ACCGGAGAACAGAAGGCAGGTGGCCCAGGACACCGCACACGCAACACAACACAGCGAGCGGGCACACCGGTGAACAGGAGCCGGGAGGCCCAGGACACCGCACACCCAACACAACACTCCGAGCGGGCACACCGGTGAACAGGAGCCGGGAGGCCAAGGACACCGCACACGCAACACAACACACCGAGCGGGCGCACCGGTGAACAGGAGCTGGGAGGCCCAGGACACCGCACACGCAACACAACGCACCGAGCGGGCACACCGGTAAACAGGAGCCAGGTGGCCCAGGACACCACACACACAACACAACACACCGAGCGGGCACACCGGTGGACAGGAGCTGGGAGGCCCAGGACACCGCACACGCAACACAACACACCGAGCGGGCACACCGGTGAATGGGAGCCGGGAGGCCCAGGGCACCGCACACCCAACACAACAAACCGAGCGGGCACACCGGTGAACAGGAGCTGATAGGCCCACAACACAGCACACGCAACACAACACACCGAGCGAGCACACCGGGGAACAGGAGCTGGGAGGCCCAGGACACCGCACACGCAACACAACACACCAAGCGGGCACACCGGTGAACAGGAGCCAGGCGGCCCAGGACACCGCACACGCAACACAACACACCGAGCGGGCACACCGGTGAACAGGAGCCGGGAGGCCCAGGACACCGCACACGCAACACAACACACCGAGCGGGCGCACCGGTGAACTGGTGCCAGGAGGCCCAGGACACCACACATGCAACACAACACACCGAGCGGGCGCACCGGTGAACAGGAGCCGGGAGGCCCAGGACACCGCACACGCAACACAACACACCGAGCAGGCACACCGGTGAACAGGAGCCGGGAGGCCCAGGACACCGCACACGCAACACAACACACCGAGCGGGCACACCGGTGAACAGGAGCCGGGAGGCCCAGGACACCGCACATGCAACACAACACACCGAGCGGGCACACCGGTGAACAGGAGCCAGGAGGCGCAGGACACCGCACACGCAACACAACACACCGAGCGGGCACACCGCTGAACAGGAGCCGGGAGGCCCAGGACACCGCACACGCAACACAACACACCGAGCGGGCACACCGGTGAACAGGAGCCGGGAGGCCCAGGACACCGCACACGCAACACAACACACCGAGCGGGCACACCGGTGAACAGGAGCCGGGAGGCCCAGGACACCGCACACGCAACACAACACACCGAGCGGGCACACCGGTGAACGAGAGCCAAGAGGGCCACGACACCGCACACGCAAAACAACACACCGAGCAGGCACACCGGAGAACAGAAGGCAGGTGGCCCAGGACACCGCACACGCAACACAACACACCGAGTGGGCACACCGGTGAACAGGAGCCGGGAGGCCCAGGACACCGCACACCCAACACAACACACCGAGCGGGCACACCGGTGAACAGGAGCCGGGAGGCCCAGAACACCGCACACGCAACACAACACACCGAGCGGGCGCACCGGTGAACAGGAGCCGGGAGGCCCAGGACACCGCACACGCAACACAACGCACCGAGCGGGCACACCGGTAAACAGGAGCCAGGTGGCCCAGGACACCACACACACAACACAACACACCGAGCGGGCACACGGGTGAACAGGGGCCGGGAGGCCCAGGACACCGCACAGACAACACAACACACCGAGCGGGCACACCGGTGAATGGGAGCCGGGAGGCCCAGGACACCGCACACCCAACACAACAAACCGAGCGGGCACACCGGTGAACAGGAGCCGGGAGGCCCAGGACACCGCACACGCAACACAACACACCGAGCAGGCACACCGGTGAACAGGAGCCGGGAGGCCCAGGACACCGCACACGCAACACAACACACCGAGCGGGCACACCGGTGAACAGGAGCCGGGAGGCCCAGGACACCGCACATGCAACACAACACACCGAGCGGGCACACCGGTGAACAGGAGCCAGGAGGCGCAGGACACCGCACACGCAACACAACACACCGAGCGGGCACACCGCTGAACAGGAGCCAGGAGGCCCAGGACACCGCACACGCAACACAACGCACCGAGCGGGCACACCGGTGAACAGGAGCCGGGAGGCCCAGGACACCGCACACGCAACACAACACACCGAGCGGGCACACCGGTGAACAGGAGCCGGGAGGCCCAGGACACCGCACACGCAACACAACACACCGAGCGGGCACACCGGTGAACAGGAGCCGGGAGGCCCAGGACACCGCACACGCAACACAACACACCGAGCGGGCACACCGGTGAACGAGAGCCAAGAGGGCCACGACACCGCACACGCAAAACAACACACCGAGCAGGCACACCGGAGAACAGAGGGCAGGTGGCCCAGGACACCGCACACGCAACACAACACACCGAGTTGGCACACCGGTGAACAGGAGCCGGGAGGCCCAGGACACCGCACACCCAACACAACACACCGAGCGGGCACACCGGTGAACAGGAGCCGGGAGGCCCAGAACACCGCACACACAACACAACACACCGAGCGGGCGCACCGGTGAACAGGAGCCGGGAGGCCCAGGACACCGCACACGCAACACAACGCACCGAGCGGGCACACCGGTAAACAGGAGCCAGGTGGCCCAGGACACCACACACACAACACAACACACCGAGCGGGCACACGGGTGAACAGGGGCCGGGAGGCCCAGGACACCGCACAGACAACACAACACACCGAGCGGGCACACCGGTGAATGGGAGCCGGGAGGCCCAGGACACCGCACACCCAACACAACAAACCGAGCGGGCACACCGGTGAACAGGAGCCTGGAGGCCCACGACACCGCACACGCAACACAACACACCGAGCGAGCACAGCGGGGAACAGGAGCCGGGAGGCCCAGGACACCGCACACGCAACACAACGCACCGAGCGGGCACACCGGTGAACAGGAGCCAGGCGGCCCAGGACACCACACACGCAACACAACACACCGAGCGGGCACACCGGTGAACAGGGACCAGGAGGCCCAGGACACCGCACACGCGACACAACACACCGAGCGGGCACACCGGTGAACAGGAGCCGGGAGGCCCAGGACACCGCACACGCAACACAACACACCAAGCGAGCACACCGGTGAACAGGAGCCAGGAGGCCCAGGACACCACACACGCAACACAACACACCGAGCGGGCACACCGGGGAACAGGAGCCGGGAGGCCCAGGACACCGCACACGCAACACCACACACCGAGCGGGCACACCGGTGAACAGGAGCCGGGAGGCCCAGGACACCGCACACGCAACACAACACACCGAGCGGGCACACCGGTGAACAGGAGCCAGGAGGCGCAGGACACCGCACACGCAACACAACACACCGAGCGGGCACACTGGTGAACAGGAACCGGGAGTCCCAGGACACCGCACACGCAACACAACACACCGAGCGGGCGCACCGGTGAACAGGAGCCGGGAGGCCCAGGACACCGCACACGCAACACAACACACCGAGCAGGCACACCGGTGAACAGGAGCCGGCTGGCCCAGGACACCGCACACGCAACACAACACACCGAGCGGGCACACCGGTGAACAGGAGCCGGGAGGCCCAGGACATCGCACACGCAACACAACACACCGAGCGGGCACACCGGTGAACAGGAGCCGGGAGGCCCAGGACACCGCACACGCAACACAACACACCGAGCGGGCACACCGGTGAACAGGAGCCGGGAGGCCCAGGACACCGCACACGCAGAACAACACACCGAGCAGGCGCACCAGTGAACAGGAGCCAGGAGGGCCACGACAGCACACACGCAAAACAACACACCGAGCAGGCACACCGGAGAACAGAAGGCAGGTGGCCCAGGACACCGCACACGCAACACAACACACCGAGCGGGCACACCGGTGAACAGGAGCTGGGAGGCCCAGGACACCGCACACCCAACACAACACACCGAGCGGGCAAACCGGTGAACAGGAGCCGGGAGGCCCAGGACACCGCACACGCAACACAACACACCGAGCGGGCGCACCGGTGAACAGGAGCCGGGAGGCCCAGGACACCGCACACGCAACACAACGCACCGAGCGGGCACACCGGTGAACAGGAGCCAGGTGGCCAGGGACACCACACACACAACACAACACACCGAGCGGGCACACCGATGAACAGAAGCCGGGAGGCCCAGGACACCGCACACGCAACACAACACACCGAGCGGGCACACCGGTGAATGGGAGCCGGGAGGCCCAGGACACCGCACACCCAACACAACACACCGAGCGGGCACACCGGTGAACAGGAGCCGGGAGGCCCAGGACACCGCACACGCAACACAACACACTGAGCGAGCACACCGGGGAACAGGAGCTGGGAGGCCCAGGACACCGCACACGCAACACAACGCACCGAGCGGGCACACCGGTGAACAGGAGCCAGGCGGCCCAGGACACCACACACGCAACACAACACACAGAGCGGGCACACCGGTGAACAGGAGCCGGGAGGCCCAGGACACTGCACACGCGACACAACACACCGAGCGGGCACACCGGTGAACAGGAGCCGGGAGGCCCAGGACACCGCACACGCCACACAACACACCGAGCAGGCACACCGGTGAACAGGAGCCAGGAGGCCCAGGACACCACACACGCAACACAACACACCGAGTGGGCACACCGCGGAACAGGAGCCGGGAGGCCCAGGACACCGCACACGCAACACCACACACGGAGCGGGCACACCGGTGAACAGGAGCTGGGAGGCCCAGGACACCGCACACACAACACAACACACCGAGCGGGCACACCGGTGAACAGGAGCCAGGAGGCGCAGGACACCGCACACCCAACACAACACACCGAGCGGGCACACCGGTGAACAGGAACCGGGAGGCCCAGGACACCGCACATGCAACACAACACACCGAGCGGGCGCACCGGTGAACAGGAGCTGGGAGGCCCAGGACACCGCACACGCAACACAACACACCGAGCAGGCACACCGGTGAACAGGAGCCGGGAGGCCCAGAACACCGCACATGCAACACAGGACACCGAGCAGGCACACCGGTGAACAGGAGCCGGGAGGCCCAGGACACCGCACACGCAACACAACACACCGAGCGGGCACACCGGTGAACAGGAGCCAGGAGGCGCAGGACACCGCACACCCAACACAACACACCGAGCGGGCACACCGGTGAACAGGAGCCGGGAGGCCCAGGACACCGCACACCCAACACAACACACCGAGCGGGCGCACCGGTGAACAGGAGACCGGAGGCCCAGGACTCCGCACACCCAACACAACACACCGAGCAGGCACACCGGTGAACAGGAGCCGGGAGGCCCAGGACACCGCACACGCAACACAACACACCGAGCGGGCACACCGGTGAACGGGAGCCGGGAGGCCCAGGACACCGCACACCCAACACAACACACCGAGCAGACACACCGGTGGACAGGAGCCGGGAGGCCTAGGACACCGCACACGCAACACACCACACCGAGCGGGCACACCGGTGAACAGGAGCCGAGAGGCCCAGGACACCGCACACCCAACACAACACACCGAGCGGGCACATCGGTGAACAGGAGCCGGGAGGCCCAGGACACCGCACACACGTAGGGCGACCGGGGGACAGGAAAGAACCAACACGCCATGGGTCGGACACACTGGGGCGACCGAGCCGACCCACCGGGCCAGTGGCAGGAGCGGTACTCCAAGGCTGCTGGTCCGAGCCCGGCCAGGCTGCATCGGGGACCATGGCAAATGTCACCCGGAGCCATGGATGCAACCGGTGACACGCGAGCCGGTACACAGTCCAGGAGGGGGTCGCCCGCCAAGCGGAGCGGCCCCGCAACTCAAGCCACAAGGGTGAGGCGGACGTACCGTAGACAAGCGGGAGCAGTACCCCTTGTGGTGAGAGATACCCCACACGGCTGGGCAGCCCCCAGAGCTGCCGCCCGAAGGAGGGGGCATGTGGCCCTACTCATGGACACATGTGGGGACACCCTCCCACCTGGGACACATGGACCGGGTGGCCGCGACAATGCCTTCCCAAGCACATGCGGGAGCGGCTCAAGAGGCACCTAATATAGGGCAGTGGGAGGGACAGGACGTCCCCTTGGTAAGACCTTCCTCCTGCGCCGTCAAAGGAGGCATCCCGAGCTCCCGAAGATACCTACCTACCTCTGTGTGGACTTGATCCGAGTTATTGAAAATCAGCAAGGTTTTCAAAAACATATACAAGGAACAAACATAAGTGAGAGCAAACCAGAAACCGTTTCTGGTAGCAGAGGAAAGCCCTAGAAGACTAAAGCAGAGCACGAAGAACACCAATAAAGACTTGTATGCTGAACTGTGAAGATGTCTGTCACTCTCAGTGCCAAAACAGTGCCGATCACAGGCACCAGATCCAAGACTGATGTTGTGAGGGTATGGCCTTCATCTACAAGTGGTGTACCAGTTGATACTGGTCCTCTAGGAGAACTTTCAGTAACAAGAGGGGCGGAAGAAATCGAAGAGATATATACAGAAGGAGCCCGCCCGAGTGCAAGCGCTGAGGCGCCCGGCTTAACGCGGGCGAGCCTCAGGCGTCTTGAAGGAAAGGACCCTGTGGCAGCGGCCTCAGCTTCTGTCGTGTTCTCGATGCCCTCGTCCGAAACTTCTCCTACCCCAGGGATCGAAGTAGCAAATGCCAAGGTCAAGGCCTGGAGAAGAACGGCAAGGAGAGGAAAGGGGAAAGAGGCGCCTTTGGGAACGACATCCGGAGCTACGTGGGGCGAGGAGACATTCGAGATACCTCACGGCGAAATGGACTGGTCTTCGTCGGCCCCATCATCTGAGTGGAAACCCGATTGGGTGGCTGGAGAACCTACGCCTCCAGAGAAAGCGGCAAAAAGCGGAAAAAAAAAAAAGGAGTAAGAAAAAGTGCTTTTCCATTACTTTGAGGCATACTCTAGTTGTATTAGAGATGCACTGAGCATCCATGCATTTTAATCTTAGTATTGGTCCAACCAAAAGTGGTGATAACACATTTTGACCTATGGCACCAAACACCCAATCAGGATATGGAGTGGACCCCTTAATCCCCTTTCAATGTGAAGTAAAACATCTTTTCCTGAGTTGACTGAGCACTGACATACCTAAAGTAGAGCCTATGAATTTATCTATGTTTTTGCATGAATTCTTAGCTATCCTAGTGGTATGCACCCTAGGGGGCTGGGCACCTCTTTTTGAGAGGTCCTGGGTTCAATTCCTGGTCAGCCTAGCTAAGTAGGAAGATCCCATGTGACATGGCAGTGACCTCATCGCCACATACCATGGCACCTCAGCACATATGGGACCCAAAACAAAGAGTGCACATCTCCTAAGATGGCACTATGGGGAGAGAGTGATCCTGAGGCAGTTTTCTAACTCTTTTCCCAAAACATTTCAGCTATCTTTGTGAATATGCATTCATATGTGACCTGAGTTGCAGTTTCTGTGAATATCCAATCATCTTTCACTGTTTACACTGCAGCCCTTCATGCTTTGATCCTGATTCCTCTTCCCTTTGCATACTATTGGCTTGGGCTATCCTGGAGTGACTTGGAGTGGCTGTATTTCATCAAAACAAAAGCTTTCATCTCCAAAAACAAGCAGCAGGAATCCCTACACCAACAGCAAGCAGCAGGAGAGGCAAAACACAGTGCTGAAAACACTATAAACTTTTCTGGTAGCAAGAGGCAGCCTGTCTCTGTGCACCGGCAGCGACCCCGCGCCGTACAACCAGTGCTCTGAGCAGGCAAATATAAGCAGAAGGGCGGATTAAGATGGACCCAGGAAGAGTGGACGCCGACGTGAAGACAGCGCCAGCGCCTGAGGCACCGGCAAGGCCAGCGCCTGGCGCTGTACTTTCGGCGGAGCCCTTACATGGGCCAGTGGATACGGCGGAGGACTCCCTGGATGGCCTCCAGATGGCCTTCGGGGCCCTGACGGTCGAGGAAGTGGTCTCTCAGCCTCAGCCTGTGAAGAGGAAGAGAGAGAACGAGAGCGAGAAGGATGCTGGAGAAGGAGCAGACGAAGGAGAGGAACAAGGGCAAGACCCGACGCATGACCCTACCTTCGAAGGCGCACCAAGGGCTTCTGGCCTCCACGCATCACCCTCTCCCATAACCACCACACTCCCAGCCGCAGCAACATCCACTTCCACAACCAACCCGCCTATGGCAGAGGGCACAGGCTTTACTGGCATGCCTCACTACCCCGCCTATGGTATGGGCCCACCAACCACTGCGCTCCATGAGGCAATTACTGCCAGTGAGCATGTGGCTTCCAGCGCTGCGCCGCGATGGTATGCAGCTGATTATCCCCATCCACTCCACGCTACTGGAACCTATGTGGATGTTCCTGGGTATGCTCCTGGGTATGCACCTGGGTATGCACCCTTGAGTGGGTTGAGGAGAGGACCCGAATCTCTGGGTGGCAGGAGTAGAGGATCGGGAAGATCCTCCAACAGGTCCCTGACGCGGTCGGAGATCAACGAGGTGCTCCGAGGAGCCACTTCGAAAATTGTGGGCGACCTCACACAAGAAATCCGTGAGAAGCTGGAGCCCCTGATGATCCCGTCCCACGCGTCGCCTACTACGGTGGGAATGTCACCCCACCGAGTACAGGCTAACCACCTGGCGGCAGGGTTGACAAATACCCTGGGGAACCTGAGGAGCAGACCGATGCCGACGCCTGCAGCTATTCCGAGAAGTCCCTTCGTGCCAAGAACGGCCCAGCCGCCCTACAGCCACGTGACGAACTCGACGAGGGCCGAGCTGGACCAGCTGGGGCTGACAGCCCTAAGGGCAATGGTGGACGTGGAGCCTTATGGCTCCAGTGATCTAGGCGGAGACCCCTCTGATGACGAGCCGCCGTCGATGGACTCTTCCTTGCCCTCAGATGACGAGGACCCTGAGGACCCCGAGGATCCCAAGGGTAAGAAGAAGAAGAAGAAGAAGAAGAAGAACACCCGACGCCCTGAAGGACGCCGAGCTCAGGAGGCGAAGGCTATTGCCACCTCCAAGATAGTGGTGAACCTGCCTGAGTTCACAGGCAAGGACCTCAGCGAGTTCGCTGAGAACTTTGACCGGTTCCTACGACTGACCAGCCAAACCCACGCGAGTCTGCGAGTGAAGTGCGATCTGCTCCTGCAGTGCTGCAAGACCAAGTACCTGGAGAAGCAGGTCAGGCAGATCGTAACTAACTCCGCCACCTTTGCTGACGTGTTGGTTGCCCTGGAGAGGCAGTACCCGACCTACGAGACCGACCTCTCCATCAGGGCCGAGATCCAGAACCTGCCCGTGCTGCCCAACAACCCGGAACCTGGCAGGGTCTCCGAGCTGTTGGCTGACCTGGATCACTGGGCTGGACGACTGACGCCCGGTTCCTACAGCAGCGACGACCTGCTGTTTTGGTTGTGCGCCAAGCTCCCCCGAGAGCTATGGGACGAGTGCCGTTTGACGGCTGAGCGCAAGGCTAGATCCCTCCGCCACGAGGATCTATGCGTGCTGCTCCTGGAGATGGCGCTGGAGAAGGAGAACGACCAGCACCTGAACAACTACCGTCCTGGTGGTGGAGGTTCTGGAGGCAAAGGGTACCAAGGGTCCCGACCTGGGCAGGGGACTACCCCCAAACACGCCCACGCCCGCCTAATGGAGAGCGTGAAGGAGCTATTCTGGTGTGATGCCAGAGACGAGCAGGGCCACCTGCAGCACGCCTCTGACTGCGAGCAGCGAGACTGCTTGAAGCCCTATGGAAGTTGAAGGTGAACTCCCCGACATGAACGCCGAGGAGATGGCTAAGGAGGGCTTCTACCTGGTGAAGTCTGTCCTACGCCACCGCTATCGCCAGGGTTGGCGCTTCCTCACCCTCTGGGAAGGGTTTGGAGTCGAAGAAACCACCTGGGAGCCCTTCTCTGCATTTGTTCTACCTGAGGGACGCCTAAACTCAGTTCTGGTTGACTACTTGTCCCAGAACAACCTTGGTGAGTTGCTGAGGCTCGCTGAGACGCTTGCCTCCAAGACTAAAGCTAGGGACTGAACCTTACCCTTACCTGCCAAAGCGTATGTGTGAGTGTGCTAGTCCTAAGGTCCTGAGAGCAAGCCGCAGAAGTGGTGTCCTAATTATACCCAAGTCTGCGCCCTTGCTGAACCTGGAGGGTTGGCTTATTGATGCCACGGGGTACGCCCTGGGTCTCCCCTCCCCTATGCGCCAAATTTCTGTGCTGGCGCAAACCCTGGGGGAATACCCAGCGTACTAATCCAGGTATTGTTTTCCCTACCTATCTGTCTACTACAGGGAGGGGTGGCCAAAAGCTATGAAGGCATGAAAACGCCGTTTTGCTATGTGGCCAAAACACTGACCTAACCACTGTCACAGCCCACCAACCCTGCTAAAATTGCAGAAAACGGGTGGGACAGTGACACACACCCTACAGGTCCTACACACCCTACAGTGGCACCATCCTGGTGGGCGAGCACTGGGCAACTGGCTCTAGCCCCCACTCAGGACTACCACTCCTACACGCACCCTCTACTGGGCGTTGCGAAGGTGAAGGTCTCATGGGTCCTAGCGACCCTCCTGTGAAATGACAAGAGAACACAGCGCTACTAAGCAACTGTGGCCTAACAGGGGACGCCACAACGCGTTTCCCCTGCTAGGGCTTGGAGGGAAGGAGTGCTCTCGCGTGCAAGGCGCAGATGTCGATGAAGTCGGACTCCCTGCTCTGCCACAGGCGGAGCGGAGTTACTTGTTTGTGTGATCTGCGCCCTTGTTTAGCAGGGCATAAAAAAAGGCTGCTGCACCAATCACCCTACCTGCCCACCTGTAAAACAAAGGCAAATGGAAGGGCGTTTGCGACGGAGGAACCAAGCCACACTCCAGGTATTATACCCTTCTCAGTGTGACCTATAATACACTGTTCGCAAACACGCTGCAGGAGCAGCCACCCTTGTCAAGCAAGCAAGCTTTAAGGGACTCCTCAGGTTCTCCTAAAGAACGTACCGAGGAGCCCCTGGGTAGCCTAAACAAGGTTTACCGTGCGCACTTCGCGTGGCCTACCCTTTAATGCGTGTGTGCATGCACGAGTATGCACGTGAAACGTGGGCAAACCTGCCCATCTGCGCGTCAATCACGACTCAACCAGGGAGTGGCCCCGCCTGGGCTTACTCACCCTACCTACCGCTGGGGGAGAGAGCAAGTGAGGGGCGCACGCGGAGAACGTTGCAATGCACTTGTGTGTATGTCTAATCACCCTGATCTGACCGCTAATCATCTGCAATCTTTCTAATCAATCCCTCTATCGCGTTCTATCTTTGTTAGCGCTGCTACAAGGCTCGTTCACGGAGACACGAGACGAGCAATGTGTATGCGGCATGCGAGACGAACATACCTGTAGTTTATACCTGATTCATTGAAGTCTTTTCGTTCATTTTCGAATTCTTGAATTTTTGAAGCTTCTATTACTGTGGGTGGAATCTGTATGTTTATTTATTAATGTTTGTCTCGTCATTTTCAAGACTACGTGAGACATACGTTTATAATTCCATTATTTCTCCATTTTGCGGCGCTTCGCTAGGAGCCGCTCCTGCGCGCCGCCATTTTATGCGTATGAATTTCTGGATTTCAAAAATCCAGAGATGACTATAATTTCTATAAAAATGTGCTTCTGATGCACAATTGGATTCTGCTCAGGTGTGTCGTTTCAGAAAAAATCTGCGCCGTCATTTGACGGATTTTGGTGGTGTCGCTTCGTTTTTGCGTGGATTCGTCCATAATTCTCCCATTCCTGCCTCTGCAGATACCCACGCGCAGCCTCGTAGAGTAGGCTGTGTTCGGGGCGAAACACAGGTGCCTGGAGAGACTGAGCAGAACCAAGACCCCACCAAGGGGCAATTTTAATTTTCTTTCGACTCCCTTCGCCCTAAGACAGGTCACAGGTCGCCAGCAGGTTTACGAGAACCCATGCGAGTGTGTATAATGTGTCTTGCGTTTGGGTTGTGTCGACGCTGCGTCTTGGAGGGAGGGATGCATATGCACATGTTTGGCATGCTCCCATTCTAACCCAACCAAGCCACAGGAGCCCCGGCAGCGCCATGAGCGCTGAGTCTTCTGGAGGATATGTTACATACAAAGCAGCAAAGGAGCGCCAGCCATGGTGAGCGCCCATTTTTCAGTGTGAGGGAAACTGTAGGTATTTTAAAGTAGATGTGGAAACCAAGGAAAGGCCAAGAAAAATTCCCTTCTTCCTAAAATGCGACAGTGGTGGCCACCACAGCACAAGGAGGGAGTAAGAAAAAGTGCTTTTCCATTGCTTTGAGGCATACTCTAGTTGTATTAGAGATGCACTGAGCATTCATGCATTTCAGTCTTAGTATTGGTCCAACCAAAAGTGGTGATAACACATTTTGACCTATGGAACCAAACACCCAATCAGGATATGGAGTGGACCCCTTAATCCCCTTTCAATGTGAAGTAAAACATCTTTTCCTGAGTTGACTGAGCACTGACATACCTAAAGTAGAGCCTATGAATTTATCTATGTTTTTCCATGAATTCTTAGCTATCCTAGTGGTATGCACCCTAGGGGGCTGGGCACCTCTTTTTGAGAGGTCCTGGGTTCAATTCCTGGTCAGCCTAGCTAAGTAGGAAGATCCCATGTCACATGGCAGTGACCTCATCGCCACATACCATGCCACCTCAGCACATATTGGACCCAAAACAAAGAGTGCACATCTCCTAAGATGGCACTATGGAGAGAGAGTGATCCTGAGGCAGTTTTCTAACTCTTTTCCCAAAACATTTCAGCTATCTTTGTGAATATGCATTCATATGTGACCTGAGTTGCAGTTTCTGTGAATATCCAATCATCTTTCACTGTTTACACTGCAGCCCTTCATGCTTTGAGCCTGATTCCTCTTCTCTTTGCATACTATTGGCTTGGGCTATCCTGGAGTGACTTGGAGTGGCTGTATTTCATCAAACCAAAAGCTTTCATTTCCAAAAACAAGCAGCAGGAATCCCTACACCAACAGCAAGCAGCAAGAGAGGCAAAACACAGTGCTGAAAACACTATAAACCTTTCTAGCATGAGTGCTTGAAGCCTGGCTCCAATCCCCGGGCAATGGCACCCGAACGTACGAGTGTGGATCAAGGTTCGCTCCCACCAATGGCGGCTCCTAAGCTAGGTCTCCATGAGACCATGGAGTTGCTATCCTGGGTCTTCCATGCAGGCGATGAAGCTCCAGATCTGACTGCCTTATCAGCAGCACTCAAGACGAAGTTGGGGCTCTCCGATCTGAAGAAGCCCCCACGTACTATGTCCTCAGGTGTCCAACTGCTAACCAGGGATCTGAAGACCTACAGAGGCATCTACAGCTCCCCAATGGACACCTGTCCTAGCCCTCTCCACCCTCGTGGGAGGGCTGTGCCTGTCTGCAGTGCAGGTGACACCACAGAGGCTGAGATGAAAGGCTATGGTCTGTCAGCCCTGGCCCCACTGGCCACAGTGCACCCCTCACCCCTCTCAGGTGGTACAGGTGACACAGGCGTCCCAGGAAGGTAAACGAAGGCCATTTCCACGGTCCTGAGTTTGATCTCAAAAGCCTGCCTGAATGGGCTGAAGAGTTTTCTGATTTTTTGCTTCTCACGGGCCAGCAACATGTCTGTATCAAATGCACGCTCATCAAAACGTCGTGCAAAAAGAAATTCCTTCAGCGGCAGGTTAAAACCGCTATCAGCAAGAGCTCAAACTGGGCCGACTTCCTGAAGAGACTGGAGCAAATGTATCCAGTCGACAAAAGGGACCTGAGTGTCCGAACGAAGATTGAGGAACTGCCACCTCTCCCCGAATTCTCAACTGCTGCGCGCATCTCCGAGTTCGTGTCGCAGTTGGAAGAGCTCGTGGGGCGCATGAACCCCTCGTCCTATGGGCCGACTGAGCCACATCTGTGGCTAGTGGAGAGGATTCCTTTCAGGACTTGGGATAACTGCAGAGAGACGTCCAAGAGGAAGGCTCGGACGCACTCTTACAATTCTCTGTTTGATCCGTTGATCGAATTGGCCATGGAAAGGGGGAATGACTCCCACATGGACAAGTATCTACACAGACCTCTGCGAAGGGAGACCCCTGCTGAGAAGTCTCCTGGAGGGTGGTCGCCTCAACGCCAGTCTAACACTGGAAAGAGCCGTGGGGGGCAGTTGAAGCACATGACTGAGACCCCCTCCTCCAAAGATAAAGGGATCACCAGTCTTTTGTAATGTCATCCTACGGACGATAAGGGTGGACCCTGCCACGTGCCCGACTGTGATGGGCGAAGTGTGTGCATGCTACAGCTGAAGCGCACGCAGAAAACTAAAGATGGTCAGGGGGTAAAGCACCAAGACCAAGACCATTTCCGCTGCACGATAACTTGCGGATGTTGCGGCAAGAGGAGGCATTATGAAGATGAATGCCATATTAAGCGCCGCGAATCCAAAACACTCAAGAGAGCGGAAGAGGAACGGCGTAAGCCCGCCGGTAAGGGCGGAGGAGCCGACGGAGTGGGGGCCAACCCTGGAGGTTCTAAGGGTAAGGATAACCCTGGAGGACGAAGGTCTTCAGCCCCGCCCCCCCGGGATGGAAAAGGAGCGCCCAACACCAGACCTAAGGGTCAGCCGTCGGGTGAGAAACGGCCAGCCCCTGAAGCCGGTCCGGACCCCCGTGGCCATCTTTGAGTCACTTTGGGTGTGTATCTATGTGCCGGCAAGCCGCCATTGGCTGATATCATACTCTCCCATCCACCTGACCTAACCTGATGTGATAGTGTCATAGGTTTGGCCATTCCGGCTATGAGCGGCCATATTCAGTACCGAGGCGCCGCCAGCTGAAATTTCTATATCAGAATATCAGGAATCAACAGGGTGTTTTTATCATAATGTTTCCGTAATTTTTCAGCTTTTTGTTCTGATTGTCAATGTATCGGCGACTGTCAGTTGGCTCGCGATTTTGCGGTAACCGAATGGTTAACTGTTATTTACAGATATTTTGGCGGAAACCCCGATGAAGGGTCAGATTTCATCAGTAAAGGGTCCGTTGCTTCCGCTATTTTCATATGATACACTCGCCAAATTAATCCGATTTTTTCAGACCTTCAGAATCGGATTTTCGACTTCGACATCGCCGCACTTGATATGACGAATCTCGAGTGGTCCGACATTTTTCCCCGATCACGAATCAATCTTCATTTTGTTATGCCCTTCGTTTTGCTTGGAGATATAGGCGAAACAAAGTTGATTCGTGAGGCCACTTTGAAAGGTCATATCTCCCGCTCACCGCGAGTAGTCCCAATTCTGAGACGTGGGTTAGAATCGCCTTGGTCTCAACTTAATTTGGGAAGCATCAAACGCCTTTGGTGTGTACACATGCCCGGTGTAGCAAGGGATAAGGGTCAAGAGGGTAGAAAGTGATATGTAACTCTTGGACCGTGCAACCGAATATTTTATTGCGACTTTCCAGTGTACCGCATGAGTGTTGGGGTTGCATAGCAATTTTTCTTTGCGTTCCTACGTATTTTTAACGTGAAGTTATGTCCATGGAGGGGCATGACAAATCATGGTGGGAGCCACGTTTGGAGAGTATGTGTTATATGCATGGTATGTGCTTCGATATGCTCACGCCCATGTTATGTATCTTCGTGTGGCCGAAGAGATGGTGAGCCACACTTGAAAAGGGCCTTGCTCATGTCCAAATTGTTGAATTCAAGGCGCTAGACTAAGTCTACCACGTATGTATTGCTCATGGTATGTTTGGCAAAGAGATCCATGAGTGCACTCCCATTTTCATGGGGCATGTAGATATGAGTGGCGAAGGTACCTCCATGCGCCTGATTGGGGATCCAAGTGGGGGAATTGTTCGCAAATGGTTCCAATCATTTGTGTATTGAACCATGAGCGGATATCATGGGTGAGCATAGAGATATACTATCATGACAACTTTGTAATTGGACATATTTTCATGTTTTTGACCTCAATTTTTCTCATTTTTGCGTTTTGTGTACTTACAAACAGCAAGTAGCCCATGGAGAGTCGAACCATGGTATGTTGTTCATATGTTGGCATATGCTTTGGAGTTGAACACCACCATATGCCGGATCGCGTACTCCATTTGGCTTGGCGCACGAAGGATTACAGGAATTGGTCTCAAGATCATGGGCTGACTTGGGCAGTGCGTGGCGCCCATATCTGAAGGGGTTTCGAGGGTAAAGTGGGGATGTACATGGGTATTGACCTTTGGTCTCTATCCTCCATGAATACTAGACTTCGAATCCATGCATACTTTGAGCCTTCGGATAAGTGGTGACTTCAAATTTGAGCATATATTTGATATATGGCCAATATGGTGTGAATTGACAGCTTTTGGCATGTTATGAGTTCAAACTCATGGGGCATATCTCCAAGCCCATTCAACCCCAAGTCCAACCAAGCATATGTCAGGGTAGGGCATGGTCCTGAGTGCCACTCTAAGCCATGACACGCCACCCCCCTTTTTGGGCTAGGATTTAGAGGCTTGGGGGTGAACACATTTTTGGGGTTTGTGTAGTGACTTGTGACACATGGCATTCAGCCATCTCATTTGACCTGGTTCAGGGCAATAGGTTGGTGAGTCAAGGGAAGCTCTTGAGTCCAGGGAATGAGGCGTTTATGGCTGTGAATGTGTATGTTTACCTCTTTCCCCAACTTTGCTTTCTTTGTGTTCATATGCCAAGTTCAGGGCTTTCCTCTTTGGTGCAATTCTTGTACATGCCCGCCACCGTGGGACGACCGGTGTGCTGAACGGAAGCCCGCAGTGTGGATTGGATTGTGGATCGGGTTATTGCTGTATTTGTGGGATCTGATTGCTGTTCAGGGTTGAAGGAGGATTGGATTTTCTATATTTTTCGTTTTTGGACCCTGGATTTTGATAAATGCAATCGTTGATCAGGAGGAAGTCAGCAGGGGTGACAGGCGGGAGGGGCACAGCCGGGGCCGGTCCTGGTAGGGACCTTCTTTATGGTAGCAAAGAAGGGCAATGAGCCAAGGAGGATCGGGAACCCACCGCTCTCGTTCCGGGAGTACAGGTCTCAGCACGACGGTTGCTGGGTCTGTTATGGCAAGGGAAACAACCATGCACACGACCACCGTCAGTGCAAGGTGTATGAGGCGGACAAGAAGGCCTACTTCGCCGCCCACCCCGAGAAGAACCCCAAGGAGCAGCGGATTACCGATTCGAAGGCTAAGGGCGGAGACGGGGGAAAAGGGCCTAGCCAAAGACCAAGGGAAAGGCAGAGGAAGAGGCTATGGTGGTGGACCTGGCCAAGACCGACGACTGAGGTCGATCGAGGAGGTTGCTGAGGACATGTTGAGGACGTTGGAGGAACTCAAAGCTGGGCAACGTGGTGGAAAAAGTCCTGGCGGATCGCAGCCAGAAGGGGCTGCGGGAAGCCAAGTCTAGAGGAGCCCCCACGGGAGTGGGATCTCGGAGGTCTCTCCTCTGAAAATCAGTGGAATCTCAGAGAAAGCGAAGGCACATCGGGTGCCGAAGAAGGCTCCAGAAGAGCCAAAACCACTGAGTTTCGCCACTCCCAACCCCTGGAGCGCCCTGCCAAGGGAAGTTTATGTGGGCAAGGGACGTGGTAAGAAGGAAGGAGCGACCATGGAGAGCCCCGTGGACGGGCAAGACCAACCCAAGATCTACACCATCCGTGATCATACCCTCGAAGTCCTGATGCACCCGGACGTGCTAGAGTTGCATGCCGTGAGATTCGTCCATACACCGCATGGCGACGAGCGGCAGTTGCACTTGAAGGTGCGTGTACGGTGCGGACAAGAGGAGTTGGTGGTGGATGTTTTGGTGGATACGGGTGCCCAGGTGGGCCTGGTCCGGAGAGGGTTGTTCAAGGAGGAATCCCTGCAGCCCAGCCGTATACCGGTACGCCTGAAGGTGGCCAATGGTGAGATTATGGGTGGTGGCACCCATGAGACCACTATCAGCATGGAATTCTGGGAGCATGAGCGCTTGAACCGCCCTGATTTGGCGAAGAGAAGCACTCTATCCGGGAACTTCTATGTGGCCGACATTACCGATTGGGATATGATCATGGGGTATGACTTCATGGTGGCAAATGCCATTGGAGCCCTTCCCCATCGCGCAACGCTGGTCCAGGAGGATGATGAATGCCTCACATGGCTGTCCACGGATTATGCATGCGGATCATCCCAATGGAATGCTGAGGAAGAGGATCGGATCGTCCGAGCGGTGCAAGCTGTGGGTGCCTAGTCCAGAGGAGACCGCGGAGTTCAGCTCACAGAGTATGGAATGGCGCCACAGGTGTATGACAGGATGATCCAGACGCTGGGAGCCGAAGCGCCCGAGACGGACGTCTTGGCTTCCCGGGATGCCCCACTTTTGCGGAAGTGTAGGAGGCATTGGCATCAAGGAGACTCAGCCTGGTATAGGCATTGGGGTTTGAAGGAGTGGGGGCCCATGTATTGGCATGGCTCCCTGGACAATACCAGACGCACGGTGGAGAAGATCGTCGCAGATAGGGCGAAGGGGATCCTGGTCATAACCGGCATAGGATCCACCCGACGTCCGCTGGAGGGTCTCAAGTGGACGCTGGCCTCCATCACCCTGAACGAGATGTCATTCGGGCCAGAGGAGGAGTTGTCTATCGACGCCAAGGGTGTATCAATGCCCTCCCCGGGTCAAGCGTGGGGTACCAAGGCTTTCCTGGTGGATGGGGCGCATTCCCAGCCCACGGTGGAGGCGGTGCCCATGAAGGTCATGTTTGAGCCGAGGGAGGGGACGGATCAGCCAATTGATGGCATTGACGTCCTGTCCCACGACGAGATCGACGACGTCGTCAACTACATGCGGATGGGGATGCACGACCGTGTGGCAGCCAAGAAGAGGCGGGCCATGGTCACATCTCCGCATTGGTGGGATGACAAGATGTTGGTCACCGGCAAGTACGAGAAGGATGACTTCGTGGCGAGGGTCATGGATCACATCGCGGACCAATATGATGGTCTGGTTGGGTCGGACCCGCCGACGTGGGATTTTTCAAGAATGGGGGCCGAGAGCGACAAGAACCAGCCCGATGCAGCAAATTTTCGAAGATTATCGGTGGGAAGCGCGCCCCACGACGATGAAGACGGTGTATCGGACGGGGAGAAGTCGAACTCGGACCCAGAAGAGGCCTATACCGCAGTGCGGTCGGTTGTATCGATACCGAAGCAAGCGGCTGAAGAGGCCCAGGAGAACCCCAAGGTCGCCGAGCTGAAGGAGAGGCTGATCAATGCCTATCCGCGGCTATTCAGTGGCGTCGCCAACAAGAACCCTCCAGATCGTGGGAGGTTTGGCACAGCTAGGATCAAGCTGAAGCCGAACCCCAAGATCTATCGTCATCGGGAGTACCAACTTCAGGGCGATCGGGCCGAGGCCATGAAGAAGTTGCTGGCCGAGTTCATTGAGCGAGGATGGATTGAACCCTTCGACAGTGAGTGGGCCAGCCAAGCCTCTATCGTGCCCAAGAAGGAGGAGGGCGAGTGGAGGTTGGTGGTGGACTACAGGGGTTTGAACGAGCAAACCGAGCACGACTCGTACTCGCTACCTCTGATCAACACCATCCTCCAAAAACAACGGAAGAAGCGGATCTTCACGGTGTTGGACCTGAAACACGGTTATCACCAGATGCCGCTACACCCGGACTCCAGGCCCTGTACAGCGATGTCGACGCCGCTGGGGCCCATGCAGTGGAAAGTGGTGCCCATGGGCACCAAGAATGGCAACGCCGCTTTCCAGCGCATGATGGAGGACTCATTCGGTCCTGTCCGGGACTGTGCCGACCCCTTTGTTGATGACATCATCATCAGATCTGGCACTGCAGACATGACTGAGGACGAGCTCATCGAAGCGCATGAGAAGGATCTGCGCCGAGTGCTCAGCGAGTTTGACAAGCACAACATGGTGTGCAAGCCCACCAAAGCCTCACTCTTCGTGAAAGAAGTGGACTTCGCGGGTCACGTGGTTGGTCACGGGCAACGCTGTCCCATGCCTGGGAAGCTGGCGTCCCTGCACCACTGGGAAAAGCCCCAAACCATCAGCGAACTCCGATCCTTCATGGGGTTCTGCAACTACTATTCGGGCTATGTCCGAATGTATGCAGAACTGTCGGGGCCGCTGCACAAGATGCTGCAAGTGGGCAAGTTCGATGGCCGGAAGGGGAGCAAGAAGAAGCTTGCCTGGACCCCTGAGGCCGAAGATGCGTTCAGCCGCCTGAAGGAGCGACTCCTGGGGCAGCTGGGACTATTCTTGGTGGACCCGGACAAGGGATTTGTGCTACGGACGGACGCCTCGGACTATGCTGTAGAGGCAGTCCTTGAGCAGATCCGGGACGACGGGTCACACGTACCCGTGGCGTTTTGGAGTCGGATCCTGGCCGAGGGCCAACGCCGCACCTGGACCGCGAGGGAGAAGGAGACGTACGCCATTGTTTGTGCGCTGAGGAAGTGGTCTGGCCACATCGGATTGCAACCGGTGGTGGTTTGTACGGACCATCAGTCCTTGCAGAGCTGGCACAAGGAGCACGTCGACACCCCCTCGGGACCTGCAGCAAGGAGGGCCCGATGGCATGAGACGTTTGCCAAGTTCGACCTCAGCGTCGTATACGTCCCTGGGAAGGACAACACTGTGGCAGATTGCCTCAGTCGATGGGCCTACCCCGCGAGCAAGGCTTGGATGGACATATGTAGCCATGGGGACGCCGAGGAAACCGAGGAGGCCAAGCGCATCATCGAGATGGAGAAGGCCATGGAGCAAGAGGGGGTCAAGTGCTTTGTGGTGATGGCAAACTGTAAGGACCTGGCCAAGTTCCGGGGTGCCCGCGTCCAAGCTATTCGAGAGGAAACCCTCGAGCAATGGATGGTGGCCCCTGTAGAGCTACTCAGGTCGGTGCTCACAGAGGACTGGTCGGATGACTATGCGGCATCCGAGCACTGGAGCAAGTACTGGAATGCCGTGAGCGACCCGTCGGACGACGAATGGCCCGAGGGCTTGACCGAGGATGGGGACAAGTTGTTCCTCAAGGACAAGCTGCTGGTGCCCGAGAACCGAGTGGAGGAGCTCATTGACCATTGGCACAATGCCCAGCTCATGCACCCTGGCCCAGACAAGATGCAGAAGGACCTGGGGTGGCGTTTCAAGTTCCCTCCGGGGTACTACGCCATCCTGAATAAGTACTGCAGCAACTGTGCCGTGTGTTGGGCCACGAAGAGCCCCAACCACTGCAGGGCTGGCAACCCGGTGTACACGGCTATACCAGAGGCCCCTATGCGGTCCGTGGCCATGGATGTGTTCGCCATGCCTGAGGTCACCGTGGACGGAGAGACCTACGACTGTGTCATCCTGGTGGTGGACAGGCACAGCGGGTATATCGTGGCAGTCCCGGGCAAGAAGTCCAAGAAGAAGGACAAGAAGGACAAGCATGGAGTGGGGCTGCAGGCCAAGACCGTCGCCAATGCCATGATCAGGCATTGGCTGACGATTTTCGATGTCCCAGCTGTCATCTGCAGCGATCGGGGCAGTCAATTCGTGGGGACGTGGTTCAAGACGATGTGCAAGCACATGGGGATTCGGCACGCCAAGACCGTGGCATACCACAGGCGGTCAAATGGCTGGGCTGAGGTGGCCGGGCCGCAGATGTTCGAGAAGTTCTGCTACCTGCACATTGACGAACCGGGCCGGAATTGGTACAATTCGCTGTGGAGGGTACTCCAAGCGTATCACGATCTTCCGGGGCCCACCGGACTGTCGCCCCATCGTATCCTGTTCCTGCGGGATCGAGTGTCACGCACTCTCCCGTGGTTGAACCATGGCAAAGTGGCCCGGGATGCGAACGCTATGATGGCTGAGGCGGACGACACGGCGGCGAAAGTGTGCAAGGCACTTCAGGACGAGCATGACAAGAGGGCCAAGTACTTCAAGCAGGGAAAGGTCAAGAAGTATGCTCTCCAAGACACCGTGTGGGTGGAGCGGCACCACAAGGATGTCCTGTCCAGGCATCGGCAGGCATCTTGGTATCTGCCGGGGGTAATCGTGCGGAAGGTCGGGCAGGATGTGTATGCGGTTCATGTGGGGGATAACAAGATCCTGGACCGCGACCATACCCAGCTTCGTCCCCGAGCACCAGACCCCAGCGGACCTCCCGTCATCTTCGAGTTCACGGCCGGCGATGTGGACTCGGACGACGAGGGTGAGGACGACGACTTCACCGCCGAGAAAATCCTGGCGGACAAGCCGGACCCGGGGACGCCTGGGTAGAGGCTTCATAAAGTCCGTTGGAAGGGATTCGCCGCATCCAGGGATTCGTGGGAGCCTCCGAGCAGTTTCGTGCCGAGGTATACCACGGTCTGGATGGACTATCTGAAGAAAAAGAATATTTCTATGGATGTCAAGGACGTGTTGGTCCATTTGGTTGCTGCTGTAGCACCGTAATGGATCCTGCTTGGTATTTTTGTTTGTTTTTTTGCTTGGGAGACGGATGAGGGCGTTCATCCGGGGATTTTTGGGCCTTGATTGGCCATCTACCCCCTTCACTCGATCTCCACATATATATTTCATTGTGGTATACTTATTTAGGTCGACCGACGACGTTTCTCTATCTTTGATCCCCTTGGTCCATGTTGTAGATCAAAAGGAGACCAGATATGGCATAGGGCACCGATTATCAGTGTCCTCACCCCTTCATTGGGGCGTGGGGGACGCCTACGACGTGTGTGGGGCCTCCATGTGTCCTTGGGACATGGAGAGGGGGGTCGGAGCCCATTGGGGTCCTCCCGTCCTCTCTTCAATGACTTCCGAGCGGTAACAACGCTCTGAGAAGGGGGGTGAAGCCAGTTCGGACCCCCGTGGCCATCTTTGGGTCACTTGGGGTGTGTATCAATGTGCCGGCAAGCCGCCATTGGCTGATATCATACTCTCCCATCCACCTCACCTAACCTGAGGTGATAGTGTGATAGGTTTGGCCATTCCGGCTATGAGCGGCCATATTCAGTACCGAGGCGCCGCCAGGTGAGATTTATATATCAGAATATCAGGAATCAACAGGGTTTTTTTATCATAATGTTTCCGTAATTTTTCAGCTTTTCGTTCTGATTGTCGATGTATCGGCGACTGTCAGTTGGCTCGCGATTTTGCGTTAACCGAATGGTTAACTGTTATTTACAGATATTTTGGCGGAAACCCCGATGAAGGTTCAGATTTCATCAGTAAAGGGTTCGTTGCTTCCGCTATTTTCATATTATACACTCGCAAAATTAATCCGATTTTTTCAGACCTTCAGAATCGGTTTTTCGACTTCGACGTCGCCGCACTTGATATGACGAATTTCGAGTGGTCCGACATTTTTCCCCGATCACGAATCAATCATCCTTTTGTTATGCCCTTCGTTTTGCTTGGAGATATAGGCGAAACAAAGTGGATTCGTGAGGCCACTTTGAAAGGTCATATCTCCCGCTCACCGCGAGTAGTCCCAATTCTGAGACGTGGGTTAGAATCGCCTTGGTCTCAACCTAATTCTAAAAAGCATCAAACGCTTTTGGTGTGTACACATGCCCGGTGTAGCAAGGGATAAGGGTCAAGAGGGTAGAAAGTGATATATAACTCTTGGACCGTGCAACCGAATATTTTATTGCGACTTTCCAGTGTACCGCATGAGTGTTGAAGTTGCATAGCAACTTTCATTGGGTTCCTACGTATTTTTAACGTGAAGTTATGTCCATGGAGGGGCATGGCATATGATGGTGGGAGCCACGTTTGGAGGGTATGTGTTATATGCATGGTATGTGCTTCGATATGCTCACGCCCATGTTATATATCTTCCTGTGGCCGAAGAGATGGGGAGCCACACGTGACAAGGGCCTTGCCCATGTCCCAATTGTGGAATTCAAGGCGCTAGACTAAGTCTACCGCGTATGTATTGCTCATGGTATGTTTGGCAAAGAGATCCATGAATGCACTCCCATTTTCATGGGGCATGTAGATATGAGTGGCGAAGGTATCTCCATGCGCCTGATTGGGCATACAAGTGGGGGGATTGTTCGCAAATGGTTCCAATCATTTGTGTATTGAACCATGAGCGGATATCATGGGTGAGCATAGAGATATACTATCATGACAACTTTGTACTTGGACATATTTTCATGTTTTTGACCTCAATTGTTGCTCATTTTTTCGTTTTGTGTACTTATCTGGTCGGCGAACAGCAAGAAGCCTATGGAGAGTCGAACCATGGTATGTTGTTCATCTGTTGGCATATGCTTTGGAGTTGAACACCACCATATGCCGGATCGCGTACTCCATTTGGCTTGGCGCACGAAGGATAACAAGAATTGGTCTCAAGATCATGGGCTGACTTGGGCAGTGCGTTGCGCCCCTATCTGAAGAAGTTTCGAGGGTAAAGTGGGGATGTACATGGGTATTGACCTTTGGTCTCCATCCTCCATGAATACTAGACTTCGAATCCATGCATACTATGAGCCTTCAGATAAGTGGTGACTTCAATTTTGAGCATATATTTGATATATGGCCAATATGGTGTGAATTGGCAGCTTTTGGTATCTTACGAGTTCAAACTCATGGGGCATATTTCCAAGCCCATTCAACCCCAAGTCCAACCAAGTATATGTCAAGGTAGGGCATGGTCCTGAGTGCCACTCTGGACCATGACAAGCCACCTCCCCCATTGGGCTAGGATTTAGAGGCTTGGGAGTGAACACATTTTTGGGGTTTGTGTAGTGACTTGTGACACATGGCATTCAGCCATCTCATTTGACCTGGTTCAGGGCAATAGGTTGGTGAGTCAAGGGAAGGTCCTGAGTCCAGAGAATGAGGGGTTTATGGCTGTGAATGTGTATGTTTACCTCTTTCCCCAACTTTGCTTTATTTGTGTTCATATGCCAATTTCAGGGCTTTCCTCTTTGGTGCAATTCTTGTACATGCCCGCCACCGTGGGACGACCGGTGTGCTGAACGGAAGCCCGCAGTGTGGATTGGATTGTGGATCGGGTTGTTGCTGTTTTTGTGGGACCTGATTGCTGTTCAGGGTTGAAGGAGGATTGGACTTTCTATATTTTTGGTTTTTGGACCCTGGATTTTGATAAATGCAATCGTTGATCAGGAGGAAGTCAGCAGGGGTGACAGGCGGGAGGGGCACAGCGGGGGCCGGTCCTGGTAGGGACCTTCTTTACCCCCTCGAACCCCGAGCGCTTGTGGCGCCGACAAGAACAGCGAGAACGCCAAGAAGCGCCGCCTAAATTGGCACTCTAAGTGCGTGCAGGCCGCTGGGGCTGAGGTCAAGTTCCCTGAAGAGGGATAGGGCCGCGGCTCCGAGGATGAGGATTTGGTTTTCTGGATCATCGTGAAAATTGGTCACCAGGTCGACAAGGCTGTCTTAGCCACGGGCGCTACACTTTCTATCGTGGCCCGCAGACTGCTCAAACAGGCCAAGATCCGGAAAACCAAAACCGTGCCCATAAGGGTTGGGGATGGTCGGACCATCCATTCCCTGGGGGGGGTCGATGTGACAGTGAGTTCGGGATGACGAGCAGGTGACTCAACACTGTAAAGTGCTGGACACCGACGCCTTTGCCATTGTCACAGGCACAGATCTTCTGCTCCGTAACCCCCAGGTAAAACTGTTGTCTTTGCAACGTCCCTATGCCCTTCACTGCGACTTTGGCAGTGGCCTTTTCTCTGTTCTTTTGGAGCTTTCACACCCAAAAGAATCCGATCTGCGCTACGTGAACAGGTCTTATTGAACTGAAAACTATCAGTTGGTGCGGCCCGTCTTAAAAAATGGCCTGGCCGCCCTGCAGGTAGACCTGAATGAAGTACATGTGGAACTGTTCGCAAGTAAAGAGCAGCACATGATGCAGCTCTATTGCTCACGGTATCTGAATAATGCCTACCGCTTCGATTGGAAGTTGATGGGGTTGTGCTATGCTAATCTCCCATTCTCCCAACTTGCTAAGGTGCTTCCAAAAACCGCCCTTGAAGGAGGGAGAGTGGTCCTGTGCACCCCCGACTGGCATAGCACAGGCGAACGTGCCTATTGGAGACGACTGTTGGACCGTATGACAGTGGGAAGAACTGAACTCCCCAATGCTCCAATCTACGTCCCTGAGGACCCTCAAGAGACCATGCCGGCCCCTGAATGGGGCAGTTTCCTGTCCATCATAGATGGCTCTCTAAACCCCGTACCTGTGAGTGACCTGGACCAGGTGGTACTCAAGGAGTTGATGGCCGAGAACAGAGGCCTTACCCTCCTGAATCTCAAGATAACATCCCAGTACTCTTCGGTCACTACTACCAGTGGTGAGTGCTCCGATGTGCAGGAGACACCACCAGTCTCCACGCCCTTGGCTGATGCTGACGACCGCCTCAGCGATATCGCCAGTGTTATACCCCCGGTAGACCCAGAGATGGTGACACTGAAGCACAGCGCTTTCCTAGCGCAGCTGCTATGGATGAGGTGGACCTTCGGGAGTCCACTCATGGCGGGTCCCATGACCACGCCGTATTCGCCATGCAGGCCACAGATGGCCCTGCAGGTCAGGTACCTGGCGCCAAACCCTCACCCAACAATTTGCCAGTCTCCTGGTCTGATGTACAGGACCTCCAACAGGCTCTATGGGCTAAGGCTGAGGGTGTCGAGCGACAGGGCCGCCTGGACCTCCTCAAGACGACCTGGAAAACGTCTATATGGTCCAGGGAGGATGATGAAGAGATTACTCTTCCCGATCCCGAGGTACCTCTGGCATACTACCTTCAGTTAGCCCAGCAGGGTCGTCAGGACTGGGAGGATGAACTACCCCCTGAAACAATGGGGCGTATGAAGAAACAGGAAAAAGGGAAGAGCAACCTCCATGCTGAGGAGGATTGTGTTGAGAAACTGGAGAGCATGAACCTAGACACCCGTCTCAGTAAGATCTTCCAAAAGTATCAGGAGGTTTTTGGAGCGTTGCCCCCACCCATGTCTTGCAAGAAACTGGTCCATATGGACCTCAACCTCAAACCAGAGTTTCAGGGGTCTGTGGTAAGACGGCTTCCATACCCCGCCCCCAAGACCAGATCGACGAGATCGAACGGCAGATCCAGGAATGTATAGATGCTGGCCTCATCCAGGAATATAAACACGGGGACTACCCCTGCCATTGTAGCCCTTGTTTTCTAGTGGCTAAACCAGGCTCCACTGCCATGCGCTTGGTCGTTGACTACAGAGAGGTCAACAAGAAGACCCAGAACCACTCAGGGAGTATCCCCAACATCGAAAACACCCTGGAGAGAATCGCTAAGTGCCGATTCAAAAATAAGATGGACAAGCGCAGTGGCTTCTGGCAGGTAGACCTAACCCGAGCAGCCCAGGATCTGCTCGCCTTTGTAACCCCTAAGGGCCGTTTGTTCCACTGGAAGGTCATGCCCTTCGGTGTTGGAATACCCATGCTCTCTTTCAGGAGCTGATGGATAAAATCCTATATATCCTGAGACGCAGACCCCTTGTACAGGAACTGGTGTCCCGCGGGGCTGAGATGAATGCACACATCGATGACGTGAGCCTGGGTATGAATACCCAAAAGGATCATATCCTCCTCCTACAAGGGTTTTTAACTGTCTGTCAGGAGAACCATCTCCGCATCAAACTCCAGAAATGTGAATTCATGTGTGAGGAGATGGAGTATCTATGGTTTGATGTTGGGTATGGCTGGTGGAAACCAGCCGCATCAAAGATGCAACCCCTGCAAGACATGCAGATACGTGACGACCCTAGGAAGGGTCTGCACGACGTGCGGAGTTTCATAGGCGCCTGCAATTTTTAGCGGCGTCATATCCACAATTTTTCGTACTCATCAGCCCCCCTGACTGACCTTATAAAAAAGACCAATCCTTGGCGATGGTCCCACAAGGAAGAGGCCTGTTTCCAGAAGTTGAAGAAGAAAATTTCCTCCACCAACTGCTTGAGGGTACCCCGCCCTAAGGGCGAGATAATACTCGTCACCTGCGTCTGGTACCTCTTGGTCACTGGAATTGGAAGTGAAATCAAGCACGATCCAACTACACTACCTACGACCAGGAACTCCTGGCTCAGATGCTCGTGCTTTCTTCTGCAAGCCATGCCCGACCACACCCCCAAGGCGCAGACCTCCTGGGGTTCCTGAAGCAAGCTCTCTGCAGAGCGGACCAGCCCGACCCGGCACCGATCCTAGACCCGGAGGGGAACAAATATCACGCCCACTGGCAACAGGCGGTGCCCCTGTACCACAAGACGTCGTTCACGGTGCATGCCCACCCCGACCTAGGAGTGGATGGTTGCCTCGGAGCATACGAGTGCGTGGGGCCCGGATGGCAGCTAAACGTGGTAGTCACGCACATCGCATTCGGGGAGCAGACCAAGGAGTTCCTGGAAACCCTGAGCCTGGCGTACCGCTGCCTCTCCCTCCTGGCACCCACCATCATCGTAGGCGACCTAAACGCCGCCCCCACCGACGACGACTGCAGCGGCCCACCCAAAGCCACCGACATAGCTGTCCAGGACGCCATGCACCAACTGGGCCTCACTGACCTCACGGCAAGATTCACCAGCACAGCCTCCCATTACCCCCACCAAGCCGGCACCCACCCCTCCTACATCGACAGGTGCTACGGGGACCCAACCACGGTGCGCGTTCACGAGGCAGCCTACGGGAACCTCCCGCCCACAGGCACGGGCCACCGACCCCTCTACATCGACCTCATCATCCCCAACCTAGCCCCACCCGCGGCCACCCTGCCAGACGACACCCTCCCACTGACACTGCAGTTCCCGGCCGAGGACGAGCACAGCGCCTGGCACAGGTATAACAGGGCCCTACACGCCATTATGCGCCGCCCAGATGCGCCAACACCCACCACTGCCATGCGCCGGGCGGCACAAGCATGCATCATGGAGCGCGACACCAGCCACACGGGAGCACCACCGGACTTCACCCTCCAACAGATCGTCCATGACATCTGGACCACAAAGGAGGAACCCGCCACCCTGCTACGCCCCAGCACACCGGAGGCACGAGACTGGGACGCTCACCTCCTTGCGCTCCTCACCACCCGCAGCCACCAGCTCCAGAAATGGCACGCCCACCACATAGCGGCCGCAGCCCAGGAACGCGAAAGATACGGCAGAAACGACACGCCGTACAAGTCCCTGTGGTACGTCAGCCGCATACTGGAGGACACGGGGCGCCGTACCATCCACGCGGTGCGCACCCCCGAGGGGGGCCTCACCAACGACCAACGCGATTGCTTCGTGGTCCAGGGGAAGAAGCAGGAGACCAACACCGGCAGCAAGCCTAAGATGCCGGATCATTACAGGTGTACTATCACCTGTGCCTTTTGTGGGAAGCGCAAGCACTATGAGGATGAGTGCTACGATAAGCAATGCCCGTCGGCGAGGCTCAAGGGCGAGGATCCTGGCAAGGGCTCTGGCAAGCGCGTTGGCAAGGACAAGAAGGCCTCTGGCAAAGGCAAGTCGAAAGGCCGTGGGAAAGGCCAAGACAAGAGCCAAGATGGACGAGGAGGAGTCGCTGACCGCCAGCAAGAGAAGGATAACAAGAACCAGGACATATCCGGAGGCAACCCCAACCCTAATGCAGAGGGGAACTCCGAGCCATCTGTAGGACAGTCTGGTTCCGGGCCGACCACACGCTCGCAGATTCAGGGCCCCAAGAGCAAGGGGCCAGGCCAGGACATGAAGGTGGTGGCGGTGGCCAAGCTAAGAAGAGAACCAGCTTCATGCGGTTTGAGATTTGAGGTTTGATTTTGCGGGTACTAGACGCCTTTCGGCCCCGGGGGGCCACCTGGTCGGGCCAGGTGATATCCTCCCAACCGGGTCCTAGATGGGGGCCCTCCAAGACGCACCTCCTGCCTGGTGGCGGAGTCCCCCGGGTTCAGAGGGCTCGGAGCCCCGTCCCTCCCCGGCTTCCCCTTTTCGCCACTCCCCGGTCAGTGCGTCAATTCGCAGCCGTGGCTGCGAACGCTTACCCACCGCGTCGCCCCCCTAATGCTTGGTCGGTCGGGGTGCTGGCGCTGCCGGGCCCGTGCTACTGGCTTGTCGCCAGTGGGACCCCTGTGGGCTGGCACGGAGGCTGCCTAGCCCTGGGGCTGGTGCTTGGCGCTATGCGCCGCTACTGCCTTGGCAGGTGCAGTGCCCTGGTTGTGTGTGTGTGGCGCTCGCGGCCAGTTCGTGGGGGGTTGGGGCCGGTGCCGGGTGTTGTGCCTTCCCTGTTTCCCCCTGCCCGCTGTCTGTGGCAGGCCGTCCCGTCTGGGTGTCCCTTATCCTCGCTCGCTGGTACGCCATTCCATGCGGTCTGTGCCTTCCGCGGGTTTGATCCGGTTGCCCTTCCGGTTTCCCTCGCGTGTCCATTGTGTGTGTGTGCGCTCGCACTTTCGCGGCGCCCCCCCCCCCCCCCCGGGTTTGTGTGGCGCGCGCACCTCGCGCGGTCCCGGTGCTGGGCGCTGGTGGGGCCGTTCCACTCCGTCTGTGCCCCTCCGCGTGTCCGGCCTCAGTCCCGTGCTCCGTTTGGCTTGCTTGGGGGGGGGCGGCCCGGTCCCGTTTCCCCCTTCCTGGCTTGGGGCTGCGCGCTCCCTGTGGGGTGGGTGCGGGCATGGGGACCGATCAGCAACCCCACCGCGCGCGCTCCTGCGAGCTGGCCTTGCACGCTGGCTTCGCGCGCTGTAAGGGCGGCACCAAGGCGCCCAGGGGGGGCGCCTCTTGCCTGGGTGCGGGGTCCCCGGGGTCAGGCGCTCTCCCATCCCCGACCACTTGTCCTTTCGGGCGTGCGGCCGGGGCCCACTACCCACTGGCTGTGGGTGCGGGGATTGCAGGCGCGGGGGCCCGTCACCAACCCCACAGCGCGCGCTCTTGCGAGCTGGCTTTACGCGCTGTGGGGGCGGTATGAAGATTCCCAGGGGGGGGCACCTCTTGCCTGGGTGGGGGGCGTCCGGGGTCCGGCGCTCTCCCACCCCCGACCACTCGTCCTTTCGGGCTTGCGGCCGGGGCCCACTACCCTGTGGCTGTGGTGCGGGCGGTGCGGACGTGGGGACCCGTCAACAACCCCACAGCGCGCGCTCTTGCGAGCTGGCTTTGCGCGCTGTGGGGGCGGCATGAGGGTGCCCCGGGGGGGCGCCTCCTGCCTGGGTGTGGGGCGTCCGGGGTCGGGCGATCTCCCACCCCCGACCAGTCGTCCTCTCGGGCGTGCGGCCGGGGCCCACTACCCACTGGCTCTGGGTGCGGGGGATGCGGGCATGGGGACCCGTCACCAACCCCACAGCGCGCGCTCTTGCGAGCTGGCTTTGCGCGCTCTGGGGGCGGCATGAGGGTGCCCGGGGGGGGGCGCCTCCTGCCTGGGTGTGGGGCGTCCGGGGTCGGGTACTCTCCCACCCACGACCACTCGTCCTTTGTGGCATGCGGCCGGGGCCCAATACCAACTGGCTGCGGGTGCGGGGGGTGCGGGCGTTGGGACCAGTCACCAACCCCACAGCGCGCACTCTTGCAAGCTGGCTTTGTGTGTTGTGGGGGCGGCATGAAGGTGCTCGGGGGGGGGCGCCTCTTGCCTGGGTGTGGGGCGTCCGGGGACGGGCGCTCTCCCATCCCCGACCTCTCGTCCGTTCGGGCGTGCGGCCGGGGCCCACTACCGACTGGCTGTGGATGCGAGGGGTGCGGGCGTGGGGACCCGTCACCAACCTGAGAGCATGCATCATGGAGCGCGACACCAGCCACGCGGGACCACCACCAGACATCACCCTCCAGCAGATTGTCCATGACATCTGGACCACGAAAGAGGGACTCGCCACCCTGCTACGCCCCAGCACACAGGAGGCACGAGACTGGGACGCCCACCTCCTTGCGCTCCTCACCACCCGCCGCCACCAGCTCCAGGAATGGCACGCCCACTGCATAGCGGCCGCAGCCCAGGAACACGAAAGATACAGCAGAAACGACACGGCGTACAAGTCCCTGCGGTACGTCAGCCGCATACTGGAGGACACGGGGCGCCGTACCTTCCACGCGGTGCGCACCCCCGAGGGGGGCCTCACCAACGGCCCGCGCGATCGCTTCGTGGTGTATGGGAAGAAGCAGGAGACCAACACCGGCAGCAAGCCTAAGATGCCGGATCATTACAGGTGTACTATCACCTGTTCTTTTTTTTTTGTAACACAAGTCCTGAGTCCAACACAAGAAGTCCAAACTAGGAAGGGCCAGCCCAATATACGCACATCACCCTCATCCCACGGGGGTCAGGGGTCAGGGCAGTTAGGTGGCCTGTGGACAAAGTTGGTGGGTCAGGGATCTGCAGAGTAATGAGCTAATAAACAAAGGCAGTGTCATGCGGGTGATCGCCCCAACTCATGTCTCGTGGATCATGCAGTCAAACGGGGGTACCATGCACGTGGGTAGTCACTGAGCTAAAGTCCCATATGGCTGAGGTGGAGAAAGGGGGGCTGGGGCAGTAGCCTACAGGGGCATCACTTGAAGTCAGGTGGGGCCGACAGTGTTCACAGGATCATCAGGGGCCTGGCTGGGAACTCAGTGTGACACAGAGGAGCAGGCAACTGCAAGACATAAAATATAGGGATGAAACATAAATCACAGGGAAAATGTTTACATCAACAGGCAAAATCTGCAGGGGGAGGGGCAAGGGAAAGGCCAGCCAGTTGGGTGTGATATGCACTGATGTGCGCGTTTTGAAGGGCACGAAGAGAAGCCAAGCAGAGAAATGCTGTGGAGTACTCAGACAGTGCTGCCGGTTGATCGAGCCTGTGTGCGCCCTGATGGCACATGCGTGCATGGACCCATTAGTTTGAGACGGTGGCATGCTGTCGATGGTCGATGGACACTTGAACCGATGCGTTGGTGCGTGGGCCTGCAAACGTGAGCAGGGGGGTATGTGAACCAGGGGGGGGGGGGGTGGTGCTGGTCGAGGAAAGAGCGATGTTTGGGGGTAGAGGGTTCAGCATACAGGAGTACGGCCACTCCGGTCGGGCGCGGGGACGGGGTTCAGAACAGCTGCATGGAGGCGTTCCACTGGGTGGGGTCGAAAACATTCGGGTGCCGCGTTTGGGGGGGGGGGGGGGGGGGCACTATGACAGAGCTGAGGTGACTGAGTCCAAGACAGAGCGTTCGAATCGGCCTACCTGTCTTCTTGCTGCTGAGAGTCCACCCTGTGTGGTACGCATATACTTGTAGAGGCTGTGGGGGACGGTTAGACGGCCCACGATGCGTAGGTCACGACGGAGCGCTGTAGCTCTCCAGCGAGCGAAAGATTCAGGGTGGGGCCAGGAGTCTAGCCAAGCCTTAACCAAAGGATGATCCCGGCTGCAGAAAGCAAGTACACCATGAACGCTAGAGTTATGGTGGCTATGGCAAATGGGGCAGCATACAACAGGGGTTTCATCCCTCCAGAATGTCGTGTAGTGCTGGTAGCCCATTCTGGATTGGAGTCCAAAGAGCCACTTGTGCCATGCCAGTTGGCGAAATTTCAGCGGACGCCAGGACACCGGATGGAAGTGTTCGTGGCTGTGGGTGGGTATAAGGTCGTGTGTGCAAACCTTATGGGGGGTTGCCATCAGTTCACCGTGCCTGACAACGTCCCAGGGGGATGACGAGGTTTTGGGGGGGAGGAAGGGGCAAAGTGGTACCCAATTTGGCACAGTGATCAGAGGCCTCATTGTGTGCAATGCCGGCATGCCCTTCAACCCAGCAAAGACTTTGTTTCTTTTGATTGCAGTGACTGGCGCACTGCTGTGACCCACCTTGCTTGCCGAATGGGTCTTTTGAAGCCGACTGCAGAGGCAATGGCGCCTTGACAGTCAAGGTGTAGCTGTTCACCTTCCGGGGAGAACTGGGAGCCCAAGAGGATGCCGACCAGCTCAGCCTTGTAAGAGTTGGGGACACCTGGCACTCTGCACACTACTATCCTACCATCTCTGAGCAGGGCCGAGGCGCCGGACGCAGGGAGTTGCCCCAGTTTACTGCCATCCGTGTAGGTTCCATCAGCAGAGTATGGTGACGGGAGAACGTAAGCGGACAAACCAGCTACACTCACAATTTGAGTGGCAGATCTTATGGTCTTCTGGACTTCCCATGTGACAGGTGGTCATGGGGTGGGGGCCAATCATGTGCAGGGCGGTAGCGAATGGCATCCATGGCGACATCGGCCTGCGGGGGTGTGTGTTGTACTGTGGTAGGTACTCGTTGCGATGAAGGGTGTCCAGGAGCCGGGTGGGGTACAGTACAGGGAGGTAGCCTAGTCCGAGGCCATGACTGCGGTGGGTGTACAGAGTCTTGCGAGCCACAAGGAGGGGCAGCCCTGCTACTCCAAAAAGAAATTTCTCAACAGTGGAGGACAGGTCCTGCATTTGGCTTGAGGTGAGTGGCAGGCACTCTATGCGATACAACAACCGGGGCAGAACTAAGGTATTAACTAAGAGAGCTCTGTCAAGGACCTGGATGGGCTGTTGGTGGAGTTTGTTCAGCTGGGCCTGCAACTCTTCTTTGATTACTTTAAAGGCAGCAGGGACAGAAAAGTATGCTGGTATGGGGTGACCCAAATGCATGAATCATGCAGATCGTGCAAATGTATGGGTTACCTGTGACGACCAATCCGGCAGTTCATCTGCAGGTACCGAACTCCACAAGTCCCCAGGCATAGCCTGAACAGGAGTAGGCGGGTGGAAGTATTTAGGTAGGGCAAGAGGGGCGGGGGGGGGGGGACTGAGGGGTAGCATTTCACTTTTAATGACGTTTGTCTGGCAAGCGATGAGGTTCAGGGCGCGTTGCACGGCGCGAGCAGTAGACTGGCTGTGTCCTTTGGGTGTGGGGGTAGCAATATCATCAACATAAGCAGAGAAAGATACGCCCAGTGTCTGCAGGTACCTCAGGGGGATCTCAAAAACAATCACAGGAGACCAACACCGGCAGCAATCCTAAGATGCCGGATCATTACAGGTGTACTATCACCTGTGCTTTTTGTGGGAAGCGCAAGCACTTTGAGGATGAGTGCTACCATAAGCAATGCCTGTCGGCGAGGCTCAATGGCGAGGATCCTGGCAAGGGCTCTGGCGAGCGCGGTGGCAAGGACAAGTACGACTCTGGCATAGGCAAGTCGAAAGGCCGTGGGAAAGGCCAAGACAAGAGCCAGGATGGACGAGGAGGATGCTCTGACCGCCAGCAAGAGAAAGATAACAGGAACCAGGACATATCCGGAGGCAACCCCAACCCTAATGCAGAGGGGAACTCCGAGCCATCTGTAGGACAGTCTGGTTCAGGGCCGACCACACGCTCGCAGACTCAGGGCCAACAAGAGCACGGGGCCAGACCAGGACATGAAGGTGGTGACGGTGGCCAAGCTAAGAAGAGAACCAGCTTCATGCGGATGGCCCGGAATTTGCGGAACAAGGGGTTCGAGGTGACATGTCCCGCTGAGTTCTGATGGGGACGCTCTGTTGGGGCCCTGGACTTGGTGTTCTGGGTACGTATCTGACTTGGGGGACGTGAATACCTGGGGGTACTGTATACCGGAGCCACTATATCTATAGTGGCTGAGAAAATTTTACCTCGTGGGACTTTGACGAACACCATGCCTACTGCGCCAATCCGGATCGGGGATGGACATGTGGTGCACAGCTGCGGGGACTGTGAAGTTGAGGTGCCTATGGCCTCCCCAACTCTGTCCCATCGGTTCTCTGTGATGGACACTGAGGCCTTCGACTTTGTACAGGGTACCGACTTCTTCGTACAGCACACCAAGATACAGTCCCTAACGCTTGCCAGCCCCCTACCTCCTCTACGTGGACCATGGTGATGGCAGGGAGTTCTGCCACTAGAGCAGTCGGAATACACCTCGACCTACCTGAGGTTATCAAAGGAGGAGCTTTCAAACATGATGGCGGCCTCCGAAACTGAGGACTATCAGCTACTGGGGGAAGTCCTGGACCAAGGTCTGAAGGAGTTGGGTTACTCCAGAGAAGACCTGAGCGTGGAGTTGTTCGCCAGTGACAAGCAACATGTCTTGGACCTCTACTGCAGCAAGGGGAAAAACTGCTGCAACAAATTTTGCTGGCCCTCTTTCGGGATGGCCTACGGGAACCCCAGGTTCAGTGAACTGGGGAAGGGTCTTGACCGACGCCGTCATCCAGGCAGTCCTGGACAGCTTCCAGGCACAACACGGGGAGGCCCTCCCCGAGCTCAACCCCCACACCAGAAGCACCATCCGCGATTATGTGCCCAGGGTCTTCAACCCGGAACAGCGGCGCGCCATCGAACACGACTCCTTCAGCATCTCAGAACTGCAACGCGCCCTGCAGCGCCTGAAAAAGGTGTTCGTGCCCGGCGTCGACAGTTTACCGGCCGAAGCGTACCAACGCCTCACCCTGCCCGTCAAACGCTGCCTGGCAGCCCGCCTGTGGGACATCGTCACGGGCGTCACGCCCATCCCCCCTGAGTGGGCCAACCTGGTCCACCCCCTCTACAAGAAGGGGGAGTGGGCGCAGCCGGGGAACTGGCGGCCCATAGTCTGCGCCACCACCGAAGTCAAGCTGGTGTGGACGTTAATCCTGGGCCGCATCGCGCCAGCAGTCTTCGCCCACGTGCCCGCCAGCATGTGGGGAGCCATGGCCGGCAGGTCCCCCCACAAGGCCATCTTCTTCCAGGACACCGCACTGGACATGAACCCCTACGAGATGATTGTCGCCTCCCTCGATGTCCAAGGCGCGTTCCCCCACGCCTCATACCGGCTCCTCATGGAGGTATGGGATGGCATGGGCCTCCCATTCCTATCCTTCATGACCGGGTACATCCAGACCCGGCTCTACGCCGTCATCACAGCCGCAGTTCTCACCCCCTAGACCTGCACAGACAGCGGGCTCCCCCAGGGTGGCGCCGAGGGCCCCTTCCTCTACCTCCTCGTCACCCTACCACTAGTATTCGAGCTAGCACGGGTATACCCGGGGTACGCCCCATACCCGCTACGGTCCCCCTTCATCAACTTCGCGGAGAACAACCTCCTAAACACAGCCACCCGCCACCGTGACCCTGAGAACGCAGGGCTACCAACGACCACCGAGCAACCGTCCGCCATTCTCCAACTCACCACAACCTACCTGGACGCCGACCAGCTCCTAGTGCACCCCCGCAAATCGGTCGGGCTAGCTGACGCCAGGACCCCCACCCCCCACATCCGGAGAGGCGAACCCCTACACCTGGAGGAGACTGCAGTCCACCTGGGAGTCACACAGGCCATGCGACAACACCACATCACACTCCCAAGGAAGCTGGAAGGGCGCTTCGCCCGGCTACCCCAAAATTGCCAGGGGGGACCTCCCGTCTACGCAGGGCCTGGCATACTTCATTGAAGCGGTGCTCAACGCGGCCATCAGGTACCAAGCCCTGCACCTCCCGCACCCCCAAGACGCCCTACGCCACGCTCGACAGCAAGT
The DNA here is from genome assembly GCA_964036045.1 of Eutreptiella sp. 'Long Island Sound 2002'. Taxonomy (NCBI): domain Eukaryota; phylum Euglenozoa; class Euglenophyceae; order Eutreptiales; family Eutreptiaceae; genus Eutreptiella; species Eutreptiella sp. 'Long Island Sound 2002'. Next base: position 131,468,052 of record OZ038380.1, on the reverse strand, counting down.
GACGAAGGCATGGGTGCAACACGGAGGCTGGCCCACGTCTTTCCCCAAGGAGGCCATGATGGCTCACTTGCGCTACTACAGAGACAATACAGGCGCCCTGGTCGACATGGCCTATGCCAAACACGCAGCGCACCTCCTACACAGGGTGACACACAACCACCAGCCCAGGTTTGCGATGCGGCAGCCATACGCATCAAAAAAAGGGCAAATGGCCCGCAACACCTGCCCCCGGTGGATACTGGGGCAACACGGCGTCTCCACCTCCGTGGGCACTGGCATCTGGGCCCAGCTGCAACTCCTCCTAGCACACCAGACGCAAGCCATCCTGACAAACCACCACTGCGATCAACAGGGGCCACTCGTGGCCACGCACAACGACATCCACCGACACCCGGCAGGCGAGGTGGACACCCTGCACCTCGTGGGGGCCAACATCACCATAGTGTATATCACCCCAACACAGATGAAGACCATGGCCCAGTGCGACGCCCACAATGCCCCGTTTACTTGCGACGCACAATGGCCAGCATGCCGCGTCTTCCAAGCGTACCTCCGCGCATGTGCTACAAAGGCAGGGCGCGACATGCCGGGGCCCAAGGACATCGACAAGGCATACGAGGCCTTCCAGCGCCAGCACCCCCGGCCTCGCCCGAGTGAGCATGAGACCCCCAACGACTGCAGCACGACACAGGAGGAGCCCACCCCGTCAGCTGAAGGCTGGACACCACCCACCATCCTGCTACTAGCACCAAACAGCCACAAACACGCTACCCGCACTGTCCAGCGACACCATGCCCCCTGGTCCATCCCCAAACACAAAGCACCGGAGACTGATGTACCACCAGTCAGACAGCGTGACGAGGGCATATGACGCACGTGCTGGCACTGCGGCCCGGCAGCCCTCGAATCTCCGTGGCCCCTGCTGCACCTCATCTTCACCCACTACCACACCCCCACCGCCGCCGCTACCGCCAACCAGCAGGCATGGCTCTCCCCCTGGTTTCACACGGTACCCCCAGACCACCCGGCACACGTAGCCTGGACCTGAACACCCACGGCGACATGGACGTTCACCAACGAGCGGGCAGACCGAGAGAGCGTGGCCATAGAGTACGACCGCTGCAACCCACACCGCGCAGGACCTCAGGAGGCACCCATGCGCCCCCTACAGCACAAATGCCCCACCCTCCGCGGCGACAAAGAGGACAAGGAGCGGCGACAGACCATCACGTGCCAGAAGTTCCCCCCCAATACGGGATACCTCTTCCACCTGATGTACGCGTATTGACCTGTTCCCGTGGGGGGCCTGGCCACGGGACGCTGCAGTGGACATGCACAAGCAAGCACGCAGGCAAAGCACTGCGCTCACAGGGGAATCATTACGCTCGTGTCATGTGACAAAGCGTTTCAGGATCCTTGCCACTCTGAAACAAGGGAACAAAAGTATGTACAGCAACACATCAGGATATGTACACATGGGGTTGAGACTGGACCCGGGTAAGGGCATCACAAGACAATAGATACTCAGTCCCAACTCATATCCCAATCCCAGGTCCGACCCTCCCAGTGGCTGGTAGGGGCGGGGGCTCAAACACAACCCATGCCCTGCTCAGTCCGGATCCTGAAACCCTGCCGATAGGGGAGGTGTCGGGCCCAGCCACAGGCGAGTTCCTGAGAGCCCAGTGGCTCCAAGGTGAACCGACAGTAGCTCCTCATGCTCCCGCAACGGCAGGTCCAAACTCCACTCTGAGAAAGAGATATGGCCCCGCCATTATCCCCTAGGAGTTGGTAGCTGAAAATGGGCTGTTTCAGCCCAAACTGATATTAGCTCCAAAAGCTCCAAAATTGACCCCTGGGTTGGACCCGCCAGAGGTGAAGACGAGGCAACTGACCCTATGCTCGTTGAGTACAAACTCTGTGGAGCCCTCACTGAACCTGGTTCCCTCTGAGGTCCCGGCGTCAGGGCACGACGGGTTCGTCAAGTGGGGTCGTGATGCCAAAATCACCAAAAATGGCGTCATTCCCACGCGTGGCTCGCCCGGCCAGAGCAAGGCCAATGGCTCACAGGATAGGAGGCAGGACCTGCAACACATATCTGAGTGTACAACGTGAAATTAGGTCCGGGCTCGTTGTGGGCATAGAGATATGGGGCCGCCAATTGACCACACGGGGCGGTGAAATTGGGGTCCTTAAAGGGGGTCATTTTGGCTGCTCAAAATGAGCCGAAATCTGGGGTATCCCCAATGGTATATCTCCACGCCGGCTTGGAGATCGGATCTGCCATTCCATATGCGATCGGCTCTGAGTCGGACAACGACTCCCATGCACTTGGCTCTCAAAGAAATTCTCATGCCACTTGGCGTGGTGACAAGCCAGATTGGGTCCACAATGGCCAAAATGACAAAATTGTCCACACTCACTTTGGGCTAGAGCCTTAACGAAGGTTGCTCTGCTTCGCCCACGTGGTGTGAGAACCATGGTGACCAATATCCATAACACCCATGTCATATATGGTCCATTGGTCCATGCGTCTGGCGTGCACGAGGCGGCTGAACATGGTGCACGGCGGGCAGAAAATGTGGAAAATTGCTCAAAATGCCCGAAAATGCGCACACTCATGGGTGGGGCAAATGAGGCACATGCCCGACTTGGACCGGAGTGTGCCATAGGATTGGTATCAAATTACATGCGTCCAACATATCGTTTGAGCGTCGCCCAAACCCCTCCGGTTTTTGGAATGGCAGGGTCGCCAAGTGAGCCCATGATTTGGGATCGTCCCAAATCGCCAACATGGCGGCCACGGTATGCCAAGCCCAAGAGGAGTCTCCCGTCGGGGCCAAGATATGTTGGGCCCCGAAGTATGTACCCTCACTACATACTCAACTCATGATGTCAATTGGGCACTACGTCGAGATACACGGTCGCCACTTGACATCATGAAGGGCAAGAAAGAGCAAAATTGGCAAAAAAACACGCAAAAGTGCCTTGAAAAGTTGACAGATATATTATAATACCTTCGGCATGGATTGAGTAATCGACCAATCCCTCTAAACACAATGACTCGACACCAATGACCTTCCATTCCACATATGTGCTCCACTTGGGGCGCTTTGGAAGGCCGCGCGCGCTGCCTCCCAGGTGGGCACATGCAAATATGGGATATTGCAAAAAAAACACACCTTGCTCCCAACGCATCGCTTCGGGAGCGCTCCACAAGCGTCCCTTCACGAAAGTTAGGCTTGCGAGTGTTGGTTCGGAGTACAATTAAGGGCTTCGTGCGATATGGGGTCCATTGGCGGGTTAGTCTTGGAATGGTGCACCTGCCAAATGGGCACGTGATATGACACCAAATATGGCATACAACCCTACCCTCGCCTTCTACACCCAACCTAGTGGCCTAGAATCAAAGTATGCCTATATTCTAGAGTAACCTTGGTCCCTTAACACGCATGCAAGTGCTTTGGTCCAAAATCGACCTCCTTTCGGAAAGCCGAATTTTAGCATGCACGCAAAATATATTGCCAATATATATATGGAGATCATATATGTGCTATCAGGGGAAGACAAGTGATATGCCTGGGATGTAGAGGCAAGCAAAGAGGGAGAAAACGCCAACTCAACATACCTCTACACGTACTTGGACGCCAAGTACGTGAAAAAGCGCACTTCTTGGAGAACACTCAAAATAAATAACCCTTTGGGCCTATGGAGTTGGGATCCTTTGGCCTCATCCTCGAACTATGGGGGGCAAAACCTCATACACAGTGCCTATGAGGCACGTTAGTTCGTCCTTGGGCGCTTGAACGCTCGTAACCCTTGTTATTTCACTTGGGGGTTCAAAGCGCCTTCTGCCCCCCAGATTTTCTGGGAAATATCTGGGACGCGATGCATTATATCAAGGAAAAAATTGCGGATCACTCGAAGAGTGTTTCAGTAGTGATTTTCCAAAAGATCTTATTACAGAATCATCTAATGCAGTGCACGGAACGGGCGACGTCTGGCGGCGATTTCACGACAATTAGAAATCGCGGTAGAAATCGGGTATTTCACCGATTTCTAGCCGCAATTCGACCAAGACAGTAAAATTATGGTAATTCCACATCGATTTAATGGTTAGAAATCGGATTCGAGATTTCGCGGGTTAGAGAACAGGGATATCCCGCTGACAGCTGGTGTCACCGGCTTCCGCATGGGTGTGACGGCTCACAGGCCTCCGGGCCATGGGCCATAGGTTCTGGGTACCGCTTCACCCCCCTCCTTAGAGCCAACATTGGTGGGGGGCTCGATAACACCAAAGCATGGCAGCGGGTACCCAGGACCATCCCCTGAAGGGGGGGGGGGTCACATCCCCACTTCAGGTCAATTTGTGGGTTAGGCTGCCCAGTACAATCCCACAGTAAGACAAGTACGGTGCTGTAGCTGTTAGTAACTGCAAGTATAGTATCAAGTTTCAAGTCCCGGGTCCAGGCGGCAATTGGTCGGCATCCAAAGGACCCGTTAACCCATACCAGGCGCACCGGGTGCCGGCTGCGACGGTCACCACCACCGTGGCAGTGGCATACACGGCCAACATACGCGTCACACGACGACCGAGGTGGTCCCACAGGCCGAAAGCGACCACAAAGATCCATCAGGCTACCCCAGGCTTCCCAAGGCCGCAATGTCTGGGGGAGAGTCCCCACGGGTCCTTCCTTGGGCGCACCATGTCCATATTCACGACGCGAGTCCAGAGTGGTAAAGTCGAACGAGCTCCTCCATAAGGGATCGGGCATTAGGGCCGTCTTTTCCCTCGCCCCATTACCAAGAAGGCCATGCATGAGGGAGTCCTCATGGAGTCTGGGCGGAGGCGTCGACTCCTCAAACCACCAGTTTTTCCAGGCGGACTGACCGAGGTCAGGACACCTGAGGTCGCCACCCGACTGCAAGTGCATCTGCGAGTTGGTAGGCTCACACTGGGACTGACAGTGGAGGACCGCTGGGAGTGTAGCCAGGCAACTGGGCTCCCCGCCTGGCGCCGTCAGGATCTCATCACATCACAGCCACTAGGGCACACGGTTGCACGGGCACTCAAACAGAAGAATCTGTACTTAGGTACTGGTCCAGGCTGGACCTTATGTAAGAGCATGTAGACGGCGACTCAGGGCGCCTTCGTATTCCGATCCGTGTCCCTTCGGGGGGAAAAACAGTCCATATCTCGGTGATGGACTGACAACACTTAACTTACAGATGCGAATATCCTAGGGAACAGAAAAATAAGCAATAAGCGGGGTAAATAGGCGTGTAAACACACTCTGGATAGAGCCCCAAACCACGCCCCGGTTAGGATAAGGCATATGCAGGAGGGTGGACAGGAGAACGCCTGAGGTCAGGCCATATATAGTCTGCAGATACACATAGACTGGTCCGGATCCCGCAAGTGTCATGGGACCAGACCACACACCAAAAAAAGATCGCAATGCCGATGACAGCGGCATCCGTTGCGCAACGTCGTATATGGGCTTCAAGGCCCTAAGAGCTCAGGAAATGTCAAGGTCAGTTGTCCTGCCTGGTTTCCCAAGGATTCAGCAGGCGGGGAGTGATGAATAGAAGTGGAAGAGAGGGGCCATCCTCTTCTGGATTCAGCAGGGGGGGATATATGGCCACTCTGATGGCAGGTCACCAGAAGATGGAAGAGAGCAAGCAAGTGAGGGACGATCCGTCGACCTAACAAGCGCTCAAACTGCATCAGGGGAGAGCTCAGGGCGGTGATCAGGCGCCCCTGGCTGCAATCGCCCAGGTGAGTGCTGCCAAGTCCGAGACCTGGATCTTGGTCTTGTGCTTGCGTATGTAGTCCATGAAGGGAGTATTGACCCGCGGCACGAACGAGGAGACGGGTTCCCAGGTGTTGTGGGACGGCCCATAGCCTCGCCAACGAACCTTGAACTCCAGGCTTCCGGGTGCCGAAGCGTTCGGACGCTGGACCAGGATCTTCTCGACGGTATAGTCGTCCTGCTCAGCATAGTCGTGGTCCGAATCAGCCTCATGTGCGGCATAGTCCAGGGACACATGTCGGCCACGGAGGTCGGGTTCCTGCACACGGAGTTGACTCTCGTGGCGCTCCCAGAACTGTCCGTGACCCACCTTGATGCGGTAGGTGTCCTCACCAATCCTGCAGACCACCTCTCCGGGTGTGAACCAGGTTTTGGTGCGGTGGGTGTCCATAGGGCGGGGTCCGATCACCCACACCGGGTCTCCCACCCTGAACCTCTGCGCTGTCGAGCTCGGGGCGGACTTTTGACGCTCAGCATGCTCCTTCTCGAGCTGCTGGCGGATGTCCTGCGCCGTTGCCTCTTGCCGCGCAAAGAATTCCTTGGCGTCCATGGCCATACCATCACCAGACAAGGGAAGTCCCCGACCAAGGGGGTCCCTGCCGAACAGAATCTGGTCAGGGGACAAACCACCCGGAGTGGGGGTGTCATGATGGGCCTTCAGAGCGGGCCACATCTCCTCAAACCAGTTCCGACGTGGATTGGTAATGTGAATCTTGCGCAGCTTCTCGAACAGCTGCCTTCCAGCCACTTCAGCCCGGCCATTGCACCGGCTGAGATAGGCGACACTCTTGGCATGACGTATTCCCATGAGGGAACACATGGCCTTGAACCAGCCACCAGTAAACTGGGGCCCTCGGTCACTGCAAATGGTGCAGGGGAGGTCAAAGACGGTCAGCCAATGACGAATCATCATGACTGCCACTTCCTTGGCAAGCAACCCCTTTTTGCGTGCCGGAACGGCTACTACGTAGCCGCTGTGGCGATCCACACAAAGTACCACACAGTCAAAGGTCTCCTTGGCAATGTGAACTTCGGGCATGGAGAAGACGTCCATGGCCACGCTCTCCATGGGCTGGTCAGGAACCAGAGTCCATTGGGTTTCCCACTGACGTTCTGGTTGTTTGGAATGCAGGCCTGACAGACCGAGCAACCCTTTCTGACCTTCTTGATAGCGGTGTAGAGACTAATCTGGTCGATTTCGAACCGGCGCTGCATGTCCAGGGCTTGCTTCTTGACCCCTGGGTGCATCATGTGGTGGTGCCAAGCCTCACATAGCTCGAGCACTCAGGACTCCCAGACCAGCAGCTTACCATTCCGGTAGAGCTTGCCATCTTCCTCAATCAGCCCCTTTGGCCACTTCTGCCCGTCATCAGGGTCGGTCACAGCCCTATATTCGGCCTGAAAGGCCTCAGACTTGGCGTAGTCGTCAGTCCTGTCGTCCTGGAGGCAAGATTCAGGGAAGAGGTGCTTGTCGGACTCAGCTCCCGCAGGGGCGAGTACTCTGACCGCTCTGCCCATCCTCGTTCCAAGGGGGGCATCCGCAGCCATTACGACGAAGCATTTAACACCCTCCTCCTCCATCAGGCGCTACTTTTCTATGATCCTCTTGGCTTCAGCGGTCTCAGCCTCATCGCCATGGGCAGACACGTCTGTCATGCCCTTGCTGGCGGGATAGGCTCACCTACTGAGACAGTCCGCCACGGTGTTGTCCTTGCCAGGAACATACACAACCGTGAGGTCGAACTTGGCCAAGGTCTCATGCCATCTTGCCCGTTGGGAGGCGGGACCAGAGGGGGTGTCCACGTGCTCCTTGTGCCACGACTGCAGACTCTGATGGTTGGTGCAGACGGTGACGGGATGGAGGGCTATGTACCCAGCTCATTTCCTGAGAGCCATGACGATGGCATACGCCTCCTTTTCTCGGGGTGTCCGCAGGCGGTACCTGAACCGTTTGAAGAGATATCTCTCCGCATCTGCGGGATCCATGTCTTCAGCGACGGTCACCCCCCAATCGTCCAGCTTCTCCAAGAAGCGGTCGAGGTTGAGGGGGTTGCCATCGTACATGGGGGGCTTGATGTCCTTCAGGTCTTCCCACACGGCGGCATCCGCGGCCTTAGAGACCATGAACGCCGGCCGCGAGGTCGACCGAGGTTCCCATCGGCGTCCCCCACAAACTCCTACGGCTGCCACTTCCATCTCCTCCACGGAATCCGTGTGGCTACGCCGTGGTTCTTCCATGTACGCTGAGCCTAGATGTTCACGCCGTACTCCTTCGAAGTATGCCTCTTCATCACGGCGCCGGCGGCTGCGTCCAGCGGCCTCCCGTCGTACACCACGCGGCGGGGTAATGCCGAACTCCTCCAGGTCCTCCTCGCCTCCGCCGACATCCCACTCCACGTCTCCTGCAGGGACCTCATCCCTGAGTCCACCATAACGCCAGCCAGCCATTGGGATTGGATCCAGGGCTGGTGCGGGGCGTTGGGGGCGTACCGGTGTCCGCGGTGGAGCACGGCGGTTGTGGTACTCTGCCCTGAGCCACTCATCACGCCACTCCTCACTGCCACTGCCGGGCGGCACGCGCTCGTTACGGCGGCCCCCGCTGTGGTGAGAGGGGGCGCTGAGAGAGGGGGCACTGGCGCTGGGGCGACTCCTGGGGGCTCTGCCGGGGGCGTGGGGTCTGCCTGGACCTGGTCCAGGTCCCCAGCCGTCTTCCGACGAGCCAGACTCCAGGGGTGGGTGGTCGCTGCTGACGCTCCCACGGCCTTCCAGCTCGTCCAACCTCTGCTGCAGGCCGTTGATGACCTTGCTCAGCAGCCTGGTCTCGCCCCTGGCGATGTCCAGCTCCATCTGGGCGGCGGTGGCGACTTTGGCGATCTTGACCATCTCCGTCTTGGCGGTGTCCAGCTCCTTCTGTGCGCCCGCGGCGACCCTCGCGATGCCGATCATCTCGCCCTTGCCCGTGTCTACCTCGCGCTCCAGGGACTGGACCCTCCTGCGGAGGTGGACAGTCCACCGCCAGGTGGCATCCGGGTCGCCGTTCCCTGGTGGGTCGTCGGGGTCCCCAGGGGGTCCTCCAGGAGGGCCTCCGCCTGGCCTGCCCGGTCCAGGGTGTCCTCCCCCGCCCGGAGGTCCGCCTCCAGGGGGTCCACTTGGTGGGCATCCTCCAGGGGGTCCTGATGGTCCTCCGCCAGGGGGTCCCGGTGGGCCTCCGCCGGGTCGCCTCGGTGGGTCCGAGGATGGAAGCTTCTCCGTGTAACCGAAGTCCATGTCTTCATCCTCGTCCAGGTCACCCCACCTAGGCGTCTCGGTCGCGGAGGACCCCGAGCTCCGGTAGGGAGGAGGGAGATCCTCACCCTCACCCGCTGGCCTCTGTCACCTCTCGGGGGTCTTCCCCTTACCCCTCCTTCGTCGGTAGGCGGTGGGGCCACTGCTCCCACTGCTGCCCGTGTCGACCTCCTCCGGATCCAGCGTCATCCTGGAGGAGGCGTCCCCTTCGAAAGGCTTTCGAAGGGTCTCCACTTAGGATCCTCCCGGAGGAGTCTCGTGCTGGAGCTTGGCCTCCGCCCCCTCCACGGCGGCGGCTGTGGCGCCAGCAGCTCGCCTTCTGGCCTCTTCCCGGGCACGGGCAGCCTCGGCTTCCCAAGCCCGCTGCAGCCGAGCCTTCTCCGCCTCCAAGGCTGCCAGTCTGCCAGGGTGCGCAGTTCGCCATGGGAGGACGCCCCAAAGATGGTGGCCCCGGTTTGGTGTTCCACGTGGAGGCCGTCCGCGTGCCGGGTGATGCGCACGGAGGCACAGCCGACCACGGGGGTGCGTTGCTGGGTGCCGGATGCGTGCGTGAAGTAGATGATGTCGATGTCGCTGTGTATGGGTAGGCGGGCAATTGCTGTGGGGTGAGGGACACAGACTGGGTTCCCTTGGGCGGTTCTGGTGGTGATTTGCGTGGGTTGCAGTAGCGGCGCTGCATTGACGCCTATCCCCTGGATGATGGTGGCCTGGGCTGGCGCGGTGAGGCGGAGGAGGCCCCTGTCTGGACGCCCCTGGGTGATATACTGAAGCGGTACCCAGAACCTATGGCCCATGGCCCGGAGGCCTGTGAGCCGTCACACCCGTTATGGCCCATGGCCCGGAGGCCTGTGAGCCGTCACACCTGTGCGGAAGCCGGTGACACCAGCTGTCAGCGGGATTCCCCTGTTCTCTAACCCGCGAGATCTGGAATCCGATTTCTAACCATTAAATCGATGTCGAATTACCATAATTTTACTGTTCTGGTCGATTTGCGGCTAGAAAGCGGTGAAATACCCGATTTCTACCGCGATTTTTAATTGTCGTGAAATCGCCGCCAGACGTCGCCCGTTCCGTGCACTGCATTAGATGATTCTGTAATAAGATCTTTTTGGAATTCAAGACTGAGACACTCTTCAAGTGATCCGCAATTTGTTTCTTGATATAACGCATCGCGTCTCAGATTTTTCCCAGAAAATCTCGGCGACCGAAGGGGGTTTGAACCCCGTAGTGAAATAACAAGGGTTACGAGCGTTCAAGCGCCCAAGGACGAATTAACGTGCCTCATAGGCACTATGTATGAGGTTTTGCCCCCCATAGTCATAGGATGAGGCCAAAGGATCGAAACTCCATAGGCCGAAAGGGTTATTTATTTTGAGTGTTCTCCAAGAAGTGCGCTTTTTCACGTACTTGGCGTCCAAGTACGTGTAGAAGTATGTTGAGCTGGTGTTTTCTCCCTCTTTGCTTGCCTCTACATCCGGGGCATATCACTTGTCTTCCCCGGATAGCACATATATGATCTCCCTATATATATTGGCAATATATTTTGCGTGCATGCTAAAATTCGGCTCTCTGAAAGGAGGTCGATTTTCGACCAAAGCACTTGCATGCGTGTTAAGGGACCAATGTTACTGTAGAATATAGGCATACTTTGATTCTAGGCCACTAGGTTGGGTGTAGAAGGCGAGGGTAGGGTTGTATGCCATATTTGGTGTCATATCACGTGCCCATTTGGCGGGTGCACCATTCCCAGACTAACCCGCCAATGGACCCCATATCGCACGAAGCTCTTCATTGTCCTCCCAACCAACACTCGCAAGCCTAACCTTCGTGAAGGGACGCTTGTTGAGCGCTGCCGAAGCGATGCGTTGCCAGCAAGGTGTGTTTTTTTGCAATATCCCATATTTGCATGTGCCCACTTGGGAGGCAGCGCGCGCGGCCTTCCAAAGCGCCCCAAGTGGAGCCTGTATGTGAAATCGGAGGTCATTGGTGTCGAGTCATTGTGTTTAGAGGGATTGGTCGATTACTCAATCCATGCCGAAGATATTATAATATATTTGTGCACTTTTCAAGGCACTTTTGCGTGTTTTTTCGCCGATTTTGCTGTTTTTTGCCCGTCATGATGTCAAGTGGCGACCGTGTATCTCAACGTAGTGCCCAATTGACATCTCGACCCAAGTATGTAATGAGGGTACATACTTCGGGGCCCAACATATCTTGGACCCGAGGAATAACTCTTCTTGGGCTTGGCATACTGTGGCCACCATGTTGGCGATTTGGGACGATCCCAAATCATGGGCTCACTTGGCGACCCTGCCATTCCCAAAACCGGAGGGGTTTGGGCGACGCCCAAATAATATGTTGGACGCATATGACTTGGTACCAATCCTCTGGCAAACTCCGGTCCAAGTCGGGCATCTGCCTCATTTGCCCCACCCATGAGTGAGCACATTTTCGGGCATTTTGAGCAATTTTTCACATTTTCTGCCCGCGGTGCACCATGTTCAGCCCCCTCGTGCACGCCGGACGCATGGACCAATAGACCATATATGACATGGGTGTTATGGATATTGGTCACCATGGCTCGCACACCAAGTGGGCGAAGCGGAGCAACCTTCGTTAAGGTGCTAGCCCAAAGTGAGGGTGGACTATTTGGCCATTTTTGGCAATTGTGGACTCAATCTGGATTGTCACCACGCCGAGTGGCATGGTGATCACTCAGAGCCAAGAGCATGGGAGTCGCTGTTGGACTCCTGGTGGATGGCATATGGAATGGCGGATCCGATCTCCAAGCCGGCGTGGGGATATACCATTGGGGATACCCCGGATTTTGGCTCATTTTGAGCAGCCAAAATGACCCCCTTTTGGGACCCCAATTTCGACCCCCCGTGTGGTCAATTGGCGGCCCCATATATCTCTGCCCACAACGAGCCCGGACCCAGTTTCACGTTGTACACTCAGATATGTGTTGCAGGTCCTGCCTCCTATCCTCTGAGCGATTGGCCTTGCCCTGGCTGGGCGAGCCACGCGTGGGATTGACGCCAATTTTGGTGATTTTGGCATCACGACCCCACTTGACGAACCCGTCGTGCCCTGACGCCGGGACCTCAGAGGGAACCAGGTTGGGTGAGGGCCCCAGGGAGTTTGGACTCGAAAGCCATAGGGTCAGTTGCCTCGTCCCTACCTCTGGCGGGTCCGGACGAGGGGTCAATTTTGGAGATTCTTGAGCTAATATCAGTTTGGGCTGAAACAGCCCATTTTCAGCTACCAACTCCTAGGGGATAATGGCGGGGCCATATCTCTCGCTCAGAGGGGAGTTGAGACCTGCTTCTAAGGGAGCATGGGGAGTCAGAGTCCGTCAACCTTGGGGTTTGTTGGTCTGCAGGAACTAGCCTGTGGCCGGGCGCTACACCTCCCCTATTGGCAGGGTTTCAGGGTCCGGACTGAGCAGGGAATGGGTTGTGTTTGAGCCCCCGCCCCCACCAGCCACTGAGAGGGTCGGACCTTGGATTGGGATATGAGTTGGGACTGAGTGTGTATTGTCCTGTGATGTCCTTACCCGAGTCCAGTCTTCACCCCATGTGTACATATCCTGATGTGTTGCTGTACATACTTTTGTTCCCTTGTTTCAGAGTGGCAAGGATCCTGAAACGCTTTGTCACATGACACGAGCGTAATGATGCCCCTGTGAGCGCAGTGCTTTGCCTGCCTGCTTGCTTGTGCGTGTCCACCGCAGCGTCCTGTCGCCAGGCCCCCCACGGGAACGCGTCAAAAGCGTCTCACCGCCGCGGGGTTACCCAGCCCCCGCGTGCCGCTCGAGGCCTTCGAGGGGTACGAAAAGCACCCCAACCCCGAGGACTCCAAGACCATTACAAAGCCCACAGCGCCGCCGAGAGCATCGCCCTGAGGGACCACGGAAGCGCCGCGACCGTGAAGGAGGTGGACAGACCGGGACTCCCACATCAGCGAGTTCCATCGGCCGACCAGTACCGGCGGAACTTCCAGCCGCGTCACCCACCTCCACAACCACATCGGAGCAACTGCTTCACCAACCACCACCAAGGACCTCAAGACCAAGTACGCCCCCCGCTGCCATGGTAAACTGGCAGAAAGCGGGCAAGACGTGGCCGCAGCCCCACCCCCAAGCAGTGCGCCTGCTGCGTGGGTTGGTCCGGGACCAGCACTACCGCCACAGCCATCCCCAGTGCGAAGGCGGCATGCCCGGGAGCTTCGAGCTCCGCGAGGACATCGGCCCCGACCGCCTACAGGCAGTGGAAGACTGGCTGCGGGTGGAAGGATGCAGGTGGAGGGTCTGGACCCGCCCGGACAGACCCGGCGAAGGGCTGCGCCCCGACGGGATTGAGGAGGACGAGAACCCCAACGAGTACCTGTCGGGCGCCACGATCAACGTCTTCATGTGGGACATGATCGAGAAGAAGTTCCCGGCGCAGGGGAACGAGCGCACGCTGCAGGGCAGCATCAGCAGCGCGTCCCCTGGGAAGGAGAAGCGTTCAGCCGGGGACAGGAAGCGGGACAAGAAGTGGCGGGAGTACCAGGAATCGCTGGCCGCCGAAGCCGCCGAAGGCGCCAAGGGCGGAACCCCAGCCCCCAGCCCCCAACGTGCCAGTGGCGGTCACCACCCCGGCCACACCACCCTTGGCGACTTCCTCGGGGTCACCAGGCAGGCCAAGCCCAAGCCCCGTCAGCTGCACCTGAGGAAGGCAGGCCCCAGCAGCGACGTGGAGTCGGCCCACCGCGGGAGGATGCCGGCCGACCAGGCCAGCTCCAGCAGCATCATCGCTCCCGACCAAAGGGACGTGGCACGCGCCTAGGAGCGCGCCTGTGGGGTGCCCTGCAACCTTCGGGTTGCCCGGCAACAGGCCACGCAGCAGACCTCTGCCGTGGAGGGCGCCGTCGGGATCGCCCAGGAGGAGGCCACAGATTGGGGCAGAGGCATGGCCTTCCACGCCTCGACCGTCGCAGCAATCGCGGCTGGTCTCACGGCTGCAGCCGCCCATGAGGCAGCGACTGCCCGGGTCAGGGGTGAGGTGGCGGCAGCCGCCCAGGAAACCCGTCTGGCCCAGCAAGCCATTGTCTGCAAGGAGGCCGAGGTGAAAGCGCTGGAAGAGGCGCTTGCCCAAGAGAGGGCAAAGAAGGGGGCGGAGGAAAGGGCCCACGCCGAAGCGACGGCCAAGGCCCAGGCGGACGCCGCCAGGAAGGACGCCATCGAGGCCGCGCGACAGAAGGTCGCTGAAGAGAGGGCCAAGACGAAGGCAGAGCTCACCGTCACCGCCACACCACCAACCGCAACGATCCGGCCCCGCAACATCTGGGTAGTCGTGGACGCTACGGTCGACCTCCACCTCACCAGGCGCCTCCCGGACCTGCCCCTCCACAAGGCACTCGAATCCGGCCTCACCACACAAGCTTTGGGGCTATGCAGGGCCTTCAAGGGCATGCACCCCCAAGACGCCCTACACATCCTCAACACACCGCTACGCATACGGCAATGGACGCGCAGACACACAGGCCAAACACAAGAGCACCAGCCACACCCCAGGGCTCGAGCACATACAACTGGACACCCACACCACAGCCACCTGCAGCACCTGCCCCCGATACCCTCGGCCACACAGCCCCCCAAATGGATACCCGAGGACACGCCGTACACAGATCGAGACAAGCAGTACCATTACCCCACACCCATCCAGCAGCTGGCCACCACACTGGGCCACCCAGCGAACACCGAACTCCTCCGACGACTCGAAGACTCCGTCCACACACCCCTCTACTACTCCGCCCTGCCCCGGGATAGCCTCCCAGCACACCTACAAAAACCCGGACTCGAACTCGCCCTCAAACAGCTTCCCCTCCTCACCCGATACTACCGATGGTACGCGCGCCGCTCGATACAAGTCCCCGCAGGATACACCAAATGCATCTGTGGCCACGCGGAAGAAAAAACCTGGGACCACTTCAAGTTGTGCCCCCTGTACAGAGGACTGGACACCCTCACAGACTGGAACCGAACCCACACCATCGCACAGCACGCCGGATTGCTGACGCAGTCCCCGGCGACCCAGCAACTCACCACCGTCCTCAAGCAGACAGAGGTACTCGAGGCAGTCTGCAGGGGGCTCGTCCCCACTGCCGTCTACACCTTGCTACGCACCCGGGCGGAAGACCCCCACGCCACAGCGGCGCACATGCAACGGACGGCCGTTGCCAAGACAGCAGAGCAGCTGACATACCGCACCCACAAATACCTTCAGCATGCAGCAACCTTGCCCCAAACAGACCAAGCCAACCTCCTCAAACTCCTGTTCCACCAACCATGAGAACCTACCCCATGCCATAGCAACACGGGACACCACCATGCCAACACACGGAGCACAACACTGGCACGGCACACACGGGCGCCACAGGCACCGCACACACGCCCACCACCAAGCGCGCGCTGCCAGCCCCCATCCCTGCACGCCACCGTCCGTCCACAGGTACCACCAACCGCCAGCCACCGCATGCCCCCTCTGCGTACGCGAGCAGCTATCGCAAACGGCCCTGCCCTGCAACCCAGACCACTGGGTCTGTCTGGGGGCCGCGCACCGCCTCACCCACTGCCCCCACTGCCAGGACCTCAACCCCCGCCAACGCGAGCGCCCCGCGGCCCAAGCCGCACCCCCCCCGCCAGCCACCCCAGCTTCTTCGGGCTGCTCACCGACACCCTCTGGGACCACCTGGGAGGGTACTACGTGGTGGACGCAGCGGACCAGGCTTGGACCATAGCTGTGGCCACAGGCAGCACACCCCTGCCCCCCCACAGCCCACCTTTACGCCACAGCGGGGGCGGCTTCAATGTGGCCGCCCGCCACGTCCTCCTCGCCCTTTACACCCAACACAGTGACCTACACCTCCCAGACCCACAGCTCCCGGCCCCCCAAGCAGCGACCCTGACACCAGAAGCGTGAGCGGACACAGCACCAGAGGAGATAGCACCCTACCTCCGAATCACTTGCCGCCAGTTCAACACCGCCCTCGGCCGACGGAAAGGAACACCTTACCCACGCAGCGCACTCCTCTACCCAGCACAACACCCCGACCCCACGCAGCTGAAGCCCCCGGAGGGCTGGGGGTCCTTTCGGGACGCCCACCTGGCCGCCCCCGACAAGGCCACCGCCACGCGGATGGGCCTCACGGACCAGCGCGCCTACGTCAGAGGCCTCGAGACGCGCCTCCGAGAGGCCTACTGCTGGCACGCCCGCTCCCTGTCGCCCCCACGGGGACAGGGGGGTTCACCTGCCCCCGAAACCCACCAGGCCAAGAAGACCAAAACAGGTCAGGGGGCCCGCCAGCGCGCCCGCCAGCAGGGCGCAACACCCCGACCAGGGCCCAGGTTTAGCCACACCGCACAACCCCACGCCCAGACCCCCGGGGCACACCAACAGCACCGCCTCCACCAGCGCCCACCACCACCACCGTACCGCAGCATCGAAACCCTGCAGCCCAGCCAGCCACCACCGCCTACACACGTCCACACAATGCCAGGACCACCATACGCGCACAGCCAGGGGACATGGCACCACCAACACCACCACCACACCCCCGTCCCTCCCAACCCCTAACCCCTGATGCCCCAATACTACGGCGACTCCCAACAGCTACATCCCCACCACGCCCCAGCACAACCGGGCCCCACGAACCACCCACCCCACACGGCACACATCACCGCACCACACCATCACGTATACCACCACCACCAGCCCCTACCACCACACCCACCAACGCCGGGGTACCACAAACAACCAGCACACCATCAACACCACCACCACGCGGTCCAGCACCAACCGCCGCCCCCACTACAGGGGCCCACGACAGACGAGCCACGGTACGCCCCCACCGACCCGCGGGGGGCCGCGCACGCACACCAGCAACACCAGGGCCTAGTAGGAGCGCCCCAGTGCCACCAGCAGCCCCCCCACCCACATCCCATACCAGCGGGCTCCATCCACCAGCAGCCACCCATTACATGCGGACCACAGCCCCAACCCGACGCCCATGCGGCCGCTTCCCAGCCACACCTCGGCAGCACAACCAGCGAGGGACCGCAACGACCACACAGCGCACACACGCAACAGCCACACAACCCACAGGGGCACCCCGACCCCCAGCCAGTACAACACCCTGCCACGCCCCTCCCACCACCAACGGTGCCACCCCCACACCACCCCCCCCCCGCCCCCCCCCGAGACCAGGCAACAAACGCAACACGCGGCAGCTCCCACCAGCCGATTGATGTCGATGCCCCCGCTGACACACACCACCGCGAGTCCCCCCTCCCGCGGCCGCCACAAGGAACTCCATCACCGGTCCCCATACGCGACAACGACGACCACCCCCCCCCAATTCCCACCACCCTCCCCATCACACCCCGCACCACCAGCCGCCGCATCGGCCGAACCCTACGCCCTGCACAACCCCGCAGCGGTACGGCAGCACCTCTGGGGACTCGCGGACGTGGAGATGCTGCGCCTGCACACCTCCGGCTCCACCCAGCGCATCCGGGCGATCACCCTGGTCCATGCGGCCACCCTGGGGGAAGGCGTCCGAGACTTCCTCTTCGACGCCTTCCTCCACGTCGCCCGACACAACCGGCCCCCACTCGCTACCCCAGACAGCGAGAGCCCGCCCCCCACGGGGACCAAATCTGGGTGCCCCCCTTCGACTGGGGGCGACACCTAGTTGGACACCCCGTGCCGGAGCGGGAGGCTGCCCAGGGCCACGGCCGCTACCGCGAGCCCAACATGGCCAAGCCCCCACCCAGTGCCACCCTCAGCAACACCAAAGAGTGGGAGCGGGAAACATGGGTAGCCCACATGGCCTCCCTGAGCAACTTCAGGCAAAACATCCCGGGGGATATCCCCACTCCGACGACCGGCAGCCAGCCCCCTCCACGTACATGACCCTCATGTACAATCTGCAGTACACCCTCTCCACCACCCATTACCACGCACCAACTGACCACTTGGTAGTGCACGGCACCGACTGCCTCCTCCCCGCCGACTACGCCCCCCCCCCCACACAACCCAGGCCTCAACATGTATACCAGGGGGGACGAGCCGGACGACCCCCACCTCTGGGGCACGTGGGAACGCAAGTCCCTGGACACTCTGCTCTCCATCCTCAGCGGTAGCAGGGCCTTGGTAGAGCGATGTATTGCCTTGCCAAGTGGACCCAACGGACCTGGGGGATCCCCGCGGAACGGTGGCTGTGGAAGGTCACGCTGCGCCTCCAGCAGACGGAGGCCGCCCCGAACCGCAGGGGACCCACCCCACCACGCCCCACCTCCCTACAACTCTGCCCATACATGGTGGCAGCCCGCCTCATGGCGCTGCTGTGGCCGGGCCCCCACACCCCCACCAAAAACTACCCCCACCTCACGGAGGAGGACGTGCCCAGCATCCAGCGATGCTTCTTCCGCACCCTCAATTACCTCCAGCAAATGCACCCACGCGTTCTGGGGCAGATATGGACAGCCCCTGGGTAGCCCACGTGCCCACACAGCCGGGACAACGCCAGCACACCGCCACATGCACCTACACCGGCACCAGCACGCACAAGTCACCAGGAAAAGCGCGCACACATGCCCGGTGCCCGAACCCGCACCCTCGTTCTCACTACTCCCAGGACCCAGCATCCTACGCCCGCCCCCGCAGCCCAGGACCCTCCGCCGTCCGCCACGGCCCTCTCCTCTGCCTCCGACTCTACAACCTCCACCACCACAACCACCTCATCCACCACCACCACCACGTCCTCATCCAGCACTCCACCCTCCAAACCGCGGGGGAAACCTCCCAAACGGGCCCTCAAACCCGTCCCCACCGCGAGCAACCCCGCCGCCGCTAAGGCCCACGCCCCAACGAGGCCCGCGCCTGCAGCCCGGCCTAAACCCAAGACCGCCGCCAAGCAGCCGCCGAAACCCGTGAGCGTGCCGCGACTGCAACCCGCAGCCAAACGCAAGCCCAAGCCCAAGCCCGGCGCCACAAGGGCAGCGCGAGCGGACCCCCTGAGGACGACATCTATGACATTCAGCCCCAGCCATCCCAGGACCGGAGGCCGCAGCTCGCAGCACGGCGCCCCCCCACTGTCACCGACGCCACCGCAACCACCTTCATGGCGGAGCGCGCCGCGGCCAAAGCGCGACGCACCTCGTCCCGCGACCTCTCTAAGCCCGCACCCCAGGCCCACGGACAGCCTCCAACCGGACCAGAACTACGCCAGGTTCCGCCAGCAGCGTCCCCACCCCCCTGCCAACCCTCGATTTCAGCCCAAATACAGCGCATGCCCCGCTACCGCTGCCGCCCCGAGTCCCAACCCAACCCCCAGGCAGAGACTGTGCGCACATACCCGCGGGTCCACATCCGCTCGCGCCCCCACTCCTCGCGCACCCCCACGGCACAGGACTACGAGGAGTCCCCCAGGCCCGCCACCGCCACCAGTCCCCACGACCCCGTCACACCCACCCATGCCCACTCCTCCGCCCAAGACCGCGGCCCCGCACAGGGACAGTGGTGGCGTTGCTGGACCCACACGCGGCTCTTGGAGGTGCGAAAGCGGGCCAGGGCAGAGCCGTCCCTCAAGGGCCTGATCCACCGGCCCCGCAAGGGGTCTGTCGGGAACTGCCGCCTCCAGCCAGCGGGGGGGTGGATGCCGCAGGCCGCATGGGAAGCCATGCTGGCCGTTGCTCTCCATCCCCTCGGAGTCCACCCCCGCAACCTCCCCGCGCCCCAGGACCACCCATATGTCCTTAGATGCCTGCAGAAGACCCTCCAGGAGACACAGTGGGACGGCATCCACCTGTGGGACATCGCCCAAAGCCCAACCCCGCACACACACACCGCCTCACCACCCCACAAGCATCGGCGCACTGACACCGGCGGCACGGGACAGCACCCCAGGAGCCCTGCACACCACACAGCACGACGCGCCTGACCCCCCAGCCCGCGGCGCCGCCACCCAACCCCGTTACCCAGCAAACCACCGCCGCGGGGCGCCGCGCCAGGCCCCGCCGAGAAGACACCAAACAAATCGGAAGCCGAAGGACTCCAACGCACACGACAACGGGCACCGCTACGCCCAAAGGCACTGAACCCAGGCCCGCAACCGTCACAACCGCCTAACGGGGCCAAAGCACCAACACAAATCAAACCGGAGCCACATCCCAAAACCGCTAACCCTTGACTCCTAACCAGGCCCGCCGAGGGAGCAAAGTTGCCACAGCCCACACCCACAGCCCACAAAGCCGCCTAACCAGCCAGCACCACAAGCAGAGAGGCAGCTAACCAAACCCACCCTGATCCATAACCGTGTACATCAGGACGCGCGAGCCGCATCCCTGGGGCGCGACCGCCGTCAAAGTACCGACAACACACGCCAGAGGACACAACAAAATTGCAACGCTGCACCAGCTGCCCGTGCCTGTGCCTGCAGTGCACGCGCGCCCCTGTTTTTTTTTCTTCCACTTCAAAAAAAAAAGGAAAAAAACGGAAATTAGTGGGGGAGGAAGAGGGACACAACCACCAACAGCACACGCGCACCGCACACAGCCCGCACACCGGTGAACGGGTGCCACGAGGGCCAGGACACCGCCCACGCGGGTGCACCGAGGGAAACAAAGGAACGGGACACAACAACCAGGCATACCGGTGAACAGGAGCCAAGAGGCCCAGGACACCGCACACACAAAACAGCACACCGAGCGGGCACACCTGTGAACAGGAGCCAAGTGGCCCAGGACACCGCACAAACAAAACAAGAGGCAGAGCAGGCACACCGGTGAACAGCAGCCAAGTGGCCCAGGACACCGCACACGCAACACAACACACCAAGCGGACACACCGGTGAACGGGGGCCAAGGGGCCCAGGACATGGCACACGCAACACAGAACACAGAGCACGCACACCGGTGAACAGGAGCCAAGTCGCCCAAGACACCGCAGACACAACACAACAAACCGCGCGGGCACACCGGTGAACAGAAGGCAAGTGGCCCATGACATCACACAAACAAAACAAAATACATACAAGGCACACCGCCGAACAGGAGTAAAGTGGCCCAGGACACCGCGCACGCAAAGCAACACACCAAGCAGGCGCACCGGTGAACAGGAGCCAACTGGCCGAGGACAACGCACACACAACACAACACACCCAGCGGGCACACCGGTGAACGGGAGCCAAGGGGCTCGGGACGCCGCACACGCAACACACCACACCGAGCGGGCGGACCGGTGAACGAAGGCCAAGTGGCCCATTACACCGCAGATACAACACAACAAACCACGCAAGCACACCGGTGACCAGCAGCCAAGAGGCCCGAGACACCGCGCACACGTAGAGCGGCCGAGGGACAGGAAAGAACCAACACCCCATGGGTTGGACACACCGGGGCGACCCGGCCAACCCACCAGGCCAGGAGCTGGAGCGGTACCCAAGGCCACTTGTCCGAGCGCGGCCAAGCTGCATCGGGGACCATGGCAAACGTCACCCGGAGCCATGGAAGCAACCGGTGACAGGCGAGGCGGTACACAGTCCTGGAGGGGGTTGCCTGCCAGGCAGAGCGGCCCCGCAACTCAAGCCACAAGGGTGAGGCGGTCGTACCGTAGACAAGCGGGAGCAATACCACTTGTGGTGAGAGATACTCCACACGGCTGGGCAGCGCCCAGAGCTGCCGCCCAAAGGAGGGGGCATGTGGCCCTATCCATGGACACATGTGGGGACACATGGACCGGGTGGCCGCAACAATGCCTTCCCAAGCACATGCGGGAGCGGCTCAAGAGGCACCTGACATAGGGCATTGGGAGGGACAGGACGTCCCCCTGGTAAGACCTTCTTCCTGCATTGTCAAATGAGGCATCCTGAGCTCCCGAAGATACCTACCTACCTACCTTTGTAACCCCTAAGGGCCGTTTGTTCCGCTGGAAGGTCATGCCCTTCGTTGTCGTGAATGCCCCTGCTCTCTTTCAGGAGCTGATGAATAAAATCCTATATATCCTGAGATGCAGACCCCTTGTACAGGAACTGGTTTCCGGCGGGGCTGAGATGAAGGCACACATCAATGACGTGAGCCTGGGTATGAATACCCAAAAGGATCATATCCTCCTCCTACAAGAGTTTTTCACTGTCTGTCAGGAAAACCATTTTCGCATCAAACTCGAGAAAGGTGAGTTCATGCGTGAGGAGATGGAGTATCTATGGTTTGATGTTGGGTATGGCTGTTCGAAACCAGCCGCATCTAAGATGCAACCCCTGGAAGACATGCAGATACGTGACGACCCTAAGAAGGGTCTGCACGACGTGCGGATTTTCATTGGCGCCTGCAGTTTTTACCGGCGTCATATCCACAATTTTAGGTACTCCAGCAATCCCTGGCGATGGTCCTACAAGGAAGAGGCCTGTTTCCAGAAGTTGAAGAAGAAAACTTCCTCTACAAACTGCCTGGGGGTACCCCGCCCTAAGGGCGAGATAATACTCATCACAGATGCCTGTGATGTAGGGGGGGGTGGTACCCTATACCAGTGGCAGGAGCTTAACCCTGCTGAGCTGTCTCAATGCCAGTTTCAAACTTAAGGTCTGAACCGCGATGGAACCCTGAAGCATGACTACCCTGCCAATGAATTGCGTCTGGTACCTCTTGGTCATTGGAATTGGAAGTGGAATCAAGCACGATCCAATTACAGTACCTACGACCAGGAACTCCTGGTTTGGATGCTCGTGCTTTCTTCTCACTCCGGTCTACTTGGTACTAACCCTATTGTCTGGCTTTGTGACCAAGAGCCAGTGAAAACGTTTCTGAAGGGTCCCCCTCCTGAAAAGGCGAAACTAAAAAGATGTCGGACCTACCTCACTCAGTTCAGCCTGACTGTCCACCATATCCAGGGTATAAAGAACGGGAGGGCTGACTATATATCTCGTAACAATTTTGACGCCCTCCTAGGTGAGAGCTCGGAGGCTTTGGCCAAAGAGGCGTTTAAGTGCATGGACTTCCAGCTGGACCTATCCATGCGCACTGCAGGTGTACTGGAGGGCTGGAATCTGAAGGATTACCATGCTGAGTACAAATGCGTACTCAAATCCCTCAGTCATGGCCTAGAGGCGCGTCTGATACACGGCGACCGTTGGTATAAAGATAACCAATATCTGTACTAGGAGGATCGCATAGTCGTGCCTGAGGCACGACTTGATGGTTGCCTACAGTGGACCCATCTCAGCTCAGGACACACAGGGTGCAACAGATTTGTTGACCTTCTCAGGGAGCGTTTCTACTCCCCACTAACCTGTGCTGATCTACGTGCTTGTATGCAGTCCATAGTGGACTCCTGTGGTTGTCACGCCAGCAAGCAGAGCGACTCACGTGACCGGGGACTGGTCTCCAGTCTGCCTATCCCCTACTGTGCAAAGTCTCTGTTATACGTGGATTTCATCCAGGGTCTGCCTAGGTTTGGTGGCTATTGACGCGTTCCCGTGGGGGGCCGGCCACGGGACGCTGCGGTGGACACGCGCAAGTGAGCAGGCAGGCAAAGCACTACGCTCACAGGGGCATCAATGCGCTCATGTCATGTGACAAAGCGTTTCAGGATCCTTGCCACTCTGCAACAAGGGAACGAAAGTATGTACAGCAACACATCAAGATATGTACACATGGGGTTAAGACTGGACTGGGGTAAGGGCATCACAGGACAATGGACACTCTATCCTAACTTGTATCCCAATCCCAGGTCCGACCCTGTCAGTGGCTGGTGGCGGCGGGGGCTCAAACACAACCCATGCCCTGCTCAGTCCGGACCCTGAAATCCTGCCAGTGGGGGGGGTGTCCCGCCTAGCCACAGGCGAGTTCCTTGGAACCAAGTAGCGCCAAGCCGGACCGACAGTGACCCCCTATGCTCCCTCAACAGCAGGTCCCGACTCCACTCTGAGCCAGAGATATGGCCCCGCCATTATCCCTCAGGAGTTGGTAGCTGAAAATGGGCTGTTTCAGCCCAAACGGATATTAGCTTCAAAATCTCAAAAATGACCCCTCGTCCGGACCCGCCAGAGGTAGGGACGAGGCAACTGACCCTATGCCCTTCGCATACGATCTCCTTGGAGCCCTCACCCAACCTGGTTCCCTCTGAGGTCCCGGCATCAGGGCACCAGGGGTTCATCACGTGGGGTCATGATTGCCAAAATGGCAAAATCGGCCGTCTCGGGCGACCGTCCAGGGTAGGAAATCTTGGCGATATTGACGCGCCAAGCCTTGATTCACAGCCTCTGATATCCCCTTTGGTCCCATGCCCTGGGTTATCGCTTGCTGTCACGCCGGCTGGTTACTGTTCACCGATGGGATGACCACACGGACGGGGCAGAAAGCAACATGCGGTGCAAAAGTGGGGATCGTGGATCGCACCAAAAGTTGAATAACTCCGGATGAGCCGGAGGAGCAAATACGAAACTCAAGGGCGTTCAAACCTTGGTCATATGCTACAAAATGCGCATCTTCTTCCTGGCTAGATCCCCCGCCTAATGGAGATATGGTAATTCCAATATGGCATACAATGGCAAAAACAGCGAAATTTGGCCAAAACGGCCCGCATCCATGATTCCATATCTCCATGGCCACGGCGAAGATTCTTTCAACCAAAGATGCGATAGACACGTGGGACTTAGGTCCCAATGTATGCCACTTGCCATCCCTCATGGTCCCCTCTAGCTATTTTTCCCATTGGAGGGAAAGTGACACACGTATGGGGCAGAATGGCAACATACCCCAAATTGGGTGACTCACAACCCTCCCATCAAGAGGAGAGGCCACATGGGGAAACACCCCATTCGACGTGGGCTTATGTGCCCTCTCCAAATTGCCCTTACCCTTGGTCAAGTGGCGCACGCAATCTCGGGGGTGAAATCAGGGGGAGAAGGAGTTTGTGGCCATTTTGGGCAAAACGGCCAAAATTCACCCAAAAGCGGTCCCTCCAAATATCGTATCTCCGTATCGCAAGAGAAAGGAGCCTCGGGCTTTTGCATGGATGTAAACCGAAGCTTTGCTTCCCTTTTGCAACAAGGGTTGAGGTTCAAAGC
Source organism: Eutreptiella sp. 'Long Island Sound 2002' (assembly GCA_964036045.1). Classification (NCBI taxonomy): domain Eukaryota; phylum Euglenozoa; class Euglenophyceae; order Eutreptiales; family Eutreptiaceae; genus Eutreptiella; species Eutreptiella sp. 'Long Island Sound 2002'. The sequence continues at coordinate 131,442,847 of OZ038380.1, read as the reverse complement.
ACAATGAAAGCATTTTTAACACCTCAATCCTTGAAGCACACTATTTATGGGAACAAGTGCTTATATCGGCGATATTGGCATGAACATATCCTTGGGACCTTGAGGAGCAAAAATATGAGTAAACACTTTTGGAGTAGGCCCATAGTAGGTGGTCTCAAATATGCACCCTATGGTTAGATTGTCTCCGCCCACTCGTGTCATTAGTGCTTGCATATGAGCGCGTGTGCAAAGAGGCAATGTGGCACGCGTGCTCACAAGGCGAAATTATAGAAAATAGAAGACAAGGTTGTAAAAATCAACCAAGCCATCCACAATGTTCTCCGTGGTCTCTACTTTACATATTGCCTTGATTGGAGGCTCAACTCCACATAGGCTTCGAGTACGAGCCTCAGGGGTTTGGCCATTTTGGCCTAACCTTCGACCAAAACTTGCCCTCTTTTGAAAATAGAGTTTTGGTACGCATTGAATTGCGTGGAGCCATCGTTGAGTTGGCTCGTAAAACGAAAATGGCATCGGGCTTTTGGTCTTGTGAGCATTGTGTTCGGTCATTAACGTTCATGCTCACAAGGCCACAAAGTTAGCGTTTGCGCACGCAAACGACTTGGGTTTGCGAGACCGAAAAGCTGCCTAAAACACCGCCATTGCCCGCTTCCCTAAGCAAGATGATATGCCCGCGTGAAAGGGGCATGGATGAGAGACATAGGGGGGAGACGTAGGGTTCTGTGCGAACTCTTGGTCCTTGAGAAGCATGAGTTCGCACGATCGACGGAAAGCCTTGCGCGCTGATTTTCTCGAAAACGCAACAGCGAAAAATTCTGGTGAACACACCAGATGAAAGTACATCAAATACCCTCTAGATTCAGCCCTTAAGTTCTCTTAGAACCTCACAGGTACTCGAGAAAAGTCAATCACAAAACTCGCCACGGAGAAGCGACGAAGGCGCGAGGACAGGCGACATCGGGCAACGATTTCACGACAATCAAAAATCGCGGTAGAAATCGGGTATTTGACCGATTTCTGCCCGAAAATCGATCAAGACAATAAAATCACGGTAATTCAACATCGATTTATTGGTTAGAAATCGGATTCCAGATTTCACGGGTTAGAGAACAGGGACAGCCGGTGTCAACGGCTTCCGCACGGGTGTGACGGCTCGCAGGCCTCTGGGCCATGGGCCATAACGGGTGTGACGGCTCACAGGCCTCCGGGCCATGGGCCATAGGTTCTGGGTACCGCTTCACCCCCCTCCTTAGAGCAAACCCTGGGGGGGGCTCGATAACACGCAAGCATGGCAGCGGGTACCCAGGACCATTCCTGAAGGGGGGGGGGTGTCACATCCCACTTCAGGCTGATTTACGGGTTAGGTTGCCCATCGCGATCCCACGGTAAAACAGGTATGATGCTGTAACTGCAAGTAAGTGCAAGTATAGTATCAAGTATCAAGTCCCGGGTCCTGGCGGCGATTGTTCGGCATCCAAAGGACCCGTTAACCCATACCAGGCGCACCGGGTGCCGGCTGCGACGGTCACCACCACAGTGGCAGTGGCATACACGGCCAACATAGGCGTCACACGACGACCGAGGTGGTCCCACAGGTCGAGAGCGACCACAAAGATCCATCAGGCTACCCCAAGCTTCCCAAGGCCCGCCGACTGGGGAGAGTCCCCACGGGTCCTTCCTCGGGCGCACCATGTCCATATCCATACGACGCGAGTCCAGAGTGCCACAGCCGAACTCCTTAAGAGATCTTAAGGGAACTCCTCCTTAAGGGATCAGGCATCAAGGCCGTCTTTTCCCTCGCCCCATTACCACGAGGGCCATACATGAGGGAGTCCTCATGCAGTGTGGGCGGAGGCGTCGACTCCTCAAACCACCAGTTTCCCAGGCAGACCGACCGAGGTCAGGAGCACTGGAGGGCGCCATCCGAATGCAAGTGCGTCTGCGAATCGGTAGGCTCACACTGGGACTGACAGTGGCGGACCGCTGGGAGTGTAGTCAGGCAACTGGGCTTCCCGCCTGGCGCCATCAGGATCTCCACATCACAGCGAATAGGGCAACACGGTATCACAGGCACTCAGACAGAAGAATATGTAATGCGGTACTGGTCCAGGTTGGACCCTGTGTATGAACATGTAAACGGCAACTCAGGGCGCCTCTGTATAGCGATTCGCATCCCCTCGGGGGGGAGAAAACAGTCCATCTGTCGGTGATGGGCTGACAATCGTAACATACAAATGCACACATCCTGGGGAACAGAAAAGCAAAACAAGCGAGGTAAATAGGCGTGTAAACACACTCTGGACAGAGTGCCAAACCACGCCACGGTCAGGATAAGGCAAATGCAGGAGGGTGGACAGGAAAACGCCTGAGTTCAGGCCATATATAGTCTCGAGACACACCTCGACTGGTCTGGATTCCGCAAGTGCCATGGAACCAGACCACACACTCAAAATTTGCAATGCCGATGACAGCGGCATCCGTTGCGCAACGTCGTATGGGCTTCAAGGCCCCAAGAGCTCAGAAATATGAAGGTCAGTCGCCCTACCTGGTTTCCCAAGGATTCAGCAGGGTGGGGGAGTGACGAATGGAAATGAAAAAGAGGGGCCATCCCCCTCTGGATACAGCAGGGGGGGGTATATGGCCACTCTGATGGCAGGTCACCGAAAGATGAAAGAGAGCAAGCAAGTAAGGGACGATCCGTCGACCTCACAAGCGCTGAAAACACATCAGGGGAGAGCTCAGAACGCTGATCAGGCACCCCTGGCTGCAATCGCCCGGGTGAGTGCTGCCAAGTCCGAAACGTGGATCTTGGTCTTGTGCTTGCGGATGTACTCCATGAAGGGAGTATTGACCCGCGGCACGAACGAGGAGACAGGTTCCCAGGTGTCGTGGGACGGCCCATAGCCTCGCCAACGAACCTTGAACTCCAGACCTCCGGGTGCCGAGGCTTTCGGACGCTGAGCCAGGATCTTCTCGACAGTATAGTCGTCCTGCTCAGCATAGTCGTCGTCCGAATCGGCCTCATGTGCGGCATAGCTCAGGGACACATGCTGGCCACGGAGGTCGGGTTCCCGCACACGGAGTTGACTCTCGTGGCGCTCCCGAAAACTGTCCGTGACCCACCTTGATGCGGTAGGTGTCCTCACCAATCCTGCGGACCACCTCGCCGGGTGTGAACCAGGTTTTGGTGCGGTGGGTGCCCATAGGGCGGGGTCTGATCACCCACACCGGGTCTCCCACTCTGAACTTCTGCGCTGTCGAGCTCGGGGCGGACTTCTGACGCTCAGCATGCTCCTTCTCGAGCTGCTGGCGGATGTCCCGCGCCGTTTGCTATTGCCGCGCGAAGAACTCCTTGGCATCCATAGCCATGCCATCACCAGACAAGGGAAGTCCACTACCCAGGGGGTCCCTGCCGAACAGAATCTGGTGAGGGGACAAACTGCCCGGAGTGGGAGTGTCATGATGGGCCTTCAGAGCAGGCCACATCTCCTCAAACCAGTTCCGACGTGGATTGGTGATGTGGATCTTGCGCAGCTTCTCGAACAGCTGCCGTCCAGCCACTTCAGCACGGCCGTTAGACCGGCTGAGATAGGCGACGCTCTTGGCATGACCTATCCCCATAAGGGAACACATGACCTTGAACCAGCCACCAGTAAACTGGGGCCCTCGGTCACTGCAAATGGTGCGGAGGATGTCAAAGACGGTCAGCCAATGACGAATCATCATGACTGCCACTTTCTTGGCAAGCAACCCCTTTTTGCGTGCCGGAACAGCTACAACGTAGCCGCTGTGGCAGTCCACACAGAGAACCACACAGTCAAAGGTCTCCTTGCCAATGTGCACTTCGGGCATGGAGAAGACGTCCATGGCCACGCTTTCCATGGGCGGGTCAGGAACCGGGGTCCATTGGGCTTCCCCCTTGACGTTCCGGTTATCGGGATTGCAGGCCTGACAGACCGAGCAACCCTTCCTGACCTTCTTGATGGCGGTGTAGAGAACGATATGGTCGATCTCGAACCGACGCTGCATGTCAAGAGCCTGCTTCTTGACCCCTGGGTGCAGCATGTGGTGGTGCCAAGCTTCACACAGCTCGAGCACCCAGGACTCTGGTACTAGCAGCTTACCATTCCGGTAGAGCTTGCCATCTTCCTCAGTCAGCCCCTTTGGCCACTTCTGCCCGTCGTCAGGGTCGGTCACAGCCCTATACTCGGCCGCAAAGGCCTCAGACTTGGCGTAGTCGTCGGTCCAGTCGTCCTGGAGGCAAGACTCCGGGAAGAGGTGCTTGTCGGACTCAGCTCCCTCAGGGGCGAGTACTCTGACCGCTCTGCTCACCCTCGACGCGAGGGGGGCATCTGCAGCCATGACGACGAAGCATTTAGCACCCTCCTCCTCCATCAGGCGCTCCATTTCGATGATCCTCTTGGCTTCAGCGGTCTCAGCCTCATCGCCATGGGCAGAGATATCCTGCATGCCCTTGCTGGCGGGATAGGCCCACCTACTGAGACAGTCCGCCACAGCTTTCCAGGAATATACACAACCGTGAGGTCGAACTTGGCCAAGGTCTCATGCCATCTTGCCCGTCGGGAGGCGGGACCTGAGGGAGTGTCCACGTGCTCCTTGTGGCACGACTGCAGACTCTGATGGTCGGTGCGGACGGTGACGGGATGGAGGGCTATGTACCCAGCCCATTTCCTGAGAGCCATGACGATCGCATACGCCTCCTTTTCACGGGGCGTCCACGTCCGTCTCTGGCCTTCCGCCAGGACTCGGCTCCAGAAGGCCACGGGCACGTGCCTCCCGTCGTCAAGCACTTGCTCCAACACAGCGCCAATGGCGTAGTCGGAAGCGTCGGTACGCAGGACGAACCCTCGGTCGGGATCCACGAGGTGCAGACCCACTGCGGATAGCAGCGCCTGCTTCATCCCCTCAAAGGCACGGTCGGACTCAGCTGTCCAGACCAGAGCCTTCTTGGACCCCTTCTTGGTCTCCTCTCGGTTGCCCTTGAGCATGGTCGTTATGGGGGCTGCATACTCGGCATACATTTTGATATACCCCGAGTAGTAATTGCAGAACCCCAGATACGCCCGTAGCTCAGAGACCGTTTTGGGCTTTTCCCAGTGCTCAATCGCAGCCACCTTGCCAGGTATGGGCTTTCGCTGCCCGTTCCCGACTACGTGGCCAGCGAAGACCACCTCGCTTACCGCAATGGTGGCCTTGTCACTGCTGCCCGTGAGTTTGTGCCGAACCAGAAGGTCCAACACTCGAGTGACGTCCCTCTCATGTGCCTCCAGGAGCTCCTCGTAGCTCATACTGAGGTCCCCGGACGCGATGATCACGTCGTCCACGAAGGGGTCCGCACAGTCGCGCACCGGCTCAAGCAGGTTCTCCAGCATCCGCTGAAAAGCCGCATTGCCGTTGGTAACACCCATGGGCATCACCTTCCACTGGAGAGGTCCAAGTGGGGTGCTCATGGCTGTGCAGGCACGGGACTCCTCGGCGAGAGGCATCTGATTATAACCATGTTTCACGTCAATCACCGTGAAGATCCTCCGCCGGTGTTGCTTTTGCAGCATGTCCTCAATGAGGGGCAGCGTATAGCTGTCGTGCTGCGTTTGGGCGTTCAGGCCGCGATAGTCGACCACGAGCCGCCACTCACCGGCAACCTTCTTGGGGACGACGAAGCACGGAGAGGCCCATTCGGAGTGGCACGGCTCGAGCCAGCCTCTCTGGATGAAGTCACCGAGGATCTTCTCCATGGCCTCTTTCCTCTCGCCCCTCAGGGCAAACTCCCGGTGCCGATACACACGGGGGTCCTGCTTCAGTCGTATCTTGGCCTCGCCATACGGTCCACGCACCGGTGGGGGAAACACAGGCTTACCGCTGAAGAAGGTATCACCATACTTCTGCTTCAGCCTGGCCCTCAATGCCTGAATCTTGGGGCAATCATCGGATTCCGCCTTGGCTTTTCCGGGCACCTGGACCACGGAGCTTACTTGAGGGGTAGCTACTCCGCTCGCTTTCGGCTCAGGTGGTCTTCCCAGGTAGCCCAAAGGGCCATCCCTGTTCTTGCCTCGGTATAGATCGCCGTAGGTGGGTGGGTTACCCCCGATTGGCTCGTCCTGGCTGGACAGGTGGTCCAGTACCCTCCTTACGAAGGTATCTCCATCATAGGAACCAGAGACGATCGAGTCCACTTCCCACCAGGCTTTGTCCTGGCCTTTGCCCTCACGCTGGTTTCCCCAGTCGTGAAGGGGCTGATCCATATACCCCTGAACCAGATCCCACTCCTCTTCAGTGAGGGGCTCTTCCGATTCAGATTCCTCGATGTCAACAGGGGGAACCGCAAAGCATTGCCATCAAGGCTCCGCTATGATGCGGTTGACACACACGAAGTCCGTGGTGTCGGCCTGATCAAGGCCCCCATCCACATAGTGGAATTCCGTTGGCCATCTCTGGGGTGGCATGGGCTGTCCCTTAGCGTCCTGATAGACACTCTCTCCAGCCGGTAGGACGACCTTGTTTAAGGTCATGTTGGTCAATGAGGCTACCCAATATCGGGTACTTTCCTCCTCGGTGCATCCCATAGGAACAACCAGCACTGCCTTGGAGCGGTCCTTGCGAATCTTCGCTATCGCTCTTGGAATGTCCCAACGGGGGCAATGGATCCACATCAATCCCTGATGCGGACCCCAGTGCTTCTTCCACGCGGAGTCCTGTGCGCTCCAGTACTTCTCACACACCCGAAGATGGGCGGAGGTTCCTGAAGAGAACGCATCCAGGGCCAGATCCGAAGCTCCCAAGTCCGCGACAACTCGGCTCACCACTTCCGGCCTTACGCCGTACTCCTGGTTTGCAGGACCAGTTGGCTCAGTGTCCAGCGCGGCCACTTCGAGCTGATTGCGTTCGGGGTGGATCCATTGGCATTCCACATGGTGCTCAGGTGACGAAAGCCACGAGAGTTGGTCGTCCTGGTACAGGGTCATGGAGGCCTGGGCCGGGAGAACGTACCCGACGATCATGTCCCAGTCCATCTCGGCCTCGTAGAAGCGACCGTGCAGGAGGATTTTCTTGCCGAGGTCTGGGCGGCTCAGCTCACGATGGTTCACGAACTGCAGCCCAATGGCCGCTTCCTTCGTGCCTCCCACCATGTACTGGCCGTTCGCCACCTTCAGCCTGACAGGTTTCCGACTGTCGGTAAGACACTCTGGCGGAAGCAGGCCAGCCTTGACCAAGCTGACTTGAGCTCCCGTGTCGACCAACACGCCGAAAACCTTTTCCACTTCCCCGCATAAGGCACGGACCTTAAGATGCAACTGCCGCTCGCGACCGACACGGCGCACGGCGTGCAAACTCAGGATCTCCGGCCGTTCCAGAAGCTCAACAAGCGACTGGTGCAGAACGTGGACAATGGGCTCAGGCTGCCCATCTGCAGCATCCAGCTGCGGTCCGGGTGATCCTCCGATACTCTCGGATAGATCTTGAAGTACATCAAACACATTCTTGGTCTCGAAGGACGGACGGGTGCAAGGGTTCGTGCCTTCACCTGCCCTCACCCCGCCTCCGCGACTGGGTGCCAGACCGGGCCTTCCGCCCGCGGCAGTCCCCTTGTGCTTATCGACTCCCGACTGGGATGGTTCGGCGCTTCCCACGTCACCATCTTGCGACCGCCCTAGCTGGGGCCCTTGGCTGCAGGGGCTCCGCTAGGGGGCGTCGGTTGTGGAAGAAGGGGTGTTCTCCTCTGCATCAACCTCGTTGATGCCCTTCTTCCTTCTTTCGCTGCGAGTAGGCTTCTTGTCCTTGTCCTTGTTCTGGTTATTCTGGTTGTTCTCCTTGTTCTTGTTGTCCGACCTGGGGACCCAGTTCCGCTTGATCTCCTGGATCTCCTTGGCCAACTCGGTCCCCATCGACGACATCAGCTTGGCCAGCTCGTCCTTGTCGACCTCCACCTTGGCTTCCCGGATTCCCGCGGGCGCACGCTTCTTCGACCTGTGCGCCTTCTTGTAAGCCTCTGTGTCGGCCTTGTGGACGGGGCATGTTCAGTGGTCATGATTGAAGCCTCGCTTCCTCCCATAACACACGAAACAGCCCTGAGGGTGAGCTCGTATGAACTCCCCAAAGGACAGCGGAGGGTCGCCAATGCGGCGAGGGTCCCTCTTCTCCTGCTTCCTCCAACCCTGCTGCAGGGGCTTCCAGTTTCCCGGTTTGCTCCCCGCGCTCAGGTTCTTGGCCACGAAGACACAAACGGCCACTTCGGCGGGCTCATCGTCGTCGTCATCGTCGACGAGAGTCTCATCGCAGCCGGCTCCCGCTGGGTCCGTGGCAGCTTCCCCGCCAGGTCCCTCGCCAACGTAGTTAACGTCGCGGTCGCCGGGCCTCAACCCGCGGGTGTGGTGGAGGTTTCGGTACTCCTTGAGTACTTCCTCGCCAACCCACTCCAGGATCTCGTCGCAGCTCATCCGCGCTGGGATGGCCTGCAGACGGATGGTCTGGCCGCTCAACTCACACTCGTCAAGGCGCCACATCGAGGTCTTCTCGCGATCGCCCGAGACGGTGATGAGAAGAGCGTTCCGCAGGGAGTGCCGTTTGACATCCCGGGCCACGTTCTTCTTCGCCCAAGCCACCACGTTCGTATGATACTCTTTGGGGAGCATCATCTTGACCGTGTGGTTGGACTTGGCCCGCTTCGATTCCTCCTTGGTGACCCTCTTGATCCATGCTTCCGGCAGCATGGAGAGCAGGCGAGCCTGCTCGTCACCCTCGTTCCAATCCTCCACGTTGCGGCGGTGGAGGGTGTATTTCCCTCGGAAGTCCCGCCAATCCCGCAGGCGGATCTCCCGTCCATCATGCTCAAGCTTGATGGACTTCCACCGCTTGGCAGCCACCTGCGGAGCGTCCACCCGCTCCTGCTCGTTGAGCCACTTCTTGGCTTCTTTGAGGGTCTTGATCTTCCCCTCCTTGGTCGCCATGAAGTATAGCTCGCCGAGCACTTCCGGCAGGCGGTACCTGAACCGTCTGAAGACATATCTCTCCGCATCCGCGGGAGGTAGGTCTTCAGTGACGGTCAGCCCCCAATCGTCCAGCTTCTCCAAGAAGCGGTCGAGGTTGAGGGGGTTGCAGTCGTACATGGGGGGCTTGATGTCCTTCAAGTCTTCCCACACGGCGGCATCCGCGGCCTTAGAGACCATGAACGCCGGCCGCGAGGTCGACCGAGGTTCCCATCGGCCTCGCCCACGGACTCCCACGGCCGCCACGTCCTTCTCCTCCATGGAATCCCTATGACTACGCCGCGGTTCCTCCATGTACGCTGAACCTAGACCTAGTTCACGCCGTACTCCTTCCATGTACGCATCCTCATCACAGCGCCGGCGGCTGCGTTCAGCGGCCTCCCGTCGTACACCACGCGGCGGGCTGATGTAGAACTCCTCCAGGTCCAGGTCCAGATCCTCGCCTTCGCCGACATCCCACTCCACGTCTCCTCTGGGGACCTCATCCCTGAGTCCACCATAACGTCCACCAGCCATTGGGATTGGCTCCAGGGCTGGTGCGGGGCGCCGGGGGCGTACCGGTGTCCGCGGTGGAGCACGGCGGTTGCGGTACTCCGCGCTGAGCCACTCATCACGCCAATCCTCACTGCCACTGCCGAGTGGCACGCGCTCGTTGCGGCGGCCCGCGCTGTGGTGAGAGGGGGCGGTGAGAGAGGGGGCACTGGCGCTGGGGCGACTCCTGGGGGCTCCGCCGGGGGCGTGGGGTCTGCCTGGACCTGGTCCGGGTCCCCAGCCATCGTCCGACGAGCCAGACTCCAGGGGTGGGTGGTTGCTGCCGACGCTCCCACGGGCTTCCAGCGCGTCCAGCCTCTGCTGCAGGCCGCTGACGACGTTGGTCAGCGACTTGGTCTCGGCCCTGGCGATGTCCAGCTCCTTCTGCGCGCGCGCGGCCACCCTGGAGATGCGAGCCATCTCGCCCTTGCCCGTGTCTACCTCCAGCTCGAGCAACTGGACTCTCCTGCGGAGGTAGACAATCCACCGCCAGGTGGTATCCAGGTCGCCGTTCCCTGGTGGGTCGTTCAAGTCCCCAGGGGGTCCTCCAGGAGGGCCTCCGCCGGGTCCGCCCGGTCCAGGGGGTCCTCCCCCGCCCGGTGGTCCACCTCCAGGGGGTCCACTCGGTGGGCGTCCTCCAGGGGGTCCTGATGGTCCTCCGCCAGGGGGTCCCGGTGGGTCTCTGCCGGGTCGCCTCGGTGGGTCCGAGGATGGGCGCTTCTTCGTGATGCCGAAGTCCATGTCGTCATCCTCGTCCATGTCGCCCCACCTGGGCGTCTCGGTCTCGGAAGACTCCGAGCTCCGGTAGGGAGGAGGGAGATCCTCATCCTCACCTACCGGTTCCATGGGGACGTCTCCGCCTCCTCCGCCCGTCCAAGCCACCACTTGGCGATGTCGGCGGCCTCGTTCATCCCCGTCACTGGCGGTGAAGAAGGGGTCACTGTCTTGGGGGTGTCCACCCGCTGGCATGCGGGGCCTCTCGGGGGTCTTCCCCTTACCCTTCCTCCGTCGGTGGGCGGTGGGGCCACTGCTCCCACTGCTGCCCGTGTCAACCTCGTCCAGCGTCATCCTGGAGGAGGCGTCCCCTTCGAAAAGCTTTCGAAGGGTCTCCACTCGTGATCCTCCCGGGGGAGTCTCGCGGCGGAGTTTGGCCTCTGCCTCCTCCATTGCGGCGGCGGCGGCTGCGGCAGCACGCCCTTCGGCCTCCTCCCGGGCACGAGCCGCCTCGGCTTCCCGGGTCTGCTGCAGCCGCGTCTTCTGCGCCTCCAACGCCGCCAGCTCCGCCTCTGTCTTGGCCTTCTCCTCAGCGACCTTCCGTCGCGCGGCCTCGATGGCGTCCTTCTTGGCGGCGTCTGCCTGGGCCTTGGCCGTCGCTTCGGCGTGGGCCCTTTCCTCCGCCTCCTTCTTTGCCCCCTCTTTGGCAAGCGCCTCTTCCAGCGCCCTCACCTCGGCCTCCCTGCAGGCAATGGCCTCCTGCGTCAGGCGGGCTTCCTCGTCGGCTGCCGCCAACTCACCGTTGACCTGGGCAGTCGCTGCCCCATGGGCGGCCACGGCCGTGAGTAGGGCCGCAATGGCCGCCACAGTCTGGGCGTGGATGGCCATGCCATGCGCCCACTCCGCAGCCTCCTCCTGGGCGATGCCGACGGCGCCCTCCACGGCAGCGCTGTGCTGCCTGGCCCGTTGCCGGACAACCCGAAGGTTGCAGGGCACCCCACAGACGCGCTCACAGGCGCGCGCCACGTCCCTGTCGGGAGCGACGCTGCTGCTGGAGCTGGCCTGGTCGGCCGGCATCCTCCCTCGGTGGGCCGACTCCACGTCGCTGCTGGGGCCTGCTGGGGCCTGCTGGGGCCTCAGGAGCAGCTGACGGGGCTTGGCCTTGGTCTGCCTGGCGACTTGGATGAAGTCGCCGAGGGTGGCGTGGCCGGGGTGATGACCACCATTGGCCCGTTGGGGACTGGGGGCTGGGGTTCCGCCCTTGGCGCCTTGGGCGGCTTCGGCGGCCAGGGACTCCTGGTACTCCCGCCACCTCCGGTCCTGCTTCCTGTCCCCGGCGGACCGCTTCTCCTTCCCCGGAGACGCGCTGCTGCTGCCCTGCAGCTTGCGCTCGCTCCCCAGTTCTGGGAAGTTCTTCTCGATCATGTCCCACATGGAGACGTTGATCGAGGCGCCCGACGGGTACTCGTTGGGCATCTCGTCCTCCTCAATTCCGTCGGGACGCAGGCCTTCGCCGGGCCTGTCCGGCCGGGTCCACGTCCTCCAGCGCTTGCGGCGGAAGCGGTACTCGTACCCTTCCGCCCGCAGCCACTCCTCCACTGCCCGCAGGCGGTCCTCCCCCATGTCCCCGCGGAGCTCGAAGCTCCCGGGCATGCCGCCTTCACACTGGGGGTGGCTGTGGCGGTAGTGCTGGTCCCAGACCAACCCACGCAGCAGGCGTGCCGCATGGGGGTGGGGCTGCGGCCACATCCTGCCCGCTTCCTGCGAATTCACGATGGCAGCGGGGGCGTAGTTGGTCTTGAGGTCCTTGGTATGCACTCGTTCAACTCAACGAACTGGTGGTGGTTGTTGAGGCGGGTGCTGCAGCACTGGACTGGGCGTGCGGCTGGTGCTGGTCAGCCGGTGGTTGTGGAAGTGGTTGACGCGGCCTTGCTGGTCGGCCGATGGGTCTGGTCTGTCGACTTCCTTCACGGTCGCGGCGCGGTCAGGGCGATGCTCTGGACGGCGCTGCTGGCTCCGTGACGAACTCGGCGCTGTTGCTGGGTGGCGCTGCGAGCTGCTGCGCTGCGCTGCGAGCCGCTGCGCTGCGCTGCGTGCTGCGAGCTGCGCCGCGCTGCTCGGGGTTGGTGGCCCCGAGTGGCACGCGAGGGTTGGGTAACCCCGCGGCGGTGAAACGCTTCCGACGCGTTCCCGTGGGGGGCCGGCCACGGGACGCTGCGGTGGACACGCGCAAGTGAGCAGGCAGGCAAAGCACTACGCTCACAGGGGCATCAATGCGCTCATGTCATGTGACAAAGCGTTTCAGGATCCTTGCCACTCTGCAACAAGGGAACGAAAGTATGTACAGCAACACATCAGGATATGTACACATGGGGTTAAGACTGGACTGGGGGAGGGCATCACAGGACAATAGACACTCTATCCTAACTTGTATCCCAATCCCAGGTCCGACCCTCTCAGTGGCTGGTGGCGGGGGGGGCTCAAACACAACCCATGCCCTGCTCAGTCCGGACCCTGAAACCCTGCCAATGGGGGGGTGTCCCGCCTAGCCACAGGCGAGCTTCTGGGCACCAAGTAGCGCCAAGGCTAACCGACAGTAGCTCCTCATGCTCCCTCAACAGCAGGTCCCAACTCCACTCTGGGAGAGAGATATGGCCCCGCCATTGTTTCAGCCCAAACTGATATCAGCTTCAAAATCTCCAAAATTGACCCCTTGTCCGGACATGCCAGAGGTAGGGACGAGGCAACTGACCCTATGCGCTTCGGATACGAACTCCCTGGAGCCCTCACCCAACCTGGTTCCCTCTGAGGTCCCGGCATCAGGGCACCACGGGTTCGTCACGTGGGGTCATGATTGCCAAAATGGCAAAATCGGCCGTCTCGGGCGACCGTCCAGGGTAGGAAATCTTGGCGATATTGACGCGCCAAGCCTTGATTCACAGCCCTTGATATCCCCTTTGGTCCCATGCCCTGGGTTATCGCTTGCTGTCACGCCGGCTGCTTACTGTTCACCGATGGGATGACCACACGGACGGGGCAGAAAGCAACATGCGGTGCAAAGGTGGGGATCGTGGATCGCACCAAAAGTTGAATCACTTCAGATGAGCCGGAGGAGCAAATACGAAACTCAAGGGCGTTCAACCCTTGGTCATATGCTACAATATGCGCCTCTTTCTCCTGGCTAGATCACGTGCCCCATGGAGATATGGTAATTCCAATATGGCATACAATGGCAAAAACAGCGAAATTTGGCCAAAACGGCCCGCACCCATGATTCCATATCTCCATGGCAACGGCGAGGATTCTTTCAACCAAAGATGCGATAGACACGTGGGACTTAGGTCCAAATATATGCCACTTGCCATCTCTCATGGTCGCCTCTAGCCATTTTTCTCATTGGAGGGAAAGTGACACACGTATGGGGCAGAATGGCAACATACCCCAAATTGGGTGACTCACAACCCTCCCATCAAGAGGAGAGGCCACATGGGGAAACACCCCATTCGACGTGGGCTTATGTGCCCTCTCCAAATTGCCCTTACCCTTGGTCAAGTGGCGCACGCAATCTCGGGGGTGAAATCAGGGGGAGAAGGAGTTTGTGGCCATTTTGGGCAAAACGGCCAAAATTCACCCAAAAGCGGTCCCTCCAAATATCGTATCTCCGTATCGCAAGAGAAGGGAGCCTCGGGCTTTTGCATGGATGTAAACCGAAGCTTTGCTTCCCTTTTGCAACAAGGGTTGAGGTTCAAAGCACAATGAAAGCATTTTTAACACCTCAATCCTTGAAGCACACTATTTATGGGAAAAAGTGCTTATATCGGCGATATTGGCATGAACATATCCTTGGGACCTTGAGGAGCAAAAATATGAGTAAACACTTTTGGAGTAGGCCCATAGTAGGTGCTCTCAAATATGCACCCTATGGTTAGATTGTCTCCGCCCACTCGTGTCATTAGTGCTTGCATATGAGCGCGTGTGCAAAGAGGCAATGTGGCACGCGTGCTCACAAGGCGAAATTATATAAAATAGAAGACAAGGTTGTAAAAATCAACCAAGCCATCCACGATGTCCTCCATGGTCTCCACTTTACATATTGCCTTGATTGGAGGCTCAACTCCCCATAAGCTTCGAGTACGAGCCTCGGGGGTTTGGCCATTTTGGCCTAATTTTCGACCAAAACTTGCCCTCTTTTGAAAATAGAGTTTTGGTACGCATTGAATTGCGTGGAGCCATCGTTGAGTTGGCTCGTAAAACGAAAATGGCCTGGGGTTTTTGGTCTTGTGAGCATTGTGTTCGGTCATTAACGTTCATGCTCACAAGGCCACAAAGTTAGCGTTTGCGCACGCAAACGACTTGGGTTTGCGAGACCCATAGGCTGCCTAAAACACCGCCATTGCCCGCTTCCCTAAGCAGGATGATATGCCCGCGTGTAAGGGGCATGGATGAGAGACATAGGGGGGAGACGTAGGGTTCCGTGCGAACTCTTGGTCCTTGAGAAGCATGAGTTCGCACGATCGACGGAAAGCCTTGCGCGCTGATTTTCTCGAAAACGCAACGGCGAAAAATTCTGGTGAACACACCAGATGAAAGTACATTAAATACCCTCTAGATTCAGCCCTTAAGTTCTCTTAGAACCTCACAGGTACTCGAGAAAAGTCAATCACAAAACTCGCCGCAGAGAAGCGACAAAGGCGCGAGAACAGGCGACATCAGGAGGCGATTTCACGACAATCAGAAATCGCGGTAAAAATCGGGTATTTGACCGATTTCTGCCCGAAAATCGATCAAGACAATAAAATCACGGTAATTCTACATCGATTTATTGGTTAGAAATCAGATTCCAGATTTCACGGGTTAGAGAACAGGGACAGCCGGTGTCAACGGCTTCCGCACGGGTGTGACGGCTCGCAGGCCTCTGGGCCATGGGCCATAACGGGTGTGACGGCTCACAGGCCTCCGGGCCATGGGCCAAAGCCCTGAACGTTCGTGTGTCCAGATGAGCCCTACACTCACACTTCTAACCCGCTGTGCGAAAGACAGAACCGTGAGCTGGAGCAGAACCTGAGGATTCTGATGAGACAGGAGCGTACCAAAGATTGGGTATGTCTGTTACTCTTGGCTGTCCTACCCATGAACTCTCAGGAGAGTTCCTCAACTGGCTATACCCCCCACGAACTATTCCAGGGGGGGCGTCATGCGTCGTTCCTTAAAACCCCTCTTCTTGAGGACTACATGAACCCCGAAGGTGACTGGCTGGAGCATGGGCAGGACCTGGCTAACCTGACTAGATGCAACCTGAAACACGTTCAAGAACGCGAGTCGACTAGGCGTAACCGCACGAGACGTCCTGCCACCTTCAAGGTAGGGGACCTTGTGCTGGTACACCAATTGCGATTGCCCACATGGCCCCGCAAATGTCTGCAAGACCCCTACTTTGGGCCTCATCGTATTATAAAAATAGATGGATCCAAGATCCATGTGAGGTGCAGCCCCTGTCTAGGTGGGGGGTTGCTGTGTGCACCTAAGCAGCTGAGACACTACCACTCGCCTGACGAACTGTCGTGGGACGAGTGGTGTCTGTCTGATAGAAAGGTCGAGCGCATCGACCTAGAGAACGCTGCCACCCCTGACGAGGCAGACGGGCTCCAAGGAATGACTGCCGATGAGATGGCAGTCGATGGCTATTACGTGGTTGCAGGTATTGCTCGCCACGAGTATAAACAGGGATGGAATTTTTTTACCCTGTGGGATGGCTACGAGCTATCTGAGGGGACCTGGGGACCCATGTCCGCCTTTATCCAGCTAGATGGGAGTATCAACCCCATCTTCCGCTCCCACCTCGTTGAGCACAACGAGGGACAGCTAATGACCCGTGCTGAGACTCCGTCCAGCGGAAGAAGAAAAACTAATCTCCTTGTGCCTTACTATTAACTGTCTTCTAACCTCCCAGGGGCGGTGAGCACTCTTGTGCAGATATGTCTGCGTGAGTGTGTGAGAGCAGTTGTCACAGCTGCCACGCATTGCATCGCAGGACAGGACCGGTAGCCCCTCGTGACAACCACTCACTGGCCGAAGGCAGTCTGTTTTGCCCAGACCACTGCTTTCCGAGCGATGCACCAGCCCTGGCTGTGCCCTGCAGTCCCATGCTTATGGTTACCAGCGTGAGCAAGGTGGCCGCTTATCAGGTTTGCGGGCACCAAGCGAGTGTGTGACTTGTTGACCATGTGTTGCATGGGAACTGCTTTGATGTAATGACCTTGGGGAGCCAACGAAGGACGGTGGCTTTCTACTCCAGGGGGAATTGACAAGCAAGCGGTGTTCACCCTCCTTGAGGACAAGCGTGCCTACACTTAGGACCCCTGACTGGTCCAGACCCATGGGGTTCTACCATTCCTTACCAGGTTACCCTACCCCTAAGTGTGCTACGTATGTCTGTATGTGTCTCAGTTCACTCCCCGGCGTGGCACCCGGAGACCGGGCTTCGCTGACATCGGACCGAAGGTCCTAATCAGGTACTAATACCACTCCTATGGCACCCAATTTCTGTGCTGGCGCCCATCCGTTGGGGAAGACGGCAAAAGCCTCACCTACTAGAGGGGAGGGGTGGCCAAGTGTGCTAAGGGCATACAAAACGCCCACTTTTGCTAGGGGCCAAAAAACTAACACACTCCCCTGCCCACAAGGAGAGCACGCGGAGCAGGACACACGGCTACACTCCACTCACTAATGCCAGCACTAGCCTTCAAAGGCAGGGTGAGCACAACCGCAGTCAGTTCCTGCCAGGCTTGCTGACCCCCACTCCTACACACGCTACTGGGTGGCCATGACAAAGGAGTTACCGGCCCTACTGGCATTTTTGTGAAAGAGCAAGAGAACACAGCGCTACTAAGCGACTGTGGCCTAACAGGGACATCACAACAGTTTCCCTGTCAGGGCTTGGAGGGAAGGAGTGCTCTGTTTGCGTGCACGGCGTGTATGATGAAGAGGTCGGATTGTCCTCGCCACTCCTGGCTCAGGTACGGTTTGTTGATTGTGTGATCAGCGCCCCTTTTAGCGCGGGCAGAAAAATTCAAAGTCGCCGAAGGCAACTGCTGCTGCACCAGTCACCCTGACCTCTCCCACCTGTAAAGCAAAGGCAGATGGGACCTGGTTAGCGGCTGAGGAACCAAGGCAGCCTCCACGTATTATACGCTTCTCAGGCTCACCTATAATACGCTGTACTCTACCCAGGCCGCGAGCAAGCAAGCTTAAGGACTCCGCCCGTTCTCTTATTGAACGTAGGGTGGAGCCTTGGGTGACCTAAGCAAGAGTTATACCTTGTGCACTGCGCATGGCCTATATCCCTTTAATGCATCGTGTGTATGAAGGGAAAGGAGGCAATTGACTAAACCTTTTTGTTCCACCATTTACCATTAACAACCAATCAGCGCGCGACTCAACCAAGAGGTGAGCTCCTCCTGGGCTCACCTACCTTACTCACCACGCATCATGTGAATGCCGAAGGGAACACGAACGCAAAAAAACCCTAAGCGTTTAAACAACCCTACAGCGAGTGAAAAAGGAGCCTAATCGATTAATGCATCATGTGTCATGCATGCCCATCTTACCCTGTTCCCTGCAGAAGAAGGACAGAGATGGTGAACAACAGCACAGCGCAAAACAAGACTACGCATTCTGAGCAACCCTATGTTAGGGCTACGGCAACAGGAACACGGGCAAGCAATTTTCTTTTTTGACCTGTGGAGCGAATAGAAGAGTGGATTGGGACACAGGGAAAGCGCTACAACGTGTGAATGTCTAGAGTAGGCACATACATCGCGAGCACAGCGCATACACCAACCCCACGTGCGCGCTGCGTGCTCCATTCGTTTCACATGACTCTCATTTTTGCTTTGACCTGTGCAGATCAAGAGGAGTAAACGCCCAAACCCCCAACGAACGCAGCGGTGACAACCCTAGCGTTTTAGCGAAAGTACCAAACGCAAACGCAATGCATGTGTGTGACATGACACTGACATACCTGAGAGGTGCGTTGTCCACCTGCTCTGTGGTATGGGTTTTGGTTCAATACTTTTTCCTAAAGTTTATAATATTTTTGATGCAACTGTGGAAAAATTTCTTTTAAAAGCTTCAAAAACTACGGCTCATACCTTTTTTTTCCGGGGCCGTTTACGCTTGCGCAACTCTTTTTGGGAGTCGGCTTCTGTTGCGCTTGTCTGCGACAATGGGTTTTGGCCTAAGATTTCTAACGTCTTTTCATCAATTTTTAGCGATTCGACTTCTTAAATCGCTAACCCTTTCGTCAAACAACAGGATTCATTCCTGTTGGTTCCATTTTCTATTTTGTTCCGCTCCTGGAGTTTTGTGCCCTCCATTGGGAGTATTGCTGCACCCTGGCCTTCGGTAAGGAAGTTTACTAAAACGCTGTTCATACAGCGATCGCCGTCTGCATTAGAGCGTTCGACTGTACCCTAGTGGGCAAGCGTGTGTGCTCTAGGGAGGGAGTCCTGGGTTCAAACCCCGCCGCCCCCATAAATTTTACCAAAAGCTTTCGCAGCACGCTGGCGACATTTTTGAAGAATGCCCTATCGAAGAAACATCGATCACGGTACATTACACTGTTCTTCAAGAGTACGTGCAGTGTGATAGGCTTATTTGAACTGATGCAAGTGTTTTTGGCTCGTTTAATGCATTTTCTGAGGACATTATGGGGCAGTTTGAGCCTTTTTCCTTGCTTCTACCAGCTTGATCAACTAGTACTCCAGGGGGAAGTAGGAAATAGTCGCTGCCATGTCTTTCTTGGGGGACTTGATCCAAGCTGAGCCCCCCCTTGTAAACCTTATGTTGTTGTTGAGACTAACTTAATCATTTTTAGCTTTCTTTCGAAGTTTGAAGTACACTTTCTCAAGGTAAATAGTGTTATAACCCTAGCCCCCCATGAAGTTCACCCCTACCACTCAACTGAGCGGAGGAATCTTGCTTGATGGAGGTTATACCGAAATAAAGTAGGCACTTCATGCCTAAGGCCTTGGACGTTAGGCCTAGTGGTCCCCCACCTCAAGACCCCTATACTCAATTGATTCTACGACTTATTGTGGTTCTACGTTGGAACTGTTTCTGAAGTCAGTTGCTTTGCCTTGCTTGCCAAGCCATATCCTGTGTCTGGCCTACCTCGTTTGCCCCAGATTCCTAACCCACTCCATTCCATCCGGAAGAGTGCACATGAAGTGCTTGGTGCTATCTTGGTGGCCTGAGTCTTGCCTGTTCTCACATAAAATCATCTGTGTTGTTTGTAGGCCATTGGAGCTTTGGCTTTAGATCTACATTTGTCTATCTGCAGCCCCTCTTTGTTACACATGTTTTGATTGACTTATCCTGATTTGATTGATCCGGTGCCTGGACTTGCTCTACGTTACCTCTGTGTGGATATGATTTTGAGTTGTGGAACATCAGCAAGGTTTTCAAAAGTATATACAAGGAACAAACACAAGTGAAAGCAAACCAGAAGCCTTTTCTGGGGGTTAGCATAGCACACCCCATCGATCTCCAATAGAAGCGATAGGCGTTATTAAGGTATTGCGCACAATAGAGCTGCATCATATGCCGCTCCTTGTTGGCGAACATTCCACCTGAACTTCATTCACGTCTACCTGCAGGGCAGCCAGTCCAGTTCTCAAGACGGGCCGCACCAACGGATAGTTTTCATCTCGATGAGACCGGGTCACGTAGCGTAGACCAGGTTCTTTTCTTTCTGACAGCTCCAGAGGGACAGAGAAAAAGCCACTGCCAAAGTCGCAGTGAAACGCATAGGGACGTTGAAAAGACAACAGTTTCACCTCGGGGTTACGGCGCAGGAAATCTGTGCCTATGACAATGTCAAAGGCGTTGCTGTCGAGCACTTTGCAGTGCTGCGTCACCTGCTCATTGGCCAGACAGACGGTCACATCGACCCCCTCCAGGGAATTGATGGTCCGACCATCCCCAACCCTTATGGCCACGGTTTTGGTTTTCCGGATCTTGGCTTGTTTTAGCAGTCTACAGGCCAGGATTGAAAGCGTCGCGCCCGTGTCCAAGACCGCCTTGTAAACCTGATCACCACTTTTGAGGGTGATCCGAAAACCAAATCATCATCGTCGGAGCCGCCCCCCTATCCCTCTTCAGAGATCTTCACTTCAACCCCAGCTGCCTGCAGGCAGTTAGAGTGCCAGTTGAGGCGGCGCTTCTTGGCGTTGTTGCTGCTCTTGTTGGTGCAACCAGCGCCCGGGCAGGAGGGGACAGGCCGTTTTTCACCAGACTGCTCACCCTTAGGTGTAGGGGTTGGGTGCTCCTCTTTCACCAGTCGGGGGGGGCTGAGGAACTTCGTCTTCCGCCGGGGTGACCCTTACCCTTATAATCCCCAGGGTTAGGCCCCCGCCCCCCTCGGCTTTACCACCCTTACCGGCGTTCTTACGTCGCTCCTCTTCCGCTTTTTTAATTTTTCGGATTCCCGGTGTTTTATCTGGCATTCCTCTTCGAAATGCCCCCTGTTTGCGGCAATATCTGCACGTTATCCTGCAGCGGAAATGGTCTTGGTGCTTCATGTCCTGACAATCTTTGGTCCTCTGTGTGCGCTTCAGTTGGAGCATGCATGCACTTGGCTCATTACAGTCGGGCGCGTGGCAGGGTCCACCCTTATGGTCCGTGGGACCACAGTAGAAAAGATTAGGGGCCCCTTTCCCCTTTGAGGAGGGGGTCTCAGTCATGTGCGTCCGATGCCCACCACGGCGCTTCCCAGGGTTAGGATGGGGTTGAGGCGTACTCCCTTCAGGAGCCTTCTCAGCAGGGGTCTCCCTTCGCAGATGCTTGCGCAGATACTTGTCCATGTGGGAGTCATTCTCCCTCTCTATGGCCAATTCAATCAACAGATCGACCAGGTCGTCATAAGAGTGCGTCAGAGATTTCCTCTCCGACGTCTCTCTGCAGTTCTCCCACGTTTTGGGAGGAGTCTTCCCCATGAGCCACAGATGACGCTTTGTGGGCCCATAGGACGTGGAGTTCATATGCCCCATGAGCTCTTCCAGCTGCGACACAAACTCTGAGATATGGGCAGCTGTGGGGAATTCGGGGAGAGGAGGATTTCCTCAATCTCCGTTCCGACACTCAGGTCCGTGTCGTAGACGGGATACATTTGCTCCAGTGTTTTCAGGAAGTCGCCCCAGTTGGAGCTCTTCCTGATAGCGGTCTTGACTTGGCGCTGAAGGAATTTCTTTTCTGCACGACCTTTTGATGAGTGTGCATTTGGTCTGAACATCAGCATGTTGCTGACCCCTGAGAAGCAAAAACTCGGAAACCGCCTAAGCCCACTAGGGCAGGCTTTTGGGATCGAACTCGGGGAGTCCGATCTGAAGGATCGCAGCGGCGATGGCCTTCCTTCCTCCACCTGGTACATCTGGATCACCTGTTCCACCAGAAGGGGGTGAGGGGTACGTGGTGCCTAATGGCGCTACCGCAGCTAGGGCATAGCTCTTCATGTCCGCTCCTGTGGTGTCGCTTACAGTACAGACAGGCACAGTCCTCACACGGGGGTGGAAAGGGCTAGGACAGGTGTGTATGGGTGAGCTGCCGATACCTCATCAGCCTTTCACATCCCTAGCCAAAAGTTCCACTCCAGGGGACATGGTCGGTGGGGGTTTCCTCAAATCGGAGAGCCCCAGTTTAGTGTTCAGTGCTGCTGACAATGCACTCAGATCCGGATCTTCATCACCTGCACCCGGGACCCGGGGTAGCAGGTCCATGGTCTCATCGAGACCAAGCTTAGGGGCTGCCATACGTGTGGGCAAACCTCAATCCACGCATGTGGGTTCGGCTACCACTGCCCTAAGACTGGGACCAGGCTTGAGGCATTTATGTTCCTTCGTTTCTTCCGGAGGCGTAGGTTCTTCAGACACCCAGTCGGGTTCCCACTCTGATGATAGGGCCGACACCGACCAGTCCATTTCCCCGTGAGGTATCTCGAACGTCTCCTCGCCCCAAGTAGCTCCGAACTTCGTTCGCAAAGGTGCATCGTTGCCCTTTTTCTTCCTTGCCCCTCTTCTCGGGGCCTTGACCATGGCATTGGCAACTTTGACCCCTGGAATAAGTGTAGCTTCGGATGTGGGCATTGAGGACACGATGGAAACTAAGGAGGGTGCCCCAGGGTCCTGGCCTTCGAGGCGCCTGAAGTTCGCCCGCATTAAGCCGGGCACTTCAGGGCTCGGGCGGACTCCTTCGGTATGTATTTCTGTACTTTCTTCCGCCCCTCTTGATTCTGCATGTTCTCCTAGAGGACAAGTATCACGGGGTACACCACTTGTAGATGAAGGTCCAGCTCTCACATCATCATTCTTTGACCTGGTGCGTGGACAGGTCCAACTGGACATCCATACGCTGGAACGCCCCTTTGGCCAACGCCTCGGAGCTCTCACCTAAGGGCGTCAAATTTAATACGAGATATATAGTCAGCCATTTCGTTTTGTATACCCTGTATATGGTGGACAGTCAACCGTAACTGACTGAGATAGGTCCACCACCGCTTTGGTTTCCCGATCCACTTGTTGTTCTTATCGAAACTCACTTAATCATAGTGTAAACATGGAATACTGAGAAAAATTTACAAATCCGTGGAACAATGACATATGTCCCAATTTGTCGAAGGATTCTTGCACAACCAATCCTTAAGGGAATATTCGAAATACATCAAACAAGGGATCAAGCTTCAATTCTGTGATTCTGGTATCAAACAGTGAATCTAACAAATCTAATGTGACGGACCAATCGATGTTAAAGTTCCTACTTGTCTACGACGCACATCTAAAACAAAAGGGAGCACAAACAACTCGGCAATATGGCGGAAAGGACAGCACTATCGCCGGCATCTGACTTACAGTATCCCATACTATAATCTGATGCTAAAACTGACAAATGTGAATTTAAATGTCTCTGTGCTGCAACAATTCCTCACATCCCAACTTGACTTCTGGACTGAGCATCTGCGACATCTGCGGTCGCGTGACCTGTCCTGAAGCAATCTGGCCTGCTCTGAAGCAGGCAGGCCCAAGATGCATGTGCCCATTACAGATAGGTCCACCACCGCTTTGGTTTCTCTTTTCTAGCAGGGGGACCCTTCTGAAATGTTTTCACAGGCCCTTGGTCACAGAGCCCAACAATAGGGTTAGTGCCAAGTAGGCGGGACTGGGAAGAGACCACGAGCATCCAAGCCAGATGTTCCTGTAGTGTTGTAGGTACTGTAGTTGGGTCGTGCTTGATTCAACTTCCAGTTCCAGTGCCTGAGGGCCACCAGACCTCACTCATTCGCAGGGTCGTCATGCTTCAGGGTACCATCGCGGTTCAAACCTGAAGTGTGAAATGGCAGTGAGACAACTCAGCGGGGTTAAGCTCCTGCGACTGGTATAGAGTCCCCCCCCCCCCTACATCACAGGCATCTGTGACGAGTATTATCTTGGCCTTAGGGCGGGGTACCCCCAGGCAGTTGGTAGAGGAGATTTTCTTCTTCAACTCCTGAAAAGAAGGCTCCTCCTTGTCGCCAACGGTTCGTCTTTTTGATAAGGTCAGTCAGGGTGGCTGATGAGCAGGTGAAATTGTGTATATGGCGCCATTAAAAACTCCACACGCCAATAAAACTCCGTACGTTGTGAAGACCTATCTTGGGGTCATCCTGTATCTGCATGTCTTGCAGGGTTGGATGTGGCTGGTGTCCACCAGCCATACCCAACGTGGCAACCTAGATACTGCATCTCCTCACGCATGAACTCACATTTCTCGAGTTTGATGCAGAGATGGTTTTCCTGACAGACAGTGAAAAACTCTTGTAGGAGGAGAATGTGATCCTCTTGGGTATTCGTACCCAGGCTCACGTCATCGATGTGTGCTCCCATCTCACCCCCGCGGGAAGCCAGTTCCTGTACAAGGGGCTGCGTGTCAGGACACATAGGATTTTTTTTTGCAGTTTCTAAAAGAGTGCAGGGGCATTCGCTACACCGGAGGGCTTGACCTTCCAGCGGAAGACATGACCCTTAGGGGTTACAAAGGCGAGCAGTTCCTGGGCTGCTCGGGTTAGGTTGACCTGCAAGAGTCCACTGCGCTTGTACATCTTGGTCTTGAAGTGGAACTCGGCGATTCTCTCTAGGCACGAGAAGCGGTGCCAGGCCACACCAGACGCCGTCCCTATGGACGTGCGCGCGCCCGGTAGCAAACCCAGCCCTTGCCGGCCACAGAACAGCCGCTGTCCGGATGGACGAGTGGGTGCCCAGTAGCGTACCCAGCCCCTGCTGGCTACGAAAACAGCTGCCGTCTGGATGGACATGTTCGCGCCCAGAGGGTACCCAGCCCCTGCCGGCTAGATAAAGCCCCCGTCCAGATGGACGAGTGCCCGCCCCCCACCGACGCCCCGCACACGCAACACACCACCCCCAGTGCTCACACCGGTGAACAGGAGCCAAGTGGCCCACGACGGCGCACACGCAAAACACGGCACGACACACGGAGCGCGCACACCGGGGAACAGGAGCCACTTGGCCGAGGACACCGCGAGCGCAACACAACACACCGAGCGTACACACCCGTGAACAGGAGCAAAGTAGACCAGGACATCACACACACAACACAAGGCACCAAGCGTGCACACCGGTGAACAGGGGCCCAGAGGCCCAGGACACCGCACACGCAACACAACGCACCGAGCGAGCACACCGGTGTACAGGAGCCAAGTGGCCAGAGACACCGCACACGCAACACCACGCACCGAGCGGGAGCACCGGGGAACAGGAGCCCAGTGGGCCAGGACACCAAAAGTGCAACGCAACACACCCATCGGCACACTGGTGAACCCGAGCGAAGTGGCCCAGGACACCGCACACGCAACACAACACACCGAGCAGGCAAACCGCTGAACAGGAGTCAAGTGGCCC
This sequence comes from Eutreptiella sp. 'Long Island Sound 2002', assembly GCA_964036045.1. Taxonomy (NCBI): domain Eukaryota; phylum Euglenozoa; class Euglenophyceae; order Eutreptiales; family Eutreptiaceae; genus Eutreptiella; species Eutreptiella sp. 'Long Island Sound 2002'. The sequence continues at coordinate 131,417,652 of OZ038380.1, read as the reverse complement.
AGGACACCGCAGACACAACACAACGCACTGAGCAAGCACACCGGTGAACAGGAGCCAAGTGGCCCACAACACCGCACACGCAAAACACGGCACGACACACGGAGCGAGCACACCGAGGAATAGGAGCCACTTGGCCGAAGACACGGCTAATGCAATACAACACGCCGAGCGTACACACCGGTGAACAGGAGCCAAGTGGACCAGGACATCGCACACACAACACAGGGCACCAGGCGAGCACACCAGTGAACAGGAGCCAAGTGGCCAAGGACACCACACACGCCACATCACGCACCTAGCGAGCACACCGGTGAACAGAAGCCAAGTGGCCCAGGACATTACACACGCAGCACAACGCACCAAGCGAGCACACCAGTGAACGGGAGCCAAGTGGCCAAGGACACCGCACACGCCACATCACGCACCGAGCGGGTACACCGGGGAACTGGAGCCAAGTGTCCCAGGACACCAGAAACACAACTCAACACGCCCAGCAGGCCCACCGGTGAACCGGAGCTAAGTGGCCCAGGACACGGCACAGGCAACACAACACACCGAGCAGCTGAACCGCGGAACAGGAGTGAAGTGGCTGAGGACGGCGCAGACACAACACAAGGCACTGAGCAAGCACACCAGTGACCAGGAGCCAAGTTGCCCAGGACACCGCACACGCAACACAAGGCACTGAGCGGGCACACCGGTGAAAAAGAGCCAAGAGGCCCGGGACACCGCACAAGGAACACACAGAACACACCACGCGCGCACACCTGTGACTGAGCGCTAGGTGGCCGTGGACACCGCACACACGTGCGCATGTAGGGCGGCCGAGGATTGGGAGAAAACAAACCACATCCCCAGGGTGGGGCGCACTGGGGCGACCCAGCCGACCCACCAGGCCAGCAGCAGGGGCGGTACCCAAGGGCCGCTGGTCTGAGCTTGGCCAGGCTACATTGGGGACCGTGGCAAATGTCACCTGGAGCCATGGAAGCAACCGGTGACAGGCTCGCCAGTACACGGTCCAGCAGGGGGTCGCCTGCCAAGCAGCGGGGCCCCGCACCTCGAGCCACAGGGGTGAGGCTCATCGTACTGTAGACTCGCGGGAGCAATACCTCCTGTGGTGGAAGATACTGCATACGGCTGGGCAGCCCCCAGAGCTGCCGCCCAAATGAGGGGGCATGTGGCCCTACGCACGGGCACATGCGGGGACACCCTCCCACCGTTTTGTTTCCGTCATGCGCTGCGCCCCCCCGGCCCCCCCGGTGGGGCCTGATCCCTGGTTATGGGGACACATACTCCTCTTTGTGCTGACCCCCGTCATCCCTTTGTGTAGGCTACTATAGGCCCACACTATGGGATTTGATAGGGGATATCATTAGCCTTCATGCCCCCTCAACCTTCCCTTTCATGGCACTTTTGACGTGAACCTGCAGTAGGGATATCACAGAACTCGGCGTGTTTTTCCGCCGCTTTTGTATCAGTCATTAGAAAATTCATTGCCCTGTTGATACCTATGCGAATTTGCCTTAAATTTGCTTAGGCACAGAAGTTAGATATTGGCGGCGGCCTGGTGGTGAAGCGGCGTCGCGCCAATTCGCGGGTGAACTGCCAGTTGGGATCTGGCGACCTAAATCGCGAGACCATGAACTGGCCTTTACGGCAACTTCCTCCTGTTTAGTTAAATTAATTCTGACTGCATGGTTGTAATAGTCAATATTTAGTTTATAATAGGGAATTAAACGTTCGGGTTCCGGTGCCACTATTTTCAAAAAACCCCTAACGTCATGATGCCCAGCCATTTCAAGTATAGGGATCGGTCAGGCATCGTTGCCGGCACCTTACGGTGCCTTTTTCTTTTACCCCCCATTGTTAGTTTAGGCATGGCATGCATATCTTATACATTTTATGTGTTCACTTCTGCCTAATCGTCAATTGAGATTTTCCATCCATTTCTCTTGAGAAGAGATGCGATGGAATGGCATGACTCTTCTCTACAATGGTATGTTATTTGTTTGTGTGAGTTGCAGGTCAGTTTTGAGATATGACTCAATTATTAAGAACGAACTGAGTTTTGGTTGTAGTAAGGAAACCATGGTGAGTCTCCAGCCCAAGTTGATTTCATTGATTCCAGGTTGATGTCAACATTGGTAATCACTTTGGTTTGCCTTCCTTTCCCCTTGCAATGTCGAGATATGGTGGTGGTGGGTCACCACACTCCATGGTGGGACCCACTTTCATGCATAAATAGTGCATTTTTGTTGTGTTCATGATGCCACTTTGTCGAGTTTGTGTGTCACGTCATTCTCGAGTTTGCTCTCGTTCCATTTTCTGTGTCGTAGCAACGGGTCTCTACTTCCATTATCACCTTGATCCGAGTCCATTTGAGCCATTGGTGATTTTTGGCATTTATTCTTGTTTTTGACATTTTGAGCACTTTGTTTTCATGTGCTCAAAGTTCGCCACTATATCTCCAAGATATAGTGGCGACGGAAAATACGTAAGAGCTCATTTGTTTTGTACTTGGTGAGTACAAACAATATATGTCCAAGTTTTGGTTGCGTTTCGACAGTTTCACTATCTTTTGGTTAGAAATTTTCAGCATTTTGGAGCTCATTTTGGCATAGTCATTTTATGCCAAAAATCACTCATTTTTGGCCTGTCATGGGCCTACGTTTCGAGCTTGGATCTCCAAGCTCGCGTCGAGTTTGAGTCTAAGTGTTATTTGTGTGTGTTGTGGCATGTGTCCACCTCTGTTAATGCACTTTGTTTGGCTGTGTTTCATTGTACATAGCGCCACATCCATCAAAATTCTGCTTACGAGCCAATGTCTAAGTCATTTCCCCCGTGTAGATAGTCAGTGTCCGCTTACAGGAGCCGTCATTGGTCTCACCGCGCCACATCTTTGTTGTGTAACACAAATGAACAGGTTTAAGCTTCGTCATTTAGCCTGTGACTTGGCTAATGCATTTCGCGATGTGTTAGTGAAGAGCCCTACGCCGGTAGCCACTGAGACCAGCAGTGCACTACGGTAGGCTCATTGAAAAGCATTATCGAAAGGTATCGAAAGCCTACAGTAATGGGCTTCTACCCTCGCGCGGGTAGATAAGTACTTTCCCCGCAGTGGTATAGACCCCTTCTCTTGCGGCAGAGATAGATGACAGAGTTAGGCTCCACGAGGATAGCCTGAATCCTGCAATTCAGTTGAGCCGAATTCACTCTTCATGTAGGAAGACAGGCCCCCGCACGGATGGCGTTGTACAACCATCTGCTGGGCAAGTGGCTCGCCGTAATTGGTCTTCCGGTAAGGTACAGAACACACTTTAACTACGATAGCATTTTTCGGAGTTTTTCTGATTCAACCTGTCTGAGACAACCTGACAATGATACATTTGGCGTATGAGGCACTGGGGACCCTACAGTTGTGTAGGGTATCCGTTGGCTCGCACTAGAGCGGAACGGCGTTCCACAGAAGATCTGACCATTCAATTTTTTTCAGTTATTACTTACCTACTTCTTTTTGAACCAACCCAAGGGGACCAACCCACCCCTACCCGTGAACCAGATCCCTACATTCACATACAATTCATTGGTTTTGTCATCTTTAGCACCTTGCCACAACCCATACATCTTCTTACTCTGAATTTACATGATGAACACACTTCTACATTTTCACTTCTTCGTACAAATTATTTGCTTTGGTATTTTAAGTCATTGAGGACATTTCTACACAAATCGGTATTCTCGCTAGCTTCATATCTCATCAGATTCCTGTGGGCTATGTCCTATTGAGGATCATGGTACATGATGCTGTATGTAACCCTATAAGATCGGGATGCATATTACTTTATATTGCCGTGATGGAATATTGGTTCTTTTGAGTAAAAAAAAGTCACTACCATGTCTTTCTTGGAGGGCTTGATCCAGGCCAAGCCCTCCTTAAAACCCTTTTGTTGATGCTAAGACAAACTTAAGTGTTTTTATCTCTCTTTTGTAGCCTAAAGTACACTTTCTCAAAGTAACTAGGGTTGTGACCCTAGCCCCCCCATGAGGTTCACCCCTACCACTCAACTGAGCGGAGGTACCTTCCTTCATGGAGGACATACCAAAAAAAAACAGGCATTTCATGCTTGTTGGCCTTGGAGGTTAAGCCTAGTGGTCTCCCACCCCAAGACCCCTATACTCAATTATTTCTACCACTTATTGTGGTCCTACTTTGTAACTGTTTCTGAATTCAGTTGCTTGGCCAAGTCATTTTCTGTGTGGTCCTGACATCTATGCCTCTCAGTCCTAACCAGCACCATTTCACCCAAAAGAGTGCACATGAAGTGCCTAATGCAACCTCTGAGGCTAGAGTCTGACCAATTTTCATATAAAATCTTTTGTATTATCCATTTGTGATTGAATCTATGTGCATAAACCTGCTTTGTCTATCTGCAGCCCTTCTGTGTTACACTGGATTCCAAAACCAATCATTGATTCCATCCACATTCAGTCCTTGCTCTACTTGCTGCTTTGGCTTGGGGTTTTCAACTACAAAACCTGCAGGAATACATCAAGAGACCTAGGGCATAATTCAAGGACATCTTTCCGGCCGCAGAGACAGTCCCTTGTGACCTTTTGAACCGACCCTGAGAAGAAGTGCAGAACAAAAGCTCAACAACAAGTTCATCATGTCGGCGCCAAGCGTCAGGACCTGGCCTATCCGAACTGTCCAAGTACAAATGGGCAGCATGGCCCACCCAATGAGTGAACCACCTCACCGAGCTCCACATCATCTCAGTGGCGCATCTGGGTCCCAAGGAGTTCCAGAACGCAGAAGGGCGGAAGAGAATAAAGGCCTTACCACCGAGGCCTTAGCAGCACACGGTGGAGACAGCTTCAGTCACCTCCACAGACGTGTGGCTGCTTCAGTATCAAGATCCAATTGTCCAGCTTCATCCTCAACTGCCATTGAGGGACCTGAGGAATATGAGAAGCTGAAGATGAAGATGGATGAGTACATCATGCATGAGGAGTACTACCAATCCATCCGTGGGGAAGATGGAGACGAGCCATTGGCTGTACATGGATCCAGACCACGTACAGATCTAGGGTCCTACGCACACTCTGGTCCTCCGTCCACTGCATCCCTGCCAAGACGACTAAGACCTGAGTATCCAACCCCAAGGGCTCCCGAAGTGGGCCCAACACGAGTCGAAGAACAACATCATCCAAGGCCAACCTACGGTGCCCTGGATCAAACGGCCGAGTTGTTGGCCAAATTCCTGTCTGGATCAGAAGATCCAGATGTGACGGCCTTATCGGAGGCCATTAAAGCTAAACTGGGTATTGCAGAACCCTTACCCAGGCCTGAGTTACCCTCTCTCTCTCGAGGGCTGAGTACCCTGGCCGAAGATCTCAAGAGATCAAGGGTCTCAAGGCTGTTGCCTAAGGTTACCTGCCCCAGCCCCTTTCACCCCCGTGCCAGGACTGTGCCTATGGCTGATCTACAGGACGTGCCTGTCACAGAGAGTGAGAGGAGAGGGCTGTCAGCCCTGGCCCCTCTTGCCGGCGTGTCGCCATCAGGCCTAACTCAGGGGGGTGGGAAGACGGGCAGACCAATTGCCCAGGCGAACATCCAGCTGGAACTGCCGGAGTTCGACCCCAAAAATCTGCCTGAATGGGCAGAAGAATTTGCAGAGTTCCTTTTGTTGACTGGCCAATCCCATGTGGATGTGGCCACCAAATGTTCACTGCTAAAACGCTCATGCAAAAAGAAATTTTTGCAAAAACAGGTCAAACCGATTGTGAAAACCTGTTCTGCCTGGGCAGAGGTACTCCTGAGGTTAGAGAAAACATTTCCAGTCTATGAGACTGACCTCAGCGTACGCACACAGATCGAGGAGCTACCTATGCTCCCGGAGTTTCCATCCGCTGCGCGAATTTCTGAGTATGTGTGCGATTTGGAGTACTTATTTTCGAGGATGAATGTGGGCTCCTACGGAGCCACTGAGCCCCACCTGTGGCTCATGAGTAAGATCCCCCAGCGTACGTGGGATGATTGCCGCTCCACCTCTGAGAGGAAGAGCAGGACCCACTCGTACGATACACTGGTGGATCTCTTGATTGAGCTAGCTCTTGAGAGAGAGAATGACTCCCACATGGAGAAATTCCTCAAGAAGCATTTGGGACGAGGTGGTACCCCTAGCCCCGAACGTGGCGAAGGGAAGGGGCATGAAATTCCCACTAACACCAACCAGGGAGGTGGTAAAGGGAGGGGCAACCTACGTGCCATGAACGAGGTCCCAACTGATGCAGGCGCACCCCCCCTGTTTTACTGCCGACCTGTCAATGACAAGGGGGGACCTTGCCATGCCTCTGACTGCGATCTCCGCAGTGGCTGTATGCTGCAGATGAAACGTCAGCAGCATACTAAAGATGGGAAAACTGTGACCCATCAGGACCACTTCAGGTGTACCATCACCTGTGGTTACTGTGGCAAACCTCGTCACTATGAGGACGAATGCCACATCAAGAAACGCGAGAGTGACAAACTCAAGCGTCAGGAGGCGGAGCGCCAGAAGACCCAGACGCCCGCCAGAAATCCCCCGAATGGGGATAAAGGTAAAGGAGGTGGCATAGGGGGGTGGCAAAACTGGACCCCCTAACCCCCAGAGGCGCTCATCAGCGCCTGTTGCTACACCCACTCCTGCTGCTACACCCGCTCCTGCCGCAGGTGTTCCCCAGAAGCGCCCCCAAGGGGATAATGCTACCCCTGAGGGGAATAATTCTAAGAAGAGGCGCTTGGCCTGGATGGCCAAGTCCCTCATGGCTGCAGGGGTAGATGTGAAATTCCCTGATGAGGAATAGGGGGCGGCTCCGAAGAGGAGGACTTGGTTTTCTGGATCCTCGTGAAAATCGGGGATCAGGTTTTTCGAGCGGTGCTTGATACCGGTGCAACACTTTCCATAGTGGCCCGGCGCCTGCTTGAAACTTTCAGGAAAACTAAGACCGTGGCCATAAGAGTAAAGGATGGGCGTACCATCCACTCCTTGGGGGGGGTCGATGTGACCATATGTCTGGGCGACGAAACCGTGACCCAACACTGCAGAGTGTTGGACACTGACGCCTTTGACATCGTCATTGGCACCGACTTTCTAAGAAGGAACCCCCAGGTGAAAATGCTGTCCCTACAGCGTCCTTACTCTTTGCACTGCGACTTTGGCAGTGGGCTATTCTCCGTCCCTTTGGAGCTGTCAGGAAGGAAAGAGTCTGGGCTGCCCTACGCAGCCAAGACGAACTATCGTACTGAAAACTACCAGCTGGCCCGTCACGTTCTTGAAAATGGACTGGCGGCCCTTCAGGTAAACCTGGATGAGATCCAGGTCGAATTGTTTGCGAGCCAACAACAGCACATCATGCAGTTGTACTGCTCGAAACAAATGAACAATGCTTTCCGTTTCTTCTGGAAAGCAATGGGCCTAGCGTATGCTAACCCTCCCTTCTCCCTGCTCGCGAAGGTTCTAACCAAGATCGCTTATGAGGGAGGAAGGGTTGTTATGTGCACCCCTGACTGGGGTTGCTCTGGTGAACATGCTTACTGGCGCCGTATGCTTGACTGAATGACCGTGGGAAGAGTGCAACTCCCCGACGGCCCCATCTATGTGCCTGAGGACTCAGACACAGCTATGCAGGCCCCTGAGTGGGCCAGTTTCCTGTCCATCATCGATGGATCTCTCAATCCTGTACCCCTGTGTGACCTGGACCAGGTGCTACTAAAAGAGGTCATGGCCGAAAATCGTGGCCTGACCCTTTATGATCTCAAAAATCGATCTCCTGAGCACCTATCTGCCACACTTACAGGGTCTGAGTCTCCTGATGACTATTCGGAACCTGCAGCTGTAAAAGAGGATGCTGACGACCAACTGTCTGAGATCGCCAGCACTATTCCCTCTGTTGATCCCAGCTGTGTTGACCTAAAACACAGTGCTTTCCTGGCCCAGCTGTTGCTAGAGGAGGTAGATCTAGAGTCAACCTCCGAACCCGCTTCCTCTGTTGGGAAACCAGTGCTACACATGCAGCCTGTGCACACAGGTGAACCCGTGGCCCGGAGTGCTGATGCTCTGGCACGGCCTGCTGCTAATAACATGCCATTGTCTGAGCATGACACTCAAGAACTCAGACGGCTGTTGTACCTGAAGGCGGAAGGTATTGAGCGTCAAGAGCGGCTGCAGCACCTCAGACAGACCTGGAAATACTCCATCTGGTCTGAGGAGGACGATGAGTCCTATACGCTGCCTGATCCTGAGATACCTTTGGTGTATTCTCTACACAATGGGCAGCAATGTCCCCCTGAGTGGGACGATGGTACTGTACCTGCCGAAACTACTGATCGGCATAAAAAGAAAGAACATGGAAAAAGCAACCTCCATGCTGAGGAGGATTTCCTCCAGAAACTCGAGAGTCTTAACCTTGACCCCCGCCTGAAGAAACTGCTGATGACCTATGAGGAGGTGTTCGGCGCCTTGCCGCCTCCCCTTTCTTGTAAAAAACTGGTCCAGATGGACTTGAAATTGAAACCAGAATTCGAAAAGACGCGAGTGAGGCGTCGTCCCCATCCCGCTCCACAGGAACAGGTTGAAGAAATCGAGCGCCAGATCCAAGAATGCATTGATGCTGGCCTCGTTGAAGAGTATAAACACGGGGACTATCCCCATCACTGCAGTCCCTGTTTCCTTGTTGCTAAACCAGGGTCGACTGCCCTACGTCTTGTTGTAGACTATGGTGAGGTCAACAAGAAAACCCAGAACCACTCAGGGAGTATTCCTAACATAGAAAACACCCTGGAGCGTATTGCCAAATGCAGGTATAAGACCAAAATGGACAAACGCTCTGGTTTCTGGCAGGTTGACCTAACCGCCGCAGCTCAGGAGGTGCTTGCCTTTATAACCCCTAAGGGTCGTGTCTTCAAGTGGAAGGTTATGCCTTTCGGGGTGGCTAATGCCCCAGCGCTCTTCCAGGAGCTTATGAACAAAATTTTGTACATACTGAGGCGCAGGCCTCTAGTACAGGAGTTGATTTCTCGGGGTGCAGAAATGGAGGCTCACATCGACGACGTGAGTTTGGGTACTAATACCAAAGAGGACCATGTCCTTCTCCTCCGTGAATTTTTCACTGTCTGTCAAGAAAACCATATCCGAATTAAACTCGAAAAATGTGAGTTTATGAAAGAGGAGATGGAGTATTTGGGTTTCGACGTGGGGTATGGCTGGTGGAAACCAGCCGCGTCTAAGATGCAGCCCCTACAGGACATGCAGATTCGCGATGACCCTAAGAAGGGTCTACACGATGTGAGGAGTTTTGTGGGCGCCTGTAATTTCTATCGGCGTCACATCCACAATTTTACTTACTCCTCTGCACCCCTCACTGACCTGATCAAGAAAACTACTCCCTGGAGGTGGACCTCCAGAGAGGAAGAGTGTTTCCAGGATTTGGAGAAGAAGATTGCCTCCTCCAACTGCCTGGGAGTGCCCCGCCCTGAGGGCGAGATAGTCCTGATCACTGATGCCAGTGATGTAGGGGGGCGAGGTACGATCTACCAATGGCAGGAGCTTAACCCCGCTGAACTAACCCACTGCCATTATCGTACTACTGGACTGAACGGTGATGGTTCTTTGAAACATGACTATCCTACCAGTGAGTAGCGACTGGTGCCACTGGGGCACTGGAATTGGAAATGGAACCAAGCGCGTTCCAACTACAGCACCTATGACCAGGAACTCCTGGCCGGTATGTTGGTGCTATCGTCACGATCCCGACTCCTGGGATCTAACCCTATTGTCTGGCTGTGTGACCACGGGCCTGTGAAGTCTTTTCAGAAGGGCCCACCACCGGAAAAAGCAAAGCTAAAACGGTGGTGGACTTACCTGAGCCAGTTCAGGCTGACAGTGCATCATATCCCCGGGATTAAGAATGAACTGTCTGACTATATATCGCGCAACAACTTCGATGCGCTTATTGGTGAGAGCTCTGAGGCGCTCGCCAAAGAGGCTTTCCAGCGTATGGATGTCCAGCTTGACCTGTCCATGCGCACTGCTGGAATCCTGGAGGGTTGGAGTCTAACCGACTATCAGTCAGAGTATGAAGAAATTCTCCAAACCCTCAGCACTGGTCTCGAACCCCGTGTCATTGACGGGCACCAGTGGTATAAAAACAATCAGTACCTCTCCTACGAGGACCGAATTGTGGTGCCTGAGGCACGACTGGATGGGTGCCTACAGTGGTCCCATCTCAGTTCTGGTCACACTGGCGCTAATCGCTCAGTGGACTTCTTCCGTGAGTGTTTCTACTCTAGTCTAACCCTGACTGAACTGAGGTCGCGTATGCAGACCATTGTGGATGCTTGTGGCTGTCATGCCAGCAAGCAGAGCAACAGTAGGGATAGGGGTCTGATCTCCAGCTTACCCATACCCTATTGTGCTAACTCTCTTCTCTACGTGGATTACATCCACGGCCTACCACGCTTTGGCGGCTATGATAGTTGCCTCGTGGTCACCTGTGGTCTATCTCGCTTCACCCGTGTGTTCCCTTGCAATAAGAAAATCACAGGTGAGCAAACTGTAAAAATGTTGGTCGAACAATGGTTCGAACCCTATGGAGCACCCAAACAGGTGCACTCTGATGAAGATGTACGCATCCGCAGTGACACTGGGTGGTACAAACGAGTGCTAAATACCCTCAACGTGGAGGTAACCACAGGTGTGCCCTATACTCACATGTCTAACCCTCTCTGTGAGAGACAGAACCGTGTGGTGGAGCAAAACTGAAGAATCCTGATGAAACAGGAGCGCACCAAGGACTGGGTACGCCTAGTGCCCTGGGCAGTTGAGGCGCTATCACTCCCCTGACGACTTGTCTTGGGATGAGTGGCGCCACAGCGACAGTGAGATTGAACGTATAGACCTAGAGAACGCTGCCAGTCCAGAGGAGGCAGACGAACTCGAAGAGATGACTGCCGATGAGATGGCAGTCGATGGTTACTACGTGGTTGCAGGTATTGCTCGTCACGAGTATAAACAGGGCTGGAAATTCCTAACCCTGTGGGATGGCTATGGGTTGTCTGAGGCGACCTGGGAACCTATGTCAGCCTTCATACAACCAGATGGGAGTATCAACCCCATCTTCCGCACTTACCTCGTTGAGAACAACGAGGGGCAGCTCCTAACCCGTGCTGAGACTATGTCTCAGCGTAAGAAGCGCAACTAATCTCCCTGTGTCAGTCTACTGACAGGTGCAGTGAGCACTCTTCTGCAGACGTGCCTGTGTATGGGTGTAAGAGCAGTTGTCACAGTTGCCCCGCATTGCATCGCAGGACAGGACCGTTAGCACCCCGTGACAACCACTCCCTGGCCGAAGGCCATTGGTTTTTCTCACAGACTACTGCATACTGAGCACTGCACTGACCCTGTCTGTGCCCTGCAGACCCATGCCTATGGTTTCCAGCGTGGACCAGGTGGCCGCTTATCATGATTGCAGCCACCCAGCGAGTGTGTGCCTTGTTGACCATGTGTTGCATGGGTACTGCCCTAATGTAATGACCTTGGAGAGCCAACGAAGAACGGTGGCTTACTACACCAGGGGGAAATGACAAGCAAGGTGTTATGAGGCAAGGTGTTTCTTCCCTCCTTGGGGACAAGCGAGCCCACAGTTAGGACCCCTGACTGGTCCAGACCCATGGTGTTCTACCCTTCCTTACAGGGTTTACCATACCCCTAAGTGTGCTACGTATGTCTGTATGTGTCTCACTTCTCTCCCCAGCGTGGCTCCCGGAGACCGGGCTTCGCTGACGTCGGACCGAAGGTCCTAATCAGGTACTCTTACCACTCCTATGGCGCCGAATTTCTGTGCTGGCGCCTATCCTTGGGGTAAGACGGCAAAAGCCCTACCTACTAAGAGGGAAGGGGTGGCCAAGTGTGCTAAGGGCATACAAAACGCCCATTTTTGCTACAGGCCAAAAGCTAACGCACTCCCCTGCCCACGAGGAAAAGCACGCGGGACAGGAGACACCACTACACTACACTCACTAACGCCAGCACCGGCCTTCGAAGGCAGGGTGAGCACTCATCACTTGCACTCACCTCCTGCCAGGCCTGCTGACCCTAACCCCTACACACGCTACTGGGTGCTGCTGTCAAAGTACACTCAGGCCCTAATGGCCCTCCTGTGAAGAAGACTAGAGAACACAGCGCTCCTAAACAGCTGTGGCCTAACAGGGGACGCCGCAACGCGTTTCCCCTGCTAGGGCTTGGAGGGAAGGGGTGCTCTCGTTGCGTGCACAGCGCATATGTCGTTGAGGTCGAACTGCCCTCGCCAGTACTGGCTGAGGCACAGTGATTTGATTCGTGATCAGCGCCCCTGTTTTGCTGGGGCAGAAAAACACAGCAGCCGAAGGGAGCTGCTGTGTGCACCAATCACCCTTAACCTCTCCCACCTGTACAAAAGAGGCAAATGAAGGGGCGTTTGCGGCGGAGGAACCAAGCCACACTCCCCGTATTATACGGTTCTCAGTGTGACCTATAATACACTGTCTGCAAACACGCTGAAGATTCAGCTACCCCTGTCAAGCAAGCAAGCTTTAAGAAACTCCTCGGGTTCTCTTAAAGAACGTACCGAGGACCCTCTCGGTAACCTAAACAAGGTTTACCGTGCGCAATTCGCGTGGCCTACCCTTTAATGCATCATGTGCACGCAGGGAAGGGAGGCTGAACCACTGACTCAACCAAGAGGTGAGCTCCTGCTGGGCTAACCTACCTTACTCACCATGCATCGTGTGAATGCCGAATTGAAACGAACACAAAACAAACCTAAGCGTTTTAAGAAACTCAACTTTAACGCCACGGCCGCACACGAACAAACGCTTTCTGACTTACCTGTGAAGAGGAAAACAAGGGTGAATTTCGGATGCAGGTAAAGCGTCACAGCGTGTGGATGCCTCGATTAGGCACATGCATCGCGAGCACAGCGCATATTCTAACCCTACGTGCGCGCTGCGCGCTCCATTCGCATCACATACCTTTCATTCCTGCTTTTACCTGTGCAGAGCACGAGAGAAGAACACCCGACCCCCCAACGAGCACGGCGTTGACAACCCTAACGTTTTGACGAAACAACCAACACGAACGCAATGCGTGAGTGTGAGGTGACACTGACATACCTGGGGAATGGGTTGTTGACCTGCTCTGTGGTGTGGGCTGAATTTGAATACTTGAGTCTGAATTTTATAAAAATTTTGATCCCACTGTGCAAAAATTGCCTTTAAAAATTTGAAAACTACGGCTCATACCTTCTTTTCAAAAAGCCGTTTACGCTTGCGCAACCCTTTTCTTGGAGTCCGCTTCCTTTGCGCTTGACTGCGACTTTGAGTTATGTGTAAAAATGATGATTTCCCGCGTGGTTTCGTCAATTTCCAACGATTTCACTTGCTAAATTGCAACCCCTCCCGCTAAACCGCAGGAATCACTCCCTGCTTGTTCCATTTTCTACTTTTTCCAGCTCCTCGGGGTTTGTGTCCTCCATTGGGAGTATTGCTCCGCCCTGGCCCTTGGTCAGGACGTTTACTGAAACGCTGTTTCTACGGTGATAGCCGTTCGCATTAGAGCGTTCGACTGTACCCTAGTGGGCAAGCACATTGGCTCTAGGGAGGGAGTCCTGGGTTCAATGCCCACTACCCCCAAACTTTTTCCAAAAGTTTTCGTCGCACGCCGGCGACTTTTGAGGAATGCCCCTTCGAAGGGACATCATTCACGGTACATTACACTGTTTTTCAAGGGTACCTACAGTGTGATAGGCTTCTATGAAGTGATGAAGATGTTTTTCGTAAGTTTAATGCATTTTCTGAAGTAATTTTGGGAATATTTGAGCCTTTTCCCTTGGTCCTACTAGCTTCATGAACTAGTACTCCGGGGGGGAGTAATAAAAAGTCACTACCATGTCTTTATTGGAGGGCTTGATCCAGGCCAAGCCCCCCTTAAAACCCTTTTGTTGATGCTAAGACAAACTTAAGTGTTTTTATCTCTCTTTTGTAGCCTAAAGTACACTTTCTCAAAGTAACTAGGGTTCTGACCCTAGCCCCCGCATGAAGTTCACCCCTACCACTCAACTGAGCGGAGGTACCTTCCTTCATGGAGGACATACCAAAATAAATCAGGCATTTCATGCTTGTTGGCCTTGGAGGTTAAGCCTAGTGGTCTCCCACCCCAAGACCCCTATACTCAATTGTTTCTACCACTTATTGTGGTCCTACTTTGTAACTGTTTCTGAATTCAGTTGCTTGGCCAAGTCATTTTCTGTGTGGTCCTGACATCTATGCCTCTCAGTCCTAACCAGCACCATTTCACCCAAAAGAGTGCACATGAAGTGCCTAATGCAACCTCTGAGGCTAGAGTCTGACCAATTTTCATATAAAATCTTTTGTATTATCCATTTGTGATTGAATCTATGTGCATAAACCTGCTTTGTCTATCTGCAGCCCTTCTGTGTTACACTGGATTCCAAAACCAATCATTGATTCGATCCACATTCAGTCCTTGCTCTACTTGCTGCTTTGGTTTGGGGTTTTCAACTACAAAACCTGCAGGAATACATCAAAAGACCTAGGGCATAATTCAAGGACATCTTTCTTTTTGTACATGATTTTTAGGCATGCTAGGTAACTGACGTTTCAGCTTTGTTTTTGGAGACAGCCAGAAAGTATGAGTAAAAGGTTGGTAATGACAACTTATCTTTCAACAGTTTTTTGGTTGAAGTATTAGTAAAAATCCCCATACCCCCAGACGGATCAATCTCCACGGCCGGGATAAGAAAGAGCAGATCCAGGTCGGATGATGTCTACTCATCGTGACTGCCACCCCCCCCCACCCTTTGAGATGCGCTCTCAGACTACCCGCTAAACCAATCGACAGTTCGTCATTACTGATGCTGCCTCGCTTTCTCTTTCCATGTAATGCAGGCCACGAAACCCATTCCATCAAATAGGTAACACCATGCATCCATTGCATTACGTAGCCACATGTAACGTGTCCTTTGAGGTTTGAGGTTTGACGTTTGGTTTTGCGGGTACTAGATGCCTTTTGGCACCGGGGGGCCACCTGGTCTGGCCAGGTGATATCCTTTCGGCCGGGTCCTAGTGGAGGGCCCTTCATGACGCACTCCCTGCCTGGTGGCGGCGTCCCCTGGGTTCACGGGGCTCGGAGCCCTGTCCCTCCCCGGCTTCCCCTCCTCGCCACTCCCTGGTGCAATTCGTCCTTTGAGTAAGGTGGTATATCCTCTCTTTGGATGACGAAGACACGTCGAGTCAATAGACAGCTTGGGCAGACCTTGAATTTCCAGTTTAACCCGCATGTTGCATTTCATTCTCAATTGGTATTGACTTCCCGTATAGCTCATTGTAATTTATACGTCTACATCCAGGTGTATTACCCTTACCCTCATTGTGTGCCTGAAGATTTAGGTTATCATTGTGGATACTTTGTATGCTAGCTTTTTGGTCAGTGTTTCTCATGTTTCATTTTGAGCCTTACCATACATGTTCAAGACTTAGGAACTTTGCCCTCTTAGGTGGAGATACATCTTCACCTCTAGGAAGGGGGTACTAAGACACTACAATAGACACTCAGAACATTCAATATGAGCGTGCCTTTTTCACATACCCCTCCTTATGTTCGATTGTCAGCTTGTCATGAACCTTCTTATCGAAAGTGCATGAAACTTAGGAAGGGGGTGTAATAAGTTGTGGCATTTGGGCCTCTCAGAAGCCTTCCGGAGGAACTGTACTAGAGCTCTCCAAGCTTCAAGATCCCAGAACACTAGGATATTTCCTCATTTTTGGCTTATATTCAAAGCTCATAGCTTACTGCTAGAGTCTACTGCTCTTACGTACACTACAGAGAGCCGAGATCTAGGATACATTAGTAGCCATACGTGAACAATCACATTCCATATGCTTATAATGTGATTTGACCATGTTTTATGCTATTTTAGAAGGTTCTAATGTATTAGAAGCTATTTTGAAGCTATTTCGAAGCTTCAGATGGCCTGTCGCGGCTGTCGCCGCCTGCTGTCGGCGACAGCAATTTACATAATGTTGACAAGGCCTGTGATAAGCGAAACTACTCAGAAAGTTGCTAAAATATAGGTTTTACTGCCTTTTTAATCAGAATTTATTGATATATCAATTTTCTTGTCATTTAGGCATGTGAACCCGTATTACTGGACCAGCCAGTTCGTCAAGCTCAATGTTCGTTCACGACTTCGTCTCCTTGCTGTTGCCTACTTTGTGCTTGCCAAGTGAATCAATTGGAATTCGCGCCGCGTGCCCGTTGCTTCTGTGTGTGCTCGCGCACCTGCGGTGTACGCGTTCCCCCGCCCTTGTTGGTGTGCCACCCGCACCGCGCGCGGTACCTCTGCAGGGCGCCTATAGGGCCGTTCCATGCCGTGCGTGTCCCTGCGCATTTCCTGCCCTGGTCCCGTGCGCCGTCTATTTAGTGTGGGGAGGGGGGGCGGTTCCGGTCCCCGCGTCCACCTGCCTGGCTCCAGGCTGCTCGCCCGCTCGGGGGTGGGCCCGGGCTGGTCTGGCGCCTGGGGGGGGCCTCGCGGGGGGGGAGGGGGGTTGGGTTGCTGAGGGTGGGGGGGCGGCCTGTGCGTTGCCCCCTGGGAACGTGGCAGTGCCCGGGCTGGTTGGGGAGGGCATCAGGGGTGGGGGCCGGGGAACCACACCACAAGCGGGGAGATTGCTCGTCCGTTCCCCTGCGTCCTCTGCACGGGCACCAAGGCCTGCTTCCTCTGCGGCGCATAGATCATGGAGTATGCGTTCTCAATACTGCTCCGGTTCAGGTCTGTGTGCCTTGGCCCGGGCGCCGCCCAAAGGGGCGCCACCAGGCGGCGGCGTGCCCTGGCGGCCGATCAGAGGGCCAAACAGGCAGGCCTGGGGCTCGTCTACCCTCCAGGGGGGGGGGTTATCGGCCCGCAGGCGTGCGTATCGCGGCTTGCGGAGGTTATGGGGGAAGCTTGGGGGTAACGGTCAGGGGGCGCGTGGCAGGCGGACACAGCGGTGCGCCTGGCGTGGTTCTCTGCCCCGGGTGTCGGGGCGCCGCGGTGTAGACAGCCGGCGGCCTTTTGGGGGGGGAGAGGGGGGGTTTACTGTCGCCCGTCACCGGCGTGCTGACCTGGGCCAGGGGTCACTGCTCAGGAGGAAGTTTCCTCTCCGGTGTCACTTGGTGTGCGAGCGGCAGCGGGGGGGTGGTTATGCCAGGGTTCGGAGGCTCATGAACCGCTGGCGGGGGGAGCAGCCCCGCCTGCCGCCATGGTTGCTGGTGTCGCGGGGGGGGGGGGGGTGCGGGAGGGCGGCCCCGTGTGGCCTACGCAGCCGCTTGGTTGCCGGCTGGCTGCCGGGGGGGGGGGGCTCAAAGCGGTCTGTCGTTCATGCGCGCCGGGGGCATCGGTCAGCGCATCAGTCTCCGCCGCCGTGCGCGCCCGTGTGCCGTGCGCCACCGCCAGGCGCCACGCCCGACCGGCGGTACCACCCCACGCGTGTCCGCAGCCGCTGTCGCCCACCACAGCCAGGATCGGGGGTTACGGTCCAGACGGGGCGCCTCACCCCCGCATGTCCTGGCGCGCGAGCGGCTCGGGCTGGGACTGCTCAGGCACAGGGAGTCATCTCCTGCTGGGGGGACACCTGGGGTCGCTGGCCTGTGCCCGTCCCCCTTCTGCGTTTGCCATCGGTCCACCGGGCGGTGGGCCATCCGCGTGGCCTTTGCCGGCGGGTCTGGCTGTCACTTGCGCTACCGCTTTTGTGGTGACTGGGGTTGCGGCAGTGGCGGGATCCTCCGGCGGTGGCGCCAGTGGATAAGGGCGGCGCGCAGGGCCCGGGGCAGCCAGACATTGCCCTCTGAGTCCGTGACGCGGAGTAGCGCCCCCCCCTCCAAGAAAGGCGGCCTCTCCAGCTTCCGGTCGGGCCATCCCGCCCAAATCAAGGCCAGGAGGATGCTCTGATGGTTATCCCGGGCCACCCATCCGACTGGGGGTTCTTCTGGGTTCCCGCCGTTTCGCCTGAGGGGCACAGCATCGTACGACCGGTTCCTCTTGTAACCTGAGGTGGCCCAGTTCAGCCACCCATACACCTCCCGCACCACAGGGAAGCACTCGCCCCCCAGGGGGTCGGGAACTGCGTCCCAGTAGCGGACCCAGTTGTTTCGAGCCTCGGCGGGGCGCGGGGCCCCGACTGCCGCCCCATGCTGGTTCTGCCTGCGGCTCCTGCGCAACCGGGGCAGCAGCCATCCATGCCGGCTCTGCGCTGGGGTCCCGCGCTGCCAGGGTGGCGGACATATGTGCCGCCTCCGCCCGGGGCTCCCGTGCCGCGGGGGCGGGGTCGTGCAGGGCGCAGCCCTGTGGGGGGGCCTGGCGGCGGGGGAGCCTGGGGGACTGTGCAAGAAAACGGCCCCCAAAGCGGGGTCGGTGTTGTTGATGGGCAGGCAGGGGTGGTTGTGGGCGTGGTGCGCCGGCATCTGCTGGATGACGGGGGGGATGCATCGCACCGCCTTGACCTCCGGCTGTCGCCCCTCCCCAACCCCCCTTCCTTGTGGGTGGTGCCCTCTGCCCTTCCCATCGCCCCCCTGTCCGAGGTGGCGCGCGTCGCCCCCTCACTCCCTGCCCCGCGCCCCCCCTGCCCCTGGTTCCTGGTGCCTGTGCGCCCCCTCCCGCCTCCTGCCCTGCCCGTGTCTCTTACCGTGCCCCTTACCCCGCCCGCCGCAGCCCATGTCTTTGCCTTTCCCGTGCACCTGCCCCCCTCTGCCGCCGCCTGCGCTTTTGCCCTTCCCGTGCGCCTGGCCCCCTCTGCCGCTGTTCGCGCCCTGGCCCTTCCCTTGTGCCTGCCCCCCCCCTCCTGCCCGGGCCTTTGCCCGTCCCTGGTACCTGCCCCCCTCCTCCGCTGCCTGCGGCCTCTCCACGTATGCCTTCCGTGCCCTGGTTTGTGCCTCCGCGCTTTGCGCCTCGCCACGGACCATCGTGGTCTCCTCCGTGGCCCCCTCCGTGATCTCTGTGCCCCCTGGTCCTCTCGTGCCCCGCTTCGAGCAGGAGACGTTGCCGCTGTGGCAGCGTCATGTCCATCGGCGTTCATTTGGGTGCCAGAGCGCAAACAGTCCGTGGCCTCCCTTCGAGGAAGGGGGCCTTGGCTCAGGTGTGGGCGCGGTACTTGGCTCCCTCCCTGCTCCCTGCTGCGGCCGGGGCAGCCCCCGGCAGCTTGCCCCGCGAAATGCCCTGGGCCCGCGTAGGGCCGGTCATGCGCGCCATTGGCGTACCAGGGGCTGCGGCGTGATCGGCTAGAGCGGCGGTTCCGGCCCCATGCAGCCGGTCTGTCTGCGCATCCTGGGCCCCACCTGCGGGCGGGGCGGCAGGGGCCGCAGCCTTGGCGGCTAGGGTGGCCCTCTGGCCGGCACCGGTTTGGGGGCCAGCAGTTCGAGTTTGCTGGGGGCCGCTTGGAGCTGCCCAGCCAGCAGGCGAACTGGAACCGCGGCCTCCGCCAGCCGCTGCCCCTCCCGCTCTGCAGGGGTTTTCCCCGCGCATCCTGGGAAGACGGGGGGAGCGGGAGCGGCACCAGCTGTGGTGGCACTCGTCCGGCTGGGGGGAGCCATCGGAGTCTGACATTGCAGCTACTCTGTCAGGCGTGCGTGGCTGCAGGTTTGCCTGTGCTACTATCTCCGAGTGCGCCGGTGGTGTGCCGTGGTTGGTGCCGTGTGGTGCTGTCGGGGGGGGGCGTGATGGTAGCCCCGGGTGGTCATGGGCTGGTGGTCATCCACCGGCACTGGAGCGGGAGGCGGGCGAGCCAGTCGGCCCGCACGCCGCGCCACAGCTCCCGGTCCGCGGCTGGGGTCAGGGCCCTTGGCCCTCGGGGGTGGTCGGGGGTTGCCGGAAGGAGCCGCACACGGTGGACCCCCTGGACGGCGCTGACCAATTCTGGGTCCACAGGAAGGTATGTACCCCGTCCCGTGCCTCGGGCACCCGGAGAGGTGGGCGGGGCACGGGCGCTGCCCCGTAGAGGTGGCTTGGGGTTTTCCCTAGGACGCGCTCCGCGTCGCCGCGGGTCGCAAGGACGGGGAGGAGTAGGGGGGTGCCCGGGCGCTCTTGCCAGAGGACCTGCCCTCTGTGGTGGGCACCCCTGGTCCTGGAGAGGGGGGGGGGACAGGTTTGGGCCGGCCAAGCTGCGAGGCGCAGGTGGCCGGCGGGAGAGCGGGACACCAGGTGGGCTCCCGGGGGAGCGAGTCGCACACAACAGTGTACGGGGGGGTTGACTCCGTTGAGTGGTACACTGGGTTGGCCGGGGGGGGGACGGCTGGGCGTCTCGCCCGGGCTTTCCACGGATATCACGACTTCCTCAACTTCCAAGTCCTCTTCCACCGGGTGCAGCAGGTGGAGCGCCGCATACAGCTCGCACATCTCTCTGTGATACCTGGCCCATGCCTGGTTCAGGTAAGGGGCTGCCTCCATCGAAAGACGGGTCCTCAGGGCGTGCTGCAGGGCCGAGGCGCTGCTGTGGGGGAAGGTGGCCGACCCCTCGCTCGTCAGCCGCGGCGCATCCTTCATTGACAGGGGCCGGCCTAACTTGTTGGACGTGCGCGACTCCATCCAGTTCCCATAGAGGGCCGCCTCGGGGTCCACAAGTCTCGCGCGCACGGCATTTAAAACCCAGTGCATTGCCGGGAGTAGCGTGAGGACCCCCGCCCTGTTCAGGGGCTGGGCGGCCGGAAGGGCGGCCTCGCCGACGAAGGCCCTTGCGCTGCCCGTAGGGTCCTGCACGGCCGTGGCATGCGCCGCATGCGCCTTGGCCAGGGCGCCTGCTTCCAGGCCCTGCATGGTTGGCGGGCTTGGGCATGCTCCGTCCCGTTCCCCCCTCGGTGGGGCATTGTGTTGCGGGCTCTGTAATGAGCAGGGTCGGGTGGAGGTCAGGGCGGGAACAAGTGCGACAAGTGCGCGAAGTGCCCCTGGGTGGTCGTCATATATTTCTGTCTGCCGGTGAGGTGGGGTGCAAGAGCGTTCCATCGGCATCCATCGGCGGTGCTGCGGTTGAAAAGGGCCAGCAGGGAGCCATCGGCAATCGCCTCCCAAAGCACCCTCAGCCAGGCATAGCCGTCCATCTCTCCGCACAGCGCGGCGGCGGGGTTGGTGGAGAGCATGACAAGTAGGGGTCCTGAGAGGTAACCCAGCCCGGACAGGGCGTCATTGTAACCAGGCTCGCCTCTCTTGTAATGCGCCAAGATGAGCCGGGCGCCCCCCTCCACTGGGGGAAAACACCGGATGCTGGCGGTGTCACGCCCCCGTGTACATATCTCCGCGGCCCGGAGTATGTTTGCGGTCTGTAGCACGAGCTGGGGCGGGAGGGGCGCCCGAAGGAGCGAGGACACGTTGCCTTGCCACCCTGTATGGGGCTTCGGGGCCGCCTGCAGCCATTCCGTGGTCTCGACATCCCGCGGTCTCTGAGGGCCCGCCCAGTGAATTACCGTTGGTCGTGGTTGGCTGTGCGGTCCCCACCCCTCCAGTGGGACGGCGGCGTACTGCGCCACCAGGCCTCCCGGTGAGTGTGTTGCTGCACACCACCGGCTCGACTCGTGCGCCCACTCTGCGCCCATAATGTGCGCATCCCATGCGGTCATGCAGTTGCGTCCGATGATCCACGGTCGGAAGAGTGCGCCTCAGAGGTGTTTCGAGAAACCCCTCGGCAGGTCCCTGTAGGGGTGGGAATCTTCCTGGGTGGGACACTGCAGGGTGCCGTTCACCAGGCAGAGGGAGGCCACGAGATCCCTGCTGGGGCGGCGGGAGGGGGAGGACAGTCGCCCTCTATCGCCATGGGCCACCAGTGAGCCCGCACTGCCGTTCTGTGGGGCGTGCGGAGGGGTTGCTCTAGGCGGTGGTTGCGGAGCTCCCACCCAAAGTCCCCCAGCCGGAGCATGTGCTGGAGGATGTCGTGCATGGAGGTCCTCCCTGGCAGGTCATAGCGAGGGATTGTGCAGAGCTGTGCCTCTGCCCGGTCAGGCACCAGCCCGAAGCAGAAAGTCTCCGTACCTCCGGCGCGGCCGGAGCGCCACGAGGCGACCCACAGCGCCTCATCCCCTGGCGGGAGGTGTCAGGCCGCTTCTTGGACAGCCTGCCCTTCGAACCTGTTTTGCCCACGTAGATGGCTACACTAGTGTGCAACTCGTCTGATGAAGTGTGAAATAGGCCGCGCGCCATACAACAAAAAAATGAAGAATCCATTCAATGCGAGGACATTTGGACAATGCACTACAAATCACACATAGCACAAGCAAAGACGCATCCTCCATCATTGGAATCACATGTCATCACCCCAATGGAATCCCGTGTCAAGGAGTCCTTGTCGGATGATGGGCGTCAAGCGTGCTCACAATGCACTTGTGTAGCATACAATAGCATAGCATTCCCCACGCGGACGTGTAGGTCGCTGCAAATGATATGCATTGAAGAGGACGCCAGCTCTTGCATCTACCATGTGTCCCCATATGATTCGTCCCCCCCAATGTGCCCATGCCCGGGCCTTGACCTCACCCCCTCCCAAATAACCCGTCGTGAGAAGGTACCCCCCATTGAAATCACCAACGGTAATTTCGCCAGTGAGAGCACAATTGTCGCAGCCATGAGTATGAAGGTTCATGTGGGCTCTCCTCGCACCACCCACAAGAGCAATGCTTGTGTGGAACAAATGGGGGAGGTGTCGTCGCACAAAATCATCTATGCATCGCACCAATGGCTCCATTTTGGAGGTCCGTGCGGAAAATGTAATCTCCTTGCCAAAGCTTCGAAATGTTTTAGTGGCCCAAAGGAGGAGCCTCCGATAGTGAGTGTCAGGTCTCTCAATCTTCTCCCAACCCCTTGCATGACGTAGTTTCTCAACGAGCGTGTCGGCTAGCCGTTGCGGAGGTGGCGAGCTCCATAGCTTTTTCGTTGCATCCAAACCCTCCTTGTTCGGCTTATTCGTGTTGGGTGCCTCATCGCTCTTCCCCTCTTGCGCCAGGGCCACACTTACGTCGCTTGGAGTGGCGGGCTTGTCGTCGACATCCTCTGTGGGCTTTGCCTCTGCTGCTTGCTCTCCCTCGTCCATGGGTTGATCAACTTTCTTGGTGCCTTCCTTTTCTTCGTTACGCACCATTCCCTCATTGGCCTATGGGTGGGGACTCCCCTTCGTCTTTTTTTATGGCGTCCCCGTCACCGTCACCATTGAGCTCCATCACGCCTTTGCCATGTGAAGGGTCGCCGGCCCCACTCGACTCGACAATGCCATCCCAATCGGTTTGTCACCACCACCCTTTGCCTCGGCATCTGTCACCTTTTCCTTTTCATTGACGTCGGTGGCATCCGTCAATTTGTCAGTCGCATTGTCCTCCTTGTCAACGCCCTTGTCCTCGTGCCTCTCGTTCATCTTTTTGAGTGCTTGCACCGCGCCGTTTTCTTTTGTTAATGAGGTCTCTCCCGGGACGACGCATACAGGGCATATGACGTCTGCCGCCACCTCCTCATTATCCTCCTTTTGCGGTGGGATGCGGACCAAATGTTGGCCTTTCTTCAGTTTCATGTCGCCTTTTTGGGGTTGGCTTTTGCCACCGACGGCGAGTCAGTAGCCTCCACTCGGGCCTTCCAAAAACCACCAGCGGACACAGCAACCGGGCGGAAGGCGAAACTTCTTGCACACCTCCAGAGGCTTCTCCGCGGCCGTTGCCTCACCGTTTTCTACGAAGGTAAGATGTGCAACCGGTGTGCAAGTGTGTGCAACCGCGCGAGAGTGACCGCTTGCACAAATTGCACAAGGGTTGCAGACTAGTTGCACACGCTACGTAACATGGAATGCAAGTAAACACCACCCTGTCACAGCTCTGCAGCGGATGTGGCTTTTTTGGGTGCGGCCGGGTCATTTGCATGTGCAGCACCATGGTCACTTGCTTCATTTGGGCTCTCCACCTCTTTTGGATCTTGGTTCGGGCTCTCATTTTCTTGCCATGCCTTCGGTTCTGGCGGTACGTTTGCCTTTGCTTTTTTCTTCTTTTTTGGCGCTTCCAGTCGTAGGGTCTTGCCTCCGTTTCCTTTTTTTTTCTTCGGTGCGGGGTTCTCCTCGTGTGCCTCACTTTCGGTTGTGGTATCACTGTCCAAGTCCACCTTGAGTCTCTTCCGTTTGGTAGAGTTCGCTCAACGCGCATTTTTGTTCTTCTTGGTCTTCTTGGTGTGGTTCTGCCACACGCTCCTTCAATGCGTGTTGGGCTTTGAGCAACACCATCTTCTGGAACACGTGGAATGCTTTTTGGCTTCCTGCTTGCAGGACGGATGGTGAACGTGGGTGCCTGCTTCTGTTGCTTCTCCATCTTCATTGCCTCTTGTTCTGTAGTGGGTGCTGAATTACTCTCATCCACAATGGGGAAGGCAGGTGAGGCGCGGCCTTTTCCAATCGGACCCGTTGTTGTGTTTTGGTCAATTGAACGCGGCTTCCCACGCTCCCATCTAACTCCCGTAGCGCGGCCTTCATATCTTTCTTCCACTTCTACCTAAACTCCTCCACCTTTCTGGGATCCATGGTGAGCTGCCATTCTTCGATTGGGATCGGCGGCCACACTACACTCACAATCACACCAGGGCAGCGCTTGTCACAAACTAACAAGGCGGTCGGCACGTTCATCGCCGTGAGCTATGAAGGGCGGTTGCACAAGTGTAAGGTGTGCAAGTATGTGGTTGCACAACAACGTTGCGTTGACAAACACTCAGCAATTCCATCACGAATTCAGGTGTGCGAGCCTAAATGGGGCATCCAATGCACGTCCAACAAACAAAAAAATGCTGAACATTACCCTCGTTGCACCGTGGGCCCCTCACCCACACCTCCTACGACCATTGTCAGAAGGAGCGTGTGCAACATGGCACTTGCACACAATTTCACACCGGTGGCACACCTTTTCAACAGGGGTGTAGGTCCGCGGCACCGCACCGAGAGGACTGGGTGTTGAATGTGCCACGGCTGCAACTGCTTGGCCTTGTGGCGTCCTTCCATTCGATGTGAGCCTATTGCCTCCCAAAATTGCTGCGCCGGCCTCCGAAAATGACGCGGGTGACGTTGTGAACATCATAAAATTCCTCCGAAATGAGGAACACATCGTTCAAAAAAACAATTGTGGGCCTTGCCCATGTCCGTGGCCGCTGGCACGGGCTTTTGGGTCGCCGCCGCTGACCCACTTGGCCGCAATGGCCGCTCCCAATCCAGCCCTTTACCATTGCATGAATGGGGCATACAAGGCAGCCTCGCTAAGCACCATGCATGCTTGCGCATTGCCTGCGAGGCGAATTCTCACGATTTCCCCAATCGTCCCATCGTGTGACGTTGAGGGCGAAGCCTTGCCACAGGTAAGTGATAATTTCCGAGGGCTTGATTTGGCGGCACTTCTTGAGCCAATGATACAACGAGCGCCTATACAAATATTTTGGGGTCACATCCAGGAGCCACCGCCATTCCAAACTGTCATTCGCGAGCAGGGCGTCCATGTGACAATTATGGTGGACCAACAACTCGCTTTTACACAGGAAGTGGGGTTGCAATCGAGGCGGGCTCGGTTGCTCTGGCGGACTCGTGCTCGGTTGCTCAACAACTTGCGGCTTCTTTGGCGTTGTTACCCCACTACTATGTGAGGCTTGACTCCCGCTCCCAGCTAGGGGTCTACTTGACGCTCCAGTGCTTCCGCTCCCTCTTGCTTGTAGGAGTTGTAGGAGTTGTTGGAGTTGTTGGAGTTGTTGGTCCATCCGCAACCGCTACAGAAACAAATAAGGCAACCCAGTGTGCAACTTGTGGTTGCACAATGCAACAACCCACTTGCATAAGTTGCACACCACTTGCACAAGACTTGCACACGCTCGGCGTACGGCAAACATGCAAATGTTCAAACACAGGTAGGTAGGGTAGGTAAGTGCACTCGGTCGTGGAGAGGTGCCCCATGGTTCCCCCTGGAGTCGCCCCTATGACAGACAGGAGGAGGCACCGCGCATGAAGAGGGGAGGCGGCTTACATCCTGCTAGACCTGACTGCTTGCCCCCATAAAGCGGCCCCGGGCAACACCGGGAGGGCTGATCGCCGCCAGCCTGACTGCTTGTCATGCCGGGAGGGTGGGCCCCCGTGCCTGCGCACGTCCCCTCCTTTGGGCGGAACCCTAGAGGTTCACCGGACTTCCTGGCATATCCCGTTCCCAAGGCATGCATGCATGTTCTTGGTACTGGGGTTCCAAGGCGCTTAGGTGTCACACGCTCCGCCTCGAGTCCCAAAGCAGCGCAGGCCTTAGGATGCAGCCTTACCCCCGGGCTCCGGATCTCGTTTGGTCGGGTCATCTGCATGGCACGGGCTGCCTCAGTGCCCGGGCTATGGACACTGGGTTTCGTACTGTTGTGTGGCGCTTGTGTTTGGGTCTCGGCTGTGCTTCGGCTCGGGTATCCGCTGCGCCCCGCAACTCCTGGCTGGGGTGATGGGGTGTGTGTGTGTTTGCGTGTGCGTTCCGCTTGTACCCCGCCACTCCTGGCGGGGGTGTGCGGTGTTGGTGTGTGTGCTTGGGCTCGGGTCTTGACTGCGCCCCGCCACTCGTGGCTGGGGTGTTCGGGCCTGTGTGCGCTTGTGTGCCCGCTCCGCTTGTACCCCGCCACTCCTGGCTGGGGTGTGCGGTGTGCATGTGTGTGTTCGGGCTCGGTTTTCGGCTGCGCCCCGCCACTCCTGGTTGGGGTGTTGGGGTGTGCGTGTGCTTGTGTGCGCACCCCGCTTGTACCCCAACACTCCTGGCTCGGGTGTGCGGTGTGGGTGTGCGTGCTTGGGCTCGGGTTTGTGCTTCGCCCCGCGACTCCTGGCTGGGGTGTTGGGTTCTGCGTGTTCGTGTGCGCGCTCCGCTTGTACCCCGCCACTTCTGGCTGGGGTGTGCGGTGTGGGTGTGTGTGCTTGGACTCGGGTCTCGGCAGCGCCCCGCCACTCCTGGCTGGGCTGTCCGGGTGTGTGTGGTTGTGTGCGTGCTCCCCGCTTGTACCCCGCGATTCCTGGCTGGGTTGTGCGGTGTGTGTGTGTGTGTGTGTGCTTGGGCTGGGGTTTCGGGTGCGCCCCGCCAATCCTGGCTGGGGTGTTGGGGTTTGTGTGTGTTTGTGTGCGTGCTCCGCTTGTACCCCGCCAGTCCTGGCTGGGGTGTGCTGCGTGGGCGTGTGTGCTTGGGCTCGGGTTTCGGCTCCGCCCCGCCACTCCTGGCTGGGGTGTTGGGATGTGCGTGTTTGTGTGCCCTCTCCGCTTGTATCCCGCCACTCCTGGCTGGGGTGTGCGTTGTGGCGGTTTGTGCTTGGGCTCGGGTTTCGGCTGTGCCCACCAGTGCTGGCTGGGGTGTGCGGTGTGGGTGTGTGTGCTTGTGTGTGCGCTCCGCTTGTACCCCGCCACTCATGGCTGGGGGGTGCCGTGCGGCTGTGTGTGCTTGGGCTCTGGTTTCAGCTGCGCCCCGCCACTCCTGGCATGGGTGTTGGGGTGTGCGTGTTTGCGTGCGCGCTCCGCCTGTACCCCGCCACTCCTGGCTGGGGTGTGCGGTGTGGTCGTATGTGCTTGGGTTCCGGTTTCGGCTGCGCCCCGCCAGTCCTAGTTGGGGTGTGCGGTGTGGGTGTGTGTGCTTGGGCTCGGGTTTCGGCTGCGCCCCACCTCTCCTGGCTGGGGTGTTGGAGTGTGTGTGTGCTTGTGCGTGCGCCCCGCTTGTACCCCACCACTCCTGGCTGGCGTGCGCGGTGTGGGTGTGTGTGCTTGGGCTCGGGTTTTGGCTGCGCCCCGCCTCTCCTGGCTGGGGTGTTGGGGTGTGCGTGTCTGTGTGCGCGCTCTGCTTGTACCCCGCCAGTCCTGGCTGGAGTGTGCGTGCTTGGGCTTGGGTTTTGGCTGCCACCCGCCTCTCCTGGCTGGGGTGTTGGGGTTTGCGTGTTTGTGTGCCCGCTCCGCCTGTACCCCGCCACTCCTGGCTGGGGTGCGCGGTGTGGGCGTGTGTGCTTGGGCTCGGGTTTTGGCTGCGCCCCGCCTCTCCTGGCTTGGCTGTTGGGGTGTGCGTGTTTGTGTGCGCGCTCTGCTTGTACCCCGCCACTCCTGGCTGGAGTGTGCGTGCTTGGGCTCCGGTTTTGGCTGCCACCCGCCTCTCCTGGCTGGGGCGTTGCGGTATGCGTGTTTGTGTGCCCGCTCCGCTTGTAGCCCGCCACTCCTGGCTGGAGTGTGCGGTGTGGGTGTGTGTGCTCTGGCTCGGGTTTTGGCTGCGCCCCGTCACTCCTGGCTGGGGTGTTCGGGTTTGTGTGTGCCACCACGTCCACGCCGAAGGGGCCCCCCGGGCCCGACCCCGCCAAGGACAGTCACTCGACCCATACCACCAGCCGCTGCCGCCACAACACCCCTACGTGGCGGATCCATGGACGACGGGGGACGCCCCCCCCCCCCCCCCCCCCAAGTACCAGGCGGCACCACGCGAAGCCCCCCAGGGGCCGCCGACGCCTCCTGACTGGCCCGACTCGAGCGATGAGGCCCGGTCCCGCAAACAGCGGCGCACCCGCTCCCCCCCCGCACGGCACACTCGCCCACGTCGCCCACACCCCCACCGCAGCTCAACAACCCACTCGCGCCGCTCCCGCTCCCCCAGGTGCCACTACGACCCCGCGAGACCCCGCTCCTGTCGCTCCCGCTCCCCCAGGCACCACCACGAGCGCCACTGCCGCCCCATGTCCACCTCCCCCTCCCCCCAGCGGCCATACAAGACCCCCACCCCGGGCCCCCGCCACCACCGCTCCCGCTCCCCCTGACGCCGCCAGGCACGCCACCGCCGCCCCACGTCTACCTCCCCCTCCCCCCACACGCCCTGCCGGGCTCCCCGTTCCCCCCGCCGCCCATACCCATCCACCACCCCCAGCCCCCGCCACCACCACTCCCGCTACCCCGGACGCCACCAAGCGCGCCACCGCCGCCCCATGTCCACCTCCCCCTCCTGTTCCCCCTTCCGCCCGTACCCGTCCTCCACCCCCAGCCCCCGCCACCGCCGCTCCCGCTCCCCCAGGCACCGCCACCCCCGCCACCACCGCAGGTCCACGTCCTCCCCCCGCCGCTCCAGGAACCAGGGCACGGACCCCTCCCCCCCCCCAAGGCCCCCGCCCACGTCGCCTGGTGGTCTCCCCCCGCTATGCAGGAGCTCCGCCGCTGGGTGAAGTGGGCCGGGGGAGCGGGAAGGCACGAAGGGGTGCACATGGTGCATACCTTCCAGCAGGTGTGCACCCGCACTCCCGCAAACCCCATCGAGGCCGCCCCGGAGGCCATCATGCCGCAAGCGGCATGGGAGGCCCTCCTCCGCGATGCGGTCCAGGGCCTCCGCCCCCCCTACACCCCCCAAGCCCTCCGCCAGTGGCTCCAGGCCACCCACCCCCAGGCCTGGGCCGCCGGCGCCCCCTCCCCACCCCGCCCCTCCCGCCACCACCACACCAGGAAGGGGAAGGACAAGGGCAAGGGAAGGGCAAGGGACACCAAGGAGCACTCAGGCAAGAGGGCACGGAGGGGCCCCAAGTGAGGGCAGGCACTCACAGGGACAGGACGCCGGAAGAGACACCACATGGGGGCAGGAAACCACCCAAGAACCAGGAAGGGGCGGGAGCGGGGACCAAGGCACGGAGGAAAAGGGCACCACGGCAGGCGCCACGACCCACACCCAGGAAGGGCATACCACGACGGGGGGACCAGCGCCGCCCCACCCCCACCAAACACCCGACGACACCCGGGGACGCACCCCCCAACACACACCACCGAAGCAAGCATCGGACGCCGTGCGGATCACATCAGCGCACACCCACATGCCACCGGAAACCACACGGAGAATGGAGGGCACACCTACACGGGGAGAACGGGCCACACCAACAGAGGAAGCTGCAGGGAACGCCGCCGCACGGCGCACCACCACGCCCTCACCGCCAGGCGACGACCCCGGCCACCACAAGGGCCACCTCACAGGCACCAGGAGAGGACGAAGGCACGGCCACCGCGGCCAGGACTAGGGACCGAAACCCCCAGAGGACACGGGACCAAGGCACAGGCCCCCAGGGAGGGCAACCCGACGGACCGTCACGCGATCGACCTACCCGACCCACCAGCCCGAGCGGCACGCCCGAGCCCCCACAGCACGGACCCAGCGAGACACCCACACCTAACCGCACCCCAGCCACCAGCCAGCCACACTCCGGCCCGCACTCCGCACCACGACACAGGCCAGGCTGACCTCCACTGACCCACCGCGGCACCACGCGAGACCACGGCACACCGCACCACAGCACACCACAGTGCAACGCGCCACAGCACGACGCGACTCGACGCGGCACAGAGCGGCACAACACGACACAACTGACCCTAACCTGAAGGACTAACCGAAGCCAGCCACCGCACACCCTGGAAGGCGCCGCACCAGCACGCCACACAGGAGCACCGCAGGCCACACACGGGGCCACAGCGCGCCTGGCAACGACGGTGGCGGACCACCCAGAAGATTACAACCGGCACCGCAGAGGGGAAAGGACACGAACAACCCCAGCCCCCTAACCCAGAGTTCACACTTTCTGAGTGTCTATTTTTTTTCGATGTCCTTAGATCAAAAATGAATTTGGGGTCCTGGGCATGACCCATGACTAAAAACTGCACCCATTTGTTGAGGACGCAGTACAGCACGCCTGATCACAGAGTCAGGTGTGCAAGAGCGTGATTACCGCAGCAGTACCAGCAGCTAAAGCCACAGACGATTTTGCGCAGCGCCACAGAGCCTTTCTGCGTATTCCAAGTGGGTTCTTGGTGTAAAACGACAATACGGTGGTCAACTTGCAGCCTAACGCCTTTCTACCTGGGTTCTGAGTTGTACTGTGAAAGTTCTAAAGCTACAGATATGCGTCCGTCGCTACTGTGTAGTAGAGCACCTTTGGCACCGTCAACAACGATATGTTTCAGGGGTCCTCTCTGCCCGTATCTGGCCACTGATCGTTGCATGTTCTCACACATTTTCTTCCAGAACTCTTACTACGCCGACAATCCAACTGCGTTCTCCGCAACTGAAGTGGAACCCTTATTCCCCACAGCCTGTCCTGCCGTTTAGCCGCATCAATATCAGTCATCAACGCCGGAGACCTTCACTCCCCAGCACGTAAGAAATAATGAACCACCAATACTTGAGCGCTGCATGTTCTCTCCCGTTCTCTTGCGAAACTCTTACCACGCTGACAGTCCGAATTCGTTCGCCGAAACTGAATCAGAGCCCTTCTTTCCCTATGATTGTCCTGCTGCCTCGCCGCACCAATGTCTAGCAGAGCCAGAGACCACCACTTCCCAGAATGAGATCACAAATGAATTGCCACCCCAAATTCAACTATATCCAGCGCAGCCGCAGACACCAGCAATTTCAAGACCCAATTACGACGCGGACAAACTACTTTACAGCCACATTGCCGGCAACGAGATAAATCACGTTCCAAACACTCTATTGGATGATACTCTCGTGGTCGCCAGAACGTCAAAAGTTACCGACTTCTTTCACACACGAGCAGTTTGTTACACGAGCGAACTGGTAAGCCTGTCTGTGAAAGTCAAAAGTCAAACCACTCAACCGCAAAGCTGGAAATACATGTCATCACCATCCAAAGTCCAGGAGCCGCAGCCACATCACAGACGTGGTGCAGATGTTCAATATCAGAATACAATCTGGTCCCATCTTTCGGATGAGTGCTCCGCGGAAGGAGATGAAGCGTATAAACAGGACTACGCCGTAGAGTCGCTGAAAGCAAAGTGCAGCCACGCTCAATCTAGCAAGAGTTCCAATGCTGACAAGAAAGATCCCTTCATGGAACTTTCAATCCTCTCTGAATCCTGGGCCTCGCAATTTGAGAATGAACTCCGAAAATCCGGCGATCAGTACCTTGCAGCTATACGCACACTGTCACACCGCTTTGCCAACGATCTCCGACAACTACTGACTTCTCCGCTTGCTTCAGACTATTCACAACGCTTAGCGATCACCGTGCATGCTCACCAGAGAATCGACTCCAGGATCAACAAAGAGTGGCAACGTTACTGTGAAATATCAAACGCCAGCTTCGTGCCCCAGCGTCATACATCTTCCAGTCTTGTGGAATTTCTGACTCGACAACGCCTGCTTCGCCACAGTTTTGCCAATCACTCCAAAACAGGAACTGCTTTGTTACAGCCTGCATGGGAAACAAACCCACTAGCACCAAAGAACAATCCGGTCTTGAGTACGAATCAATCGCTGCATGGCCCAATAGCGCCACCAGGAGCCTTACAGGTAAATGGAAGAACCGTGGTAAAGGAGACGCAACTACATCTGGCCGCCGTTCAGGATTCCCAGCACGAAAATCACCCTTCATCCCCAACCGATCCACAAGACCAAGAACGCCGCACTCCAAATCGTTCATTGGGCAGTATTCAACTTCCGTGATTTCTACAATTTCACCTAACCACCATCCTCAAAAAGCCGACAGTAATGGTCCTGAATTAAATGTGCTGACAAGGCCTTCCATGTTCACTGCTACTGCTTCGATGCACAACACAGAGACATACTCATTTGAGGTGATCATCAGCGAAATATTTCAAAGTGGAAGATCATTGCCCTCTACTTACCAGCTCACATGGAGTAACCATGTGATTATATAAGTGTTCGGATTTTATATACAGTATCAGCCCAGAGCTGACTATCAGTAAATCTTTGTTCACTTCACTGACTGAATACAGGCGCAGCCTGCTGTTGAGTACACTTTGTGTTGCTCAGTCACTTTGAGACGCACTGGTTATATAATGAGTTCAATCTCATTTTATGCCCTTGCCTTGCACTCGGTGTTTTTATTTGAAACCAAATGTAGATTTTCCCCTAGGGGTGAAACTGCAGCTGGTTTTCAAAAACAGAGTTTAAGTGGCAGCACACAAAGCAAACTCCAAATTTTTTACCCATATCTCTACAATGCAGGTTTTTCATCAACTGAGTATCCATCGATTAAACTTCTATCTATCTTGACCACT
Source organism: Eutreptiella sp. 'Long Island Sound 2002' (assembly GCA_964036045.1). Taxonomy (NCBI): domain Eukaryota; phylum Euglenozoa; class Euglenophyceae; order Eutreptiales; family Eutreptiaceae; genus Eutreptiella; species Eutreptiella sp. 'Long Island Sound 2002'. The sequence continues at coordinate 131,384,549 of OZ038380.1, read as the reverse complement.
TGCCTAGATTTAATTTTTTCAAGCATATTCAAATCAACCTCCTGTCCTTCAGGACCTGTCCTGGGCCCACCCTGGTAGCTCAGTGGCCTCATGAAAGCCACCACAGACTTCTTTTTCCACTCCAACACATATTTTTCTGTACCATAGATACACTCCCACACACACCACAAGGCCACCAAAGCCCATCAACTACACTCAGGTTCATTTAGGTAACTCTGTGGCACCTTTGATGCCCCGGGTAGCCCCTTCAGGATTGAAGGCTTGTAGATACCTTGGTGTTTATAGTGCTCCAAACTCCTGAACTCGCGCTGATGAATTTGTGACGTCTTAAAAGCCCCCTAACCCAGAACCACAAGCAGCCGCCTGGCGCAGCCGCCCAGCCGGCAGAGCCAGGACCTAACCCGGTAAGAAGGGGTGCCGAGCCCACCGTGTACATAGCCCACCCGACCCATGGGGCCGGAGCGCGACCAAACAGAGCGCAACTGAAAACAGCAGCCCGGAAGACAACACTGAATGCAGGCCAGTGCGTGCAACAACCCAGGGAAGGCAGAGGGAGGAACAGGCAAGCCCCCCCACCCCAAAAAAAGAAAAAAAACGGAGGGGGGAGGGGGAAAAGGCGCGAAGACAGCCCACAGCCGCCAAACCGCCCGCCAAGACCACCAGAGGCGGCCAAACCCCCCCCCAAGAAGGCACCGAAGACAGGACCCCCCAAGAGGCACAGGGGGAACACCCACCCAAAACTGGCAACACCAAGCAAAGAACAGCGGCCCACCGGAAAAAGGGACACCGAAAAAAAAAAGAGAGCCACCAGCCCAGCCCGATAGAAAGGGGATGGGAGGACAGGGACCACAAGCCCCGGAACAGGAACACAAAAAAAAAAGCGCAAAAAACACACCCCGACAACCCAGCCAAGAAGGGCTAGGCACAGCCGAGACCCGGGCCGGGCACACACACCCACACCGCACGCCGGAACCGGAAACGGCGGGGGGCAAGCAGGGCGCCCACGAAACCACACACGTCCCATAAGCAGGCCGACACCGAACCCCAACCATGAACACCACAAACAGCCGACACTAGAGGGACAACAGCCCAAACCGTGCCCAAACACACCCACCGAAGGCCCCAGCCAGGACTGGCGGGGTTAACAAAACCCACACCCAACCGCGAACCGGACCCAACCACAAACGCCGCACAACAGTAGGAAACCCAGTGCCCACAGCCCAGGCACTGAGGCAGCCCGTGCCATGCAGGTGACCCGGCCAAACGAGATCCGGAGACCGGGGGTAAGGCTGCATCCTAAAGCCTGCGCTGCTTTGGGACTCGAGGCGGAGCGTGCGACACCCAAGCGCCTCGGAACCCTAGTACCAAGAACGTGCATGCATGCCTTGGGAACGGGATACGCCAGGAAGTCCGGTGAACCTCTAGGGTTCCGCCCAAAGGAGGGGACGTGCGCAAGCACGGGGGCACACCCTCCTGGCGAGACAAGCACGTCACGCTGGCGGCGATCAGCCCTCCCGGTGTTGCCCGGGGCTGCTTTGTTGGGGGCCAACAGTCAGGTCTAGCAGGATGTAAGCCGCCTCCCCTCTTCACGCGCAAAGCCTCTTCCTGTTCGTCACAGGGGCGACGCCAGGGGGAACCATGGGGCGCCTCTCCACGACCGAGTGCACCTACCTACCTACCTGGGGTGTTGGGGTGTGTGTGTGCTTGTGCGTGCGCCCCGCTTGTACCCCACCACTCCTGGCTGGGGTGCGCGGTGTGGGCGTGTGTGCTTGGGCTCGGGTTTTGGCTGCGCCCCGCCTTTCCTGCTGGGGTGTTGGGGTGTGCGTGTTTGTGTGCGCGCTCTGCTTGTACCCCGCCAGTCCTGGCTGGAGTGTGCGTGCTTGGGCTTGGGTTTTGGCTGCCACCCGCCTCTCCTGGCTGGGTTGTTGGGGTATGCGTGTTTGTGTGCCCGCTCCGCCTGTACCCCGCCACTCCTGGCTGGCGTGCGCGGTGTGGGCGTGTGTGCTTGGGCTCGGGTTTTGGCTGCGCCCCGCCTCTCCTGGCTTGGGTGTTGGGGTGTGCGTGTTTATGTACGCGCTCTGCTTGTACCCCGCCACTCCTGGCTGGGGTGTGTGTGCTTGGGCTCCGGTTTTGGCTGCCACCCGCCTCTCCTGGCTGGGGTGTTGGGGTATGCGTGTTTGTGTGCCCGCTCCGCCTGTAGCCCGCCACTCCTGGCTGGGGTGTGCGATGTGGGTGTGTGTGCTCTGGCTCGGGTTTTGGCTGCGCCCCGCCACTCCTGGCTGGGTTGGGTTGGGTTGGGTTGGACTCTCCCGACTTGAAAAATGCGACAGACCCGTCTAGGTAGAAAATTTGGGTCCCCCGGGAGCGGCGCAGTCATCAGAGTAGTCACAGCACACTCCGCCTCCGAGGACCACTGCACCGCACTTGGAACTGCTTCTGGGGCCCAGCCCCTCCGCGGTTGCACGGGGCCCTGCCCCACTCGGCTTCTGGGGCCCAGCCCCACGGCGGTCGCACAGGGCCTTGCCCCACTCGGCTTCTGGGGCCCAGCCCCACGGCGGTCGCACGGGGCCCTGCCCCACTCGGCTTCTGGGCCCCAGCCCCACGGCGTTCGCACGGGGCCCTGCCCCACTCGGCTTCTGGGGCCCAGCCCCTCGGTGATAGCACGGGGCCCTGCCCCTCTCGGCTTCTGGGGCCCAGCCCCACGGCGGTCGCATGGGGCCCTGCCCCACTCGGCTTCCGGGGCCCAGCCCCTCGGCGGTCGCACGGGGCCCTGCCCCACTCGGCTTCTGGGGCCCAGCCCCACGGCGGTCGCACGGGGCCCTGCCCTACTCCTGGCTGGGGTGTTCGGGTTTGTGTGTGGTTTTGTGCGCGCCTCACTTGTACCCCGCCACTCCTGGCTGGGGTGTGCGGTGTGGGTGTGTGTGCTTGGGCTCGGGTTTCGGCTGCACCCCGCCACTCCTTGCTGGGGTGTCGGGTGTGTGTGTGCCTGTGTGCGCGCCCCGCTTGTACCCTGCCACTCCTGGCTGGGGTTTGTGGTGTGCGGGATTGGTGTTGCCAGGCACCTCTTCTGGTGCCTTGGTTTGTTGCGTCTTGTGCTCGCTGCCCGGGTTTGAAGCACCCGGTGGCCGTTATTGCTTGGCACCTGTCCGTGTGCCTTGGTTGTGGCCGGCGGCGTGCCTCTCCGGCGTGCCTGGTGGCCCCGCGTGGTGCGCCGCGCCTCGTCCAGTGCGGTCCCTCTCGGTGCTCCAGTTGGCTTTCCCGACGCTGTGGTGCCTTTCCCGATCCCGAGGGCTTGCGCCTCCGGCTTTACTGGGTGGCTGCGCGGGGCACGTGGGAGCCGGCTGAGAACCGGGCTCATTGTGTCTGCCGCTGGCCTCCGCTGAGGCAGGGGAGCTGGGCTTGCTCCGCGTCGTAACTGCTCGGGGCCCCGCGATGGGGTTGTCCCTGGCGGGTCCCTCCAGCGTCGATCTTGGGCTCCGTGCGCTGCGGTGCTTTGCCTGTGTCGACCTGGTCACTGACGCTTCTGGTTTCGCGTACCGTCCGTCGTTCGACGGGGGACTCTGCCGGTGCATCCGGGCTGTTTCGTGTGGACGTCGTCACCTCCCCCTGCGGGTCGCCGGACGCCACGCTTGAGTCCCGTGTGTTTGTGCGTGTGCTCATCCGTCCTGCCCGGGTCGGGTGGGTCGGCCTCCCGGGCGCGTTTTGATTCGCCTTACCGTTTCCTCTGGCTGCTTTGTCTTTCTGCTTTTCCCGGCCCCCTCCGGGCTGGGGTTTGCCCATGTTGTGGTTCTTCGGTTGCCTTCCCCCGCCCCTTTTTTTTTCTTCCTGCTGTTCCGTTTCCCGCGCGCACCCCTTGTCTCTTTCCTTCTTGAGTTTCCGGCACAGGGTGCCCTGGGCCTTGGCGCCTTGATTTTCTTTCCTCGTCCCCCCCCAGCTTGTGTTTTTTTTTCTTCCTCGTGCGCCCTCATTGTCTCTGGCTTTCTCTAATTTCCGGCCCCGGGTGCCTTGGGCCTTGGCGCTGTGTGCTGTTTGTTTGTTGGCCTCCCGCTTCTCGGCTCTCCGTGCGCTCTCGCCTCGTTTGTGGTTTCCGCCTGGCCGTTGGCTGCTTCCTGGTGGTTGGTGCCCCCCCCCCCTTTTGTGTCTGGCTCTTTTTCTCGCTTCCGGTCTGTGCTCCGTATTTTTTTCTTTCTCGTTGCGTGCTCTCGTTGTCTCTGGCTTTCTGTGGTTTCCGGCCCCGGGTCCCCTGGGTTTTAGACTGTGTGTTGTTTGTTTTGTTGGCCACCCGCTCCTCGGCTCTCCGTGCGCTCTCGCCTCGTTTGTGGTTCCCGCCTGGCCGTTCGCTGCTCCCTTTTGCCCCCCCCCCCCTTTTTGTGTCTCGTTGTTCTTTTGGCCGCTGCCTTGTGCTCCGTTTTTTTTTCTTGCTCCTTGCACACCTCTGTTGTCTCTGGCTTTCTCTGGTTTCCGGCCCCGGGTGCCCTGGGCCTTGGGTGTGTGCTGTTTCTTTCGTTGGCCTCCCGCTCCTCGGCTCTCTGTGTGCTCTGCCCGCTTTTGTGGTCCCTGCCTGGCAGTTGGCTGCTCCCTGGTTGTTGTTGCCCCCCCCCCCCCCTCTTTTGTGCCTCGCTGTTTTTCCGCTGCTGCTTTGTGCTCCGTTTTTTTTCGTTGCGCGGCCCCGTTGTCTCTGGTTCTCTCTGGTTTCCGCCCCCGGGTGCCCTCGGCCTTGGCGCTGTGTGCTGTTTGTTCTGCTGGCCTCCCGCTCCTCGGCTCTCAGTACGCTCTTGCCACTTTTGTGGTTCCCGCCTGGCCATTGGCTGCTCCCTGGTGGTTGCTGCCCCCCCCCCCCCCTTTTGTGTCTCGCTGTTCTTCTCGCTGCCGCTTTGTGCTCCCTTTTTTCTTTCTCGTTGCGCTGCCGTTGTCTCTGGGTTTCTCTTGTTTCCGGCCCGGGGTGCCCTGGGCCTTAGCGCTGTGTGCTGTTTGTTTTGTTGGCCTCCCGCTTCTCGGCTCTCCGTGCGCTCTCGCCTCTTTTGTGTTTCCCGCCTGTCTGTTGGCTGCCTCCTGGTGTTTGCTGCCCCCCCCCCCTCTGTGTCTCGCGGTTTTCGTCGCTGCTGCTCGGTAATCTGTTTTTTGCTGTTTTTTTCTCCGCTCGTGGGCGGTGGTCGCCGCCTGCTCCCCCCCCCCGCTGGTGCGTGCGTGGTGCCTTGTGCTGTCTGGTGTTGCGACGCTGTGCTGCCCTTCCATGTTGCATGCTGTGCTGTGCTGCCTCGCCTTGCTGTGTTGTGGGCTGCTGCGCGCCTTGCGGTGTTTGTTGGGGTGTTTGATTCTGTGTTGTGCTGCGCTGTTGGTTGCTGCTGCGTGTTGTGCCATGTCTGTGTCCATGCTGTCCGTTTGGGTTGCTCGCGGTGTGGCTTGCTGCGTGGTTTTGGTCTGCGTTGCTGTGTGCCGTGCTGTGCTGTGTGTCCCTTGGTGCGGTGCTGCACCGCGCTGCTGCGCGTCGTGCCTCTCGGTGTTGTGTTGTTGTGTGCTGTGTTGTTTTGTTGCGCCGTGTCATCTGGCGCTGCCCGTCGCCCTGGGGCCCTGTGCTTTGCGGCGCTGTGTTTTGCGGTGTTCCCCTGCGCTGTGTGCTCCGTGCTGTGTGTGTTTTGTCGTGGCGCGTTGGTGCGTGCTGTTGTTCTCAGCTGTGCTGCATGCTGTGTGTGTCCTGGGGTGTCACGCTGTGCGTTTCCTGTCCTCTTCGCTCTGTGGGGTGCTATGTTCCGTTGTGCTGGTGCGCTTGCATTGTGCTGTTCGTGTGGTGCGTGCTGATGCTGGCGCCTGGTGCTGTGGTGGGCTGCTGTGTGTTGTGCTGTTTCCTCTGGTGTTCTGTGGTGCGATGCTGGGTCTGGCGGCCCATGGTCGTCTGCTGGCCGTGTGTTTCGGTGTCGGTGTCCCTGTCTGGCCGCGTGGTCCTGTTGCCTGTGGCTGGTGTGGTTTGCTGTGGTGCCCTGGTTCCCTATGTCGTGTTGTGTGGTGCTGTGCTGTCTCGTGGTGCTGTGCTGTTGTGTTCTGTGGTCTTTTTGCGGTGCTGTTTGTGCTTGCTTTGCCCTTCTGTGGCCTGTCGAGCCGTGCTGTGTTGTGCTGTTGGTTGTCTGTGCTGTTTTGTGCCCGCCAGTGGTATCTGTGTGCTGTGGTGCCCTATCCCTCCCTGCCGGCACGCACAAAAGCATTGATTATGACCCTATGTTACCCCGTGCCCGTCTCCGGGTCGTTGGGTCACGTCATTGAAGGCTCTGGTCTCGCCGTTCGCCGCTTTGTCGCCGATCCTCGGGGTTGTCTTTGATGGAGTTGTCTTTTCTTGAGTTGGCGTGCTTGCAGCAAGACGTAAGGCAAAAACGGCAAGGGTGGGGCAGAGAAGGGAAGGAGAGGTACATGGAGAAGGAAACAAAGCCAGAGGGTGCGAGTTCAGCGGCGTAGCGTCTTATAAAAGTTTTTTCTGTTTTTACGCGTTGCTCGCGGAGCGTTTTCCCTTACGTATACGGCGTGTTAGCGGGCATAGGGCATGGCGTTCTACCCGTACGTGTCCTACAGTGCTTACGGCGTTAACTAATCACCTATTTGAGGCCAAAAAATCTTTCGTCGTGTTTTAATGCCTTTCGCAGCGCGCTTTTTTGCCTAGCCGTTTTTCATGCTAAATATCTTTATTTTCAGCTATCGAGAAAGTTTTTCGTCGTGTTTTACTTATCTCTTTATTCCCATCCCATCCCAAACACACTTTGGTCCAATCAGCGACTAGATGAGATGCAACATAAACACACACACCTCATCAGCATTTGCACATTGCCATCGAGGCATCTCCTTGGCGAGGAAGAGACGTTCTAGCGCTTGCGTCACGAGGCGCGTGTCACGTTCCGTTGGAGTGCCTCTCCCTCCTCTCCTTGCCAAAGAGCACAAAAAATGGTCCTTGAAGAGGTAGTTCAGCAACTCGACAATGTCGCCGCTAAACATACCGCAACCCCAAGGATGCAAATTTATCAGAACCTCGGGAGCATCATATTGTAGCCATAACACATGTGACGATCGAATGGTGCGACAAATTGTCCTTTTGAACTTCTTCGCGATGGATTTACAATTGACGGCGTTTGAACTGAACTCCGAAGTTTGCAGTGCCGTAAGGGAAGAAGCCGTTTGTACTACCACATCAATGACATGGTTCCGAAGCTTCATCGACTTGCCAATATGACGCCAACTTGCCAACAAGAGCCATGTCTCTTCTCCATCCGGAGAGGCATGGCCCTTGAGACTAATTTTGGCCTTGGCACAATTGAGCCGATCTTGAACACGATCCCTAGTGGCCGGTGGAAGGTCCCTACACTTCTTCCTGATAACTTTGGTGAGGTTTTCACCAACCCGAAAAACGAGGTGCAATATGCACATAACCACAAATTTGAACCGTTGCTTCATATGCAACAAAGGTTCACTCACAAATCCTTTGCCGTTGGTACAGTCTAACCCCTTCTTATAAAGGTTGTATAATTTTTTGTCACTCTTGGGTGAACGTCCCCACTTTGGATCCACCCACTTTCCCTTGACATCGCACCACACCGCATAAGTGTAAATACTCTCAACACGAAAGTAGGCTGAAGTTCCTAGCAATTTTCAGAGCCATGGGGAGTCACCACCTAACATGACTCGAGCACGACACCATTTTTCACGGATGAGGATTCATCCGCTGTTTGTAACACTTTGGATTGCCTCCAAAGCTTTTCGAAAAAATTACACGTAGGGCATCGATATCCTGCTCACTTGTGGGGGAGAAGACGATGGTCCAATGATAAGCTAGGGTGCGCGCCTTTTGACCATGGTTGGCAGACCCAATGGCCAACTGCACCCAAGGGCAAGATCCCCAAGGGAATCCATCACGCCTAATGATCAAAACATTTGGACGTTCCCCGTCCAAAAGGGGAACCGTCATTGCATGAAGTATATCATCTTGACTTGAGATATACTTGAAACACTCATCAAGATCCAAACAGACACCTACCTTTCCATTATAATGGCTTGGGACTAGGATTTGCTTGCTCCCAAGCTCCCGCCAAGCAATCTTGAAAGCCTCAAACGATGGAAAGGGGTGCTCCCAATTTGAGGGGAGGCGCTCCTTCCCATCGTTGCGAAACTTCCATACCGAACTGATAAGTTTCTTGTACCTAGAAAGCAAAGGGTATATATTGGTGGTTGCACCAGTGCAACCCTGTGCAAACGGTGCAATACATTACTTGCACACATGTTTGCGCAAAGCGTAACATCGCCATTATCTCACAATTTTTTCCAATCTAGTGTTATAGGGTGTCCTATTGTGCAAGTTGGAGTATGTCGGTCTGCCGAATGGAGTGAATGACCACATTAGACGATGTATGAGAACGATATGGCTTCGAAAGTGTGAAAGTGACCACTTGCACACCACGAAGGGTGGTTGCACAACGCATCATTAACGCAAAAAAGAGACAGAGTGATAAACATTACCTTTTCTTTGGCATTTCAAGCTCCAAAACGAGGCTGACGGCCTCGTTGGTTGTATAAACCTGCCGAACGGCATCCTTTGCACGTTTCTTGTATGGTTTTTGCTTACTGATGCGTTCATTGCAGCGATCAAATAGGGCGGTACCCAGTGCCGTTGAGGTACAAAGTTGCACAAAGTCATCCATCAAGTCCTCACTACTAAAACTACCGTAAGTAGTTCTAATGAACTTGGAAAGAGCATTTCCTTGCGAAACCATTGCAAATCTGGCAGATGGCTAGTAAATCTCTTGTGAAATTGAAAATGCGGCAGCAATGGCGGCAGACGCGACGACGGCGCCAGCGCGGTTGCACAGGGATTGCACTGTGCAACTGTAGTGCAAGTGTGTGCAAATGGCGAAAATTGAGTGCAATTGCGTGCAAACGTCAATTTTCCTGTGCGACTCTACCTGGGCAAAACTGGTTCCTAGGGTGGCGGTGGTGTGGCGGGAGGAGCTGTGAGTGGGTGCAGCCCACGTACATGTACACCGTGGTCTCTTCCCTGACCCCGCAGAGGAGGCATGGCTGGGGGATGATGGTGAAACCGGTGAGCCACTCATTCCGGGTGCGGAGCCTACGTTGCACCTGTGTGTGGCCGTCCCTGGCCCGTGGCGCCCGGTCATTGGTGGCCGCCGCTGTGAGGGTCTACGGGTGGACGTGGGCCGTGGCTTGGGCAGTGCCCAGGGGCGTGTGCACTGGATGCCAAGACCAGTGACCGAGTTGCGCCTGCCGCTCTACTGTGCCAAGCGTCCGCATGGTGGGGGGCCATAGCTCAAGGTAGCCGTCACTGCCGATGACAATGAGCTGGGCTTGGCCCGGGCCCGGCGGCATGTTCTGGAGGACAGTGTCCTGGGATGCCGCCGGGTCCGCCTTGTGCAGCAGCGCATCGCTGTGGTGGGGGGTGGCTTGAGCAAACCAGAAGGGGTGCTCGTTGTGCTGCCCGGGCACGCGCGCGCCGTCCTAAAGCCATTTCAGGGGCATCTGGGGGACTGCCTTTGCCGCACCCGCAGGGACCCCTGTGGTCCGCTTCAGGTCTGCAAGCCGCGGGAGGTGTGGGATGACCTTGGCGTCCACCGTATGAACCCACAGCTTGTGGGTGCCGTACAGGAAAGGGGAAGGGAGGCGGCCACCCCTTCTTCATCGGGTACCGTGCCCGGGACGGCCACCGCCCAAGTGCAGGCAAGGGCGGCCAGGAGAGAAATACTGGTGGCGTGTCTGCAGGGCCGCCCCCGGACGCATCAGAGGACGTGCGACCCCAGGCCTGGGAGATCCAATAGCATCTAGTGGGGCTGAGCAACCCCACGTTGAGGGCGGCGGAGTGCCACCGGACGTCAGGGTGGCTGGCGGCCAGCTGGTGGGCAGTCAGGGCCAATGTGTCGTTTGGACAGGACGCCTGGTGATTGTGGAACCAGAGCCGGGCCCCAGTGACGTTACTCGGCCAGGATCGAAGCGCCGTCAGGTGCTCCCGCAGTCAGGCTGGGCCCCTGCGTTGATGCACCACCAGGTGCCCCTTTTCTTGTGGTTGTTCCTCCAGCGCGTGCAGCGCCATGTGCGGGGCGTGGGGTACTGCTGTAGCCAGTAGCAGGGTGGTACCGCGGGGTAGCCCCCGTGGCCTGGGCTGGCCCGCCCCATCTGTACCACCATCCAGTTGGCCCAGAGCTGTGCTTGCTCCGCCGCCTGGGCGCATTGGTCGTCCATGGTCACCAACCACACCACTGTCGGCGCGTGGGGTCGTGAGCGCAGAAGCTCAGGACACGCCACGTCCGCGTCGGGTGCACGGTGTTCGCCATCCACCAGAACGTCAGGGAGGATGTACATGCGGGCCGCCGGCGCGTGGTACGCTTCCCCCTGCCTGGAGGAGGATAGGTCGCCCGTACAGCCAGTTGCACACCACGAAGGGGGGGTTGCACAACGCATCAATAACGCAAAAAAGAGACATAGCAATAAACATTACCTTTTCTTTGTCATTTCAAGCTCCAACACGAGGCCGCGAGGGCGATACTGCCGGCGTGTAGGCAGGGCCGCCTCCGGACGCATCAGAAGAGGCGGCCCCAGGCCTCTGATATCCAATACTATCCAGTGCGGCTGAGCAAGCCCGCCCGTAGGGCGGCGAAGTGCCACCGGACGTCGGTATGGCCCCAGGCCAGCCGGGGGACACTCAAGGCCAACGTGTCGTTTGAACGGGCCGTCTGGAGATCGTTGAACCATATTTGGGCTCCAATGACGTTACTCCCCGCAGATCGGAGCGCCGTCAGGTGCTCCTGCAGCCCCGCTGGGCCCCCGCGTTGATGCACCACCAGGTGCCCCTTGTCTTCTGGTTGGTCCTCCCGCGCGTGCAGCGCCATGTGCGGGTCTTGGGGTACTGCCTTAGCCACTAGCATGGTAGTACCGCAGGGTAGCCGCCGGGGCCTGGGCTGGCCCGCCCCCATCTGTACCACCACCGGTTGGCCCAGAGCTGTGCTTGCTGCGCCGCCTGGGTGCATTGGGCGTCCGTGGTCACCAACCACACCAGTGTCGGCGCCCGGGGTCGTGGGCGCAGGAGCTCGGGCCACGTTGCGTCCGCGTCGAGTGCGTGGTTTTTGCCATCCACCAGCACGTCACGGAGGATGTACATGAGGGCCGCCGGCGGGTGGTAAGCTGCCCCCTGCGTGGGGGAGGATAGGACGCCCTTACGGCAGTAGCGCCCCATATGGGGGTACAGGCTGTCCAGGGTCACCCGCGGCCCATTGTTGGTGTCCTGCTTGGCCCTCGTTGGCTGGATGAGCCTTAGACGGGGGTCCTGCGTGCCGGTTCTGTTGAAAAAGTTGACCAGGGTGTCACACCACCCGCGGTGGTACGTGGGCCCTTGTTCGCGACGGCAGTAGTGGAGGTGCTCATCGGCGCACTGGGCGGGGCACTCACCGCCGCCGGCCACGGGTCATCGTTGTCCCTGAAGGGGTGGTGCGGGCGATGGTGCCCCTGCAAGGGCGTTGCATACGGCACCGTCAAACGGCATGTGTCACGGTGTCGCAATATTGCGGTACGCAGCGTGACGACATTGCCCCTGGGGGACTGCAGCTTGACGTGGGCCGCCCTGGGGCACTCGATGGGGTTGTAGAGCCCGACCCCAGGACGGCCAGGGACCAGGGTATGCGATGGATACAGTCGCTCTCTGCCAGGGACGCGAACTCCGGGACGGGATAATGCACCTCGGGGCAGATGCCATGTGCGTCGGTAATTTTCCAGAACGTCTGACGGCACCATGTCGGCACCCCTCTGAGCCCCAGGTTCCGGTTGCCCTGCAGGCTGTCTGGGGAGGCGTCAAAGGCGTACCGCGCCCTTTTCTTCCCGATCTTGACAGTGATGTGGTCCAGGTGCTGCGTGGTGTCAGAGTTGTCAGCGATGAAGGGGACGATGTATTCGGTCACCCCCCGCAGGATCACGAGGATGACGTCCTGTACCACCTTGGGCGGCGCGAGGGTGTTGAGGCACCAGTGGTGCACCGCCGCCAGGCGCAGCCGGTGCTTGTGCTGCAGGGAAAATTCTCCGTCTGTCTGGAGCTGGAGTCCCAGGTAGGGGACAGAATCCGCCGCCGGCACCCAGTGCCAGGGGATCTCCAGCCGGGGGCAGAGGCGCAGGTGCCGACCTGTGACTCTCTCTGTGGTGGCCATGGGGCACTTGCGGGGGTTGAGCTCCGTTCCCATCATCCCAAGATACGCTGCCACCGCTTCTACACCCTCGACGAAGTGCTGCAGCATGTGGGCAACTACCAGCAGGTTGTCTATATAGGCCTGGATGAGGCCTCTCCTGGCCTCCCCTGGCGGGCATTGGCGGTGCCCCTAGCCCCCTAATAGTGGTTCCAGAGAGAGTGCATACAGCAGGGGGCTCTTCAGGTTGCCCTGCCGGACGCCACGCAGCATGTGGACTGGCTGCGTCAGTCCGTGCGCGGTGGCGATGCGCAGCCTGGCCACGTGTGTGGAGGAAAAGCAGGAGGTCAATGACCGCCGGCAGCACAGAGAGGTGGCGCAGGATGAGATGGAGCGCACTGTGCAGGACGGTGTCGAAGGCCTTGCGGGCGTTGAAGGACAAGACGTAGTTGGGCTGTCGTTGCGCTATGAACAGGGGGGGGCCAGTGTTGGAGCCGGGGAGGGCCCTCTGCTGCCAGTCGCCGACAATGCCGTGTCGCGTGAGCATCTCCGTGATCCCCTTGATGAGGGGGCCGGTGAGCAGCTTCATGTCCAGTTGGCCCAGGGCTATGAGCCGGTAGTCGTCCAACTTGGCAGAGCCCGGGACCTTAGGGGTGAGATGAATGTGCGCATCTCTCCACTGGGTCGGTGGCGGGACGCCAGGGAGGATGGCCCCATAGGAGTGGACGAGGAGCCACTGCACTGCAACTGGGAGGGCCTTGATGAAGGAGGCCTCTATGTGGTTGGAGCCCGCGGCCTTGCCATGGGCCTTGTCCAGTGCGGACTGCAGATCTTGCATTGAGTACTGTTGGATCTGGGCCGACGCCCCCTCGCAGGACCTGTGGCACGTAGCGGCCGAGGACCGCCTGGAAGCTGGGGAGGTTCACCGGGCGCTTGTCTTACAGCTCCCGCCAGAAGGCGCGGACCGCAGACATCACATCATGGGCCTCCGTCAGGAGCGTTGGGTGTTGGGGACCCGCACGTTCCTAGGGCCCGACGGGCCCGGGGCCTCCACCTCGATGGTTCCCCTCACAGCCTTTGACCGCTGGAGTATGTCCTGGGTGTGGCGGCGCCAGAAGTCCTTGATGGCGCGCTTGCGGTCGGCCGCCGTCGTCGCGCAGAGGTGGCCGATGTCCTTCCCCAGGGCGGCTGCTTCCCTCTCCAGCTCCTCCCATAGTTGGCTCTGCGTGGCTGGGCGGGACCCCTGGTGACACCCCTCTCAGTGCCTCCATCAGCCGGATCGCCGCCTCGGAGTGGACGCCATGCCGGGCTGCGTTTGCCTGGTATGCCCGTGGTGCACACGCCGCCAGGGCGTCGTACCGGAGGATCGCCGCCTGGAGATCAGGAGATGCTTCCCTCTTTCGGGGGGTTCCCTGTCCTTCGGGTCTGACCCTGCCGGGGACGGCTGCCGGCTCCCCATTACGCGGGCTAGGGCGTCTTGCGCCGCGTAGAGGTGTTCGAACACGTTGTCTTCCGCCACCACGGGCATGGACCCGTAAATGTGCCGCTCGGCGGGGCCCAGCCAGGGCGCCAAGGAGGGCTCGTCTTGTGCAGCGGTGACCACCGCCCACAAGCAGCGCTGGACGGGCGCAGCGTCGTACGGGAGGAGGCATTCCTCTGTGTGGCTGTAGGGGCCGGGCACTGCCGCCTGCCGCGCCGTGTCGAGGAGGCCTGGTAGGACCAGGCGGACAGGGAGGTGGTCCAACTCGACCACCTGCGGGTGTGCCACCCCGGTCGTCCAGATGCTTTCCCGCAGGGACCATGGCAGGCGGGGCTCACTGACCAGGAAGGTGTCCACCCTGTGTCCGGAGGGGTGGAGCATGGGGGTCATGTCTTCTACTCCGCCTGCCCTGGCCCTCCAGAAGCCGCAGGCCTCCTAGCCTGAGCGGAAACGCTCTGTGGCCGGGTTGGTGGTGGCATCCATGTAGATGTTGATGTCACCGGCGATGATCTGCGGCCGCCGCCCACTGAGGCTGCGCGCCGTGGCATACATTTGTACGTCGTCCCAGAATGCCGCCCATCCCCCGCAGGGGGAGCAGCCCGCCTGCGGCCCCGGGACGTTGATGAGGGTGAGGCCACCTTTGTCGTTGCAGATTTCCTGGGCTGCGGCCTTCCCGGGGAAGACTTCCGTGAAGCTGAGCACCTTGTGCTCGGCCACATACCTGCAGCTGACTGCTGTGAGGAGGCCTCTCGCCCGCGAGGTGGAGCCCATCTCCGCTAGGCGGCTGCTGAACAAGGGGGTGTACCCCTTGTCCCTGAGTGCCGCGGCCATGTGCATCTCCTGCGCCCTGGTTGGGATCTCTGTTTCATGGAGCATTATGGCAAAGCCCCCCTCCTGGGGTGACATGCTGGTGATGCCGTGCTCAGTGTCGGTGCAGGCCACCGGCCCCCGGCGCCGTTGGAGTATGTCGCGGAGGGACCGGTTCAGCGGGACGAGGCCGTTGCGCAGGTTCCAGGGGACGAGCCAGAGGGAATTGTCAGCCGCGTCCTCCTGCAGTCAGCTGTCTCTCATGGGCGGTGGCGCCGCGCGGAGTAAGAAAAAGTGTATTTCCCTGCCAAAAGGTTAGCTTTAGTTGTTATAGAGAGGCCTAAAGGCATAACACATTTTTATCTTAGTATTGAGCAAACCAAAAGGGGTGATAAGACATTTTGACCTATAAAACCAAGCATTGGGCCCTGGATGTTGTGTGGACCACTGACCCGCCAACGGATTGGACATATACACCATATCTCTGACTGACTGAGGCGCTGACACTGATCCCGAGCCTATACATTTTTCTATATTGTCTCATGAATGCTTAGCTCTCCTAGTGGTCTGAACCCTAGGGGGCTGTGGCACCTCTTTTTGAGAGGTCCTGGGTTGAATTCCCAGTCAGCCTAGCTAAGTAGGAAGATCCCATGTGACATGGCAGTGACCTCAGCGCCACAAGCCATGCCACCTCAGCACCTATGGGACCCAAAGCAAAGGGTGCACATCTCTAGATGCCAGTTTACAAGAGAAGATGCCCATGTGGGCAGTTTTCCCTTGATTGTAGGATATTTTCTAACTATCTTTTCTTAAATCTGTAGTATTGTGAGTTTCCTTTGTTGCTACACCATCTTCTTTGACTCCAGTCCTTCATGCTGTGGATTTGATCCTGTGGTGCTTTGCTTGCACTGTGGGTACTTCTTTCTGGTTGATTTCATCAAAACACATTTGTTTCGAAACCCTGAACTACATCAAGAAGCAGCAGGAGCAAGCAGGGGCACAAACAAAACAATATCATTAAAGCAATCAACAGTGAAAGCCTGTTCTAACTTTCTGGTAGCAGAGATTTTCAGTCTTTGCGTACCTGCAACCCCGTGCAGTACAACCAGTACGTCGAGACTGGCTCCACTGAATGGCGAAGAAACATGATATGGACACCAAGGACACTGCCGAGACAACAGCGCCCTCGGTGGCACCAGCCAAGCCAGCGCCAGCGCCCAAGGGTGCTGGTGAACCTGAACCTGAGGAGCCTGTAACTTCAGTGCCCTTAAGTGGGCTGGGGGATGATTCCCTGGAGGGCTTCAGAGCTGCCTTCACTGGACTATCCGTTGGACGACCTGAAGGCAAACAGAAGGAGAAGGAGAAGCAAGCAGTGGACATGGGAGCCAAAGAGGTAGATCCTGGGGATGGACACAAACCATCTGACGCTGTGTCCTTCGAGGACAAACCTGTTGAGAGCGCGCGGAGCGCCTCAGATTACCCTGCAGTACCCTCTCCAACAACAACTACACTCCCAGCCACACGTCGAGCTACATCCTCACCCACAACCACTCCACCTATGGCTGAGGGTCTAGGCTTTACTGGTATGCCTTACCCCACCTATGGTGTGACTCCAGCCGCGACTGTGCCACCTATGGCAACAGATAGTTAGAACAGGCTCTCACTGTTGATTGCTTTGATGATATTGTTTTGTTTGTGCTCCTGCCTGCACCTGCTGCTTCTTGGTGTAGTTCAGGTTTTCCAAACAAATATGTTTTGAAAAAAAAAACCAGAAGTACGTAGCCACAGTGCAAGCAAAGAACCACAGGATCAAATCCACAACTTGAAGGGCTGCAGTCAATGGAGATAGTGTTGCTACAAAGGAAGCTCACAATACCTACAGATTTAAGAAAAGATAGTTAGAAAATATCCTACAATCAGGGGAAACTGCCCAGATGGGCATCCTCTATTCTATGGTGCCATCTAGAGATGTGCAGTCTTTGTTTTGGGCCCCATAGATGCTGCGGTGGCATAGCTTGTGGCGCTGAGGTCACTGCCATGTCACATGGGATCTTCGTACTTAGGTAGGCTGACTGGGAATTGAACCCAGGACCTCTCAAAAAGAGGTGCCACAGCCCCCTAGGGTGCAGACCACTAGGATAGCTAAGCATTCATGAGAAAATATGAAAAAGTGTACAGGCTCTAGATCAATGTCAGCACCTCAGTCAGTCAAGGAAATGGTGTATAAGTCCAATCAGTCATGGGGTCAGTGGTCCACACAACATCCATGGCGCAATTCTTGGTTTTATAGGTCAAAATGTCTTATCACCCCTTTTGGTTTGGCCAATACTAAGATAAAAATGTGTTATGCCTTTAGGCCTCTCTATAACAACTAACGGTACCCTTTTGGCAGGGAAATACACTTTTTCTCACTCCCCCCTTGTGCTGCCCACGACTGTCATATTCTAAAGGAAAAGGAAATTATTCTTAGCCTCCTCATGGCATAAACATCTTTGGAAAATTACCTACAACATCCCAAACATTGGAAAGAAGGCGCTGCGCTTGGGCAGTCGCCAGTTTAGCTCAGCCATAACAGACACCTACAGCTGCGACTGCGCTCATTGGCGTCGCTGGCGCAGTTGTGGCTTGGTAGGGGGTTACAATGGGCATGCCAATTCATGTGTGCATACACCTGTCCCTCCAAATAGCAAAACGCAGTGCATTACGCAAAGCCCAACGCAGGATACAATCAGGGCACGCTGTCTGGGCTCTCATTGAACCTGCTGTCTGACCTGATCTGTGCTTATTGGCGTTGAAAGTTCTTCTACCTTCATGCGGGATTGGGATTCTGGACAGTGGTCCAGGAGTCAGTTTATCGCCCTGAACACGGCCTACTCCACTGTTTGCGCTCCAGGATATCTGCAGAGAAGAGATGAAGGGTTGAGGGACTGACAAACACGCAACGATCGACGCAAACACCAAAATCCGTCAAATGACGGCGTAGAATTTTTCTGAAGGCACACACCTGTCCAGAATCTGAATGTGCATTAAATGCACATTTTTACGCAATTTTTGTTTCATCGCAGGAATTTTTAAATTCCTGGATTTACACGCAGAGAAAAGCGGTGCGCCGGAGCGCATCCTAATTGGGCGCCGGAAAAGACCAAAAAAAAAGATTATAACAGTATGTCACCTAATAATAGGGAAATGACGGGACACACAATAAATAAGAAGCGAAGAGATTCTACGCATGCTTCTAGGGAAAATCAAGAAGAAAGAATTCAACAACTCAAGATGAGTTCAGAGGAAGAGGTAGAAACATACAGGCTGTGTTTGCTTCACATGCAACATGCACATTGCTTTTCTCGTGTTTCCGAGATTTCGCCGTGTTGCAGCGCAAGAGTAAAGCAGAGGTCCGGATTAGAAGATTCGACGATGATTAGAGGTCAGATCAACTGATTAGAACATACACACACGTGCAGAAACGCTTGCTTCGCTTGTGCTTCGCTTTGTCCTCCACCTGCTTCGCTCTCCTGCGGTAGGTAAGGTGGGTACGCCCAGGAGGGGCCACCCCCTGGTTGAGTTCGTGATTGTGGTAAGGATTGTTAGGAAAGAAACCATTAGGACAGTGGATGGGTGAAGGGTAGGCCACGCGGTACAACCCTTGTTTAGGTTACCCAGGGGCTCCAGCCTACGTTCTTTAAGAGAACGGGTGGAGTTCCTTACGCTTGCTTGCTTGCAACTGGGTTTGGGAACAGCGTATTATAGGTCAGCCTAAGAAGCGTATAACACGTGGAGGCTGGGTTGGTTCCTCCGTCTCAAACCCAGTTCATTTGCCTTTGCTTTACATTTGGGCAGGTAAGGGTTATTTGGTGCAGCAGCAGTTGCCTTCGGCGACTTTGTATTTTTCTGCCCACGCTAAAACGGGCGCTGATCGAACACTCAACAAACTGCACCTGAGCCAGGAGTGGAGAGGGCACTCCGACATGTTCAACATACACGCTGTGCACGCAAACAGAGCAGTCCTTCCCTCCGAGTTCTGACAGGGAAATGCTTAGTGGCATCCCTATTAGGCCACAGTCGCTTAGTAGCGCTGTGTTCTCTTGTTCTTTCACAGGTGGGCCACTAGGTCCTGAAACAGGTTGTTCAACAACACCAAGTACTGTGTGTGTAGGAGTGGTAAGCCAGGGTGAGGGCTTGAGCCCAGAGCTCGCTCATTCTTCGATGGCTGGTGCCACTGTACTGAGTGTAGGACCTGTAGTGCTTGTGTCACTGTCCCTCCTGTTTCCTGAAATTTTAGCAGGGTTTTGGTGGGCAGTGGCAGTGGCAGTCTAGGTTTTGGCCGCGTAGCAAACAGGCGTTTTCATGCCTCATAGCTTTCGGCCACCCCTCCCCTGTAGTAGGCAGGTAGGTAGGAAAACCAATACCTTGGCCTTATTGCTTGGTATTTCTCCCAAGGACGTCTGGTGCCAGCACAGAAGTTGGGCGCCTACGGGGGGAGAGACCCGGGGCGCACCCCGCGGCACCGTGTAAAGAGATCCGCCGGGTTCAGCAAGGGTGCAGACTTGGGTATAATTAGGACACCATTTCTGCAGCTTGCTCATAGGTCCTCAAAATCAGCACACTCACACACACATAGGCAGGTATAGGAAGGGTTCAGTCCCTAGGTTTCTTCTGAGAGGCAAGCGCTTCAGCGAGCCTCAGCAACTCTCCTAGGTTGTTCTCGGACAAGTAGTCCATCAGAACAGAATTCAGGCGTCCCTCCAGAGGCGCAAAGGCAGAGAAGCTTAGGCGGCGCAGGTTGCATGGTAGAAAACGACAGAAAGTGCCCAAAATACAGGGCCTCAAAAAACATCAAAAGAACCATTCTTTGGCTTGCAAAAAATCACGCCGTTTTTGAAACACCAAAGGAACTCTTATGTAAGGAATTTTGGCCTTTTCTTGGTCCTCATGGGTCCACAAAATGCTTTTTTGGGGGCAATGGACTGTTCCTTGCGCGAGGCCGCGCACAAGGAGCAGTTCATTGCCCCTCCAAAGTCAGGTAATGATGGTAGGATTGAGGAATCAAGCAGGCGCCTACACTGGAGTGATATTACAGGCACCCTTGACTTGATCACATTGTACAATATGTTTACGCGGGCGGACATTCAGCGCTCTAAACAAGCCTTGGAAATCTAAATGATGATCAAGAAGTCATTTGTAATGTTGTTGCATTCCTAACAAAAGGAGCACATACGTTCAAGGTGTTGCACAGGGTGCATCCTTCAGCATTGCTCATGATGCACACCTGCCACAAGTTATGGGGAGTGTCAAGCAAAAAAAAGAGTATCACTGGTAACCCATGAAGCATGTCCACTCAACAGATGACGCTGAGCTGGACAGGGACCCCCCTTGTAGCTTTCGCTGAGGAAAAACTTGATCCTTCCATTGTTGACTATAGATGAAAGTAAAATGTGCAAAGAAAATATGAATTTGTCATGCGTGGCACTTTGTTGAGCGTTTGTTTGGGCCAAGAAAACTGATTCTTTGGAGAGTAAAATGCAATGTAGTGCAAACGACACCAATTATCAAGATGATGTCCGATACCTGGAGAAAGAAAGTGCCCTGGGGGAAGCAGTCTGCCAAGCGGAGAGGGGCTGACCAAGCTCAAAAAGAGATTTTCCACAAGCTTCTGGTAAATTTCAATGACTCAACGACAATTTAGGTACTCGTTGCTTCAGTGAAGGTTGTGCACAAGCGCTATCAGATGAGAACCCATCACAATGGTACAAAGAATATATTTTTTGGGCCTTTTTTTGCGCGAGGCCTCGCGCAATGAGGACTGCAATGCAGTCCCAGAACTTCAAAATCACAACCTGTACCTCTTTTTTCAGGCAGTGCAAATCAAAAATCAAACAGTGGGGTGGGTAGTAAGACCACTCGACCCTGAAGCCGTCTTTCCAAAGGAAAATGAATTGGGTGAGGTTTTTGGTTTGGTAAGTTATGCGCGAGCCCTCGCGCATGGGGCAGCCCTTGAACCACATGTTGCATATGCTTTACATTGATATTTCATCCGCCATGCTTCTGTTTTAATGATCCTTGTTCTTGATTGCGCGAGGCCTCGCGCATGAATTCGATCAATGAATCATTTTTCCAGGTATGCAATGAACATGCAGAACAGAAAATGATGTTGCAATCATGTCTTCTGCAGACCATGTTCATCCAAAAAACGAGGGGAACGCAAAATGTATTTGTTGGCCAATTTCCGCTAAAAGCACATCATTTTCCACTGAAATCATAAAATTTATTTATTTTTTTATAGTTTTTTTTTTTTCGGCTCTCCGAAAAAAGGCACAAAATGGCACAAATGGTAAGAAAGATACTTTCTCTGGACTAATATTCTGTTTTCAAAAAACAGAGCCTGTGAAAAACTATTTTTTTGCATGGTCCAAATTGGGTGCATTTGGTGTGATTTTGACCGTGCAACTTGAGCCGCTTAAGAGAACGGTTCCCAGCTAGCTTCTTCGACTCCAAACCCTGCCCAGAGGGTGAGGGAACGCCACCCTTGGCGATAGCGGTGTCGGATAATTAAATTCACCAGGTAGAAGCCTTCCTTAGCAGCCTCCTCGGCATTCATGTCGGGGAGGTCTCCTTCAACATTCATTGGGCTGGCAGCGCCCTGTAGGTCCAGAGCGGCGATCTCCTCGTCGTTTAGTTCCCATTCTTCCCTACACAGGTCCTCTGGGTCGTAGTAGCGCTTGAGCTGTTGTGCAGCGCACAGTAAGAGAAAGTCACTGCCATGTCCTTCTTGGAGGGCTTGATCCAGGCCAAGCCCCCATTAATACCCTTTTGCCAATGCTAAGACTTACTTAAGTATTTTTATCCCTCTTTTGAGGCTCTAAGTACACTTTCTCAAAGTAACTAGGGTTATAACCCTAGCTCCCCCATGACGTTCACCCCTACCACTCAACTGAGCGGAGATACCTTCCCTCATGGAAGATATACCGAAAAGAATAGGCATTTCATGCCTTAGGCCTTTGAGGTTAAGCCTAGTGGTCTCCCACCGCAAGACCCCTAGACTCAATTGTTTCTACCACTTATTGTGGTTCTACTTTTTAACTGTTTCTGAATGCAGTTGCTTGGCCAAGTCATAATCTGTGTCTGGCCTCACTCCTTTGCCCCATATTCCTAACCAACTCCATTTCATCCGAAAGATTGCACATGAAGTGCTCGATGCTAACTTGGAGGCGAGAGTCAGGCCAGTTTTCACTTAAAATCATGTGCTTTTTTCTTTTGTGATTGAATCTTTGTATTTCTACCTGCTTTGTCTATCTGCACCCCTTCTGTGTTACATTGGATTTCAGACTATTCATTGATTCGATCCACATCCTGTTCTTGCTCTGCTTACTGCCTTGGTTTGAGTTTTCAACATCAAAACCTGCAGGAATTCACCAAAAAATCTAGGGCACTAAACAAGGACATCTTTCCGGTAGCAGAGGCAAACCCTGAGTACCTTTGGAACCGACTCTGAGCAGAAGCACAAGAAAAGCACACTGAAAAGCACATTGAACATGTCCACTCAACTGTCCTCCCGAACCTGGCTGATCAGAAGTGTACAAGTCCAACTTGGCAGTGTAGGCCACCCAAAGTGTGAACCGCCACTCAGAGAAGCATCTGGTTCTGAGGAAGATCCAGAGCACAGAAGGGCGAATCAAAATCCGCCCAGAACAACCCCTTTAACCATGGAGACCTTAGCGGCCCATGGTGAGGACAGCCTGCAAAGGCTCCGCAGGCGAGTCGAAGCCTCCATCGCCCGGTCAGCCTGTCAAGGCTCTTCTTCTACTGTTCTTGGAGGTGGTCCTGAAGAACAAGAGGACCTACGAAGGAGGATGCACGAGTTTATGCTCCACAAGGAGTACCACAAGTCCACCGTAGGGGAAGATGGAGAAATACCTCCTGATGCCCTCAGGTCTCTGCCTCAAACTGAGATTGGTTCCTTCCTTTATTCGGGGCCATCTACAGACATGGCAGACACAGTATCACTACCGAGACGACCAAGAGTTCACGAGCAGCCGAGAGCATGGCATCCAGACCTGCCAACATCATCAAGTGCTCCTGAAAAGAGTCTGGATCCTCTTCAGCCAGAGCCCACGTATGGGGCTCTGGATCGCACGGCCGAACCTTTGGCCAAACTTCTAGCCAGATCTGAAGACCCGGATGTGACAGCTCTGTCAGAGGCTATCAAGGCAAAATTGGATTTCACCGAACCCTTACCCAAGCCAGCACCACTCTCACCTTCACCGGGATTGAGCACGTTGGCTGATGATCTCAAAAGATCAAGGGAGTCCAGGCTGCTACCCAAGGTCACTTGCCCCAGCCCTTTTCATCCTCGCGCTAGGACAGTCCGTATCGCTGTATTACAGGACGTGCCTGTGACTGAGACTGAGAAAAGAGGGCTTTCAGCCCTGGCACCTCTTGCCGGCGTATCTCCTCCCCCTTCAGGGCTAACCCCAGGGGGTGGGAAGATTGGCAGACCGATTGCCCAGGCGAACATCCAGCTAGAATTGCCGGAGTTCGACCCAAAAAATCTCCCCGAATGGGCAGAAGAATTTGCTGAGTTTCTTTTGCTAACTGGCCAATCCCATGTGGATGTGGCCACCCAATGCTCACTGCTGAAACGCTCATGCAAAAAGAACTTTTTGCAAAAACAGATGAAACAGATTGTGAAAACCCGTTCAACATGGGCAGACGTACTCCGAGAACTGGAGAAACCATTCCCAGTGTATGAGACTGACTTCAGTGTGCGCAGCAAGATTGGGGAGCTACGTATGCTCCCTGAGTTTCCTTCCGCTGCGCGAGTCTCTGAATACGTGTGCGACCTAGAGTATCTGTTTTCACGGATGAACGTGGGCTCCTATGGAGCCACTGAGCCCCACCTGTGGCTCATGAGTAAGATCCCCCAACGTACGTTGGATGACTGCCGCGCTACCTCTGAGAGGAAAAGCCGGATCCACTCGTAAGACGACCTGGTGGACCTGCTGATCGAGCTGCCTCTTGAGAGGGAGAATGACTTCGACATGAAGAAATTCCTCAAGAAGCACTTGGGTCAAGGTGGTACCCCTACCCCCGAACGTGGCAAAGGAGAAGGGCCTAAAAAACCAACTAACGCCAACCAGGGAGGTGGTAAGGGAAGGGCTAACCTAACCGCCATGAATGTGGTTAAACCTGATGCAGGTACATCCCCTCTATTCTACTGTAAACCTGTCAATGACAAGGGGGGACCTTGGCATGCTCCTGACTGCGACCACCGCAGTAGTTGTATGCTGCAGATAAGACGACAGCAGCACTCCAAAGATGGGAAAACTGTGACCCATCAAGATCATTACAGGTGTACCATCACCCGTGGCTATTGTGGCAAACGTTGTCACTACAAGGACGATTGTCACATAAAGAAACGCGAGGCTGATAAACTCAAGCGTCAGGGAGCTGAACGCCAGAAGAACCAAGCACCTACCAGAACCCCCCAGAATGGGGATAAAGGTGGTAAAGGAGGTGGCAAGGGAGGTGGCATAGGTGGGCCCCCTAACCCCCAGAGGCGCTCATCAGCGCCCGCTGCTACACCCCCTCCTGCCGAAGGTGACCCGAAGGAGCGCCAACAGGGAGATAACGACTCGCCTGAGGGGAATAACTCCATGAAGAGACAACTGGCCTGGATGGCCAAGTCCCTCATGGCTGCAGGGGTGGATGTCAAATTCCCTGCTGAGGAGTAGGGGGGCGGCTCCGAAGAGGAGGACTTCGTTTCCTGGATCCTCGTGAAAATCTGGGATCAAGTTCTTCGGGCGGTGCTTGACACCGCTGCAACACTTTCTATAGTGGCCCGGCGCCTGCTAAAGACTTTCAAGAAAACTAAGACCGTACCCATAAGAGTAGGGGATGGGCGTACCATCCCTTCCTTGGGGGGGGGTAGATGTGACTATATGCCTGGGCGACGAAACTGTGACCCAACACTGCAGAGTGTTGGAGACCGACGCCTTTGACATCGTCATTGGTACCGACTTCCTACGAAGAAACCCCCAGGTAAAAATGCTGTCTCTCCAGCCTCCCTATTCCCTGCACTGCGACTTTGGCAGTGGGCTCTTCTCCGTATCTTTGGAGCTGTCAGGGCGAAAAGAGTCTGGGCTGCGCTACGCATCCAAGACTAACTATTGTACTGAAAACTACCAACTGGCCCGTCAAGTTCTTGAAAAAGGACCGGCAGCCCTTCAGGTAAACCTGGATGAGATCCAGGTCGAATTGTTTGCGAGCCGACAACAGCACATTATGCAGTTGTACTGCTCGAAACATTTGAACAACGCTTTCCGTTTCTTCTGGAAAGCAATGGGCCTAGGGTATGCTAACCCTGCCTTCTCCCTGCTCGCGAAGGTTCTAACAAAAGTTGCTTATGAGGGAGGAAGGGTTATCATGTACACCCTTGACTGGGGCTGCTCTGGTGAACACGCTTACGCACGCCGTAGGCTAGATCGAATGACCGTGGGAAGAGTGCAACCCCCCGACGGTCCCATCTATGTGCCTGAGGACTCAGACACAGCTATGCAGGCCCCTGAATGGGCCAGTTTCTTATCCATTGTCGATGGATCCCTCGATTGTGTACCCCTGTGTGATCTGGATCAGGTGCTACTGAAAGAGGTCATGGCCGAGAATTATGGCCTGACTCTTTCTGATCTCCAAAACCGATCTCCTGAGCACCTATCTGCCACACTTACAGGGTGTGAATCTCCCGATGGCTATCTGGAACCTGCAGCTGTTAAGGAGGATGCTGACGACCAACTGTCTGAGATCGCCAGCACTATCCCTCCCGTTGATCCCAGCTGTGTTGATCTAAAACACAGTGCCTTCCTAGCCCAGCTGTTGCTGGAGGAGGTAGATCTAGAGTCAACCTCAGAATCCACTTCCCCTGCTGGGAAACCGGTGCTACACATGCAGCCTATGCACACAGGTGAACCCGTGGCCCGGAGTCCTGATGCTCTAGCGAGGCCTGCTTCTAATAACATGCCACTGTCTGAGCATGACACTCAGGAACTCTGACGGCTGTTGTACCTTAAAGCCGAAGGTATTGAGCGCCAAGAGCGGCTGCAATACCTCAGACAGACCTCGAAATACTCCATCTGGTCTAAGGGGGACGATGATTCCTACAGGCTGCCTGACCCTGAGATACCCCTAGTGTATTCTTTGCACTATGGGCAGCAATGTCCCCCTGAGTGGGACGATGGTTCTATACCTGCCCAAACTGCTGATCGGCAGAAAGAGAAAGAATATGGAAAGAGCAACCTCCATGCTGAGGAGGATTTGCTGCAGAAAATCGAGAGTGTTAACCTTCACCCCCGACTGAAGAAACTGCTGCTAACCTATGAGGAGGTGTTCGGCGCCTTGCCGCCCCCTCTCTCTTGTAAAAAGCTGGTCCGAATGGACCTGAAACTGGAACCTGAATTTGAAAAGACGCGAGTGAGGCGTCGTCCCTATCATGCTCCACAGGAACAGGTTGAAGAAATCGAGCGCCAGATCCAGGAATGTATTGATGCTGGCCTCGTGGAGGAATATAAGAAGGGGGACTACCCCCATCAGTGCAGTTTCTGTTTCCTGGTTGCTAAACCAGGGTCGACTGCTCTACGACTGGTTGTTGACTATGGTGAGGTCAACAAGAAAACCCAGAACCACTCAGGGAGTATTCCTAACATGGAAAATACCCTGGAGCGTATTGCCAAATGCAGGTACCAGACCAAAATGGACAAACGCAGTGGTCTCTGGCAGGTAGACCTAACCGCCGCAGCTCAGGAGCTGCTGGCTTTTATAACCCCGAAGGGTCGTGTGTTTAAATGGAAGGTCATGCCTTTTGCGGTGGCTAATGCCCCAGCGCTCTTCCGGGAGCTAATGAACAAAATTTTGTACATACTGAGGCGCAGACCTCTAGTACAGGAGTTGATTTCTCGGGGTGCAGAAATGGAGGCCCACATCGACGACGTGAGTTTGGGTACCAATACCCAAGAGGACCATGTCCTTCTCCTCCGTGAATTTTTCACTGTTTGTCAGGAAATCCATCACCGAATCAAACTCGAAAAATGTGAGTTTATGAAAGAGGAGATGGAGTATTTTGGTTTTTGACGTGGGGTATGGCTGGTGGAAACCAGCCGCGTCTAAGATGTAGCCCCTACAGGGCATGCAGATTCGTGATGACCCTAAGAAGGGTCTACACGACGTGAGGAGTTTTGTGGGCGCCTGTAACTTCTATCAGCGTCACATCCACAATTTTACCTACTCCTCTGCCCCCCGCATTGACCTAATCAAGAAGATTACTCCATGGAGGTGGACCGCCAGAGAGGAAGAGTGTTTCCAGGAGTGGAAGAAGAACATTGCCTCCAACAACTGCCTGGGAGTACCCCGCCCTAAGGGCGAGAAAGTCCTGATCACTGATGCCAGTGATGTAGGTGGGGGTGGAACGATCTTCCAATGGAAGGACCCTACCCCAGCTGAACTGACCCACTGCCATTACCGTACTAGTGGACTGAACCGTGATGGCTCCTTGAAACATGACTATCCTACCAGTAAGTGGCGGCTGGTGCCACTGGGACACTGGAATTGGAAATGGAACCAAGCGCGTTCCAATTACAGCACCTATGACCAGGAACTCCTGGCCGGTATGTTGGTGCTTTCGTCACAATCCGGACTCCTTGGATCTACCCCTATTGTCTGGCTCTCTGACCAGGAATCTGTGAAGTCTTTTCAGAAGGGCCCACCACCAGAAACAGCAAAACTAAAGCGGTGGTGGACTTACCTGAGCCAGTTCAGGCTGACAGTTCATCATATCCCCGGTATAATGAATGAACTGTCTGACTATATATCGCGCAATAACTTCGATGCGCTTATAGGTGAGAGCTCTCAGGCGCTTGCCAAAGAGGCTTTCCAGCGTATGGATGTCCAGCTTGACCTGTCCATGCGCACTGCTGGAATCCTGCACGGTTGGAGCCTAACCGACTATCAGTCAGAGTATAAAGAAATTCTTCAGACCCTCAGGACTGGTCTCGAACCCGGTGTCATTGACGGGCACCAGTGGCTAAAAAAAACGAGACCTCTTCTACGAGGACCGTATTGTTGTACCTGAGGCCCGACTTGATGGGTGCCTACAGTGGTCCCATCTCAGCTCTGGTCACACTGGCGCTAACCGCTCAGTGGACTTCTTCCGCGAGTGTTTACACTCCAGTCTAACCCTGACTGAACTGAGGTCTCGTATGCAGACCATTGTGGATGCTTGTGGCTGTCATGCCAGCAAGCAGAGCGACAGTAGGGATAGGGGACTGATTTCCAGCTTAGCCATACCCCATTGTGCCAACTCTCTTCTCTATGTGGATTTCATCCACAGCCTACCTCGCTTCGCGGCTATGATAGTTGCCTAGTGGTCACCTGTGGCCTATCTCGCTTCACCCGTGTGTTCTCTTGCAATAAGAAAATCACAGGTGAGCAGACTGTGAAAGTGTTGGTCGAACAATAGTTCGAACCCTATGGGGCACCTAAACAGGTGCTCTCTGATGACGATGTACGCATCCACAGTGACACTGGGTGGTACAAACGGGTGCTAAATGCCCTCAACGTGGAGGTAACCACATGTGTGCCCTATACCCACACGTCTAACCCTCTTTGTGAGAGACAGAACCGTGTGGTGAAACAAAATCTAAGAATCCTGATGAATCAGCAGCGTACCAAAGACTGGGTACGCCTAGTGCCCTGGGCAGTGCTGACCGTGAACTCAAAGCAGAGCTCTTCTACGGGTTTCACCCCCCACGAACTGTTCCATGGAGGACAACCTGCTTGGTTCTTCAAAACCCCCTTTCCTGACGACTTCAAGGGCCCTGTGGGAGATTGGCTGGAACACAATCAGTCTATGGCTAACCAGGATGAGACTAACCTGAGACACATTTGAGACCGTGAACTGAGCCGGCAGAACCGCCTACGGCGACCTGCCAGATTCAAGGTTGACGACCTTGTTTTGGTTCACCATTCACGCCTACCCTCCCGGCCACGTAACTGCCTACAGGACCCTTATTTTGGACCCTATCGTATCATCAGGATAAATGGATCCAGGATCCATGTCAGGTGCAGTCCACGTCTAGGTGGTGAACCGCTGTGTGCACCTAAACAGTTGAGGCACCATCACTCCCCTGAAGATTTGTCCTGGGATTTGTGGCGCCTCAGCGACAGTGAGGTCGAGCGTATTGACGTACAGAACGCTGCCAGCCCAGAATAGGCAGACGAACTCGAAGAGGTGAGTGCGGATGAGATGGCAGTCGATGGTTACTATGTGGTTGCAGGTATTGCTCGCCACGAGTATAAACAGGGCTGGAAATTCCTAACCCTGTGGGATGGCTATGGGTTATCTGAGGCAACCTGGGAACCTATGTCAGCCTTCATACAACCAGATGGGAGTATCAACCCCATCTTCCGCTCCTACCGCGTTGAGAAGAACGAAGGGCAGCTACTAACCCGTGCTGAGCCTCTGTCTCAGCGTAGAAAGAAAAGCTAATTTCACTGTGTCAGTCTACTGACTGTGTTCTAACCTTACAGGGGCAGTGAGCACTCTTGTGCAGATGTGCCTGTGTATGTGTGTGAGAGCAGTTGTCACAGTTGCCCCGCATTGCATCGCAGGACAGGACCGTTAGCCCCCCGTGACAACCACTCCCTGGCCGAAGGCCATTGGTTTTTCACAGACCTCTGCTTACTCAGCACTCCACTGACCCTGTCTGTGCCCTGCAGTCCCATGCCTATGGTTTCCAGCGTGGACCAGGTGGCCGCTTATCAGGTTTGCAGCCACGCAGCGAGAGTATGCCTTGTTGACCAGCTGTTGCACGGGAACTGCCCTGATGTAATGACCTTGGGGAGCCAACGAAGAACAGTGGCTTACTACTCCAGGGGGGAATGACAAGCAAGGTGTTATGAAGCAAGGTGTGTCTTCCCTCCTTGGGGACAAGCGTGCCCACACTTAGGACCCCTGACTGGTCCAGACCCATTGGGTTCTACCCTTCCTCACAAGGTTTACCATACCTCTAAGTCTGCTACGTATGTCTGTGTGTGTCTCACTTCTCTCCCCGGCGTGGCTCCCGGAGACCAGGCTTCGCTGACGTCGGACCGAAGGTCCTAATCAGGTACTATTACCACCCCCTGGTCCATCCCCAAACACAATGCACCGGAGACCGATGTACCACCAGTCAGACACAGTGACCAGGGCATACCATGCACGTGCTGGCACTGCGGCCTGGCAGCCCTCGACACTCCGTGGCCCCTGCTGCACCTCATCTCAACCCACTACCGCACCCCCACCGCCGCCGCCACCGCCGACCAGCAGGCATGGCTCTCCCCCTGGTTTCACACGGTACCCCCAGACCACCCGGCGCACGTAGCCTGGACCCGAACACCCACGGCGACATGGACGTTCACCAACGAGCGGGCAGACCCGGACAGCGTAGCCATGGAGTACGACCGCTGCGACCGGAACCGCGCAGGACCTCAGGAGGCACCCATGCGCCCCCTACAGCACAAATGCCCCACCCTCCGCGGCGACAAAGACGACAAGGAGCGGCGACAGACCATCACGTGTCAGAAGTTCGACCCCAATACGGGATACCTCTTCCACCTGATGTACGTGTATATCACCCAGGGACGCCCAGACAGGGGCCTCCTCCGCCTCACCCCACGAGCCCAGGCCATCATCACCCAGGGGATAGGCGTCTATGCAGCGCCACTACTGCAACCCACGCAAATCACCGCCAGAACCGCCCAGGGGAACCCCATCTACGTCTATCACCCCACAGCAATCGCCCGCCTACCCATACCCAGCGACACCGACATCATCTACTTCACTGACGCATCCGGCACCCAGCAACGCACCCCCACGGTCCGTTGCGCCTCGGTGCGCATCACCCGGCACGCGGACGGCCTCCACGTGGAACACCACACCGGGGCCACCATCTTTGGGGCGTCCTCCCACGGCGAACTGCGCACCATGGCAGACGCCGTCACCGCCACACCGCCACCCACGACGATCCGGCCCCGCAACATCTGGGTAGTCGTGGACGCCACGGTCGACATCCACCTCACCAGGCGCCTTGCGGACCTGCCCCTCCACAAAGCACTCGAGTCCGGCCTCACCACACAAGCGTTGGGACTATGGATGGCCTTCAACGGCATGCACCCCCAGGACGCCCTACACATCGTCAAGCAGAGTCACACCGCTACGCATACGGCAATGGACGCGCAGACACGCAGGCCAAACACCAGAACACCAACCACACCCCAGGGCTCGAACGCGTGCGACTGGACACTTCACACCACAGCCACCTGCAGCACCTGCCCCCGATACCCCCGGCCACACAGCCCCCCCAATGGATGCCCGAGGACACGCCGTACATGGATCGAGACAAGCAGTACCACTACCCCGCACCCATCCAGCAACTGGCCACCACACTGGGCCACCCAGCGAACACCGAACTCCTCCGACGCCTCGAAGACTCCGTCCACAACCCCCTCTACTACTCCGCCCTGCGCCAGGATAGCCTCCCAGCACACCTACAAAAGCCCCGACTCCAACTCGCCCTCGAACAACTTCCCCTCCTCACCCGATACCACCGATGGTATACGCGCCGCTCGATCCACGTCCCCGCAGGACACACCAAATGCATCTGCAGCCACGCGGAAGAAGAAACATGGGACCACTT
This sequence comes from Eutreptiella sp. 'Long Island Sound 2002', assembly GCA_964036045.1. NCBI lineage: Eukaryota > Euglenozoa > Euglenophyceae > Eutreptiales > Eutreptiaceae > Eutreptiella > Eutreptiella sp. 'Long Island Sound 2002'. The sequence continues at coordinate 131,353,392 of OZ038380.1, read as the reverse complement.
CAAGGCGTGCCCCCTGTACAGAGGACTGGACACCCTCACAGACTGAAACCCAACCCACACCATCGCACAGCACGCCGGATGGCTGGCGCAGTCTCCGGCGACCCAGCAACTCACCACCGTCCTCAAGCAGACGGAGGTGCTCAAGGCAGTCCGCAGGGGACTCGTCCCCACTGCCGTCTACACCTTGCTACGCACCCACGCGGAGGACCCCCAGGCCACGGCGGCGCACATGCAGCGGACGGCCGTTGCCAAGACGGCAGAGCAGCTCTCATACCGCACCCACAAATACCTGCAGCATGCGGCAACCCTGCCCCCAACAGACCAAGCCCACCTCCTCAAACTCCTGTTCTACCAACCATGAGAACCTACCCCGTGACATACCAACACGGAACCCCCACCACGTCTACACACACCGTCCACCGAGCACAGCACTGGCAAAGCACACACGGACACCACAGGCACCGCACACACTCCAACCAGCATGCGCGCGCCACCAGCCCCCATCTCCCCACGCCGCCGTCAGTCCACAGGTACCACCAACCACCAGCCACCGCATGCCCCCTCTGCGTTCGCCAGCGGCTACCACAGACAGCCCTGCCCTGCAACCCAGACCACTGGGTCTGCCTGGGAGCCGCGCATCGCCTCACCCACAGCCCCCACTGCGGGGACCTCAACCCCCGCCACCGCGAGCGGCCCGCGGCCCCAGCCGCACCCCCCCCCCCGCCAGCCACCCCAGCTTCTTCGGGTTCCTCACCGACACCCTCCGGGACCACCTGGGAGGGCACTACGTGGCGGACGCGGCGGACCACGCATGGACCATAGCCGTGGCCACGGGCAGCACACCCCTGCCCCCCCACAGCCCACCCCTACGCCACAGCGGAGGCGGCTTGAACGTAGCGGCCCGCTACATCCTCCTCGCCCTATACCTCCACCACCGTGACCTACACCTCCCAGACCCACAACTCCCGGCCCCCCAAGCAGCAGCCCTGACGCCGGAAGCGTGGGCCGACACGGCACCAGAGGAGATAGCAGCCTACCTCCGAATCACTTGCCGCCGGTTCAAACACGCCCTCGGCCGACGGAAGGGAACACCTTACCCACTCAGCGCACTCCTCTACCCGGCACACCACCCCCATCCCGCACAACAGAAGCCCCCGGAGGGCTGGGCGTCTTTTCGGGACGCCCACCTGGCCGCCCCCGACGAGGCCACCGCCACGCGGATGGGCCTCACGGACCAGGGAACCTACGTCAGAGGCCTCAAGACGAGCCTCCAAGAGGCACACCGCTGGCACGCCCGCTCCCTGTCGCCCCCACGGGGACAGGGGGGTTCAGCCGCCCCCGACACCCACCAGGCCAAGAAGACCAAGACAGGTCAGGGGGCCCGCCAACACGCCCGCCAGCAGGGCGCGACGCCCCGACCAAGGCCCGGGTCCAGCCACACCGCACCACCCCACGCCCAGACCCCCGGGACACACACCAACAACACCGCCACCACCAGCGCCCACCACCACCACCGTACCGCAGCACCCAAACCCTGCAGCCCAGTCAGCCACCACCGCCACACCATGCCAGGACCACCATACGCGCAGAGCCAGGGGACATGGCACCACCAACACCACCACCACGCCCCCGTCCCTCCCAACCCCTACCCCCTAATGTGCCCATGCTACAGCGACCCCCACCAGCTACATCCCCACCACGCCCCAGCACAACCAGGCCCCGCGAACCACCCACCCCACATAGCGCACATCACCGCACCACACCATCACGTGTTCCACCACCACCAGCCCCTGCCACCACACCCACCAACGCCGGGGTACCACACACAACCGGCACACCCTCCACACCACCACCACGCGGTCCAGCACCACCCGCCGCCCCGGCTGCACGGGCCCACGACATACGAGCCACGGTACACCCCCATGGACCCGCGAGGAGCCGCGCACGCACACCAGCAACACCAGGGCCTAGTAGGAGCGCCCCAACACCACCAACAGCCCCCCCACCCACACTCCATACCAGCGAGCACCATCCAGCAGCAGCCACCCATCACATACGGACCACAGCCCCACCCGGGGGCTCATGCGGCCGCCTCCCACCCGCACCCCGGCACCACAACCAGTCAAGAACCGCAAGGGCCACACGGCGCACACACGCAACACCCACACGACCAACAGGGACGCCGGGACCCCCAGCCAGCACAACACCCACCCCCGCCCCCCCCACCCCACCACCACCAGCAGCCCCCCCACCCACACCCCATACCAGCGAGCACCATCCACCAGCAGCCACCCATTACATACGGACCACAGCCCCACCCGGACGCTCATGCGGCCGCCTCCCACCCACACCCCGGCACCACAACCAGTCCAGAACCGCAAGGGCCGCATGGCGCACACACGCAAGACACAAACGACCAACAGGGACGCCCAGACCCCCAGCCAGCAAAACACCCACCCCCGCCCCCCCCACCACCAACAGCGCCACCCCCACACCACCCCCCCCCCGCCCCCCCCCCGATACCAGGCCACGGACACAACACGCGGCAGCCAGCACCAGCCAATTGACGTCGATACCCCCGCCGACACACGCCACCGCGAATCCCCCCTCCCGCGACCGCCACAAGAGACCCCATCACCGGACCCCACGCGCGACAACGACGACCACCCCCCCCAACCCACACCTACCCCCCCATCACACCCCGCACCACCAGCCGCCGCACCGGCCGAACCCTACGCCCTACAAAACCCCGCAGCGGTACGGCAGCACCTCCGGGGACTCAGGGAACAGGACGTCGTGCTGTACCTCTGCACCTCCGGCACCAGCACCCCCATCCGGGCGGCCACCCTGGTCCAGGCGGCCACCCTGGGGGAAGGCGTCAGAGACTTCCTCTTCGACGCCTTCCTCCACGTCGCTGAACACGAGCGCCCCCCACGCGCCACCCCAGACGGCGAGAGCCCGCCCCCCACGGGGAGTCAAATCTGGGTGCCCCCCATCGACTGGGGGCGACACCTGGTCGGACACCCGGTGCCGGGGCGGGTGGACACCGAGGGCCGCACCCGCTACCACGAGCCCGACATGGCCCACCCCCCACCCGACGCCACCCCCGACAGCACCAAAGAGTGGGAGCGGGAAACATGGGTAGCCCGGATGGCCTCCCTGAGCAACTTCCGGCACCACGTCCCGGGGGACATCCCCACCCCCGACGAGCAGCAGCCAGCCCCCTCCACGTACATGACCCTCATGTACAATCTGCACTACACCCTCTCCACCACCAACTACCACGCACCCACAGACCACTGGGTGGTACACGGCACCGACTCCCTCCTCCCCGCCAACTACAGCCCCCCCACACACAACCCAGGCCCCGACACGTACGGCAGGGGGGACGACCCGGACGACCCCCACATCTGGGGCACGTGGGAACCAAAATCCCTGGACACTCTGCTCTCCATCCGCAGCGGCTACCAGGGCCTTGGTAGGGCGATGTATTGCCTCGCCAAGTGGACCCAACGGACCTGGGGGATCCCCACGGACCGATGGATGTGGGTGGTCACGCTGCGCCCCCAGCAGAGGGAAGCCCCCCCAAACCGCAGGGGACCCACCCCCCCACGCCCCACCACCCTACAACTATGCCCGTACATGGTGGCAGCCCGCCTCATGACGCTGCTGTGGCCGGGCGCAGACACCCCCACCCAAAACTACCCCCACCTCACAGAGGAGGACATGCCCGGCATCCAGCGATGCTTCTTCCAGACCCTCGACTACCTCCAGCAAACACACCCGCACGTCCTGGAGCAGATATGGCCACCCCCTGGGTAAACCACGTGCCCGCGCAGCCGAGACAACGCCGCCACACCAGCACCAGCACGCACGGATCACCAGGGAAAACGCGCGAACACACCCGGTGCCCGAACCTGCACCCTCGTTCTCGCTGCTTACAGGACCCAGCATCATACGCCCGCCCCCGAAGCCCAGGACCCTCCGCCGTCTCCCACAGCCCTCTCCTCCACCTCCGACTCCACAACCTCCACCACCACGACCACCTCATCCACCACCACCACCACGTCCTCATCCAGCACTCCACCCCCCAGGCCGCGGGGGACACCTCCCGAACGGGCCTCCAAACCCGCCCCCACCGCGAGCAGCCTTGCCGCCGCCAAGGCCGACGCCCCGACGAAGCCCACACCCACGACCCAGCCGAAGCCCAAGACCGCCGCCAAACGGCCACCCAAACCCGTCAGCACGCCACGACCGCAACCCGCAGCCAAGCCCAAACCCAAGCCCAAACCCGGCGCCACGACGGCAGCGCGAGCCCGGCCCCCCAAGGACGTCCTCTACGACATCCGGCCCCAGCCGTCCCAGGCCCGAAGGCAGCAGCACCCAGCGCGGCGCCCCCCCACGGTCACCGACGCCACCGCCACCACCTTCATGGCGGAGCGCGCCGCGGCCGAAGCGCGACGCACCTCGTCCCGCCATCTCTCAAAGCCCGCACCCCAGGCCCACGGACCGCTCCCTTCCAAGCCAGAACGACGCCAGGGTCCACCAGTAGCGTCCCCGCCCCCCTACCAGCCCTCGATGACAGCCCACATGCAACGCATGCCCCACTACCGCAGCCGCCGCGAATCCCCGCCCAACCCCGAGGCGGAGACAGTACGCGCACACCCGCGGGTCCACATCCGCGTGCACGCCCACTCCCCACGCACCCCCACGGAACAGGACTACGAGGAATCCCCCAGGCCCGCCACCGCCGCCGGTCCCCACGACCCTATCACACCCACCCACGCCCACTCCTCCGCCCAAGACTGCAGGCCCGCCCAGGAACAGTGGTGGCAGCGCTGGACCCACACGCAGCTCTGGGAGCTGCGGAAGTGGGCCCGGGGAGAGCCCTCCCTCGAGAGCCTGGTCCATCGGCCCCGCAAGGGGTCGGTGGAGAACTGCCGCCTCCGGCCGGCGGGGGGGTGGATGCCGCAGGCCGCATGGGAAGCCATGCTGGCCGATGCGCTCCGCCCCCTGGGAGTCCACCCCCGCAACCTCCCCGCGCCCCAGGACCACCCGTATGTCCTCAGGCGCCTGCGGGAGACCCTCCAGGAAACGCAGCGAGAGGGCATCCGCCTGTGGGACATCACCCAAAGCCCAGCCCCGCACGCACACACCCCCTCACCACCCCACAAGCGTCGGCGCACCGACACCGGCGACACCCACAGCACCCCAGGAGCTCTGCGCACCACACAACACGACGCGCCTGACCCCCCGGCCAGCGGCGCCGCCATCTAACCCCGTTACCCAGCAAACCACCACCACGGGGCGCCACGCCAGGCCACGCCCGAAAGTCACCAAACAAACCGGACGGCGAAGGAAGCCAACGCACACGACAACGAGCACCACCACGCCCAAAGGCGCCGAACCCAGGCCCGCCACCGTGGGCTCCTCTCCACCCTCAGCACGACACACACCTCGCTGGCGTCACTCCTCCGCCGTGCCCCCTCCCACGCCACCGCCCCCCCCCCCCCCCCCCTCCCGCCGCACGTCCCCACGCCGCCCAGCACCCAGCCCCACACACTGCGCCACAGCATCGCCCTAGTCCGGCTCCTCCACCATCGCGCCACTTGGCGCCTCACAGTAGACCGCCGTCCTGTGGTCCCGCTCCCCCCGGCACCGCTCCCGGGGCCGCACCCAGCCCACGTCGTGTTCGCCCCCACGTCGCGGGCCGCCGACATCCTCCCGCTCCGCGCCGCCACCCCTCCCGGGCATCGCATACTGCTTGCCGCCAACCCCTCGGTCCTCAGTGAGGTCCTCATCGGGCGCGCCGACGCCCTGCACGTGCGCCCGCTGCTGCCGGACCTGCACGCTGCGTACGCCCCCGGCACGCCCGTCGACCCCTCCGTGTGGGACTCCCAGTGAGGCCACTGGCCACTGGCCGGCCCGCACGCACCACCCCGCACCCGCCTCGGGCGCACGACCCCGTGGACGCCGCTACCCACACGCCCGGCCCCGCGCAACCGCCTAACCGAGCCAGAACCCAAGCACAAATCAAACCCGAGCCACACGCCGAAACCGCTAACCCTTGACTCCTAACCAAGCCCGCCGAGGGAACAACGTAACCACAGCCCACACCCACAGCCCACACAGCCGCCTAACCAGCCAGCTCCAGATGCAAAGAGACACCTCACCAAACCAACCCTGACCCAAGCCCGTGTACATCAGGACGCGCGAGCCGCACCCCTGGGGCGCGACCGCCGCCACAGCACCGACGACACACGCCAGAGGACACAACGCTATTGCACCGCCGCACCAGCTGCCCGTGCCTGTGCCTGCAGTGTACGCGCGCCCCTGTTTTTCTCTTTTTTGTTTTTTCTTTTTGTTTTTTCCCAAAAAAAAAAAAAAAAACAAGTAAAAAAAAAAAAACGAAAATTAGGGGGGGAGGAAGAGGGACACAACCACCCATGGCACAAGCGCACCGCACACAGCACGCACACCGGTGAACAGGAGCCCAGTGGCCCAGGACACCGCACATGCAACACAACACACCGAGCGAGCACACCGGTGAACAGGAGCCAGCTGGCCCAGGACACCGCAGACGCACCACAGCAAACCGCGCGGGCACAACGGTGAACAGGAGCCCAGCGGCCCAGGACACTGCACACACGTAGGGCGGCCGAGGGACAGGAAAGAACCAATACCCCATGGGTCGGACGCACTGGGGCGACCCAGCCGACCCACCGGGCCAGTGACAGGAGCGGTACTCCAAGGCCACTGGTCCGAGCCCGGCCAGGCTGCATCGGGGACCATGGCAAACGTCATCCGGAGCCATGGAAGCAACCGGTGACAGGCGAGCCGGTACACAGTCCAGGAAGGGGTCACCTGCCAAGCAGAGTGGCCCAGCAACTCAAGCCACAAGGGTGAGGCGGTCGTACCGTAGACAAGCGGGAGCAATACCCCTTGTGGTGAGAGATACTCCACACGGCTGGGCAGCCCCCCAGAACTGCCGCCCAAAGGAGGGGGCATGTGGCCCTACCCATGGACACATGTGGGGACACCCTCCCACCTGGGACACATGGACCGGGTGGCCGCGACAATGCCTTCCAAAGCACATGCGGGAGCGGCTCAAGAGGCACCTGACATAGGGCAGTGGGAGGGACAGGACGTCCCCTTTGGTAAGACCTTCTTCCTGCAATGTCAAAGGAGGCATCCCGAGCTCCCGAAGATACCTACCTACCTACCCTCTCTGATGACGATGTACGCATCCACAGTGACACTGGGTGGTACAAACGGGTGCTAAATGCCCTCAACGTGGAGGTAACCACATGTGTGCCCTATACCCACACGTCTAACCCTCTTTGTGAGAGACAGAACCGTCTGGTGAAACAAAATCTAAGAATCCTGATGAATCAGCAGCGTACCAAAGACTGGGTACGCCTAGTGCCCTGGGCAGTGCTGACCGTGAACTCAAAGCAGAGCTCTTCTACGGGTTTCACCCCCCACGAACTGTTCCATGGAGGACGACCTGCTTGGTTCTTTAAAACCCCCTTTCCTGACGACTTCAAGGGCTCTGTGGGAGATTGGCTGGAACACAATCAGTCTATGGCTAACCAGGATGAGACTAACCTGAGACACATTTGAGACCGTGAACTGAGCCGGCGGAACCGCCTACGGCGACCTGCCAGATTCAAAGTTGACGACCTTGTTTTGGTTCACCATTCACGCCTACCCTCCCGGCCACGTAACTGCCTACAGGACCCTTATTTTGGACCCTATCGTATCATCAGGATGAATGGATCCAGGATCCATGTTAGGTGCAGTCCACGTCTAGGTGGTGAACCGCTGTGTGCACCCAAACAGTTGAGGCACTATCACTCCCCTGAAGATTTGTCCTGGGATTAGTGGCGCCTCAGCGACAGTGAGGTCGAGCGTATTGACGTACAGAACGCTGCCAGCCCAGAATAGGCAGACGAACTCGAAGAGGTGAGTGCGGATGAGATGGCAGTCGATGGTTACTATGTGGTTGCAGGTATTGCTCGCCACGAGTATAAACAGGGCTGGAAGTTTCTAACCCTGTGGGATGGCTATGGGTTATCTGAGGCAACCTGGGAACCTATGTCAGCCTTCATACAACCAGATGGGAGTATCAACCCCATCTTCCGCTCCTACCGCGTTGAGAAGAACGAGGGGCAGCTACTAACCCGTGCTGAGCCTCTGTCCCAGCGTAAAAAGAAAAGCTAATTTCACTGTGTCAGTCTACTGACTGTGTTCTCACCTTACAGGGGCAGTGAGCACTCTTGTGCAGATGTGCCTGTGTATGTGTGTGAGAGCAGTTGTCACAGTTGCCCCGCATCGCATCGCAGGACAGGACCGTTAGCCCCCCGTGACAACCACTCCCTGGCCGAAGGCCATTGGTTTTTCACAGACCACTGCTTACTCAGCACTCCACTGACCCTGTCTGTGCCCTGCAGTCCCATGCCTATGGTTTCCAGCCTGGACCAGGTGGCCGCTTATCAGGTTTGCAGCCACCGGGCGGGAGTATGCCTTGTTGACCATGTGTTGCACGGGAACTGCCCTGATGTAATGACCTTGGGGAGCCAACGAAGAACAGTGGCTTACTACTCCAGGGGGGAATGACAAGCAAGGTGTTATGAAGCAAGGTGTGTCTTCCCTCCTTGGGGACAAGCGTACCCACACTTAGGACCCCTGACTGGTCCAGACCCATTGGGTTCTACCCTTCCTTACAAGGTTTACCATACCCCTAAGTCTGCTACGTATGTCTGTGTGTGTCTCACTTCTCTCCCCGGCGTGGCTCCCGGAGACCCGGCTTCGCTGACGTCGGACCGAAGGTCCTGATCAGGTACTATTACCACTCCTATGGCGCCCAATTTCTGTGCTGGCGCCTATACTTGGGGAAGACGGCAAAAACCCTACCTACTAGAGGGGAGGGGTGGCCAAGTGTGCTAATGGCATACAAAACGCCCATTTTAGCTAAAGGCCAAAAGCTACCGCACTCGCCCGCCCACGTGGAAAAGCACGCGGGACAGGAGACACCACTAGGCTACACTCACTAACGCCAGCACCAGCCTTCGAAGGCAGGGTGAGCACTCATCACTTGCACTCAACACCTGCCTGGCTTGCTGACCCTAACACCTGCACACTCTACTTGGAGTTGCTGTCAATGAGGTCTCGGATCCTACCGACCCCCCTGTGAAAGAGCAAGAGAATACAGCGCTACTAAGCGACTGTGGCCTAACAGGTACACCACTACGCGTTTCCCTGTCAGGGCTTGGAGGGAAGGAGTGCTCAGCATGCGTGCACAGCGTGGATGGCGGTGAAGTCAGACTGCACTCGCCACTCCTGGCTGACTTGCAGTCATTTGTTTGTGTGATCCCCGCAGCATATTTTTGCACTGCTCAAAGAGACTGCACCGATCTCCCTTACCTTCCCACCTGTAAAGCAAAGACAGATGGCCTGGGTTTGCGGCTGAGGAACCAAGACCACCTCCACCTATTATACGCTTCTGAGGTAGCCCTATAATACACTGTCCTCAAACCCAGGTGCAAGCACGCAAGCTTAAGGAACTCCACCCGTTGTCTTAGAGGACGTGGGGTGGACTTCCTGGGTAGCCTAAACAAGAGTTGTACCGTGCGCATTTCGCGTGTCCTACCCTTTAATGCGTCATATACATGCACAGGTATGCACTGGTGTTCTGATTCCTCATACGTTCTCCAAATTTAACCCATCACAACCAACCACAGCGTGACTCAACCAGGAGGTGAGCTCCTCCTGGGCTTACCTACCTTACTCACCACGCATCATGAGAATGCCGAGGAAGACACGAGGGCAAAACAACAGTAGGCGCTTAAACAAACCCACAGCGAACTATAAACCACCCCAAGCGATTCATGCACTGTGTGTCATGCATGCTTTCCTTGTCTTGTTTCCTGCAGAAAGAGGAGAGAGAGTGGCGCACTGCACAGCGCAAAACAAGCCTAAGCGTTTTAGGAAACCCTATTTTAGCGCTACGGCAACACAAACACGAGCAAGCACTTTCTTTTCCTACCTGTGAAGAGAGAACAAGGGTGAATTGGAGCACAGGGGAAGCGACACAGCGTGTGAATGCCAAAATTAGGCACATGCATCGCGAGCACAGCGCATATTCTAACCCTACGTGCGCGCTGCGCACTCCATTCGCATCACATACCTTTCATTTCTGATTTGACCTGTGCAGAGCAATGGAGAGGAGCACCCGAACCCCCTACGAACACAGCGGTGACAACCCTAACGTTTTAACGAAGCAACCAACATGAACGCAATGCATGTGTGGGAAATGACACTGACATACCTGAGAGGTGGGTTGTCCACCTGCTCTGTGGTGTGGGTTCATTTTCCATACTTTTTCCTAAGGTTTAATAAAGTTTTGAAGCAACTGTGCAAAAAACTTTTTTAGAACTTCAAAAAGTATGGCTCATACCTTCTTTTTCCAGAGCCGTTTACGCTTGCGAAACCCCTTTTCTGGAGTCCGCTTCTGTTGTGCCTGTCCGCAACTTTAGGCTTTAGTGTAAAAATGACGATTTCTCGCGTTGTTTCGTCAATGTTTGGCGATTTGACCTCTTAAATCGCTACACCTTTCGCTAAACCACAGGATTCACTCCCTGTTGGTTTCATTTTCTATCGTCTTCAGCTCCTGGAAATTTGTGTCCTCCATTGGGAGTCTTGCTCCGCCCTGGCCCTTGGTCAGGACGTTTACTGAATTGCTGTTGATGCAGCGATAGCCGTCTGCGTTAGAGCGTTTGACTGTACCCTGGTGGGCAAGCATGTGTGCTCTACCGAGGGAGTCCTGGGTTCAAACCCCACTACCCTCAAATTGTTACGAAATGTTTTCGTCGCAAGCTGGCAACTTTTGACAAATGCCCCATCGAAGGGACATCATTCACGGTACATTACACTGTTTTTCAAGGGTACCCACAGTGTGATAAGCTTTTATGAACTGATGAGAATGTTTTTGGTACGTTTAATGCATTTTCTGAGGTAATTTTGGGAATATTTGTGCCTTTTTCCTTTGTCCTACTAGCTTGGTCAACTAGTACTCCAGGGAGGAGTAAGAAAGGTCACTGCCATGTCTTTCTTGGAGGGCTTGATCCAGGCCAAGCCCCCCTTAAAGCCCTTTTGTTGATGCTAAGACTTACTTAAGTATTTTCATTCCTCTTTTGAAGCTCTAAGTACACTTTCTCAAAGTAACTAGGGTTATAACCCTAGCCCCCCCATGAAGTTCACCCCTACCACTCAACTGAGCGGAAGTACCTTCCTTCACAGAGGATATACCGAAACAAAATAGGCATTTCATGCCTTAGGCCTTGGAGGTTAAGCCTGGTGGTCTCCCACCCCATGACCCCTATACTCAATTGTTTCTACCACGTATTGTGGTTCTACTTTTTAACTGTTTCTGAATTCAGTTGCTTGGCCAAGTCATAATCTGTGTCTGGCCTAACTCCTTTGCCCCATATTCCTGACCAACTCCATTTCATCCAAAAGAGTGCACATGAAGTGCTTGAGGCTAATTGGGAGGCACGATTCATGCTAGTTTTCATATAAAAATCATTTGTTTTATTCTTTTGTGATTGAATCTTTGTATTTATACCTGCTTTCTCTATCTGCCCCCTTCTGTGTTACACTGGATTGCAAACTATTCATTGACTCGATCCACATCCTGTTCTTGCTCTACTTACTGCCTTGGTTTAGATTTTCAACATCAAAACCTGGAGGATTTCACCAAACTATCTAGGGCACTAAACAAGGACATCTTTCTGCGCACACCAGGGTCCTCCCTAGTCGGGGAGAACACCGCACAGTGAGGCAGTGAACATCCACAGACAGGATCTTGTAGGGTCCAAAGTAGGGGTCATCGCTGGTGGAGCGTGGCCAGGCGGGTAGCCGACTGTGGTGCACCAGCACCCAGTCTTCCTCTTGCTAGGGGGCGGGCACCCTGTGGTTGTTCTTTTTGTTCCGCTGGCGCTCTCTGACTCTCTGGAGCATAGCCTTAGCCTTGTCCACCTTGTCTTTTTGCTCCTTCACCCACTTACCCACAGTGGAGTAGGAATCCTCAGGATAGGGAGCGTGTAGGAACCACACCGGGCGTCCCATGAACAGCTCATGGGGCGAATAGCCAGTTGCCAAACTCTCTTGGGAGTTCATCATCAAGGAGATGACGGGGAGTAGTCTCACCAAGTCTTTGGTGCCCTCAGTCTTGCACCATATCCTCACGTTCTCTTTGAGAACCCGAATGTGTCGCTCGCATAGGGGGTTACGCGTATTAGTAAACGGAATCCCCGGTGACACCTGGACATTTAGGGACCTCAGGGACTCTCTTGTACCAGCCAGTGTCGGAGCGTACTCGGACATCCTCGTGTGAGTTAATCTCTTTGGGTGCCCCATAAACACAGAACCACTCCTCCAGGAGTATCTTGATGGTCTCCTAGCCAGTGATGTGTTTGGTGCATGGGAACACCCTGGTAAACCTGGTCAGCCCACAGGTCACCACTAGGGCAAAGTCGTAGCCCCCGAACTTAGGCATCTCCGTGTAGTCCACCTAGAGAACACTGTTGCCACAGTGGGGGATAGGGAGTGTCGAATAGAGACCTCTGTCCCTGATATCCCCAGGTTTACAGGACCGACACGGGCACTTGTCCACAATAGGCTGGAGGGTCTTCCGCAGCTGCTCGTCAGTCCACATAGAGTGGAACCACTGCTTCAACAGCCTCAGGGTACGGTCTGCTCCCACATGACCACTGGACTCATGGATCCACTTGAGGCGTGCCGGGATACGGTGGCTAGGCACGACTATCTGGTCTTCATGCCATAGATAGGTCTTGTCACCCTTCCACTGGTCCTGGTTGACCAGAGCGGGTTCCAGACGCTTCTCCAGGCGTTCGTAGATGTCCCCAAATCCTTTCAGGTACTCCACTTGTTGGAGTGCATCTGGAGGTCTGATCATGGTCATGTTGAGGTCCATCTGTACATTGATACGGCTGAACGCTTCCTTGGCTAGCTCCTCAGATCTGGTACCAATCATGTTGTCAAAGTTGTTGGGGCTGATGTAGTCCGCACACTCATTCCTGACGCCCTGGATATGATGTACCGAGAGCCGTAGCTGGATCAGGTAGGTCCATCAGCGTCTGAGCTTAGCCTTCTCAGGTGGGGATCCCTTCTGGAAGGTGTGGACCGGTTCTTGGTCACACAGCCAAACCAATGGGTTACTCCCCAACAGTCGGGACTGAGAGCATAGCACTAGCAAACCCGCAGACAGTTCCTGCTCATAGGTAGAGTGGTTACCCCGGACCCCGTACCATTTCCAGTTCCAATGACCCAGGGGAGCCAGGACCCATTTGTCGTCAGGGTAGCTGTGCTTGATAGTACCGTCTCGGTTTAGTCCATCAGTACCCCATTGAGAAATGGCCGCGTCGGACTCCTCCTTCTCTAGTGCTTGCCACTGAAACAACGTCCCACCTCCGCCCACATTGCTTGCGTCAGTCACCAGGATAATTTCCCCCTGTGCTCTAGGCACGCCGAGGCACTTAGCGTTCAGCACTTTGTCCTGGAGCTCGTCAAACGCTTGTTGTTCCTGAGGGCCCCAGCGCCAGGTAGTACTCTTCTTGATGAGGTCCGTCAGGACGGCGCTGTCGTAGCTGAAATTCTTGATGTGGCGGCGGTAGAAGTTGCAAGCCCCAATGAAACTGCGGACATCATTGAGTCCTTTCTTGGGATCTTCATGTCGTACCCTAGCGTCCATCATGGGGTCTGGCCTTAGAGGCCGCAGCGGTCCACCACCCATAGCCAATGTCGAACCCCAGGTACTGCATAGTCTCCTGCATGAACTCACGCTTCTCCAGCTTGAGTCTGGTGTGGTTCTCCTGGCAGACTGCAAAGAAATCGCCCAAGAGGGTTAGTTGGTCCTCTTGGGTATTTATTCCCAGGCATACATCGTCGATGTGTGCTTCCATCCGGGCGCCACGGGATATGAATTTCTGCACCACAGGTCTCCGACGTAGGATGTATAGGATCTTGTTCATCAGATCTTGGAAGAGAGCGGGTGCGTTTGCCACGCCAAAGGGCATGACCTTCCACTTGAACACCCTCCCCTGAGGGGTGATGGAAGCTAGGAGCTTCTGGGCATTGGGCGTCAGCTCCACTTGCCAGAATCCACTCTGCTTGTCCATCTTCGTCTTGTAGCCGCTAGAGGGCATCTTCTCAAGGGTTGACTCCATGGTAGAAATGGACCCTGAGTGGTTCAGCGTCTTCTTGTTCAGCTCTCCATAGTCCACTACCAGACGTTTGGCTGTAGACCCGGGCTTAGCCACCAGGAAACAGGGGCTGCAATGTTGGGGGTAGTCCCCATCCTTGTACTCCAGGACCAGACCAGCGTCGATAAATTCTCGTATCTGTCGCTCTATCTCATCGGCCTGCTCTTTAGGAGCCGGGTAGGGTCTCCTGCGTATCTTGTGATCAACGAACTCGGGCTTCAGCTTGAGGTCCATCTGTACCAGCCTGTCACAGGAGTCTGGAGGGGGTAGGTCTCCGAATACCCCCAGGTAGGTCCTGATCAGCTTCTGTACTCTAGGGTCCAAGAGTTTGATCTTGTCATCCATGTCCTCGTCAGAGTGTAGATTACTTTCACCTTGGTGTGTAAAAGCAGGGAGGTGGTCCTGAACAGGCTCAGCGTCCTTCGTCGTATGCTTCAGCCCTTGTTAGGCGTAGAGAAGGTCCCGATCCACAGTCTCAGGTGGTCGGTGACGACATAGGCATACCCGAGGGGGTTCGCATATGCATTCCTCTGAGAGTTCATCCTCCTCTGGGGTCCCCACATGGGCACCCCACACGCTCTTCATGAGCTTCAGATCCACCTCTCGTTGCCAGGTGGTAATTTTCTGTTCGAGGTCCTCCCTCAGTTGGGATATAGCTCCCATAGACCCTTGCTCCAACGGCCAGGAGCGGCAGGTACGCCCAGCATAGCATAGCTTCTTTGCCACCAATCTCCTCTTGAAATCCACGTACTCTCTCAGCCTGGATCATTGGTCAAGCTCCTCGTCCAAGGGCTCCTCTCCCCTCATGGAGAGTAGGAGCTTCAGTGGGGCAGCGTACTCAGCGATCTCCACTTCTACCACGCACGTCTTCACGAAGAAGGCGTCATGCCCAGTCTTGTCATCAGAATAGAGCTGGGTAGCTCGGATAACCCACACTCTGAGACTACATCAAGATTAGATACACGGCAGGGGGAGTTGGGGGCAACAGTGTGAGATACGACGTACTCGTCTCCCCCAGGAGTAGTCTCTACGGCGTCTCGAGGGTGTAGATGATCTTTCAGGACATCCAGGGTGTAGCCGCTGCTCTCACGTTGAATTTCCTGAATCATAGCAGGGTCCAGATCGTTCCAGGGTACTGGGGCTAGGCTCCCGTCCACCACGCTTTGCATGCTCCCCCATGCAGGCTTCCTGATGGGCGTCTTGCGGCCCAGAGGCACGTACATGGCGTCATCCGGCAGCTGGATGGAGGTGAGCGTCAGCTTGTCCAATAGAGTACGCGAGTACTCATTTCCCCTATGGGCTCCCCAATAGGGGGAGCAAAGGACCATACGGGAACGTTCCAGGGCCACCTTGGTCAGGACCTTCCCCAGTTCACTGAAGCTTGGGTTCCCGTCGGCCATCCCGAAAGAGGGCCAGTAAAATTTATAGCAGCAATTTTTCCCTTCGCTGCAGTCGAGGTCCAAGACATGTTGCTTGTCCCTGGCGATAGCTCCACGTTCAGGTCTTCCTGGGAGTATCCCAACTCCTTTAGACCTTGGTCAATAACATCCCCAAGGAGCTGATAGTCCTCAATTTTGGAGGCAACCATCATGGTTGAGGGCTCCTTCCTGCATACCCTCCGGTAGCTAGACGTGTGCTCAGACTGCTCCAGAGGTACAGATTCCCATCCGTCACCATGGTCCACTTGGAGGACGTAGGGTGCCTGCACGGTGAGGGATAGAATCTGGGAGTGCTCAACGAAGAAGTCGGTCCCCAGTACAAAGTCGAAGGCTTCAGTGTGCATCACGTAGAACCCATGGGCAATGCTTCCAGATCCCATGGGCACTTCGACCTCACAGTCCCCACAACTGTGCACCACATGCCAATCTTCCATGCGGATGGCTGCGGTAGGCATGATGTTCTTCAGGTCCCCACTAGGTAAACATTTCTTGGCCACGATAGATATAGTGGCCCCAGTATCCAGTACCCCCAGGTATTCACGTCCCCCAAGACGGATACCTACCCAGAACACCAGATCTGTAGGTCCCCCGGAGTGTCCCTGTCAGAACTCCGCGGGGCAGGTCACTTCCAACCCCTTCTTCTGAAGTTTCTACGCCATGCGTATGAAATGGGGGCGTTTGCGGGCGTTAGACTGGTCCCCATCTGCATCCCTTGTTCCTGTTGGGCTTGCGTCTGGGAACGGCTCCTAAGGCCCGTGTTTGGTTGCCCACCAGAGGGCTCAGAGTTCCCCCGTGGCGTAGTAATGGGGTTCCCTCTGGACTGGTTCGCATTCTTGTCCTTGTCAGGCTTGCGGTCGGAGCCTCCTCCTCCACCTTTGCCTTTGGCACCTTGGCCTTTGCCATTGCCCTTGGACTTGTCTTGGCCACTGTCCTTGTTGGCATTGCCCTTGCCACTGCCCTTGCCACTGGGGTTCTCGGTCTTAAGCTTCGCCGACAGGCGTTGCGTGTGGTAGCACTTGTCCTCGTAGTGCTTCCTCTTACCACAGAACGCACAGGTGATTGTGCACCTGTAGTGGTCCAGCAGCTTGGGCTTGGCGCCGATGTTGGTTTCCTGCTTCTTCCCCTGGACCACGTAGCAGTCCCGCTGGTCGCAGTCAGGGGCATGCAGCAGGCAGCGCTGCTCATCTCTGGCATCACACCAGAGGAGGTCCTTGATATTGCTCATGATATGAGCATTTTTGAGGGTAGTACCCTGTCCTGGTCGGTGTCCTTGGTACCCACGGCCTTGGCTTCCAGGGCGCCCTTCTCCAGGGCGGTAAGCGTTCAGGTGCTGGGTGCTTTCTTTTTCCAGCGCCAGCTCCAGAAGTAGCACGGACAGGTCCTCGTAGTTGAGGGCTCTCGCCTTGCGCTCTGCCGTCAGCCGACATTCATCCCACAGTTCTCGTGGCAGCTTGGCCACCAACCAGAATAGCAGCTCGTTGCTGCCGTAGGAACCGGGCGTCAGTCGCCCTACCCAATGGTCAAAGTCACAAAGCAGCTCGGAAATCCTGGCAGGCTTCGGGTTGTTGGGCAGCACAGCCAGGTTCTGGATCTCGGCCCTGATAGAGGAGTCGGTCTTGTAGGTAGGGTACTGCCTCTCCAAGGCAACCAACACGTCGGCAAAGGTGGCGGACGATCTGCTTGACCTGCTTCTCCAGGTACTTGGTCTTGCAGCACTGCAGGAGCAGATCGCAATTCAATATCAGCGAAGTAATCAACAGTGAAAGCCTGTTCCAACTTTCTGGTAGCAGAGACCTTCAGTCTTTGCGTACCTGCAACCCCGTGCAGTACAGCCAGTACGTCAAGACTGACTCCACTGAAGAGCGAAGAAATATAATAGAGAAACCAAGGACACTGCCGAGACGACAGCGCCCTCAGTGGCACCAGCAAAGCCGGCGCTAGCGCACAAACCTGCTGGTGAACCTGAACCTGAGGATCCTGTACCCTCAGTGCCCTTAAGTGGGCTGGGGGATGATTCCCTGGAGGGCTTCAGAGCTGCCTTCAGTGGACTATCCGTTGGAGGACCACGAAGGCAAAGAACAGGAGAAGGAGAGGTAAGCAGTGGACATGGGAGCCGAAAAGGTAGATCCTGGAGATGGACACCCACTATCCGACGAGGTGCCCTTCGAGGACAAACCTGTTGAGAGCGCGCAGAGCGCCTCAGATTAACCTGCAGTACCCACTCGAACAACCACTACACTCCCAGCCACACTTCCAGCTACATCCTAACCCACAACCACTCCACCTATGGCTGAGGGCCTAGGCTTTACTGGTATGCCTTACCCCATCTATGGTGTGACTTGGGGCGCGACTGTGCCACCTATGGCAACTGCAGTCAGCGAACCAGTGGCATCCAGCTCCACCTACACCGGTGTTCCTGAGCCCCTGCCGCGCCGCTATGAGGATGACTATCACAGACCCGCGGCGGCCGTGTACATGACTGGGATACCTGGCTATGCGGCACCGGAGCCTGGTTGTACTATACCAGCACCTGGTTTCACTTCTCTGAGTGGCCTACGTGGCCCTGGGTCTTGGGGCAGAAGGAGCAGAGGATCAGGAAGATCCTCAAACAGATCCCTGACGCGGTCGGAGATACGAGAGGCTCTTCCAGGACCCACGTCTGAAATCGTTGGTGATCTAACGCAAGAAATTCGGGCAAAACTGGCGCCCCTGATTCCTTCCCAAGCGTCACCTACCACCATGGGAGTTTCACCTCATCGTGTACAGGCCATTCATTTGGTGGCTGGGCTGACGAACACCCTGGGAAGCTTGAGGAGCCGACCTATGCCCACTCCTGCTGTCATACCAAGAAGCCCTTTCATACCAAGAACGGCCCAGCTCCCCTACAGCCACGTGGAGAACCCCACGCGAGCCGAGCTGGACGGGTTGGGGTTGACAGCCCTAAGCGCTATCGTCGATGTTGAGCCCTACGGCTCTAGTGACCTGGGTGGAGATCCTTCTAATGATGAGCCGCCATCTATGACGTCTGCTTCACCCTCTGAGGACGATGATCCTGAGGACCCCGAGAACCTGAGCGGCAAGAAGAAGAGGAAAAAAGGGAGGACCAAGCCCCATGAGGGACGCAGGTCCCAGGAGGCTAAGGATATAGCCACCTCCAAGATCGTGCTGAACTTGCCAGAGTTCACGGGGAAGGACCTCAGCGAGTTCGCTGAGAACTTTGGCCGGTTCCTGAGGATGACCGGCCCATCCCGTGGTAGTGGGCGAGTGAAGTGCGATCTGCTCCTGCAGTGCTGCAAGACCAAGTACCTGGAGAAGCAGGTGAAGCAGATCGTGACGAGGTCCGCCACCTTCACCGATGTGTTGGTTGCCTTGCAGAGGCAGTACCCTACCTACGAGACCGACCTCTCCATCAGGGCCGAGATCCAGAACCTGGCTGTGCTGCCCAACAACCCCAAGCCTGCCAGGATTTCCGAGCTGCTTGCCGACTTGGACCACGGGGTAGGGCGACTGACGCCCGTTTCCTACGGCAGCAACGAGCTGCTATTCTGGTTGTTGGCCAAGCTCCCACGAGAACTGTTGGATGAATGCCGGGCAAAGGCAGAGCGCAAGGCGGGAGCTCTCAAGTACGAGGACCTGTTGGTGCTACTTTTGGAGCTGGCGCTGGAGAAAGAAAGCGACCAGCACCTGAACGCCTACCGTCCTGGAGAATACGGCTCTGGTAGCCAGGGCCGTGGGTACCAAGGACACCGACTAGGACAGGGGACTACCCTCAAAAATGCTCGTATCATGAGCAACGTCCAGGACTTCTTCTGGTGGGATGCCAGAGATGAGCAGGGCTCCCTGCTTCATGCCCCTGACTGCGACCAGCGGGACTGTGTCGTGGTCCAGAGGAAAAAGCAGGAGACCAACACCGGCGGCAAGGCCAAGCTGCCGGACCACTACAGGTGCACAATCACCTGTGCGTTCTGTGGTAAGAGAAAGCACTACAAGGACAAGTGCTACCACAAGCAATGCCTCTCGGCGAAGCTTAAGACCGAGAACGCCAGTGGCAAGGGCACCGGCAAAGGCAGCGCCAACATGGAGAGTGGCCAAGGCAAGTCCAAGGGCAATGGCAAAGGCCAAGGTGGCAAAGGCAAAGGTGGACCAGGAGGCTCCGACCGCAAGCCGGACAAGGACAAGAACGCGAACCAGTTTGGAGGGAACCCCAATACTACACCAGGGGGGAACTCTGAGCCCTCTGGTGGGCAACCAAACACGGGCCCCACGACCCGTTCTCAGGCGCAAGCCCAACAAGAACAAGGGACTAAGCGTGCCAACGAAGATGGCGACCAGTCCAACGCCCGCAAACGCTCCCATTTCATGCGCATGGCGTAGAAACTTCAGAAGAAGGGGTTTGACGTGACCTGCCCCGCTGAGTTCTGACAAGGACGCTCCGGGGGACCTACAGATCTGGTGTTGTGGGTACGTATCCGTCTTGGGGGACGTGAATACCTGGGGGTACTGGATACTGGGGCCACGATATCTATTGTGGCCAAGAAGTTTTCACCTAGTGGGGACCTGAAGAACATCATGCCTACCGCAGCCAACCGCATGGGGGATGGGCATGTGGTGCACAGTTGTGGGGACTGTGAGGTCGAAGTGCCTATGGGATCTGGAAGCATTGCCCATCGGTTCTACGTGATGCACACTCAAGCCTTCGACTTTGTACTGGGGACCGACCTCTTCGTCCAGCACTCCCAGATCCTATCCCTCACCCTGCAAGCACCCTATGTCCTCCAAGTGGACCATGGTGACGGATGGGAATCTGTACCTCTGGAGCAGTGTGAGCACATGTCTAGCTACCTGAGGGTATGCAAGAAGGAGCCCTCAACCATGGTGGTCGCCTCCAAAACTGAGGACTATCAGCTCCTTGGGGATGTCTTTGACCAGGGTCTAAAAGAGTTGGGATACTCCCAGGAAGACCTGAACGTGGAGCTATTCGCCAGCGACAAGAGACATGTCCTGGACCTCTGCTGCAGCAAAGGGAAAAATTGCTGTTATAAATTTTACTGGCCCTCTTACGGGATGGCCTACGGGAACGCAAGATTCAGTGAACTGGGGGAAGGTCCTGACCAAGGTTGCCCTGAAACGTTCCCGTATGGTCCTGTGCTCCCCCGATTCGGGAGCACATGGGGGAAACGAGTACTCGCGTACTCTATTGGACAAGCTGCCGCTCACCTCCATCCAGCTGCCGGATGACGCCATCTACGTGCCTCTGGCCCGCAAGAGGCCCATCGTGAAACCCGGATGGGGGAGCATGCCAAGCGCGTTGAACGGGAGCCTAGCTCCAGTACCCTGGGAAGATGTGGACCCTGCTATGGTCAAGGAGATTCAACGTGAGAACAGCGGCTACACCTTGGATGTCCTGAAAATTCAACTACAACCTCGAGACGCCGTAGAGACAACTGTGGGGGGAGACGAGTACGTCGTGTCTGACGCTGTTGCCCCCAACTCCCCCTGCCGTGTATCTAATCTTGATGTAGTCTCAGGGTGTGGGCTATCTGAGCTACCCAGCTCTATACACTCTGATGAGGACACTGAGCATGACGCCTTCTTCATGCAGACGTGCGTGGAGGAAGGGGAGAACGCCAAGTATGCTGCCCCACTGAAACCCCTACTCTCCATGAGGGGAGAGGGGCCCCTGGACGAGGAGTTGGCTCCCCGATCCAGGCTGAGAGAGTACGTGGACTCCAAGAGGAGTTTGGTGGCGAAAAAGCTTTGCTACGCTCGGCCTACCCGCCGCTCCTGGCCGTTCGTAACAAGGGTCTATGGGAGATATCTCCCAACTGAAGGAGGACCTGGAACAGAAAATGACCACCAGGCAACGAGAGGTTGATTTGAAGCTCATTAAAAGCGCGTGTGGGGTGCCCATGTGAGGACCCCAGAGGAGGATGAACTCTCAGAGGAATGTATATGCGAACCCCCTCGGGTATGCCTATGTTGTCACCAACCACCTGAGACTGTGGAGCGAGACCTTCTCTACGCTTACCAAAGGCTGAAGGATACCACCAAGGATGCTGAGCCGGTTGAGGACCACCTCCCTGCTTCTATACACCAAGGGGCAAGCAATTGACACTCTGACGAGGACATGGAGGACAAGATCAAACTCTTGGACCCTAGAGTGCAGAAGCTGATCAGGACCTACCTGGAGGTATTCGGAGAACTACCCCCTCCAGACTCCTGTGACAAGCTGGTACAGATGGACCTCAAGCTGAAGCCCGAGTTCGTGGGTCACAAGATACGTAGGAGACCCTACCCGGCTCCTAGAGAGCAGGACGATGAGATAGAGCGACAGATACAACACTCTATCGACGCTGGCCTGGTCCTGGAGTGCAAGGATGGGGACTACCCCCAACATTGCAGCCCCCGTTTTTTGGTGGCTAAGCCTGGGTCTACAGCCAAACGGCTGGTAGTGGACTATGGCGAGCTGAACAAGAAGACGCTGACCAACTCAGGGTCAATTTGTAACATAGAGTCAACCCTCGAAAAGATAGCCTCCTGCCTCTACAAGACGAAGATGGACAAGCAGAGTGGATTCTGGCGAGTGGAGCTGACGCCCAATGCCCAGAAGCTCCTAGCTTCCATCACCCCTCAGGGGAGGGTGTTCAAGTGGAAGGTCATGCAGTTTGGCGTGGCCAACACACCCGCTCTTTTTCAAGAGCTGATGAACAAGATCCTATCCATCCTACGTCGAAGACCTGTGGTGCAAGAACCCATATCCCCTGGCGCCCAGATGGAAGCACACAGCAATGATGTATGCCTGGGAACGAACACCTAAGAGGGCCACCAAATCCTCTTGGGCGAGTTCTTTGCAGTCTGCCAGCAGAATCATACCAGATTCAAGCTGGAGAAGTGTGATTTCATGCGGGAGACTATGCAGTACCTGGGGTTCGACATTGGCTATGGGTGGTGGACCCCTGCGGCCTCTAAGGCCAAACCCCTGATGGATCCTAAGCTACAACATGGAGACCCCAATAAAGGACTCCATGATGTACACAGTTTCACCGGGGCTTGCAACTTCTACCGCCGCCACATTAAGAATTTCAGCTACACCAGCGCCATCCTGACGGACCTCATCAAGAAGAGTACTACCTGGTGCTAGGGCCCTCAGGAACAACAAGCGTTTGACGAGCTCAAGGACAAAGTGCCCAGCGCTAAGTGCATGGGCATGCCTGGGGCACAGGGGGAAATTATCCTGGTGACTGACGCCAGCAATGTGGGCTGAGGTGGAACGTTTTTCCAGTGGCAAGCACTAGAAAAGGAGGAGTTCGACTGGCCATTTCCCAATGGGGTACTGATGGACTAAACCGAGACAGTACTCTCAAGCACAGCTACCCTGACGACAAATGGGTCCTGGTTCCCCTGGGTCATTAGAACTGGAAATGGAACCAGGCCCGGGGTAACTACTCTACCTATGAGCAAGAACTGCTCGCGGGTATGCTAGTGCTCTCCTCTCAGTCCAAACTAGTCGGGAGTAACCCAGTGGTTCGGCTGTGTGACCAAGAACCGGTCCGCACCTGCCAGAAGGGACCCCCACCTGAGAAGGCTAAGCTCAGACGCTGGTGGACCTATCTGAGCCAGCTACGGCTCTCAATACATCATATCCAGGGCGTCAAGAATGAGTTTGCGGACTACATCAGCCCCAACAACTTTGACAACATGATTGGTGCCAGGTCTGAGGAGCTAGCCAAGGAGGGGTTCAGCCGTATCAATGTACACCTGGACCTCAACATGACCATGATCAGACCTCTAGATGGACTGCAACAAGTGGAGTACCTGAAAGAGTTTGGGGACATCTACAAACGCCTGGAGAAGCTTCTGGAACCCGCCCTGGTCAACCAGGACCAGTGGAAGCGTGGCAAGACCTACCTCTGGCATGAGACCGGATAGTCGTGCCTAGCGACCGTATCCCGGCACTCCTCAAGTGAACCCATCAGTCCAATGGTCATGTAGGAGCGAATCGTACCCCGAGGCTGTTCAAGCAGTGGTTCCACTCTACATGGACTGACGACCAGCGGCGGAAAACCCTCCAGCCCATCGTGGACAAGTGCCCGTGTCGGTCCTGTAAACCTGGGGATATCAGGAACAGAGGTCTCTATTCAACGCTGGCTATTCCCCACTGTACCAACAGTGTTCTCCACATCTAATACACAAAAATGCTTAAGTTTGGGGGCTATGACTTTGCCCTAGTGATACCCTGTGGGCTGACCAGGTTTATGAGGATGTTCCCATGCACCAAACACATCACCGCGAGGAGACCATCAAGATACTCCTGGAAGAGTGGTTCTGTGTCTTTGGGGCACCCAAAGAGATTAACTCAGACGAGGACGTCCGAGTACGCTCCGACACTGGCTGGTACAACAGAGTCCAGAGGTGCCTCAACGTCCAGGTGTCAACGGGGATTCCGTATACTCATACGAGTAACCCCCTATGTGAGCAACTAATTTGGGTTCTCAAGGAGAACGTGAGGATATGGTGCAAGGTTGAGCGCACCAAAGACTGGCCGAGACTACGCCCCGTCATATCCTTGATGATGAACTCCCAGGACAGTTCGGCCACTGGCTACTCGCCCCATGATCTGTTCATGGGACACCCGGCGTGGTTCCTACACGCTCCCTATCCTGAGGATTCCTACTCCACTGTGGGTAAGTGGGTGAAGGAGCAACAGGACAAAGTGCACAAGGCCAAGGCTATGCTCCAGAGAGTGAGAGAGCGCCAGCGGAACACGAAGAACAACCACAGGGTGCCCGCCTCCTACCAAGAGGGAGACTGGGTGCTGGTGCACCACAGTCGGCTACCCGCCTGGCCACGCTCCACCAGTCATGACCCCCACTTTGGACCCTACGAGATCCTGTCTGTGGATGGTCACCGCATCACTGTGCGGTGTTCTCCCCGACTAGGAAGGACCCTGGTGTGGGCTGCTCAACAGCTCGAGCGCTACCTGGACCCAGATGACCTCTGTGGGGAAGAATGGGAACTAAACGACGAGGAGATTGCCGCTCTGGACCTACAGGGCGCTGCCAGCCGAATGGAAGTTGAAGGAGAACTCCCGAACATGAATGCCTAGGAGATGGCTAAGGAAAGCTTCTACCTGGTGAAGTCGGTTATCCGACACCGCTATCGCCAAGGGTGGCGTTTCCTCAACCTTGGGGAAGGGTTTGGGGTTGAAGAAGCTACCTGGGAACCCTTCTCTGCCTTTTTGCTTCCTGAGGGACGCCTAAACTCTGTTCTGGTAGACTACTTGTCCCAGAACAACCGAGGAGATTTCCTGCGGCTCGCTGAAACGCTTGCCTCTCAGAAGAAGCCTAGGGACTGAACGCTTCCTATACCTGCCTATGTGTGTGTGAGTGTGCTGATTCCTGAGGACCTATGAACAAGCTGCAGAAATGGTGTCCTAATTATACCCAAGTCTGCACCCCTGCTGAACCCGGCGGATGTCTTTACACGGTGCCACGGGGTACGCCCCGGGTCTCTCCGCCCCTAGGGGCCAAATTTCTGTGCTGGCACCAGACTTCCTTGGAGGAATACCCAGCGATAACGCCAAGGTATTGGTTTTCCTACCTACCTGCCTACTACAGGGGAGGGGTGGCCAAAGGCTATGAGGCATGAAAACGCCTATTTACTACGCGGCCAAAACGTGGACTACCACTGCCACTGCCTACCAAAACCCTGATAAAATTTCAGGAAGCAGGCGGGGCAGTGACACACACACTACAGGTCCTACACTCACTACAGTTGCATGAGCCATCAAAGGATGAGCGAGCTCTGGGCTCAAGCCCTCACCCTGGCTTGCCACTCCTACACACACACGCTACCTGGTGTTGTGGAAGAACATGTCACAGGCCCTAGTGGCCTACCTGTGAAAGGACAAGAGAACACAGTGCTACTAAGAGACTGTGGCCTAACAGGGACGCCACTACACTTTTTCCTGTCAGGGCTTGGAGGGAAGGACTGCTCTGTTTGCGTGCACAGCGTGTATGTTGAATATGTCGGACTGCCCTCGCCACTCCTGGCTGAGGTACAGTTTGTTGATTGTGTGATCAGCGCCCGTTTTAGCGTGGGCAGAAAAATCCAAAGTCGCCAAAGGCAACTGCTGCAGCACCAATTCACATTTACCTGCCCACCTGTAAAGCAAAGGCGAATGAACTGGGTTTGAGACAGAGGAACCAAGCCAGCGTCCACATGTTAGACGCTTCTTGGGCTGACCTATAATACGCTGTTCCCGAACCCAGTTACAAGCAAGCAAGCTTAAGGAACTCCACCCGTTCTCTTATAGAATGTAGGGTGGAGCCCCTTGGTAACCTAAACAAGGGTTGTACCGTGCGGGACACGCGTGGCCTACCCTTTAATGTGCCACATGCATGCACGGGTATGCACAAGTTCTCCAATCTCCTACTCTAACCATCCCTTTTGCCAACAATCCATACCACAATCACGAACTCAACCAGGGGGTGGCCCCTCCTGGGCTTACTCACCTTACCTACCGCTAGAGAGCAAAGCAAGTGCAGGAGAAAACAAAACACAAGTAAAGCAAGCGTTTATGCACACGTGTGTATGTTCTAATCAGTCGATCTTACCTCTAATCATCGTGCAATCTTCTAATCAAACCCTCTACTTTATCTTTGCATTGCTACGCGGCGAGTTCACCGTAACACGAGACAAGCAATGTGAATGCTGCATACCAAGCAAACAAAACCTGTATGTTTATTGTATGTTTCGTCATTTCCTTATTATTATGTGACATACTGTTATAATCTTATTTTCTTTGTCTTTTGCGGCGCCCAATTAGGATGCGCTCCGGCGCGCCGCTTTTCTCTCTGTGTCAATCCAGCAATGTGATGAAATGAGCAATGAAATGAATGAGCAATGAAATGAGCAATGTGATGAAACAAAATTTCGTAAAAATTTGCATTTCATGCACACGGGGAATCTGGACAGGTGTGTGCCTTCAGAAACATTCTAGGCCATCATTTGACGGATTTTGGTGTTTGCGTCGATCGTTGCGTGTTTGTCAGTCCCTCAACCCTTCGTCCCTTCTCTGCAGATATCCTGGAGGGCAGACAGTGGTGTAAGCCGTGTTCAGACCGAAGAACTGACTCCTGGACCACTATCCAGAATCCCATACCCCCATGAGGGTAAAATAATTTTCAACGCCACTAAGGACAGATCAGGTCAGACAGCAGGTTCAGTGAGAACCTAGGCAGCGTGTCCTGATCGTATCCTGCGTTGGGATTTGCGTATTGCACTGTGTTTTACTATTTGGAGGGAGAGGTGTATGCACACATGAATTGGCATGCCCATTCTAACCCCCTACCAAGCCACAAATGCCCCAATGACGCCAAAGAGCGCAGTGGGAGCTGTAAGTGTCTGTTATGACTAAGCAAAAACTGGCAACTGCCCTGACGCGGCGCCTTCTTTCCAATGTTAGGGATGTTATAGGAAATTTTGAAAAGATGTTGAAGCCATGGGGAGGCCAAGAAATATTCCCTTTTTTCCTTTAAAATGCGACAGTGGTGGCCACCACAACACAAGGGGGGAGTAAGAAAAAGTGTATTTCCCTGCCAACAGGTTAGCTTTAGTTGTTATAGAGAGGCCTAAAGGCATAACACATTTTTATCTTAGCATTGGCCAAACCAAAAGCGGTGATAAGACATTTTGACCTACAAAACCAAGCATCGAACCATGGATGTTGTGTGGACCCCTGAGCCCCCAACAGATTGCACATATACACCATATCCTTGGCTGACTGAGGCGCTGACATTGATCCAGAGCCTATACACTTTTCTATATTTTCTCATGTATGCTTAGCTCTCCCAGTGGTCTGCACCCTAGGGGGCTGTGGCACCTCTTTTTGAGAGGTCGTGGGTTGAATTCCCAGTCAGCGCAGCTAAGTAGGAAGATCGCATGTGACATGGCAATCACGTCAGCGCCACAAGCCATGCCACCTCAGCACCTATGGGACCCAACACAAAGAGTGCACATCTCTAGACGGCACTTTAAAAGTGAGGATGCCCATGTGGGCAGTTTTCCCTTGATTGTAGGATATTTTCTAACTATCTTTTCCTAAATCTGTAGTTATTGTGAGTTTCCTTTGTTGCTACACTATCTCCTTTGACTGCAGCCCTTCATGTTGTGGATTTGATCCTGTGATCCCTTGTATGCACTGTGGGTACTTATTTCTGGTTGATTTCATCAAAACACATTTATTTGGAAAGCCTGAACTACATCAAGAAGCAGCAGGAGCAAGCAGGGGCACAAAAAAAAAAATCTCATCCAAGCAATCAACAGTGAAAGCCTGTTCTAACCTTCCCGCGGTCTGCTTGGACGCCAGGTCCCGGGGGGGCGCCGGGGCCAGGGGATCCGGAGAGCCCGCCCCCAGAGGGGCCCACAGAAGGGCGGCGGAAAGCCCTGCGGGGATGGATCCTTGGTGGGCCGCGCCGCCATCCCCCAGGTCTGCGTCGGCTAGCGGTGCTTCCTCTCTCAGGGGGGCATCGGCCGCAGCTTCTCCCTCCTCCGGGGCCGCTGCGTTGCCGGGCGCCTGGGGGGGGGGGGGGGGTGCTGGGCGTAGGGGGCGTGCGACGGGGACCTTCGCGCCTTCCTTCCGAGGATGTTGGAGGCCGCTTCCCTGTCTTCCGCCAGGGCGGGGGCGTGCACTGCGTGCCATACCAGGTGCTCCATCATCGCCCCGCTTGTGTGGAACTTCTCTGCACACATGGGGCATGTTGTGGGCTCTGTGGCCCCCCTCGCCGGAGGGAGTGTTACCGACTTGCGGACGGAGCTCTCTCTCTCCGTGTTGGGGGACAGTTTGGCCAGCGAGACTGTGTGCGGCGCCAGCGTGCGGCCAGGGGCTAACACATCGAGGGCCGTCGCCTTTGCTGTAGGGCCGAGTCCGCAGATGGCGGTGTGCTGCGCGTCCGCTTGTAGCAACTTCTGCCAGTGTGTTGAGCCGATTTGGCGGTCAGGCTTGCCCCTCCACTGCAGGTCGTGGAAGGCCTGTAGCCAGCGGTACACCGTGGTCCGGACCGCCAGCTGGAGCTCCAGATAGCAGGAAGCAGCGCTGCCTCCGGCGTCTACCCAGGTTTTGCCGCCCTGGCGTGGTCCTTGCGGCAGACTTGAAGCAGGAGGGCGTGGTGGTTGCCATCCCGCACTGCCTTGACGATCACGCGGGCGCAGTCTGCCACGCGGATCGTGGCCTCAAGCCCCAGCAGGAGTTGGAGATCGCAGATTGGGATGTCCGCGTCCGCCGGGCTGAACATGCAGACTATCCACATCAGGCACTGCTGCCCCCGTTGCGCCACTGCGAGGGTAGCTGCCGGGCGGGCGTGCGTGATGGGCCCTGCTTCGAGGTCCCGGACGTCTGTGGTCCGGATGGCGTCGCCATGCAAAGCGGCCCGCAGGCATTATTCCGGGTCGGGACCCCAGACCAGCGTGGGGGGGTTGGCCCACCCCGTCTCCTGCGTTCTGCTGGGGTGACTGATGGTGTGCAGCAGGACTGCCAGCGGCCAGGGGTCCGCCGCCATGTGGTAGGCCTGGGTCGGCGCCTGCTGTTAGTCTACGTGGGGCAGGAAGGCCTCTTGACCAGTGGTGCGATGCCAGATGGTCCACTTGCAATCGGCTAAGACGTGCGAGTGGTAGCCTCCGGCGTGACCATGCAGGACGGCATGGTGCCCCGCCGTCTGCATCACCAGCGCTTCTCCCTGCTGGGGTCCGGGGGGGGGGCTTTCTGCCGTCCGCGTCCCGGATACGGATGCGCTCACTGAGCTTGTTGTGCCACGGGTCTGGCCCATCACGTTACGGTCCTTGGATGCTGCTTGTGATCTGCATGGCGCCGTGGAGGTGGACAAAGCTTTCTCCGCATTCCGCCAGTAGCGCTGCTGCGACGGCGTACAGCTGTTCCGCCGTTAGGGGCGCTGTTGGCGCGTGTATCACGGCCGGTTGG
Source organism: Eutreptiella sp. 'Long Island Sound 2002' (assembly GCA_964036045.1). Lineage (NCBI taxonomy): Eukaryota > Euglenozoa > Euglenophyceae > Eutreptiales > Eutreptiaceae > Eutreptiella > Eutreptiella sp. 'Long Island Sound 2002'. Next base: position 131,323,690 of record OZ038380.1, on the reverse strand, counting down.
CAGGGCCGCGCACTCAGGCAGGGGATACGGGACGGCAAGTGCGCCAGCCAGGCTGCCACTAGCCCCATGGTGAGGGCCGCCTCCTCGGTCGCCAGTACCGTGCGGTCCGCCGGTTTGTACGGTCTGAGGCCCTTGGTGTCTCGGGTGAGGTGCCTGCAGGCAGCGGTACAGGCCGCCACTTGACAGTTCCTGCAGTCCGCTTCGGCCCCGTCCGTGTCGCGGCGCCCCCTTTGCTGCACCGCGGTGGTCGCGTTGAGCGGGGGGCCCTGCAGCAGTGCCTGCTGGCCCTGCCCCTGACGGAGGGCGGGCGGAGGCGGCTGTGGGAAGCTCTGCGTGCCCGGGCGCTCCGGGTGCGTGTCATACGGGTTGTGTTGGCGTTGCTCGGGGGCCGCCTGCGGGAGGAATAAGAGTTGGTGTAACTTCCAGTGGCCTTGCGCAGTGGATTGGTTGTGGAGGGTCAGCCACTGTTCCACCACGCCCCCTGCATGCACGGCCTCGACGCGGCGCTGTAGGCCACGTTTAAGGTTTTCAGCGACCTATAATGGCCGGTTTTTGCCTATGTTAAGCAGCTCTCTCCCTGCACTATTTGTGCTTTATTTCTACATCAATTTCAGTGGAAATCAATGTGAAATACCGCTGAAACCTGTTTTTTTGCGCCCGTGACGCGGCCAGAAAGTCGCTTTCGCTGACGATTTCTGGAATTTTTCAGATTACCATTTGAAGCAATTGAATTATTTTTTCTGATTGATATATTTTTTTAAGCATAGGCGGATGTTACGGCACCATCGTGGAGCCGTTCTGCGGTGGTCAATTTGGGCCAAGTAGGCCATGTTCACAATTTTTTGTAAAATCGTAGTTAGCTCAGATCCTGAAGCTGACAACACCAAATCAAAGCCCAACAGTGGGGCTTTACATAATTATGTTGATTTGGTTTTGAAACGCGTTGGTGCACCGGCACCACGCGTTGGGGGGAGACACGTGAATTTCATGTATTATATTGAAAAATCACTATTTTTTCAAGACTTGAGGTTAAACCTCAGGACGTTCTTCAGATTTATCCTGATCCAACTCAGAATCCTGATTGCGATGACCCGTCCACACCAAGAGCAAGGCCAACACGTTGTCGCTTTTCGAGTTTTAGTATAATTTGTATGCTATTTTTATAGTATAACTGCTATGTCCATTGTTACATGTTTGGGTATGAAAAAAAGCATCATGTTCTATCTCTTCCTTACTTCATGACGTGTGGAAGGGATCGTTTCGAAGTCCCTTCAGATTCTGTGGTCATGGCCTTCGCTTGCACGTCGTCGGTGTTGAAGATTTGAAGGAGGTTGATTGGTGTTTTTTGGGGAAATGTTGGATGTATAGGCCAAAGCCCATTTCAATGCAAAAAAGGACTTCAATAATTACCACAATTTTGAAATGACCTCAGCGACGACGACAACAACAACAACGGCGCTGCAGACGACGACGACTAGGTCCCTGATTGGCTACGAGAAGGAGCTAGTGAACCCCAATGACATGTCCAAGAGGGTTCTTCATGGTAACATCATGTAAGGACGATTTGACCTAGGCGAGACCAGGACCAACGACCTTGACGATTTAGGAGACCTTCAGGATCCTCGTAGCGCTGGACAGAGCACGAGGACAAGCTGCAGCGCGACTATTTCACTGGTGTCAGCGCTTGGATGGTTTTCAAGATTGATCCAATTTTCTTTGGGTGGTTCTCAAGATTACTCCACGACCAGTGGAATATGGTGCCATGCACAGTGTGCTATGGACCTCCGTCAACCTGCAGCAGGCCCACTGAGCTGGCCAGAGCCTAAGGAGATCATGAAGGTCAAGGAGGCAGCCAAAGAAATTTCCCAAACAGTTCCGGTAAAATTCCATGGTAAGAGCCAAGAAAATTGGTTACCACAATTGTCATCATAATGATAACTCAGGGCCAGGATAAGTGGTGACGTGTGTTTATTTCTGTTTTTATCTGTGGTCCACAGATGGGACTATTTTGCAGAAGCTGCTTCAAAAACTGTGAGTTATTCTGAATTTTTTTATGTTATCTTTGTTTCTGGGTTCAGGGTATTCAGAAGGGCTTTTTTTTTCAATTGTTGACTATTTGTTATTTTAAATTCTGTACAGAGGTCATTTTTGATGATTATTTTCTTTCAATGATTGCAGAAATTTTACTGTGATTGAGCTTGGGGGTTACAGGACCCTATGTGTGAGGCACTTGTGAGTGCCATGGATGGTGTGTGTGTAAACATGTACATTACATGCGGTACCGGAACCCAGCGGTGCCTCCTAAAATCCCAGGTGGAGGATCAAACTAAAGATCTGTGTTTTTTTATTGCTCTCCGGCTTATCTTCATAGATTCAGCCAGAAAAGCACCCATTTTCCGTCAGTGTCCCTGAGCTTGCGCGGGGGGTGTTAACCCGTGGAGCAAATCACTTGCGTGTGGTCAACACCCAACCCAAAGCTTTGCATAGTTATCCACCAAAGTTAACCACTTGAGGTCGCTTCTCCCTTTGTTTTTTTTTCAGCCTGTGATGTTCTCAGCGCTTGGGAGGGGGGTGTAAGTTTTTTAGCACCCTACATTGGCCGGTTTTTGCCTATGTTAGGCAGGATGTTTCCTGCATTATTTCTGCTTTATTTCTACACTGATTTCGGTGGAAAACCATGTAAAATACCGCCTAAATCCAGGTTTTTGCGCCCGCAACACGGCCAGAAAGTCGCTTTCGCTGACGATTTCCCGAGTCTTTCAGATTACCATTTAAAGCAATTTAATTATTCTTTCTGATTGATATATTGTTTGTAAGCATAGGCGGATGTTACGGCACCATCGCGGCGCCGTTCCGCAATGGTCAATTTGCGACAACTAGGCCATGTTCACGATGTTTTGTAAAATCGTAGGTAGCTCAGATCCTGAAGCTGACAACACCAAATCAAAGCTCAACAGTGGGGCCCTACATACATATGCTGATTTGGTTTTGAAACACGTCGGTGCACCGGCACCCTGCGTTTGGGGGAGACACGTGAATTTCATGTATTATATTGAAAAATCACAATTTTTTCAAGACTTGAGGTTAAAACTCAGGACGTTCTTCAGATTTATCCTGATCCAACTCAGAATCCTGATTGCGATGACCCGTCCACACCAAGAGCAAGGCCAACACGTTGTCGCTTTTCGAGTTGTAGTATAATTTTTATGCTATTTTTATAGTATAACTGCTATGTCCATTGTTACATGTTTGGGTATGAAAAAAAGCATCATGTTCTATCTCTTCCTTACTTCATGACGTGTGGAAGGGATCGTTTCGAAGTCCCTTCAGATTTTGTGGTCATGGCCTTCGCTTGCACGTCGTCGGTGTTGAGGATTTGGAGGAGGTTGATTGGTGTTTTTTCGGGAAACGTTGGATGTATAGGCCAAAGCCCATTTCAATGCAAAAAAGGACTTCAAAAATTATTAGAATTTTGAAATGACCTCAGCGACGACGACAACAACAACAACGGCGCTGCAGACGACGACGACTAGGTCCCTGATTGGCTACGAGAAGGAGCTAGTGAACCCCAATGACATGTCCAAGAGGGTTCTTCATGGTAACATCATGTAAGGACGATTTGACCTAAGCGAGACCAGGACCAACGACCTTGACGATTTAGGAGACCTTCAGGATCCTCGTAGCGCTGGACAGAGCACGAGGACAAGCTGCAGCGCGACTATTTCACTGGTGTCAGCGCTTGGATGGTGTTCAAGATTGATCCAATTTTCTTTGGGTGGTTCTCAAGATTACTCCAAGACCAGTGGAATATGGTGCCATGCACAGTGTGCTATGGACCTCCGTCAACCTGCAGCAGGCCCACTGAGCTGGCCAGAGCCTAAGGAGATCATGAAGGTCAAGGAGGCAGCCAAAGGAATTTCCCAAAAAGTTCCGGTAAAATTCCATGGTAAGAGCCAAGAAAATTGGTTACCACAATTGTCATCATAATGATAACTCAGGGCCAGGATAACTGGTGACGTGTGTTTATTTCTGTTTTTTTCTGTGGTCCACAGATGGGACTATTTTGCAGAAGCTGATGCGAAAACTGTGAGTTATTCTGAATTTTTTTATGTTATCTTTGTTTCTGGGTCCAGGGTATTCAGAAGGGCTTTTTTCTTCAATTGTTGACTATTTGTTATTTTAAATTCTGTACAGAGGTCATTTTTGATGATTATTTTCTTTCAATGATTGCAGAAATTTTACTGTGATTGAGCTTGGGGGTTACAGGACCCTATGTGTGAGGCATTTCTGAGTGCCATGGATGGTGTGTGTGTAAACATGTACATTACATGCGGTACCGGAACCCAGCGGTGCCTCCTAAAATCCCAGGTCGGGGATCAAACTAAAGATCTGTGTTTTTTTTTTTGCTCTCCGGCTTATCTTCATAGATTCAGCCACAAAAGCACCCATTTTCCGTCGGTGTTTCTGAGCTTGCGAGGGGGGTGTTAACCCGTGGAGCAAATCACTTGCGTGTGGTCAACACCCAACCCAAAGCTTTGCATAGTTATCAACCAAAGTTAACCACTTGAGGTCGCTTCTCCCTTTGTTTTTTTTTCAGCCTGAGATGTTCTCAGCGCTTGGAAGGGGGGTGTAAGTTTTTTAGCACCCTACATTGGCCGGTTTTTGCCTATGTTAGGCAGGATGTTTCCTGCATTATTTCTGCTTTATTTCTACACTGATTTCGGTGGAAAACCATGTAAAATACCGCCTAAATCCGGGTTTTTGCGCCCGCAACACGGCCAGAAAGTCGCTTTCGCTGACGATTTCTGGAGTTTTTCAGATTACCATTTAAAGCAATTTAATTATTCTTTCTGATTGATACATTGTTTGTAAGCATAGGCGGATGTTACGGCACCATCGCGGCGCCGTTCCGCAATGGTCAATTTGCGACAAGTAGGCCATGTTCACGATTTTTTGTAAAATCGTAGGTAGCTCAGATCCTGAAGCTGACAACACCAAATCAAAGCCCAACAGTGGGGCCCTACATACATATGCTGATTTGGTTTCGAAACGCGTCGGTGCACCGGCACCACGCTTTTGGGGGAGACACGTGAATTTCATGTATTATATTGGAAAATCACAATTTTTTCAAGACTTGAGGTTAAACCTCAGGACGTTCTTCAGATTTATCCTGATCCAACTCAGAATCCTGATTGCGATGACCAGTCCACACCAAGAGCAAAGCCAACACGTTGTCGCTTTTCGAGTTTGAGTAAAATTTTTATGCTATTTTTATAGTATAACTGCTATGTCCATTGTTACATGTTTGGGTATGAAAAAATGCATCATGTCCTACCTCTGGTCATAGCTTTGGCTTGCACGTCGTCGGTCCCGAGGATTTCACGGAGGTTTTTTTGTGTTTTTTGGGGCAGTGTTGGATGTATAGGCCAAAGCCCAATTAAAAGCAAAAAAGGATTTCAAAATTATGACATGTTAACCCGTGCAACAAATCAGTTGCGTGGTTAACACCGAGGCAGGCGAGCCGGTTGGACATGCCTGCCAGTGGGATATGGGCCTGCGAGTAGAGTACCCGCAGGGGTTCCAGCCCTAGGTCCAGCAATCCGTCGACGAGCTAATCCGTTTGAGCCGACGCCCCGTGCAGGGCGCTGCTGACTCTGGGGGGCCCAGCAGAGCCCCCCAAGCCCCGTGGGTGAGGGCGTGGCGGGGGGCTAAGGGGAGGGCGGTCTGTAGCAGGTGGTGGCACACCAGCCGCGGCCGCATGGGCAGCCGGGCTGTAGCAATGATCCATCGGCACACCGTATCAGGCACAATCGGCCCCCACTCCACGGTTCTGATGCCTTCTACGTGGAGCAAGGCCTGCCCTTGCACCAGGGAGAAGTACGGGCCCGGGCGTCCGTTCTCTCTCCACCGAACCCAGGTCGCTCCCGCCTGCAGGCTGCGGAGCAGGGCGTCGGGCGACTGGGGCGGTGGGAAAGTCCCCTTGACGGCCTGGGTGGCTCGGGCCAGGGTGCCCGTGGGCAAGTACCAAAGTGGGAGGACCCAGGGGTCTGGCAGCGGTTGTGCCTCCTCCGTGTCCCTTTTCCACCCTGACCCCGGCGGGGCAGGGCGGTGGAAGTGTCCGTCTGGAAGGAGCCAATACGCCTGGACGCAGGGCCCGAAGGAGACTTCCAACGGGAGGAGGGAATGTCTAGGTAGTACCACCGCCTCCTCAAGCTTGTCACCTCCTCAGTCTTGTTAGGAGAAACAAATAGATAGGCATAAGGAGAGTACTTTTTCTTCCTGTGTTGTGACAAGGTCTCAGCGCGGGTTAGCATCTGACCCTCGTTGTTCGCAGTGATTAGGAGCAAAAGATGGGATCGATAGTGCTATCAGGCTGCATAAAGGGTGACATTGGCTCCCAGGTTGCCTCAGACAGCCCATAGCCATCCCACAGGGTCAGAAATATTCATAGTTCTGGCGTTGGATACCTACACCCACGCAGTAGCCATCAGCTGCAATCTCTTTGGCGGCCATCTCTTCGAATTCGTCTGCGGCCTAAGCGGTGGCAGTCTTCTCCAGGTAGATACGCTCCACCTCTTTTTCAGTTGAGTGCCATCATCCTAGGACAGGTCGTCAGGAGAGTGGTAGTTCCTCAACTATTTGGAGGCACGTAGCAATTATCCACGTAGGCTGGGACTGCACCTCACAGGGCTCCCAGATCCATTTACTTACGTAATACGATTGGGCCCAAAGCACGGGTCCTGCAAAGACTTACGGGGTCATGAGGGCAATCGCGAGCAGTGCACAAGCACCAGGTCTCCTACGTTGAAACCCCCACGATCTCGCAAGCGGTTACCCTCAGTCGGTTCACGTGCACGAACGTGTGTTAGGTTACCTCTGGCTATGTTGGCGATGGCTTGCTTGTGTTACAGCCAATCCCCTATAGGGCTGTTGTAGTCCTCACAAAAGGGGGTTTTGAAAAACCACGCAGCAGGCCCGCCATGGAACAGTTCGTGGGAGGTATAGCCAGTTCAGAATCCCCTTTGATAGTTCATGGTTAGGACTGCCCAGGGTTATAAGCGTACTAAATCTTTAGTACGTTCTTGTTTCATGAGGGATCTCAGGTTCGGCTCCACCACACAATTTTTCTTCTCGCACAGACGATTGGAAATGTGAGTGTAGGGCACAGATGTGGTTACGTGGACCTTCAGAGCGTCCAACACTCACTTGTACCACCCAGTGTTACTCCAAATGCGTACATCGTCGTCAAAGTGCACCTCCGTACGTGCCCGGTAGGGTTCCAACCATTGTTCAACCACAGTTTTCCCAATATGTTCCCCTGTGATCTTTTTGCTGCAGGGGAATCCATGAATGAAACCACTTGAACCACAGGTGACAATGAAACTCCGAGCGTTGTGTAGGCCATTGATGGGGTCATCACGGATGTGCACTTTTTGCAGAGGTTGCATGTTCGACGCGGCTTGCTTTCACCAGCCATACCTAAAGTCAGCAGGTAGGTATTCCATCTCCTCAGGCATCAACTCACAATGATCAAGTTTGATGGGGACATTGTTCTCCGAACAGACAATGAAAAACTCTTGTAGGAGGCGGATATGATGCTCTCAGGTATTGATACCCAGGCTCACGTTGTCGATGTCTGCCTCCATCTCAGCCCCGCGGGAAACCAATTCCTGCACAAGGGGTATGCGCATCGGGATATAGAGGAACATCATTCATCAGCTCCCGAAGGAATGGAGGGGCATTTGCGACACAGAAGGGCATGACCATCCAGCAGAAGACACAACCCTTAGGAGTCACAAGGGCCAGCAGCTAGGGACTACTCGGGTTAGGTCCCCATGCCAGAAGGCACTGCGCCTTTCCATCCTGGTCTTGAATCGGCACTTGGCCATTCTCTACAGGGTGTTCTCCATGTTGCGAATACCCTTTGACTGGTTTCGGGTCTTTTTCTTGACCTCACCATAGTCAACAACCAAGCTCATAGCACTGAAGGTATCTTCAGTGCTATGAACCAGGAAACAAGGGCTACAATAGCGGGGATAGTCCCCGTGCTTAACCTCCTGGACAAGGCCAGCTTCCATAGTTTTCCTGGATGTGGAGGTCGATGTCGTCAACTCGATCTTGTTGGGCAGGAAATGGACGCCGTCTCACCACCCACCCTTTAAACTCAGATTTTCGTTTGAGGTCCATCTGGACCAGCTGTATGCAAGACAAGAGTGGGAGCAACGCTCTATACACCTCTTGGTACTTTTTGACGAGCTTGCTGAGACCAGGGTCCAGGTTCAAGCTCCCAACTTTCTCAGAAGAATTCTCTTGAGCACGGACATTGCTCTTGCCTTTTTGCTGTTTTTCATACGCCCCACGGTTTCAGGGAACAGTTCATCATTCCAGTCGTAGCGACCCTGCTGGGCATAATGAAGGGAGTACAAGATGGGGTGTCTGGGGATTTGGGAGAGTAATTTCTTCATCATCCCCCTCGGGCAATATTGAGGTTTTCCAGGTCCTGTTGAGAAGGTCCAGGCGGGTCCATCGCTGGATACCCTCAGCTTGTGAAACATCCGTAGGGCACATATATCATCTGGAATGGTGCCTGCAGATCACAGGCGACGCAGAACCGTGAATCGCAGACGCTGGCACAGCTGAGAAGGATTTTAATAGTTTTTTTGTGCTACGGAGTGAACCAGGTGGCTTTATTGGTTTTTGTCTGCAGACAGTAATACAGTGCATTGATGCAGGAGTGAGGCGACGGCTTTTAAATTGTGTCTGGACTGACAGCCGTCGCACATTGCAGTACATTTGCGCCGCCCATCAGTAGGAGTAGCATCGTCATGAGACTGCATGTTTTGTTTGCTATTGTATCGTGTTATGTTGGACTTTCGTCATGTCATGCAGTGCATATATGTTGGTATATTGATTCCTGTTGTATTCTCTTTGTATGATCACAGGGAGATGGATTTACGATGATTCAATATGAAGCTTTCTTACATTCTCCCTAATTGATCGCGACAAGAAGGGGTTTATCAGAAATTTTGTAAGTGGATTTTGTCGAGTCACTTCAGCCACATTTCCTTGTGAAGTTGTTGTTCATTTTGCATTGTATTGGTGTTCTACTTGCTCATTGTGCACTCTGTTTTTCCTTTTGTCATTTAGATTTGTGAAGTCAAAGTTCTGGGAGAATTTTTGGGATAGTTACCAAGAACGAACCTAAATTGTGGTAAGCAGAGGTTTGTGATTGATCATGGACACAATGAAGGATGACACTATGTGTCTTTTCGATCCATTGAGGACCTTGATGGACAACTCCTTGGAGACCTACAAGAACAATTGTCATTGAACATCAACATGATTGAATATCATAGTGAACAAGGTCGTCCTTCTTCAAGGGGGAGTCATGATCATGTGGAGGAAATTAATTGTGATGATGATGAAAACCACACTCTTCAATTGGTGCTACATCAACAAGCTCACGAACAAAAACATCATCTACAAGAGTATTCACAAGCACGTTCCGATCAACAAGAACAATTAATTCAACATCATGGTAGCAGAGGTCACTGCTCCTTCTTCCTGACGCTGGCCCCTGCTCAAAAGTTGACGGCCTGTCTGTGTTATGCATGGTGAATTCCGCGTTTGTCTGTTCTCCTTTACAGCGTGGCGTGCCATCACAAGCTGAGTCAAGGGCAAGATCTCTGCTTCTGGGTCCAGCGGTTAATTGTGGCGCCGTCAGGGATGATTGCCTGCTTTCACTGATTTTTCTTTTTGTTCGTGTAGTGACAGGGTCCTGACTCAGACACAATGGACTGGCCCAACCAGGACTGTCTGTATCCGTGAACGTCAGATTTTTCTTTCGTCTCTGCCGGTTGACTGTGTGTTTGCCTATTGTTGCCCTACTTCTTTTTTCGGAGGTTCTTCCGCCAAAGACCGCCAGAATTTTTCTTCTGGGGTCTTTGGGCTAGAGAGGGGGGTGTAAAAAATCCGTAGGGCATATATATCATCTGGAATGGTGCCTGCAGATCACAGGCGACGCAGAACCGTGGGTCGCAGATGCCGGCACAGCTGAGAAGGATTTTCATAGTTTTTTTGTGCTACGGAGTGAACCAGGTGGCTTTATTCGTTTTTGTCTGCAGACAGTAATACAGTGCATCAATGCAGGAGTGAGACGACAGTCTTTAAATTGTGTCTGGACTGACAGCCGTCGCACATTGCAGTACATGTGCGCCGCCCATCAGTAGGAGTAGCATCGTCATGAGAATGCATGTTTTGTTTGCTATTGTATTCTGTTATGTTGGACTTTTGTCATGTCATGCAGTGCATATATGTTGGTATATTAATTTCTGTTGTATTCTCTTTGTATGATCACAGGGGGATGGATTTACGATGATTCAATATGAAGTTTTCGTACATTCTCCCTAATTGATCGCGACAAGAAGGGGTTTATCAGAATTATTGTAAGTGGATTTTGTCGAGTCACTTCATCCAGATTTCCTTGTGAAGTTGTTGGTCATTTTGCATTGTATTGGTGTTCTACCTGCTCATTGTGCACTCTGTTTTTCCTATTGTCTTTTGGATTTGTGAAGTCAAAGTTCTCGGAGAATGTTGGGGATAGTTACCAAGAACGAACCTAAATTGGGGACCTCTGCTACTTAGCCCAGAGAACCCGTTGAAGGGTCTGCACATCATGCTCATAGACGGGCATGTTGTTGGGTGAAGGTTTCACGCTGCTAGTGCCTTTCGGATTGTATTCTTGATTTCAATGTTGTTTTTCGAGTGAGCCCATAAATCTGCAACAAGGTGAAATCCATGGAAGATTAACGGCAATCAGAAGACCAATTATATGGTAGCGGTTTTGGTGATATGATCCATGCACAAAAAGAATACAATGAAGTTGGGTTTCATGAACCACATGGTCGCCTAGTGAAAGTGGTATATGAAGGTGACCAATTTGAGAGCAGGCATGAAGGTTCGAATCACAATGATTGGGATGATGATTCCGCGGATCCACTTGACTTTCAAAAGTGCAAAGGAATTAGTTACGGGTCCGACATGAAGGATGACTCACTACACCCCTTTCAGAGTAACCCCAACAACATGATAGATGATCTTCAAACCAAGGTGAAAGGGTTTGAGGCCTTGATTCAGCAATTGACTCAACATGGCCCACAAGCACAAAATGTTCATCAATTAGGACAAAGACGACTAAAAGTCGAACTACGAGTGAATAAACTTCGTAAGCAAATTTGATTTCTCAAAACGTCGCGCGAGGGGATCTCTAAGGATGTGAAGTTGCTCATTGAGTCCATTGGAGATTTCATTGGACATGAACGATCTGGCCTCACATCACTTAAGGACACCATGGACATGATTCGACAAGTCGACGTTCGCCTTCGTGAAATTGATCAACACGTTTCACAACTACAAGACAATGCCAGACATATCACGCGTGTGGCGACAGTACTGGATAAGATGGTCCAAGGAATTCGATATGGTGGCTCTCTTGTAGAGCCCAATGCACGTGTTTTTGATCTCATTCAAGGATTGGTTTCAAAGAGTGAATTTCAATTTTTTCCCCACGGCGTTGGTCGCCACCCCTAACATTGAATTTTGATTTTTTGGCAACAAAGTGAGTGAATTGGAGCAATTTCATACTCAACAATCTAAACTGTTGTATGATTCATACATGCAAGATGTGCACCCTCGTTTGCAGTCTAATGACAATGATTTCATTTATAGAGGTGAGTATTTGCAAGCTTTGAGATTTGTTAAGGAGGAAATCGATCGGTTGCAACTCAAGATTAATCATTATGATGTCGTGAACAATCATAATCAAGGCATTTTGGCCAAAAGTGTTGATGAGTTGCGTGGAAATTTGCAAGAAGTTACTCAGGTACATCATTCCGATGTTTCAACTTTCAGGGTCGAGCTTGAACAATGTCAGCATGCTTTTGGCGAGATGCATCGTGCTAGTGCATCATATGTGTCACATGTGTTGTTTCGACAATTGGCCAAGAAAGTTGACACCATTGAACATCGACTTCGTGAACCTTTCGTGACCGGTAAAGCATTTCAAATGTTCACGACGAATTTTGTGTCCATGGGGGGCAATTTCCGGTTTTTTGAAGAATCAATGAAGCAAATTCAAATGACCGCAAATGGCAATCCGCCACCGAATTCTTCCTTGGTTGCATTGAAGGTAACATTTCTGATTTGTCAATGCGTTTGCATGGCCTTGCGTCCAAAATTTAGAGTTTGCATCATTCTTTGAGTGCTTTTGATTCTCGGTTGTCATGTTTCTCTTCTCGGTTTCATGGGCTGGAGTCATTTATTACTCATCTCCCCCAGGCTGTTGAAGCAATTCGACGGCAATCGAAGGAGTTTCGAAGTCGGGTAGAAAAGCTGGAGCAATGCGTTCTCGCTACATCCTCAACAAAGAAGGACTCACAAGTTAAGGCCATGTTGGATGAGCTTCCCGCTGCACTTGCAAAGTGTCAACATGATTTTTCTTTTGCTTTTGAAGAGTATCACACACACTTTGAGCTTCAGCTACAGGAAAAACAAACACGTTTTGAGGCTCTCCTTGTGGGCTTGAAGACACAATTTGTTACTTCCATACGTGACATGCATGCTAACCTCACACGTGTATATAATCAAAGTGTTTGGAAGGTTCGTGAACAACTGAATTATCGTTGTGAAGCGTTGACCAAGCACAACGAGATTCTCGAGTGCAAGATCGCATCGCTTGAGGTTTCTCTTCCTGGTCTGATAGAGGAAGGGGGTTCAACATTCAATGCCTCTTTTGATGCGATGAAAAAGAAAATTGCGAATGTAGAGGGAGGATGTCTCAAGAGGTAGCACGAGCCGTGGATGCAATGCCGCCGCGCTCCTCTCCCACCAGATCGTTCTGCTTCACATTTGTTTGTTATGCAACAAGTGGAAAAGGTTGAGTCACGTGTAAACACACGCGAGTCACTTGAGCCAGTGACTACGGCTTTAGGACGAATAGACTCCATTGAGGAGCATCTTGGGTCCACGACTGTTGATCCTACATTTTCCGAGCTTGTGCATGACATGGAGACGCGTGCAGCAGGACAGGCCTCATTGGCCGAACTCGTGTGGCAAAGAATTAATGAAATTGAACAACGTTCCTGAACCTTTTCCACCTTTCACACGAAGGCTGAGGTGGAAGCCATTTGTCAAGGCTTTGGAAGCCGCATGTTGAATTTTTTTCAACAGGTGGAACATGACATGTATAGGAGCCGTGAGGAACTCGCAGCCGGAGTTGAAGGGTGTTCTTAGCGTATCTCGTCCTTTAAGGGTCTTGCGAAGTCTCCTAGCATGGTGCAAGGTAGAGGCTTGGAGGACTATCGTAAGGACCTTGATGCGGGAGGGAACCGCGCAGGGCGCTCGATGGCTACGGTTGCGGATTCCGTGCACAGACAAATGGGTCTCTTTCGGGAGGATTTCAGGGAGCTTGATGCCCAGGCGAATGCCATGCATTCTTCCAGTCATTCTAGCCAAGCGCCAATGGGTCATGGACATTCAATTGCGTCGGAAGCTCTGGTTAATCCCAAGGCTGGTTCAAAGTCTGATTGTGTGCCACCTAACAAGGATCATATACATTCCAATGGTGAAGCAATGGAAATGGGCACTGAGTCCCAAACTGCCAAACACCCACAACCACAGCTAATGTGTGTACAACTACCTCATTAACTACGCCGCCCCCTGGGTGCATTATATTGCTTTCTATTTCTAGTGGGTTGCAAATTACTTTTGATCAGCCAGCCTCGCCAACGCTGCCCATGACGGTCCACTCTGAATTGTTGCATTGGCTTTTTGATCCTTCGGGTTGGCTTAAGCCTTTGCGTGCATTGACACCCCCCACTTCTTTTGATTTTCATCAATCGGTGCCCAGTGGCATCGCTGATAGAATGGCATTTCATGGGGTTTGACCACCTCAAGATGAATTTGAGGTCAGGGTGCCAGAACCCGGGAAATCCCAGTCGGGGAGAGGTCTCTTCGGTAAATCCCCTAATTTGTGGTTAGACCCAGATGCGATGGAGACCCTTCCAAATCATTATAGGGTTCCAGTATGGAGACCGGACCAAGGGCAGTGTTGTTGGGATTGGGAGACCTTGTTTTTGGTTTGGTACTACCGCAAAGGATGCCATTTTGATGTCGAACCTCAGTTTGGGTTGTGGCTTTCTAGTCAGCCCACAAAGAGACAGTCCACGCTGGCTCGCCAGTCACCTGGCGAATGACTTTCCTTGATGGATCTTTTTCTGCTTATTCGCTCCCATGCCATCAAGGTCTCCAATCCCTATAGCCCCAGTACAGTTTTCACAGGTCTCGGCCAAAAGGGCAGTCTGGCGGTACGATTTTTTTGCGCGGCTTTTACACCACGGTCGGAGGGCCACAGGCAGAGTTCCCATGTGGCAGGCCCATTCTGTCCTTCTTTCTGCCGTGGTTGCATACACCGAAGAGAAATCGGCAGACAACCCATGGTACTCCATTAAACAAGATCTCCTCCAGGGGCAAACCTCCAGAGGCAATGTTCCTTACACATACTAGGAGATCTATGTATTTGTAATTCCCCGATTGCTTGCGGCCCACCAGGGCAAATGGGTCCAGAGTGGGTTATAGGCATTGCAATCCCCAGAGGGACGGACAGTACGAGCCGTCTCTGATTCCTGTAGACGTAGAGAACGAGGATATGAGGGCGATCGTTCTCGCTCACGGTCGCGCGACCGTGACCGGTACGGGGATAAACGTGAGCGAGGTCATTGGCGTTTGGCTGACCGTGACCGTTATGCAGGTTAGGTTGACCATGACCGTTATGGGGATAAGCGCTCGCGCGTTAGTAGTGGTAGTCAAAGTGGGGACCGAGATAAACGTGCTCGTGAGCATGGTCATAGGGAAGACCGTCAACGCGATGGGTCTAATTTGCGTGATTATCAGCGAGGATCAGATGGGGAGCGTAGTAAAAGCTCACGGAGTAGCTGGGGTAGTCATACTGGCCGTAGTAGTAGGTCTGAATCTGATCTTTTGAGATCGCATGGATGTGATTTTTCTCGTCAGAGAGAACGGAAAGATTACCGTAGCAACTCTCGCGACAGAGATCGAGTAGAGAAGTCAAGATACCGAGACCGCGCCGACTCTTAGACAGCAAGGCTCCTACGACCTGAGCTTACACTGATGGCTCGGCTGCGTCACTTGGCTACGGGAGCGCAGCCACCCTCTTCCCCCCTACCGGCCAAACTCGAATCGTGTGCTGCTCCTCGCCGTACGAGTCGTCTGAAGGTTCCTAGTCTCGGGCCGTCCGCATTGCGCTGCAATGGCTACATGCCTTCCCACAACGTAACCGTGTGTGTCTCCTCATCGATAACGACCAGGTGCAGCGCACGCTGGCCTGTGCTGTTCGTCTCTGCAGTAACAATGAGCCTGTCCCCCCTGAGGCATCCCTGTGGACCAGAGTTTACTGTAGCCTCCTGAGAGGGCTTCCTGAACAGTGCATAGTCCAGAGCGCTTGGATTAAAGGTCATGCGGGCGTCGCCGGGAACGAGGTAAGTGATTATTTCAGCAAATGGGCTGCGCACGGCCTCGGCTTGCACCGCAAACTTACCCCCCCCCTTATCGGTTCGGTGAGGCTCAACAAACGCCTGGTCCTCTCCCCTCCCTCCCCCTCGTACGTGAAGTCATTTCTGCCCGCACATGACCACTCTGACCTACACCACACTCTCAGTTTCGACTACTATAAACACTCCAGCTTTTTCTCAACTTTTTCGTTCAAATGGTTTTCTGGAAATTTCTGCATGGCTACTTACGAACCCCACCGAAATCCGTCTTAGTATCACTGCCCGGTCTGCTCCACGCCGCACCCATTGGACCCCATTAGATTTGCCGCTGAATGTTGCACTATGAATACTTTTCGTCAAGAAATGTTCCAGGCGTGGTCCTCACCCTTCAACGTAATACCTGCGGTCTGGTGGGAGTCACAGGATGTCACGAACCAGCGCCACTCTCTGAGGACTTTGGTCCCCAAGAGTCTTTCCTTCCTCCTCCTCACCCCACAAGCGGGCAAAACCCTCGCGGAGCACAAAGAGGCTCTTCTCATTGCCCTTCATCATCACCAGTCTGCCCTGACCACCGTCTCAAAAAAGACCCTCAACAACCTGCGCAGCCACCCCCTGCCATTGCCTCGCCCCCCCGCTGTGTCCGACAACCCCATGGGAACCCCTTTTGCCGTCTACAGCACGTCACGGGCACCCTGACCTCCCAAACAAGCCACCTACTGCCCCCACCCCCTTCCATCTTCTGTTCAACGCCGAACTATCACGTCCAAACGCCAAGCGGACCAGCCAAATAATCAGGGCCACAACAAAAAAAGACGTCGCAACACCACACAGCAACCGCCCCGCACACGCCGCGGCCCAACCGCCGCCAAAAGCACACTCCATCGACTCAAGGCACACAAAAAATAACCTCTTTTTTCCAGTTCTGCCCCCGGAGCAGAGACGACCCCCCCCCCCCCCTCAGCCGCTCCCCCATCGACTAACCTCAACGCTGTCTGACTTGCCTGAATCCTGACTGGTCCACCACGGGAACCAATTCTTTGGTCTGTTCAGGTTGCGGCTGCCTTTCGAGGAACTGATTCCCGGACCATCATGGCATTTCATGTTGAGCCTTGGCCGGGCTTTAAATGTTGCTTTGTGTTAAAAAAGGATACCGAGACCGCGGTTCACGAGGAGGACGCAACCGCCATCGCAGACTCGACCGTGACCAGGACAGGTATTCAAATACATCATCATCATCAGGGCGTACAGGACGTTCAGGGTCCAGTGGTCGTCACGATAAAACGCGACGGGACCGCTGGGCAGAGTGCAAGCGCACAGCAAAAGAGGACGATATAGTCTGTTTTCGATGTGGTGGAATGGCTCACAGAGCACAGGACTGTCCCACTCCCAGAGACCATCAAACTGCGCGCGCGATACAGGCAACGACGGAATCCCACCAGCCACAATTACAGGTCCAGGTCAAGCAAGAGAGGACAGGTCCATAGGGACTTGGTCAGCAGAATAGCGCTCACTCTGCTGAGACCAAGCGTAACGCTCAGACCGCCGTGGTAAGGCGGGTCAAGGGACCCAAGGCATGGGAGACAGTGGACCCGGAAGCATTTGTATGTGTATTAAACTTTCGGGATCTCGCTGTCGAGGAGCGTCACCCTGTAAATCCGCCCAGCAAACATAAATGTGGGCGCAGTGAACTTGTCTTTGAGGGCCTGGTGCAGTTTTCAGCTCATCTGAAACTGCAGGACCTGAAGGTTTTTGTTCTGGCTGATATCAGTTGGCAGGTTTTAGCTGTGGGGAGTGCTTCGTTGTTTCCTAAAGAGAGTTGGGTCGACACCCCCCGACCGTTGCGGCTGCTCGGTGCGGGTAAATCTCTTATCCGCGGAGGAGATAAGGGCGTGCATGAAACCTTGCATGTGTCTGTAATGGGCAGGCAGGGTATTGTAGTTCTGAAATGTCTGAACGTGTTCGTGCATATTGCTGAAGTGGGGCCCAGAATGGTGATTGGCTTTCCATTCTTGTTCCAATACAGGCTGGCCTCTGTGCCCACTAAGCAATTTTTAATCCCAACAGAGGATAAGAATTTTTTTAGAGCCCCCAGGGCATATTACGGCTCCAGATCACAGAATGCACGTGTTATCGTCAGCATTTTGAAGGGTACAGGACAGCCACGTCGAAATTCAGGATGTGTAAGTTTCTCTGACCCTGTGGTCACTTCAGTGTGGTGTTTTGTCCGTAGTCAGGAACAACCACCTGAAGATGGTGGCCACTGTGTGCATTCACCGGCAGCGCATATTAGGTCATCCATGTGCATTGCATGTGAGAGTGCGGTTTTGCTCATCAGCTCGGCTGCGCTTAAGGTGCGCCGCCTATCAGATCAGAGATTTTTACCAAAAAGAGCCACCCTCGGGTCTGCAGGATATGATGTCAGGGCACCAGGGGTTGTTGTAATCCCTGCGGTTACTGTTGTTAAGATGCCTCTGGATATTGCTGTAGAGGTGCCTGAGGATTCATATGCTCGTTTGGCAACTCGCAGCAGTTTTGCCGCCAAGCGTGTGCATATTGCGGGTGGTGTGATTGATCCTGACTACCGCGGGAATGTCACTGCAGCGTCTGAAAATCAGGGTGATTGTGCATTCCCCATTCGCTGCGGTGCCAGAATTGCTCAAATTATGCTTGAAAATATTGTTACACCCCCTGTCGTGTTAACACAGGAGTTGTCTGAGACGAGTCGTGGCGCTGGAGGTTTCGGCAGCACTGGCTCAGGGTCTCAGGACAAATTTCTTCTTCAGGAAATTTCTGACAATCACACTAATCTATTAGACATACACACACCAAAACACGCACACATACTGAAGCGGTATGGGGTGCCTCACCCATACCCGCTGCCCAGCCTGTGGCGCTCTTCGCATCAGGAATTTTCCTGAGCTGATTCCCAGCCTTATGGCATCCCGATTTCTGTGGAATTTCTGTAAAATACCCCACAAATCGTCATTTTTCGTCATTTTGGGCTGGCGACGACGTTCGTCTCCTGCGCGACGCAGCCCCAGATCGAAGTTTTATTTCACGATTTCTGAAGATTTTAATCAATTTTATTATTGATTTATCGTTTTTAGAAAGATAGGAATATAATGTGACCTTTTTCGCGGCGTTCCGCGAAGGTCAATTTTTGCGAAGTCAGTCACGTTCACGATTTTTTTAAAAAATCCTGAGGCGATCCCAGGAATCAGCCAGACGCCCATGGTGTGGCCCAACAGTGGCCCTCTTCATATATAGTTTGAATTGGGACAGAAACGCGTCGTGTCGGCTACGCAACGCGTTGGGGGGAGACACGCGAAATGAGTGTTTTTGGCTCAAAAATCACTATATTTCACTGTTTTTCGCCCAAAAGCCACTGTTTGGCCCAGTTTGGGCAGGATCTCAGTGGAGATCCTGATGGCGACGACTCGTAGCCATCAGTTTTTCTGATGGCGGCGACGCCGCCGCCTTCATTTCGTCCTCTCTTCTAAGCTATTTTATAGTATAGAAGTGTTACATATACATATTACTTGTCTACATGTTTATATTGTCTACATATACCTTCATCTCTTTGCCTAGGACGCCAGATTGTGTCATGGCTGAGGCAAGGATCACAGAATTCTTTGGAGTAACTCAGACTGATGGAAGATCAGTAAGAATTTCAAGAGGAAGTCTTGGATTTCATGGGATGGGGGTCGTGCATGCCAAGGGAAGCTTGGAGGTTGCCCCCCCCCCACCTCTTCAAAAGAATTCTGCCGAAGCCAAGGCCACCAAGGCGGTGTGACGGCCTGCGGACGGCGACGACGCCCCGACTGCAGGAGAATTGTCGACGATGATCCGTTCTGTCGACATCTGCAGGAGCTAAGGTCCAGGGCATCAACATGATGAAGGAGGAATTCCTTGACTCCTACAATGGGTATCACCTTGGCTTCCCCATGGACCCTACGGAGCCCCCAAGTCTATGAAGTCCTCTGGGCGACGACCACAGCGACGACGACGCCATCTGCGAACGTTGCAGGCGCGTTAATTCGTCGCCTTGGGTTGGTTGACCCTCCGGAGGTCGCCACCCTAAACAGGCGCGGGTCGCCTTGGGTAGGAAATGACCCTAAATCCCCCAAATCAGGCGCGTTAATTCGTCGCCTTGGGTTGGGAGTCGACCCTAAACAGGCACGAGGAATTCGTCGCCTTAGGTAGGAAATGACCCTAAATTCAGGCACGAGGAATTCGTTGCCTTGGGTTTGACCCTAAATAATTTTTTTTCCGCATTTGAATTTATTGAATTATTATGTTTCCATGCCCATGGGGAAAAAGGGCCAATATGTGCGCCTCAGCGCCATCAGTCAGGTCAGAAGGACCTGCAGCGCCCCTGGTTTGGTCACCAGAGGCTGAAAGGAGTGCCAGGGACCAGTGTGGTTGCCTGGGGGGCAATTGCCCTGTGAATATATCAAAAAAAAAAAGACCTACATGTGAGTGGCATGTAAATTACTTACGAAGCCCCCCCCCCCCCACTGTCCTGCTGAATCAGTTTTGAAACCAGGGCAGTGCAGGGGTCAGAGCACCTCCTTGGCCTTGCCTTCCTTTGGATATAGGCAAGGCTTCTAAGGAGGGGGGTGAAGCGGTATGGGGTGCCTCACCCATACCCGCTGCCCAGCCTGTGGCGCTCTTCGCATCAGGAATTTTCCTGAGCTGATTCCCAGCCTTATGGCATCCCCATTTCTGTGGAATTTCTGTAAAATACCCCAGAAATTGTCATTGTGGGCTGGCGACGACGTTCGTCTCCTGCGCGACGCAGCCCCAGATCGAAGTTTTATTTCACGATTTCTGAAGATTTTAATCAATTTTATTATTGATTTATTGTTTTTAGAAATATAGGAATATAACGTGACCTCTTTCGCGGCGTTCCGTGAAGGTCAATTTTTGCGAAGTCAGTCACGTTCACGATTTTTTTAAAAAATCCTGAGGCAATCCCAGGAATCAGCCAGACGCCCATGGTGTGGCCCGGCAGTGGCCCTCTTCATATATAGTTTGAATTGGGACAGAAACGCGTCGTGTCGGCTACGCGACGCGTCCGGGGGAGACACGCGAAATGAGTGTTTTTGGCTCAAAAATCACTATATTTCACTGTTTTTTGCCCAAAAACCACTGTTTGGCCCAGTTTGGGCAGGATGTCAGTGGAGATCCTGATGGCGACGACTCGTAGCCATCAGTTTTTCTGATGGCGGCGACGCCGCCGCCTTCATTTCCTCCTCTCTTCTAAGCTATTTTATAGTATAGAAGTGTTACATATACATATTACTTGTCTACATGTTTATATTGTCTACATATACCTTCATCTCTTTGCCTAGGACGCCAGATTGTGTCATGGCTGAGGCAAGGATCACAGAATTCATTGGAGAAACTCAGACTGATGGAAGATCAGTAAGAATTTCAAGAGGAAGTCTTGGATTTCATGGGATGGGGGTCGTGCATGCCAAGGGAAGCTTGGAGGTTGCCCTCCCCCTACCTCTTCAATACATGATACTGTTGTGAGATCTGATTCTTTTATGAATGATGTGATTGGTGTGTTGTGTGCCCTTTGCAACCTTTTAGCTACAAAATCTCGAGGTGGAATCCCAGTAACCGGAAGTCGAATCCCGGTGTCCGTAAGTCCTGGTTGTGGAATCTCAGGCACCGGAAGTGGAAACCCAGAATCTAGTAGTCTTAAGGGTATACAATCAGGCACCGGAAGAGGAATCTCGGTTGCAAATGACCCTGGATGTGGAACCCCGGGCCCTCGACGTGGAATCCCAGGTGACCAGCCTGGAAGTCGATACCCGGAGCTTCACACGGGGTTAGAACCGTTTACGGCACTAGAGGTACCCAATAACCTTCAAAAAGTTAATACGGCACTTAAGGAGTCGTTACAGGGACGTGAGTTCCCGCTTACAAACATCGCGGTTTTTTTGTATGTCTTCAACATGGTTTCAGCTTTGGCTGGCCTTGGTTCACCGGGTGGTACGGGGGTTATATACTCCAAGGTTCACCCTCTTTCTACATCTACAAATACACTACCACCTATACAGGACGATCCCACGCATACTGTGTGTTGCGTGCTGTGTTGAATGATGATGACGTAATGTATGATGAAGAAGACACTGTTTTTTGCTCAGCTCTGAAGGAGCAGACAGTCAGTTGTGCCAGACCCCCCCCTTCTCGTTGAGTCTTACGCCCCTGATTTTTTAATGGCAGGGTGGGGGTATCCGAGAATCACTGATTATTGACAGTCTTGGATGCTGAAGCAACTAGCATTGCCACCCAGTGATGCGAAGCATTTTAATGGGGGCCTTACAGCTCTGAATTTACTGGCTACAGACAGGGCCACTGACCCCTGGATTCCCCCTGAGGGAAAAAAACTTTTCACTTATCTCCTCTCTTTGATGTTGCCCGTCGTCAGGCCATCGTCAGAAACAAGAAGTCAATACCCAGGGGTCAATACCGAGTCCGATCATCCGTCATCAACAAGGTAAGTGCTTGGATGCACCACACAGGACAGCGCATCAGCGTAGAAGTATATGCCAAGCGTGGTTTGCAGTTTTTTGGACGTGGATGGTGTTCCAGAGTAGATGCTTTAAATCATTCATGGAATGATGAAATGTTATGGTTGCACCCTTCTCCATCACAGTGGCCACAGGCAGTTGTTAAGATCGTTTTCGATGCTTGTAAGGGCATTGCAGTGGTGCCTGTGGTTAAATCACAGCCGTGGTGGTGGTTGATTGGAGAAGTAGCGGTTGATTGGGTCGAGGTGCCAAAGGGTCACCTGCTTTTCGTTGATTCTGACGGGTAGATACGCCGAACATGCTGCCCGTACCGAATTGTGTACTTTGATGCTGTGGGACACCAACAGTCTCAGAGTGAACACGTTAAGGCTACATATCCGTGGGTGGATCCACAAGGTCACCCGCGGGGTGATCGCTCCGGCGATTGGGATCCTTTGCCCAAAGATGTTTTGAATCCCAATCCTGATTCTGGAAGGCTAGAGGCTTGCAGCACAGACTCAATATGCACAGGTTACAGAGCCCTGTGGTCTGTTTCCTCTGAGTGATTCAGCTTTGCCTCGTCATGAGAGGCAGCGGGGTCGTCGGAAGATGCAAAAACAATTTTGGACTGCCATGCCGTTGACTGAGGTTCAGTGGCTGTATTGGATTGACGATTCAGTTTTGTCTGATACCCCCCCTGAGCCTGTGTTACACCATCCTGAAACTGGATCAGAAAAAGCCACTTCCGATGAGCCATACTCATTGGATGACGATGTTGGGTTCAGGGAAAGGGGTATGTGTGTATATAATGACGGCATTTCTCATAGCGTTTTTTCAGTGGTTCAGGCTGATAAGGAGTTTCCTGACTGTCAGCATTTGCGTGATGCGATCCTTGACAAGTTTAAAAAATCTGTATTCACGCGGAAGACCTTCAAAGGGGTCAAAAATGCAAACTGAGGGCCGTACGCCCAATTGAACCTTGAGCTGATCCAGGGTGCGGTGGGACATAGCTCTAAAGCTATCCGCACGGTAGGGGTACGTGAACAAATTTTATTTGAAAAAACTAAAGAGTTCGGGTGTCAGGGAATTCTGCGGCCTCTGGGCGCGGATAAAAATTCTGATTGGGTGTCCAGAGCGTTCCTGGTGCCGAAGCCCAATGGCAAGTGGCGGGTTGTCATTGACTACAGGTACCAGCAAAAATCATTCGCGCAGACAGGGAAGGCACAACGGTGGATTGATTTGCTGCCACTAGCCCTGTGGTGTGCAGATGATCTGCCAGGACCCATTTCAGGCATCAGTCCACACCGATTAGTGTTTTGACGTGACCCGATTGGGTTTGGAAAACACCCCCCGACAGACCCTGAGGTCAGTTGTGAAGATGCCTTACAATTCTTCAATCGAGTCCGTTCCGAGAGGGAATTCCTGAGGGATAAGCTTTCGAGAATTATTGAGCGGCGTACCAAGGAATTTTGAGCTTAGCACCCCCCAAAAAATTTTGAGCCAGGGGACCGTGTATGGCTGCGTGTGCATCAGAAGCCCGAAAATATTAAGCTGAGTCGGCTCTGGGTCGGGCCAGCTGAAGTTCTACAGCGTTTAATTGTGGCACGGTACCGCATTGCCGGACCGTATGGCGAACAGGAGGTAGAGGCTTTGAGGTTGAAGCCCTACCACCCCCCTCTCACACACGGACCCCCCCCCCTTACATTACTATGCGGACAAGGAGACTTTGGTGGATGATGAGAAATTCATCATCGAGTACATTGACAACCATAGGGAGATTGTCAATACCGGACGCGATCGCCTTCGGCGGCCCAACATTTTACAATGGAGGGTTAAATATAGAGGTTTTCCGAAGAGAGAGTGGCATGATGCGTGTGAATTTTTGCATTCCATTCCGGATGATTGGTTGGAGTATATCTGGAAGCACGACGTCGATGTTGGCATTAAAGATGTCAAATCGGTGTTCCTTAGTTGGCGTATCCAGCGTTTGTTCTCCTCTTCATGATGATTTTTCTCGCTTGCAGGTAGAATTCAATCAATGAATTCGAGGAATTGGACATGGGTGGTCTGCAAATGACAACAGTGCAGGTCTGCAGACTCCAGGCTCTGGTGTTGTCAGTTCCTCTCCTCCGACAGGCTTTTCAGATTTTCTGCTGGGTACAGTTACAGTGGCAGTGACATGACAGAAGGTCTGGGATTTTTTTTTTCCCTCTCTCTCCTCAGGTGGCAGCTGGCGGCAGTACAGGACTGCTCTGGGACCTCAGCAGTCTACTTTGCTATGGGACGTCACCAGTTGGGTCTGCTCTGAGACGTCAGGTCTGCTCCGGGATGTCAGTAGTCAACTCTGCTCTGGGACGTCACCTCTGCCCCCCTCTCAGTGACATGTCATCTGTTGCTTATTGCTTGTTATTCAATTGTGCTGCGCTGTCCTAATCTTCCAGTGACAGTACCAAGGCCTGTCGCAGCAGGTGTACTAAGACCAGGTGAGAGATGCCTAGCGACAACCATTTTTCTCAAAACAGATACAGATCCGACTGTATTTATAACTTTGACGTAAGTTTGTTGGTATGTATAACCTGAGGTACACGGAGGGTTCCAGACAAGGATGCATACCAGTGTACGAATATAATTGGAGCCCTCTGTGATAGTAAGCTACTGCAGTTTTGCGGTCGAGGCGATGACAGTGCTGGCACAGCTAGCACTGCTCCCCCCCCCCACCCTATACCGGAATATGTCCATAGGGTGGTGTGTATTGTTCTGAGTCGTATAGTAGTCAGCATAATTTGCTACTTTACATTCCTTTCCTGCCTCCCCCCCCCTCTTCTCATTTGCACCAGTCGTGTCATTGCTTGTTTCCTGTTTTTTCTCCTTTTTCTACCAACCCTTGGCAAGTGGGCCCTTCCTTTGCAGATGTGGGAGTTCAAAATCGCCAGATTTTTTTTCCCCTCTCTCTCTCCTGTTTGTTATTGCCTTTTCCTTTCTCCATCCTCTGTATTCACCGTCTACAGGACTCAGTGCACCCCCCTTCTGGCAGTTTGTACTCAAATGCTTATTGTTTTTGTGCATTTATGCGGTACCTATTGCTACTTGTGTGGTGCTACAGTGCCGTTCTCAGCCATTGGTCACTGTGTTTTAAAGAGGTGTCAAATGTCTTGGGAAGGGAGTGTAATGATTCAGGTCTTCACTCATTAACAGGCCTGATCTTCATCTACAGCATATGCGGCTTGCGCAGTGACAGCGAAGTAGCGCCCGGATTCTATTGTTAATCTGTGTTTTAGGATCGCTTTTAATCATGTTCATTATTATCGCATTGATTAGATAATGACGATCTGGGTTCAACAGTCCGCAGTACTGCCTGAACATTCATGCGAGCTTGTGTCTTGCCATGTCTTAGACCTTGCACCATTTGATCATGTTTGTGAACTAAGATTCCATTGAACGAGCAGTGTCCGGGACTGTTTGTGACTGTGGACAATCGCAGGTCACTTTTGTTGTCTTGTTGGTGCTCGTCCCTTTGGGATTGCATTCTTGATTTCAATATTGATTTTGAAGTGGACCCACAAATCTGCAACAAGGAGAAATCCATGGAATACGTACGACAATCAGAAGATCAATTATACTCGGTGTGTTGTGTTGTGTTTGCGGTGTCCAGGGCAACTTGGATCCTGTTCACCGGTGTGCACGCTCGGCGTGTTGTATTGCGTGTACGGTGTATTGCGCCACTTGGCTCCTGTTCACAGGTGTGCACGCTGGGTACGTTGTGTTGCTTGTGCGGTATCCTGGCCCACTTGGCTCCTGTTCACTGGTGTGCTCGCTCAGCGTGTTGTATTGCGTTTGCGGTGTCCTTGGCCACTTGGCTCCTGCTCACCGGTGTGTATGCTCGGCGTGTTGTGTTGCGTGTGTCGTGTCCTGGGCCAGTTGGCTCCTGTTCACCGGTGCGCACACTTGGTGTGTTGTGCTGTGTGTGCGGTGTCCTGAGCCACTTGGCTCCTGTTCACTGGTTTGTACGCTTGGTGTGTTGTGTTGTGTGTGCGGTGTCCTTGGCCACTTGGCTCCTAGTCACCGGTGTGCCCGCTCGGCGTATTTTGCTGTGTGTGCGGTGTCCTGGGCCACTTGGCTCCTGTTCACCGGTGTGCTCGCTCGGTGTGTTGTGCTGTGTGTTGCGTGTGCGGTGTCCTGGGCCACTTGGCTCCTGTTCACTGGTGTGCGCGCTAGGTATGCTGTGCCGCACGTGCGGGCAGTCGCTGCGGGGCGCGCAGGGGCTGGGTACCCTCCGGTTGCGCACACGTCCATCCGGACGGCGGCTGTTTTGTAGCCGGCAGTGGCCGGATACGCAGCCAGGCGCACACTCGTCCATCCGGACGGCGGTTGTTCCGTATCAGGGCAGGGGCTGGCTTCCCTGCCGGGTCGCACTCGTCAATCCGGACGACGGCTGCTGTTGCCTGGCACCTCTTCTCGTGCCGTGGTTCGTTGCGTGTTGTGCGCGCTGTCCGGGTTTGCAGCACCTTGTTGTCGTTGTTGCTTCGCACCTGTCCGTGTGCCTTGGTTGTGGCCGGCGGCGTGCCTCTCGGGCGTGACTCGTAGCCCCGCGTGGTGCGCCGCACCTCGTCCGGTCAGGCAGCTCTGGGTGCTCTGGTCGGCTTTCCGGACACAATGGTGCCTTTCGCCACCCAGGGGGTTTTCGCCCCCCGATTTCCTGGGCGGCTGCTCGGGGCACGTGGAGGCCGGCCGAGAACCGGGCTCATGGTGCCTACCGCTGGCCCCTGCTGGGGCAGGGGCGCTGGGTTTGCTCCGCGTCGTACCCGTTTGGCGCCCCGCGATGGAGTTGTCCCGGCGTCAGTCTTGGGGGGCGTGCGCTGCGGTGGTTTGTGTGTGTGGACCCGGTCACTCACGCGTCCGGTTTCCCGTACCGTCCGTCGTTTGACGCGGGACTCGGCTGGTGCACTAGGGCTGTTTCGTGTGGACGCCAACATCTCCTTTTTCGGGTCGGAGGACGCCACGCCCGGGTCCCGTGCCTGTGTGCGTGTGCTCGCTCTTCTTGGCTTGGTCGGGCGCGGTGGCCTGCCGGCCGCGTTTTGGTGCGCCTCACTTTTCCTATGACCGCTTTGTCCTTCTGCTTTGCTTGGTCCCCTCCAGGCTGGGGTTGCCCCGTTCTTGTCCTTTTGTTTGCCTTCCTTTTTTTTATATTGTTTTTTTTCTTCCTCCCTCTCTCTGTGCCCCCGCTGTCTCTTGCCTTCTGAGGTTTCCGCCCCCGGGTGTCCTGGGCCTTGGCGATGTGCCCCCCGCCCCCTTGTTTTTCTTTTTTTTCCTGGTTTTCCTTGCAGCCGGCTTGTTTTGGCGTTTGTTTCCTCCCGCCCTCCTTTTCCTCTTCGCCCTCTTTGTTTTTTGGGCTTTTGGTGTGTGGGCTCCTGAAGGTCCACCTCATCAATAAACAGTTGCGCTACGAAAGCGTTGTGCTTCAGGGTCAACCATTCCGGATCCACCGGCGGTAGTGGGGCGGGGTGGTAATGATGGCCCCAGTGTCCAGTTGTCGACACTTTTGGGGTCATGAAGGGGTGGTGGGTGGCTCAGGTTTGACAGCAAGCTTGCACTGATGTCCCAGTCGCGTTTATCACCCCTTTGTGCCGTTTAGAGGGCCTCTCGTAGGCGCCTAAGTAAGTGCGGGTACTCTTTGGGTGCAGGGAGCTTGCGGGGTGTAGCTCTTGGGGGCGCAGCGCGGCAGCCACAGTGGTTTCCCATGCTTCCTGCAGCATGGATCCCCCCCCTAATCAGGTATTTCTGTTCGGTGACATGTGGCTGCGAGGCCGGCTCACCAAGTCCTCGAGTGAATTTCTCGCGCGGGGCCCCTTCGGTAGCTCTGACATGTGCGTGTAGGTCTAGCGCTGCAACGGCAGCCCTAGGGCGGGTCCGAGATCACAAGTGTTGGTGTGAGCATGGATGTGGTTGTAGGCGCGGACGCGTGCGGTTCGGTTGGGAGGCTGGGTGGCGGCAAGAGGTGTAAGGGAGTATGTCTCCTCATGTTGTGTCGTGGGCATGCTTGGGGAGTGGGCGTGGCTCCGGGACCACGTGGACTCCGTTCCGTGGTCGGGATGCAGCTTCCAGCTGCATCGGTGCTAGGGCATATGCTGCAGGTTGGAAGACATGGAAGGGCTGGTCTGGGGGCCAGGGAAGTACCGATTGCTTCTGATGTTCGTGCGGCAGGGGCATGGTTTTCTCCAATGTCTTTTTATCAACGAAACGTCACTCATTTTTCAAAAAGTGAAAGCAGTCATGCTGGAATCGCACCATAACATCGGGAGCAAAATCAGGATGCAATCTTCCCCCACATTGAAATGTGTGTAGCAAAGACATGGTGCAAATGGATAGAGCAGGTTTAAATACAAAGCATCAACGTTTTATCAACATAAGTAGAGGCAATTGGACTACAACCGAGCTAGGTAGGATGAAAACATGACCTGCTCTGCACTCTCTTTTGCGAAATGGAGTTGGTTAGGAATCTGCGGCCCGTGGGAAAGGCGAGTAACAGGATATGGCCTGGCAACCTTGGCCAAGCAATTGAATTCAGAAGCAATCACCGAATAGGACCACATTGAGTAGCTAGAACCTTGGAATTCTGTTGCCTTCAGAGAGTACAGCTCGCAGAGAATCTACCCCAAGGAACACACACCCAAAGTAGATTTGAAACTACATAAATACGTCCTAAGACATGCTTTACATATGTTTGATGGTCATTTTAGGTGATCACGGTATGAGAATAGGATTTTTGAGCCGGCCGCGGTGAAAATCTGCATAAGCAAGATGTGTATTAATCTCCTGAGAAACCCCCCCCCCCCCGGACCTAATACCCCAAAAGGATGAAAAACACATAAATACGGCCTGAAACATGCTTCCCATAACTTGGATAGTCATTTCAGGTGCCCACGATATCAAAAAAAAAGAAATTTCCAAAACTTCTATTTTTAAGCTATCCAGAGATAAAAACCGCATCAGCAGGTTGTGTATCAATCCCTCGGAAGACAGCCCCCCCCCCGTGCGCTCAACACCTAAAAAGGGTGGAAAACACGTCAATAGAGCCTAAAAAATGTTTAACACACCTCGGATTGTCATTTCAGGTGATCACAAGAACACAAAAATAAGTTTCAGAAACTTTCATTTTTGACTTGTCTATGGTGAAAATTGCATAAGCAGGTTGTGTACCCATCCGTTGGGAGGACAGCCTCCCCTTGGACCTAATACCGAAATATAGTGAAAAACACGCAACGGCCTGAAAGATGCTTTACACACCCTGGATGGTTATTTTAGGTGATCACAATGTCAGAAAAATAAGTGTCGAAAACTTCGATTTTTGAGCTGCCCACGCTGCAAAACTGCATTAACAGGTTGTGTAGCAGCCCATTCACTAGGCCATTATTGGTGGAAACATTCATTTCCCGTCTTTGGCAACAGCATTGACCGGCCCTCGGTTTGGCTACAGACTGCAGAAAAAACTCCTTCCGTATCCTAGTAGCCATATACTATCAGAACATCCCCACTCACACCCCTAAGCGCTGGTACCACAGGGTCACCGAGGCGGTCAAAATGGCCAATGTAGCAACAACGGCTGAAAAGTGCATAAACTGCAGGAGCGCATGTCCCACTCCGCCCCATACAAACCGCACGGAGTCGGGGACGACACAGTTTTCCGGCTCAAAATCGAACAAAAGCAAAAGATTCATGACTTTCGACGCAAAAAAGGGCGCGTCATTTTTGACCCCCCCCCCACCCCACACCCCGACCCCCAGCCCACCTCCCTCAAAACCTGAAAAAAGCGGGTTTCAAGTGGGGGGGGTCTTGAAGGGGGGTCGAGAACAAAAACTCATTGCAGGACGCGTTCGCATGACAAATTAATGATTTTACAGGGGGTTTCAACTAACAAGTCAACCCCTTGGGGTAGGGTACGCGAACAGGCCCAAAAAGGTCCAAAATGGGGGAGTATGTGGAATTTTCTCCTATATCTTAGGCGGCTCAAGTTGCATGGTATGAAACGACAGAAAGTGCCCAAAATAAAGGGCCTCAAAAAACATCAAAGAACCATTCTTTGGCTTGCAAAAAATCAAGCCGTTTTTGAAACACCAAAAGAACTCTTATGTAAGGAATTTTGGCCTTTTCTTGGTCCTGATGGGTCCAAAAAATGCTTTTTTTGGGGCAATGGACTGTTCCTTGCGCGAGGCCTCGCGCAAAGAGCAATCCATTGCCCCTCCAAAGTCAGGTAATGATGGTGGAATTGAGGAATCAAGCAGGCGCCTACACTGGAGTGACATTAGAGGCACCCTTGACTTGATCACATTGTACAATATGTTTACGCGGGCGGACATTCAGCGCTCTAAACAAGCCTTGCAAATCTAATTTATGACTCAAGAAATCGTTTCTAATGTTGTTGCATTCCTAACAAAAGGAGCACATACGTTGGAGGTGTTGCACAGGGTGCATCCTTCAGCTTTGCTCATGATGCACAAGGGCCACAAGTTATGGGGAGTGTCAAGCAAAAAAAAGAGTATCACTGGTAACACATGAAGCATGTCCACTCAACAGATGACGCTGAGCTGGACAGGGACCCCCCTTGTAGCTTTGGCTGAAGAAAATTTGATCCTTCCGTTGTTGACTATAGATCAAAGTAAAATGTGCGAAGAAAATATGAATTTGCCATGCGTGGCACTTTTTTGAGCGTTTGTTTGGGCCAAAAAAACTGATTTTTTGGAGAGTAAAATGCAATGTAGTGCAAACGACACCAATTATCAAGATGATGTTCGATCCCTGGAGAAAGAAGGTGCCCTGGGGGAAGCAGTCTGCCAAGCGCAGGGGCGGACGAAGCCCAAAAAGAGTTTTTCCGCTCCGGGGGGGGCAAGCTTCTGGTAAATTTCAATGACTCAACGACAATTTAGGTACTCGTTGCTTCAGTGAAGGTTGTGCAGAAGCGCTATCAGATGAGAACCCATCACAATGGTACAAAGAATATACTTTCTGGGTCTTTTTTTGCGCGAGGCCTCGCGCAATGACGACCGCAATGCAGTCGCATTGCTTGAAAGTAACAACCTATACCTCTTTTTTCAGGCAGTGCAAATCAAAAATCAAACCGTGGGGTGGGTAGTAAGACCACTCGACCCTCAAGCCGTCTTTCCAAAGGAAAATGAATCGGGTGATGTTTTTGGTTTAGTAAGGTATGCGCGAGGCCTCGCGCATGGGGCACCCCTTGAACCACATGTTGCATATGCTCTGCATTGATATTTAATCCGCCATGCTTCTGTTTTAATGATCCTTGGTCTTGATTGCGCGGGGCCTCGCGCATAGAATTCGATCAACAAATCATTTTTCCAGGTATGCAATGAACATGCAGCACAGAAAATGATGTTGCAATCATTTTTTCTGCAGACCATGTTCATCCAAAAAACAAGGGGAACGCAAAATGTATTTATTGGCCAATTTCCGCTAAAAGCACATCATTTTCCACTGAAATCATAAGATTTGTTTATTTTTCTATAGTTTTTTTTTTGTTTTCGGCTGTCCGAAAAAAGGCACAAAATGGCACAAATGGTAAGAAAGATACTTTCTTTGGACTGATTTTTTGTTTTCAAAAAACAGAGCCTGTGAAAAACTATTTTTTTGCATCGTCCAAATTGGGTGCATTTGGTGTGATTTTGACCATGCAACTTGAGCCGCCTAAGTATATACGCCTGCCTGCCTTTGATCTAGCAACCTGTGCTACGTGATTATATAGGTGGTGAGGTGGGAGACCATTAGGGTTAATCGTTCTGGAAAAAGGCATGAAGCACCTACTTTATTTCGGTATATACCTCCATGAAGGAAAATCCCTCCGCTCCATTGAGTAGTAGGGCTGACCTTCATGGAGGAGTAGGGTTATTACCCTATTGTCTTTGAAAAATGTACTTTATGCTTAAAAAGAATAGAGGAAATGATTACGTGTTTGGTCTTTAATACTTTTCAACGAATGTGGGGGGTTTGGCCTCAAAGAGTCCCTCATAAAGGAGGTAGCAATGACTTTCTCTTATTCCACCTAGGAGTACTAGTTGATCAAGCTAGTAGGATAAAAAAAAAGTCTCAAATCCCGTGAAAATACCTTAGAAAATACTTCGAACCAGTAAATGACACTCTCATCAGTTCGAATGCGTTTATTGGACAAGACAATGATTTTACAAGTGGTTAAACTAACAACTCAGCCCCTTGGGGTAGGGTACGCAGTTTGGCCTCAAAAGGCCCGAACGGGGGGAGGTATGTGGCGTTTTCGCCTATATACGCCTGCCTGGCTGTCATCTAACAACTTCTGCGAGGTGATTTCGAAAAACTTCCATAAGCAGGTTGTGTCCCGGCCGATTCACTAGGCCATTATTGGCAGAAAAGGTCATTTCGTGTCCTTGGCACGGGTTGTGAGCGGCTCTCAGAAATGCTACAGACGGCAAAAAATGTCCTTTTGCATCCTAGTAAGCATATACTGTCGCAACATCCCCACTCACACCCCTCAGAGTGGGTACGACAGGGTCACCGAGTTCGCCAAGACCGCCAACACAGCAAAAATGGGTGAAAAGTGCATAAACTGCATGAGCGCTCGTCCCACTCCGCCCCATACAAACCCCATGTAGTCGGGACCCGGAAACACCTTTTTGGCTCAAAATCGAAAAAAACCCAAAGATTCATCATTTTCAACCCAAAAAATGGGTGGGGTCATTTTCCGACCGCCACCCACCCCCCCCCCACCCCACCCCAAATCCCTCAAAAGCTCCAAAAAGCAGGTTACAAGTGGGTCGAGGGGGGGGGGGAGTCCGGAGCAAAACTTCTTTGAAGGATGTGTTTTTTGGACAAGATAATGATTTTACCAACGGTTAAACCAACAATTCAACCCCTTGGGGTAGGGTACACGAATAGGCCCAAAAAGGCCTAAAATGGGGGGGGGGGGGGCACTTTCCCCTAAATACGCCCGCCGGGCTTTGATCTAACAACCTTTGCGAAGGGATTATTCCGCGGTGCACCTCGAAGAGAGGCTGATAGCCAGCCAACCGGTCGCTTAGCCAGGCCAGCAATCAGTCAGACAGAAACACGCAATTTCGGTTTTTTGTCCGTGGCAGAGGCAGCCCCAAGCAGTGGGGAGATTATTCACTTCAAAGCAAGCAGTGGCCGAACGGTAATGCAGCTGACTGCAAACCTTTTGGTCGGCGGCAAATATGGCGCCGCCAACTTTCGGCTGACCAGGATTCGAACCGCCGACCGAAAACTTTGCGTAGGCTGCATTACCATTCGACCGGCGTTGGTGACAGCGATGAGCCTCCCCACCGCTTGGAGCCTTCTTAGCGAAAATTTTTGACCCCCGAACCCCCCCCCCTCAAAAAACTAATAATCCAGTTTTATGGGATAGAGGCCTCGGAATACAAAAAATCCATTGGGGGACGGTCTTATTGGGCAAAATACTAATGGTTTACAAAAAATTGGAGATCCAATCTCATGCCTTGGGGTATGCTACGCGGATGACCCCAAAAAAGCGGGGGTACATGACGCCCGCACCTGCGCTTGATCTAACAACCTCTCTGCCAGGTGATTTTACATCTTTTATATTGTTGTTAGAGATTTCTACAAAGGCAAAAAAATATTTTCGCATCTAAAAAGAATAGATTTTCCCTAGCCAAAATAGATGTCAAAACCTTCATAACCACAAAATGTTGATTCTTTGTCGCAAAACAAAATGTGGGCATGTAACCATAAAACTGACTCCGGTGTACTTAATGGGGGCTGGGCCGGGGTGGTTGATATGAGATTCCACTTGTGAACAACCCACTGCACGCAATATAAACCGTATAAAAAAAAGTGCATTGCACTCTGCATTGACCAATTATGCAACATTCAACACCAATTGAAAACACTGAGACGACATGGCTTCAGCATTTTCTCCAACCATATTTGCAAATGAACTCCTGTACTTAACTGTCAATTAGTAGACAAGATTTAACAACAACTAGAAATCTTAAAACGAGCTGATCATGCAATAAATCATAAAAAAAAACCACAGCCAAACAGCAACCCCAGATATGAACACACCACGAATGCAGAAACACAAAACAAAACATCAAGAGAAAGAAAATGATGGTGCAACTTGGTAACATATCAGTAATATGAACATGCTGTTGACACCACAGACACTGCAACCTGATACATGTTCCCCTTTACCATAATGAGCTCGCATGCCAGAAATCAACGCCTTTTTATTCTTAAAATGCAGACCACATCCAATCAAAACTGCCAGACTGAACTTATGTGGTTGCATCTCATAAATTCCATGTGAATGATGATAATAACATGAACAAATACCATCACAATGCCCAATCCCATGCGCCCTCGTCGATTGGCGTAATTTACAATGTGCAGTGTTGCACATTCGCTGACTGCAAATATCACAAAATAACAAAATCCTCAAACGTTGCGTCTTGTCTGCAAACAAACGGTGGTGGTGGTATTTTGCAGTGAAGACCCGCTGTGGTGATGCATATTTGGTGTGCTCGGAACAAACTGTACATGATCAAACATCACCACACTGAAAGTTGCAACTCAATTGGCTTTTGTACTGGACAGGAGAGGCTCACTGAAACATCACACACTCCGATGCTTGCGCTTCTGGTTCCAGGCGTTTTTTATGTGTCGAGGGGACTGCCAGAGTAATGCGGAACGCAGCCGGGCATAACTCTGAAGCACAATTGTAGCCCTCCCAATGTTGCCACTCATGCAAGTGGCGTGATATGTGCGCACTCTGATTGGCACCTGGTTCGGTTGCTGCTGAGGGTGCTCACAGTCATGTGTGTGGTGCAGCAGGCCCGGCCCAGTTGCATTTGGTTCCATTTTTCATACTGTTTGTCCTGATCAGCCTTTTCAACTGCTTTGTTGTTTACTTCACTCGCCAACAGTGTCAATTTGCACCCAGGTGGCAGGGCAAATCCGAGTACAAATCGAGATCAAGCAAACGTGTGTATGGGTTGGTGAAGGGGGGGCTACAACGGAATAGAAGCAAAGATCAGAATTTCAAACGCATGTCATGCGGTGCTCTCAAAAATAAGGAGATCTCAAGGAACACATCATCTTCTAGACAAACCAGTCCCGTCCACTTTCGACGAGAAAAAAAACTACACTTTCCCAATTTCCGTGATCGGATTGGATAGAATCGGATTCGGGGCTTGGAACATTTCCATACCTCAAAGCAACGCTTCAGATAAAACATCTGGATGGCACTCAATGCAACCATTGC
Source organism: Eutreptiella sp. 'Long Island Sound 2002' (assembly GCA_964036045.1). Lineage (NCBI taxonomy): Eukaryota > Euglenozoa > Euglenophyceae > Eutreptiales > Eutreptiaceae > Eutreptiella > Eutreptiella sp. 'Long Island Sound 2002'. The sequence goes on along the minus strand of OZ038380.1, from coordinate 131,288,321 downwards.
TGTGCTTTGCACAACACTTCCCCATAGAACACGAGCATTGGTGCTCTCGGCGGCTGGAACAAGGGGAAGAGAGGGAGAGGGCGGCAGGCAAGGAGGTAAGAAATAACTTGGGGGAGGAGAAAATACACGCCGCTTTCCCCCCATCGGCAGGAACAACACCCTTCCAAACATTGAACGTCCCCGCCCAACAACGTGGGCGCCTCAGCAATCAACCCGTTTGTGCATGCACTTGCGCGGTTACACCATGCGTCGTCATTATTCCCCACATCCGCAACCGGCGCAACCGGGGCGGGGGTAATTGCCGCACGTGGGTTGGGAAATGCCGCCCTCTGTGGGCAGCACCTTCTTGTCCAGGCGGAGGCAATTCGACGATAGAAAGCGTTTGGCGAAATCAAGAAAAGAAACAACAACTGCGGAAATTGATAAAGAAATTAACCAGCTGTGTGACTGTGGTTGCAAGAATTTGTGTGTCTGTAGACACTAAGAATGCCACGAGAAGTGCAAAAAAGGGCACGCCACATACTGTCCCTGTGCACCCTCTCACGGGTTCGGAGGTAAGACTGTTCGATCCGAATTTCGTTGAGGGCCTCTGTCATTCGCATGATGGAGCGATCGACGGTCGCAGTCACGGCTGAAAAGGGCACGTGCATGTGAACATTGCTTGGCGCAACCCCAGGCACTTTAAAGCTCGTGACAGGCACGTGTCGATTGTTTGTTCACCATTGTGCATCGATTACGCTCTACGACACCGGCATCAAACTGTAACATCAGCCTAGTTGCCATGACATGTGATGTCACAATATTGTCACATTCCATACAACTGAATTTAAAACACCAGAGCAAATGGCGCCACCCCTACCTCCCTGTTGTCCCCATACGGTACACGGGTTCCTCTCAAATGGCCTCTTCAAACCTCCGTTGTCATGTGGTCCCGAAACCAAGGGCATACACAAACCAAACGATTTGTTTTTTGTCGACAAAATTCAAGCTAGGCCCTTTCTACTTGGTGAACTGGAGAGGTCACACCAGTGAAACCTGGGAACCTGTGGAGTTCCTTGCCGGATATGTGTCTCAATTTATCACACGTATTTCAAAGATACAACAATACGGTTATTGGTGCGATACATCCCGGAGAACCTTGGTGTGTGTGCTCAAGGTTGCCTCTCCTGTCTCATGGTCGTCACTATGCAACTCGGTGAAACTAGTTTTGCGAGCAACCGACTTTGATGCTTGTTATCGCCTCGTCGCCAAGTGACAATGTGTTGGACCCGCAAGGTTTGCCGAAACAAAGCTTGCTGCAGCATTGCCACGACAAGCAAATTTATGTCCAAGAGAAAGTGAAAAATCGTGTTCCCACGATGGTATCACTTTTGCCAGCCATCTGAGCGTGTGCAATTTTCGTTGTGCAAAAGTTGCCCTGAGCTCCGACATTATAGTTAAACGTAGCGCAACTTTACAAGCCGCAGGGAGGAATGTAGTAGTCTTGAAGGAGGAAGGCAGTAAACGACGGACCTGTCTTCTTCTTCGGATTCTCCGAAGGATCGCCAACGACAATTTGGAACATAACGGACTTGGCCGTAAGTGTGCTCATACGATTGCTAAAGCAAAACTATCAACGAAAAGAGGCGGTGGGAATGATATCACGAACCAATTGCACGAAGGCGTCAAGGTGCTGCTCGACTGCATGTCGACAACCGAGTGTGTCAACCAATGACACGCCAATCAGAGATCATACACTTGCCGTTGGAGTGCAAAAAGATGTAAAACGTGGTGCGTGGTAAGACGGAGTACTACTCGGAATACCCGGAATACTACCGGGTCCGGTGACTGGGCTGTGCCTTTCACCACTCTGACACATGCTTTGTTTTTTCCCTAACTGAAGTGAGAGCCGTTGAATTGTGGTGACAACATATCGCTCACAATCAAACAACCACAATGACACGAATACCAACCGAAGCAAGGCTAAGGACGATGATGTGACGCGAGCATATCGCACCGCCACATTGCTCCAAAACCCTCGACGGCTGTCGAAAACTCAGCATCCCAAGCATGGACACGTGCACAAAGCGGTAATCAAAACACATCAATGCGAAACCTTATGTGTTCCCTTGTCCGCGGCCACTAACAAAACTCGGGAATCGGTTTCGCGTTCTTGAAGGTACAATACGTCGTCGCTGGGATCATACACCGTCACGTCGATGTCCAAAGCACCACCTTGGGTCACCTTGGAGGTGTTGGAGGTGGAGTCACATCGGAGGGGGGCATGTCCACGAGCGAACGCAAGTTTGTCAAGAGATTTTGCAAGTGGGCGGTAGAGAATGCTGCGTTCCGGGACCCGAGTTGGGAGGCTTTTGCGCATGACTCGGTTCCCGGACGAAAAGGATATAATCCTTGGAAGCTAATTTCGTACTGCTGCCCACGCAAAGCGAGAACGACGGTGGTCTTCCTCGGTGGTCTTCCTTTATGTGAGGCTTGAATAGGTTGAGGGAGAACTGAAACTGCGCCCCGACCAGTTTGGTTGCCGGAACATGTTCCACTGCCAAGAAACCTTACACCCACGCACTACCTGCACTACCTGCTCAGTGGTCAAAGAGGGCGCACGCGAACAGGAAACTTCCCATAGATGGATGGATTCGGGCGAAGTAAAAAAGATACTCCGAAAGAAACTCCTTTTTCGTCCTCGTGCATTAGTTGGTTGTGGCCTCTCAGTTTTGCTGCGAGGGTTTGTGATGGTCCCCCAACCAAGCCCGAGCAAAAGCGCACTTCGACATTGCGCTTCCTTCAAAAGTGCAACGTAACCAGGCGGGCAAGCAAGTAAATAGGATGCTACACTGTTGATGCGCATTCGACTTTGGTCCGGGTGGCATCGGTTTGGTCTTGGCACGTGGCATGATGTGGCATCGATGTGGCATCCATTGGACCCGATAATTGCACCAACGGAGAGCAAACAAGCGCCAGTGGAAATAAACCCGCACGGTGGCACAAACCTGATAGGCAAAGAACACCTTTTGCCCTGGATTAATGACATCGTCATAGAAGCATTCCTCTTTATGTGCATCAATTTTGAAGCTCAACGAGCCTAGGCAACAGAAAAATTAAAAGAAGAAGCCTGCATCCACGACTAGCAAAGCTTATAACCAGCATGGTACTCCAACATACTTGAAAGCACAATTCCAATGAGACAGAACGCAATGAGTAACCTCAACATTGGAAAGTGCTGTGCACAAGCGGTGGCGGCCAAGCGCTGCCGCAAAAGTCGCCATAGACGCCTTTGCGCCACGCGTGCTCGAATGCGACGGTTTATAACAAGGAAGGGCGGAGGGGGGAAAGCAGGCGCGAATCCTTTTGGAGGGGGGCTACACAAGAGGAGGCACTGGTGTAGAGTGGCATGAGACTTATATTGGTCAGGGTGTTTTACCTAGCCATGGAGTCATATTGGATGATTTCGGGTGTATAATGATGTATGCATATGTGATGCATGTATAAATGGGAGGAAACATGATGAGATAAATGGACACAAAACACCATACATGGATTCATGTTAAAACTTTGTACAAAGGAAGATCATGAACTTGTTCTACTTTGTTCCGCTTTTTCTTGGGCCAAGCACCACGAAAAGAAAGGCTTTGCTACATTCAAACGCTTCGCATTGTCACTTTGGGTGTATTATTCATATAGAAAAGGGTTGCTAATGGCAAGTAAGAAGGAAATACTTTATCTTAAACAAAAATAATACGAACATTGTATCCGATAGCTTGTAACATCTACCTTAACTAAAGAAAGGCAAGCCAACGGAGCAAAATTACAGGCACGGTGTCAATATGACACAAACCAAAATGTTCATACCTTAGGCCTACTGCGCCAGGTTGTAGGTGCGCACTTGACAATTTAGAGCTAACACTAATGACGGTGTCAGCTCGAATACGTCGTGTTGGGTTGAGAAATTTTAGGTGCCTTGGGGTTGATTGGACAAAGGCGGGGGGTTAAAGACGTCGGGGCTGTTTGGGTAGAATGGGCACTGTGGATTGCACTACGATCTCATGGTGTGCATTATGGTACATTATGTAGGTCACACAGTATGTGGTGATTGAAAAGGGCGAAAGTTGGGTTGCTTGCCGAATGCTTGGGGTGGCTCGGGTAATCTTGGGGTGTGTTGATACGTTTTCGCATCGGTTGCGGTATGTTGTAGCTCATCAGCAAAACCGGGTACCTTGAGGTGCTCTACCCTTTTTTTCTTACGAGTGGTGGCCAAGGTGGTCTCTTACGGTGGCACTTGCTTTACGAACCGCAGCATGCGTTGGAGTACGTGCAGACTAATCTGTAGACTTAAAGAGTGGGGCTAAGTTGCAATGTATTGCATTACTTCCGTATTTCGGGCGTCTGCAAAGTACCTTTCGATGCCATGAGGTATCTCGGTTTGAAGTGTGGACGCCGTCCACGACCGACTGGTTGGCGTACCTTTTGTTGGTTTTAGACAACCCTGGTTGCCTTGGTGTTCGGTGGAGGCGCTTTCGGGAAGGTGCGGTGAATCAAGCTGGGTCGAGGTACCGTTGATTGGATTGGGGTACCTTGGAGTTGGTTGGAAAAGGTTGGAATGTTGAATAACCTTAAGCTCTATTGGGGTAATGTCTGTAAAGAAGGTCCCTACCAGGACCGGCCCCCGCTGTGCCCCTTCCGCCTGTAACCCCTGCCGATTTGCTCCTGATCAACGATTGCATTGCTCAAAATCCAAGGTTCCAAATCCAAAAATATAGAAAATAAAATCCTCCTTCAACCCTGAATGGCAACCAGATCCCACAAATACTGCAATAACCCAATTCACAATCCAAATCAGGCTGCGGGCTTTCGTTCAGCACACCGGTATTCCCACGGTGGCGGGCATGTACAAGAATTGCACCAAGGAAGAAAGCCCTGAAATTGGCATATAAACACAAGTAAAGCAAAGTTGGGGAAAGATGGAAACTTACACAATCACAGCCATAGACCCCTCATTCCCTGGACTCAAGACCTTCCCTTGACTCACCAACATGATGCCCTGAACCCAGTCCAATAAGATGGTTAAATGCCGTATGTCAAAAGTCATTACATAAACCCCAAAAATGTGTTCACTCCCAAGCCTCTAAATCCTAGCCCAATAGGGGAGGTAGCGTGTCATGGCCTAGAGTGGCACTCAGGACCATGCCCTACCCTGACATAACCTTGGTTGGACTTGGAATCGAATGGGCTTAGAGAAATGACCTATGAGTTTGAACTGATAACATGCCAAAAAACTGCCAATTCACACCATATTGGCCATATATCAAAAATATGCTCAAAATTGAAGTTACTACTTATCCGAAGGCTCAAAGCATGCATGGAATCGAAGTCTAGTATTCATGGAGGATAGAGACCAAAGGCCACTCACTGCCCATGTACATCCCCATTTTACCCTCGAAACCCCTTCGGATATGGGCGCCACGCACTGCCCAAGTCAGCCCATGATCTTGAGACCAATTCTTGTGATCCTTCGTGCGCGAAGCCAAATGGAGTACGCGATCCGGCATATGGTGGTGTTCAACTCCAAAGCATATGCCAACATATGAACACCATACCATGGTTCGACTCTCCATAGGCTTCTTGCTGTTAGCTGACCAGGTGAGTACACAAAACGCGAAAATGAGCAAAAATTGAGGTCAAAAACATGAAAATATGACCAAATACAAAGTTGCCATGATATTATATCTCTATGCTCACCCATGATATCCGCTCACGGTTCAATACACAAATGATTGGAACCATTTGCGAACAATTCCCCCACTTGGATCCCCAATCGGACGCATGGAGATACCTTCGCCACTCGTATCTACATGCCCCATGAAAACGGGAGTGCACCCATGGATCTCTTTGTCAAACATACCATGAGCAATACATACGCGGTAGACTTGGTCTAGCGCTTTGAATTCCACAATTGAGACATGGGCAAAACCCTTGTCACGTATGGCTCCCCATCTCTTCGGCCACACGAAGATATATAACATGGGCGTGAGCATATCAAGACATATACCATGCATATAAAATATACCCTCAAAAGTGGCTCCCACCATGATATGCCATGTCCCTCCATTGGCATAACTTCATGTTAAAAATACGTAGGAACCCAAGGAAAGTTGCTATGCAACCCCAACACTCATGCGGCACACCCGAAAGTCGCATTAAAATATTCGGTTGCACGGTCCAAGAGTTATATATCACTTTATACCCTCTTGACCCTTTTCCCTTGCTACACCGGGCATGTGTGCGCACCAAAGGCGTTTGATGCTTCCTAAATTAACTTGAGACTAAGGCGCTTGCAACCCAACCTTCCTTATTCTCTTTCCTCACACTCGCGCGTAGATATGGTCCTTCAAAGTGGTCCCACGATTCACTTTTGTTTCCCTTATATCTCCAAGTCAAATGGGTGGCAAGTATAAGGGAAACCTGATTCGGGCATAGGGAAAAAGGTATGACCACTCGAAGAAGTCCAAATCAAGTGCGGCGATGTCGAAGTCGAAAATCCGATTTCGACATCGCGAAAAATTCAGATTAAAATTTCGAGTGCTTATTTAGAGAATTGCGGAAGCAACGAACCCTTTGCTGATGAAATCTGACCCTTCAACGGAGTATCCGCCAAAATATCTGGAAATAACAGTTAACCAATCGGTTAACGCAAAATCGCGAGCCAACTGACAGTCGCCGATACATTGACCCTCAGAACGAAAGGCTGAAAATTACGAAAACATTATGATAATAAAACCCTGTTGATTCCTGATATTCCGATATATAAATCTCCGCTGACGGCGCCTCGGTTCTGAATATGACCGCTCATAGCCGGAATGGCCAAACCTATCACACTATCACATCGGGTTAGTTCAGGTGGATGGGAGAGTATGATATCAGCCAATGGCGGCTTGCCGGCACATAGATACACACCCCAAGTGACCCCAAGATGGCCACGGGGGTCCGAACCGGCTTCACCCCCCTTCTCAGAGCGTTGTTACCGCTCGGAAGTCATTAAAGAGAGGACGGGAGGACCCCAATGGGCTCCAACCCCCCCCTCCATGTCCCAAGGACACATGGAGGCCCCACACACGTCGTAGGCGTCCCCCATGCCCCATGGGAGGGGTGGGGACACTGATACTCAGCGCCCTACGCCGTATCCGGTCTCCTCTTGATCTACAACATGGACCAAGGGGATCAAAGATAGAAAAATGAAATATATGAAATATATATGTGGAGATCGAGTGAAGGGGGTAGATGGCCAATCAAGGCCGAAAAATCCCCGGATGAACGCCCTCACCCGTCTCCTCAATCACAGAAACAAACAAAACGCCAAGGGGGGATCCATTACGGTGCTACAGCAGCAACCAAATGGACCAACACGTCCTTGACATCCAAAGAAATATTCTTTTTCTTTAGGTAGTCCATCCAGACCGTGGTATACCTCGGCACGAAACTGCTCGGAGGTTCCCACGAATCCCTGGATGCGGCGAATCCCTTCCAACGGACTTTATAAAGCCTACCCCCAGGCGTCCCCGGGTCCGGCTTGTCCGCCAGGATTCTCTCGGCGGTGAAGTCGTCGTCCTCACCCTCGTCGTCCGAGTCCACATCGCCGGCCGTGAACTCGAAGGTGACGGGACGTCCGCTGGGGTCTGGTGCTCGGGGACGAAGCTGGGTATGGTCGCGGTCCAGGATCTTGTTATCCCCCACACGAACCGCATACACATCCTGCCCGACCTTCCGCACGATTACCCCCGGCACATACCAAGATGCCTGCCGATGCCTGGACAGGACATCCTTGTGGCGCCGCTCCACCCACACGGTGTCTTGGAGAGCATACTTTTGGACTTTTCCCTGCTTGAAGTACTTGGCCCTCTTGTCATGCTCGTCCTGAAGTGCCTTGCACACCTTGGCCGCCGTGTCGTCCGCCTCAGCCATCATGGCATTCGCATCCCGGGCCACTTTGCCATGGTTCATCCACGGGAGAGTGCGTGACACTCGATCCCGTAGGAACAGGATGCGATGGGGCGACAGTCCAGTGGGTCCCGGAAGGTCATGATACGCTTGGAGTACCCTCCACAGCGAATTGTACCAATTCCGGCCCGGTTCGTCGATGTGCAGTTGGCGGAACTTCTCAAACATCTGCCGCCCGGCCACCTCAGCCCGGCCATTCGACCGGCCGTGGTATCCCACGGTCTTGGCATGCCGAATCCCCATGTGCTTGCACATCGTCTTGAACCACGTCCCCACGAATTGACTGCCCCGATCGCTGCAGATGACAGCTGGGACATCGAAAATCGTCAGCCAATGCCTGATCATGGCATTAGCGACGGTCTTGGCCTGCAGCCCCACTCCATGCTTGTCCTTCTTGTCCTTCTTCTTGGACTTCTTGCCCGGGACTGCCACGATATACCCGCTGTGCCTGTCCACCGCCAGGATGACACAGTCGTAGGTCTCTCCTTCCACGGTGACCTCAGGCATGGCGAACACATCCATGGCTACGGACCGCATAGGGGCCTCCGGTATAGCCGTATACACCGGGTTGCCCGCTGTGGAGTGGTTAGGGCTCTTCGTGGCCCGACACACGGCACAGTCGCTGCAGTACCTATCCAGGATGGCGTAGTACCCCGGAGGGAACTTGAAACGCCACTCCAGGTCCTGCTGCATCTTGTCTCGGCCAGGGTGCATGAGCTGGGCATTGTGCCAATGGTCAATGAGCTCCTCCACCCGGTTCTCGGGCACCAGGAGCTTGTCCTTGAGGAACAACTTGTCGCCATCCTCGGTCAAGCCCTCGGGCCATTCGTCGTCCGACGGGGCGCTCACGGCATTCCAGTACCTGCTCCAGTGCTCGGATGCCGCGTAGTCATCCGACCAGTCCTCTGTGAGCACCGACCTGACTAGCTCTACAGGGGCCACCATCCATTGCTCGAGGGTTTCCTCTCGAATAGCTTGGACGCGGGCACCCCGGAACTTGGCCAGGTCCGTACGATTTGCCATCGCCACAAAGCACTTGACCCCCTCTTGCTCCATGACCTTCTCCATCTCGATGATGCGCTTGGCCTCCTCGGTCTCCTCGGCGTCGCCATGGCTGGATATGTCCATCCACGCCTTGCCCGCGGGGTAGGCCCAGCGACTGAGGCAATCTTCCACAGTGTTGTCCTTCCCCGGGACGTACAGGACGCTGAGGTCGAACTTGGCGAACGTCTCGTGCCATAGTGAAGCGGTATGGGGTGCTTCACCCATACCCGCTGCCCAGCCTGTGGCGCTCTTCGCCAAGCCAGATCAGGAAATTCCTCGTGGATGCTACGGCACCTGATTTCTGTGGGATTTCTGTCAAATACCCCAGAACCCGTCATTTTACGTCTTTTCTGGACTGGCGACGACAGTCGTCGCCTGCGCGACGCAGCTCCAGATCGAGAATTTAACTCTCGATTTCTAAAGATTTTAGGCAATTTTATTATTGTTTTATCGTTTTTAGAAATAAAAGATTATAGCGTGACCTTTTTCGCGGCGTTCCGCGAAGGTCCATTTTTGCGAAAAGTAGCGCGTTCACGCATTTTTCAAAAAATGCTGAGGCGATTCCAGGAATCGCCCAGACGCCTATGGCGTAGCCCAACAGTGGGCCTTTTCATATGTAGGTTGAATTGGCACAGAAACGCGTCGTGTCGCTTACGCTACGCGTTGGGGGGAGACGCGCAAAATGAGTGTTTTTGACTCAAAAATCACTTTATTTTGTTGTTTTTCGCCCAGAAACCACTGGTTGGCCCAGTTTGGGCAGGATCTCAGTGGAGATCCTGATGGCGACGCCTCGTAGCCGTCAGATTTTCTGATGGCGGCGACGCCGTCGCCTTCATTTCGTCTTCTTTTTTATGCTATTTTATAGTATAGAATTGTTACATATACATTGTACATGTTAACGCATTTATTTTGCATATTTATTTTACATATACCATCTCTTTGTCCATAGACGCCAGATTGTGTCCGCGGACGCTCCCCGTGGGGTGAGCAAGGATTCCAAGACCATTTACGCAACTCCAATGGAATCGAAGTTTGGAATAGACTTCATGTAGTACTTGGAGAGGTTGGGGTGATGGGTTGAAGGATTTTCAATTTTTCCAATTTTTCTGTGGACGCACGGACATCACCCCCGCCGAAAATGCTTCAAAATGGTCTTGCCGCTGTCCGCGTGGTTCACTGGAGGACCTGTCGATGAGCTCCCACAATGTCGAGGTCCTTACCTGCTGCCTGGTTTTCGACAACTCCCGCAGCGCAACAGACTGCAGCCTAAGGTATTGCCCTGGTGGAAATACAGTGCAAGAAGGGACGCCTGGGCCAAGACTGGCCCCCAAGGCAACAGCAGCGACGACGACAGCCCTGAGATCAGCTCCAGGAGCTCCTGCGACGACGACGACGATCCCAGCAGAGGTCTTCAGGAAATCTGGACCCTGCAGCAGCTTGACAAGTGGGGTGGATGGTAAATTCCAAGAGCAACGAAAGCAGGTCGCGCGGAAGCGCCCCGCGTCCACCAGTAACCAAATCAGGCACGTTAATTCGTCGCCTTGGGTTGGTTGACCCTCCGGGAGGTCCCTTCCTAAATAGGCGTGGGTCGCCTTGGGTATGAAATGACCCTAAATCCCCCAAATCAGGTGCGTTCATTCGTCACCTTGGGTTGGGAATCGACCCTAAAAGGCACGAGGAATTCGTCGCCTTGGGCAGGAAATGGCCCTAAATACAGGCGCGGTGGAAGGCCTTGCCTTGGGTTTGACCCTAAATAATTTTTTCCGAATTTTCCGAATTTATTGAATTATTATGTTTCCATGCCCATGGAGAAAAAGGGCCCATATGTGCGCCTAAGCGCCATCAGTCAGGGCGGAAGGCCCTGCAGCGCCCCTGGTTTGGTCACCAGAGGCTACGAGGAGTGCCAGGGACCAGTGTGGTCGCCTGGTGGGCAATTGCCCTATGAATATTTCAAGATCAAAAAAAAAAAAAAATTAAATTTTTTTTTTACATGTGTGTGGTGCTCCCCCCCACGTAAATTACTCACGAAGCCCCCCCCCCCCCACTGTCCTGCTGAATCAGAGTTGAAACCAGGGCACTGCAGGGGTCAGAGCGCCTCCTTGGCCTTGCCTTCCTTTGGATATAGGCAAGGCTTTTAAGGAGGGGGGTGAAGCGGTATGGGGTGCTTCACCCATACCCGCTGCCCAGCCTGTGGCGCTCTTCGCCAGGCCAGATCAGGAATTTTCCTGTGGATGCTACGGCATCCTGATTTCTGTGGGATTTCTGTAAAATACCCCAGAAATCGTCATTTTACGTCTTTTCTGGACTGGCGACGACAGTCGTCGCCTGCGCGACGCAGCTCCAGATCGAGAATTTAACTCTCGATTTCTAAAGATTTTAGGCAATTTTATTATTGTTTTATCGTTTTTAGAAATAAAAGATTATAGCGTGACCTTTTTCGCGGCGTTCCGCGAAGGTCCATTTTTGCGAAAAGTAGCGCGTTCACGCATTTTTCAAAAAATGCTGAGGCGATTCCAGGAATCGCCCAGACGCCTATGGCGTAGCCCAACAGTGGGCCTTTTCATATGTAGGTTGAATGGGCACAGAAACGCGTCGTGTCGCTTACGCTACGCGTTGGGGGGAGACGCGCAAAATGAGTGTTTTTGACTCAAAAATCACTTTATTTTGTTGTTTTTCGCCCAGAAACCACTGGTTGGCCCAGTTTGGGCAGGATCTCAGTGGAGATCCTGATGGCGACGCCTCGTAGCCGTCAGATTTTCTGATGGCGGCGACGCCGTCGCCTTCATTTCGTCTTCTTTTTTATGCTATTTTATAGTATAGAATTGTTACATATACATTGTACATGTTAACGCATTTATTTTGCATATTTATTTTACATATACCATCTCTTTGTCCATAGACGCCAGATTGTGTCCGCGGACGCTCCCCGTGGGGTGAGCAAGGATTCCAAGACCATTTACGCAACTCCAATGGAATCGAAGTTTGGAATAGACTTCATGTAGTACTTGGAGAGGTTGGGGTGATGGGTTGAAGGATTTTCAATTTTTCCAATTTTTCTGTGGACGCACGGACATCACCCCCGCCGAAAATGCTTCAATAGGGCCCTCCTAGCCGCTGGTCCTGAGGGGGTGTCGACATGCTCCTTGTGCCAGCTCTGTAGGGACTGGTGGTCTGTGCAAACCACCACCGGCTGCAGTCCGATGTGGCAAGACCACTTCCTGAGCGCACATACAATGGCGTATGTCTCCTTCTCCCTCGCGGTCCATGTTCGGCGTTGGCCCTCGGCCAGGATCCTGCTCCAAAACGCCACGGGAACATGAGTCCCGTCGTCCCGGACTTGCTCGAGGACTGCCCCTACGGCATAGTCCGAGGCGTCTGTCCGTAGCACGAATCCCTTGTCTGGGTCCACCAGGAACAGCCCCAACTGCCCCAGGAGTCGCTCCTTCAGGCTGTGGAACGCATCTTCAGCCTCAGGGGGCCAGGCAAGCTTCTTCTTGCTCCCCTTCCGGCCATCGAACTTCCCCACCTGCAGCATCTTGTGCAGCGGCCCCGAGAGTTCTGCATACATCCGGACATAGCCCGAATAGTAATTGCAGAACCCCATGAAGGACCGGAGTTCGCTGATGGTCTGGGGCTTCTCCCAGTGGTGCAGGGACGCCAGCTTCCCAGGCATGGGACGGCGTTGCCCGTGACCAACCACGTGACCCGCGAACTCCACTTCCTTCACGAAGAGTGAGGCTTTGGTGGGCTTGCACACCATGTTGTGCTTGTCCAACTCGCTGAGCACTCGGCGCAGATCCTTCTCATGCGCGTCGATGAGCTCGTCCTCAGTCATGTTCTCCGTGCCGGACCCGATGATGATGTCATCCACGAAGGGGTCGGCACAGTCCCGGACAGGACTGAGTAGGTCCTCCATCATGCGCTGGAAAGCGGCGTTGCCATTCTTGGCACCCATAGGCACCACTTTCCACTGCATGGGCCCCAGCGGCGTCGACATCGCTGTGCAGGGCCTGGAGTCCGGGTGTAGCGGCATCTGGTGGTAACCGTGTTTCAGGTCCAACACCGTGAAAATCCGCTTTTTCTGTTGCTTTTGGAGGATGGAGTCGATCAGGGGAAGCGAGTATGAGTCGTGCTCGGTCTGCTCGTTCAAACCTCTGTAATCAACCACCAACCTCCACTCGCCCTTCTCCTTCTTGGGCACGATGAAGGCCGGGCTGGCCCACTCACTGTCGGAGGGTTCGATCCATCCCCGCTCAATGAACTCGGCCAACAGCTTCTTCATGGCCTCGGCCCGATCGCCCTGAAGTTGGTACTCCCGATGACGATAGATCTTCGGGTTCGGCTTCAGCTTGATCTTCGCTGTACCAAACCTTCCACGATCTGGAGGGTTCTTGTTGGCGACGCCACTGAATAGCCGCGGATAGGCCTTGATCAGCCTCTCCTTCAGCTCGGCGACCTTCGGGTTCTCCTGGGCCTCCTCAGCCGCTTGCTTCGGTATAGATACAACCGACCGCACTGCGGTATAGGCCTCTTCTGGGTCCGATTCCGACTTCTCCTCGTCCGACATGCCGTCTTCATCGTAGTGGGGAGCTCCTCCCACCGATAATCTTCGGAAATTTGCGGCATCGGGCTGGTGACTGTCGCTATCGGCACCCATTCTTGGAAAGTCCCATGTTGGTGGGTCCGACCCAACCGGACCATCGTATTGGTCCGCGATGTGATCCATGACCCTCGCCACGAACTCATCCTTCTCGTACTTGCCGGTGACCAACATCTTGTCATCCCACCAATGCGGAGATGTGACCATGGCCCGCCTCTTCTTGGCTGCCACACGGTCGTGCATCCCCATCCGCATGTAGTTGACGACGTCGTCGATCTCGGAGTGGGACAGGATGTCAATGCCATCCACTGGCTGATCCGTCCCCTCCTTGGGCTCAAACATGACCTTCATGGGCACCGCCTCCACCCTACGGATGAAAGCCTCATCACCCGTGGGCTGGGCTTGCGCCCCATCAACCAGGAAAGCCTTGGTACCCCACGCTTGACCCGGGGAGGGCATTGATACACCCTTGGCGTCGATGAACAACTCCTCCTCTGGCCCGAATGACATCTCGTTCAGGGTGATGGAGTCCAGCGTCGACTTGAGACCCTCCAGTGGACATGGGGTGGATCCTATGCCGGTTATGACCAGGATCCCCTTCGCCCTATCCGCGATGATCTTCTCCACCGTACGTCTGGTGTTATCCAGGGAGCCATGCCAATACATGGGCCCCCACTCCTTCAAACCCCAATGCCTGTGCCAGGCTGAGTCTCCTCGATGCCAATGCCTCCTACACTTCCGCAGAAGTGGGGCATCCCGGGAAGCGAAGACGTCCGTCTCGGGCGCTTCAGCTCCCAACGTCTGAATCATCCTGGCGTACACCTGCGGCGCCATTCCATACTCCGTGAGCTGAACTCCACGGTCTCCTCTGGACTTGGCACCCACAGCTTGCACCGCTTGGATGATCCTATCCTCTTCCTCAGCATTCCATTGGTAAAGAAGGTCCCTACCAGGACCGGCCCCCGCTGTGCCCCTTCCGCCTGTTACCCCTGCTGATTTACTCCGGATCAACGATTGCATTTCTCAAAATCCTCAAAGTCCAAGGTCCAAAATCCAAAAATATAGAAAATGTAATCCTCCTTCAACCCTGAACAGCAACCAGATCCCACAAATACAGCAATAGCCCAATTCACAATCCAAATCAGGCTGCGGGCTTCCGTTCAGCACATCGATGGTCTCACGATGGCGGGCATGTACAAGATTTGCACCAAGGAAGAAAGCCCTGAAATTGGCATATGAACACAAATAAAGCAAAGTTGGGGAAAGATGGAAACTTATACAATCACAGCCATAGACCCCTCATTCCCTGGACTCAAGACCTTCCCTTGACTCACCAACATGATGCCCTGAACCCAGTCCAATAAGATGGTTAAACGCCACGTATCAAAAGTCACTACATAAACCCCAAAAATGTGTTCATTCCCAAGCCTCTAAATCCTAGCCCAATAGGGGAGGTGGCGTGTCATGGCCTAGAGTGGCACTCAGGACCATGCCCTACCCTGACATAACCTTGGTTGGACTTGGAGTCGAATGGGCTTGGAGAACTGCCCCATGAAGATGACCTCACAACATGGCAAAATCAGGCAAATCACACCATTATGCCCAAAAATCAATTATATACTCAAAAATGCATATGGCAAATGTTCATATGCTCCATGCATGTGTCAAACCGGAAAGTAATATACAAGGGTGATATAGACCAAAGGTCCATGCCCAAGAATATCCCATCATTGGCTCCGAAACTCCTCCGGTTATGTACATGGCATGCTTCAAAAGTCAGCTCATGAGTTTGAGACCTAATTTTGTGAGGCCTCGTGTGCCAAGCCAAAGTGACCACGTGATCCGGCATATGGTGAGGTACAACACCGAAGCATATGCCAACATATAAGCAACATACCATAGTTCACGGATCTCTAGGCACTTTGCTGTTAGCCGACCAGTTGAGCACATAAAACACAAAAATGAGCATAAAATGAGGTCAAAAACATGAAAATATGTCCAAATACCAAGTTGTCATGATACTATATCTCTATGCTCACCCATGATATCCGCTCATGGTTCAATACACAAATGATTGGAACCATTTGCGAACAATTCCCCCACTTGGATCCCCAATCGGACGCATGGAGATACCTTCGCCACTAATATCTACATGCCCCATGAAAATGGGAGTGCACCCATGGATCTCTTTGTCAAACATACCATGAGCAATACATACGCGGTAGACTTGGTCTAGCGCTTTGAATTCCACAATTGGGACATGGGCAAAGCCCTTGTCACGTATGGCTCCCAATCTCTTCGGCCACACGAAGATATATAACATGGGCGTGAGCATATCAAGACATATACCATGCATATAGAACATACCCTCAAAAGTGGCTCCCACCATGATATGCCATGCCCCTCCATTGGCATAAAGTCACGTTAAAAATACGTAGGAACCCAAGGAAAGTATCTATGCAACCCCAACACTCATGCGGCACACTCGAAAGTCGCATTAAAATATTCGGTTGCACGGTCCAAGAGTTATATATCTCTTTATACCCTCCTGACCCTTATCCCTTGCTACACCGGGCATGTGTGCGCACCAAAGGCGTTTGATGCTCCCTAAATTAACTTGAGACTAAGGCGCTTGCAACCCAACCTTCCTTATTCTCTTTCCTCACACTCGCGCGTAGATATGGTCCTTCAAAGTGGTCCCACGATTCACTTTCGTTTCCCTTATATCTCCAAGTCAAATGGGTGGCAAGTATAAGGGAAACCTGATTCGGGCATAGGGAAAGGAGTATGACCACTCGAAGAAGTCCAAATCAAGTGCGGCGATGTCGAAGTCGAAAATCCGATTTCGACATCGCGAAAAATTCAGATTAAAATTTCGAGTGCTTATTTAGAGAATTGCGGAAGCAACAAACCCTTTGCTGATGAAATCTGACCCATCAACGGAATATCCGCCAAAATATCTGGAAATAACAGTTAACCAATCGGTTAACGCAAAATCGCGAGCCAACTGACAGTCGCCGATACATTGACTATCAGAACGAAAGGCTGAAAAATTACGGAAACATTATGATAATAAAACCCTGTTGATTCCTGATATTCCGATATATAAATCTCCGCTGGCGGTGCCTCGGTTCTGAATATGGCCGCTCAGAGCCGGAATGGCCAAACCTATCACACTATCACATCGGGTTAGTTCAGGTGGATGGGAGAGTATGATATCAGCCAATGGCGGCTTGCCGGCACATAGATACACCCCAAGTGACCCCAAGATGGCCACGGGGGTCCGAACCGGCTTCACCCCCCTTCTCAGAGCGTTGTTACCGCTCGGAAGTCATTGAAGAGAGGACCCCCCCCTCCATGTCCCAAGGACACATGGAGGCCCCACACACGTCGTAGGCGTCCCCCATGCCCCATGGGAGGGGTGAGGACACTGATACTCAGCGCCCTACGCCATATCCGGTCTCCTCTTGATCTACAACATGGACCAAGGGGATCAAAGATAGAAAAACGTCGTCGGTCGACCTAAATAAGTATACCACAATGAAATATATACGTGGAGATCGAGTGAAGGGGGTAGATGGCCAATCAAGGCCGAAAAATCCCCGGATGAACGCCCTCACTTGTCTCCCCATTCACAGAAACAAACAAAATGCCAAGGAGGGATCCATTACGGTGCTACAGCAGCAACCAAATGGACCAACACGTCCTTGACATCCAAAGAAATATTCTTTTTCTTTAGGTAGTCCATCCAGACCGTGGTATACCTCGGCACGAAACTGCTCGGAGGTTCCCACGAATCCCTGGATGCGGCGAATCCCTTCCAACGGACTTTATAAAGCCTGCCCCCAGGCGTCCCCGGGTCCGGCTTGTCCGCCAGGATTCTCTCGGCGGTGAAGTCGTCGTCCTCACCCTCATCGTCCGAGTCCACATCGCCGGCCGTGAACTCGAAGGTGACGGGACGTCCGCTGGGGTCTGGTGCTCGGGGACGAAGCTGGGTATGGTCGCGGTCCAGGATCTTGTTATCCCCCACACGAACCGCATACACGTCCTGCCCGACCTTCCGCACGATTACCCCCGGCACATACCAAGATGCCTGCCGATGCGTGGACAGGACATCCTTGTGGTGCCGCTCCATCCACACGGTGTCTTGGAGGGCATACTGCTGGACTTTTCCCTGCTTGAAGTACTTGGCCCTCTTGTCGTGCTCGTCCTGTAGTGCCTTACACACCTTGGCCGCTGTGTCGTCCGCCTCAGCCATCATAGCGTTCGCATCCCGGGCCACTTTGCCATGGTTCATCCACGGGAGAGTGCGTGACACTCGATCCCGTAGGAACAGGATGCGATGGGGCGACAGTCCAGTGGGTCCCGGAAGGTCATGGTACGCCTGGAGCACTCTCCACAGCGAATTATACCAGTTCCGGCCCGGTTCGTCAATGTGCAGCTGGCGGAACTTCTCGAACATCTGCCGCCCGGCCACTTCAGCACGGCCATTCGACCGGCTGTGGTAAGCCACGGTCTTGGCGTGCCGAATCCCCATGTGCTTACACATCGTCTTGATCCAGGTCCCCACGAATTGACTGCCCCGATCGCTGCAGATGACAGCTGGGACATCGAAAATCGTCAGCCAATGCCTGATCATGGCATTAGCAACGGTCTTGGCTTGCAGCCCCACTCCATGCTTGTCCTTCTTGTCCTTCTTCTTGGACTTCTTGCCCGGGACTGCCACGATATACCCGCTGTGCCTGTCCACCGCCAGGATGACACAGTCGTAGGTCTCTCCTTCCACGGTGACCTCAGGCATGGCGAATACATCCATGGCCACGGACCGCATAGGGGCCTCCGGTATAGCCGTATACACCGGGTTGCCCGCTGTGGAGTGGTTGGGGCTCTTCGTGGCCCGACACACGGCACAGTCGCTGCAGTACCTATCCAGGATGGCGTAGTACCCCGGAGGGAACTTGAAACGCCACTCCAGGTCCTGCTGCATCTTGTCTCGGCCAGGGTGCATGAGCTGGGCGTTGTGCCAATGGTCAATGAGCTCCTCCACTCGGTTCTCGGGCACCAGCAACTTGTCCTTGAGGAACAACTTGTTGCCATCCTCGGTCAAGCCCTCGGGCCATTCGTCATCTGACGGGGCGCTCACGGCATTCCAGTACCTGCTCCAGTGCTCGGATGCCGCGTAGTCATCCGACCAGTCCTCTGTGAGCACCGACCTGACTAGCTCTACAGGGGCCACCATCCATTGCTCGAGGGTTTCCTCTCGAATAGCTTGGACGCGGGCGCCCCGGAACTTGGCCAGGTCTGTACTGTTTGCCATCACCACAAAACACTTGACCCCCTCTTGCTCCATGACCTTCTCCATGTAGATGATGCGCTTGGCCTCCTCGGTCTCCTCGGCGTCGCCATGGCTGGATATGTCCATCCACGCCTTACCCGCGGGGTAGGCCCAGCGACTGAGGCAATCTGCCACAGTGTTGTCCTTCCCCGGGACGTACACGACGCTGAGGTCGAACTTGGCGAACGTCTCGTACCATCGGGCCCTCCTAGCCGCTGGTCCTGAGGGGGTGTCGACATGCTCCTTGTGCCAGCTCTGTAGGGACTGGTGGTCCGTGCAAACCACCACCGGCTGCAGTCCGATGTGGCAAGACCACTTCCTGAGCGCAAATACAATGGCGTATGTCTCCTTCTCCCTCGCGGTCCATGTTCGGCGTTGGCCCTCGGCCAGGATCCTGCTCCAAAACGCCACGGGAACATGAGTCCCGTCGTCCCGGACTTGCTCGAGGACTGCCCCCACGGCATAGTCCGAGGCGTCTGTCCGTAGCACGAATCCCTTGTCCGGGTCCACCAGGAACAGCCCCAACTGCCCCAGGAGTCGCTCCTTCAGGCTGTTGAACGCATCCTCAGCCTCAGGGGTCCAGGCAAGCTTCTTCTTGCTCCCCTTCCGGCCATCGAACTTGCCCACTTGCAGCATCTTGTGCAGCGGCCCCGACAGTTCTGCATACATTCGGACATAGCCCGAATAGTAGTTGCAGAATCCCATGAAGGACCGGAGTTCGCTGATGGTCTGGGGCTTCTCCCAGTGGTGCAGGGACGCCAGCTTCCGAGGCATGGGACGGCGTTGCCCGTGACCAACCACGTGACCCGCGAACTCCACTTCCTTGACGAAAAGTGAGGCTTTGGTGGGCTTGCACACCATGTTGTGCTTGTCCAACTCGCTGAGCACTCGGCGCAGATCCTTCTCATGCGCGTCGATGAGCTCGTCCTCCGTCATGTTCTCCGTACCGGACCCGATGATGATGTCATCCACGAAGGGATCGGCACAGTCCCGGACAGGACCGAGTAGGTCCTCCATCATGCGCTGGAAAGCGGCGTTGCCATTCTTGGCGCCCATGGGCACCACTTTCCACTGCATGGGCCCCAGCGGCGTCGACATCGCTGTGCAGGGCCTGGAGTCCGGGTGTAGCGGCATCTGGTGATAACCGTGTTTCAGGTCCAACACCGTGAAAATCCGCTTTTTCTGTTGCTTTTGGAGGATGGAGTCGATCAGGGGAAGCGAGTACGAGTCGTGCTCGGTCTGCTCGTTCAAACCTCGGTAATCAACCACCAACCTCCACTCGCCCTTCTCCTTCTTGGGCACGATGAAGGCTGGGCTGGCCCACTCACTGTCGGAGGGTTCGATCCATCCCCGCTCAATGAACTCGGCCAACAGCTTCTTCATGGCCTCGGCCCGATCGCCCTGAAGTTGGTACTTCCGATGACGATAGATCTTCGGGTTCGGCTTCAGCTTGATCTTCGCTGTACCAAACCTCCCACGATCCGGAGGGTTCTTGTTGGCGACGCCACTGAATAGCCGCGGATAGGCCTTGATCAGCCTCTCCTTCAGCTCGGCGACCTTCGGGTTCTCCTGGGCCTCTTCAGCCGCTTGCTTCGGTATAGACACAACCGACCGCACTGCGGTATAGGCCTCTTCTGGGTCCGAGTCCGACTTCTCCTCGTCCGATATGCCGTCTTCATCGTCGTGGGGTGCACTTCCCACCGATAATCTTCGGAAATTTGCGACCTCGGGCTGGTGACTGTCGCTATCGGCTCCCATTCTTGGAAAATCCCATGTTGGTGGGTCCGACCCAACCGGACCATCGTATGGGTCCGCGATGTGATCCATGACCCTCGCCACGAACTCGTCCTTCTCGTACTTGCCGGTGACCAACATCTTGTCATCCCACCAACGCGGAGATGTGACCATGGCCCGCCTCTTCTTGGCTGCCACACAGTCGTGCATCCCCATCCGCATGTAGTTGACGACGTCGTCGATCTCGGCATGGGACAGGACGTCAATGCCATCAATAGGCTGATCCGTCCCCTCCTTGGGCTCAAACATGACCTTCATGGGCACCGCCTCCACCCTACGGATGAAAGCCTCATCACCCGTGGGCTGGGCTTGCGCCCCATCCACCAGGAAAGCCTTGGTACCCCACGCTTGACCCGGGGAGGGCATTGATACACCCTTGGCGTCGATGAACAACTCCTCCTCTGGCCCGAATGACATCTCGTTCAGGGTGATGGAGTCCAGCGTCGACTTGAGACCCTCCAGCGGACATGGGGTGGGTCCTATGCCGGTTATGACCAGGATCCCCTTCGCCCTATCCGCGATGATCTTCTCCACCGTACGTCTGGTATTGTCCAGGGAGCCATGCCAATACATGGGCCCCCACTCCTTCAAACCCCAAAGCCTGTGCCAGGCTGAGTCTCCTCGATGCCAATGCCTCCTACACTTCCGGAGAAGTGGGGCATCCCGGGAAGCGAAGACGTCCGTCTCGGGCACTTCAGCTCCCAGCGTCTGAATCATCCTGGTGTACACTTGCGGCGCCATTCCATACTCCGTGAGCTGAACTCCACGGTCTCCTCTGGACTTGGCACCCACAGCTTGCACCGCTCGGACGATCCGATCCTCTTCCTCAGCATTCCATTGGGATGACCCGCACGCATAATCCGTGGACAGCCATGTGAGGCATTCATCATCCTCCCGGACCAGCGTTGCACGATGGGGAAGGGCTCCAATGGCGTTTGCCACCATGAAGTCATACCCCATGATCATATCCCAATCAGTAATTTCGGCCACATAGAAGTTCCCGGATAGAGTGCTTCTCTTCGCCTGATCAGGGCGGTTCAAGCGCTCATGTTCCCAGAATTCCATACTGATAGTGGCCTCATGGGTGCCACCACCCATGATCTCTCCATTGGCGACCTTCAGGCGGACCGGTCTCCGGCTGGGCTGCAGGAGTTCCTCCTTGAACAACCCTCTCCGGACCAGGCTCACCTGGGCACCCGTATCCACTAACACATCCACCACCTTCTCCTCTCGTCCGCACCGTACTCGCACTTTCAAGTGCAACTGCCGCTCGTCGCCATGAGGTGTATGGACGACTCTCACGGCATGCAACTCTAGCATGTCCGGGTGCATCAGGACTTCAAGGGTATGGTCACGGATGGTGTAGATCTTGGGTTGGTCCTGCCCGTCCACGGGCCTCTCCGTGGTCGCTCCTTCTTTCTTGCCATGTCCCGTACCCACATGTACTTCCCTTGGCAGGGCGCTCCAGGGGTTGGGAGTGGCGAAGCTCAGTGGTTTTGGCTCTTCCGGAGCCTTCTTTGGCACCCGATGTGCCTTCGCTTTCTCTGAGATTCCACTGATTTCCGGAGGAGAGACCTCCAAGGTCCCACTCCCGTGGGGGCTCCTCTAGACTAGGCTTCCCGCAGCCCCTTCCGGCTGCGATCCGCCAGGAATTTGTCCACCACGCTGCTGGGCTTTGAGTTCCTCCAATGTCCTCAACATGTCCTCAGCAACCTCCTCGATCGACCTCACTCGTCGGTCTTGGCCAGGTCCACCACCATAGCCTCTTCCTCCGCCTTTCCCTTGGCCTTTGCCTTGGCCTTTTCCCCCGTCTCCGCCCTTCGCTTTCCAATCGGAAATCCGCTGCTCCTTGGGATTCTTCTCGGGGTGGGCTGCGAAGTAGGCCTTCTTGTCCGCCTCATACACCTTGCACTGACGGTGGTCGTGTGCATGATTGTTTCCCTTGCCATAACAGACCCAGCACCCGTCGTGCTGAGACCTGTACTCTCGGAACGAGAGCGGAGGGTTCCCGATCCTCCTTGGCTCTTTGCCCTTCTTGGGTCCCACCTGGCTCCATCTGGACCGATCCTGCCCATGATTCTTCACGTTGTGCGCCACAAACGCGAAGAAATGGGCCTCCTCGTGATCCTCCCGGGACCAGTGGTCTTGGCCACTTCCACTACCATCCTCCGCGGAGTTGGCCGTGTCCTCCTGGACCTCCCGATGATGGCGGTCTTCTCGGTGGCCTCGTTGTCCATGACCATGTCGATCCTGCACGTGGGCCTCGTTCTTCGCATTGAGCTTCAACTCCACCGTGATGTACTTCACGATCTCGTGCAGGCTCATGCGGGCGAAGATGACCTGCATCCTCAGCGGCTCCCCGCGCCTCCACTCCACGTTGTTGAGGCGCAGCAACCTTTGCCCCATGGAGTCTCCAAACACCTCCACATACACGGCGTTCCTCAGTCCCAACATCCGGTTGGGTTCGCCCAGGTTTCTCCTGAAGAACTCCATGATACCCGCATGGGTATCCTCCGCCGCCATAATCCTCACCGCCACCCGCTTCTTGGCGCGCTTCTTCTCCTCGTCCTCCACTCGCCTCTTCCAGTTGCCCGGGAGGACGTCCTTCAGCAAGTGGCGGATCTCACTGGCCTCGTTCCAGTCTTCCACCAACTTGAGGCATCTGCGGTACTTCCGCAGATACCGGTTCCACTCCCGGACCCGCAACTCACCGCGGTCCAGCGGCAGTGGAATGGACCACAGGTCCTCCAGCTTCTGGTTCGGAGCGTCCACCCGCTCCTCATCCTCCAGCCACTGAAGGCAGGCCTGCTCTGTACGGATCAATCCTTCTCGGATCTGATCCCGCAGCTCCTCCTTCAGGTCCTGCGCCAGGCGGTGTGGGAATGTCCGGCATACCCACTTATCCCGCGGCGCTCCCCGCATCTCGCCGACGACCTCCTCGGCGAAGTCCTCCCAGTCCAGGATGAAGTCATCCAGGTTGGAGGGGTTGCCATCGTAGTAGGGGATTTTGATTCCCCTGAGGTCGTCAATCCTGATGGCGTCTCCGACGTCTCCAGCCACCACTCCGCCGAGACGGATACCACCTGTGGCCGGGGGGTGTGAGTACACTCCCCGTACATCCCTCTCCTCCATGGAGTGCGGTCCAGTTGGGCCTGAACCCATGGGGTTTGGAATGCGGGAAGGACTTGCCCCATCGGCCGTCCATATCCCCGTATTGGGATCCTTCGCCCACAGGTTTCCGCTTGGATGGCCTCGACCATGTCCGTCGGCGCTTCCCATGGTTCGCCCCTGCATGGTCTGGTTCTGGATCTCGATCTTCTCTTCCGCATAGACTGCCATATTCGTCGTGAGCGGTACATCCTGGGCGGCATGGGACATCTGTACCGTCAGGCTCCTCGGGTCCGTGGTCACGTGCCCTTCCCGCATGGACCCAGCCGGTGTCGTGTGTTCCCCGAGCATTGTGGATTCGCTGAACAGGCGAACATACGGCAGCGCACCCGGGTCAACACGCGGAGGCGCGTATGGTGCCTCTGCAGGGCCGCCCATGGGTTTCTCCATGGCGCTCCTGAGGGTCTTAACCCGCTCCACCAGCTCTACCGCGGCCGGCTTTGCCGGGAGCTCCGGACCCGAGGCGAGGGGCTGTCGCTCCTCTAGCCTTCTCAGGCGTCCCGACATGTCCTCCACTAAGTGGAGGAGGCTGTCCACCACTTGCTGCTGCTTCTGCAGGGCCAGCTCCCAACTCTCCCGGTACCGGGCCTGATCCGCTCGCAGCTCCTCCATGTGGTTCTCCGCGGCCGACTGGTCGTCCAGGATCCCCGCGACGTCCTCCTCTAGAGCGTCCTTGGCGTTGTCCAGGCGGTCAAGGTGATGCACGATGGCGTCCATCCCCATCTTCGGGTACTTGCCCATGAGGAAGGACACGTGCTCGCAGTGGCACGCAGCGTGCTTTCCGCCGGATTCAGCGCAACCCGCGGTTCCCGGCGCCTCAGACTCATCGCCCATAGGCGTATCGCCTATGGCGTCCGTCTCTGGTCCCGTGTGCCGGGGCACAGGTGCCGTCCGGGCCCTGGCCGGCCTCTCCAAGCCCTCGGCGTCGTGCTGCAGGGCGGGCTCGGGGGCCGTATGCGCCCTGGCGATCGGCGCGGACATCTCCGACTCCGAAGGTGGCTCGTAGGCTGTCCGATAGCCCTCGGAGTGCCCCTCGGATTCCCACAGCCTGACCGGGCTGGGGTCCGTGTCCATAGCCCCGGCGTCCCTTGCCGCGGACTTGGGTGACCCGCGCTTTCGGTAGCGCCGGGCCCGTCCTCCACTGCTGCCTGAATGGCAGGCCTCATCAGAATCCTCCGCGGCGGAGCGGAGGTTGCATGCCTTTTGGCAGCGACGCTCACACATGGAGACCAAGTCCTCCATGTCACGTCCTTCTCTTCCCGACTGTCGTACTTCTCTTCGGGCTTCAACTTCCGGAGTTCGCCATGCTCTTGAACGTCTCCGCTCTTCTATGGCTCCAATCTCCGGCGTGGTCTCCACCGAGTCCACAATACGCACCCGGGGCGTACTTGGGCAGGGCTCATAAGGGCCCAAGTCCCCGGGTCGGCGGTTGGTAGGGGCAGCAGGTAAGCCTCTGCTACCATAAAGAAGGTCCCTACCAGGACCGGCCCCCGCTGTGCCCCTTCCGCCTGTTACCCCTGCTGATTTACTCCGGATCAACGATTGCATTTCTCAAAATCCTCAAAGTCCAAGGTCCAAAACCCAAAAATATAGAAACTGTAATCCTCCTTCAACCCTGAACAGCAACCAGATCCCACAAATACAGCAATAGCCCAATTCACAATCCAAATCAGGCTGCGGGCTTCCGTTCAGCACATCGATGGTCTCACGATGGCGGGCATGTACAAGATTTGCACCAAGGAAGAAAGCCCTGAAATTGGCATATGAACACAAATAAAGCAAAGTTGGGGAAAGATGGAAACTTACACAATCACAGCCATAGACCCCTCATTCCCTGGACTCAAGACCTTCCCTTGACTCACCAACATGATGCCCTGAACCCAGTCCAATAAGATGGTTAAACGCCACGTATCAAAAGTCACTACATAAACCCCAAAAATGTGTTCATTCCCAAGCCTCTAAATCCTAGCCCAATAGGGGAGGTGGCGTGTCATGGCCTAGAGTGGCACTCAGGACCATGCCCTACCCTGACATAACCTTGGTTGGACTTGGAGTCGAATGGGCTTGGAGAACTGCCCCATGAGGATGACCTCACAACATGGCAAAATCAGGCAAATCACACCATTATGCCCAAAAATCAATCATATACTCAAAAATGCATATGGCAAATGTTCATATGCTCCATGCATGTGTCAAACCGGAAAGTAATATACAAGGGTGATATAGACCAAAGGTCCATGCCCAAGAATATCCCATCATTGGCTCCGAAACTCCTCCGGTTATGTACATGGCATGCTTCACAAGTCAGCTCATGAGTTTGAGACCTAATTTTGTGAGGCCTCGTGTGCCAAGCCAAAGTGACCACGTGATCCGGCATATGGTGAGGTACAACACCGAAGCATATGCCAACATATAAGCAACATACCATAGTTCACGGATCTCTAGGCACTTTGCTGTTAGCCGACCAGTTGAGCACATAAAACACAAAAATGAGCATAAAATGAGGTCAAAAACATGAAAATATGTCCAAATACCAAGTTGTCATGATACTATATCTCTATGCTCACCCATGATATCTGCTCATGGTTCAATACACAAATGATTGGAACCATTTGCGAACAATTCCCCCACTTGGATCCCCAATCGGGCGCATGGAGATACCTTCGCCACTCGTATCTACATGCCCCATGAAAATGGGAGTGCACCCATGGATCTCTTTGTCAAACATACCATGAGCAATACATACGCGGTAGACTTGGTCTAGCGCTTTGAATTCCACAATTGGGACATGGGCAAAGCCCTTGTCACGTATGGCTCCCCATCTCTTCGGCCACACGAAGATATATAACATGGGCGTGAGCATATCAAGACATATACCATGCATATAGAACATACCCTCAAAAGTGGCTCCCACCATGATATGCCATGCCCCTCCATTGGCATAACTTCATGTTAAAAATACGTAGGAACCCAAAGAAAATTTCTATGCAACCCCAACACTCATGCGGCACACTCGAAGTCACATTAAAATATTCGGTTGCACGGTCCAAGAGTTCTATATCATTTTATACCCTCTTGACCCTTATCCCTTGCTACACCAGGCATGTGTGCGCACCAAAGGCGTTTGATGCTTCCTAAATTAACATGAGACTAAGGCGCTTGCAACCCAACCTTCCTTATTCTCTTTCCTCACACTCGCGCGTAGATATGGTCCTTCAAAGTGGTCCCACGATTCACTTTCGTTTCCCTTATATCTCCAAGTCAAATGGGTGGCAAGTATAAGGGAAACCTGATTCGGGCATAGGGAAAGGAGTATGACCACTCGAAGAAGTCCAAATCAAGTGCGGCGATGTCGAACCCGAAAATCCTATTTCGACATCGCGAAAAGTTCAGATTAAAATTTCGAGTGCTTATTTAGAGAATTGCGGAAGCAACGAACCCTTTGCTGATGAAATCTGACCCATCAACGGAATATCCGCCAAAATATCTGGAAATAACAGTTAACCAATCGGTTAACGCAAAATCGCGAGCCAACTGACAGTCGCCGATACATTGACTATCAGAACGAAAGGCTGAAAAATTACGGAAACATTATGATAATAAAACCCTGTTGATTCCTGATATTCCGATATATAAATCTCCGCTGGCGGTGCCTCGGTTCTGAATATGGCCGCCCAGAGCCGGAATGGCCAAACCTATCACACTATCACATCGGGTTAGTTCAGGTGGATGGGAGAGTATGATATCAGCCAATGGCGGCTTGCCGGCACATAGATACACCCCAAGTGACCCCAAGATGGCCACGGGGGTTCGAACCGGCTTCATTGGGATGAACCGCACGCATAATCCGTGGACAGCCATGTGAGGCATTCGTCATCCTCCCGGACCAGCGTTGCGCGATGGGGAAGGGCTCCAATGGCATTTGCCACCATGAAGTCATACCCCATGATCATATCCCAATCGGTAATGTCGGCCACATAGAAGTTCCCGGATAGAGTGCTTCTCTTCGCCTGATCAGGGCGGTTCAAGCGCTCATGTTCCCAGAATTCCATACTGATAGTGGCCTCATGGGTGCCACCACCCATGATCTCTCCATTGGCGACCTTCAGGCGGACCGGTCTCCGGCTGGGCTGCAGGAATTCCTCCTTGAACAACCCTCTCCGGACCAGGCTCACCTGGGCACCCGTATCCACCAACACATCCACCACCTTCTCCTCTTGTCCGCACCGTACTCGCACTTTCAAGTGCAACTGCCGCTCGTCGCCATGAGGTGTATGGACGACTCTCACGGCATGCAACTCTAGCACGTCCGGGTGCATCAGGACTTCAAGGGTATGGTCACGGATGGTGTAGATCTTGGATTGGTCCTGCCCGTCCACGGGGCTCTCCGTGGTCGCTCCTTGCTTCTTGCCATGTCCCGCACCCACATGTACCTCCCTTGGCAGGGCGCTCCAGGGGTTGGGAGTGGCGAAGCTCAGTGGTTTTGGCTCTTCCGGAGCCTTCTTCGGCACCCGATGTGCCTTTGCTTTCTCTGGGATTCCACTGATTTTCGGAGGAGAGACCTCCGAGGTCCCACTCCCGTTGGGGCACCTCTAGACTTGGCTTCCCGCAGCCCCTTCCGGCTGCGATCCGCCAGGACTTTGTCCACCACGCTGCTGGGCCTTGAGTTCCTCCAATGTCCTCAACATGTCCTCAGCAACTTCCTCGATCGACCTCACTCGTCGGTCTTGGCCAGGTCCACCACCATAGCCTCTTCCTCCGCCTTTTCCTTGGCCTTTGCCTTGGCCTTTTCCCCCGTCTCCGCCCTTCGCCTTCCAGTCGGAAATCCGCTGCTCCTTGGGCTTCTTCTCGGGGTGGGCTGCGAAGTAGGCCTTCTTGTCCGCCTCATACACCTTGCACTGACGGTGGTCGTGTGCATGGTTGTTTCCCTTGCCATAACAGACCCAGCACCCGTCGTGCTGAGATCTGTACTCCCGGAACTAGAGCGGTGGGTTCCGGATCCTCCTTGGTCCTTCTCTGTTCTTCCTGGGTCCCACCTGGCTCCATCTGGACCGATTCTGCCCATGGTTCTTCACGTTGTGCGCCAGGAACGCGAAGAAATGGGCCTCCTCGTGATCCTCCCGGGACCAGTGGTCTTGACCACTTCCACTACCATCCTCCGCAGAGTTGGCCGTGTCCTCCTGGATCTCCCGATGGTGGCGGTCTTCTCGGTGGCCTCGTTGTCCATGACCATGTCGATCCTGCACGTGGGCCTCGCCCTTCGCATTGAGCTTCAACTCCACCGTGATGTACTTCACGATCTTGTCCAGGCTCATGCGGGCGAAGATGACTTGCATCCTCAGCGGCTCCCCGCGCCTCCACTCCACGTTGTTGACGCGCAGCAACCTTTGCCCCATGGAGTCCCCG
Organism: Eutreptiella sp. 'Long Island Sound 2002'; assembly: GCA_964036045.1. Lineage (NCBI taxonomy): Eukaryota > Euglenozoa > Euglenophyceae > Eutreptiales > Eutreptiaceae > Eutreptiella > Eutreptiella sp. 'Long Island Sound 2002'. The sequence goes on along the minus strand of OZ038380.1, from coordinate 131,258,985 downwards.
AATACCTCCACGTACACCGCGTTCTTCAGTCCCAACATCCGGTTGGGCTCGCCCAGGTTCCTCCTGAAGAACTCCATGATACCCGAATGGGTATCCTCCGCCGCCATAATCCTCACCGCCACGCGCTTCTTCGCGCGCTTGTTCTCCTCGTCCTCCACTCGCCTCTTCCAGTTCCCGGGGAGGACGTCCTTCAGGAGGTGGCAGATCTCGCTGGCCTCGTTCCAATCCTCCACCAGGTTGAGGCATCTGCGGTACTTCCGCAGATACCGGTTCCACTCCCGGACCCGCAACTCACCGCGGTCCAGCGGCAGCGGAATGGACCACAGGTCCTCCAGCTTCTGGTTAGGAGCGTCCACCCGCTCCTCATCCTCCAACCACTGGAGGCAGGCCTGCTCCGTACGGATCAGTCCTTCCCGGATCTGATCCCGCAGCTCCTCCTTCAGGTCCTGCGCCAGCCGGTGTGGGAATGTCCGGCATACCCACTTGTCCCGCGGCGCTCCCCGCATCTTGCCGACGACCCCCTCGGCGAAGTCCTCCCAATCCAGGATGAAGTCATCCAGGTTGGAGGGGTTGCCATCGTAGTAGGGGATTTTGATTCCCCTGAGGTCGTCAATCCTGATGGCGTCTCCGACGTCTTTAGCCACCACTCCACCGAGACGGATACCACCTGTGGCCGGGGGGTGTGAGTACACTCCCCGTACATCCCTCTCCTCCATGGAGTGGGGTCCAGTTGGGCCTGAACCCATGGGGTTTGGAATGCGGGAAGGATTTGCTCCATCGGCCGTCCATATCCCCGTATTGGGGTCCTTCGCCCACAGGTTTCCGCCTGGATGACCTCGACCATGTCCGTCGGCGCTTCCCATGGTTCGCCCCTGCATGGTCTTGCTCTGGATCACGTCTTCCGCAAATACCACCATATTCGTTGTGATCGGTACATCCTGGGCGGCATGGGACATCTGCACTGTCAGGCTCCTCGGGTCCGTGGCTACGTGCCCTTCCCGCATGGACCCAGCCGGTGCCGTGTGTTCCCCGAGCATTGTTGATTCGCTGAACATGGGAACAAACGGCAGCGCACCCGGGTCAACACGCGGAGGCGCGTATGGTGCCTCTGCAGGGCCGCCCATGGGTTTCTCCATGGCGCTCCTGAGGGTCTTAACCCGCTCCACCAGCTCTACCGCGGCCGGCTTTGCCAGGAGCTCCGGACCCGAGGCGAGGGGCTGTCGCTCCTCTAGCCTTTTCAGGCGTCCTGACATGTCCTCCACTAAGTGGAGGAGGCTGTCCACCACCTGCTGCTGCTTCTGCAGGGCCAGCTCCAGATTCTCCCGGTACCGGGCCTGATCCGCTCGCAGCTCCTCCATGTGGTTCTCCGCGGCCGACTGGTTGTCCAGGATCCCCGCGACGTCCTCCTCTAGAGCGTCTTTGGCGTTGTCCAGGCGGTCAAGATGATGCACGATGGCGTCCATCCCCATCTTCGGGTACTTGCCCATGAGGAAGGACACGTGCTCGCAGTGGCACCCCGCGTGCTTTCCGCCAGATTCAGCACATCCCGCGGTTCCCGGCATCTCAGACTCATCGCCCATGGGCGTATCGCCTATGGCGTCCGTCTCTGGTCCCGTGTGCCGAGGCACAGGTGCCGTCCGGGCCCTGGCTGGCCTCTCCAAGCCCTCGGCGTCGTGCTGCAGGGCGGGCTCGGGGGCCGTATTCGCCCTTGTGGGCGGTCTGGCCGTCTCCTCCGCCTCCGAGGGTGGCTCATAAGCTGTCCGATAGCCCTCGGAGTGCTCGGAGTCCCACAGCCTGACCGGGCTGGCATCCGTATCCATAGCCCCGGCGTCCCCTGCCGCGGGCTTGGGTGACCCGCGCTTCCGGTAGCGCCGGGCCCGTCCTCTACTGCTGCCTGAATGGCAATCCTCATCAGAGTCCTCCGCGGCGGAGCGGAGGTTGCATGCCTTTCGGCAGCGACGCTGGCACATGGAGACCAGGTCCTCCATGTCACGTCCTCCTCTTCCCGAATGTCGTACTTCTCTTCGGGCTTCAACTTCCGGAGTTCGCCATGCTCTTGAACGTCTCGGTTCTTCTATGGCTCTAATCTCCGGCGTGGTCTCCACCGAGTCCACAATACGCACCCGGGGCGTACTTGGGCAGGGCTCATAAGGGCCCAAGTCCCCGGGTCGGCGGTTGGTAGGGGCAGCAGGTAAGCCTCTGCTACCATAAAGAAGGTCCCTACCAGGACCGGCCCCCGCTGTGCCCCTTCCGCCTGTAACCCCTGCCGATTTGCTCCTGATCAACGATTGCATTGCTCAAAATCCAAGGTTCCAAATCCAAAAATATAGAAAATAAAATCCTCCTTCAACCCTGAATGGCAACCAGATCCCACAAATACAGCAATAACCCAATCCACAATCCAAATCAGGCTGCGGGCTTTCGTTCAGCACACCGGTATTCGCACGGTGGCGGGCATGTACAAGAATTGCACCAAGGAAGAAAGCCCTGAAATTGGCATATAAACACAAGTAAAGCAAAGTTGGGGAAAGATGGAAACTTACACAATCACAGCCATAGACCCCTCATTCCCTGGACTCAAGACCTTCCCTTGACTCACCAACATGATGCCCTGAACCCAGTCAAATAAGATGGTTAAATGCCGTATGTCAAAAGTCATTACATAAACCCCAAAAATGTGTTCATTCCCAAGCCTCTAAATCCTAGCCCAATAGGGGAGGTTGCGTGTCATGGCCTAGAGTGGCACTCAGGACCATGCCCTACCCTGACATAACCTTGGTTGGACTTGGAATCGAATGGGCTTAGAGAAATGACCTATGAGTTTGAACTCATAACATGCCAAATAACTGCCAATTCACACCATATTGGCCATATATCAAAAATATGCTCAAAATTGAAGTTACTACTTATCCGAAGGCTCAAAGCATGCATGGAATCGAAGTCTAGTATTCATGGAGGATAGAGACCAAAGGCCACTGCCCATGTACATCCCCATTTTACCCTCGAAACCCCTTCGGATATGGGCGCCACGCACTGCCCAAGTCAGCCCATGATCTTGAGACCAGTTCTTGTGATCCTTCGTGCACCAAGCCAAATGGAGTACACGATCTTGCATATGGTGGTGTTCAACTCCAAAGCATATGCCAACATATGAACACCATACCATGGTTCGACTCTCCATAGGCTTCTTGCTGTTAGCTGACCAGGTGAGTACACAAAACGCGAAAATGTGCAAAAATTGAGGTCAAAAACATGAAAATATGACCAAATACAAAGTTGCCATGATATTATATCTCTATGCTCACCCATGATATCCGCTCACGGTTCAATACACAAATGATTGGAACCATTTGCGAACAATTCCCCCACTTGGATCCCCAATCGGACGCATGGAGATACCTTCGCCACTCGTATCTACATGCCCCATGAAAATGGGAGTGCACTCATGGATCTCTTTGTCAAACATACCATGAGCAATACATACGCGGTAGACTTGGTCTAGCGCTTTGAATTCCACAATTGGGACATGGGCAAAGCCGTTGTCACGTATGGCTTCCCATCTCTTCGGCCACACGAAGATATATAACATGGGCGTGAGCATATCGAGACATATACCATGCATATAAAATATACCCTCAAAAGTGGCTCCCACCATGATATGCCATGTCCCTCCATTGGCATAACTTCATGTTAAAAATACGTAGGAACCCAAGGAAAGTATCAATGCAACCCCAACACTCTTGCGGCACCCTCGAAAGTCGCATTAAAATATTCGGTTGCACGGTCCAAGAGTTATATATCACTTTATACCCTCTTGACCCCTTTCCCTTGCTACACCGGGCATGTGTGCGCACCAAAGGCGTTTGATGCTTCCTAAATTAACTTGAGATCAAGGCGCTCGCAACCCAACCTTCCTTATTCTCTTTCCTCACACTCCCGCGTAGATATGGTCCTTCAAAGTGGTCCCACGATTCACTTTTGTTTCCCTTATATCTCCAAGTCAAATGGGTGGCAAGTATAAGGGAAACCTGATTCGGGCATAGGGAAAAAGGTATGACCACTCGAAGAAGTCCAAATCAAGTGCGGCGATGTCGAAGTCGAAAATCTGATTTCGACATCGCGAAAAATTCAGATTAAAATTTCGAGTGCTTATTTAGAAAATTGCGGAAGCAACGAACCCTTTGCTGATGAAATCTGACCCTTCAACGGAGTATCCGCCAAAATATCTGGAAATAACAGTTAACCAATCGGTTAACGCAAAATCGCGAGCCAACTGACAGTCGCCGATACATTGACCCTCAGAACGAAAGGCTGAAAAATTACGAAAACATTATGATAATAAAACCCTGTTGATTCCTGATATTCCGATATATAAATCTCCGCTGACGGCGCCTCGGTTCTGAATATGACCGCTCATAGCCGGAATGGCCAAACCTATCACACTATCACATCGGGTTAGTTCAGGTGGATGGGAGAGTATGATATCAGACAATGGCGGCTTGCCGGCACATAGATACACACCCCAAGTGACCCCAAGATGGCCACGGGGGTCCGAACCGGCTTCATCTGGTGCCTTTGGGCAATACGGGGTGCGTTGAGGTACCTTGAGGTGGGTTGGGGAATTCGGACGAGTTGGGGTACGTTGCGATAGGTGCAGATGGGCTGGGATACCTTGGTGTGAGCTGGTGTACCTAGGGTAGGTCGGGGGGGGGGGGGAAGATGCCTTGCTTTGGGTTAGAATATCGTGGAGTAAGTTGGGGTGGCGTAGGATACCTCAAAATGGATAGCAGTGAGTTATGGCGATATGAGGTGGGTTCTCCACCTACGCCCCCCCACCCACCACCCCATCCATTAAGCTAACCCAATCACAAAGTACTCTTGCTACATGGGTTACGAACGGCTTGGTGGAATGTCGCTTCGCTTCATCCCACCAAGCCGACATCGCTTCCAATACCCGAAAATCTGGTTTTCAAAAATATGAGGTGGGTTAGGTTCGTTTGGAATGTTTTGGGTCAGATTGTGGTACTTCAAAGTGGCTTGTACTACCTTGCATCGGGTTGTGGTACGGAGGGCTACGCTATTTGTATCTTGGAGTACGTAGCAGTAGGTTGTAGGCGTGGAGCAGTGGGAGGCATGGAGGTACCTTGGGGTTGTTTGGCGTGCCTTGAGGTACCTTAGGGTAGGTTAGAGTATGTGGTGGTCAGGGTGGTGGTGAGGGGTGCGTTGGGATTGGTTAAGGTAGCTCGGAATACCGTAGGTTAGGTTGGGGTACCCTGAAGTTGGTTGGGCTACTTCTGATGGATTGCGGCGGTGGAGGCTGTGGTAGGGCAAGCTTGGAGTGCGTTCCTCTGCAAATGGATAGGTTGGGGTGAGGGTAGCTTGGGGTGCATTGGGGTGGTCTGGGATACCTTGAGGTAGGTTAAGCTGCATTGGAATCTGTTTGGATGTTGTGGGGCATGTGTGTCAGCGCGAGCTGAGATCCATTGTGGTGGGTTCGAAGGGGTCAGCGTGCATTGGTTCACAAGCAGGGGATGTGAGGTGCACCTTGAAATGCATTGGGATGGCTGTTGGAGGGTTGGGATACGTTGGATGCATTGGGACAGCTTTGGACACCTCGGGGTCGGCGGGCGTAGTGGTGGATTAGCTAAAAGGTGGGGGCAACCTCGGGGTGCCTCCCGACGGTTTGCGAAAATGGGGTACCGCAAAGTACATCGGGGTGGCTTGGGATACCTTGGCTGGGGTATGTCCTGGTAGATTCGGGTTGGGGGGGGGGGTACAATGGCGTTTTTTCTCCTACCTTGGTGCCTTGGTATGGGTTGGGTTGGGTTGTAGTGGTTGGGGATGGCTTGCGGAGGGTTGGCACATCTAGAGGTGTGTTGGGCCGGTTTGGGACACCTTATGGTGACGAAAGAAGAAGTTGTGCTTGCACTCGGTAGTTGGTGTTGGTTGGTTTGGCTGAGCGAACTGCCAGCTGCTCGCAAAAGGGCGTGATCCTTGCGCCCGAAGGCTGCGTCCCCGGTTCTTAGCCAAAGCTAAAGGCCACAATGCCTTGTCCATCATGCGGCTTTCTGGGCCGTTGGTGTGTGCGGTATTGCGCAAGGCAGGTTGGTGTACACAAATCGTTGTGGTTTGGGGACGGCAAAGGGGTGGGTTGAAAATGTGGGGCAAATGGAATAATTTTGAGTACCCTTAGTGTTGTGATGTTCCTCTAAAGTGGAGATGTACATCTCTAGATGCATCCACCAAACTGCCGGATTGTTTTTAAAAAAAAATTCATTTTTTTTTGAAAAGCTATTTTTCGAAATTTAATTCCGAAACTATGCTAAATAGCCCAAAACATCAACCAGTTTCGTGCAAGGGTAAGGCTACCTGGCAGGTTGGCATCATGACCTGTCAATCATCCGTGCACTATTTTGAACAAAAAACCGGTGTCCAAGCGCCTTGTGCACACGAAATGCGTTTTTCTATTGAATATATATATATATATGTATATACATTTTGAGAAGTTTTGCTAGATGTGAACATCGTACCAAGAATCAAAACAAAATCTCCCTTTGCACAGGAAACAACTTTCAGTTGACTTTCTGTGCCAATGCAAATGCCCATGTTGATATTTCCTTCACCCTGTGTTGACTTTTTTTTCCCAAGTTCCTTTTGCACACTGCCTACACAAGGCCATCAACTGCCACCTGGTGCGTTTATTATTGAATAATGAACCACAGATACCAAAAGACTTGCACCCCTGATGCAAAATCATAAATAATAACGAACATTCCACACACGCTCACCACGAAAAACACCACATATTTTGGAAACAAATTGTCATGCAATACATTCTTAACACTGGCAACAAACAACCAAAATACAATGCACCAAATTTCCGACTTGACCGCCACAATTTGTGCTTGTTGCACTGTGCAGACAGCAACAAAAATATAATAAAAATTGGCCATGCCTGGTTGTATTGCTACAGGCAACAAAATTGTTGTAGCAATTGGCCATGCGTGGTTGTATCACTGTAGCAGCAGCAATGTAGTTGCAGCAGGTGAGCAAGAAAATCATCGTGACAACTGCCATGTGGGTTGCAATGCGTGGTTGTTATGCATTGCACCATTACAACATCACTGCCCACGAACGATTCTGAAGGACAGCGGTAAATGCAGAAACTGCGTAGGCTCAGGCTCACGTGCATTTCTGCATCTGATGTCAATAGTTGTCTGCAAAGCACATTGAGACAGAAGCTGGCCTATGCTTTCTCGAAATCAAGGCAAACTTTTCGGGGACCCCCTAATGTTGAATTGTGGCCAATGACCAAAGACAACACTAAAGATTCAACCATTCACGGACGCTGGGGTAGGATGAGCAGGGGAGAAGGGGTGGTTGGTTGATATTATCTTCGGCATCGAAGGTACTTTTGCAGAACTCCGTCCTGGGGACCACTGAACATAGGATTGAACGGTGGAAAGGTTCTCAGGATGCTCACCGCACCTTTCCAATGGTGATGGCATAGCAGTCTCACCCGTGAACTAGAAAGCACGACACCTGGAGCACAACTCATGGCCAGTGCGAGAACTGCCAGATGTTGAGGGACATGAATCGATTTTTTGGCCCAATCGGAGTGGATTTGTTGATGTTCCCGCACACCCTGTGCCCCCGCAAGGTGCTGGAACTCTACAATCGCCGAACGCTCCATAGATTTTGTGATGATGACTTTATTGCATCCATCCGAATCCGATGTGTTCCCCTGCTTCGAAATACTTCCTGACGGGAGGTTAAGACAAAGGCAAGGGAGCCTGGCCCAGACTAGCTGATTCTGTCTGTCTGTGCAAATCATCACCTCACTCTTGCTTGAAAAAGCCGGACCTACCCAATGTGCCGTAAATGATGCTACCACATTTTAGGAAAGCCTGGTTATCCAACCGGCATTACTTGCAGGCCATCAGCACTGGTTTGAATATTTGGGGACGAGGAGGATCCAGCACTCGCCCTTCTAGAAAGCTTGAGCTGAAAGGGTCAGGGTGCTGCCAACCCTGAATCAGAAGTGCCAGAATTCCTCATTAACGAAAGCCTTCTTCAGCTGTCTATCTATCTAACAGCTTGCACAAAAAAAACAGTAAAGAAACACCCGATAAGGAAATCCTTTCACACCCATGGTGGCACCCTTTCCAAGAGTCTACTACCCACACCACGCTGAATATGTATAAGAAAATTTTTGAAAATGGTGCGGGATCCTCCAAACCTGGGCCAAGGGGGAGAAAACCTCGGTGGCAACAAAGTGATTGCTTGCTTGATTGATTTTTTTTTTGGTGGACAATCCACTCATCCATAGCACTGAAACACGAACTATCACCCAACCCACCAAAAACGGGACTTCAGCCCCAGGGCACCGGCTGTGGAAACAAAACACACCACCACGAAAACTCCCTCCACTGCTTCCAGCACAAAGATACCAGCCTCCACTGCTTCGAACCTGAGAGAAACAGAGACACACAAGGAGAGGGAGAGACAAATGACACAGGGCTACCAGCTGCCGGACAAATGGCAGTCACAACTCTCAAGTGACACACAGATGTCAAAATGGCGGAAACAACTCTCAAATGACACACAGATGGGCACGACAGGACCACGATGGAAAGGCAGGCACCGATTGCACAGGCAAATTAGAGTGTCCTCGCAAAAGCAAAGCAGGAGCCACAGCAAGAGCGACAGTGACACAAATGGGAGACATGACAAACCACAAACACACTGCGCCCTGACAGAGAAATCCACAAACACAGTGCACTGACACACAAATGACACGCACACCCAGCGCTCTGACACACCACCCAGATAGCCACCCAGTGCGCCAACACACAAAACAGACACACCCAGTGTCCGCCAGACACACAGCGACACAGCCAGCGCGCTGCAAACACACCATCACACACCCAACGCGCTGCAAACACACCATCACACACCCAGCGCGCGGCGAACACACTATCACACACCCAGCGCGCGCCCGACACACAATCGCACAACCAGCGCGCGCCAGACACACAATGACACCCAGCGTGCTGCAAACACACTAGCACACACCCAGCGCGCGGCAAAGGCACTATCACAGAACCCAGCGCGCTGCAAACACACTAACACACTGCTCGCTGACACACACACAATGCCCCGACACAGAAATCACACACACAGCGCGCTGACACGCGAATGACACACACACACAGCCCGCCAACACACGAAACACACACACCCAGCGCTCGCCGGACAGACCATCACACACCCAGCGCGCGCCAGACACACCATCACACACGCAGCGCGCGGCAAACACACCACCACACACCCAGCGCTCGCCGGACAGACAACCACACACCCAGCGCGCGAGCAAACACACCACCAAACACCCAGCGCTAGCCGGACACACAATCACACACCCTGTGCGCGCCAGATACACCATGACACACCCAGCGCTCGCTGGACACACAATCACACACCAAGCGCGGGGCGAACACACCATTACACACCCAGTGCGCGCCAGACACACAATCACACACCCGGCGCGCTGCAAACACACTACCACACACACAGTGCGCGCCTGACACACTCACAGACCCAGCGCATCAGACACGCGCGCAGGCATGCATTCACCCCTGCAAAATCAAACACACGAAATCGACTCCGTGCACGATCCAGAACCGCAGCCGTCACTGCTGATGAGTTGTAGGGTTGTCTCCTCTTATCACGGGCGTCTTCCTCCACCTCATTGACTGCGATTTCATCGTCCTTGCCCATAATGGGTCCTTGAAAAACACGCCACACGGTCAGGAAACTCCAGAGTATGTCGAATGCAATCCGGCGCCTTACCCAGCCCTCTGATGCATGCATGCAAGCAGCAAGCACGACAGCACTGAAAAATAACCACTCAACAATAAACTCGAACTCACAACCGAAGCCGGACTCAAAGGTCTTGTCTATACTCATTGCAAACTCAAATTCTGTGGTCTGGGCTGTGGAAAAGTGGTTCTCGTGCCACTATGCTTTGGGATGAAAACATGAAAACATAAAATCACAGCATGAAACATGAAACATGAAAAAACGAAAGGCCTCAGGCGCTCAGGCCTGCGGGCAAGGGTTGGCCCAAATGCATGGGCAAAGGTTTGCTCAAATGCATGGGCAAACGTTGGCCCAAATGCATGGGTAAAGGTTGCCCCAAAGAAATGGGCAGAGCCTGGCCCAAATACATGGGCAAGCGTTGGCCGAAATGCACCGGCAAGGGTCGGCCCAAACAAATGGGCACAGGTTGGCCCACAAGTTCAGGGGCATTTGTTATAGTAAATCAACCATTTCAACAACCATTTCAACAAATCAACAATTTCAACAAATTAAAACACGAAATACCACCAGCTTAAGCTGCACCATGTCGCGGGCCTGGCCTGGTCGGATTTGCCGCATGCTGAAAAATTCAATTTTTTTTTAAGCGTTTTTACCATTTTCTCGTCACATCAGTTTGTGCGGAATTTAATTCCGAATCTGTTGCATTTATCTCGTTGCCTTTCATGTGGAAAAAATATACCCCACTTGCTCCAGGAGGGGGTGCGCACTTCTATATAGGTTGTTCGGTGGTCCGTGGCGGCCGGGGCCCTTTCCCAGCCGCCCAATCTACCAGCGCGCTGTTGCGCATGAGCAAAAAGAGCTGGAGCAAGCCGTTCACTGTGATAGTAAAGTGCTTCGAAGTCCTTTACCGCATGACTGCCTAGGATTCACCTCATTATCAGACAGAATAGGGTTAGTGTTACTGACCATAACTCGCCGACCCTGTCACAATGGATATTGTCTGCAGATCCCAAGAACAGCCTGCTTCCAGGAGGGTTAGCTCGCCGCCGGAAACCCAGCGGTAGCTGCAGGGCGGCGAGTTAACCTTCTTGGAATCAGGTTGCTTTTTGCGATCTGCGCAAACTGTTCTGCGGCACTTCGACGCGTTTTCCCACCACGGATGATCCCCTACCACAGTGAACTCAGTGCCAGAGCTGGACCAATGTTTCCCCAGCACCACTGGACGTACGGAGTCCTCATGGGCATAGAATTGTCATATGCGCTCGCTGGCGGACAGCTTTAATCTTCGTTTTTTGACACCGTATCAACCACTGTCAAAGCCGAGTGGTACTTGATGCAAAGGTGCCTTATCAAAGGCAACCTGAGCCCTCACAGAGCATGCACACACCCTTCCTGCTTCCCTAGACCCTACTACCTCAAAATGTGGTTGAAATCTGACCTTTGTTTCACATGGGTTGCACCAAACAAATCAAAAGCCGCACAAATGACAGAATGGAGCATTCTGTGTAAAATGACAATTGGCTCGCAATTGCGACATCCCAAGGTGTCACAAGGTATAACAACAAAGCTGTCAGCAAACGGTTGAAGGTACAATTGAGCTCTTACTACTTTTGAGATGCACTAGGGTTACCAAACAAGCAACACGGACTTCATTTTGAATGCAACAGTAACGGGCTCCATATGATTGCTACCACGCTAAGTTTAGAGTCATTTCAAGACCCAAAGCCAGAAAGGGCTCTTTCAATGGCCAGGTACGTGCGGCGCGGTTGTGTAGGCATACCGGGGGCGCCGGGGGAGGGAGGGGGGGGCATGGGGCTGTAAGGTTTTTGTGCAACCTATATTTTCGCTTTTTTCAGTGTATTTTCCTGATCCAGGTGTGTATACTGAAATTGACTGTCTCAGCACTGTTTTGGACAGTGTTGGTATCAGTGGATCAGGAATTTATGTAGTTTTACATTGATGGTGTTTTCATGGTTTTCTAATCTATAAAACTGAGTTTGGGTGGGCAACGGCCAGTCCTGAGATCGCGCGCGCCGATCCGGCAAATCTCGATTTCTGACGATTTTTAAGAGTTTTCAATCAGTTTTATTGTTTAGATTATTTGTATATCAGTTTTAAGACTAAGCGAATGTTACGGCACTATCGCGGCGCCGTTCCGTGCTAGTTTTGTTGGTCCAAGTAGGCCATGTTCACGATTTTTTATTAAATTGTAGTTAGCTCAGATCCTGAAGTTACATGCATCAAATGACAGCCCATCAGTTGGGCTTTGCATGCATACGTTGATTTGGTTTCCAAACGCGTCGGTGCACTGGCACCGCGCGTTGGGGGGAGACCCGTGTTCACAGTGCATTTATGCATTCCTTTGCTTATATTTCAATGTGATATGTCCCCCTTTGTTCATATCTTCCTTAGGACATGAAAGGCACCGTTTTGGAAATCACTCTCGTGATTTTGTCGAATCCGTAGTATATTTCCGTCGCCTTGTGTGGTCGCCTTTGGGGTACATTTTTGGGTTATTTGAAGGAAAACTTGGGTAAAGTTCAAGAAAAGCAAGTTCAAGTTTACTCATTTCCAAAAATGAAAAGATTAACCCGGTAGAACTATGTGGTGGTTAACAGGGGCCCACCATTTCTAATTGTCATGAAGAGAGTCTTTCGGATTTGAGGAATCCACATTGTGCACAAAATGAACATTACCCTGGCAACTTTGAAATATGTGCTTAATGAATTAAGAAGAATGAAAAAGAGTTGAAATGTTAGTCTAAGATCCTTCACAAAGAATAGCTCGGGCTCTTCATAAATGTTGTATCCTGCTTCGGCGACCCTGCCCGTTCCGTCCTCATGCCCGTTAATCTAACATGAGAGGCCAAAGAGGCCGTGAAAAATGCCATCTCGGTTGTCTTCGAATTATGTTCTTCATTGTTGGGAAAGGTATTTGTGTGTTGTCAATTGGGACGCCGTTTTGCGAGATATCATATTGTCATGGAATTCGACACGTGCATTTTATTCCGAATGTCTACTTTGTCTTCCAGGTCTTAATTGCATGTTGCGGCCTCACCTTACAATTGACGACAGCCCCAAACTTCAATCAAAGGTGATTGTTTTAATCATGGACCCTTTTTTCTTTGATTCGGGGTTGATCTCGGTTGAGAAACAATTCAGAACATGTGGGTATCGAATCCTAAAATAAGGCAGAATCATGATTGTTGGAATCTTGATTCGCATATGCGGAGTCCACGTTAGACTATCTACTTTTTTCAAGAAAATAATGGCGGAGACGAACCATGGTGCACGGGACAAAGCCACAAGTCACTATGCATACCCCGAGGAAAGGGACGAACCAACAATCCTATAGCAACTTCGGCTCAGAAGTTAAGTCCACCGCACTCATTCAAGACGGTCGCACAAAAGAGATTTACCGGATTCAAGATCCGGTGGACGGCGGTTTTCTTTGTGGATCACGGTGAGCACAATGTCGCAAAGCACAATCTGGCCCACTTACAATCCGAGCAATTCAACTCATGACAGCAGAAGATGTCACTGGCACACTCAATACAGTAAAATTATTGCCTTTTTTACCTGACTCAGTGAAAAATTTCACTTTCCTTTCCAGAATGTGGCGTAAGCGGTGCTGCCATAGGTTACAAATGGGTCGCAGCTGTATCAGCTTAGCGCGGATAACGATAACATAGTCACGAAATTCTCGGCTAAGTCAATATCATCCTGTTCATTCACATCTACCAACCGAAACGTGTACCTTGAAGGACGAGCAGCAGGGGTACGGTGGGTGCCTGAGCTCAGACACCCCTCACGGACGCACGAGGCGCCCCTCCCCGGACGACCTCCTTTCAACCACACAGTGCGCACCGCCAGCTCGCAAAAGCTTGCGTTGTAGGATCAGTGACGGGCCCCTACATCCGTACCCTCCACGCCCAAGGAACAAGGGCAGTGGGCCCCGGCCGCACGCCCAATGGACGGGTAGCCGGAGGAGGGTGAGGGCCTAAACACAGGCACTGCCTCGGGCAAGAGGAGCCCCCCCCCCCCGGGCAACTTCTTGCCAGTTGTGCAACGCTCTATGTCCGAAAGGGCATGCGAGCCAAGCGGCCAGTGCCGGCCCCCGAGTCTGCACGCCTTACCGTCGGCCATTGGGCAGCGCATCCCAACTGCCCGCCCGAAAGAGGAGCAACCGGGAGAGGATGAGTGCTCGGACCCAGATACCCCTCATGAAAGCACGAGGCGCCCTCCCCCTCCGCGGACGCCGTCCTGCCGCTGCCACACCGCGCAACGCCGGCTCGCAAGAGCGTGCGCTATGGGGTCGGTGTTGGACCCCCAGACCCGCACCTCCCCTGCCCAAAGAACGAGGGTTGGGGGCCCTGGCCGCACTTCATAAGGACAGGCGGTCGGGGATGGGCGAGTGGCTGAACACAGACACCCCTGACGGAAGCACCCTCTAGCCACCCCCGCGGCGCGCGATGTCCCAAAGGGCACGCGAGCCGGGGGGCCAGTGCCGGGCCCACAAGTCCGCTTGCCGCATCCACGGCCAGTGGGCAACGGAGCCCGATTGCCTGCAAGAAGGAAGAGCCGCCAGGGAAGGGTGGGTGCTTGAATTCAGACAACCCTCACGGAGGGACGAGGCCCCCCCACCCTCCGGACGCCCTTCCTCCAGCCCTATAGCGCGCAACACCAGCTCGCAAGAGTGTGCCCTGTGAGGTTCTCGCTCTTGCGTTGCCCGTCCGCCCCCTCTGTTCCGCCTCGTCCGCACCTCGCGAGGTCACCTCGCGGAACGCAGGTTCGGCCGTTCCATGTGGTTCGTGCCACTCCGCGTTTCCTTCTTAGGTCCCTTGCTCTGCTCGTCCTTGTGTTGCCCATTGGCATTCACCTGTCGGTTCGCGCCAAGATGAAGGGTTGCTGTGTTCAGAACACTCGCCCGGCCGCTTGTCTGATGGGCAGGGGGCCGCGGCCCGCTGCCCTTGTTCCTTGGACGCCTGCCGTGCAGTTTTAGGGGCTTGTCACCGGCCTCACCTACCAGAAGGGCAACCAGACCGAGACCGCGGAAAGGCCAAACTACATGGAATGGCGTACCAGCGGGCATGGGTATGGGACAGCCGGACGGGACAACCGGCGACACACAACGCGAGCGGCGCGAGGGAGGGGCGGCAAGGAGGGGGGAGGACGAGCAGCAGCACCGGCCTGCCCCCCCCCCCCCCCGACCTGCCGCGAGCGCGGGGCAGACACGACCAGGGCACTGCATGTATTTTGCTGGGCTTTGGGATGGTATTTTGAACTTATCAAAATCATTGTCTTGAGTTTCAAGTTTGTGTTGAACACCTCCTTGGCTCTAGCTCCTCAAGACTCCCCGACATTGAGCACATTGGCAAGCACACCGAAGGCAACTACAAATCCCAACACTGGAACTAGGCCAACCGGCCGGTCCAGAAATACGGTTTCACATGCCGAAACAACAAGAAATTAATGTATAAATTAATGTTTCAGAAAAGTCCTATTAAAAAGGCAATAAAACCATATTTTTGAATGCAATTTTCTGAATGTCTCGTATCACAAGCCCTGTCACGATGTCGTAAATGGTGACAGGCGACAGCAGGCACCGACAATCGCGGCAGGCCTTTTGAAGCCTCTAAATGACTTCTAAATAGCTTCTAAAACATTAGAACCTTCTAGAATGACATCAAACATGGTTAAATCACATTACAAACATGTGGAATGTGATTATTCATGTGTGGCGACTAATGTATCCTAGATCTTTGCTCTCTGTAGTGTACCTCAGAGTAGTAGACTCTAGCAGTAAGCTGTAGGCGTCGATATGAGCCAAATATGACCGAATATCCTGACGTTCTAGAATCTTGAATCTCTGAGAGGTCTAGTAGAGATCCTCCAAGATGCTTCCGACAGGCCCAAATGCCCCAACTGAATACGGCCCCCTTCCTAAGCTTCATGCACATTCACTAAGAATGTTCATGTCAAGCTGATGATCTAACCTGAGGAGGGGTATGGGCATAAGGAACGCTCATATTGAACGTTCTAAGTGTCTAGTGTAGTGTCTTAACACCCCCTTCCTAGAGGTAAAGATATATCCCGACCTAAGAGCGTAAAGTTCCTAAGTCTAGAGAATGTATGGTAGGGCTTAAAATGAATCATGATAAACACGAAGCAAAAAGCTAGCATACAAACTATGAACAATGATAACCCAAATCTTCAGGCAAAACGTGACGGTAAATGTAATGCATGTGGATATAGACGTATAAATTACAATGACCTAGACAGGAAATCAATAACAATTGAGAATGAAATGCAGCATGCGGGTTAAACTGGAAATTCAAGCTCTGCCCATATTGTCTATTGACATGACTTGTTTCCGTCACCCGAAGAGACGATACACCACCTTACTCAATGGACACGTTGCACGTGGCTACCTAGTGCAATGGATGCATTGTGGTACCTATTTGATGCAATGGCTTTCTTGGCCTGCATTACATGGACAGAGAAAGCAAGGCAGCATTAGTAATGACTAACTGTTGATCAGTTTAGCGCGCTGCAACACAAAGGGTCGGGGGTGGCAGTCACAATGAGAAACTCACAAAAACGCATTTGACCCGGATTTGCTCTTTTTTATCCTTGAGATATCAATATCAAAGATTGATCCGCCTCCGGGTATGGGGATTTATCCTAATACTTCAACCAAAAAGACGATCAAAGATATTGTTCTTCATTAGTGACCTTTTACCTGTACTCTCTTGCTATCACCAAAACAAGGCTGAAACATCAGAAACATATCATGCCTAGTGTTTTCTGAGCTCAGACGATCTTGTCTGTTGATCTACCATTAATTGAGATGAATATTTTTCAGCCGGATGTGTTATCATAATTGGCGGAACATGGGATTAGCATTGCAAAATCCTAGGTTCGATTCCCGGATGCCATCCATGCAATTTTCCTAAAAGCGATAAATCTATTTCAGCATGGGATGTTCGTAATCTATGACATTGATATAAAATGAGCTTTTGCATGATTTACAAATGTTTTCATATCAATTGGTAAGGTTCAACAAGGCTTTTGTACCATTCTTCTTGCAACCTTTTAGGTTCATGTTTTGTTGACACATTGAATTGTCACTACTCAAGTGAGAGATCATTCCTGGAATTCACTGCATTTTTTGCTATTGAAAAGAGCCAAGGGAAATTTTAACACTGGTAGCATCACAATTCCATGGCTGGACTTACCTTGGATGATCAGGATCCTACTTATACTCCTGGGGCAGGACCTTCTGGCCACACTCTGCTGTATCCTCCTGATGGTGTGACTGGCATTGCGCCAGTTGATTTGAACTCGTCTATGGGCACGTTGCAAAGACAGTTGTTTCAGCAAAATCAAGTTCTACACGACATGAAGCAAGCATTCGACGCACAGGTGCTTTCTCTGCAGGCTGAGCAGCAACGAGTTCAACAAGACAACGTCCACTTACTGCATCGCTTGAATACGTTACCCACTACGATGTCTTCTGGATCTCCTTCGCGACTCGACCGTCCGACGTTTGGTTCTGAAGACGAGGCAGTGGACAGCAAGCTTGGTTTACACGATTTTCACGCGTGGCACGTACAGGTCGTCGCGTGGCATGCAGAGTGTACGCTTGCAGTGTCGACACGCAATGTTCAGGTTTTCACGAAGCTACGACGACGTGCGGCGCGCGTTGTCGCTGCGAAGATGCCACTGGACGCGCTTCGTACTGATCAAGGCTTTCAGGGACTGCTTGTAATACTAGAGTGGGCGTACGGTGGAGATACTGCAGACAATATACTTCAGGCAGTGGTTGGACTGTTGGAGTGTAAGCGAGGTGACAGTGACATGCTTACTTGGATCAATCGGCTGGATATGCCGGTCTATCGTCTTGCGAATTTTGGCATTGTCTTGGATGAGCGATTTTCGGGGACGCTGGCGTTGCTGAACTCCAACCTGAATGCGGATCAGCGGGCGATGGTTGTCGCGAGCACAGGTTGGTCGTTGATTTTCTCGCAAGTGTTGGTTGCTATTAGACAGCTTTCTCCAGGCGCGTGGACGTCGGGACCAATCGATTGCATGTTTGGGGCTGAGGCGCAGCGACGGGGGAACAACAAAACACCAACCGCAAATAAGGTTAGCGCGCAGAGTGGGTCCCGGGTTACCTGCTGGAAGTGCGGGAAGTGTGGGCATGTTCAACGTGATTGTCCTGGGAAGAGGACGTCAGCTTCGGCCCTGATCGCACAAGAGGCGTCGACGGAAGAGGAAGGGTCTTGACGTGCAGTGCCAACCGCTGAGAACAAGTCTGGTGGGGCTGGCATGCGTGAGGTTTTCTCGGTGGTTGGTCATGACCCCACTGCTGATTTGTTTCAGAACCCTGGTGTGTGTTTGATGGCGCAGTCTGGTCCATTGTCTTCTGCACTACACAAGCTTTGCTCCGAATCTTTGGGTTGTGGGATCATTGATCTTGGGTGTACCGACACGATGCGTGGGGAATTTTGGCTCGATCACTATCTGCGCAAGCTTGGACCAGATGGCTCTTATGTTCGTCGGAGTGACACCAATGCGTGGTTTGTGTTTGGGGACGGTGGCACGAAGTCAGCGCCCCACACAGTCGACTTACCAGTACAGATTGATGGTCGGGTGCAGTTCTTACGTACTCACGTGGTTTCTGGGGAAACACCTCAGTTGATTGGCCAGCGATCTATGGCGAGAATGCGCATGAGGATTGGCGCGGCGAACAACACGGTTACTGTAAACTTGGGTGCTGGCGATTTTACGATTCGTGGTGATGTTTCTTCGTCCGGACATCTGGTGTTATCTCTTGGGATTCATCGCATCGTGCCTCGTTGTGACTAGCTTCTCTGCCGGTTGGACACTGGTATTCGATGTTCGCTGCTGAGTCTTGGGGCGACAAACGGCTGGCGCGCAAGCAAACGCTGGCCTTACATACCAAGCTCGGGCATGCGGCGTTTCCTCATCTGGTTGAACAGTTGGCTCTGGCGTATCCGGATCGAGATGCTTCTCTTCTTCGGTCTGTGGCACGGGGATTGGTATTTGAATCCTGTGAAAAGCGGAAGAAGGCACCAAGGCGTCCTTTGGTGGCCATGCCCAAGGAAACACATTTCAATTACGAGACGGGTGCGGATCTCTGGTATCTTCGGGGACAGCCTGTTTCACACGTCATCTGTTTGTTCAGTCGCCTCCGACATTGTTCTGTTCTTCGTGACAAGTCCGCCACACACGTGTGTCATTCATTGTTGCATCTCTGGGTCAAGCACTATGGTCCTCCGGTGCTGTTGTACACTGATTTGGGGAAGGAGTTTGACAATGAGCACACCAGGATGTTCGCTGAGTGTTATGGCATTACGCTGCACTGTGTGCCAGGTGGTTCACATTGGTCTCTGGGAGGTGTGGAGAGGCACCATTATCAACTGCGACATACCGTCGAGTTACTTCTGGAGGCGGATGACACTCTGTTATCGCAAGATGCGTGTGATGTGGCATGCATGTGGTTGAACTATCATCTTCTGCCGGATCGAGGTTTTTCGCCTCAGAAATTTGTGTATGGGGTGTCTTCACGCTGGCGTGATTTTGTGGCTGCGAAGTTACCTGCTCTGGCCGAAACACCTGTGCCTTCTGATCATGTGGGCCACTTCATGGTGAAGTTCTTGGATGCTATGTATCGTGCACGGGAAAAAGTTTCATGCAGCGGATGTTCGTCCAAAGGTCTCGCTGGCGAAGCGTAGTAGGCCGTCTACTAACCGTAAGGTTGAGCTTGTGACTGGCGATACGGTTTTTTACTTTGAATCACTTGAGAAGGGCAAGGATTCTTGGCATGGGCCGGCTGTGGTCATTGGTGCTGACGGTGACTTTGCCGTGTTACGGCACGGCGCGAGTGTACATGAGGCGCGTACCTCTGTTACACTGCAGACCTGCTTCAGCGGTGCTTGGCTCTCCTTATGTTGATCCCGAGGATGCGCCTGTGGCAGTGCCTGATGAAGCGCAGCAGGAGTTGGAAGAGTTGCTCGCTGACGAGGCGGGGAATGAACTGAGCGCAGAGGAGGTCGCTGAGCTGAGACCGGTGAGGGACGACAGGGAACCTGTGGTGACACGTTCGCGGGCCAGGGCTGTGATGTCCATGCTTACGAGGTTGGGACCTGGTCTTGGTGAGGTGTCTGGCAACGTTACACGTCTGTGATACCTCCTGCTATTTCCGGTGAGGTGTTCCTTTCATATTGCTATGTGGCGCATCGCTCTGCGCGTCGTGGCATGAGGGAGGTGACAACTGAAAGGGCACAATCGCTGGATTTTGTCGTGGCGAAGCAGAAGGAGTTGGCATCCTGGGTTGGTTGTCATGTGTATGACCTGGTACCAGACAATGGGCAGAAGGGGATATCGTGTCGGTGGGTTCTGGTTGAACAGGTGCAGGACGATGGTTCATTGAAGCCGAAGGCGCGGTTGGTTGTGCGGGGCTTTCAGGAGGCGGGTCTGCGGGACCTGGATACCTTTTCTCCCACGTGTTCGAAGTCGTTCTGGAGTGTGCTGCTCACGGTGGCTTCTTATCGAGGATGGGCGCCGATCGCTGTGGACATTTCCACTGCCTTTTTACAAGGAGGCGCCCTGCAGCGTGAGGTGTATGTACGGCCTCCACAGGAGTTGCATGCACTGGGGCAGTTGTTAAAGCTGCGGAAGGCGGTGTACGGGCTCGCGGACGCTCCACTGCACTTGTGCCAGGCGCTGCACAAGGCTATGCTGTCTATTGGTGCGATTGTGGTGCCGTTTGACCTCGCAATATACCTTTTTCGGGAATATGAACATTTTTCTGGTCGGGCAGCCGTTCACATGGACGATATCGCCATCGCTGGGACTGACTCTCTCATCTCATCCGTTCTGGAGGCGTTGCACAGTGTGTTCTCTGTTGGGTCTGAAAAAAGAGAGGACAATGTGTTTTATGGAGTGCATTTGGAATGCAAACGTGACGATGACGGCAATCTGATCGAGATAACGTTGGACCAACAGAAGTGCATTGATGAGATCGCGGAGATATCTCTGGAGGAGTCTACAGATCGTGCAAGACTATTAAACGCGAAAGAGACCACTTTGTACCGCGGCTTGATTGGAGCTTTGTCCTGGCGTACCGGGCAAACGAGACCTGATTTCTCTTCTAGCGTGTGCCGTCTCGCACAACGATCAAGCAAACCTACAGTCTCTGATGCGCTTCAAGCGAACAAGACCTTGCAGCACTTGAGGAACAGATCGCTATTCATCAGATTTCCCAAGTTGAGTGGACCTGTTCGTCTTAGTAAGTAAGTAACTAAGTAAGGGCGGCCGCGTCCGCAGCCTCATCTGACTCCTCCTTGTTTGTTTTACATGGTGGCCGCCTGTGGCGGGAAGGAGTGCTCTCCACCATCAGTTCCCCTGGCGACCCCTGTCTCACCTCACGGCCGAGAACTTCAACCAGGTTCCCTTAGGGCATGACCGGTGGTAGGCTCCCTTCAGGCGCTGCCCTCAGGGTTTCAGCTCCTTCCGGTCACCCTTTGAAGGATCCCCCGGCCTTCCCCCCCTAGCACAGCCTATTGGGCACCTGCAGGCGGGTTTCCTGTGGATAGCCCTCGCCGACAGCGGAGCATTTCTCTCTGTCAACCACATTCCACCTCTCCCCATCCCTCACGGGCTGGAGTACCCACTCGGCTCCCGGATGCACTTGGTTGTCGTCCATCCACAGCTGGAGGCCAGGGGGCGACACTTTCGACGTTCCCCCTGGTCCCGCTCACGCGTGAACCTACGTGTACTCAGGCCATTGACCCGGGGATCTCAAGGTCAACCCTCACCCCTGCGGACACCTCACGGCCGTCCCGGAGTTCAGGGCATTTTCCCGACTTCCCGTGGCCAGGTTCCCGATGGTTGGCCCATGCTTCACCACTCCATGGTGACTGGTTTCCCAATCCCACAGGGCTGTTGCTTGGCGCTTTCGGCCTCCCTGCCCTTCCCATGTCCCATTCCCCTTTGCCTCATCCCGGCACCGGCCCGTTCCCAGCGTCCCATGGACTCCCTACCCCTTCGGGCCGTTGTGCGGCCCTAGCCACACGCCCTTCCCCGCCCCGTCCCCTTGTCCCTGCATCCCGTGTTTATACCCCACCGCCTGCTACCCTGTGGCGCTGGCCCACTGGGGCCTCTTCCATCTGGGGACCGTTTCGTGCGCCTAGCACGGGTCGCTCCCTTCCTGCCCCCGTCCCTTTCCCCTGTGCCGCGGCCCTGGCCTAATCCCCTGGGCTGTCTTGCGGCCCGATCCCATCCCTCATCCTGTGTTTATACCCCACCGGGCCGCCAGCAACCCCGTGGCGCGGGCCCACTGGATCCTCATCCATCCGGGGACCGTTTTGTGCGCCTAGCACGGGTGGCTCCCTTCCCGCCCCCTTCCCCCGTGCCGCGGCCCCGGCCTATTCCCCTGGGTTGTCGTGCGGCCCCATCCCATCCCTCTTCCCGTGTTCATACCCCACCGGGCCGCCAGCAACCCTGTGGCGCGGGCCCACTGGTTCCTCATCCATCCGGGGACCGTTTTGTGCGCCTAGCACGGGTCGCTCCCCTCCCCCCCGCCCCTCTCTCCTCTGCCGTCTCCCTAGCTGTCCCAGTCACCAGGAGCCGTCGCGTGGCCCTGGCCACCCGTCCTTTTCTGTCCCGCCTCCTTGTGGTGCTGCGGGGTGTTGTCCGCGTTTGTTTCCTTTTTTTCTTCGTGCTTTTTTCCGCTTGGTTCCCTCCTCCCTGCATGCACGCACAACAACACTGCATCGCCATCTGTCTCGGTTCTGTTCGGCGCTCACGTCGAGTCCCTCCGCCATCCTGTGGCTCTGCCCTTGGCGGTCCCCGGCCATGCCGGGCAACCCAGCCATTTAGCCCGCGTTGCTGTACATGTATCCGCTCTCCCTCCTCTCTACCCTCCCCTCCCCTCTGTCTCCCGCCCGCCCTCTTAGTGTTGTTCTCCTGCTCCGTGTGCTCGCCGCTGGTCGTCTCCGCGCCATGGTTGTATCTCGCGCGCCCTCACGTGCCTCAGGGCCTCCGCCCTGTCTTCCGACCTGTAGGCCGACCTGGGCGGCCTCCCCAGTCACCCCTTTGGGGGGACTCCCCCGTCCTCCTCTCCCGCCGGCCGCCCCTCCATCAGTTCCCTGATGGTCGGGCGGGGCGGCCGGTACGGGTCTATGCGGGTCTTCGGCATGGTGCTTCTCTGTGAGACAATGTGTTCCTTTGCGACCTCGTTGGCCCCCTGTTCCCCCCACCTCCCGCGCCCTGCCTCCTCTATGTGCCCTTCCTGTGTGCCCGCCTGTCCTGCCGTTGTTTTTTTTTTGTGGTTCTGTGCTCGCGCTCCTTGCTGCTCCCGCACGCCCTGCGTGTGCCCTCTGCTCTTCCTTGTGCTACCCTGTTCCCGCAGCCCTGTGACCCCCCTCTCGCCTGTCTCCCCTCCCATTCTCCTTTTCGCTGTCGACCCTGCCTGCACGTCTGCCCTCCCTGTCCGTGCAGCGCTGTCACTCAGGTGTGCCACTCGCGTGCTCTACCCCTGCCCGACCCCCTCGCCCCTACCCTTTCCCCTGGGTGCTCCCTCGGTCCCCGCCTCTCACCCCATCCTGGCTGCCTGGCGCCCTGTGTGGGGGGAGGGGGGGGCGTGGGTGTATCTGTGGTCTGGACTGTGGCCCTGTACCCCCCATGCGCCGGAGACGCTTGCCGAATTCCCGCCGCTGCATTTGCATTGTGGAGCCCGGCCACCAAGGCCTGGCGTGGTCAACCTCTCTGAGCATGGCGCACGTAAGCTCAATGTTTTCAATGCAGCACCTTCCTGCCACGCAGAGAGCTTTGCCGCCATGTACCAAGTCGGCGGATAGCCCGCACACCCCGGCTGCCAGTCCACTGGGGCGCCACCGTGACGTGGCTCCACTGCACCGGATTCGAGTACACCTGCACTGCCATCTGCCCATCCCAGCAATCCCTCCGATCACACCATTAGCCAAGACCCTGGCATATTGGATGCGTCTGCCCGTTCGCCTCTCCTGCAAGTCAGAGCCCTGGCGCCGTGCTGCACCCGCAGGGCACAGCGCTGCTCCACGCCTTCGCCGGCCGTTCTCGCCAGTCACGACCTCGCGCTCTGCTCCATCACTGTACCACATTCCGATACTGCTTCCCGTCTGCTGCCCGTTCTGCCCCACACTGCTCGCCGTACCCACGATACGTCTCGCGTCCCACTGCCCGGTTGCTTCCTCCGCACTCGCCTGCGCCCCCGTACTCCGCCGCCCCATCTCCCCTCTCCCCCGCCGCTGGTCCTGGGCTCTCCGCTTGGGGTTCTCGTCCGCGTGCTCCATCACCACATCCCCCTCCACTTTCAGCCGTGTCCCTGTCCTCCTCTGCGCACCTGCACCTCTCTGCTCCCCTCCTCCTCTCCTCATGTCCGCCCCATTCCTTCCTCACCCTCCTCCACCTCCGCCGACCCCCCGCGTCCGCCTCCCCGCATCCCATCTGCCCGTCCCTCCGCACGCCCCTGGCCCCCTGCCCCTAGCGCTCCCCGTTCCTGCTCCTGCCCGGCCCTACGCGTCGCCACCGTACCGCCCCTCCCGCTGCAACAGCTCTCGCAGCATCTGAACCCTGGGCTTCTTCCCCCTCTCCTGGGGACAGTCCAGGCGCACCCCCGGGAGCGCCGCCCCCAGCATCCTCCTCCACCGCCACTCTTCCATCTCCGGCCCCCTTTCCCTGGGCCTCCCCGCCCTGCCGACCAGGTCACAGAAGGGGCGGGGCCCCCTCTTCTCCCGACTTCCCCTCGTCTTCCCCGCCCACTTCACGTAGCGGGCCAGCTCCGCCACGTCCAACTCCGTCCACCCCGCGACCGTCCCGGGTCTCCTCCGCACCGGCGGCGGCGCATACTGCCGCAGCGGCGGGGACTCCGAGTCCCAGTCCGTCGGCGTCGGCTCCGGACTTGGGCTGGCCGGCCGCGGTGCCCCCTCCGCCTCCCCTGCCCCTCGCTCCTCCCCCCTGCGCCGCTTCCCCCTTTCCTGCCCTGCCTCCTCGTCCTCCTCCCTGGCCCTTTTCCCTGACGGCGACCGCCCCTCCACATCCGTGGAGGGGGTGTCCCCTTCCAGATCCGGGAGGACCCAGTGGGCCCCCCGGGCCACCGCCTCCTCCTCCTCCCGCACCCTGCGCTCCCGCGCCGCCACTGCCCTGTCCCTGTCCGCCAGCCTCGCCGCCTTTCCCCTGATCCGCCTCCATGCCCTCTCCTGCATATCTCCCTCTTGCTCCGGTGGGATAGCTGGCCGTCGGAACGGCACCAGCAGGGTATCCTCCCGCCTCCTACCCTCCTCTTGTCGTCCTCCCTCCCGTTCCGCCCTCTGAACCCCCTCCTGCCTCCTCTGAAGGTCCGCCCACGCCCTCTGCAGCTCCTCCACTGCCTGTGCTTCCCCTCCCTGCGGCCTGTTGGTCCCCTCCGTCCTCCCCTCCTCCGTTCCGCCCACCTCACCCTTGACTCTGCCCTCCCTCTCCTGCAGGCTCCTCTCTGCCTCCCCGAACCTCTCCCACGCCCTCCTGTGCTCCTCTCCCTTCCCTTCCTGCGCTCCCCACGCTGTCCCGGCGGCCTGCTGGTGCTGCTGCATGTGCGCCTGTGGCTGCATGCCCGGGTACGCCGGCAGGGGCGGGTACATCATCCCCATCGCCGGGTATGGCGGCGGCGGGAATGGTGGGACGATTGGTGGGACGGCTGGCGGGACTACACCTCCCCACCATCCCAATCCCGTCCCTGGGAACACCGGCGAGCCCATGTACCCAAGGCCACCCCCCTTCCCCTGGCGCTTGCCTTGTCGCCACATCGCCCCGCGTCCCTTGCCGCCTACTCCGTGGAGTCCCGCCCTCCCCTGTCCCTTCCCCTGTAGCCCTTGTTGCCCCGCCCCTCTGCCCTGCTTGCCCCTGCCGGCCTCTACCTGTTCCGCACCACTGCCCTGCACCGCTGCGCTGCTCTGCTCCGCCTGCCCTCCCCTCAACCCCTGTCCGACCCGTCTCCATCTCCAACTGGTAGATGGTGTCCAGCCCTTGCTCTGGGGGCTGGCAGCAACGGCGCTGGTGCTCCACGTGCGCCAGCGCCTCGTACCGCGCCGCCTGCTGGCGGCGCGCCTCCCTCTCCTCCTCTGCCCTTACCGCCGCACTGACCCCTGGGGGCGACCTCGGCGGCGGCTGCCTGAACGAGCGTTGGGGCTGCGGCCACTGTCGCCCCCGTCCACTCCCTTTTCCCCCCTTTCCTGCCAGATGTCCCTTCGCGTGTACAGCCCCCGACGTCCCTGCCTGCCCTTTCCCTCCCTTGCCCGTCTGCCCTCTCCCTCCGGTGCTCACGCTGCTGTCTCCGCTCCCTGCCGCTCCCGCCTCTAGCTGCCCTCGTCCGCCCTTGCCTTCTGCCGGCCTTCGCAACTCCGAGAGGATGGACTTCATGGCAGCCGCCGGCACATTGGGCGCCGACGGCTGTCCTGGGCCTCCCTCCACCGCCATCCTCCCCGCCCCCTCCCCCTCATCCTCCGACACCTCGAGGATGTCGGCGATTACCGACTCCCTCCGACTCCTCCACTCCCTCCTCCTCATATCCATGCCCGGCCCTCACATCCACGGCATTGAACGGGTCCGCCCCTGGCCCTTCCGCTGCCCTTTGCCCCTGCCCCTCCCCTTGCCCTTCAGCCCCTGCCGCCACCCCCTCTGCCCCGCCCTTCCCCGCCTCCGCCTGTTCTCACTTTTCCTTCCCCTCTCCCTTCCGCACCACGGCTCCTTCCCCCCTCTGTCGCCCTGTAGCCCCCGGCCCTTCCTCCCTGACCGTCTCCGGCTTCTCCGGAGACGAGGGCAACGACACGTCCGCAGAAGTCGCCGAGGACGCCGGCGAGGGGGGCCGCAGGGCTGCACCCGCCTGCATGCGGGCCACTTCTGCCTGCACTGTCGGTGGCTGGCTGGGCTGTGGGTCAGGCATGTGTGACATTGCGCTGCACATAGGATCACGCCTGAACCCTGCGCCCTGTCGACGTTTTCCCCCACCTCCCCCGCCCTTTACCCCCGCTGTTCGCGCGCCCTACGTGTGGGTTGCTCTGTCGTATTCTCCCCGCTGCCTCGGACGCTCCAGTCCGTGGCACCGGGTTCACCCCCGGACGGTGCAGTCCTGGGGCTAGTGCCGTGCTTCCTTCCGCCCCGGATGCTCCAATCCGGGGCGCCTTTTTTTTCGTATTCTCTCAGTTGCCTCGGATGCTCCAGTCCCTGGCACCGGGTTCACCCCCGGACGATCCAGTCCGGGGGCTAGCGCCGTGCTTCATTCCTCCCCGGTTGCTCCAATCCGGGGGGTCTTTTTGTCGTACTCTCTCTGCTGCAGTCTGCACTGTCGCCGTCCTCGTCCCCGCTTCGTTTTCCCCGCTTGTTGCTCCGCCCTACGACTCTGTGTGCCCAGTCCCGGACGCTTCAGTCCATGCGACGGGCGCTTCTGCTGGCCCTTTCCGTCCGGTCCCCTTCGAGACGTCCCCCTGCGCGGTGAAACCGTACACCCCTCCTGCCCTCATATCTGCCGGATTCTCTTTCGTCTGCGTGCCATCAGGCGGTCCCTCTGCTCGTCTTCCTCTCTGTCCTCCATTCCCGTCTCTCCCCCTGACCGCCTTGGCTGCCAATCTGGCCGCCTCCGTACTCCGATCTCTGTGATTTTTGGGTTTTACGTGATCAACGCCATCTCCACCCGCTTGGTGACTGGATCACGCATGTCGTCCGCCCGCGCCTCCAACTGCGTCTCTCTGCACGCCATGCGTTCCTGGAGATGTTCCACCATACGCCGCAACAGCCTGTGCGCCATGGCCTCCGGTGCCACTGTATGCTCCTGGAGTGCCCGCCACAGCGGTTTCACTATCACCATGTGCCATAGTCCCTTGCGGTGCCCTTCTTTCCCCAGCTCTCTCTCCACCGCGCTTCTGTCTCTCGCACCCTTCTTGAGTAACGGGACGTCCTGATCCCGAACCAGTGGTTCCCCGATCCCCTTATACTGTGCACACCGCATGAAGTGCTCGTATGTTTCTTGCCCTTGGCCACATTGGCACCTCATGTACTCCTCCGGGAGGTCCATACCCTTATGTCTGTACCACCTCATGATTGTTTCACGCACCGGCACCTGCCCCGTGATCGCCTGCAGCCTTCTGGTTTTCAGCCTTTTGGGCAGCGATTCCGGCCTCAGCACATTGGGGTAGTGGACCCGCTGTCCCACCTTGCCCTCCAAGTACTCGTTCAGCTCTACCACCTCCGGCCCCCCTCGTACTTGGGCTAGCATGTGCACCGGCTGTGGATACACCCTTAGTTCCTGCTTGCCTCTGTCCTCCTCCACCACCCACCTGGCCTTCTACTCCTCCCCGGCCCTTGGAGGTATATGCACCAAGTGGAGGTGCTCCTTGCTCTCTGGCACCCTCCACTCTGGTTCCTGCTCCTTATGCACTGCTTGCGCCGCCCCATCCGCCTCATGATTCCCCACTCCCGCCCTGTTGGTCTCCTGTTTCACCAGGTGTATGACCAGGGGCACTTTCTTCATCTCCAGCCGGTGCCATATCGCGTACACCTGTGACGACAGTCCCGTGCCCAGGGCCTCATGCAGTGGCCTGCTGGCCAGTCTCCTGAGGGACGCCATGTCCGCCTCCGCGTCCATCACCATCCACACTCCCCGTACGTCCTCCCCTATCTCCCCAACCACGTCCGCCACCGCCTGCACCCCTCCCTGGGACGCTGCTCCGTACACCATCTTTTCCACCACACTCTCCGTCACCTGTCCCACCCCCTTGACCCTTACCGCCGCTGCCCCCGCCATTGGCGGCTGTCCTTCCACCCCGGACCCGTCCAGAAATAGCACCACCCTCTCCTTCGTGGGCTCCGGTATGCGCACCACCTCCCTCGGGTAGTGGCAGTACACTTTGTGCTTCCCAATGCCATACTCTTGTACCCCATCCCCGATGCTTAGCTCTCTTACCCCTCTGTACACCGCCCACTTATTGTCCGTCCTGGCCTTCCATCCCTTCGTCACCACCACTCCGTGGCACCATGCCCTGTTGCCTTTCGCCCTGCCCTGCTCTAGGTATGCCTGTACCAGAACCAGGTACCATACCCTGTCTGCTGGCAACCCGTGGACCGTCAGCCTGATCCTCCTCGCACTCTCTCCACACTTGTGGCCCACGGGCACTATGGGCGCCTCCTCCTCGGGCCTCCCCGTGTCTGTCATCCGGAAACTCACCGCGACCCCATCATCCTCTTCTTGTAGTTCCCGCACTGTGTCCCATCCAAACTGAACCCCTGTTCTTTCCCCCCCCTTTTCCTCTCCCCACCAGACCTCCACGTCCCCCTGGGCTTCCTCATCCTCCCGCACCTCCTTGGGCAGCCGCAGCACCGGCCCCCACCACTGCCCCCTGGTGTCCGTAGTGCGCATGGTCGCGTTCGGGAACGCCCACACCGTCATTCGTAGGACTGGCCACGGGATTTGCCCCGCCTCCTTGGTGCACCTCCAGCACTGGTCCCCCTGTCCTGCCCCTTCCGGGAGGTTGTCTTTCCGGAACATATCTGCATGGACATCATAAAAATGCCCGGCCGCACTCTGTACCTTCCCCCTCGGTCCTTTGAGTCCCAGCGGCGCACACAACAGTATGCCCGGTGTGGCCTTGTCCCTCTCCCCCCTGTCCAGCACCACTCTCTCTTGCTGCGCCCCCTCTCCTCCCCCGCATCTTGGCTTCCTCTGCTGGATCCCCCACAGCGCTACCCACTCGTTCCACATCGCGCGCATCCTCCTGCCTCACCTTGCGCAGTCCTCTTGTCCTCGTGCTCTCTCTTCATCATCCACCTGTATACACCCCATTCCACCACCCTGGTGTCCCGATAGAACTCGACATGGTGCAGCCCCGCCTTCTTGTATTCCTTCATATCCTTCCTGCGCACGTGCAGCACCTCCAGGCACACTCCTTCCTTCCTGATCCACCGTACTGTCCCATGTGCCGCCCCCCCGAAGTCCGTGTCCAGGACCGAGATTGGTCCCCGCCTACCGCACGTCCTGTTGGTTGCCAGCATGTGTTCTTCCCCCGGCAACACTGCCTGTAGGGCGCGCCACATGCGCTCCTTCTTCCCCGCCGCCAACCGTCTGCGCCGGTGCCACACATAGCGCGGGCACCTGTTCTCCTCCTTCTGAACCTCTGCGACCGCGTGATGGCATACCCGTCTCACCACCTCTTCCTGATTGTGGCACATCCTGCTCAGCGTCCTCGCCGTGTGTGCCCTGTACGCCTCCCCCGCCGTGGGCATCCCTTCTCCATAGTAGGCCGTCGGGGACCGCAACATGCACCACGGCACCTCTGTGGGTATCCCCTCATACCCTCTGATGAGCCTCCGCACTTCTCCCTCCACCTCCTCCAGCTGCTTCCTCCAGTACGGGAGGTGCATCCCCTGATACCCTACCGCCGCATTGAGCACCGCCCGCAGGTAGTAAAGGGTCGTCTGCACTGACGGGGGGTGATGCCGCAGGACCACCAGCATCGCCCTGAACCCCCGGACTAATTTGTCAGGTAGCCTGACCCCCCTCACCACCTTTTGGGCCTTTTCATCCTGTGCCATGGGTACCACATCATCCACATACGCCTGCGCCGGCGACGTGTGTGGCGCCCGCGCCAGTTGTGGATATTCCCGCGCTATCCAACTCATCAGGGGGAGCATGGCCAGCAAGTACAGGAACGGGCCCTCCACCCCGCCTGGTGGCACCCCGCTGCCTGGGGTTACCCACTCGGTACACCCCTTCCCCGTGGCGAGGGTGTACCTCCTTGAGCGCAGGTACTTTTCCACGAAGTCACCATATGGGAGTCCTAGCTGTCGCCACACCTCCTCTATGAGCCTATGGGGCGTGTTGGGGAACGCCCCCTTCACGTCCACAGACGCCATGAACGCCTCTAGGTCCTCATCATCGAGGTACATATTGTACAGGAAGCTTGCTTCCTGTGTGGACCTACCCGGCACTGACCCCCACATATTGTCCGGTATGACCCCCGCTGCATACAGCCGCCGCTGTATCCTCCCGAAGATCACCATCCAGACCAGCTTGGCCTCTGTGACGGCACAGCATATTGGTCTCCAGTTCCCCAGCCTGAGGTGATCCCCCTTCTTGTACAGGGGCCGCACCTTGCCCCCCCATTCCTTTCATTCCTTTGGGGGCTCGCCTGTGCGCAACACCTCCGTGACCCTCCCCGCTAGACCATCCAGCTCCGGCGCTTCCAGGTGCTGGTACGCCTCCGCCACCAGCTGGTCCACTCCCGGGCTCTTTTTCCCCTTGAGAGCCTTCACTGCCTCTTTAATTTTCCCTAGCGTCACCCTGCTGCGGTGTATGTCCTCGCTCTGCTCCGCTGTGAACACCCGCGGTAACGCCCTTACCATTCTCCTTGTGATCCCGCTTAGCTCCTGCTGCCCCTCATTGTGCTGCCTCCTGAAACTCTGCGCCACCTCCTCCAGCCCTTCCTTTTTGTTGCCAGTGACCCTGCCACACTGCAGTCTCGCCGCCCTGATTTTCATTTGGTTTTCCAGCCTCAGCGAGCTCTCTGATGTACCTTTAGCGACTTGTACGGCACCGCCCTTTCCATGTACCTCTCATGCTCTGCCACCACTTTCTGTTATATCCTCTCGTGTTCCTCCTCCACAGCCCTCCTCGCTGTTCGCACCCTCTTCTTCGCCTGTGTCACCTCCGTTTGCCACTCCGTCCCCTCTTCCCGCGCCCGCGCCTCGACCTCCTCTTGCTGCCGTTCCCTCAGTGTGGCCACCACCCTTTGCAGCTTGGGCTGTGCCTGCGACTCCCCCCCTTGCTTGGTAAACCCGCATATCCGCGCTGCCCTCCTCATGGCTTGATGTACTTGTTTCCCCTGCCTCATTTCGGCGTGTACCCGCTGCCCCCACTGTTGCCACCTCTCGTCCCCCTCCTCCGGCCACTTCACCATTAGCGGCAGGCTGACGCCTTCCTTGTCCGACCCCTGCTCATCCTCCTGTTCGTCCCTGGGCTCCCCCACCTTCACGTCCACAGTCACCATCATGGGGCAATGCCCCTTCCTGTCCTGCATTTCTTCCGGCCCCACCATGTATCCCGCCGTCACCCCCTTGACCCAGCTGCGGTCTGCGTACACCGCGTCTATCCGCGACGGCGCGCTGCCTTCCGGTGCCGGGTAGTGTGAGGGGCCGGGCGCGCCACTGTACGACACGCCCTGCAGCCTCATTTCCTCCACAAACTTCCGCACCTCGCGGTCCACCTCCGTCTCCGCGCCCCTCCTCCGGGGATCGTAGTTGAAGTCTCCAACCACGATGACTGGCCCCCTCTCCAGCGCCCTGACGTACCCCATCCTCAGCTGCGCCACATACTCCTTGACCCTCCTTCCATGTGGGACATGGCAGTTGATGATGACTACCTGTCCATGCTCCGTCGCCACATCATACACCGCCCTTCGTCCCCTCGCTCCCACCTTCTTGTCCTGCACAACGCTGATCCCTCTGCGCACCAACAGCGGCACCCCCTGCGCCCACTCCCGCTGGTACTCTCTCCCCTCCTTGTCGTACATCTGCGCGCACACGACGTTGTCCTTCCCCTGCAACCTTATCTCATGGTACGCCACCACGTCGGGGTCCGCCCCCTGCAGCTTCATTTGCTGCCACGCTGCCTTGTCCGCCCGATACAGTGCCGCGGGGTCATTATGGGTGTACAACTTCATGCGTTGCCACCTGCCCTCCCCATCCACTCGTAGATCCCCGTTGTCTGTTGTGCCTTTTTCCTCCCCTTTGTTCCTTCCCCCCTGTCTTCGTCTGGCTTCTTTCCTCTTCTTCCCGGCCGCCCCCCGCTTCATTAATTGTCACTTCCTCTTCTTGTTCTTCCCCCCCGCCGACACCTCTTCTCCTTCCAATTCTCTCGCCTCCTGCTCCGGAACCAGCTGCCCGTGTATTTCCATCTCCCTACCTTGCGGGCATACCTGCAACCTTTCCACCGGGTACGGCAGTCTCTCCTCATCCCCCTCCCCCTGATCCTCCCACTGCGCCATTGCTGCCCTCGTCACATGTCCCTTGCGATCTTGTTGTTCGATCATCTCCTCAACTGTTCCCACATACCTCCTCCACTTCCCACTCACTTTGTGCGGACCATACACTGTCACCCCTTCCCGCACCGCCCCCTGCTCTTCACGGCCCCGCTGCTCCTCCCCGTACCTGACTCCCCTCGCCCGTTTCCTTCTTGGCCTCCCTTCCCCTTCCCCCTCCTGCTGCTGCTCTGCTTGCAGATCCTACTCGTCCGCCTCTCTCCCCCGCTTGCCGCCCTCCCTCTCACTTCCCTCTCTTGTCCCCTCCACATTGCTCCCCTCCTCCACCCTGTCTCCAACAGCACCCTCCTGCCCTCCTCCCTCCGCTTCTCCCTCTTCCACCCCTTCTTCTCCCTCCTCTCTGTCTTCCCGCCCGCCTGCTGCAAGTCCTGGCTCCCGGCCTTCCACTCCCCGCGCTTGGTCCTGCCCCCTTTCGTCTCGTTCGTCCTCACCATCCCCATCCCCCACTATGAACCGCATTTGTCCCCCTCTCCCCCTCCGCATCCCCCTCCACCTACTTGGCCTCTCCCCCCCCTGATTGTCTTCCACCTCCAGGCCTGGTTTCCTGGCCCCCTCCGTGAGCCTTCTCGCTCTCTCCAATGCCTCCTTCCTGTGCCCGTCCTCCGTTCCGGGTGCCACGATCCACCTCGGCTGCTCCCCTCCCCTGCTGCTGGCCACCCACTCCAATGCCAACCGGATCTGTTCCCTGATATCTTCCGCTTCTTCCGCCTCCGCACACCTATCCATTTGCGACTCCAACGCCCGTAGGACGGCCATCTCGCGTACCTCCTCCGATCTTTCAACCCTCACCTCTTCCACCTCCCCGACCCACCGCATGAGCGGGTGCTCCACCCTTTTCAACGGCGCCGCAGTATACACCACCGCTTGGCGCCTATCCCCCCTGGGTTCCACGACCCACCACGTGTGTCCGTCCTGCACCAGGTCCGTGACCCCTTGGTCTGCAGCCCCCGTGGCACTCGCCTGTGGGGACACTACTTGTATTGTGTGCCCTTTGGCCCTCCTCCCCCCCGCCTCGTCATAGTCACCCATGGTCATAACCTTGCGCATCGGGTGCATTTCTGTGTCTGGGTCCCACTCTCCGGCCATGCCTCTGCTGCGCCGCACTGTCTCTCCAACGTACAGCGCCGTGGCCAAGACCTGCCTCGTGGGCCCCCAAACCTCTACTGTTCTGCTCGTGCTGTCCACACACGCCGCTACCTGCGCATCCCGCTGCATCTGCATCCACAGCACCGCCTGTTTCGGCTCCACAATCTTTGCCGTGAGGATCTGCGCCTTTGCTTGCCTCCCGCCCGCTTCCTCCTCCTCCCCCACTGTTCCGCTCCGACCGTCCGCATATCCCACCCACATGTGCTTGACTTGGTGGAAGTACACCAGCGGCGCCCCTTCTTCTTCCCCCATCAGCAGCCACATAGGCCCTTGTCTCCTGGGCTGCCTTACTCTGATCCCATGGTATCCTCCCTTGGGCTCCTGTGGTCCGTCCAGCCTGCAAAGGCACCTGGCCAGCGTGCACTCTGGCCTGCACTTGTCCTCCACCGCCTCCGCTCTGGCCTTCAGGTGGTACCTAGCCTTGCTCACCATCTGCCGTACCTCTTCACCCCTACATCCTTTGATGCGGTCTTCCAGCCCTGGCTGCGCCTCTCCATTTTCTATCAAGACATTCTGACCTGCCGTCGCCTTGCCCCTCAGCCTCTGCACCCACTTCTGCAGCATGTCTTTCCTGTCCCTGCCGTCCCCCAGCATGTCCAACCCTTCCGCCGCCGCCTCCTTCTGGCGCTTCTCCCTTTTTTTCTCCGCTCTGTCCAGCTCAGCAGTGTCCGCCCCATCCGCTTTTCCCCTCCCCATCTGGCCCTCGGGATGCAGCGGCTCCCTCAACGCGGGCTCTGCCATCCATTGGATTGCCGGCTGTCCCTCCCAGTGTCCCATGGTGTACACCTGTACCGCCTGTCTCTCCCAGCCGAGTCCAATCCCGACCTCCATACCCGCCGCTGCTGCTGTGGTGACCACCACGTTTCGGATCAGCACATCGTACTGGTACCTGGCCCCTTGTCCGTGGCGTACCTCGACTTCCACCATCCCCCTGCTTCCCACCCTGTCATCCGGGAGGATGATCTGGACTGCCTGTCCCCTCCACTGTGCGGCCGCTGGCCCCTTCGTCGCCACTGGGAATATCGCCTTTGTGTCCTCCCGCGTCATCCATTCCCCCCTGCGGTACCTCGCACGCCGAATGGCCCCCACTGCCCACATCTCTTGCTCCACTCCTCCCGTCTCCCGCACCCATTCTTCTGCCACCCTGGCAAGGGCTGATATCTCTGCACCCCGCCTCTCACACTCCGGCAGTGGCGCTATACCCTCCATGCCGTCCTCCCCCGGGAATGCGTATTGCCACGTGTCCCCCGTGTGTGGGTGCACATGGTACGTGCGGTTGGCCATGCACGCCGTCCCTTCATCCAGCACCATTTTGATGGCCTCCGCCGCCTTCAGCGTCATCTCCTCTCGGAACGTATACACCAACCCCTGCCCCCTGTGTCCCTGTGTCGTGGGTGCCGGAGTCAATGCCGCCCTAGTGAACTGTGCCCGCACACTACTCGCCTCCTGTCCTCCTCCTGGCAGCTCTCCTCCCCACTCATTCCTGACTGGGACCCCCTCCCCCTGGTCCGCTCGCCACGTCATATGCCAACCCCATCACCGGCGTCCCCCCGCCGCCACCCTGTACCTCCCCTTCCATCCCGGCTCCAGCCACACCGCTCTGTCCGGCCGTATCTGGACCGCCCTCTCTGCCTCCCACCCGGTCCCCACATCCTCCCTGTGCTGCAGCTGCAACACCGCCTCCCCCCCCCCCGTGACCCACACGTCCGGCCCCCCTGCCTGCCTCCTGTGCCACTCGTCTTTCCCCGTACCCCCTGGCACTTCCATATACTCCATCTCCTGTACTTGCACTCCTAGCACCCCTTAGCATCCCGCCCGTAGTTTTCCGTCTCGAGCTGTACCCCCCCCCACTCCCCTCCTCTCCCTCACGGGGCCCTCCTGTCCCTGGTACCTCCACCTCTCCCCCCCCTCCTGGATCGGTATTTGATGCACATCCCGCCACATGTGCTCCTCCGTCCGCTCCCTTTCCCCCCCCCCCTTCTCCGGTCCTTCTTCGGCCAACTCCTCCTCCATTGTCACTTCTGCGTCGCCTTTCGACTCTGTCCCTTCTTCTGCGTCCGACCCCGCCACTGCCTCCGTGTCTTCTTCCCATGGGGGCCACAGCAGCTCGTAGTCTACCCCTCCTCGTCTGCTCCACAGCAGCGCTGCTGCCGTTCGCTTTCCTTCTCCCACTTCTGCCATTTTCCGATACACCCCCTGCGGTGCCCACTCCTGGTACATTGCCACTCTGCATCCCTTGCTCTGCGCCCACCTCCCAACTTCACATGCCCCTCCCCATATCTCTCCCCTGCGCACTTTGTCCAGGTACTGATCCCACGTGCGCGCTCCCGCGTCTTTCATGACTCTCGGCGCCCAGCCCTACTCTGGGGGCCGCGCCATCTCCCCCTCTGTGACCGCTTTGCGCACCTCTTCCGCTGCTGCCCGCCCCCCCGCTCCGTCCACCGCGCTGAGTGCCCAATACAGGCACTTGCCATCCCCTGGTATGACCTGTCGCCTCGCCCCCTCCGGCATTTCTTCCGCCCATTCCTGCCCCTCTTGTGCGCTGTCCAGCACTCTTTGCACCGCCGCCGCCACTTCTGCCGCGTCACTCCTTCGACCTCTGACACCGCACAGAACCGCATAGGTTCTTCGCTTGGTCCACAGGATTCTCGCATCCAGCGGGGTTCCTTCCCCATACTCCACCAACTTTCTGTATCCGTTTCTGCTTTTTGTCTCCCTGTAAACCGCCACCTTGTACCCCCCCTCCGCTGCCCATGCCTCCACCTCCGGTGGCCCCCCCATCCTCCTCCCCTGCCTAGTCCGCTGTATGTACTTCTGCCACGATACTTCCTCCTGTGGCAGGCACTCCTCCATTTCTCCCATATTGTGTCTACTCTCCACCCTGGTAGCCACTCCTTGCCTTATCCGCTGTACCTCTTCCTCACTGTTCGGTCTGCCCTCCAGTGCACACAACACCTCCCACAATGTGTTGACATCCTTCCCGTACATGTGCTCTACGAGCACCCCTTCCTCTGCTCTCTCCCTCGCCCCCTCCAATGCACCCTCCCGCCTCTTCCACGCCCGTGCCGCCTTGCGTTGCTGTTCCTCTTCGTTCCCCGCCGCACTCCCCACACTCCCCGTTCCACACGTCGACGGCCGACTCTCGCCCGACGCAACACTGTGTCCTCGTTCGCCTCCCGCGCCCACCCTAACCTGTACGCCCCTGCCCGTGCCTGCTCTTCCCGCCTCCCCTGTTGGACTGCCTTCCCCCGTCTCTTCGTGCTCCCACACCACCTCGTACACTCTCGTCTTCCTCCACAGGATTCCTACCGTCATCCCCTTCTCCCCTCCATACTCCTGTATCCTCCTGTAGCCCTCTCCATCCTTCATCTCCCGGTACACTTTCACTCTGTATCCATTCTTCACCGCCCACGCCTCAACCTCCGGCGGTCCTCCCATCCTTCTCCCTTGTACCAGCTTCTGTATGTACTCCTTCCATCCCGTCTTCCCCTGCGACAGGGGCTCCTGCATCACCCCTGTCTGTAACCTCTCCTCGACCGCAGCGACTACCCTTGCTCGCACTTCCTTCGCTTCCTCATTTGTGCCTTGGCCTCCTTCGATAACACTCATAGCTCTCCACAAGGAGTCCACTCCGTCACCCTCCATACCCTGTGTCACCACTCCCGCATGGATTCGGTCTTGTTCCCCTTCGAACGTTCTTTCACTCCCGGTCAATGCGCATGCCGCTCTTCTCTTTCGTGTGTCACTCCTCGCGCTCTCCATTGACTCCCTGCTCCTTTCGCTGGCCTCCTCTTCGGTCGCGTACATTGTGTGTCTCCTGTGTACACAGTGTATGCCTCTCCTCCAGTGCCCCTCTTGGCTACCTTCCCCGTCCCTTCAACCCTCCCCTCTTGCACACCTCGCTTCAGGCGTTAAGGCATCCCCGGTGTCCGGGGGTGTTTGTGCTCTTCAATGGCCCCTCCAGGGCCTCAAGCACTTCCACCACCCCAACCCAAGCACGATGCTAGTCGTCAAGTGTGCCCTTCGAGCGCCGTTTGTTTACTGGGCGTCTAGCCGCTGGTACTCCCCGGCTGAATCCTTTCCCCACTGCTTTGCCTTCCTTCCTTTTGCCCCCTCTTTGTTGTCCCCTGGGTCTCCCCCTCTGCGTCTTGGCGCTGCCCCTCCCCCTCCCCCCCCTCCTCCTTCCATTCCCCCTGTCGTAGCCCCTTCCCGACCCCTGCGTTCGCCTTTTCCTCCTGCCGTCGCCGTCTCCTCCCCTTTATGCTGCCCCGCACACTCCATACCGTCTCCTGGCGTTCCTACCTCATGCTTCCGTCCTGGATTTTCCTCCTTGGGTGTGTGTTTTACCTGTTGTCCCGGCCCTGCTCCTCCTGGGCGGTGTTCTGGGCCGCCGGTGTGCACGCTCTGTGTGTGGTCTTGCGTGTACGGTGTCCTGGGCCTCCTGGCTCCTGTTCACCGGTGTGCTCGCTCCGTGTGTGGTGTTGCGTGTACGGCGTCCCGGGCCTCCTGGC
Organism: Eutreptiella sp. 'Long Island Sound 2002'; assembly: GCA_964036045.1. Lineage (NCBI taxonomy): Eukaryota > Euglenozoa > Euglenophyceae > Eutreptiales > Eutreptiaceae > Eutreptiella > Eutreptiella sp. 'Long Island Sound 2002'. Next base: position 131,220,372 of record OZ038380.1, on the reverse strand, counting down.
TCCTGTTCACCGCCGTGCACGCCCTGTGTGCGTTGTTGCGTGCACGGTTTCCTGGGCCTCCTGGCTCCTGCTCAGCGGCGTGCACGGTCTGTGTGTGGTGTTGCGGGTGCGGTGTCCTGGGCCGCTTGGTTCCTGTTCACCGGCGTGCACGCTCTCTGTGTGTTGTTGCGTGCGCGGTGTCCTGGGCCGCTTGGCTCCTGTTCACCGGTGTGCCTGACTGTGTTCTGCGTTCTGTGTATGGGTGCAAGAGCAGTTGTCACAGTTGCCCCGCATTGCATCGCAGGACAGGACCGTTAGGCCCCCGTGACAACCACTCCCTGGCCGAAGGCCATTGGCTTTTACAGTCTACCGCCTTGTGCAATGGGTTTTTCCTGACAGGTACACAGAGTTTACTTTTTGACAGATTTTCTTGGATTACCTTTTTGATTTTTGACGGGATGCTCTGTGACAGGCGGCGCCAGGATAGAAGCGCGCGCCAGATCCCGCGCCAGATAGTCGCTGACGACAGAAGAAAGATAAAGAGAGAAGTAAACAATAGATGTCTGTTGAGTGTACAAATAATTTTTCGGCATGCATAAATGTAGATTTATTATATTTTAAGATTTTGTGTTGCATGCCAGCATGTTTCTCCTGCAGGCATGCAAATGGAACACTGTCCTGTTCTATGACTTACGAAGGGGCAGAATGAACTATCATGAATAAAGGTCATAGACCTGCCCTTTTGTGCTCGCAGGGACACTCAGGGAAACGTGGACGAGGAGACTGGAAAAATTTTGCAGCGAGATTTTGAAGAGCAAAAATCACGTGATAGGATAAAAGAGACAAGAACGAGTCCACTTACATTCCATTTGCTTCCGAGAGTGGGCGACGAAGGCGGCCCACTGACGCGAGCGGGAAAGGGATACACGGTGGGCCAGGCATAGCCGAGACCGAAAGGTACGAAGGAGAAGACGGTGATGAGCATCCAGCGACAACGTGAATCGGTGGCGGAGGCAACAATACACCAACTACGGCAACTACGAGCGCCGGACAGCTTGTTGAACGCTGCCACGGAGTGTACATGGGTTACGGATGATGAGAACGGAGTACGGCGTCAGTTTGATCTCGTGACGGGACGCTGGAGCTGGAAGATCAATGGTGTTTGGAGGTATGAGCAACCACAACAGGCGGCCGCGGTGCCCTTTACGGAACAAAAACTGCGAGTCTTATTGATCATGCGTGAAGTTCACCTGAGAGCGCCGCACTGGGATTCACCGACAATGACAAAGGACCAGATCGTGCAAGTTTTGCAGCTCAAAACGGCGTGGAAATGGGATCCAAAGGAGGCGCCGGACGCCACGGTATACAGGGTTTGCGCAGAGCACGGACCAGAACAAGAGGACGAAGCGCTACCATCGACACACGGGCCGGTCGGCAAGGAAGTCATTGAGGCCAAACCTGTTTGATATCAAGGACCTGGGGATCCAGTATGGGAATATTGTAGATTCGATCCAGAAAACGCTGGGAAGAGAACCAGAAGGCGGGGAAGAGCTGCGAACAACGCACCGTGGGAAGAGGAGAACAAGAAAGCCAAAGAAGGAGCGCGTGTCACGGCGTGACACAGGTCAGGAGTTCTGAAATGGTACTGTAATTCAGCTTAGTGCACCTCTCCACCCCATCGCCCACCATTGTTTTTTTACTATTGATTTATGAGTGATTCTTTTTACCATTTGAGTGTATCGGCACCCAACGTGCTCCGGTGAGTGGTCAGGAAAATACTCTGGTGCCACTGGGGAACCTGATCCTGGCTGTCGAGTGGTCAGGAGCTTGCTCCGGCGCCGCCGGCAATACTTTTTGTGGGTTGGTCCTGCACACTCCTCCCCTACACTGGACAGGCCCCCGCCAGCCTGGGGCGCACAGGTTTTGGGGCAAGGGGCGAGCCGAGAGTGTTCAGGGTGGGAACGAGCGCCAACCCCACAGGGACGACCGGTGCACTTAAAGTCCTGGAACGACAGCCCTGATGGCTGTCCGGGATGGCATGTATGCGGTGGGGCCACATCGGGTGAGAGGCGGTAGAATTCCCGCCACGGCTACCACCGTCAGATCGGAAGGCCATCCTCACACAGAGCATGATGCAGGCACATGGACCCAGGGAAGCACAAAAAACCACACCCACAACAACCGTCAGTGCAGGAGCTGGCTGCAGGACTGGAGGAGGATCCCGCTGCAGGCCGGCCGTCTGGGGCACACACCATTCTTTTTTACGCTGAGCAAGATCCACATGTACAACCTGGTGTGTGGTCAGGAGCTTGCTCTGGCGCCACTGGGCGGCCAACAGGGGGAGACAGGCCACCAACCCACCACGCCCACAAACCCCCCCCACAGCGTCGAGGTAAATGCACTGTTTTGTATTTCTTGCATATCGTCTGGTTCCCCTCGCCTTTCTTCAGGAATTTCGCACTGTCCTGCGGAAATTGAACCCCCCCTACGTTTCTTTACTACACCTACCACGCAGGGATCACGAGGAATGACTGAAGGGAATGCACGGCATGCGGCAGCAGAGAACACCGGGGTGCGGACGCGCCTGTGTACCATACGCCAACGGTATGCTACACAATGCCAGTGGAGAAACCATAGGAGAAGGCCAAACCCCCCCCCTGCGGATGTGAGGTGCCTGTTGTTGTTGCGATAGTTTGTAATGTGCCCTTGTGTGTTCTGTTGCAGATCTCCAGCAAGCCCTCAGGGGCCCAAGGGGGCAACAAGCCAGCAAGGCACACCAAACCCCCCAGAGCCGAAGATGAGGAGTGAAGTCCAGCTCAGCACCAACGCAAGAGACCAAGAGCAGAAGTAATATAATTGAAGAGCCCGCCACGTGTACATACTAAGTGGGTTAGCGTGACACTGTAGAGTGCAGATTGACAAAAAATATTATGCTGCTTGGTTGGACTTGTGTCTGGTTGCACAGGGGCAGAGGACAGGCTCCAGACCCCCCCCTATGACAATAAAGACAGCCCGGGTGCGGACACTGCAGGCAAAACCCATCAGGTTCTTTTTCAGCCAAAATTCAGGGTTGCACCCGCTACACGGCCCACATGCGCCGCCACGGGGCAGGCACCGGGCACCGGCTCCTCACCTGGCCCACGGACCCGCCCGACGCCGTGCAGGAGGCCGAGGAAGTGCTTGGCCTCATGACCAAGCAAGTGTTCCGGCTGAAGGACCCCGTCCCAACGTCCAAGCCCGACGTCCCAGCCGCCCGCGAACACCCCGTGTTTGCACCGGGCCACGCACCCGTACAGCAGCCCGAGGGCGCACCTCCCCAACGGGGACAACCCGCTGCCTGGCGCCGCCAAGGTGCGCAGAAGGGCAAGGCCCCCGCACAGGCCAAACCCGCGCCAAAGCCAAGAGCCAAGGCGAAGAGCTGGACCAAAGAGGAAGCCGCTGCCCTGTATCCCGAATACGCCATCGGTACCCTGGTGCAGCTGCCCTTCGAGTACGCCACGGCCGCGGGCCCTTCCAAGTGGGTATGGGCCGCAGGGGAGATCAAGCACCGGTACCTCGTCACCGGGGACTACCAGGGGTTCAAGATCCACGTCAAGTGGGACCCGGCCACCCCCAACGACAAGAAGGTGGGGCGCACCATCGAACTCTGGCGGGACCGAACCGGTCGTGAGATGGTCCCCATGCAGCTGTGCACCCCCGACACGGAGCACCTCACCGGCACCGAGTACACGGGCGAAGTCCACAATGCATGGGCCCTACCCCAGCCCTAGCAGCAGATCTGCAAGGCACCCGCAGCTCAGGGCGTCATCAACCTCCTCGACGCCTGACGGGGCCAGGGCCTGACACGGCCCGCCCCCCCAACTACCGGTCCCCAGAAAACGGCACCTGCGGAAGCCCACGCCCGCATCAACATCCTCAACGAGCCCGCGGTCACCTACGACCCCACCAAGGCCGCCACACTGCAAGCCATGCCCGGGCCGCACCCCCAAGGCGCAGACCTCCTGGGGTTCCTGGAGCAAGCCCTCCGCACAGCGGACCAACCCGAACCAGCACCGATCCTGGACCCGGAGGGGAACAAATATCACGCCCGTTGGGAACGGCAGGTGCCCCTCTACCACAAGACGTCGGTCACGGTGCATGCCCACCCCGACCTCGGAGTGGATGGTCGCCTCGGGGCGTACGAGTGCGTGGGGCCCGGATGGCAGCTAAACGTGCTACTCACGCACGTTCCATTCGGGGAGGAGACCAAGGACTTCCTGGACACCCTGAGCCTGGCGTACCGCCGACTCTCCCTCCTGGCACCCACCATCATCATAGGCGACCTAAACGCCGCCCCCACGGACGACGACCGCACCGGCCCACCCACAGCCACCGACACAGCTGTCCGGGACGCCATGCACCAACTGGGCCTCACCGACCTCACGGCTGGACTCACTGGCACACCCTCCCATTACCCCCACCAAGCCGGCACCCACTCATCCCGCATCGACACGTGCTACGGGGACCCAACCACAGTGCGCGTCCACGAAGCAGCCTACGGGGACCTCCCGCCCACAGGCACGGGCCACCGACCCCTCTACATCGACCTCATCATCCCCAACCTACCCCCACCCGCGGCCACCCTGCCGGACGACACCCTCCCACCCACACTGCAGTTCCCGGCCGAGGACGACCGCGGCGCCTGGCACAGGTATAACAGGGCCCTACACGCCATCCTGCGCCGCCCGGATGCACCGACACTCACCACCGCCATGCGCCGGGCGGCACAAGCATGCGGCATGGAGCGTGACACCAACCACACGGGAGCACCACCAGACCTCACCCTCGGACAACTCGTCCATGACATCTGGACCACGAAAGAGGAACTCGCCACCCTGCTACGCCCCAGCACACCGGAGGCACGAGACCAGGACGCCCACCTCCGTGCGCTCCTCACCACCCGCCGCCACCAACTCCAGGAATGGCACGCCCACCGCATAGCGGCCGCAGCCCAGGAACGCGAACGATATGGCAGAAACGACACGCCGTACAAGTCCCTACGGTACGTCAGCCGCATCCTGGAGGACACGGGGCGCCGTACCATCCACGCGGTGCGCACCCCCGAAGGTGGCCTCACCAATGACCCCAACGCCGTCCTCCAGGCAGTCCTGGACAGCTTCCAGGCACAACACGGGGACGCCCTCCCCGAGCTCGACCCCCACACCAGAAACACAGTCCGGGAGCATGTGCCCAGGGTCTTCAACCGGGAACAGCGGCGCGCCAATGAACACGACCCCTTCAGCAGCTCAGAACTGCAACGCGCCCTAGACCGCCTGAAGAAGGGGGTCGTGCCCGGCGTCGACGGTTTGTCGGCCGAAGCGTACCAACGCCTCACCCTGCCCGTCAAACGCCGCCTGGCAGCCCGCCTGTGGGACATCGTCACGGGCGCCACGCCCATCCCCCCTGAGTGGGCCGACCTGGTCCACCCCCTCTACAAAAAGGGGGACTGGGCGCAGGCGGGGAACTGGCGGCCCATAGTCTGCGCCACCACCGAGGTCAAGCTGGTGTGGACGCTCATCCTAGGCCGCATCGCGCCGGCGGTCTTCGCCCACGTGCCCGCCAGCATGTGGGGAGCCATGGCCGGCAGGTCCCCCCACGAGGCCATCTTCCTTCAGGACACCGCACTGGACATGAACCCCTACGAGATGATTATCGCCTCCCTCGATGTCCAAGGCGCGTTCCCCCACGCCCCACACCGGCTCTTCACGGAGGTATGGGATGCCATGGGCCTGCCATTCCTATCCTTCATGACCGGGTACATCCAGACCCGACTCTACGCCGCCATCACAGCCGCAGGCCTCACCCCCTGGACCGGAACAGACAGCGGGGTCCCCCAGGGAGGCGCCGAAGGCCCCTTCCTGTACCTCCTCGTCACCCTACCACTGGCATTCGAGCTAGCACGGGTATACCCGGGGTACGCCCCATACCCGCTATGGTCCCCCCTCATCAACTTCGCGGACGACAACCTCCTAACTACGGCCACCCGCCACCGCGACCCTGAGAACGCAGGGCTACCAACGACCACCGAGCAAGCGTCCGCCATTCTCCAACTCACCACAACCTACCTGGACGCCCACCAGCTCCTAGTGCACCCCCGCAAATCGGTCTGGCTGGCCGACGCCAAGACCCCCACCCCCCATATCCGGAAAGACGAACCCCTACACCTGGAAGACACCACAGTCCACCTGGGAGTCACACAGGCCACGCGGCACCACCACATCACAGTCCCAAGCAAGCTAGAAGAGCGCCTCGCCCGGCTACCCCAAATTGCCAGGGGGGACCTCCTGTCTACGCAGGGCCTGGCGTACTTCATGGAAGCGGTGCTCAACGCGGCCATCGGGTACCAAGCCCTGCACCTCCCGCGCCCCCAAGACGCCCTACGCCACGCTCGACAGCAAGTGACGAAGGCAAGGGCGCAACACGGAGGCTGGCCCACGTCTTTCCCCAAGGAGGCCATGATGGCCCACTGGCGCTACTACGGAGACAATACGGGCGCCCTGGTCGACATGACCTATGCCAAGCACGCAGCGCACCTCCTACACAGGGTGACACACAACCACCAACCTGAAGTTCGCGAGGCGGCAGCCATACGCATAAAAGAAGCGCAAATGGCCCGCAACACCTGCCCCCGGTGGATACTGGCGCAACGCGGCGTCTCCACCTCTGTGGGCACTGGCATCTGGGCCCAGCTACAACTCCTCCTACCGCACCACACACACGCCATCCTGACAAACCACCACTGCGATCAACAGGGGCCACTCGTGGCCACACACACCGACATCCACCGACACCCGGCAGGCGAGGTGGACACCCTGCGCCTCGTGGGGGCCACCGTCACCATAGTGTATATCACCCCAACACAGATGAAGATCATGGCCCAATGCGACGCCCACCACGCCCCGTTCCTTTCCGACCCACAATGGCCAGCACGCCACGTCTTCCAAGCGTACCTCCGCGCATGTCCTACGAAGGCAGGGCGCGACATGCCGGGGCCAAAGGACATCGACACGGTATACACAGCCTTCCAGCGCCAGCACCCCCGGCCCCGCCGGAGCGAGCACGAGACCCCCAACGACGGCGGCACGACGCAAGAGGAGCCCACCCCGTCAGCTGAAGGCTGGACACCACCCACCATCCTGCTACTAGCACCAAACGGCCACAAACATGCTACCCGCACTGTCCAGCGACACCATGCCCCCTGGTCCATCCCGAAACACAATGCGCCGGAGACCGATGTACCACCAGTCAGACACAGTGACCAGGGCATACCACGCACGTGCTGGCATTGCGGCCCGGCAGCCCTCGACACTCCGTGGCCCCTGCTACACCTCATCTCCACCCACTACCACACCCCCACCGCCGCCGCCACCGCCGACCAGCAGGCATGGCTCTCCCCCTGGTTTCGCACGGTACCCCCAGACCACCCGGCGCACGTAGCCTGGACCCGAACACCCACGGCAACATGGACGTTCACCAACGAGCGGGCAGACCCGGACAGCGTGGCCATAGAGTACGACCGCTGCGACTCGCACCGCAGGACCTCAGGAGGCACCCATGCGCCCCCTACAGCACCAATGACGACAAGGAGCGGCGACAGACCATCACGTGCCAGAAGTTCCACCCCAATACGGGATACCTCTTCCATTTGATGTACGCGTATATCACCCAGGGGCGCCCAGACAGGGGCCTCCTCCGCCTCACCCCACGAGCCCAGGCCATCATCACCCAGGGGATAGGCGTCTATGCAGCGCCACTACTGCAACCCACGCAAATCACCGCCAGAACCGCCCAGGGGGCCTGCATCTACGTCTATCACCCCACAGCAATTGCCCGCCTACCCATACCCAGCGACACCGACATCATCTACTCCACTGACGCATCCGGCACCGTGCAACGCACCCCCACGGTCGGTTGCGCCTCCGTGCGCATCACCCGGCACGCGGACGGCCTCCACGTGGAACACCACACCGGGGCCACCATCTTTGGGGCGTCCTCCCACGGCGAACTGCGCACCATGGCAGACGCCGTCACCGCCACACCGCCACCCACGACGATCCGGCCCCGCAACATCTGGGTAGTCGTGGACGCCACGGTCGACATCCACCTCACCAGGCGCCTTGCGGACCTGCCCCTCCACAAAGCACTCGAGTCCGGCCTCACCACACAAGCGTTGGGACTATGGATGGCCTTTAAGGGCATGCACCCCCAGGACGCCCTACACATCGTCAAGCAGGAGTCACACCGCTACGCATACGGCAATGGACGCGCAGACACGCAGGCCAAACACCAGAACACCAACCACACCCCAGGGCTCGAACACGTGCGACTGGACACCCCACACCACAGCCACCTGCAGCACCTGCCCCCGATCCCCCCGGCCACACAGCCCCCCCAATGGATGCCGGAGGACACGCCGTACACGGATCGAGATAAGCAGTACCACTACCCCACACCCATCCAGCAACTGGCCACCACACTGGGCCACCCAGCGAACACCGAACTCCTCCGACGCCTCGAAGACTCCGTCCACACCCCCCTCTACTACTCTGCCCTGCGCCCGGATAGCCTCCCAGCACACCTACAAAAGCCCCGACTCCAACTCGTCCTCGAACAGCTTCACCTCCTCACCCAATACCACCGATGGTATGCGCGCCGCTCGATCCACGTCCCCGCAGGATACACCAAATGCATCCGCAGCCACACGGAAGAAGAAACCTGGGACGACTTCAAGGTGTGCCCCCTGTACAGAGGACTGGACACCCTCACAGACTGAAACCCAACCCACACCATCGCACAGCACGCCGGATGGCTGACGCAGTCCCCGGCGACCCAGCAACTCACCACCGTCCTCAAGCAGACGGAGGTACTCGAGGCGGTCCGCAGGGGACTCGTCCCCACTGCCGTCTACACCTTGCTACGCACCCACGAGGAGGACCCCCAGGCCACGGCGGCGCACATGCAGCGGACGGCCGTTGCCAAGACGGCGGAGCAGCTCACATACCGCACCCACAAATACCTGCAGCATGCAGCAACCCTGCCCCAAACAGACCAAGCCCACCTCCTCAAACTCCTGTTCTACCAACCATGAGAACCTACCCCGTGACATAACAACACAGAACCCCCACCACGTCTACACACCGTCCACCGAGCACAGCACTGGCACAGCACACACGGGCACCACAGGCACCGCACACATTCCCACCAGCATGCGCGCGCCACAAGCCCCCATCCCCCCACGCCGCCGTCCGTCGACAGGTACCACCAACCGCCAGCCACCGCATGTCCCCTCTGCGTTCGCCAGCGGCTACCACAGACAGCCCTGCCCTGCAACCCAGACCACTGGGTCTGCCTGGGAGCCGCACACCGCCTCACCCACTGCCCCCACTGCGGGGACCTCAACCCCCACCACCGCGAGAGGCCCGCGGCCCCAGCCGCACCCCCCCCCGCCAGCCACCCCAGCTTCTTCGGGTTCCTCACCGACACCCTCCGAGAGCACCTGAGAGGGTACTACATGGCGGACGCGGCGGACCACGCATGGACCATAGCCGTGGCCACGGGCAGCACACCCCTGCCCCCCCACAGCCCACCCCTACGCCACAGCGGAGGCGGCTTGAACGTGGCGGCCCGCCACATCCTCCTCGCCCTATACCTCCACCACCGTGACCTACACCTCCCAGACCCACAACTCCCGGCCCCCCAAGCAGCAGCCCTGACGCCAGAAGCGTGGGCCGACATGGCACCAGAGGAGATAGCAGCCTACCTCCGAATCACTTGCCGCCGGTTCAACAACGCCCTCGGCCGACGGAAGGGAACACCTTACCCACTCAGCGCACTCCTCTACCCGGCACACCACCCCCACCCCGCACAACAGAAGCCCCCGGAGGGCTGGCCGTCTTTTCGGGACGCCCACCTGGCCGCCCCTGACGAGGCCACCGCCACACGGATGGGCCTCACGGACCAGGAAACCTACGTCAGAGGCCTCAAGACGAGCCTCCAAGAGGCACACCGCTGGCACGCCCGCTCCCCTGTCGCCCCCACGGGGACAGGGGGGTTCACCCGCCCCCGACACCCACCAGGCCAAGAAGACCAAGACAGGTCAGGGGGCCCGCCAATGCGCCTGCCAGCAGGGCGCGACGCCCCGACCAGGGCCCGGGTCCAGCCACACCGCACCACCCCACGCCCAGACCCCCGGGGCACACCAACAACACCGCCACCGCCAGCGCCCACCACCACCACCTTACCGCAGCACCCAAGCCCTGCAGCCCAGTCGACCACCACCGCCCACACACGTCCACACCATGCCAGGACCACCATACGCGCAGAGCCAGGGGACATGGCACCACCAAAACCACCACCACGCCCCCGTCCCTCCCAACCCCTACCCCCTAATGCCCCCATGCTACAGCGACCCCCACCAGCTACATCCCCACCACGCCCCAGCACAACCAGGCCCCACGAACCACCCACCCCACATAGCGCACATCACCGCACCACACCATCACGTATTCCACCACCACCAGCCCCTGGCAAAACATCCACCAGCGCCGGGGTACCACACACAACCAGCACACCCTCAACACCACCACCACGCGGTCCAGCACCACCCGCCGCCCCCGCTACGCGGGCCCACGATACACGAGCCACGGTACACCCCCATGGACCCGCGAGGAGCAGCGCACACACACCAGCAACACCAGTGCCTAGTAGGAGCGCCCCACCACAACCAGCAGCCCCACCACCCACACCCCATACCAGCGAGCACCATCCACCAGCAGCCACCCATTACATACGGACCACAGCCCAACCCAGACGCTCATGCGGCCGCCTCCCACCCACACCCCGGCATCACAACCAGTCAAGAACCGCAAGGGCCGCACGGCGCACACACGCAACACCCACACGACCCACAGGGATGCCCAGACCCCCAGCCAGCACAACACCCACGCCCGCTCCCCCCACCACCAACAGCGCCACCCCCACACCACCCCCCCCCGCCCCCCCCCTGGAGACCAGGCCACAGACGCAACACGCGGCAGCCAGCACCAGCCAATCGACGTCGATACCCCCGCCGACACACGCCACCGCGAATCCCCCCTCCCGCGACCACCACAAGAGACCCCATCACCGGACCCCACGCGCGACAACGACGACCACCCCCCCAAACCCACACCATCCCCCCCATTACACCCCGCACCACCAGCCGCCGCACCGGCCGAACCCTACGCCCTGCACAACCCTGCAGCGGTACGGCAGCACCTCCGGGGACTCAGGGAACATGACGTCGTGCTGTGCCTCCGCACCTCCGGCACCAGCACCCGCATCCGGGCGGCCATCCTGGTCCAGGCGGCCACCCTGGGGGAAGGCGTCAGGGACTTCCTCTTCGACGCCTTCCTCCACGTCGCCCGACACGACCGCCCCCCACGCGCCACCCCAGACGGCGAGAGCCCGCCCCCCACGGGGAGCGGGATCTGGGTGCCCCCCATCGACTGGGGGCGACACCTAGTCGGACACCCCGTGCCGGGGCGGGTGGACACCAAGGGCAGCAGCCGCTACCACGAGCTTGACATGGCCCACCCCCCACCCGGCGCCACCCCCGACAACACCAAAGAGTGGGAGCGGGAAACATGGGTAGCCCGGATGGCCTCCCTGAGCAACTTCCGGCACCACGTCCCGGGGGACATCCCCACCCCCGACGAGCGGCAGCCAGCCCCCTCCACGTACATGACCCTCATGTACAATCTGCACTACACCCTCTCGTCTACCCACTACCACGCACCCACTAACCACTGGGTGGTACACGGCACCGACTCCCTCCTCCCCGCCGACTACACCCCCCCCACACACAACCCAGGCCCCGACACGTACGCCAGGGGGGACGACCCGGGCGACCCCCACATCTGGGGCACGTGGGAACGCTAATCCCTGGACACGCTGCTCTCCATCCGCAGCAGCTGCCAGGGCCTTGGTAGGGCGATGTATTGCCTCGCCAAGTGGACCCAACGGACCTGGGGGATCCCCACGGACCGATGGGTGTGGGTGGTCACGCTGCGCCCCCAGCAGAGGGAAGCCCCCCCAAACCACAGGGGACCCACCCCCCCACGCCCCACCACCCTAGAGCTCTGCCCATACATCGTGGCAGCCCGCCTCATGACCCAGACACCCCCACCCAAAACTACCCCCACCTCACACAGGAGGACATGCCCGGCATCCAGCGATGCTTCTTCCAGACCCTCGACTACCTCCAGCAAACACACCCGTATGTCCTGGAGCAGATATGGCCACCCCCTGGGTAACCCACGTGCCCGCGCAGCCGAGACAACGCCGCCACACCAGCACGAGCACGCACGGATCACCAGGGAAAACGCGCGCACACGCCCGGTGCCCGAACCTGCACCCTCGTTCTCGCTACTTACAGGACCCAGCATCATACGCCCGCCCCCGAAGCCCAGGACCCTCCGCCGTCTCCTACAGCCCTCTCCTCCGCCTCCGACTCCACAACCTCCACCACCACGACCACCTCATCGACCACCACCACCACGTCCTCATCCAGCACTCCACCCCCCAGGCCGCGGGGGACACCTCCCAAACGGGCCCCCAAACCCGCCCCCACCGCGAGCAATGCCACCGCCGCCAAGGCCCACGCCCTGACGAGGCCCACACCCGCGACCCAGCCGAAACCCAAGACCGCCGCCAAACAGCCACCCAAATCCATCAGCGCGCCACGACCGCAACCCGCAGCCAAGCTCAGACCCAAGTCCAAAACCGGCGCCACGACGGCAGCGCGAGCCCGGCCCGCCGAGGACGTCCTCTATGACATTCGGCCCCAGCCGTCCCAGGCCCGGAGGCAGCAGCGCCCAGCACGGCGCCCCCCCACCGTCACCGACGCCGCCGCCACCACCTCTACAGCGGAGCGCGCCACAGCCGAAGCACGACGCACCTCGTCCTGCCACCTCTCAAAGCCCGCACCCCAGGCCCACGGACCGCCGTCGACCAGGCCAGAAGGACGCCAGGGTCCGCCAGCAGCGTCCCCGGCCCCCTACCAACCCTCGATGACAGCCCACATGCAGCGCATGCCCCACTACCGCCGCCGCCGCGAGTCCCCGCCCAACCCCGAGGCGGAGACCGTGCGCGCACACGCACGGGTCCACATCCGCGCGCGCCCCCACGGAACAGCACTACGAGGAATCCCCCAGGCCCGCCACCGCCACCGGTCCCCACGACCCCGTCACACCCACCCACGCCCACTCCTCCGCCCAAGACCGCAGGCCCGCCCAGGGACAATGGTGGCAGCGCTGGACCCACACGCAGCTCTGGGAGCTGCGAAAGTGGGCCCGGGGAGAGCCCCCCCTCGAGGGCCTGGTCCATCGGCCCCGCAAGGGGTTGGTGGAGAACTGCCGCCTCCGGCCGGCGGGGGGGGTGGATGCCGCAGGCCGCATGGGAAGCCATGCTGGCCGATGCGCTCCAACCCCTGGGAGTTGACCCCCGCAACCTCCACGCGTCCCAGGACTACCCGTATGTCCTTAGGCGCCTGCGGGAGACCCTCCAGGAGACACAGCGAGACGGCATCCGCCTGTGGGACATCACCCGAAGCCCAGCCCCGCACAAACACACCCCCTCACCACCCCACAAGCGGCGGCGCACCGACACCGGCGGCACCCACAGCACCCCAGGAGCCCTGCGCACCACACAACACGACGCGCCTGACCCCCCGGCCAGCGGCGCCGCCACCTAACCCCGTTACCCAGCAAACCACCACCACGGGGCGCCACGCCAGGCCCCGCCCAGAAGTCACCAAACGAACCGGACACAGAAGGACGCCAACGCACACGACAACGGGCACCACTACGCCCAAAGGCACCGAACCCAGGCCCGCTACCGTCGCAACCGCCTAACCGTGCCAAAACCCAAACACAAATCTAACCCGAGCCACACCCCGAAACTGCTAACCCTTGACTCCTAACAGGGGCCCGCCGAGGGAACAACGTAACCACAGCCCACGCCCACAGCCCACACAGCCGCCTAACCAGCCAACTCCAGAAGCAAAGAGACACCTCAGCAAACCCACCCTGACCCAAGCCCGTGTACATCAGGACGCGCGAGCCGCACCCCTGGGGCGCGACCGCCGCCACAGCACCGACGACACACGCCAGAGGAGAGAACACTGTTGCACCGCCGCACCAGCTGCCCGTGCCTGTGCCTGCAGTGTACGCGCGCCCCTGTTCTTTTTTTTCTTCCAAAAAAAACGAAAATTAAGGGGGGAGGAAGAGGGACACAACCACCCATGGCACACGCGCACCGCACACAGCGCGCACACCGGTGAACGGGAGCCAAGTGGCCCAGGACACCGCACACGCAACACAACACACCAAGCGAGTACACCGGTGAACAGGAGCCAAGTGGCCCAGGACACGGCAGACGCAACACAGCAAACCGCGCGGGCACACCGGTGAACAGGAGCCAAGCAGCCCAGGACACTGCACACACGTAGGGCGGCCGAGGGACAGGAAAGAACCAATACCCCATCAGTCGGACGCACTGGGGCGACCCAGCCGACCCACCGGGCCAGTGGCAGGAGCGGTACTCCAAGGCCACTGGTCCGAGCCCGGCCAGGCTGCATCCGGGACCATGGCAAACGTCACCCGGAGCCATGGAAGCAACCAGTGACAGGCGAGCCGGTACACAGTCCAGGAGGGGGTCACCTGCCAAGCAGAGTGGCCCCGCAACTCAAACCACAAGGGTGAGGCGGTCGTACCGTAGACTAGCGGGAGCAATACCCCTTGTGGTGAGAGATACTTCACACGGCTGGGCAGCCCCCAGAGCTGCCGCCCAAAGGAGGGGGCATGTGGCCCTACCCATGGACACATGTGGGGACACCCTCCCACCTGGGACACATGGACCGGATGGCCGCGACAATGCCTTCCCAAGCACATGCGGGAGCGGCTCAAGAGGCACCTTACATAGGGCAGTGGGAGGGACAGGACGTCTTCTTGGTAAGACCTTCTTCCTGCAATGTCAAAGGAGGCATCCCGAGCTCCCGAAGATACCTACCTACCTACCTCAGGGTTGCACCCGTGAGTTTCGTCTTGGGAGGGGAGTGCAATGGGTTGTTCCTGACAGGTACACAGAGTTTACTTTTTGACAGATTTTCTTGGATTATCTTTTGGATTTTTGACGGGATGTTTTGTGACAGGCGGCGCCAGGATAGAAGCGCGCGCCAGATCCCGCGCCAGATAGTCGCTGACGACAGAAGAAAGATAAAGAGAGAAGTAAACAATAGATGTCTGTTGAGTGTACAAATAATTTTCTCGGCATGCATAAATGTAGATTTATTATATTTGAAGATTTTGTGTTGCATGCCAGCATGTTTCTCCTGCAGGCATGCAAATGGAACACTGTCCTGTTCTATGACTTACGAAGATGCAGAATGAACTATCATGAATAAAGGTCATAGACCTGCCCTTTTGTGCTCGCAGGGACACTCAGGGAAACGTGGACGAGGAGACTGGAAAAATTTTGCAGCGAGATTTTGAAGAGCAAAAATTACGTGATAGGATAAAAGAGACAAGAACGAGTCCAATTAAACCTTGCCTATGGTTTCCTCTGCCTCGGTGCGCTGTGTCGTGTGTACGGTGTCCTGGGCTCCTTGGCTCCGGTTCACCGGTGTGCACGCGTTGTGTGCGGTGTTGTATGTGCGGCGTCCTCGGCCTCCTGGCTCCTGTTCACCGGTGCGCGTGCTCACTGTGTGCTCCTCGCATGCTTCCTATCCCCCTCCCTCATCCTCGCTTGTTCTTGTGCATGCTCTCCGTGACTGCCCTCCTGCTTTTTCCTGCCGCCGCCTTCTCGTCCTCCTGGCGCCCCTGGCGTTTGCATTCGAGTCTCCGTCTGTGTTAGTCCACTCTTTCGGGCTCTCCTTTTCCTCTTTCCCCTGGCTCGTGTCCTTCTTGTCCTCCCTCCCCACCTCTCCTTGCTCTTGCCTCTCCTTTCTGCCATCATGTCCGCTCCGCTCTGGTCCTTCCGGTCCGGGCTCCATGTGCCCATGTGCCCATGTGCTCATCCGCCTCCCCTTCTTCTCCTTCTCCCCTATTGCCCTTTCTCCTCCCGCTTCGCGTCTTCCCTCCTTCTTGTCCTCCCCCCTCTGTTCCTTGCTCTTGTTCTTGTTCTCCTCTCCGTGTCGCTCCACCGCCGTCCCCCTCTCCTTGTTTGCTGCCCCGGACCTTCCCTTCCCGGGCCGCTTCGTCCCCGGTCGTTCCAGTCCGGGCGCACTGCGTCCCCGGATGTTCCAGTTCGCTGCACCGGGTGCACCCCCGGACTTTTTGCCGTATTCCCTCTGTTGCCCCGGACGCTCCAGTCCATGGCACCGGGTTCACCCCGGGACGATCCAGTCCGGGGGCTCGGGCCGTTCTTCATTCCGCCCCGGATGCTCCAATCCGGGGCGTCTTTTTGTCTTATTCTTTCCGTTGCCTCGGACCCTCCATCCCATGGCACCGAGTTCACCCCTGGACGATCCAGTCCGGGGGCTAGTGTCGTGCTTCGTTCCGTCTCGGATGCTCCATTCCGGAGCGCCTTTTAATCGTATTCTCTCCTTTGCCTTGGACGCTCCAGTCCGTAGTACCAGGTTCTCCCCTGGACGATCCAGTCCGGGGGCCCGGGCTGTGCTCCACTATGCCCTGGATGCTCCACTCCCCGGCGTCTTTTTGTCGTATTCTCTCTGTTGCCTCAGACGCTCCAGTCCGTGGCACCGGGTTCAGCCCCGGACGATCCAGCCTCGGGGCTTGTGCCGTGCCTCTTTCCGCCCCGGATGCTCCGTTCCGGGCCGTCTTTTTATCGTGTTCTCTCCGTTGCCTCGGACGCTCCAGTCCGTGGCACCAGGTTCACCCCCGGACGCCCCAGTCCGGGGGCTATTGCCGTGCTTCTTGCCGCCCCGGATGCTCCAATCCGGGGCGTCTTTTTCTCCTATTCTCTCCGTTGCGCCGGACGCTCCAGTCCGTGGCACCGGTTTCACCCCCGGACGATCCAGTCCGGGGGCTAGTGCCGTGCCTCTTTCCGCCCTGGGTGCTCCAATCCTGGCCGTCTTTTTATCGTATTCCCTCCGTTGCCTCGGACGCTCCAGTCCGGGGCACCGGGTTCGCCCCCGGACGAACCAGTCCGGGGGCTAGTGCCGTGCTTCTTGCCGCCCCGGATGCTCCAAACCGGGCCGTCATTTCATCGTATTCTCTCCGTTGCCTCGGACGCTCCAGTCCGGGCCGTCTTTTCATGGTATTCTCTCCGTTGCCCCGGACGCTCCAGTCCGTGGCACCGGGGTCACCCCCGGACGATCCAGTCCGGGGCCCAGCGCCGTGCTTCATTGGGCCCCGGATGCTCCATTCAGGGGCGTCTCTTTGTCATATTCTCTCCGCTGCCTCGGACGCTCCAGTCCGTGGCACCGGGTTCACCCCCGGACGATCCAGTCCGGGGGCTAGTGCCGTGCTCCAGTCCGCCCCGTTTGCTCCAATCCGGGGCGTCTTTTTATCGTATTCTCTCCGTTGCCTCGGACGCTCCAGTCCGCGGCACCTGGGTCACCCCTGGACGATCCAGTTCGGGGGCTAGCGCCGTGCTTCATTCCTCCCCGGTTGCTCCAACCCTTGGGGTCTTTTTGTCGTAATCTCTCCGCCGCCTCGGACGCTCCAGTCCGTGGCGCCGGGTTCACCCCCGGACGATCCGGTCCGGGGGCTAATGCTGTGCTTCATTCCGCCCCGGTAGCTCCATTCCGGGGCGTCTGTTTGTTGTATTCTCCCCGTTGCCTCGGACGCTCCAGTCCGTGGCACCGGGTTCACCCCCGGACGATCCAGTCCGGGGGCTCGGGCCGTGCTCCCACTCGCCCTGGATGCTTCAATCCGGGGCGTCATGTTTCTTTCTCTCCTTGCTGACTTCGGTGTTTGCGTGCGCGGTGCTTTGGTGGTTTTCTCTTTTTTCGCGCGCCCATCGTCGTTGTTCCTCCTCCGCTCTCCCCGCTTCGCTTTGCTCTCCCCGCCCCTTCCCCTCCCTCTCCGCCCCCGGTCCTCTCTTCCCCTGCTCCCTTTCTCTCCCTTTGTGGTGGCTTTGCTGGGGCACGCACTCAAGCTCCTAGTGTCTACGCGCGCATGTTGCTATGTTTTGGGGCGGGCACACACGTTCTTTCTTCTTCTCCCTTTCCTGCCTTTGTTCTCGTGCATTGTTCCTCCGTTTGTCCCGTCCCTTGTCGCATGCACTTTGTGTTGCCTTTGCCTACCCCTTGTCCTCTCCTCTTTTGTGGCGCATGTGGCGCATCGCTCTGCGCGTCGTGGCATGAGGCAGGTGACACCTGAAAGGGCACAATCGCTGGATTTTGTCGTGGCGAAGCAGAGGGAGTTGGCATCCTGGGTTGGTTGTCATGTGTATGACCTGGTACCAGACAATGGGCAGAAGGCGATATCGTGTCGTTGGGTTCTCGTTGACAAGGTGCAGGACGATGGTTCATTGAAGCCGAAGGCGCGGTTGGTTGTGCGGGGCTTTCGGTAGGCGGGTCTGCGGGACCTGGATACCTTTTCTCCCACGTGTTCCACGTCGTGCTGGCGTGTGCTGCTCACGGTGGCTTCTTATCGAGGATGGGCACCGATAGTTGTGGACATTTCCACTGCCTTTTTACAAGGAGGCACCCTGCAGCGTGAGGTGTATGTACGGCCTCGACAGGAGTTGCATGCACTGGGGCAGTTGTTAAAGCTGCGGAAGGCGGTGTACGGGCTCGTGGACGCTCCACTGCACTGGTGCCAGGCGCTGCACAAGGCTATGCTGTCTATTGGTGCGATTGTGGTGCCGTTTGACCGCGCAATATACTTTTTTCGGGAATATGAACATTTTTCTGGGTGGGCAGCCTTTCACGTTGACGATATTGCCATCGCTGGGACTGACTCTCTCATCTCATCCGTTCTGGAGGCGTTGCACAGTGTCTTCTCTGTTGGGTCTGAAAAAAGAGAGGACTATGTGTTTTGTGGAGTGCATTTGGAATGCAAATGTGACGATGACGGCAATCTGATCGAGATAACGTTGGACCAACAGAAGTGCATTGAGGAGATCGGGGAGATATCTCTGGAGGACTCTACAGATCGTGGAAGACTATTAAACGCGAAAGAGACCACTTTGTACCGCGGCTTGATTGGAGCTTTGTCCTGGCGTACCGGGCAAACGAGACCTGACTTCTCTTATAGCGTGTGCCGTCTCGCACAACGATCAAGCAAACCTACAGTCTCGGATGCGCTTCAAGCGAACAAGACCTTGCAGCACTTGAGGAACAGATCGCTATTCATCAGATTTCGAAAGTTGAGTGGACCTGTTCGTCTTATTGGATACCATGACTCGTCATGGGGCAATGGGGAAGGAGGGAAAACTGTTGGTGGCTCGCTGTGGACTATCGCAAGTGTCGGTGAAGACAAGAAGGAGCGCTTCTGTCTGATCAACTGGAAAAGCCGTACCCTGCGCAGAGTCGTAAAGTCCACCTTTGCTGGGGAAACCCTTGCTTGTTAAGCCTGCTTGGATGACCTGTTCCTGACGCTCAATGTCGTTACTGAGATTACGAAGATGCGAGTCCCTGTTACGCTACGCACTGACTGTGCTTCACTATTCAACCCCGTCCATCTGCACAAGGCTGTGTCTGAGAAGAGACTTCTAATTGAGCTTGCGGTGATTCGTGATGCTATAACGTCTGGAGAAGTTACCAATCTGGAATGGGTGGCTACGCAAGATCAGCTCGCAGATGCACTGATGAAGTCTGGCTACAGTTCTATATTCTCTAACTCCCTCAACAATGCAATTCTACCATGAGCATGAAGGTACCTGTTTATCGTCTTCTTGGTTCAGACTTGGTAAGGAATTTGTTGTAATCGCTGATCGATCTGTCATGCATGATCGCTGTGGATCTGGACATTGTTCTGCTGGCGCAGAAAAAGAAAAGACGGATGTTTTCTGAG
Source organism: Eutreptiella sp. 'Long Island Sound 2002' (assembly GCA_964036045.1). Lineage (NCBI taxonomy): Eukaryota > Euglenozoa > Euglenophyceae > Eutreptiales > Eutreptiaceae > Eutreptiella > Eutreptiella sp. 'Long Island Sound 2002'. The sequence continues at coordinate 131,200,393 of OZ038380.1, read as the reverse complement.
CTCAGACGATCTTGTCTGTTGATCTTGATTAATTGAGATGAAAATTTTTCAGCCGGATGTGTTATCATCATTGGCGGAACATGGGATTTGCATTGCAAAATCCTAGTTTGGATTTCGGATGCCATCCATGCAATTTTCCTAAAAGCGATAAATCCATTTCAGCATGGGATGTTCATAATCTATGACATTGATATAAAATGAGCTTTTGCATGATTTACAATTTTTTTAATATCAATTTGTAAGGTTCAACAAGGCTTTTGTACCATTCTTCTTTCAACCTTTTAGGTTGGTGTTTTGTTGACACATTGAAGTGTCACTATTCAAGTGAGAGATCATTCCTGGAATTCACTGCATTGTTTGCTATTGAAAAGAGCCAAGGGAAATTTTAACACCTAGAAATATTGTACAAAACACTCAATAGTCCATCACGGCAATATGCTGTGCACTCGGCGCACAGCAGATGCACCAAGTTCCCCAGTAGGACATAGCCCACTGGAACTCAATGAGATATGAAGCTAGCGAGATTTCTGATATGCGTAGAATTGTCCTAAATGACTTAGACTACCAATGCAAATAATGTGCACGAACAAGTGAAAATGTAAAAGTGTGTTTATCGTGTAAATTCGCAAAAAGAAGATGTATGGGTTGTGGCGAAGTGCTAAAGATGACAAAAACGGATTTGATTGTATGTGAAAGTAGGGGTCCGGCTCACGAGTAGGGGTGGGCTGGTCGCCTGGGGTTGGTTGGAAACGAAATAGGTAAGTAGTGAAAAAAAGGTGGAAAGGTCGGCTCTTTCTAGTAAGCTCCGTTTGAATGTAATGCAAGCCAACGGATATCATACATGACTGGAGGGTCGCCACTGCAGCAGAAAAAAGTCACCACCATGCCTTTCTTGGGATAGTTGATCCAGGCCGACCCCCCCCTAATCCTTTGGAAGTTGTGGAGACTAACACCTAATCATTTTTGTCACTCTTTTGAAGCTTTAAGTACATTTTTCAAAGTAACTACGGTCATAATCCTAGCCCCCCGTGAAATTGACCCCCACCACTCAAATGAGTGGTAGTGAACCCGGTGCCACGGACTGGAGCGTCCGAGGCAACAGAGAGAATACGGCACATAGACGCCCCAGATTGGAGCGACCAGGGCGGAGTGGAGCACGGCACTAGCCCCCGGACTGGATCGTCCGGGGGTGAACCAAGTGCCTCAGACTGGAGCATCCGAGGCAACGGAGAGAATACGATATAAAGACGCCCCGGATTGGAGCAACCGGGGCGCATTGGCCACTTCAACCCCTGGAATAGGCGTAGTTTCGGACGGGGGCAATGAGGATAGGATGGAAGCTAAGGCGGCTGCTACGGGCTCTTTTTCCTCGAGGCGTCTGAGGTTCGCCCGCGTTAAGCCAGGCACCTCAGGGCCCCGACGGGCCCCTTCGATATATATTTCTGTATGGTCTTCCGCCCCTCTTGATTCTGCATGTTCTCCTAGAGGACCAGTATCACGGGGTACACCACTTGTAGATGAAGGTCCAGCCACGTCATCAGTCTTTGGTCTAGTGATTGTGATCTGTACCATTTGGGCAGACATGTTCAAAGTTCAGAATACAAGTGTTTCTTCGTGTTTGTCGTGTTTTGCTTTAGACTTCTGAGGCCTTCCTCTGCTACCAGAAACGGTTTCTGGTTTGCCCACACTTATGCTTGTTCCTTGTATTTGTTTTAGAAGACCTTGATGATTTTCCCCAAGCAAAAATATGGCCCTCACAAGGTAAAGTAGAGCAAGTCCAGGCACCGGATCAATGAAATCAGGATAAATCCTTCCACAATCCAACCCTGTGTAACAAAGAGGGGCTGCAGATAGACCGTGCAGGCTTAAATACAAAGCTTCAGTCACATATGGAAAACGCAAATGATTTTAAAAAGAAAGCTGACATGAGTCTGGTCAGAAAGATAGTCCCAATCACCTCATGTGCACCTTTTGACATGCAATGGAGTTGGTTAGGAATCTGGGGCAGGTAGGTGGGCCACACACAGGATATGGCTTGGCCAGCACGGCCAAGCAAATGAATTCAGCATCAGTTAAACCGCAGAACCGCAATAAGTGATAGAAACAATTGAGTATAGGGGTCCTGAGGTCGGAGACCACTAGACTTAACTTACAAGGCCCAAGGTATGAAGTGCCTGTTTTCTTTCGGTATTACCTCCATAAAGGAAGATACCTCCGCTCATTTGTAAGTAAGTAAGTAAGGGCGGCCGCGTACGCAGCCTCATCAGACGTCTCCTTGTTTGGTTTAAATGGTGGCCGCCTCTGGCGGGAAGGAGAGCTCTCCACCATCAGTTTCCCTGGCGACCCCTGTCTCACCTCACGGCCGAGAACTTCAACCAGGTTTCGTTGGGGCATGACCGGTGGTAGGCTCCCTTCAGTCGATGCCCTCACGGTTTCAGCTCCTTCTGGTCACCCTTTGAAGGATCCCCCGGCCTTCCCCCCCTAGCACAGCCTATCGGGCGCCTGCAGGCGGGTTTCCTGTGGATAGCCCTCGCCGTCAGCGGAGCATTTCTCTCTGTCAACCACATTCCACCACTCCCCATCCCTCACGGGTTGGAGTACCCACTCGGCTCCCGGATGCACCTGGGTGTCGTCCATCCACGGCTGGAGGCCAGGGGTCGACCCTTTTCACGTTCCCCCTGGTCCCGCTCACGCGTGAACCTACTTGTACTCAGGCCGTTGACCCGGGGATCTCAAGGTCAACCCCCACGCCTGCGGACACCTCACGGCCGTCCCAGAGTTCAGGGCATTTTCCCGACTTCCCGTGGTCAGGTTCCCCATGGTTGGCCCATGGTTCACCACTCCATGGCGACTGGTTTCCCAATCCCACGGGGCTGTTGCTTGGCGCTTTCGGTCTGCCTGCCCATCCCATGTCCCATTCCCCTTTGCCTCATCCCGGCACCGGCCCGTTCCCAGCATCCCATGGACTCCCTACCCCTTCGGGCCGTTGTGCGGCCCTAGCCACACGCCCTTCCCCGCCCCGTCCCCTTGTCCGATCATCCCGTGTTTACACCCCACCGGGTCGCCTGCAACCCCGTGGCGCGGGCCCACTGGATCCTCTTCCATCCGGGGACCGCTTCGTGCGCCTAGCACGGGTCGCTCCCTTCCCGGCCCCGTCCCTTTCCCTTGTGCCGCGGCCCCGGCCTAATCCCCTGGGCTGTTGCGCGGCCCCATCCCATCCCTCATCCCGTGTTTTTACCCCACCAGGCCGCCAGCAACCCTGTGGCGCGGGCCCACTGGATCCTCATTCATCCGGGGACCGTTTCGTGCACCTAGCACGGGTCGCACCCTTCCCGCCCTTTTCCCCTGTGCCGCGGCCGTGGTCTAATCCCCTGAAATGTGGTGCGGCCCCTTCCCATCCCTCACCCCCTGTTTATACCCCACCGAGCCGCCAGCAACCCTGTGGCGCGGGCCCACTGGATCCTCATCCATCCGGGGACTGTTTTGTGCGCCTAGCACGGGTCGCTCCCCTCCCGCCCCCGCCCCTCACCCCTGTGCCGCCACCCATAGCACACAGGTTGGGCCGTGCTCCACTCCGCCCCGGATGCTCCAATCCGGGGCGTCTTTTTGTCGTTTTCTCCCCGTTGCCTCCGACGCTCTTGTCCGTGGCACCGGGTTCTCCCCCGGACGATCCAGTCCGGGGGCTTGGGCTGTGCTCCACTCCGCCCCGGATGCTCCAATCCGGGGCTTCTTTTTGTCGTATTCTCTCCTTCGCCTCGGACGCTCCAGTCCGTGGCACCGGGTTCACCCCCGGACGATCCAGTCCGTGGGCTAGTGTCGTGCTTCATTCCGCCCCGGATGCTCCAATCCGGGGAGTCTTTTTATCGTATTCTCTCCGTTGCCTCGGATGCTCCAGTCCCTGGCACCTGGTTCAGCCCCGGACGATCCAGTCCGGGGGCTAGTGCCGTGCTTCATTCCGCCCCGGTTGCTCCAATCCGGGGCATCTTTTTACCGTATTCTCTCCGTTGCCTCGGATGCTCCAGTCCGTGGCACCGGGTTCACCCCCGAACGATCCAGTCCCGGGGCTAGTGCCGCGCTCCACTCCGCCCCGTTTGCTCCAATCCGGGGCTTGTTTTTATCGTATTCTCTCCGTTGCCTTGGATGCTCCGGTCTGTGGCACCTGGCTCACCCCCGGACGATCCAGTCCGGGGGCTAGTGCCGTGCTTCATTCCGCCCCGGTTGCTGCAATCCGGCGCGTCTTTTGATCGTATTCTCTCCGTTGCCTCGGATGCTGCAGTCCGTGGCACCGGGTTCTCCCCCGGACGATCCAGTCCGGGGGCTCCGGCCGTGCTCCACTCCGCCCCGGTTGCTCCAATCCGGGGCGTTTTTTTATCGTATTCTCTACGTTGCCCCGGATGCTCCGATCCGGGGCGTCTTTTTGTCGTATTCTCTCCGCTGCCTCGGACGCTCCAGTCCGTGGCACCGGGTTCACCCCCGGACGATCCAGTCCGGGGGCTAGTGCCGTGCTTCATTCCGCCCCGGTTGCTCCAATCCGGCGCGTCTTTTTATCGTATTCTCTCCGTTGGCTCGGATGCTCGAATCCGGGGCGTCTTTTTGTCGTTTTCTCTCCGTTGCCCCGGATGCTCCTGTCCGTGGCACCGGGTTCACCCCCGGACGATCCAGTCTGGGGGCTAGTGCCGTGCTTCATTCCGCCCCGGTTGCTCCAATCCGGGGCGTCTTTAGATCGTATTCTCTCCGTTGCCTCGGGTGCTCCAGTCCGAGGCACTTGGTTCACCCCCGGACGATCCAGTCCGGGGGCTAGTGCCGTGCTCCAGTCCGCCCCGGATGCTCCAATTCTGGGCGTCTTTGTGCCGTATTCTCTCCGTTGCCTCAGATGCTCCAGTCCCTGGCACCTGGTTCACCCCCGGACGATCCAGTCCGGGGGCTAGTGCCGTGCTTCATTCCGCCCCGGTTGCTCCAATCCGGGGCATCTTTTTACCGTATTCTCTCCGTTGCCTCGGATGCTCCAGTCCGTGGCACCGGGTTCACCCCCGAACGATCCAGTCCCGGGGCTAGTGCCGCGCTCCACTCCGCCCCGTTTGCTCCAATCCGGGGCTTGTTTTTATCGTATTCTCTCCGTTGCCTTGGATGCTCCGGTCTGTGGCACCTGGCTCACCCCCGGACGATCCAGTCCGGGGGCTAGTGCCGTGCTTCATTCCGCCCCGGTTGCTCCAATCCGGCGCGTCTTTTGATCGTATTCTCTCCGTTGCCTCGGATGCTGCAGTCCGTGGCACCGGGTTCTCCCCCGGACGATCCAGTCCGGGGGCTTGGGCCGTGCTCCACTCCGCCCCGGTTGCTCCAATCCGGGGCGTTTTTTTATCGTATTCTCTCCGTTGCCCCGGATGCTCCAATCCGGGGCGTCTTTTTGTCGTATTCTCTCCGTTGCCTCGGACGCTCCAGTCCGTGGCACCGGGTTCACCCCCGGACGATCCAGTCCGGGGGCTAGTGCCGTGCTTCATTCCGCCCCGGTTGCTCCAATCTGGCGCGTCTTTTTATCGTATTCTCTCCGTTGGCTCGGATGCTCGAATCCGGGGCGTCTTTTTGTCGTTTTCTCTCCGTTGCCCCGGATGCTCCTGTCCGTGGCACCGGGTTCACCCCCGGACGATCCAGTCTGGGGGCTAGTGCCGTGCTTCATTCCGCCCCGGTTGCTCCAATCCGGGGCGTCTTTAGATCGTATTCTCTCCGTTGCCTCGGCTGCTCCAGTCCGAGGCACTTGGTTCACCCCCGGACGATCCAGTCCGGGGGCTAGTGCCGTGCTCCAGTCCGCCCCGGATGCTCCAATTCTGGGCGTCTTTGTGCCGTATTCTCTCCGTTGCCTCGGACGCTCCAGTCCGTGGCACCTGGTTCACCCCCGGACGATCCAGTCCGGGGGCTAGTGCCCCGCTTCATTCCGCCCCGATTGCTCCATTCCGGGGCTTCTTTTTAACGTTTTCTCTCCGTCGCCTCGGATGCTCCAGCCCGTGGCACCGGGTTCTCTCCCAGACGATCCAGTCCGAGGGCTTGGGCCGCGCTCCACTCCGCCCCGGATGCTCGAAACCGGGGCGTCCTTTTGACGTATTCTCTCCGTTGCCTCGGACGCTCCAGTCCGTGGCACCGGGTTCACCCCCGGACGATCCAGTCCGGGGGTTGCTGTCCTTGGCACCTTGTCCCGTGCCGCGGTTCGTCGTGTGTTGTGCGCGCTTCCCGGGTTCGCGGCACCCGGTGGCCGTTGTGGCTTGGCACCTGTCTTCGCGCCGTGGTTGTGGCCGGCGGTGTGCCTCTCTGGCGTGCCTCGTGGCCCCGCGTTGGTGCCCCGCTCCTCGTCCGGTCCGGTCGCTCTCGGTGCTCCGGTCTGCTTTCCCGTCGCCGTGGTGCCTTCCCCCACCCCTGGGGCTGTCGCCCCCGGCTTTACTGAGTGGCTGCGCGGGGCACGCGGAGGCCGGCCGAGAACCGGGCTCATTGTGCCTGCCGCTGGCCCCTGCCGTGGCAAGGGCGCTGGGCGCGCTCCGCGTCGGACCCGTTCGGGGCCCCGCGATGGGGTTGTCCCTGGCAGGTCCCTCCGGCTTTGGTCTTGGGCTGCGTGGGCTGCGGTGGTTGGCGTGTGTGGACCCGGTCACTGACGCGTCCGGTTTCCCGTACCGTCCGTCTTTCGACGGGGGACTCGGCCGGTGCACCGGGGCTGTTTCGTGTGGACGCCGACACCGCCCCTTTCGGGTCGGAGGACGCCACGCCCGGGTCCCGCGCGTGTGTGCGTGTGCGTGCCCTGCTCGGCCAGGTCGGGCGGGCCGGCCTCGCGGGCGCGTTCTGGTGCGCCTCACCTTTCCTTCGGCCGTTCTTGGTTCGCTCTTTGCTTGTTCGGCCCCCTCCGGGCTGGGGCTGCCCTGTTTGTGGTTGTTGTTGGTTTTTTTTTTTCCCTTCCCCCCCCTCGTTGCGCCATCGTTGTGTCCTGCCTTGAGTGTTTTCCGACCCCGGCTGCCTTGGGCCTTGGCGTCTTGTTCCCCCCGCCCCCCCCCTCTTTTTTTGGGCCCCCCTCCCCCCCCCCCCATGTTGTCCTTGGCGTTTCCTGCTTTCCGGTTTTCTCGGGCCTCTGCGCCCCCCCCCTTTTTTTTGTTTTTCCTTTTTCCGGTTTTTTTTTTGCCGGTTGGGGCGGGTTTGTCTGTCTTGGGCCGTCATGTGTGCCCGCGTGTGCCTCGGTGGTGCTGTTCCTGTCGTTGCTCTGTGTGTGCTGGCTGGTGTTGCATGGTTTTCGCTGTTGGGCCTGGCTGTCCTCTGCTGTCTCCTGCTGGGTCTTGGTGTCGTGCTTCGGTGGTGCTGTCCTTGTCTGGCCGCGTGGCTCGCCGCCCTGTCGTTCGGCGTGTTGTGTCTTGGTATTTCAGCTGCCCTGTGTTGTGTTCTGTTGCGCTGTGCTGTGGTGTGGTGGTGTGCTGTCGTGCTCTGCCGTTTGTTTGCGTCGTTGCCTGCGCCCGTTGTTTGTTTCTTGCCGCCGTGCGTCTGCTGTGTGTGTTCTGGGGTGTCGTGCTGTGTGTTCCCTGTCCTCTCCGCCCTGTGCGGTGCTGTGCTGCGCTGTGCTGGTGCCCTTTCGTTGTGCTGTGCGCGTCGTCTGTGCTTTTTCCGGTGGATGGTGTTGTTGGTTCCTGGTCTCGCAGCCTTTTGTTGGGGGTCTGCTGGTGGCTCTGGTTGCCTGGCGTTGTCGTTTGGTGGTGTGTGTCGGCTTTGGTGCCCGTGTCTGGTCTGGCTGGCGCTGGGCGTCTTCCCTGTGGTGTCCTGCTCCCCTGTGCTGTGTCCTGTGGCGCTGTTCTGCCTTGTGGTGCTGTGCCGTGCTGCCCTGTCTTCTTTTTTTTTTTTTTCTCCTTGCTGGTGGCGCTGGTTTCCTGTTGTCCCCCGTTGGTTCTGGGCTCCGCGCCAGTTCCGGGTCGTTTCTTTTTCTGTGCTCTGCCCGTGCGGTGCTGTGCTGGTGTGCCTGCGTCGTTGCTCTCTGTTCGGTGCTCTCTTGCCCTTGCGGGGCTGGCTGGTGTTTTGTGTTGTTGCCTGTTGTGTTTGTGTGTTTGCTGTTGGCCCTGGCTGTCCTCTGTTGTCTCCTGGTGGGTCCTGGTGGCTCCTGGTGTCGTGTCTCGGTGGCGTGCTGTGGTGTGTCCCTGGGTTCTGTGGTGCGCCGTGTTGCTGCGCGTTGTGCCGCCTGGCGTTGCGTTGTTGTGCGCTGTGTTGCTTCGTTTTGCTCTGTTTGGTGCTGCTGCGCGCTCTGTTGTGTCCTGGGGCGCTGTCCGTTGTCTTGGAGTCCTGTGCCCCCTGGCGCCGTGTTTTATCTTGTCCCCCCGCGCTGTGTGTATTTTGCTGTGGCGTGTCGCTGCTTTTTTTGAATGTTCTTAACCGCATCAACTTGTTCTGGGGCTGACGTCCCCGAATGAAAGTATTTACATCAACATATAAAGATATGTACACGGCTGCTCTGATGGTTAGGTTAGATGAACGCTGATTTACCCTGTGGGGAAGGGGGGGGGGTTCCGGAAGGGGCGGAGGGCTGAAGGGGTCGAGAGGAGGAGACAGAAAATCGCTGGATGGACGGAAAAAATTCCGGATGTCTCGGGAGGCGTTGGAGTGGGGGGGGGCAGGGGCAGTCGGGCCTGGGCACCTAGTAAGGGTGGGCCTTGAGGGGAGAGGTAGGCGTGTTTGACGGTAGCGTGTCTTGGAGCTTGGGGGTGGGAGGGAGAGAGCAGTCTTGGCGCGCTTTGGGGGCGCCCAAACAATTGTGGCCTGGTGGGTTTGTGGTGAACGATGACTTTTTTGTGGAGGCCGTGGGCGTGATTGCTGAGGAGGGCGGGGAATGGCCGAGGGGGGGGGGGGCGTGGTGCAGATGCGCGGCTGGACGGGCGTTTGGAATTTTTCGGCGCGCGGCGTGTGGTTGGTTGTGCTTTGGCTGACGCTGGCTTGGACGGTTTTTTCAGGCGTGTTTAGGGAGAGGTGGGGGGTGCTGGTATACGGGGCGGGTCCGAGGGGGCATGTGGACGGAGGTACTGAACGCACCGTGCGAAACCGAGAAGGGGTTGAGGGGGTCGGAGGGGTGCGCCCAAAGTATTGGGTCCCAAGGGAGAGGATTCGAACACAGCCAATCATGTGCTTGGTGGACAGCCTTGTCCAGGTGTTTTACGCGCTCCTCCAGGGCTAGGCCAAGCATGGCTCTGTGCTCGGCGCGAGTGGAGCCTGGGATCGGCTTGGAGAGGCAGGACCATAGGGACTTTGGTACCAGAGTTCTCATGAAGTTCCCGCGGTCAGCTTTTGAGGGTCCAGAGAGCCACCAGTGCAGGACAATGGGGATGAACAGGGTTCCCCAGGAGGAGACGTATGCCTGGACGTGCTGGTCCAACGCTTTGCAGAAGGCCAGGCAGGATAAAGGGTCGAAAGGATTATGCTGTCCGCACCTGGAACAGTGGTAGTCGTGGAGCATATTGCTCCACTGGTACCCGTGCACATTGTAGCACCCGGACGCCAGTTTGAGAAACAGGGACGAAAACCAGGAAGTTTTGTTGTACAGGCTGAAGCTGGGGCCGACCGCTATGTTGCTATGGGCATGCCGCGGCAATAGGTGGCGGAATTGCCGTACCTTAAACTTGTGGAGGACAGGCAGGTGGTGTACCGCCACTGAGCCCAGTGGGGGGGGGGGGGGGGAGGTCCGGGGTAAAAATCAGGCTGTGAGCTGCCCATTTAGAAAAATGGTCGCAGATTTCGTTGCCAATAAAATTGGCGTGACCTTTAATCCACATGATGTGGAGGGGGTTGGTAATGAGACTTAGGGCGCTGTGCACGGCGACGGTCCATGTGTCGTCTTGGAACGGGCTCGGCCTACGGACTTGGCATTTCTGGAGGGTGGACACCACCTGTTCGTTGTCAATCAACAAACATACTTCGTATTGGGAAAGTTCCCTGTGGATCCAGCGAATGGCTGCTACCGCCCCCCAGAACTCCGAACCCAGAGAAGAGGGATGCGGTGAGGATAGGCACAGGACTCTGGTTGTACCGTCGGGTAGAAAGGACGTGATGGCGGCCGCATGGCCGGACTCTCCGGAGGAGCCATCGGAATATAGCCACACCCGCTGTAGGCCGGGGGTCGGCGGCCTGGTTAGTGCCTCCGCGGCATTCTGGCATCCCCACTCGTCGAGAGACTTCTTCTCTAGGTAGTGTTGTGCCTGCAGAGCGAAGAGATGGCCGTGTCGGCTGATTCCTAGTGCGTGTGCGTTGTGCGGTGGCGCTGGGGTTTCGGGGATGGTCTCCTGAGGTCGCAAAAATTCAGGGACTAGCTGGAAGTGAGAGGGGTGGGAGTAATCCATGACGGCGTGGCATGGCATGTGCATGGTGTAGGACGTGTGGGTATCCACCGAGTAGACCCCGTCGTGGAACGAGACGTTGGCCCATTTGGAGGAGGCCTCGGTCACTCTTCCTGTGGCCTGTCCTGACTTGAACCTAACGGTTAGCTGGGTACCAGGCGTTAGATCCCGAATAGCAGTGGGTCTCCACGGGCCTATGCTGTGGAAAGATATGCCAAGGGCATGGATGGAGTCCATAAAAGAGTATTGCACCGGGTCCGAGGCCCTCTGGTTCGAGCTAAGTAAAGACTGGACGTACAGGGGGCCAACTGACTTTGGGGCAAGGCCGCAAAGGGCCCGTAGTCCATAGTTCACTGTGGCAACGTGGACGCTGTGCGGTAGGAACTTCATTCCCAACCCTCCCTTTGGGCGAGCCGCGAAACGGTTATTTGGGGGAGACTAGACGTGTGATGCTGCGAGACGCAACCCCCGCCCAGATAAGTGCCTGAAGCTTTTCGTGCTGGCTGGGGGAAAGAGAGTGGGTAATTAAGCGGTAGGCGAGTGCTGGGACCAGCTGAGAGTTCGTCAGTCGGACCTTCTCACTAAGTGTAAGAGGCAAGGGAGAGAGCCGGGCAAAATAACTCTGGATCTCCGCCTTGAGCATGTGAAACAGGCCCTTTGCCTGGTGGCAAGTAAAAAGATAAACCCCCAGGTATTTATAGCAGGTGTGCGGGCGACCCGTTTTTTTGTTGTACGTGTGGAACTCCGAGCCCCTGAGTGTCAGAAATTCTTTTTGGGGGGCTGTGCCATTGGCGTGGACTTCGGTCTTTGACACATTCATGTCCAGTCCCCAGTCCCTGGCTGGCCCATCGAAGTAGTTGAGGCTGTTTTGGACGTAGTTGACGTCCTCACTTCTGATCAGGATGTCGTCGATGTAGGCGTGGTGGCTAGTGCGGGCATTTGCCCGGGGGGGGGGGGCACAGTGGCAAAAAAATGGTGGAAGAGGGAGTTGAGATAGAGAATGAAGAGTAGGGGGGAGAGGGGACATCCTTGTCGGAGGCCCCTGGTTTGGAGGTGTGCGTGGGGAGTGCGGCCATTGATGATGGGGCTGTCTTGGGGGAAGGAATATAATTGCTTTATGAGAGAAATCGTGGAAGCAGAAAAATTTGCCCGTTCGAGGACGGTCCAGAGTGTGCCATGAGGCACTGAATTAAAGGCTTTATTGAAATCGATGAACAGCGAGTAGCTCTTCTTCGATTTTGCATAAAGAGCTTTGAGGTGATACAGATGATCAGCGCATTGGTGGCCGGGAAGGCCACCGTGCTGGATTTCTGAAAGGATGTCGTGTGCAAAAGCCTGAGCGCGCAGGTGTTTGCAGGCAAAAGTGGCCAAGAGTTTGTAAATGCAGTTTAGGAGGGCAATAGGGCGGTAGTTTGAAGGGGAAAAAGGGTCGCCTTTTTTATAAAGCAAACATATTTTTGCGCATAGCCAGTGCGGCGGCAGCGGCGAGTGGAGGAAGCGGTTTAAAATGGATTGGAAAAAACGTTGAATGGGTTCCGGACAGAGGGCCAGGATGTAGTTGTTTGTTTTGTCCGGCCCCCCGGCTTTTGATGGCTTACTGTGCTTTAAGTGGTTCTGGAACTCCTGCCAGGTCACAGGAGGTATGTGGTCGTTCTTGGCAGAGACGGGGCATGTGGGGGAGTGGGACAGGACCTCGTCGACGAAGTCCTGGGGGGGGGCGTAACCTGGATGCCCTCCAAGATGAAGCAGGGTGTCCCCAAAAACTTTAGCTACATCCGCCGGGTCACTCAGGAGCTCTTTGGTGGCTGGATCTCTGACTACGAGAGGCTCTAGGTCTTTAGGGCAGAGGGTGCGAGCAACTGTGGTTTTCATCTGGACCCCTCGGACCAGACTACTTTGAAGCTTTCTCTTCGCTTTGGTTTCGTCCGAGGACCGTAGGGTGTTTACCACAGACTGAACTTCCGCAATGTGCTCGGGAAATGCTGGGGAAGAAGGAGGCGGGGGTGAGCGTAATAATTTCCTGAGCTTGCCGTAGCCCTCCTGGTCCTTGCGCTGCGGCTTCGGACGCGTGATTTTGTGGTACGCAGACCCAACCTGCATAAGGAGAGAATCAGTGGCGGCGATGATCTCTTCCAATGGGGCCCTGGCAGGGGCGTCCTGGAGGTCCCGGCACCAGTCCGAGATGAGCCGTATGCTGTTGGAGAATTGTTGCTTTTCGTCACTGGAAAGCTTCCGAAAAATGCAAGGGGGGAGTGGGGGCTGAGACAGAAGGATCGGGGAGGGGCACTGGAAGACCGCAGCCACTGGTTGGTCGTCAGAGATGGTGTAGTCCGTGAGGACCGACGCATCCAGAAGGGGAAAGTGCGACACTAGGCGAGGGGACGCAAAGATGTAATCCAGCCTTGCTTTGCTGTCCCAGCGGTCGCTTGCGTAGCGGGTGTACTGCCTGAGGGAGGGGTGCTCTGACCTGAAAGTGTCCACCAACCTAGATGGGAGGTACTCCACTTCCCCCGTGAGCCAGTGCCACTCATGTAGATCGACCAAGCTGTGCTGGTCAAGTTCGGGATCCAGAACACAGTTAAAATCACCCCCCAGGATGTGATTGGGATGATCGTTGAAATAAGAAGCAAGAACCCGCTGTATGGTGTCGCGGTACGGAGCTGGGGCCCCCGTGGGCACCGGGGGGGAGTAAACTGAGAAGACGTGTAAGGGAGTTGCCTCCGGTAGGGATATTTTGGCACCACAGATAAGGCCGTCGCTGTCTCTGGGCGGGACACAGCTGGTATATCTCGCGATGCGCGGGCCTGCAATGACCGACACCCCGTGTCTGTGGCCGCAGACATTTGAGAAGACCTTGGCGCGGTCATTGCCGAAGGCGTACCGCTGTGGGAGGAGAGGGGGAGAGTTGAGCTCCTGAAGGAGTATAATGTCATATCCCTCGTTTAGGAAGTGCAAGATTGCTGCGGGTGTGTTCTGGCTCTTTGCCGTGTTGAAGGACACGACACGGATGGCCGGGACGGAGGGAAGAGAAGGGGGGGGGCGGCGCAAGAGTTTAGGTTTGAAGGGCTTGTGCACTTGGGGGGGAGGGGGGAAGGAGGGTGTCCGAATGGAGGAATAGCGGGCACCCAGTGGGGAGTCCGGTGTCAGAAGCGTTGGTATGTGTGCAGGGTCCTCATTCTGTACTGAGGGGTCGAGTTCGCACTGTTCTAGTGCAGAAATCCGAGAGTGAAGTGCTTGTGCGTATGCTTTGGGCGAGTGGCGTAAGGCCGTGTCACAGGCAGTGCGAAGAGAGGGGTGTATAGCCAGGTCTGTGGAGACACTTGTGTCTGGGACCAATATTCTCGGATTGATGTGCGCTTGCTCCACAGGGAGAATCTCCGCGATGCGAGAGACGGTGGCGGTGAGGGAGGCACCGTGCACGCCCACGCGGGCGAGGACCTCTTGACACCGTCTCATGTTACTACTACTGCGGTGGCACTGACGGGTGGAAGGGGGGCAGAAAGAATATGGGGACGGGTAGCATTCGGTATACTCATCAGACCTTTTCACAAGGGGGACCACAGGATTTTGTGGTCTGGTACACAGTGAGCACAGATCAGCCCGGTCAGGGCATACCTGGCGGTCACAGGGGTTAAGGAATTCATGTTACGTACAAGGGGAGTGGTAGAGCGATGGCCTTGCCATGCCTGAGAACATGCAATAATTGTGATGGAGGGTATCTGGAGTCTTAAAGCGCAGATCACGTCTCGTGTGCACAGAAGGGTGACGCCGAGTGTAGGTTCTTTAATTCGTCTCATGTTGCTCTGGGTCCGGGGGCTCTGAGGATGTCGTATGGAGGCTCGTTCCTACACCAGTGTGACGGAAGACAAGGGATACCTCGGAGTCTCGGGGGATGCGCCGCTTCTCCACTGTGTCATAGTCGCGAGCTGGGATTTGGTGTTTCCATTTGTCGCGTGCTTCCCCAAAAATTAGGAGGAGGCTGCGGCGCTGTAGGAAGACTTTTTGCCTTTTCTTAAAGAGGGTGGATCCGGGGAGGGGACGCGGTTCGAAAATTATTTCCGCACCTGACCCAAAGGAGCCATCCAGGACATAAGGGCCTAGCTGAGGGACGTCTACGTGGCTCCTCAGGCCTATGCCAGGTTCGTATCGAGCCACTGACCACATATTGGGGCATAAGACAGAGGAGGGCAGCACCTGGGCGCAGGCAGAGAATGCCCGTAGCCCAATCGCTTGAATAAACTCAGGAGGGGTCGGTTCAAAAGGTTCAACTTCTTTTGATTCTGGATTGTACCTGAATCCGAAATGAAGCATTGTGCGGTGCCCCTCGGACAGCCACTGGTGATTTTCCCCTGCACTGTAGGACATCACCAGGGCTTCCTCTTCTTTTGAGAAAAACTCATTGGATATGAAGGCTCCTGTTATTTCCGGGATGGGGTCGAAAACTTTCTCCGTTTGGAGGTGGAGTTGTGCGATTTTTTCTGTGAGGGAGAGAGGCTTGCTTGTGGACAAGTAATGGTCCCTCGCGAGACTTAGTTGTTCCGCGATGCCGTAGGCAGTCGCGGCCTCGATGACTCGTGATAGGAAATCCTGGGCTTCCGAAACTAGGGGGTTGGCGGGAGCCAAAAGGTTGTCACGCGCAGCCGTGTCGGGGCACTCGGGGTGAAAGACGAGTTGGGACACAGTGAAGCCTTCTGCAAGGAGGGCGGATTCGTAATGCGCGTATTTCACTCGGTAGACTCGCACCTTAGCCATGGGGGCGCTGAACAAGGAAATGTGCCGAATTTTCCCAAGCAGGGAGACCCCGAACATTACATCAACGTCCGGCGTGGACGACGGGGCGTGTACTTCTACCAGTTCTTGATCAGGTGGTTCAGGGAGGGGGTTGAAGCAAGCCTTCACCGGGGAGGGTGGGGGAGGGGCATCCCTGTGCATTTTCCGGGGAGAGGCGGAGAGGTCCACTTTGTGTCCCGGGTGTTTGGAGCGCCAAGAGGAGTATCCTCCCCAAGAGATCATGGCTCCCGTAGTGCCCCGATACGTGACCAGGTTATTCTCTTGGAAGAACATGTAGCTCATGGAAGTGAGGGAGTCTCGCTGGGGGAGCAGGGGGGTGTTGTGATAGTTCATGCACACGTAAAATTCGTGTTGTGTTCTGGGAATGGCTCCTAGTATACCGCACCGTCGTGCGATTTCGCTAGTAAGGAAGGATTTCCAGACGTCAATTTGTTTGAAGTCCGGCGTGGCCTGCTTGTATGCTTTTGAAGGTACAACTTTGAAAGTTTTGTCCTTCCCTAGATCGGAACCACGGATGCAAAAGACTTTGCCGAGCGTCCACAAAGGGTGTTGTAAGATGGTGGAGAGAAGCTTCTCGGCGAGGGGGGTTGGTATGGTGTAATCGAAGCGGAACATATGTTCGGAGGATGATTGTAGAGGCTGTATGCGTTCCTCCGGAAAGAAAGCATTTTTGGAGTTGACCGAGATGTGGTCGTTTTCGAAATGGAAAAGGCGGTTGACGAGGACAAAAAAATCCCGGGCGTTGCCACGGCGCCGCCTATACTCTCCTCGTTCCCGCTTTGATTTTTGGAAAGCTCTTTTGGAGAAGAGACGGTGAAGTTTGGGAGCAAATGCCGTGCAACTTCGAATCGTAGCGTTGTGCGCACCGCGGCCACTTGGACGGTGCCGTCTACCTTATTTATGGCCCATTGCAGGGAGGTGTGAGGGTGCATGATGTCGCCGTAGCAGATGTGTGCGTGGTGCTTGTGACGGGTGGAGAGGTGAAGGTGAAAATATGGGTATTGTGGAGAGTCAAGCAAGTTGAGCCGCACGGAGCCATCGGGATTAGGTGATGGGTTGTACGTGTTGGCATCCGAAAGCCGGTCTACTCCACACACCCAGGGGGCAAGGGAGATCATGCCGGGGTTCAAGAGGTTCATATAGAGGGTCTCCGCGGAAAGGTTGTCTTCCATTCCCGGGAGAATGAAGGAGCCTTCGTACACAACACCGGAATCAGAGGCTTCTTGCAATGCTTCGTTGATGGCATGGGCCCACTCGGTCCATGTGTTGCCGTATTTGTATTTGGAGTTGTAGTAATCTTGTGGGTGTGGAAAAATGTAGAACCTTGGGTGGTGATGAAGGACGTCTTTGAGGTACCTAAAATTGTCATGTCCAATTGTGGAGTAGGCATTGTTGCCGGAGCAATCAATGTCATGGAAAAAGGTGCACCCGTCGCTCGCGCAAAGGTCTATCGTTGGGTGTACTTGATCATAGATCACTTGCTTGTGGTGTTTCTCTAACACGAGTTGATTTGTATCAACTCCTAAGGTTTCATGGACATGTGTTTCTCCCCATAGTGCTTGTTGATCGTGTGTGTTGATCTCACCTTTATGTTTAACCAAGAATTTTGCAAAGACACCGTCCGGGGCAAGGGAAGGGTTGAAGAAGGGTTTTCCGGAATTACCATCCGTTTCATCGGGAGTAGGGTCTTCCCCGTCTTCGGCCTTTTCGTGTGTTCCTTCGGGAGACGGAATAGCGCTTGGCGTAGGTTGCTCCTCACGTGGCGTTAAGAGGGAGTTGTCGGGCTCAACCTCATTGGTTCTCCTTGCGTTGTCGTTGAGAGTGGCGTTGTTGTTCATTGCCGAATCTCCACACGGGTCTTCGCGACCTTCTTCTTATTGTTTCGACTCCTCGGCGTTACGTGGATGGCTTCCTTCGGTGTTCTCGTGCGTGCCTTTGGGCACGGAGTCTTGCACCTTCTCGGAGTTGGTTGGCGGAGCGGGCGCTTCGGTGTTCTCTTGCGTGCCTTTGGGCACGGAGTCTTGCACCTTCTCGGAGTTGGTTGGCGGAGCGGGTGCTTTGATTTGATGTTGTGGTTCTTGGGCTCCTTTTCCTTTGACGGTGTGAGCCGTTGTCTCGGCGAGTGGGAAGAGCTCTTTTGCGACATCTTCGGGTTGTTCATCGTCTGAAATGACATTGGGTGGCGTGCCTTCTTCATGTGATGGAGAAAGGTCGAGTGAAGGGTGAAATGGGTCGTTCTCACGTTTGGCGGGCGAAAGCGTAGGGAGAAGCCGACTTTGAGTCAGTTTGGCGTCCACTTTAGCCTGAGTTCGAGCAATGAAACTTTTCACGGACTTTAGTTGTTTGCTTTCGGTCTTGTCCTTTGCGGAACGTTCCTTGAGCCCAACTTGCGACATTGCCAAGAAAACGGCGTTGCGAAGCTAGGCAAAGGACGGCGCGCACGATTGCGGCTTTGCGCTAGGCAAATAAATTGACGACAAGGTTGTTGCGCTTGCCTCGGCTCCAAATTGCGGCTTTGGGACCTTTGTTGGTAATCCACGGCTTCACGGGATCAGCCCAGAACTTGAACAGCCCAGGATTTTCGTTAATCACCGAACAGCCTGCACTGCTGGTGGATCCATCAATAAATTTCTGAGCGTCAATCGAAAAAAAATAGACACTCACAAAGTGAGCGTGTCGCTGCGTTGTGTTGTTCGCCGTTGTGCTTTGTGCCGTGTGCGCCCTGGGGTGTCGTGTTGTGCGTTTCCTGTCATCTCCGCCCTGTGCGGCGCTGCTGTGTGGCCCGCTCTCCCTCGGTGCCCTGCTCCCCTGTGCTGTCCACCGTGGTGCTGTGCTGCCGCGTGGTGCCGTGGTGTCCTGTTTGGCCGCCTTGTTGGGTTTGTTTCTTGCGTAGGTGTGGTTGTACCTACTTGAAGAACCGCTACAAAATTTCGTAAAAATTTTTCTTTCCTTCTTTTTTTGGCTTTTGAATAAAAATAAAACTATACACGACCCAACACACTCGCGTGCAGCAAGACCATGTACGCTGCAGTGTCTTACGTGCTACCCGTCGTTCTTGATGTTCTCGGCCTTGTTCTTGTGCGTGGCGTCGTGGAGCGTGTTGGCGTCCTTTGCTAAGGGTTGACCGCGTTCCCCCAGGGCTGCCGCCTGAGCTGCAGGGCAAGGGGGGTGATGGGCAGGAGGGCGGGGAGGGAGGTGCATGGAGAAGACGAAGAAAAAGGCGGCAGGGCGCGACGTCAGGGGTCGTGACGAGTTGTGAAAAATTTTCGAGTTTTACGCGCTGCTCGCGACGCGTTTTTCTTTGCGCCTATAAAGAAGGTCCCTACCAGGACCGGCCCCTGCTGTGCCCCTTCCGCCTGTAACCCCTGCCGATTTGCTCCTGATCAACGATTGCATTTATCAAAATCCAGGGTTCCAAATCCAAAAATATAGAAAATAAAACACAATCCTCCTTCAACCCTGAACAGCAACCAGATCCCACAAATCCAGCAATAATCCAATCCACACTGCGGGCTTCCGTTCAGCACACCGGTCGTCCCACGTTGGCGGGCATGTACAAGAATTGCACCAAAGAGGAAAGCCCTGAAATTGGCATATGAACACAAATAAAGCAAAGTTGGGGAAAGAGGTAAACATGCATATTCACGGCCATAAACCCCTCATTCCCTGGACTCAAGACCTTCCCTTGACTCACCAACATATTGCCCTGAACCAGGTCAAATGAGATGGCTGAATGCCATGTGTCACAAGTCATTACACAAACCCCGAAAATGTGTTCACTCCCAAGCCTCTAAATCCTAGCCCAATGGGGGAGGTGGCGTGTCATGGCCTAGAGTGGCACTCAGGACCATGCCCTACCCTGACATAACCTTGGTTGGACTTGGAGTCGAATGGGCTTGGAGAACTGCCCCATGCTGATGACCTCACAACATGGCAAAATCAGGCAAATCACACCACTATGCCCAAAAGTCAATTATATACTCAAAAATGCATATGGCAAATATCCAAATGCTCCATGCATATGTCAAACCGGAAAGTAATATACAAGGGTGATATAGACCAAAGATCAATGCCCAAGAATATCCCATCATTGGCTCCGAAACCTCTCCGGTTATGTACATGGCATGCTTCACAAGTCAGCTCATGAATTTGAGACCTAATTTTGTGAGGCCTCGTGTGCCAAGCCAAAGTGACCATGTGATTCGGCATATGGTGAAGTACAACACCGAAGCATATGCCAACATATAAGCAACATACCATAGTTCACGGATCTCTAGGCACTTTACTGCTAGCCGACCAGTTGAGCACATAAAACACAAAAATGAGCATAAAATGAGGTCAAAAACATGAAAATATGTCCAAATACAAAGTTGTCATGATAGTATATCTCTATGCTCACCCATGATATCCGCTCATGGTTCAATTCACAAATGATTGGAACCATTTACACTCTATTCCCCCACTTGGATCCCCAATCGGGCGCATGGAGATATCTTCGCCACCCATGGCTACATGCCCCATGAAAATGGGAGTGCACTCATGGATCTCTTTGCCAAACATACCATGAGCAATACATACGCGGTAGACTTAGTCTAGCGCTTTGAATTCCACAATTGGGACATGGGCAAAGCCCTTGTCACATGTGGCTCCCCATCTCTTCGGCCACACGAAGATATATAACATGGGCGTGAGCATATCGAAGCACATACCATGCATATAACACATACCCTCAAAAGTGGCTCCCACCATGATATGCCATGTCCCTCGATTGGCACAACTTCACGTTAAAAATACGTAGGAACCCAAGGAAAGTTGCTATGCAACCCCAACACTCATGCGGTACACTCGAAAGTCGCAATAAAATATTCGGTTGCACGGTCCAAGAGTTATATATCACTTTATACCCTCTTGACCATTATCCCTTGCTATACCGGGCATGTGTACACACCAAAGGCGTTTGATGCTTCCTAAATTAAGTTGAGACTAAGGCGCTTGCAACCCAACCTTTTTTATTCTCTTTCCTCACACTCGCGCGTAAATATGGCCCTTCAAAGTGGTCCCACGATTCACTTTTGTTTCCCTTATATCTCCAAGTCAAATGGGTGGCAAGTATACGGGAAACCTGATTCGGGCATAGGGAAAAGAGTATGACCACTCGAAGAAGACCAAATCAAGTGCGGCGATGTCTAAGTCGAAAATCGGATTTCGACATCGCGAAAAATTCGGAATAAAATTTCGAGTGCTTATTTAGAAAATTGCGGAAGCAACGAACCCTTTACTGATGAAATCTGACCCTTCATCGGGGTTGCCGCCAAAATATCTGGAAATAACAGTTAACCAATCGGTTAACGCAAAATCGCGAGCCAACTGACAATCGCCGATACATTGACCATCAGAACGAAAGGCTGAAAAATTACGGAAACATTATGATAAAAAAACCCTGTTGATTCCTGATATTCCGACATATAAATCTCCGCTGGCAGCGCCTCGGTACTGAATATGGCCGCTCGTAGCCGGAATGGCCAAACCTATCACACTATCACATCGGGTTAGGTCAGGTGGATGGGAGAGTATGATATCAGCCAATGGCAGCTTGCCGGCACATAGATACACACCCCAAGTGACCCCAAGATGGCCACGGGGCTCCGAACCGGCTTCACCCCCCTTCTCAGAGCGTTGTTACCGCTCGGAAGACATTGACGAGAGGACGGGAGGACCCCAATGGGCTCCAAACCCCCCCCCCATGTCCCAAGGACACATGGAGGCCCCACACACGTCGTAGGCGTCCCCCATGCCCCAAGGGAGGGGTGAGGACACTGATAATCGGTGCCCTACGCCATATCCGGTCTCCTCTTGATCTACAACATGGACCAAGGGGTTCAAAGATACAAAAACGTCGTCGGTCGACCTAAATAAGTATACCACAATGAAATATATATGTGGAGATCGAGTGAAGGGGGTAGATGGCCAATCAAGGCCCAAAAATCCCCGGATGAACGCCCTCACCCGTCTCCCCAAGCACAGAAACAAACAGAAATGCCAAGGGGAATCCATTACGGTGCTACTGCAGCAACCAAATGGACCAACACGTCCTTGACATCCAAAGAAATATTCTTTTTCTTCAGGTAGTCCATCCGAACCGTGGTGTACCTCGGCACAAAACTGCTCGGAGGCTCCCACGAATCCCTGGATGCGGCGAATCCCTTCCAACGGACTTTATAAAGCCTCCCCCCAGGCGTCCCCGGGTCCGGCTTGTCCGCCAGGATTTTCTCAGCGGTGAAGTCGTCGTCCTCACCTTCGTCGTCCGAGTCCACATCGCCGGCCGTGAACTCGAAGGTGACGGGACGTCCGCTGGGGTCTGGTGCTCGAGGACGAAGCTGGGTATGGTCGCGGTCCAGGATCTTGTTATCCCCCACACGAACCGCATACACATCCTGCCCGACCTTCCGCACGATTACCCCCGGCACATACCAAGATGCCTGCCGATGCCTGGACAGGACATCCTTGTGGTGCCGCTCCATCCACACGGTGTCTTGGAGAGCATACTTCTGGACTTTTCCCTGCTTGAAGTACTTGGCCATCTTGTCATGCTCGTCCTGAAGTGCCTTACACACCTTGGCGGCCGTGTCGTCCGCCTCAGCCATCATGGCGTTCGCATCCCGGGCCACTTTGCCATGGTTCAACCACGGGAGAGTGCGTGACACTCGATTCCGTAGCAACAGGATGCGATGGGGCGACAGTCCAGTGGGCCCCGGAAGGTCGTGATACGCTTGGAGTACCCTCCACAGCGAATTGTACCAATTCCGGCCCGGTTCGTCGATGTGCAGCTGGCGGAACTTCTCGAACATCTGCCGCCCGGCCACCTCAGCCCGGCCATTCGACCGGCTGTGGTATGCCACGGTCTTGGCGTGCCGAATTCCCATGTGCTTGCACATCGTCTTGAACCACGTCCCCACGAATTGACTGCCCCGATCGCTGCAGATGACAGCCGGGACATCAAAAATCGTCAGCCAATGCCTGATCATGGCATTAGCGACGGTCTTGGCCTGCAGCCCCACTCCTTGCTTGTCCTTCTTGTCCTTCTTCTTGGACTTCTTGCCAGGAACCGCCACGATATACCCACTGTGCCTATCCACCGCCAGGATGACACAGTCGTAGGTCTCTCCTTCCACGGTGACCTCAGGCATGGCGAATACATCCATGGCCACGGACCGCATAGGGGCCTCCGGTATAGCCGTGTACACCGGATTGCCCGCTGTGGAGTGGTTCGGGCTCTTCGTGGCCCGACACACGGCACAGTCGCGGCAGTACCTATGCAGGATGGCGTAGTACCCCGGAGGGAACTTGAAACGCCACTCCAGGTCCTGCTGCATCTTGTCTCGGCCAGGGTGCATGAGCTGGGCATTGTGCCAATGGTCAATGAGCTCCTCCACTCGGTTCTTGGGCACCAGCAGCTTGTCCTTGAGGAACCACTTGTCCCCATCCTCGGTCAAGCCCTCAGGCCATTCGTCGTCCGACGGGGCGCTCACGGCATTCCAGTACTTGCTCCAGTGCTCGGATGCCGCGTAGTCATCCGACCAGTCCTCTGTGAGCACCGACCTGACTAGCTCTACAGGGGCCATGCACGCTGCAGTGTCTTACCTGCTACCCGTCGTTCTTGATGTTCTCGGCCTTGTTCTTGTGCGTGGCGTCGTGGAGCGTGTTGGCGTCCTTTGCTAAGGGTTGACCGCGTTCCCCCAGGGCTCCCGCCTGAGCTGCAGGGCAAGGGGGGTGATGGGCAGGAGGGCGGGAAGGGAGGTGCATGGAGAAGAAGAAGAAAAGGGCGGCAGGGCGCGACGTCAGGGGTCGTGGCGAGTTGTGAAAATTTTTCGAGTTTTACGCGCTGCTCGCGACGCGTTTTTCTTTGCGCCTATAAAGAAGGTCCCTACCAGGACCGGCCCCTGCTGTGCCCCTTCCGCCTGTAACCCCTGCCGATTTGCTCCCGATCAACGATTGCATTTTTCAAAATCCAGGGTTCCAAATCCAAAAATATAGAAAATAAAACACAATCCTCCTTCAACCCTGAACAGCAACCAGATCCCACAAATCCAGCAATAATCCAATCCACACTGCGGGCTTCCGTTCAGCACACCGGTCGTCCCACGGTGGCGGGCATGTACAAGAATTGCACCAAAGAGGAAAGCCCTGAAATTGGCATATGAACACAAATAAAGCAAAGTTGGGGAAAGAGGTAAACATGCATATTCACAGCCATAAACCCCTCATTCCCTGGACTCAAGACCTTCCCTTGACTCACCAACATATTGCCCTGAACCAGGTCAAATGAGATGGCTGAATGCCATGTGTCACAAGTCATTACACAAACCCCAAAAATGTGTTCACTCCCAAGCCTCTAAATCCTAGCCCAATGGGGGAGGTGGCGTGTCATGGCCCAGAGTGGCACTCAGGACCATGACCTACCCTGACATAAATTTGGTTGGACTTGGAGTCGAATGGGCTTGGAGAACTGCCCCATGCTGATGACCTCACAACATGGCAAAATCAGGCAAATCACACCACTATGCCCAAAAGTCAATTATATACTCAAAAATGCATATGGCAAATATCCAAATGCTCCATGCATATGTCAAACCGGGAAGTAATATACAAGGGTGATATAGACCAAAGATCCATGCCCAAGAATATCCCATCATTGGCTCCGAAACCTCTCCGGTTATGTACATGGCATGCTTCACAAGTCAGCTCATGAATTTGAGACCTAATTTTGTGAGGCCTCGTGTGCCAAGCCAAAGTGACCATGTGATTCGGCATATGGTGAGGTACAACACCGAAGCATATGCCAACATATAAGCAACATACCATAGTTCACGGATCTCTAGGCACTTTACTGCTAGCCGACCAGTTGAGCACATAAAACACAAAAATGAGCATAAAATGAGGTCAAAAACATGAAAATATGTCCAAATACAAAGTTGTCATGATAGTATATCTCTATGCTCACCCATGATATCCGCTCATGGTTCAATTCACAAATGATTGGAACCATTTACACTCTATTCCCCCACTTGGATCCCCAATCAGGCGCATGGAGATATCTTCGCCACCCATATCTACATGCCCCATGAAAATGGGAGTGCACTCATGGATCTCTTTGCCAAACATACCATGAGCAATACATACGCGGTAGACTTAGTCTAGCGCTTTGAATTCCACAATTGGGACATGGGCAAAGCCCTTGTCACATGTGGCTCCCCATCTCTTCGGCCACACGAAGATATATAACATGGGCGTGAGCATATCGAAGCACATACCATGCATATAACACATACCCTCAAAAGTGGCTTCCACCATGATATGCCATGTCCCTCGATTGGCACAACTTCACGTTAAAAATACGTAGGAACCCAAGGAAAGTTGCTATGCAACCCCAACACTCATGCGGTACACTCGAAAGTCGCAAGAAAATATTCGGTTGCACGGTCCAAGAGTTATATATCACTTTATACCCTCTTGACCATTATCCCTTACTATACCGGGCATGTGTACACGACAAAGGCGTTTGATGCTTCCTAAATTAAGTTGAGACTAAGGCGCTTGCAACCCAACCTTTTTTATTCTCTTTCCTCACACTCGCGCGTAGATATGGCCCTTCAAAGTGGTCCCACGATTCACTTTTGTTTCCCTGATATCTCCAAGTCAAATGGGTGGCAAGTATACGGGACACCTGATTCGGCCATAGGGAAAAGAGTATGACCACTCGAAGAAGACCAAATCAAGTGCGGCGATGTCGAAGTCGAAAATCGGATTTCGACATCGCGAAAAATTCGGAATAAAATTTCGAGCGCTTATTTAGAAGATTGCGGAAGCAACGAACCCTTTACTGATGAAATCTGACCCTTCATCGGGGTTTCCGCCAAAATATCTGGAAATAACAGTTAACCAATCGGTTAACGCAAAATCGCGAGCCAAATGACAATCGCCGATACATTGACCATCAGAACGAAAGGCTGAAAAATTACGGAAACATTATGATAAAAAAACCCTGTTGATTCCTGATATTCCGACATATAAATCTCCGCTGGCAGCGCCTCGGTACTGAATATGGCCGCTCATAGCTGGAATGGCCAAACCTATCACACTATCACATCGGGTTAGGTCAGGTGGATGGGAGAGTATGATATCAGCCAATGGCAGCTTGCCGGCACATAGATACACACCCCAAGTGACCCCAAGATGGCCACGGGGGTCCGAACCGGCTTCACCCCCCTTCTCAGAGCGTTGTTACCGCTCGGAAGACATTGACGAGAGGACGGGAGGACCCCAATGGGCTCCAAACCCCCCCCCCCATGTCCCAAGGACACATGGAGGCCCCACACACGTCGAAGGCGTCTCCCATGCCCCAAGGAAGGGGTGAGGACACTGATAATCGGTGCCCTACGCCATATCCGGTCTCCTCTTGATCTACAACATGGACCAAGGGGATCAAAGATACAAAAACGTCGTCGGTCGACCTAAATAAGTATACCACAATGAAATATATATGTGGAGATCGAGTGAAGGGGGTAGATGGCCAATCAAGGCCCAAAAATCCCCGGATGAACGCCCTCACCCGTCTCCCCAAGCACAGAAACAAACAGAAATGCCAAGGGGAATCCATTACGGTGCTACTGCAGCAACCAAATGGACCAACACGTCCTTGACATCCAAAGAAATATTCTTTTTCTTCAGGTAGTCCATCCAGACCGTGGTGTACCTCGGCACAAAACTGCTTGGAGGCTCCCACGAATCCCTGGATGCGGCGAATCCCTTCCAACGGACTTTATAAAGCCTCCCCCCAGGCGTCCCCGGGTCCGGCTTGTCCGCCAGGATCTTCTCAGCGGTGAAGTCGTCGTCCTCACCTTCGTCGTCCGAGTCCACATCGCCGGCCGTGAACTCGAAGGTGACGGGACGTCCGCTGGGGTCTGGTGCTCGAGGACGAAGCTGGGTATGGTCGCGGTCCAGGATCTTGTTATCCCCCACACGAACCGCATACACGTCCTGCCCGACCTTCCGCACGATTACCCCCGGCACATACCAAGATGCCTGCCGATGCCTGGACAGGACATCCTTGTGGTGCCGCTCCATCCACACGGTGTCTTGGAGAGCATACTTCTGGACTTTTCCCTGCTTGAAGTACTTGGCCATCTTGTCATGCTCGTCCTGAAGTGCCTTACACACCTTGGCGGCCGTGTCGTCCGCCTCAGCCATCATGGCGTTCGCATCCCGGGCCACTTTGCCATGGTTCAACCACGGGAGAGTGCGTGACACTCGATTCCGTAGGAACAGGATGCGATGGGGCGACAGTCCAGTGGGCCCCGGAAGGTCGTGATACGCTTGGAGTACCCTCCACAGCGAATTGTACCAATTCCGGGCCCGTTTCGTCGATGTGCAGTTGGCGGAACTTCTCGAACATCTGCCGCCCGGCCACCTCAGCACGGCCATTCGACCGGCTGTGGTATGCCACGGTCTTGGCGTGCCGAATTCCCATGTGCTTGCACATCGTCTTGAACCAAGTCCCCACGAATTGACTGCCCCGATCGCTGCAGATGACAGCCGGGACATCAAAAATCGTCAGCCAATGCCTGATCATGGCATTAGCGACGGTCTTGGCCTGCAGCCCCACTCCATGCTTGTCCTTCTTGTCCTTCTTCTTGGACTTCTTGCCAGGGACCGCCACGATATACCCACTGTGCCTATCCACCGCCAGGATGACACAGTCGTAGGTCTCTCCTTCCACGGTGACCTCAGGCATGGCGAATACATCCATGGCCACGGACCGCATAGGGGCCTCCGGTATAGCCGTGTACACGGGATTGCCCGCTGTGGAGTGGTTCGGGCTCTTCGTGGCCCGACACACGGCACAGTCGCTGCAGTACCTATCCAGGATGGCGTAGTACCCCGGAGGGAACTTGAAACGCCACTTCAGGTCCTGCTGCATCTTGTCTCGGCCAGGGTGCATGAGCTGGGCATTGTGCCAATGGTCAATGAGCTCCTCCACTCGGTTCTCGGGCACCAGCAGCTTGTCCTTGAGGAACAACTTGTCCCCATCCTCGGTCAAGCCCTCAGGCCATTCGTCGTTCGACGGGGCGCTCACGGCATTCCAGTACTTGCTCCAGTGCTCGGATGCCGCGTAGTCATCCGACCAGTCCTCTGTGAGCACCGACCTGACTAGCTCTACAGGGGCCACCATCCACTGCTCGAGGGTTTCCTCCCGAATAGCTTGGACGCGGGCACCCCGGAACTTGGCCAGGTCCGTACGGTTTGCCATCACCACAAAGCACTTGACCCCCTCTTGCTCCATGGCCTTCTCCATCTCGATAATGCGCTTGGCCTCCTCGGTCTCCTCGGCGTCTCCATGGCTGGATATGTCCATCCAAGCCTTGCCCGCGGGGTAGGCCCACTGACCGAGGCAATCTGCCACAGTGTTGTCCTTCCCCGTGACGTATACGACGCTGAGGTCGAACTTGGCGAACGTCTCATGCCATCGGGCCCTCCTTGCCGCCGGTCCCGAGGGGGTGTCGACATGCTCCTTGTGCCAGCTCTGCAAGGACTGATGGTCCGTGCAAACCACCACCGGTTGCAATCCGATGTGGCCAGACCACTTCCTGAGCGCACAAACAATGGCGTACGTCTCCTTCTCCCTCGCGGTCCAGGTGCGGCGTTGGCCCTCGGCCAGGATCCGACTCCAGAACGCCACGGGTACATGTGACCCGTCATCCCGGATCTGCTCGAGGACTGTCCCTACTGCATAGTCCGAGGCGTCCGTCCGTAGCACGAATCCCTTGTTTGGGTCCACCAAGAATAGCCCCAACTGCCCCAGGAGTCGCTCCTTCAGGCGGCTGAACGCATCTTCGGCCTCGGGGGTCCAGGCAAGCTTCTTCTTGCTCCCCTTCCGGCCATCGAACTTGCCCACTTATAGCATCTTGTGCAGCGGCCCCGACAATTCTGCATACATCCGGACATAGCCCGAATAGTAGTTGCAGAACCCCATGAAGGACCGGAGTTCGCTGATGGTCTGGGGCTTCTCCCAGTGGTGCAGGGACGCCAGCTTCCCAGGCATGGGACGGCGTTGCCCGTGACCAACCACGTGACCCGTGAACTCCACTTCCTTCACGAAGAGTGAGGCTTTGGTGGGCTTGCACACCATGTTGTGCTTGTCCAACTCGCTGAGCACTCGGCGCAGATCCTTCTCATGCGCGTCGATGAGCTCGTCCTCAGTCATGTTCTCCGTGCCGGACCCGATGATGATGTCATCCACGAAGGGATCGGCACAGTCCCGGACGGGACCGAGTAGGTCCTCCATCATGCGCTGGAAAGCGGCGTTGCCATTCTTGGCGCCCATAGGCACCACTTTCCACTGTATGGGCCCCAGCGGCGTCGACATCGCTGTGCAGGGCCTGGAGTCCGGGTGCAGCGGCATCTGGTGATAGCCGTGTTTCAGGTCTAACACCGTGAAAATCCGCTTTTTCTGTTGTTTTTGGAGGATGGAGTCGATCAGGGGAAGCGAGTACGAGTCGTGCTCGGTCTGCTCGTTCAAACCTCTGTAATCAACCACCAACCTCCACTCGCCCTTCTCCTTCTTGGGCACGATGAAGGCTGGGCTGGCCCATTCACTGTCGGAGGGTTCGATCCATCCCCGCTCAATGAACTCGGCCAACAGCTTCTTCATGGCCTCTGCCCGATCGCCCTGAAGTTGGTACTCCCGATGACGATAGATCTTCGGGTTCGGCTTCAGCTTGATCTTCGCTGTACCAAACCTCCCACGATCTGGAGGGTTCTTGTTGGCGACGCCACTGAATAGCCGCGGATAGGCATGGATCAGCCTCTCCTTCAGCTCGGCGACCTTCAGGTTCTCCTGAGCCTCCTCAGCCGCTTGCTTCGGTATAGATACAACCGACCGCACTGCGGTATAGGCCTCTTCTGGGTCCGATTCCGACTTCTCCTCGTCCGATATGCCGTCTTCATCGTCGTGGGGAGCTCTTCCCACGGATAATCTTCGGAAATTTGCGGCATCGGGCTGGTGACTGTCGCTATCGGCACCCATTCTTGGAAAATCCCATGTTGGTGGGTCCGACCCAACCGGACCATCGTATTGGTCCGCGATGTGATCCATGACCCTCGCCACGAACTCATCCTTCTCGTACTTGCCGGTGACCCACAACTTGTCATCCCACCAATGCGGAGATGTGACCATGGCCCGCCTCTTCTTGGCTGCCACACGGTCGTGCATCCCCATCCGCATGTAGTTGACGACGTCGTCGATCTCGGCGTGGGAGAGGACGTCAATGCCATCAATTGGCTGATCCGTCCCCTCCTTGGGCTCAAACATGACCTTCATGGGCACCGCCTCCACCCTACGGATGAATGCTTCATCACCCGTGGGCCGGGCTTGCGCCCCATCCACCAGGAAAGCCTTGGTACCCCACGCTTGACACGGGGGGGGCATTGATACACCCTTGGCGTCGATGAACAACTCCTTCTCTGGCCCGAATGACATCTCGTTCAGGGTGATGGAGTCCAGCGTCGACTTGAGACCCTCCAGCGGACATGGGGTGGATCCTATGCCGGTTATGACCAGGATCCCCTTCGCCTTATCCGCGATGATCTTCTCCACCGTACGTCTGGTATTGTCCAGGGAGCCATGCCAATACATGGGTCCCCACTCCTTCAAACCCCAATGCCTGTGCCAGGCTGAGTCTCCTCGATGCCAATGCCTCCTACACTTCCGCAAAAGTGGGGCATCCCGGGAAGCGAAGACGTCCGTCTCGGGCGCTTCGGCTCCCAGCGTCTGGATCATCCTGTTCTACACCTGTGGCGCCATTCCATACTCCGTGAGCTGAACTCCGCGGTCTCCTCTGGACTTGGCACCCACAGCTTGCAGCGCTTGGACGATCCGATCCTCTTCCTCAGCATTCCATTGGGATGATCCGCATGCATAGTCCGTGGACAGCCATGTGAGGCATTCATCATCCTCCCGGACCAGCGTTGCATGATGGGGAAGGGCTCCAATGGCATTTGCCACCATGAAGTCATACCCCATGATCATATCCCAATCAGTAATGTCGGCCACATAGAAGTTCCCGGATAGAGTGCTTCTCTTCGCCTGATCAGGGCGGTTCAAGCGCTCATGCTCCCAGAATTCCATACTGATAGTGGCCTCATGGGTGCCACCACCCATAATCTCTCCGCTGGCGACATTCAGGCGGACCGGTCTCCGGCTGGGCTGCAGGAATTCCTCCTTGAACAACCCTCTCCGGACCAGGCTCACCTGGGCACCCGTATCCACCAACACATCCACCACCTTCTCCTCTCGTCCGCACCGTACTCGCACTTTCAAGTGCAACTGCCGCTCGTCGCCATGAGGTGTATGGACGACTCTCACGGCATGCAACTCTAGCATGTCCGGGTGCATCAGGACTTCAAGGGTATGGTCACGGATGGTGTAGATCTTGGGTTGGTCCTGCCCGTCCACGGGGCTCTCCGTGGTCGCTCCTTCCTTCTTGCCATGTCCCGTACCCACATGTACTTCTCTTGGCAGGGCGCTCCAGGGGTTGGGAGTGGCGAAACTCAGTGGTTTTTGGCTCTTCTGGAGCCTTCTTCGGCACCCGATGTGCCTTCGCTTTCTCTGAGATTCCACTGATTTTCGGAAGAGAGACCTCCGAGGTCCCACTCCCATGGGGGCTCCTCTAGACTTGACTTCCCGCAGCCCCTTCCGGCTGCGATCCGCCAGGACTTTGTCCACCACGTTGCTGGGCTTTGAGTTCCTCCAACGTCCTCAACATGTCCTCAGCAACCTCCTCGATCGACCCCACTCGTTGGTCTTGGCCAGGTCCACCACCATAGCCTCTTCCTCCGCCTTTTCCTTGGCCTTTGCCTTGGCCTTTTCCCCCGTCTCCGCCCTTCGCCTTCCAATCGGAAATCCGCTGCTCCTTGGGCTTCTTCTCGGGGTGAGCGGCGAAATAGGCCTTCTTGTCCGCCTCATACACCTTGCACTGACGGTGGTCATGTGCATGGTTGTTTCCCTTGCCATAACAGACCCAACACCCGTCGTGCTGAGACCTGTACTCCCGGAACGAGAGCGGTGGGTTCCCGATCCTCCTTGGTGCGTTGCCCTTCTTGGGTCCCACCCGGCTCCATCTGGACCGATCCTGCCCATGGTCCCTCACGTTGTGCGCCACAAACGCGAAGAAATGGGCCTCCTCGTGATCCTCCCGGGACCAGTGGTCTTGGCCACTTCCACTACCATCCTCCGCGGAGTTGGCCGTGTCCTCCTGGATCTCCCGATGATGGCGGTCTTCTCGGTGGCCTCGTTGTCCATGACCATGTCGATCCTGCACGTGGGCCTCGTTCTTCGCATTGAGCTTCAACTCCACCGTGATGTACTTCACGATCTCGTCCAGGCTCATGCGGGCGAAGATGACCTGCATCCTCAGTGGCTCTCCGCGCCTCCACTCCACGTTGTTGAGGCGCAGCAACCTTTGCCCCATGGAGTCTCCAAATACCTCCACGTACACGGTGTTCTTCAGTCCCAACATCCGGTTGGGCTCGCCCAGGTTCCTCCTGAAGAACTCCATGATACCCGCATGGGTATCCTCTGCCACCATGATCCTCACCGCCACCCGCTTCTTGGCCCGCTTCTTCTCCTCGTCCTCCACTCGCCTCTTCCAGTTGCTGGGGAGGACGTCCTTCAGCAGGTGGCGGATCTCGCTGGCCTCGTTCCAGTCCTCCACCAGCTTGAGGCATCTGCGGTACTTCCGCAGATACCGGTTCCACTCCCGGACCCGCAACTCACCGCGGTCCAGCGGCAGCGGGATGGACCACAAGTCCTCCAGCTTCTGGTTCGGAGCGTCCACCCGCTCCTCATCCTCCAACCACTGGAGGCAGGCCTGCTCCGTCCTGATCAGTCCTTCCCGGATCTGATCCCGCAGCTCCTCGTTCAGGTCCTGCGCCAGCCGGTGCCGGAATGTCCGGCATACCCACTTATCCCGCGGCGCTCCCCGCATCTCGCCGACAACCTCCTCGGCAAAGTCCTCCCAATCCAGGATGAAGTCATCCAGGTTGGAGGGGTTGCCATCTTAGTAGGGGATTTTGATTCCCCTGAGGTCGTCAATCCTGATGGCGTCTCCAACGTCTCCAGCCACCACTCCACCGAGACGGATACCACCTGTGGCCGGGGGGTGTGAGTACACTCCCCGTACATCCCTCTCCTCCATGGGATGCGGTCCAGTTGGTTTGAGTTGGCTGATTTTTGTTTGTTTTCAGCTGATGAGGGCTTAATTTAAGCCGAAACGCGTACTGTTGGGGACGCCGCTTATCCAGGATTCTGTGATCGCATTGCATTGCTTCTTGTGGGCTTGTATTGCTACCTGTGGGTGTGAATTGAGGTCTTGAGGCTTCTTCCTGAACCATAGAGGGTATTTCAGCCAAAGGCATTTATTTTTCAAAAGTTCGTCAATACCGCCACATATCTCTACCTATCACCGAATTATGGGCCGTGACTCCGTGGCAAAGAGTTCACCTCAAGGTCCGCGCTGGGACCTTAGCGGCGTCCCTAAGGAGTTGAAGAAACCTATTATTGATCATCTTGTTTGTCACCGCAACCATCTATTGAAGGAGAGCGCTCGGAAGAAGTTACGATGGAGATTGTCCAATGACTTTACGCCCCGCACCACTCATTTTAGAGATGGAAAAGCTCTTGTCAAAACCGTCATCGAAGAAGATAAGCAAAAAGAGATATTCACCCGAGAAATGGAGAAGAAACTAGAATATTTGGGCAAGGACATTACTTCGGTTCAAAGCAAGTTGGGTGAATCTCTAACTACGTTACGCTCCGCTATTACTTCCCATTATGATGGTGTTCAATTGATGCTCAACTCTTTGGTGAATGACCCCAATCATGTTCTAATGGATGACGATGATGACATTGACATTTCCGGTGATAATGAGACGAGTCGTGATCGGTGTCTCTTGTGCATTGCTCGTGCTAAACACAAAACTCTCCGTGAATCCAATGAAGCTTATTCCAAATAGGTTGCTCACCAAGAACATAAGAAGGTTGCCAAAACCACTCGGGTGAACAATGATCAACTCCGAGAACAATTTTCAAAAGTTGTTGACTCGACCTATGAGCCCTCTAAAGCCGAAACTTGTACCAAGCGTGAGGAATTATTGCGTGTCCATGAGCAAGTCTCTCTTCTCACAAAAGCGGTTTCTAAATTGATTGTGGACTCTTCGAAATCCAAGGACAAGGCCACGAACAAACCCACTAAAAATGGACCGCGGCGGAGAGGGCGTTCTATCTCCGCCGCTCGCAAAAATCCTCGCTCTCACACTCCAAACAATGGAACCAAGAGTCACGATCGTGCACGCTCGAGAAGTTTGCCAAAAACAACACCCCAAGCCAAAGCCGAAGGAAAACGCAAGCGCCGCACATCGGGCAAGAATGGACGGTCAAGGTAAAGAGGAAGGAGCGCAAGCGCCAATGGCGGCGATCCAAAAGATTGAATGAGTGCCTTGAAAAGGCCTCACGCCTTCGTGGTCATGAGCCGGATTTTGAGATCCCTACGCTCCAAGGAGACGTTCATCTCGTGCCCCCACCTTCCATTCTCGTTGATGTGTTAAAACATGGTGGTAAATATGTCCCCTTCCCAACTTTGCACCCTTTTGTTGCACGTAGCTCCAAAATGCTACGTAAAGAAGTTGATGAATTGGAACGGGTTCTAATTTGGTCCACACACTTTGTTTCCAAGAAAACACAAGACACATCGAAGTGTCCTAGCCTTTTGGAATTCCCATACAAAAAATTGTTTGCTTCTACTGGGTCACGCCCCTCATACACAATCAAACAATCATTGGGATACAAATTCCATGTGATTCAAAATTCCCTTAATGAAATGTGTGACAAGATGCGCATCGCCATGTCCCATTGCCTCCAATGTGATCCGATTTATCGTGGCTTCCATGTTCCCTACTCCCGTTTAGAGAATTACTTAGAGCACAACCTTGTTGTGGAAGCGGATAAGGATAGCTCACTTGTTTTGATGTCCCGAGCGTTGTCTTTGCGCGAAGCGCAATTGAACATGGATTCGGTGTTTAACAATGCGCCTGTTTACCAATTCCTTGGTCCTCCTTCTTCTTTGACCGATTGGGTTGACAAAGGACACGCGTGGCAGCGCAAGGTAGCCTCTTGGCTCCTACACTTTTATCCCGATCATCTAAGAGAGTTCTTATGCACGTTCATGGACTCATATTCCAAACCGGTGATGCCTAAGTTCCGTCTTCTTGTAAAAACACACAAGAGTGCCTCCGTTGATGCAAAGGGTGGTTTCTCCTCTAGGCCACTCGTTGGCCTCTTCCGTTGGGCGACTACCCCGAGCTCCATCCTCCTTGGTGTTGCTGGTTTAATTCTTTTGAAAATAGACCGCCAACTCCACCCCATGGCGTCGCCAATCATCGACTCGTATGACCTGCTGTCTAGATTACGTAAGCACTTCTCTACCAACACACATGACGATTGGAAGTGCTCTACGATTGATTTTTCTGCCATGTATACTAGAGTCACGCGGGAACACACCTTGCACACCTACAATTATTGGAGGAATGTCTTCTACAATTGTGATCGCTCCACCCTTCACATCTCTAAGGTCGAGTTAGCTTTCTTGGATTTTGTTTTCACCCCCATTAATCAGTTTACCATGCATGAATTGGGTTGTGACCTCCCTTACTTCGAGTTACAGTGCCCTGCCCCCACCATTGGTCTCTCTTTACTGCATTTTGTATATATGCACACCGTATTCCTGAGTCCGGGTCTGGGTGTCTATCGCCAGGCCCAAGGGTGGCCAATGGGCACGAACGCAGCGCCTCCATGGGCGCAGCTGACTTTAAGAAGTTACGAACATGCGGGTCGCCTACCGAGTGATTGTTTGCTCTTCCGTTTCTTAGACGATGGACTTATCCTGCACCGCTCTTCCCACACGGTGGTGAGACAACACCTGGATGTGACCCATCCCCAGAATCTCCCATGGTCTTTCGAGGTGACGGATAGGGTGTCGGATATTCATTTTTTGGATGTGCACATCGTGGCGCTTTGCCCCCTTAAAACCTCCGTGTATTGGAAGCCCACACATACGTGCTCCTACATCCGGTGGGAATGTGCCTAGGTACATTAGAATCGCGTGGGTGAGGGGGAGTTCATTCGCTATATTAGAATTTGCTCTTCTTGCTCTTTTTACAGATTGTGTTGCCAACGACTTATCCGAGCCTTGTTGTTTCTCAATTACCCCAAACACGTTATCCAGGCACAAGCTATTGATTGGGATGATAGGCATAAATACACTACACTCCGCCGTGACTCTGCTGCTAGTGGTGGTGGGAGGGATGCAGTAAATTCACACATTGTCTCTTTGAGCCAAGCCGAGCAAAATCCACACTCAACTATAGGCCCCATTGTGCACGTCCTAAGGGTGGTACACCACTCAGCTCTACCCCTTCGTTGGTCCAGCGTGGTGCATGGTTTGAAATCCAAACTACCCTTCATTCCCGGCCTCAAGCTCTTTGCTATTCTTCGCCCTCTGCCTAACATTAAGCGCTTGTTCAGGCGCTGGGCCTTGCGCGCGCTCCAGCAGCCCATTGGGTCATGACGCGCGTGCCTCCTCCTGTGGCTATATGTTTTGGCGCTATTTGTCGATTTGTCTATTTTTTGGGCCTGCCGGATTGATTTTTGTTTGTTTCCAGCTGATGAGGGCTTAATTGAAGCCGAAACGCGTACTGTTGGGGACGCCGCTTATCCAGGATTCTGTGATCGCATTGCATTGCTTCTTGTGGGCTTGTATTGCTACCTGTGGGTGTGAATTGAGGTCTTGAGGCTTCTTCCTGAACCATAGAGGGTATTTCAGCCAAAGGCATTTATTTTTCAAAAGGTTCGGAGCGTCCACCCGCTCCTCATCCTCCAACCACTGGAGGCAGGCCTGCTCCGTCCTGATCAGTCCTTCCCGGATCTGATCCCGCAGCTCCTCCTTCAGGTCCTGCGCCAGCCGGTGTGGGAATGTCCGGCATACCCACTTATCCCGCGGCGCTCCCCGCATCTCGCCGACTACCTCCTCGGCAAAGTCCTCCCAATCCAGGATGAAGTCATCCAGGTTGGAGGGGTTGCCATCGTAGTAGGGGATTTTGATTCCCCTGAGGTCGTCAATCCTGATGGCGTCTCCGATGTCTCCAGCCACCACTCCACCGAGACGGATACCACCTGTGGCCGGGGGGTGTGAGTACACTCCCCGTACATCCCTCTCCTCCATGGAGTGCGGTCCAGTTGGGCCTGAACCCATGGGGTTTGGAATGCGGGAAGGACTTGCTCCATCGGTCATCCATATCCCCGTATTGGGGTCCTTCGCCCACAGGTTTCCGCTTGGATGGCCTCGACCATGTCCGTCGGCGCTTCCCATGGTTCGCCCCTGCATGGTCTGGTTCTGGGTCTGGATCTCCTCTTCCGCATAGACTACCATATTCGTCGTGATCGGTAGATTCTGGGCGGCATGGGACATCTGTACCGTCAGGCTCCTCGGGTCCGTGGTTACGTGCCCTTCCCGCATGGACCCAGCCGGTGCCGTGTGTTCCCCGAGCATTGTGGATTCGCTGAACATGGGAACAAACAGCAGCGCACCCGGGTCAACACGCGGAGGCGCGTAGGGTGCCTCTGCCGGGCCGCCCATGGGTTTATCCATGGCGCTCCGGAGGGTCTCAACCCGCTCCACCAGCTCTGCCGCGGCCGGCTTTGCCGGGAGCTCCGGACCCGAGGCGAGGGGCTGTAGCTCCTCTAGCCTTTTCAGGCGTCCCGACATGTCCTCCACCAGGTGGAGGAGGCTGTCCACCACTCGCTGCTGCTTCTCCAGGGCCAGCTCCAGATTCTTCCGGTACCGGTCCCGTTCCGCTCGCAGCTCCTCCATGTCTTTCTCCGCGGCCGACTGGTCATCCAGGATCCCGGCGACGTCCGTTCCTAGGCCGTCCTTCGCATTGTCCAGGCTGTCGAGGCGGTGCACGATGGCGTCCATCCCCATCTTCGGGTACTTGCCCATGAGGAAGGACACGTGCTCGCAGTGGCACGCGGCGTGCTTTCCGCCTGATCCAGCGCATTCCGCGGTTCCCGGCGCCTCAGACTCATCGCCCATGGGCGTATCGCCTATGGCGTCCGTCTCTGGTCCCGTGTGCCGGGGCACAGGTGCCGTCCGGGCCCTGGCTGGCCTCTCCAAGCCCTCGGCGTCCTGCTTCAGGGCGGGCTCGGGGGCCGTATGCGCCCTGGCGATCGGCGAGGACATCTCCGACTCCGAAGGTGGCTCGTAGGCTGTCCTATAGCCCTCGGAGTGCCCCTCGGATTCCCACAGCCTGACCGGGCTGGAGTCCGTGTCCATAGCCCCGGCGTCCCTTGCCGCGGACTTGGGTGACCCGCGCCTCAGGTAGCGCCAGGCCCGTCCTCCACTGCTGCCTGAATGGCAAGCCTCATCAGAGTCCTCCGCGGCGGAGCGGAGGTTGCATGCCTTTCGGCAGCGACGCTCACACATGGAGACCAGGTCCTCCATGTCACGTCCTCCTCTTCCCGAATGTCGTACTTCTCTTCGGGCTTCAACTTCCAGAGTTCGCCATGCTCTTGAACGTCTCGGTTCTTCTATGGCTCCAATCTCCGGCGTGGTCTCCACCGAGTCCACAATACGCACCCGGGGCGTACTTGGGCAGGGCTCATAAGGGCCCAAGTCCCCGGGTCGGCGGTTGGTAGGGGCAGCAGGTACGCCTCTGCTACCATAAAGAAGGTCCCTACCAGGACCGGCCCCTGCTGTGCCCCTTCCGCCTGTAACCCCTGCCGATTTGCTCCTGATCAACGATTGCATTTATCAAAATCCAGGGTTCCAAATCCAAAAATATAGAAAATAAAACACAATCCTCCTTCAACCCTGAACAGCAACCAGATCCCACAAATCCAGCAATAATCCAATCCACACTGCGGGCTTCCGTTCAGCACACCGGTCGTCCCACGGTGGCGGGCATGTACAAGAATTGCACCAAAGAGGAAAGCCCTGAAATTGGCATATGAACACAAATAAAGCAAAGTTGGGGAAAGAGGTAAACATGCATATTCACAGCCATAAACCCCTCATTCCCTGGACTCAAGACCTTCCCTTGACTCACCAACATATTGCCCTGAACCAGGTCAAATGAGATGGCTGAATGCCATGTGTCACAAGTCATTACACAAACCCCCAAAATGTGTTCACTCCCAAGCCTCTAAATTCTAGCCCAATAGGGGAGGTGGCGTGTCATGGCCTAGAGTGGCACTCAGGACCATGCCCTACCCTGACATAACCTTGCTTGGACTTGGAGTCGAATGGGCTTGGAGAACTGCCCCGTGCTGATGACCTCACAACATGGCAAAATCAGGCAAATCACACCACTATGCCCAAAAGTCAAGTATATACTCAAAAATGCATGTGGCAAATATCCAAATGCTCCATGCATATGTCAAATCGGAAAGTAATATACAAGGGTGATATAGACCAAAGATCCATGCCCAAGAATATTCCATCATTGGCTCCGAAACCTCTCCGGTTATGTACATGGCATGCTTCACAAGTCAGCTCATGAATTTGAGACCTAATTTTGTGAGGCCTCGTGTGCCAAGCCAAATTGACCATGTGATTCGGCATATGGTGAGGTACAACACCGAAGCATATGCCACCATATAAGCAACATACCATAGTTCACAGAGCTCTAGGCACTTTACTGCTAGCCGACCAGTTGAGCACACAAAACGCAAAAATGAGCATAAAATGAGGTCAAAGACATGAAAATATGTCCAAATACAAAGTTGTCATGATAGTATATCTCTATGCTCACCCATGATATCCGCTCATGGTTCAATTCACAAATGATTGGAACCATTTACGAACTATTCCCCCACTTGGATCCCCAATCAGGCGCATGAAGATATCTTCGCCACCCATATCTACATGCCCCATGAAAATGGGAGTGCACTCATGGATCTCTTTGCCAAACATACCATGAGCAATACATACGCGGTGGACTTAGTCTAGCGCTTTGAATTCCACAATTCGGACATGGGCAAGGCCCTTGTCACGTGTGGCTCCCCATCTCTTCGGCCACACGAAGATATATAACATGGGCGTGAGCATATCGAAGCACATACCATGCATATAACACATACCCTCAAAAGTGGCTCCAACCATGATATACCATGTCCCTCCATTGGCATAACTTCACGTTAGAAATACGTAGGAAGCCAAGGAAAGTTGCTATGCAACCCCAACACTCATGCGGTACACTCGAAAGTCGCAACAAAATATTCGGTTGCACGGTCCAAGAGTTATATATCACTTTATACCCTCTTGACCATTATCCCTTGCTATACCGGGCATGTGTACACGACAAAGGCGTTTGATGCTTCCTAAATTAAGTTGAGACTACTGCGCTTGCAACGCAACCTTCCTTATTCTCTTTCCTCACACTCGCGCGTAGATATGGCCCTTCAAAGTGGTCCCACGATTCACTTTTGTTTCCCTTATATCTCCAAGTCAAATGGGTGGCAAGTATACGGGAAACCTGATTCGGGCATAGGGAAAAGAGTATGACCACTCGAAGAAGACCAAATCAAGTGCGGCGATGTCGAAGTCGAAAATCGGATTTCGACATCGCGAAAAATTCGGAATAAAATTTCGAGTGCTTATTTAGAAAATTGCGGAAGCAACGAACCCTTTACTGATGAAATCTGACCCTTCATCGGGGTTTCCGCCAAAATATCTGGAAATAACAGTTAACCCATCGGTTAACGCAAAATCGCGAGCCAACTGACAATCGCCGATACATTGACCATCAGAACGAAAGGCTGAAAAATTACGGAAACATTATGATAAAAAAACCCTGTTGATTCCTGATATTCCGATATATAAATCTCCGCTGGCGGCGCCTCGGTACTGAATATGGCCGCTCATAGCCGGAATGGCCAAACCTATCACACTATCACATCGGGTTAGGTCAGGTGGATGGGAGAGTATGATATCAGCCAATGGCGGCTTGCCGGCACATAGATACACACCTCAAGTGACCCCAAGATGGCCACCGGGGTCCGAACCGGCTTCACCTATAGCGAGTTAGACAACGGGAGGGACTGCGTTAGGGTCCTACGTGCGTAACGGTGCTTACGGCGTTAACTATTCACGTATTTCAAGTCGAAATATTTTTCGTCGCGTTTTTACGCGTTTTGCAGCGCGCTTTTTGGCCTAAGCGTTTTTCGTGCTAATTAGTTTTTTTTTTCAGCTATTCAGAAAATCTTTTCGTCATGTTTTACCTATCCTTTTATTTCGTTCAGGGACAGGACCCCAGCGCGCGCGACAACACCACTGATGATCAACCTTTTTGCACAGAACTTTTTTTCACAGCAAATTCGTTGTACCAAGAATAATTTTGTCGTACGATGAAAGTTTACGATGAATTTAGCGCGACAGAAGCGACATGCAAAAATCCGCACCAAAATCTAACGGAGTAACAGTGAAAGTTGTAACAGTCACTTCCACCACTCAATGGCAATCAAAAGAGATACCTTCAGTTGCCCTCTGCAGCGTCAGGCGCTGCACCACTTGCACCTGCACCTTCTGACACCTTATCTGTTTGTTCCTCGGGCTTTTCTTGATCTGCAGCTGGTGCTGGTGGTGCAGCTGGTTCTGCAGCAGCTTCTGCCTTGCGATACCATCATGCGGGTCTGCAACAATGTCCCAGATAGCATCCTGGGACTGTACATATTCCAACCACTCTTCGAGTGGCCAGGAAATTGAGACCGTGTTGTTGTACCATGTAGGTGACTCCAATGAACAAAGGCTTCTGAGACTTTTCCATGTGGTCTCCACAGTCCGTCGAGCCGGGAACAAATTGGGAACACAAACCCCGGTGGCAGTCAGGTAGGCCTGCTGCTTGGCACTTGCAAAGGACAGGAGGTGCCTGTATTTTGCCCGGGAGAGGCCAGGTGCCACAATCAAGCACACAGCTTGTATAGGACTACACCCGCTTTTTGTGAAATCGTGCAGGTCAACAATCTTCGCGGTGAGTTGCATTTTCTTGTTGATTTCATGGAATAGGGAGCAACCAAGAGTAGATCCATCAAAGAAAGCCGCTAGTAACGTGGCAGCATCGTCACCTGCAGCTGAGTATTGATGTGTTATCTTCTGGATTGCTGTTTGTAGTTGTTGAACTGCGGTTTCCATCGCTCTGAAAAAAACGGGCAAACAAAAGGCGGATATGCCCAGCAATGGGGGGTGGATTTTTGATTTGAGAAAATCCTAATGATCAATCAAGCAATCCATCAACTTCATAGCTGCGATGATGAATGTAAATGTTCACAACTGCAAAGGTGCAAAGAGTCCCCAGAAATGTAAAACTACAAAAAAGTGTAGGCAAAAAGGTGGAACCAAAAAAAAAATAGTTCAGCAGATTATTTTTCTGATTTTTCCTCTTACTTTTCATCTTAAGATGAATGTTTCATCGTAAGGAATAAACTTGTTAAGATGAAACTAGGTACCAAGTGGGCGTGCGGGGTGGGGTTGCGGGCTCTCGCTCCCCCTGCTGCCCGTTCTATGCGCAGGCGGCCGGGGCCTGCTGCCTGATCCCTGTGGGCGCGGGGGGTGCGGGTGTGGGGACCCCTCACCAAACCCAAAACGCACGCTCTTGCGAGCTAGCTTTGCGCTCTGTGGGGGCGGCACGAGGGCGCCCAGGAGGGGTGCCTCGTGCCCGGGTGAGGGCTGTCCGGGGTCGGGCACTCTTCCTCCCCTAGCCGCCCGTCCTTTGGGCAGGCGGCCGGGGCCCGCTGGCCGTTTTCGGTGGGTGCGGGGGCTGCAGGGGTGCCGACTCTTCACCAACCACGCAGCGCAGCCTCCTGCGCGCTGCCTTTGCGAGGGGCGGCACGAGGGCGCCCGGGGGGGGCGCCTCGTGCCTGGCTGAGGGGTGTCTGGAGTTGGGCACTCTCACCCCCCCTGCTGCCCGTCCTATGCGCAGATGGCCGGGGCCTGCTGCCCGTTCCCTGTGGGTGCGGGGGCTCCGGGCGTGGGAACCCCTCACCCAACCCAAAACGCACGCTCTTGCGAGCTAGCTTTGCGCTCTGTGGGGGCGGCACGAGGGCTTTCGGGGGGGTGCCTCGTTCCTGGTTGAGGGCTGTCCGGGGTCGGGCACTCTCCCTCCCCAAACTGCCCGTCCTTGGGGCAGGCGGCCTGGGTTCGCTGCCCGTTTTCCGTGGGTGCGGGGGCTGCGGGCGTGCCCACTCGTCACCAACCCCACAGCGCACGCTCTTAGGAGCTGCCTTTGCGAGGGGCGGCACGAGGGCGCCCGGGGAGGGGCGCCTCCTGCCTGGGTGAGGGATGTCTGTGGTTGGGCACTCTCCCTCCCCCTGCTGCCCATCCTATGCGCAGACGGCCGGGGCCTGCTGCCCGTTCCCTGCGGGCGCGGGGGGTGCGGGCGTTGGGACCCCTCACCAAACCCAAAACGCACGCTCTTGCGAGCTAGCTTTGCGCTCTGTGGGGACGGCACGAGGGCGCCCGGGGGGGCATGCCTCGTGCCTGGGTGAGGGCTGTCCGGGGTCGGGCACTCTCCCTCCCCAAACCGCCCGTCCTTGGGGCAGGCGGTTCGGGCCCGCTGCTCGTTATCCGTAGGTGCGGGGGCTGCGGGCTCGGGGACCCATCACCAACCCCACAGCGCGCGCTCTTGCGAGCTGGCTCTGTGCGCTGTCCGGGGCGGCAGTAGGGCGCCCGCCGGGGGGCACCTCGTGCCTGGGTGAGGGGTGTGTCGGGTCGGGCACTCTCCTTCCCCCGACCGCCCGTCCTTGGGGCGGGCGGCCGGGGCCCGCTACCCATTGGCAGTGGGTGTGGTGTGCGCGCGGGGGGGCCTGCTCTCCCCACTGGGCGCGCGTCCTTGCGGCCGCTACGCCCCGTCGGGGGATCGCTTTTATTTGGCACTTTCTCCTGTTCCGGGGTTCGGTGCGTGCTGTGCGCTTCCCGGGTTTGTGGCACCCGGTGGCCGTTGCTGCTTGGCACCTGTCCGTGTGACTTGGTTGTGGCCGGCGGGGTGCCTGTCTGAGGTACCTCGTGGCCCTGCATTGGTGCGCCGCGCCTCATCCAATGCGGTTGCTCTCGGTGCTCTGGTTGGCTTTCCCGTCGCAGTGGTGCCTTCCCCTAGCCCACGAGCTCTTGCCCCCAGATTTACTGGGCGGCTGCGTGGGGCACGTCGAGGCCGGTCGAGAACCGGGCTCATGGTGCCTGGCGCTGGCCCCCGCCGAGGGGGGGGCGCTGGGCTCGCTCCGCGTCCTACCCGTTCGGGGCTCTGCGATGGGGTTGTCCCTGGCGGGTCCCTCCGGCTTCCGTCCCCGGCTGCGTGCGCTGC
This sequence comes from Eutreptiella sp. 'Long Island Sound 2002', assembly GCA_964036045.1. Classification (NCBI taxonomy): domain Eukaryota; phylum Euglenozoa; class Euglenophyceae; order Eutreptiales; family Eutreptiaceae; genus Eutreptiella; species Eutreptiella sp. 'Long Island Sound 2002'. The sequence continues at coordinate 131,156,804 of OZ038380.1, read as the reverse complement.
AGTGGTTTGTCGTATGCGGACCCGGTCACTGACGCGTCCGGTTTCCCGTACCGTCTGTCTTCTGACAAGGGACGCAGCCGGTGCACCGGGGCTGTTTCGTGTGAATGCCGACACCTTCCCGCTCGGGGCGGATGACGCCACGACCAGGTCCGGCGCGTGTGTGCCTGTGCGTGCTCTTTGTGGCCAGGTAGGGCAGGCCGGCCTCCTGAGCGCGTTTAGGTGCGCCTCACCGTTCTTTTGGCCGTTTTGTCCTTCTGCTTCGCTCGGCCCCATCCGTGCTGGGGTTGCCCTTGCTTGGTTTTTGTTTTTTCCTTTATTTCAGCTTCGGTTTTGTTTTTTCCCCCGTCGCTCGCACCCCCGCTGTCTTCGGCTCTTTGTGCTTTCCGGGCCTCGGTGCCCTTGGCCTTGGTTTTTTGTGTTTTCTCCTGCCCCCCCCGCCCCTCCCCCCCTCCCTCTTTTTTCTTTTTTCCCCACTTCCTCGTGTGCCCTGCACCCCTGTTGTCTCTGGCTCTGGCGTTCTCTTGTTTCTTGCCTCGGGTGCACTCGGCCTTGGTGCTGTGCGGTTTCCTTACCCCCCCCCTTCCCCCCCCCCGGCTGTCCGTGTTGTGCCCTCTGTTGTCTGCTGTTGCCGTGTTCTGTGCGGCGTGCCGTGCTGTGGTGGTGTGCTCTGGTTCCTTTTTTTTGTTTTTTTTATCTTATCGGTGTTCTTTCGGGTGGCTTTTTGTGTTTTGTGCTGTGCTGTGCCGTGCTGTTGGTTGCGGCTGTGTGTTGCGCTGCGTATTTCGTCCTGTTGCCCTGCTGCGTTCTTGGCGTTGTGGCTTGCTGTCTCGCCTTGGTCTTGCCGCGTGCTGTGCTGTGTCCCTGGTTGCGGAGCTGAGCCGCGTTGCTTCGTGTTGTTCTTGGTTTTTTTCTGGCGCCTGGTGCCGTGGTGCATTACCCTGTTCTGTGCTATGTCCTCTGGCCTTCTGCGGTGTGGTGTTTTGCTGCGCTGCTGGGTGCTTGGTGTGCTGTGCTGCTGCGCGCTGTGCTGTGTCCTCCTGCGTCCTGTCATGTTATGTCGCGGCGCCTCTTGTGCGCTGGTGTATGGTGCTGTGCCTGCGCGCCTGCAGCGTGCCCCTGTGTTGTGCTCCGTTGCTTCTACTGTGCTTGGCGGTGTCCTGTTGTGCTGCCTGAGGTTTCTGTTTGTTTGCCGCTGAGCCTCGTTGCCCGTCGTTGTGTCCTGACAGCGCTCTGCGGCGTTGGTGTCCCTGGCTGGTGTGGCCGGTGCCATGTTTTTGGTGGTGGTTTGTGTGGCGCGTGCTGCCGCTGGTGTGCCTGTCTGGTGGCATGGCCCCCTGCCCCGGTGTGTGTTGCGGTACGGCGTGGTGCTCTGCTTCCCGGTGCTGTGTTCTGTGATGCCGTGTGTCCGTGTGGTGCTGTGCTGTGGTGCCCTGCTGTCCTGTTTGTATTTTTTTTCTTTCTCTGGCGGTGTTTGTTTGTTCTCGCTGTGTGTTCTTCCCTCTGCGAAAACCAGAAAAATGATTTTCCGCCTTTGAAAATAAATCAAAATTACACGAAACGCAGCACACGCACGAGCAGCAAGACAACTAACATGTTGTGGACTTACGTGTGACCTGTCAACACCCATGGTGTCGTCGTCGTCGTCGTGTTGTGCTCCATGCTTGGACCTGTTGTCAAACTGGTGGGTAATTGCGTTATTGCAAGGGGTCAACCGTGGCAAGCCTGGCGAGAGGCGAGAGCGGGGAGGGTGGGCCGCGAACTCAAGGGGTGGGTGCATGGAGAACAAGGCAGAGTGAGAGGAAGTGGGTACAGGGGCGCGACGGCTTTTTTTGACTTTTACGCGCTGCTCGCGACGCGTTTTTCTCTACGTAGACGGCATACGGGTGAGGGACACGGCCTCGTTCTCCTATTAGCGTTACGGCACTTACAGCGCTATTTTTTTTGCCTATTTGAGGTGAAAAACGTTCCCGTCGTCTGTTTAAGCGCCGCGCCGCGCGCCTTTTGTCCTAGGCCTTTTTTATGCTAATTAGCTTTATTTTAAGCGGCTTAGAAACTTTTTTCGTCGTCATTTCCTTATCTTTTTATTTCGTTCTGGCAGGAAGCACAAGCGCGCGACAAGAGTACTTTCCTCCTTGGTACAGTTCATGGGGATGACAAACACTGCCTTGGAGCGGTCCTTGCGGATCTTTGCAACCGTCCTATGGATGTCCACTCTGGGACAATGGATCCACACCAGACCTTGATGCGGACCCCACTTCTTCTTCCATGCAGAGTCCTGGGCTCTCCAGTACTTCTCACACACCAGAAGATGGGCTGATGTCCCAGAGGAGAACACATCTAGTGCCAGATCCGATGCTCCCAGATCAGTAGCCACTGGGTTCGCCACTTTCGGCTTGACACCGTACTCCTGGTATGTCTGCCCTACAAGCTCGGTCCCCATGGCGGCCACTTCGAGCTGATGGAGCTCTGGGTGGATGCATTGGCATTCCATGTGGTGTATGGCTGAGGATAGCCATGAGAGTTGGTAGTCCTGGTAAAGGGTCATAGAGGCCTGGGTCGGGAGGACGCCTGAGTCCGTCTCCATCATGAACTCGTACCCAACAATCATGTCCCAGTCCATCTGGGCCTCGTAGAACCTTCCCCTGAGGAAGATTTCCTTGCTGAGGTCTGAGCCGCTCAGTTCACGATGGTTCACGAATTGCAGCGCGATCTGCGCTTCCTTAGTACCTGCCACCATGTACTGGCCATTGGCTACCTTCGGCCTGACGGGTCTCCGACTTGTGGTAAGACACTCTGGCGGAAGTAGGGCAACCTTGACGAGACTGACCTGGGTGCCGGTGTCAACCAACACGTTTAAAACCCTTTCCACTTCCCCGAATAGGGCACTGATCTTAGAGTGAAGCTGCCGCTTGAGACCGACCCGGCGCACGGCTTGCAAGCTGAGAATCTCGGGGCTCTCCAGAAGCTCAATCAGCAACTGCTGCAGGTCCTAGGTAATGGGCTCTGATAGCCCGTCTGTAGCGTCCAGCTGCGGTCCGGGTGATCGTCAAATACCCTCAGAAATACTTTGTAGTACGCCGAATACATTCTTAGTTTCGAAGGATGACTAGTCGCAAGGGTTGGTGCCTTCACTGGGGACCTTGGTAGGACACGTGGGTCCTCCTGGGGCGCTTATACCTCCTGCATTTGCCCTCACCCAGCCATTCCGACTGTTTTCCCTCTCCCGTTCTGTTCCACGCATTCCGCTGGATGTATGTCCGGCAGAATCGACGATTCTTGACGGGGACGGCGCGGCATTGGTCGCGCCACCACCCTGCGACCTCCCTACCTGGGGCCCTTGGCTGCAGGGGCTTTGATAAGGGGCGTTGGTCGTCGGGTTGTCCTCCCTGGCGGCAACCTCGTTTACTGCGTCAGCTTTCTTCCTCAACCAGGCCTTGCCCTTCTTGTCCTTATCCTTGTCCTTGTCCTTGTCCGGCTTAGGTCCCCAAGCTCTCTTGATCTCCTGAATCTCCTTGGAAAATTCGGTCCCGACCATCATCAGCTTGGATAGCTCGTCCTTGGACACTTTCACTTTGGCTTCCCGGATGCTGGGCGACGTACGCGGCTTGGTCCCGTGCGCCTTCTTGTGCGCCTCCTTGTTAGACTTGTGGATCCGGCACGTCCGGTGATTGTATTGGAAGGGGCAGCTCTGCCCGTAGCAGATGAAGCAGCCCTGAGGGTGAGCTTGGATGAACTCCCCAAAGGACAGTGGCGGGTCGCAAACACGGTGGGGCTCCTTCACCTCCCTCTTCTTCCAACCCTGCTTAAGGGGCTTCCAGGTTCCCCAGTTGCTTCCCTTGTGCAGGTTGTTGGCAAAGAAGTCACAGACGGCGGTGTCAGCTGGTTCATCCTCGTTGTCATCACCGTCCAGACCTTCGCCGCCTTCCGCTCCCGCCGGGTCCTTGGCGGCTTCCCCGTCAGACCCTGCGCCCGGCCGGTAGACGCTGCGTTTGCCTGCCTGCAGCCCGCGGTTGTGGTAGAGCTTCTTGTAATCTTTGTGTACTTCCTCACCAACCCGCTCCAGCACGTGGTCGCAGCTCATCCGCGCTGGAATGGCCTACAGAAAAATCGTCTGGCCAGCCACCTCACCTTCGTCCAGGCGCCAGACCGCTGCCTTCTCGCGATCCCCTGAGACAGTGATGAGAAGGGCGTCCCTCAGGGACTGCCGTTTACATTCGGGGGCCACCTTGGCTCTTGTCAGGATCACAACCTTCTTGTGTTGGCCTTTGTTGGGCATCATCTTGCCGGCTCGGTTCCTCTTGGCCCTCTTCGCCTCCTCCTTCGTAACCCGCTTCACCCAGGCGTCCGGGAGAAGACTGAGCGGGCGGGACTGCTCATCACCCTTGTTGCAGTCCTCCACACTACTGCGGAACAGGACGTAGTGTCCTCCGAAGTCCCGCCGGTCCCGCGGGCGGATCTCCCGGCCATCATGGTGAAGCTTGATGGCTCTCCAGCTCTTGGCGGCGACCAGCGGGGTGTGCAAACGCTCCTGCTCCTTGGGCAACTTCTTGGGCTCAATGAGGGTCGTGATCTTCCCCTCCTTGGCTGCCACGAAGTACAGCTCTGGGAGGCGCCCTCAGCACCGTTTGAAGACACAATTCTGCGCCGCGGCAGGATACATGTGTTCAGTGACGCTTTTGACGCGTTCCGATGCTGGGGCCTGGTGTCCTTCTGGTCTTCCCAAACGGTTGCGTCCGCGGCCTTCAAGACCATGAACGCCGGCCGCGAGATCAACTGAGGTTCCCACCGGCAACTGCCGTGAGTTCCCACGGCTGCCACTTCCATCTCCTCCTCAAAGTGGAAGCGGCTGCCACGCGGTTCCCCCACCCACGCTCCTACAAGGACTCCTGGGCGTACACCTTCCATGTACTCCTCCTCCTCGCGTTGCCGGCGGCTCCGGCGGACGGATCCCCAGGGTGGGCTGATCCTGAAGTCCTCCATGGGGTCTCCATTGGGACCTTCGATGTCCCACTCCATGTCCTCTTCCGGGACCTCATCCCTCAGCGCTCCGTATGGGCCTCCGCAGCTTGGGCTGGACGGGGGTGCACGGGGTCACGGCGTCTGCAGTAGTCCGCACTCAGCCGTTCATCCCGCTCCTCCTCTCCGCTGCGCTGTGGGGGCATGCGGTCGCTCCGTCGGACGCTGCCACGGGTGGAGGACACGTGGTTCACTCTGAGGGGCTTCGATGCGGCCAGAGAACCTGCTTGGACCAGGTCCGGGTCCCCAGCTGTCGTTGGAGCCTGACACCTGAGGCTGCAGCCAGCCGCTGCCGTTGCTCTGCAGTTTCTCCAGTCTGTCGAGCCGCCTCTGCAGCTCGCTTACCACGCTGCTCAGCTTCTTGGCCTCGACCTTGGCGATGTCCAGCTCCCTCTGGGCCTTGGTGGCGAGGGCAGCACTCCTGCCTTTTTTTTGCACTGTGTGTCCCCGCGTTACCCCAAGGGCACTGGGGGGGCACTCTTGCCTATCTCGATCTTGTTGACCTGTGCCTCGCGCTCCAAGTTCCAAACATTCCTCTTGAAGTACACAATCCAAATACCAAATGCTCTCGGGGATGTGAAGCCGATTCGGACCCCCGTGGCCATCTTGGGGTCACTTGGGGTGTGTATCTATGTGCCGGCAAGCCGCCATTGGCTGATATCATACTCTCCCATCCACCTGAACTAACCCGATGTGATAGTGTGATAGGTTTGGCCATTCCGGCTACGAGCGGCCATATTCGGTACCGAGGCGCCGCCAGCTGAGATTTATATATCAGAATATCAGGAATCAACAGGGTTTTATTATCATGATGTTTCCGTAATTTTTCAGCCTTTCGTTCTGATGCTCAATGTATCGGCGACCGTCAGTTGGCTCGCGATTTTGCGTTAACCGATTGGTTAACTGTTATTTCCAGATATTTTGGCGGATACTCCGTTGAAGGGTCAGATTTCATCAGCAAAGGGTTCGTTGCTTCCGCAATTTTCTAAATAAGCACTCGAAATTTTAATCTGAATTTTTCGCGATGTCGAAATCGGATTTTCGACTTCGACATCGCCGCACTTGACTTGGACTTCTTCGAGTGGTCATACTCTTTTCCCTATGGCCGAATCAGGTTTCCCTTATACTTGCCACCCATTTGACTCGGAGATATGAGGGAAACAAAAATGAATCGTGGGACCACTTTGAAGGGCCATATCTACGAGCGAGTGTGAGGAGACAGAATAAGGAAGGTTGCGTTGCAAGCGCCGTGGTCTCAAGTTAATTTAGGAAGCATCAAACGCCTTTGGTGTGTACACATGCCCGGTATAGCAAGGGATAATGGTCAAGAGGGTATAAAGTGATATATAACTCTTGGACCGTGCAACCGAATATTTTAATGCGACTTTCGAGTGTGCTGCATGAGTGTTGGGGTTGCATAGCATCTTTCCTTGGGTTCCTACGTATTTTTAACGTGAAGTTATGTCCATGGAGGGTCATGACATATCATGGTGGGAGCCACTTTTGAGGGTATGTTTTACATGCATGGTATATGTCTTGATATGCTCACGCCCATGTTATATATCTTCGTGTGGCCGAAGAGATGGGGAGCCATACGTGACAAGGGCTTTGCCCATGTCCCAATTGTGGAATTCAAAGCGCTAGACCAAGTGTACCGCGTATGTATTGCTCATGGTATGTTTGACAAAGAGATCCATGGGTGCACTCCCATTTTCATGGGGCATGTAGATATTAGTGGCGAAGGTATCTCCATGTGCCCGATTGGGCATCCAAGTGGGGGAATTGTTCGCAAATGGTTCCAATCATTTGTGTGTTGAACCATGAGCGGATATCATGGGTAAGCATAGAGATATACTATCATGACAACTTTGTATTTGGTCATATTTTCATGTTTTTGACCTCAATTTTTGCTCATTTTTGCGTTTTGTGTGCTTACCTGGTCAGCAAACAGCAAGAAGCCTATGGAGAGTCGAACCATGGTATGTTGTTCATATGTTGGCATATGCTTTGGAGTTGAACACCACCATATGCCGGATCGCGTACTCCATTTGGCTTGGCGCACGAGAGATTACAAGAATTGGTCTCAAAATCATGGGCTGACTTGGGCAGTGCGTGGCGCCCATATCCGAAGGGGTTCCGAGGGTAAAGTGGGGATGTACATGGGCATTGGCCTTTGGTCTCTATCCTCCATGAATATTAGACTTCGATTCCATGCATGCTTTGAGCCTTCGGATAAGTGGTAACTTCAATTTTGAGCATATATGTGATATATGGCCAATATGGTGTGAATTGGCAGTTTTTTGGCATGTTATGAGTTCAAACTCATAGGTCATTTCTCTAAGCCCATTCGACTCCAAGTCCAAGCAAGGTTATGTCAGGGTAGGGCATGGTCCTGAGTGCCACTCTAAACCATGACACGCCACCTCCCCTATTGGGCTAGGATTTAGAGGCTTGGGCGTGAACACGATTTTGGGGTTTATGTAATGACTTTTGACATGTGGCATTTAACCATCTTATTGGACTGGGTTCAGGGCATCATGTTGGTGAGTCAAGGGAAGGTCTTGAGTCCAGGGAATGAGGGGTCTATGGCTGTGATTGTATAAGTTTCCATCTTTCCCCAACTTTGCTTCATATGTGTTCATATGCCAATTTCAGGGCTTTCTTCCTTAATGCAATTCTTGTACATGCCCGCCACCGTGGGAATACCGGTGTGCTGAACGGAAGCCCGCAGCCTGATTTGGATTGTGAATTGGGTTATTGCTGTACTTGTGGGATCTGGTGTCTATTCAGGGTTGAGGGAGGTTTTTTTTTTCTATATTTTTGGATTTTGGACCCTGGACTTTGAGAAATGCAAGCATTAATCCGGAGCAAATCAGCAGGGATTACAGGCGGAAGGGGCACAGCGGGGGCCGGTCCTGGTAGGGACCTTCTTTATGGTAGCAGAGGCTTACCTGCTGCCCCTACCAACCGCCGACCCGGGGACTTGGGCCCTTATGAGCCCTGCCCAAGTACGCCCCGGGTGCGTATTGTGGACTCGGTGGAGACCACGCCGGAGATTGGAGCCATAGAAGAACCGAGACGTTCAAGAGCATGGCGAACTCCGGAAGTTGAAGCCCGAAGAGAAGTACGACATTCGGGAAGAGGAGGACGTGACATGGAGGACCTGGTTTCCATGTGTGAGTGCCGCTGCCAAAAGGCATGCAACCTCCGCTCCGCCGCTGAGGACTCTGATGAGGCTTGCCATTCAGGCAGCAGTGGAGGACGGGCCCGGCGCTACCGGAAGCGCGGGTCACCCAAGTCCGCGGCAAGGGACGCCGCGGCTATGGACACGGACCCCAGCCCGGTCAGGCTGTGGGAATCCGAGGGGCACTCCGAGGGCTATCGGACAGCCTACAAGCCACCTTCGGAGCCGGAGATGTCCGCGCCGATCGCCAGGGCGCATACGGCCCCCGAGCCTGCCCTGAAGCACGATGCCGAGGGCTTGGAGAGGCCAGCCAGGGCCCGGACGCCACCTGTGCCCCGGCACACGGAACCAGAGACGGACGCCATAGGCGATACGCCTATGGGTGATGAGTCTGAGGTGCCGGGAACCGCGGGATGCGCTGAATCCGGCGGAAAGCACGCTGCGTGCCACTGCGAGCACGTGTCCTTCCTCATGGGCAAGTACCCGAAGATGGGGATGGACGCCATCGTGCATCGCCTTGACCGCCTGGGCAACGCCAAGGACGGTCTAGAGGAGGACGTCGCGGGGATCCTGGACGACCAGTCGGCCGCGGAGAACCACATGGAGGAACTGCGAGCGGATCAGGCCCGGTACCGGGAGAATCTGGAGCTGGCCCTGCAGAAGCAGCAGCAAGTGGTGGACAGCCTCCTCCACTTAGTGGAGGACATGTCGGGACGCCTGAAAAGGCTAGAGGAGCGACAGCGCCTCGCCTCGGGTCCGGAGCTCCCGGCAAAGCCGGCCGCGGTAGAGCTGGTGGAGCGGGTTAAGACCCTCAGGAGCGCCATGGAGAAACCCATGGGCGGCCCTGCAGAGGCACCATACGCGCCTCCGCGTGTTGAGCCGGGTGCGCTGCCGTTTGTTCCCATGTTCAGCGAATCCACAATGCTCGGGGAACACACGGCACCGGCTGGGTCCATGCGGGAAGGGCACGTAATCACGGACCCGAGGAGCCTGACGGTACAGATGTCCCATGCCGCCCAGGATGTACCGATCACGACGAATATGGTAGTGTATGCGGAAGAGAAGATCGAGAACCACACCATGCAGAGGCGAACCATGGGAAGCGCCGACGGACATGGTCGAGGTCATCCAGGCGGAAACCTGTGGGCGAAGGACCCCAATACGGGGATATGGACGGCCGATGGAGCAAATCCTTCCCGCATTCCAAACCCCATGGGTTCAGGCCCACCTGGACCGCACTCCATGGAGGAGAGGGATGTACGGGGAGTGTACTCACACCCCCCGGCCACAGGTGGTATCCGTCTCGGTGGAGTGGTGGCTGGAGACGTCGGAGACGCCATCAGGATTGACGACCTCAGGGGAATCAAAATCCCCTATTACGACGGGAATCCGTCCAACCTGGATGACTTCATCCTGGACTGGGAGGACTTCGCCGAGGAGGTCGTCGGCGAGATGCGGGGAGCGCCGCGGGACAAGTGGGTATGCCGGACATTCCCACACCGGCTGGCGCAGGACCTCAAGGAGGAGCTGCGGGATCAGATCCGGGAAGGACTGATCCGGACGGAGCAGGCCTGCCTCCAGTGGTTGGAGGATGAGGAGCGGACGGACGCTCTGAATCAGAAGCTGGAGGACCTGTGGTCCATTCCACTGCCGCTGGACCGCGGTGAGTTGCGGGTCCGGGAGTGGAACCGGTATCTGCGGAAGTACCGCAGATGCCTCAAGCTGGTGGAGGACTGGAACGAGGCCAGCGAGATCCGCCACCTCCTGAAGGACGTCCTCCCCGGCAACTGGAAGAGACGAGTGGAGGACGAGGAGAAGAAGCGCGCCAAGAAGCGCGTGGCGGTGAGGATTATGGCGGCAGAGGATACCCACGCGGGTATCATGGAGTTCTTCAGGAGGAACCTGGGCGAGCCCAACCGGATGTTGGGACTGAAGAACGCCGTGTACGTGGAGGTATTTGGAGACTCCATGGGGCAAAGGTTGCTGCGCCTCAACAACGTGGAGTGGAGGCGCGGGGAGCCGCTGAGGATGCAGGTCATCTTCGCCCGCATGAGCCTGGACGAGATCGTGAAGTACATCACGGTGGAGTTGAAGCTCAATGCGAAGAACGAGGCCCACGTGCAGGATCGACATGGTCATGGACAACGAGGCCACCGAGAAGACCGCCATCATCGGAAGTTCCAGGAGGCCACGGCCAACTCTGCGGAGGATGGTAGTGGAAGTGGTCAAGATCACTGGTCCCGGGAGGATCACGAGGAGGCCCATTTCTTTGCGTTTGTGGCACACAAAGTGAGGAACCATGGGCAGGATCGGTCCAGATGGAGCCAGGTGGGACCCAGGAAGAACAGAGAAGGACCAAGGAGGATCGGGAACCCACCGCTCTCGTTCCGAGAGTACGGATCTCAGCACGACGGGTGCTGGGTCTGTTATGGCAAGGGAAACAACCATGCACACGACCACCGTCAGTGCAAGGTGTATGAGGCGGACAAGAAGGCCTACTTCGCAGCCCACCCCGAGAAGAAGCCCAAGGAGCAGCGGATTTCCGATCGGAAGGCGAAGGGCGGAGACGGGGGAAAAGGCCAAGGCAAAGGCCAAGGAAAAGGCGGAGGAAGAGGCTATGGTGGTGGACCTGGCCAAGACCGACGAGTGAGGTCGATCGAGGAAGTTGCTGAGGACATGTTGAGGACGTTGGAGGAACTCAAAGCCCAGCAACGTGGTGGACAAAGTCCTGGCGGATCGCAGCCGGAAGGGGCTGCGGGAAGCCAAGTCTAGAGGAGCCCCCACGGGAGTGGGACCTCGGAGGTCTCTCCTCCGAAAATCAGTGGAATCCCTGAGAAAGCAAAGGCAAATCGGGTGCCGGAGAAGGCTCCGGAAGAGCCAAAACCACTGAGTTTCGCGACTCCCAACCCCTGGAGCGCCCTGCCAAGGGAAGTACATGTGGGTACGGGACATGGCAAGAAGGAAGGAAGAGGAAGGAGCGACCACGGAGAGCCCCGTGGACGGGCAGGACCAACCCAAGATCTACACCATCCGCGACCATACCCTTGAAGTCCTGATGCACCCGGACGTGCTAGAGTTGCATGCCGTGAGAGTCGTCCATACACCTCATGGCGACGAGCGGCAGTTGCACTTGAAAGTGCGAGTACGGTGCGGACGAGAGGAGAAGGTGGTGGATGTGTTAGTGGATACGGGTGCCCAGGTGAGCCTGGTCCGGAGAGGGTTGTTCAAGGAGGAACTCCTGCAGCCCAGCCGGAGACCGGTCCGCCTGAAGGTCGCCATTGGAGAGATTATGGGTGGCGGCACCCATGAGGCCACCATCAGTATGGAATTCCGGGAGCATGAGCGCTTGAACCGCCCTGATCAGGCGAAGAGAAGCACTCTATCCGGGAACTTCTATGTGGCCGACATTACCGATTGGGATATGATCATGGGGTATGACTTCATGGTGGCGAACGCCATTGGAGCCCTTCCCCATCGTGCAACGTTGGTCCGGGAGGATGATGAGTGCCTCACATGGCTGTCCACGGACTATGCATGCGGATCATCCCAATGGAATGCTGAGGAAGAGGATCGGATCGTCCGAGCGGTGCAAGCTGTGGGTGCCAAGTCCAGAGGAGACCGCGGAGTTCAGCTCACGGAATATGGAATGGCGCCACAGGTGTACGACAGGATGATCCAGACACTAGGAGCCGAAGCGCCCGAGACGGACGTCTTCGCTTCCCGGGATGCCCCACTTCTGCGGAAGTGTAGGAGGCACTGGCATCGAGGAGACCCAGCCTGGCGTAGGCATTGGGGTTTGAAGGAGTGGGGGCCCATGTATTGGCATGGCTCCCTGGATAACACCAGACGTACGGTGGAGAAGATTATCGCGGATAGGGCGAAGGGGATCCTGGTCATAACCGGCATAGGATCCACCCCATGTCCGCTGGAGGGTCTCAAGTCGACGCTGGACTCCATCACCCTGAACGAGATGTCATTCGGGCCAGAGGAGGAGTTGTTCATCGACGCCAAGGGTGTATCAATGCCCTCCCCGGGTCAAGCGTGGGATACCAAGGCTTTCCTGGTGGATGGGGCGCAAGCCCAGCCCACGGGTGATGACGCATTCATCCGTAGGGTGGAGGCGGTGCCCATGTAGGTCATCTTTGAGCCCAAGGAGGGGACAGATCAGCCAATTGATGGCATTGACGTCCTGTCCCACGCCGAGATCGACGACGTCGTCAGCTACATGCGGATGGGGATGCACGACCGTGTGGCAGCCAAGAAGAGGCGGGCCATGGTCACATCTCCGCATTGGTGGGATGATAAGATGTTGGTCACCGGCAAGTACGAGAAGGATGAGTTCGTGGCGAGGGTCATGGATCACATCGCGGACCAATACGATGGTCCGGTTGGGTCGGACCCACCAACGTGGGGTTTTCCAAGAGTGGGAACCGGTAGCGACGAGCACCAGCCCGAAGCCGCAAATTTTCGAAGATTATCGGTGGGAATCGCGACCCACGACGATGAAGACGGCATATCGGACGAGGAGAAGTCAGACTCGGACCCAGAAGAGGCCTATACCGCAGTGCGGTCGGTTGTATCGATACCGAAGCAAGCGGCTGAAGAGGCCCAGGAGAACCCGAAGGTACCGCGGAGCTGAAGGAGAGGCTGATCCATGCCTATCCGCGGCTATTCAGTGGCGTCGCCAACAAGAACCCTCCAGATCGTGGGAGGTTTGGTACAGCGAAGATCAAGCTGAAGCCGAACCCGAAGATCTATCGCCATGGGGAGTACCAACTTCAGGGCGATCGGGCAGAGGCCATGAAGAAGCTGTTGGCCGAGTTCATTGAGCGGGGATGGATCGAACCCTCCGACAGTGAATGGGCCAGCCCAGCCTTCATCGTGCCCAAAAAGGAGAAGGGCGAGTGGAGGTTGGTGGTGGATTACAGGGGTTTGAACGAGCAGACCGAGCACGACTCGTACTGGCTTCCCCTGATCGACTCCATCCTCCAAAAACAGCAGAAAAAGCGGATCTTCACGGTAATGGACCTGAAACACGGTTATCACCAGATGCCGCTGCACCCGGACTCCATGCCCTGCACAGCGATGTCGACGCCGCTGGGGCCCATGCAGCTGAAAGTGGTGCCTATGGGCGCCGAGAATGGCCACGCCGCTTTCCAGCGCATGATGGAGGACCTACTCGGTCCTGTCCGGGACTGTGCCGATCCCTTCGTGGATGACATCATCATCGGGTCCGGCACGGAGAACATGACTGAGGACGAGCTCATCGACGCGCATGAGAAGGATCTGCGCCGAGTGCTCAGCGAGTTGGACAAGCACAACATGGTGTGCAAGCCCACCAAAGCCTCACTCTTCGTGAAGGAAGTGGAGTTCACGGGTCACGTGGTTGGTCACGGGCAACGCCGTTCCATGCCTGGGAAGCTGGCGTCCCTGCACCACTGGGAGAAGCCCCAGACCATCAGCGAACTCCGGTCCTTCATGGGGTTCTGCAATTACTATTTGGGCTATGTCCGGATGTATGCAGAACTGTCGGGGCCGCTGCACAAGATGCTGCAAGTGGGCAAGTTCGATGGCCGGAAGGGGAGCAAGAAGAAGCTTGCCTGGACCCCTGAGGCTGAGGATGCGTTCAACCGCCTGAAGGAGCGACTCCTGGGGCAGTTGGGGCTGTTCCTGGTGGACCCGGACAAGGGATTCGTGCTACGGACAGACGCCTCGGACTTTGCCGTGGGGGCAGTCCTCGAGCAAGTCCGGGACGACGGGACTCATGTTCCCGTGGCGTTTTGGAGCAGGATCCTAGCCGAGGGCCAACGCCGAACATGGACCGCGAGGGAGAAGGAGACATACGCCATAGTATGTGCGCTCAGGAAGTGGTCTGGCCACATCGGACTGCAGCCGGTGGTGGTTTGCACGGACCACCAGTCCCTACAGAGCTGGCACAAGGAGCATGTCGACACCCCCTCAGGACCAGCGGCTAGGAGGGCCCGATGGCATGAGACGTTCGCCAAGTTCGACCTCAGCGTCGTGTACGTCCCGGGGAAGGACAACACTGTGGCAGATTGCCTCAGTCGATGGGCCTACCGCGCGGGCAAGGCGTGGATGGACATATCCAGCCATGGCGACGCCGAGGAGACTGAGGAAGCCAAGCGCATCATCGAGATGGAGAAGGTCATGGAGCAAGAGGGGGTCAAGTGTTTTGTGGTGATGGCAAACCGTACGGACCTGGCCAAGTTCCGGGGCGCCCGCGTCCAAGCTATTCGAGGGGAAACCCTCGAGCAGTGGATGGTGGCCCCTGTAGAGCTAGTCAGGTCGGTGCTCACAGAGGACTGGTCGGATGACTACGCGGCATCCGAGCACTGGAGCAAGTACTGGAATGCCGTGAGCGCCCCGTCGGACGACGAATGGCCCGAGGGCTTGACTGAGGATGGGGACAAGTTGTTCCTCAAGGACAAGCTGCTGGTGCCCAAGAACCGAGTGGAGGAGCTCATTGACCATTGGCACAACGCCCAGCTCATGCATCCGGGCCGAGACAAGATGCAGCAGGACCTGGAGTGGCGTTTCAAGTTCTCTCCGGGGTACTACGCCATCCTGGATAGGTACTGCAGCGACTGTGCCGTGTGTCGGGCCACGAAGAGCCCTAACCACTCCACAGCGGGCAACCCGGTGTATACGGCTATACCGGAGGCCCCTATGCGGTCCGTGGCCATGAATGTATTCGCCATGCCTGAGGTCACCGTGGAAGGAGAGACCTACGACAGTGTCATCCTGGCGGTGGACAGGCACAGCGGGTATATCGTGGCAGTCCCGGGCAAGAAGTCCAAGAAGAAGGACAAGAAGGACAAGCATGGAGTGGGGCTGCAGGCCAAGACCGTCGCTAATGCCATGATCAGGCATTGGCTGACGATTTTCGATGTCCCAGCTGTCATCTGCAGCGATCGGGGCAGTCAATTCGAGGGGACGTGGTTCAAGACGATGTGCAAGCACATGGGGATTCGGCATGCCAAGACCGTGGCATACCACAGCCGGTCGAATGGCCGGGCTGAGGTGGCCGGGGGGCAAATGTTCGAGAAGTTCCGCCAGCTACACATCGACGAACCGGGCCGGAATTGGTATAATTCGCTGTGGAGAGTACCCCAAGCGTATCACGACCTTCCGGAACCCACTGGACTGTCGCCCCATCGCATCCTGTTGCTACGGGATCGAGTGTCACGCACTCTCCCATGGATGAACCATGGCAAAGTGGCCCGGGATGCGAACGCTATGATGTCTGAGGCGGACGACACGGCGGCCAAGGTGTGCAAGGCACTTCAAGACGAGCATGACAAGAGGGCCAAGTACTTCAAGCAGGGAAAAGTCCAGAAGTATGCTCTTCAAGACACCGTGTGGGTGGAGCGGCACCACAAGGATGTCCTGTCCAGGCATCGGCAGGCATCTTGGTATGTGCCGGGGGTGATCGTGCGGAAGGTCGGGCAGGATGTGTATGCGGTTCGTGTGGGGGAGAACAAGATCCTCGATTGTGACCATACCCAGCTTCGTCCCCGAGCACCAGACCCCAGCGGACGTCCCGTCACCTTCGAGTTCACGGCCGGCGATGTGGACTCGGACGATGAGGGTGAGGACGACGACTTCACCGCTGCGAAGATCCTGGCGGACAAGCCGGACCCGGGGACGCCTGGGGGAAGGCTTTATAAAGTCCGTTGGAAGGGATTCGCCGCATCCAGGGATTTGTGGGAGCCTCCGAGCAGTTTCGTGCCCAGGTATACCACGGTCTGGATGGACTACCTGAAGAAAAAGAGTATTTCTTTGGATGTCAAGGACGTGTTGGTCCACTTGGTTGCTGCTGTAGCACCGTAATGGATCCCCCTTGGCATTTTGTTTGTTTCTGTGATTGAGGAGACGGGTGAGGGCGTTCATCCGGGGATTTTTCGGCCTTGATTGGCCATATACCCCCTTCACTCGATCTCCACGTATATATTTCATTGTGGTATACGTATTTAGATCGATCGACGACGTTTGATCCCCTTGGTCCATGTTGTAGATCAAGAGGATACCGGATATGGCGTAGGGCACCGATTATCAGTGTCCTCACCCCTCCCTTGGGGCATGGGGGACGCCTACGACGTGTGTGGGGCCTCCATGTGTCCTTGGGACATGGGTGGGGGGGTTGGAGCCCATTGGGGTCCTCCCGTCCTCTCCTCAATGACTTCCGAGCGGTAACAACGCTCTGAGAAGGGGGGTGAAGCCGGTTCGGACCCCCGTGGCCATCTTGGGGTCATTTGGGGTGTGTATCTATGTGCCGGCAAGCCGCCATTGGCTGATATCATACTCTCCCATCCACCTGAACTAACCCGATGTGATAGTGTGATAGGTTTGGCCGTTCCGGCTACGAGCGGCCATATTCAGTACCGAGGCGCCGCCAGCTGAGATTTATATATCAGAATCAACAGGCTGGCTCAGCTAGCACTACACAATCCCCATATATGGGCCAACTCCTTAAAACCGGTTTGTTTTCTCTGTTTTCTGCTCTTTTGGTGCCCTTTGCTACCTTTCATTGAAACGGGCACCCTCAAAATATACACAAAATTGGTATTATACATGCAAAATGAATTTTTTGACCTCAAATACCCCCCATGGGGTTTGAACCCACACTCTACCAACCGTAGAGTTGTGTTTTTCCTCTAAGCTACGACCTGTCGTCGACGATCTCAGAGAAAACCTTAGTATAATAAAAAATTTGGAAAATCAGTACTCCTTACATGCTCCAACCACTATTAACCTCCCATGCTCTTAAAACCGGTCACGCGCTCACTGAGTTGTTCAACTAGTGATTTGCTGTACCCAGAGCTTTGATTTCTGATGCAAGCCAAAATGTTTTAAGGATATAAATTTTAACAAAATGACAGAAGAAAATGAGACACTGGATTTTCACGAGTTCGTGCTGAAGCTGCCGGATTCGGCGTGGAACCTGAGTTCTGAGTCGTTGGAACATGCAGCACAGTTGGCAAAGGAAGGCGCAATGAGTGGTCTCAGTCCTTGGCAGGCAGCGTCACTGTATTCCAAACTTACAGGAAAGAAAACACTGGCCACTGTCAGAGACACGATGGCCTTGGTTCGTGATGCCTTACTCACCTTAAAGGGCGACGACATTGGCAGAACAGGCACGTCGTCGCATCGCGAAGACGTCTTCTTGGCATGCGAAACGTTGAGCGGTCCCAAGGACCACGCTGGCCCCGCGTCGGACAAGGAGTCCACGTTCGTGTGGCGCGATGAGGTTCTGTCGCTTCCTTCACGCTTGTCTGCACTCCTGGAAGAGCGAAAGGTTTTGCAAGACGAGTTTCGCAGAAAAAAGATGTTGAAGCACCTTCCAGTGTTCGACGAGTTCCATAGGGCAGCTGTTAATAACGCGCCAACGCACAAACATCCAGCGGACGCAGAGAAGCGTCGTTGGGAACAACAGGTAAAAGACGCCATGCGAGTCCTGGGAGTAGTCTTAACACGCGAAGATGACACAACGGTAGCTCCGGAAGCACCTGTTTCATTGGTACTATGTGAACATTTGTTTGCAATGTTGGGTGCGTTGGACTACAGCATCCAAAGCTCCCGGCGAGTGGCAGTAGATAAACGGTTTGAACAACCTGCGATTGCACCAGAGTTACTCTCGAAGGATGACATGTCACTACTTCAGTCGCGCAACAAATTACAAAAAGACCTGAGAGGCACGCGTTTCTCCCCTTACTCGCATCGTAGTTCTTTCCGTTCGTTTTCAACACGAGGTCGTTTTGATCCACGGAGATCTGGCAAAGGAGGCAAAGGCAAAGGTAAGGGTTTCGGCCAAAGATTTGTGCCACGTAACGACAGGTTAGATGAACGACCACAGCAGTAGCTTGACTGTAGAGGATTTATTGGCACCAGCCGTGTGCGTGCCACCGCCGATCCATCCCCACATGCCACTCTATTTGCGCTGTCGTGCACAATTGCATGAATGGGAAACGTTGAAGGACACATACGCGGCGTCAGTGATTCGCAATGGGCTGCAGCTTGATTGGGTTGACGGTTTTGATCCGGATCGGCCAACCGACGACTTCCGTCCTCGTTCTTCCCACGCAGAGGTAACCGACCCTGAATTGGTAAAACACGTGTTGGATGCAGTGCAACAGGGTTGCATGGAACGCGTCGAGCGCAAAGACATTAAGTGTTGTGCAAGTATGTTCGCAGTGGACAAAGCGTCAGACGAGGCACATCCTGAGGGAGGCCGTCGACCTATCACCAATTTGAAGAACGTGAACCAGTTTGTACAGACCACCTATTTTCGTTTGGTCACTCTGTGGGGCATTTTACCGTTCTTGAGACCCGGTCAGTATGCTTGCAAAATTGACCTGAAAAGTGCTTACTTTCACATGGGTATCCATCCGCGGGATCGACCTTATTTGGGGGTCTACGTCGACGGTGAATTTTACAGGTGGTGCGTGTTGCCGTTTGGATTAAACGTTGCACCACGGGAATGGCAGCGCCTCATGCAACCAATTTTAAATGCCGTGCGCGAACGCGGAGCACTCGTTTGGGTCTACTTGGACGATTGGCTCATCATTGGCAATACTTACCGTGAATGTCTGGAACACACACATTTTTTGGTACAACTTTTGCATCGGTTGGGTATATTGGTCAATGTCCCAAAATCATGTTTGGAGCCGTCTCAAGAAATTATAATGCTTGGTTTTATGCTGAACTTCAGGGAAGGATTCGTCGCGGTACCTCCAAAGCGCCTACAAGCAATTTTTCGGGACGTGAACAGACTGGCACACAGTCACACACCATCAGTGAGGCGATGCGCCTCCGTTCTTGGAAGAATCCGTTCCTTGTTGTTCGCCATGCCCCATATCCGACTCCTCAGCGACGCCCTGGCGGTGCACGTGGCGGTGGCAGTCCAGGCTGGCTGGGAGGCAGACGTGGCGCTCCCGGAGCGCGTGTCACGTCAGTTGATGGATCTGGCGGACGAGTTACACCAGTGGAAGGGACGCACCTTCGTAGTTTCCATGGGTCACGTCAGGGACATGTACTCGGACGCGTCGGATCTGGCGTGGGGCGGAGTCCTTCAAGGGAATGCCCAAGCAGCGTTCGGTTGGTTCCTGAATCGAGAGGAACACATAAACGTCAAAGAGTTCAGGGGAGCCCTACTGATGATTCAAGCGTATGCGCTGAGGGACACCACGCTGCGATTTTTCACCGACTCAATGGTCCTTTACTGGTATCTCCGCAAGTGGGGAGGTCGCAAGCCGCGGTTCAACGCATTGATTCTCCAACTGTGGAATTTTACACAAGCCAATCGCATCGAGATTCAACCGTTTTACGTGCACACCTCGGTGAATCCGGCGGACATTTGGTCTCGGCTTCGTTGGACACCGTCGGAGGCTACCTTCCCGTCGGACGTGTTGACTTGGATCCTGGAGGAGTTCAAAAGTTGGATTCAGCCGGAAATCGATTGGATGTCAAGGAGTTCCAATGCGGTGTGCAGCAAGTTCGTCAGTCCGTGTCCTCAGCCGGGGGCTTACGCCATCGATGTCTTCTCCCAGAATCTAACTTTACTTTCACCGGGGTGGGTCTTCCCGCCGTTCAAGCACATACCTCAGTTGGTCAACAAAGTGTTGGAGTCACCAGGGGTGAAGGTTCTCATGGCTCTGCCGTACAGGCCGCGCGAAGTTTGGTGGAACCTATTGATGAAACACGTGAAGTTTGCAATGAACACGTCGGAGTTCCGGTTGCAAATGCCAGACGGCACAGAGACACAACCACGTTTCGTGTTGACCTTGGCGTATGTTTGCGTGAATACTATCAATTGCGAGGAGCTACCTATATGTGTCTTGTGTAGTGCTATTGCTTCGCCATCTCTTCTTTCCTCCTCACCTATTCGGGTAAATCCGAGGTTTTATTATCATAATGTTTTCGTAATTTTTCAGCCTTTCGTTCTGATGGTCAATGTATCGGCGACCGTCAGTTGGCTCGCGATTTTGCGTTAACCGATTGGTTAACTGTTATTTCCAGATATTTTGGCGGATACTCCGTTGAAGGGTCAGATTTCATCAGCAAAGGGTTCGTTGCTTCCGCAATTTTCTAAATAAGCACTCGAAATTTTAATCTGAATTTTTCGCGATGTCGAAATCGGATTTTCGACTTCGACATCGCCGCACTTGACTTGGACTTCTTCGAGTGGTCATACTCTTTTCCCTATGCCCGAATCAGGTTTCCCTTATACTTGCCACCCATTTGACTCGGAGATATGAGGGAAACAAAAATGAATCGTGGGACCACTTTGCAGGGCCATATCTACGAGCGAGTGTGAGGAGACAGAATAAGGAAGGTTGCGTTGCAAGCGCCGTGGTCTCAAGTTAATTTAGGAAGCATCAAACGCCTTTGGTGTGTACACATGCCCGGTGTAGCAAGGGATAATGGTCAAGAGGGTATAAAGTGATATATAACTCTTGGACCGTGCAACCGAATATTTTAATGCGACTTTCGAGTGTGCTGCATGAGTGTTGGGGTTGCATAGCATCTTTCCTTGGGTTCCTACGTATTTTTAACGTGAAGTTATGTCCATGGAGGGTCATGACATATCATGGTGGGAGCCACTTTTGAGGGTATGTTTTACATGCATGGTATATGTCTTGATATGCTCACGCCCATGTTATATATCTTCGCGTGGCCGAAGAGATGGGGAGCCATACGTGACAAGGGCTTTGCCCATGTCCCAATTGTGGAATTCAAAGCGCTAGACCAAGTCTACCGCGTATGTATTGCTCATGGTATGTTTGACAAAGAGATCCATGGGTGCACTCCCATTTTCATGGGGCATGTAGATATTAGTGGCGAAGGTATCTCCATGTGCCCGATTGGGCATCCAAGTGGGGGAATTGTTCGCAAATGGTTCCAATCATTTGTGTGTTGAACCATGAGCGGATATCATGGGTGAGCATAGAGATATACTATCATGACAACTTTGTATTTGGTCATATTTTCATGTTTTTGACCTCAATTTTTGCTCATTTTTGCGTTTTGTGTGCTTACCTGGTCAGCAAACAGCAAGAAGCCTATGGAGAGTCGAACCATGGTATGTTGTTCATATGTTGGCATATGCTTTGGAGTTGAACACCACCATATGCCGGATTGCGTACTCCATTTGGCTTGGCGCACGAGAGATTACAAGAATTGGTCTCAAAATCATGGGCTGACTTGGGCAGTGCGTGGCGCCCATATCCGAAGGGGTTTCGAGGGTAAAGTGGGGATGTACATGGGCATTGGCCTTTGGTCTCCATCCTCCATGAATATTAGACTTCGATTCCATGCATGCTTTGAGCCTTCGGATAAGTGGTAACTTCAATTTTGAGCATATATGTGATATATGGCCAATATGGTGTGAATTGGCAGTTTTTTGGCATGTTATGAGTTCAAACTCATAGGTCATTTCTCTAAGCCCATTCGACTCCAAGTCCAACCAAGGTTATGTCAGGGTAGGGCATGGTCCTGAGTGCCACTCTAGGCCATGACACGCCACCTCCCCTATTGGGCTAGGATTTAGAGGCTTGGGCGTGAACACATTTTTGGGGTTTATGTAATGACTTTTGACATGTGGCATTTAACCATCTTATTGGACTGGGTTCAGGGCATCATGTTGGTGAGTCAAGGGAAGGTCTTGAGTCCAGGGAATGAGGGGTCTATGGCTGTGATTGTATAAGTTTCCATCTTTCCCCAACTTTGCTTCATATGTGTTCATATGCCAATTTCAGGGCTTTCTTCCTTGGTGCAATTCTTGTACATGCCCGCCACCGTGGGAATGCCGGTGTGCTGAACGGAAGCCCGCAGCCTGATTTGGATTGTGAATTGGGTTATTGCTGTACTTGTGGGATCTGGTTGGTATTCAGGGTTGAAGGAGGATTTTATTTTCTATATTTTTGGATTTTGGACCCTGGACTTTGAGAAATGCAAGCATTAATCCGGAGCAAATCAGCAGGGATTACAGGCGGAAGGGGCACAGCTGGGGCCGGTCCTGGTAGGGACCTTCTTTAGATGTCCACTCCCGGCGATTCGTCGGAGGGGTCTCCGCCTGGCGGTCTTCCAAGGGGTCCTCTGTCTCGGGGTCCTCCGCCTGGTGGTCCTCCAGGTGGTCCTCCTCCCGGCGGTCCTTCGGGTTGTCCTGCGCCCGGGGGTCCTCCGGACGGTACGCCGTTCGGGGGTCCTCCGCTCAGGGGTCCATGCCCGATGTCGGATGGGCTAGCGCCTGGGCCGAATCCCATGTCATCGTCGGTGTCCATGTCTCCCCATCGGGGTCCGGACCTCAGCGGGGGTGGACCGGAGTGTTTTCCCTGCTACGGTAGGGAGGTGGAGGACCCGCTCCATCCGAAAAAAAGTTCAGGGGTATCGTCGCCTCCTCCGCCACCAGCTCTGGGCATTCCCACCTTGCAGCCCGTGGGCTCAATACTATGCCAGCGGGCTCGCCCATATGTACCGCTGCAGGTGACGAAAGGCTCGGAGTCATGGGGGTGTCTCTCGGCAGGCCTCCGTGCCCTTTCGGGGGTCTTCCCCTCGGCCTGGCGGCGGGGACGGGTGCCCTCTCTCTGGTTAGGGCGTGCTCCAATGCCTTCACCTCCGCCTCCTTCTTGGCGATGGCCTCCTGGGTGGCGCGGGCTTCGCGGTCAGCCGCTGCTGCCCGCGCGACTGCCTCCGCCTCAAGGCTCTCACGGGGAGCCGCCACTTCCCGCGCGGCTGCGGCCGTAAGTGCGGCCGAGATGGCCGCCACGGCCGAGGCGTCGATCGCCCTGCCCTGCTCCCAGTGGGCAGCATCCTCCCGGGCGATCAGGACAGCTTCGTCCCCAGCAGCGTTCTGTTGCGCGGCCTGGTCTCAGGCAACCCGGAGGTTGCAGGGCACGCCGCAGACGCGCTCACAAGCGCGGGCCACTTGACCTCGCTGGGGGGCGGCACAGATTTTGGCCACACTGCGGCCTTTGCAGGCGGAGGGTCCTGGCCGGGATGGCCCTCCCCTGTCGGCCGACTCCACGTCGCTGCTTGGGCCTGAGCGCTTCAGGTGCAGCAGACGGGGAGGCTTGGCCTTGGATCTTCGGGCGACCCCAGGAAGTTGCCCAGGGTGGCAGCTCCCGGGTGGTGGCCGCCGTTGCCCGGCCAGGGGGCGCTCGGCTCTTCAGCCGGCCGGTCCTCTTTGTGGAGGTCGGGGCTGAGGTTGGCGACGTATCGTCTATCACGCAAGACAGGCCACCGCTGCGGCTGCAAGGCGTGCTCGTAGCCCAAGGCTTGGACCTCCGCTTCGATCTCGCGATGATTGTTCACATCCTCACGGATCTCCACGTACTGGGGGCCATCATCCCCCTTGGGCCGAGAGCGGCGGTACTCCCGGTCCCACTCGATCCGTCTTACGAGGCTACGGATGATGGCCAGGTTGGGCTCCCTAGTCCTGTTCTTGAGGCTGGCCTTGGGGCTTGGTTGTGGCTGTGGGTCTGGTTATTGATGCAGAAGCTGCAAGCACTCGTCGATGTCGGAGTCCTCCTACTGTTGATGCGGATGCTGCAAGGCCTCGTTTCTGTCAGAGTCCTCCTCGGCACTCCGCAACGCACTTGAGGTTCTCAGCATCGGAGTACTCGTTGGGCTCCTCGACGTCTCCGAGTGGCACGCTGCGATTGGGTACCTCAGCGGTGGTAGAACGCGTCTGACGTGTTCCTGTGCCGAGGCCTGACCACGGAACGCTGTGGCGGACACGCAGGAAATCAGGCAGGCAAAGCACTGCGCTCACAGGGGCATGCTCACAGAACAAAGCGTTCTAGGATCCTTGCCACTCTGAAACAAAACAAACCTATGTAGAGAAACACATCAGGGTATGTACACAGGCGGGTCAAGCCATGGATCGTAGTTCGGGCGCGGCAGGGCAAGACACCTAGGATTTTATGAGGAACTGGAATCCCGTAACTGAAGTGTCCAAAAACTGCCGTCATTGCGATTTACGGCCCGCCGCAACCCCATTTTGCCGAGATTTTGGTGATTTGTGCCATATCTGTGCGCATCTGACGTGATTTAGACAGCGCAATTGGTAAAATACGACGTTATCTAGCTGCTGTATTGAAATAACGCCGATTACATTCCCGGATGTCGCGATAAACCTAAAATACCGCCATTTTTGCCCATTTTTGCCACTTTTGGGCCATAAACGGTGATTATGATGATGTTCTTGTGGTGTCACTAGATTTCAAATCGATCAGATTTGTCCTTGGTGCCCTGTGAGGCTGGGCAAGCAATGATGTGTGCCCGTGCATGCCCTTCACCCAAGATAATAATCCGGAGGCTGCCAAAAAACACCCAAAACAGGTATATTTGCACTTTTCAACACATAAGTGTTGATTAAAATGATACGGTTGCGCTTTTGTGTGATTTCAAATTGATGAAATGTGTCCCTAGTGCTACGTGAGGCTTGGCAAGCAATGATTTGTCACCATGCGTGCCCTTTACTCAGGCTTGCTGCCCAGAGGGTGCAAAATAAGGCCCGAAACAGCTATATTTGCCCT
This sequence comes from Eutreptiella sp. 'Long Island Sound 2002', assembly GCA_964036045.1. Taxonomy (NCBI): domain Eukaryota; phylum Euglenozoa; class Euglenophyceae; order Eutreptiales; family Eutreptiaceae; genus Eutreptiella; species Eutreptiella sp. 'Long Island Sound 2002'. The sequence continues at coordinate 131,132,048 of OZ038380.1, read as the reverse complement.
TTTGAACACATAAATGTTGATTCTAGTGATACATTTGCGCTTTCGTGTGATTTCAAAATGATGAACTCTGTCCCTTGTGCTACGTGAGGCTTGGCAAGCAACAATTTGTGGGCGTGCATGCCCTTTACTCAAGGTTATGGCGCGGAGGGTGCAAAATAAGGCCCAAAACAGCTATATTTGCACTTTTGAACACATTAATGTTGTATATAGTGATACGTTTGCGCTTTCGTGTGATTTAAAATTGATGAAGTTTGTTCCTTGTGCTACTTAAGCTTTGGCAAGCAACAATTTGTGACCGTGTATGTCCTTTACTCAAGGTTATGGCGCGGAGGGTGCAAAGGAAGGCCCAAAACAGATTTATTTGAACTTTTGAACACGTCCATGTTGATTGAAGTGATACGGTCGTGCTTTCTTGTGATTTGAAATTGATGAAGTTTGTCCCTTGTGCTATGTGAGGCTTAACAAGCAATGATTTGTGACCGTGCATGCCCTTTACTTTGGATTATGGCGCGGAGGGTGCCAAAAAAGGCCCAAAACAGCTATATTTGCACTTTTGAACACATAAATGTAGATTATAGTGGTATCGGTGCCCGTGCGTGTTCGTTAAAGTCATACGGTCGCGCTTTCGTGTGGTTTCAAATTGATGAAATGTGTCCCTAGTGCAATGTGAGGCTTGACAGACAATGATTTGTGCCCGTGCATGCCCTTTACTTGAGGTTGCGGTCCGGAGGGTGCAAAAGAAGGCCAGAAACAGCTATATTTGCACTTTTGAACACATAAATGTTGATTAAAGTGATACGATCGTGCTTTCGCGTGATTTCAAATTGATGAAGTTTGTCCCTTGTGCTACGTGAGGCTTGGCCAGCAACAAGTTGTCCCTGTGTATGCCCTTTACTCAAGGTTATGGCCCGGAGGGTGCCACAAAACGCCCAAAACAACTATATTTGCACTTTTCAACACATAAATGTTGATTAAAGTGCTATCGTTGCCCGTGTGTGTGATTTCAAGTTGTTCAATTTTGTCCCTACTGCTGCACCTATGATTTTAGCAGCTGTTTTTTCCCAAAATTCAAAAAGTCAGCAAAAAGGGGTTTTTCGCGAGAAATGACCTATTTTTTTGGTTTCTACGGCCTCAAAATAGGGGTGGGGGGATCCTCCTACCCGAATTTTGTCCAAAAATATCAAAAACCCTGAAATTTGTCCTATTTTGGGGTATTTTTGCCTGCTCTGGGCTGGTCCTGCAGAACAGTGCTGCACACCAGTGTACCTGCCTATAGAGGATTTTCGACACACATTCCAATTTTCATTGGATTCTTTGGCCCCAAAATAGGGATGGGGGGGTCCCTCCCAGCCGAGCTTTCCCCCAAACCATCAAAAACCCTGGAATTCGGCCTATTTTGGAGTATTTTTGTTTGCTCTGGGCTGGTGCAGCAGAACAGTGCTGCACACCAGTGTACCTGTATAGTATAATATAGGCACGAAAAAACGTGAAAATAGGTTTTGTAGCCAAAAAGACCAAAAGTAACCTTTTGTTTTAATTATACCCCAAATAGCAGGGGGGGGGGGGTTCCTCCTACCCCATTGTTCCTCAAAAATAACAACCTAAGCCCCAAACATGTGTGTGTACGGTGATAAGCACGCAAGAGCCCACCTATGAACCATATGGAAATGGACCACAAACGGTGCAAAATAGGGCCAAAAAAACCTCAAATGTTCATCGCTCATCCCATTCTTATGCACATACTATCATATTTTATGTAGTTCTTTGGCGTATTTCGCTTTTTTGCAACGAGCACCCTCCAATCGGGAGGGGGGGTGGTTTAACTGCTTGTTTCAAGCTAAAAAAAACAAACAATTTTTGATAAATGAAATGGCTATTTTTCGCCGATTTTGTTGAAAAATGGCAGATTTTGGGGCATAAGAATGCTGTTAATTGTGTTTGGACAATCGGTGTGTCCACACAGCATGCTTTTTTTGCATCCAGCACCCTCAAAATGGGGGGGGGGGGCTCTGCAACTGCCTGTCTGAGGCCAAAATACTCAATATTTGACCAAGAAACGGCCATTTTTGGCAGTTTTTCCATGAAAAATAGCAAATTTTGGTGCATACAGATGCTGTAGATGGTGCTTTCGTAATCCGTGCGTGCATACAACTTGGTATTTTGCATCCAGCACCCTCAAAATAGGGGGGGGGATCCTTCAACTGCTTGTACGAAGCCAAAAAAAATCAATATGTGACCAGAAAACGGCCATTTGTGGCCGTTTTTTTTCGTGAAAAACGGCATATTTTGGTGCGTACGGATGCTGTAAATTGTGTTTGCGTGATCTGTGTGTCCCTACAATCTGCTTTTTTGTATCCAGCACTCTCAAAATAGGGGGGCAGTCTTCAACCGCTTGTCTGAGGCCAAAAAAAAACATTTTTTGACCAAGAAATGGCCATTTTTAGCCGTTTTTTCCATGAGAAATGGCAAATTGTGGTGCATACGGATGCTACAAAATGTGTTTTCGTGATCTTTGTGTGACCACAACTTGCTTTTTTGCATCCAGCACCCTCAAAATAGGGGGGGGGGGGTCCTTCAACTGCTTGTACAAAGCCAAAAAATCAATATTTGACATAAAAACGGCCATTTTTGGCCGGTTTTCATGAAAAATGGCATATTTCGGTGCGTACGGATGCTGTAAATTGTGTTTGTGTGATCTGTGTGTCCCTACAATCTGCTTTTTCGCATCCAGCGCCCTCAAAATAGGGGAGAGCCCAAAAATCCCAACTTTTGACCAAAAAATGGCCATTGTTGGCCGTTTTTTCATGGGAAACGGCAAATTTTGGTGCATACGGATGCTGTAAATTGTGTTTGCGTGATCTGTGTGTCCCCACAATCTGCTTTTTCGCATCCAGCACTCTCAAAATAGGGGGGCAGTCTTCAACCGCTTGTCTGAGGCCAAAAAAAAGTCATTTTTTGACCAAGAAATGGCCATTTTTAGCCGTTTTTTCCATGAGAAACGGCAAATTGTGGTGCATACGGATGCTACAAAATGTGTTTTCGTGATCTTTGTGTGACCACAACTTGCTTTTTTGCATCCAGCACCCTCAAAATAGGGGGGGGGGTCCTTCAACTGCTTGTACAAAGCCAAAAAATCAATATTTGACAAAAAAAGCGCCATTTTTGGCCGGTTTTCATGAAAAATGGCATATTTCGGTGCGTACGGATGCTGTAAATTGTGTTTGCGTGATCTGTGTGTCCCTACAATCTGCTTTTTCGCATCCAGCGCCCTCAAAATAGGGGAGAGCCCAAAAATCCCAACTTTTGACAAAAAAAGCGCCATTTTTAGCCGTTTTTTCATGAAAAACGGCAAATTTTGGTGCATACGGATGCTGTAAATTGTGTTTGGGTGATCTGTGTGTCCCTACAATCTGCTTTTTCGCATCCAGCGCCCTCAAAATAGGGGAGAGCCCAAAAATCCCAACTTTTGACCAAAAAATGGCCATTGTTGGCCGTTTTTTCATGAAAAACGGCAAATTTTGGTGCATACGGATGCTGTAAATTGTGTTTGCGTGATCTGTGTGTCCCCACAATCTGCTTTTTCGCATCCAGCACTCTCAAAATAGGGGGGCAGTCTTCAACCGCTTGTCTGAGGCCAAAAAAAAGTCATTTTTTGACCAAGAAATGGCCATTTTTAGCCGTTTTTTCCATGAGAAACGGCAAATTGTGGTGCATACGGATGGTACAAAATGTGTTTTCGTGATCTTTGTGTGACCACAACTTGCTTTTTTGCATCCAGCACCCTCAAAATAGGGGGGGGGGGGGTCCTTCAACTGCTTGTACAAAGCCAAAAAATCAATATTTGACAAAAAAAGCGCCATTTTTGGCCGGTTTTCATGAAAAATGGCATATTTCGGTGCGTACAGATGCTGTAAATTGTGTTTGCGTGATCTGTGTGTCCCTACAATCTGCTTTTTCGCATCCAGCGCCCTCAAAATAGGGGAGAGCCCAAAAATCCCAACTTTTGACCAAAAAATGGCCATTGTTGGCCGTTTTTTTCATGAAAAATGGCAAATTTTGGTGCATACGGATGCTGTAAATTGTGTTTTCGTGACCTGTGTGTGACTACAACTTGCTTTTTCACATCCAGCACCCTCAAAATAGGGGAGGGGGGTCCCTGACCTGTTGTTCAGGGGGCAAAGGCAACATTTTGGACCCATGGTACAGCCTGAAATATGGGGGGGGGGGGGCTAGGGATAATCTTTTTTTCAAACGCAACAAATGATGCCCAAGACGTCTTCCTTGTGGAGAAGGGGACCACCTTGAGAAATACAGAACCTGCATCCATCCCTGTGTGCACCATGGTCCGCACATGTTGACTGATCATTTGAGGACATTTGGAAAGAGCAACAACTTGAGCATGAAATTCTGGGCCAAATTGTGCACTGAGCAGTGCCTGCACTGAGTAATGCATTTGCCCCATGGGGTCCCTCCCTCCTCCAAGGAGCACAGCATTCCTGCACCCAAGGCCAATACTCATACTGCATTGGACTGTATGCACTGGCTAGCAGAGGTTTGCTCGACGGCTTGCCAAACAAGATGATCTGAAACACCAGAATTAAATTAAAGACCACGGTCTCCATGCTCCCCAATAGGAGTGGGATTTGTTTTGAGATCCAGGAGGCCTCCATGGAGTAGGCCAGAACGGATGCCCCATAGAGAATGTTCCCAGGTATGGCCAACAAAAATCAGTAAATACAGAGGTCCTGCCAAAAGACAGTGCAGTGTGCACAGTGCATGCGTACGGTGTGCACAGTGCGCATGTTCACAGTGCGTGTGTGAAGTGTGCGGAATGCGTGCATGCGCACAGTGCAAATGTTCACAGTGTGTGCGTGCAGTGTGCACAATGCGGGCGACGATGAGTGCGTGCAGTGTGTACAATGCGTGCGTGCAGCGTGCACAATGCGTGCGTGCAGCATGCACAATGCGTGCGTGCAGTGTGCACAATGCGTGTGTGCAGCGTGCACAACGCATGCGTGCAGTTTGCACAATGCGTGCGTGCAGTGTGCACAGTGCGTGCGTGCAGTGTGCACAGTGCGTGCGTCCAGTTTGCACAATGCGGGCGTGCAGCGTGCACAGTGCGTGCGTGCAGTTTGCACAATGCGGGCGTGCAGCGTGCACAATGCGTGCGTGCACACTACAAACATTTTCATCAAGCCCCCATCCCCCATTTGGTTGCGTTAACGCCACCCTGCAATCGACGCTGCCGTAACCATTTGCCCAAATATCAAAAAAGCTGTCATAATGGTTGCCATGATAGCAACCACTGCCGCCATCGCTTTTCCTAGGGATGAAAAGTTGGAATGTGTTGTGAGAGGCGGTGAGGGACTCACTTACCGCCATGCCAGCGACCGCGCATCACAGGGGGTAGGTACCAAGGGTGGCAGAAACTGGATTCCTGCTTGCACAAAACAAAATTCAAAAAACAGTGAGACCCACAGACTGATCACTGTATTCTGTCATGTGTTGCGGCCATGCAACTTTTTCGCATGAAATGGAATCCCTGCATGCGGTGGCATTACGTATTCCTACTGCCTTGATAACCAATGCGCAATGCAACAACGTACCGCTTCAATGATCGTAACCACAACATTTCCAATCCACTCAATGAGCCCAAGCTTTTCGAGACGTGCATGAGAAGTGCATGAGCACAAAGAGTGCTGCAAAGAACAAGAGGGTGCCCCACTCAACGTGCTCCAGCAGGGGCTCCCTCTCTGTGTCTGCCAGCAGCACCAGTGTCATGAATCCAAGGATTGCAATCCAGAGAGCGTCAAATGCAGCGTGCACAGTGCGTGCGTGCAGCGTGCACAGTGCGTGCGTGCAGTGTCCACAATGCGTGCGTGCAGTGTGCACAATGCGGGCGTGCAGCGTGCACAATGCGGGCGTGCAGCGTGCACAATGCGTGCGTGCAGCGTGCACAGTGCGTGCGTGCAGTTTGCACAATGCGGGCGTGCAGCGTGCACGATGCGTGCGTGCACACTACAAACATTTTCATCAAGCCCCCATCCCCCATTTGGTTGCGTTAACGCCACCCTGCAATCGACGCTGCCGTAACCATTTGCCCAAATATCAAAAAAGCTGTCATAATGGTTGCCATGATAGCAACCACTGCCGCCATCGCTTTTCCTAGGGATGAAAAGTTGGAATGTGTTGTGAGAGGCGGTGAGGGACTCACTTACCGCCATGCCAGCGACCGCGCATCACAGGGGGTAGGTACCGAGGGTGGCAGAAACTGGATTCCTGCTTGCACAAAACAAAATTCAAAAAACAGTGAGACCCACAGACTGATCACTGTATTCTGTCATGTGTTGCGGCCATGCAACTTTTTCGCATGAAATGGAATCCCTGCATGCGGTGGCATTACGTATTCCTACTGCCTTGATAACCAATGCGCAATGCAACAACGTACCGCTTCAATGATCGTAACCACAACATTTCCAATCCACTCAATGAGCCCAAGCTTTTCGAGACCGTGCATGAGCACAAAGAGTGCTGCAAAGAACAAGAGGGTGCCCCACTCAACGTGCTCCAGCAGGGGCTCCCTCTCTGTGTCTGCCAACAGCACCAGTGTCATGAATCCAAGGATTGCAATCCAGAGAGCGTCAAATGCAGCTTCAGCACATTCTTGATGTTACTGATTCCCATGAAACAGTACCCTTGTAGCCAGGTCCCAAAATAATGCGGTACATGCACATGTTGTATCTTGGACACGCGGCACCTTGAACAGGAGGGGGAGGAACGCCGCCAAGGCCTCTTGCATCCTCAATACCAAGGCGTCATCCGGCCTCAACGCCTCGACGGCGGCATATGAACCGACGGCAACATGTATCGGCGACTGGCCCTGTGTGATGCACAGAAGGGGATGCAAAGCTCATCAGCGTGTCTGTCACAATGCCGCCTTTCGCAATGAACAGACTTCAACTTTCCTTTTGCGCCAGCGCTCATTCGGGCAGGAGTGGTCACAGTGGGTCAGGTTTTGGAGGATGACTTGAACGAGTGTCTTCGCCCCCACGTGGCACCCTATTTACCGCAAAGCGATCGCAGAATTTGCTGCATCTGCAGTCCGGAACGCGCCGTTCCAGCATGCCTTGCATCGAGTCCACCCCACAAAAAAAAATGGGTTAAGAGGCGATGGCCAAGAGAATAAGATGCGCGCAGTGTGCACAATGCGTGCGTGCAGTGTGCACCGTGCGTGCGTGCATACTTCGTGTACTCGAGGAAAGTTTTGGCTTCCTTAACCCATCCCTAAAACCCTTTCCCATCTCTCTCCATTTCAAGGTCGTGCAGGGCCACTTGGCTGGCGTCGTTCATGGCATCATTTCGGAATGCTTGGATACACACCCGCCCTGTGCCCCGAAGCCCCTCCAACATGCACAAAGCATGCACAGGGCACGCACAACGCATGCATGCCCCACCTCTGCCGCGTGCGTGCAGCGTGCACAATGTGTGCGTGCAGTGTGCACAGTGCAAAACGCAATGCCAAAGGCACGAGCAAAAGCTCCACAGTGTCAAAAAGACATAATCTGAGTCGGGAACGGACAAACAGCGAAGGTGTTCTGTCACCCAGACCCAGAGATTTTCGCTGAAACTCTTAGCAGACAGAAGGCACTAATATTGTGATACACTGATATTGTGCATGCGTGCGTGCATGCAGTGTGCACAATGCGTGCGCGCAGTGTGCACAGTTGGTGCGTGCGTGCAACATGGGATGTGCACGGGGCACACAGTGCATACCATCAAGAGCCGAGGCGTGATACGTTGCTACTTCTTGTTTTCTCTTGATGCGTTGGCCGCAAGCTCCAACATCTCATTGCTCAGGAACTCCAACACAGCAGCCACATGCACAGTTGCACCCTTGCCAACACTGGAAGAGTACCGCCAATTTGCGCGATAGACAACATTGCTTTGAGAAGAGAAGTGGAGCATCATGCATCATGCATCATGGATTGCAACCGCAGCAGAATTATCAACCACCACAACGGCAAGCCAAACCACCACTTGAATGGAGAGATGGGACAGGCGGGCAAAAAATGACCGACACAACTGTGATATTTCCTCTGCGATATTTCAACTATGATATTTCAAGCATGGACCCACAAGCTCCCTAACGGTTGCTTCTGTCCTCCACCACTGGGTCGAATTTAAGCATTCCCATACAATTCACCCAACATACCATCAATATGCAAATGCAAATGTGTGTGCATGCATGGAGTTATCTTGTTGGGTTCCACAAATCACTCAGGTTGGTAATCACGACGAAATCACAACGAAATCACTCTAATCCACATTTGTGGCTTCAAAAGTGCAAATATGGCTATTCAGGGGCACTTTTTGCACCCTCCGGAAGATTATCTTGAGTAAAAGGCATGTAGGGTCACAATTTGTTGCTTGGCAAGCCTAACCGAGCTGTAGGGAAAAATTTCATCAATGCCAAATCACACGAAAGCACAGCGACAGCAATGAAATCAACCATTGTGGGTTCAAAAGTGCAAATACAGCTGTTTGGGAGATTGTTGCCACCAAGTGTTTCTAGGACATTGCCTAAGCCGGCTCTTTGGGTTGCCATGCAACGCGCGTTGCAATGCACATTGGTACATTCCACTGAGTGCGTGTGGTGTGTGTTGCGTGTGTGATATTTCATCTGCCCATAACGAGACACATGACATGGGCAACCATCCAATTTGAAACCGGATGAAATTTCCCCCATACCTCGTTAGGTCACAAACATGATATGAGTGCGATGTGGGCAATGAGGCAATGGCAGCGCAAACACAAAGCCAGGCAATCTTCTCAAACTGCCTCATCTACGTCAGCATAGGAGCCATTGCTTAGCCCTGTGGGTTGTACCAAAGGGAAATCACATTTGGTTGCCATGCATGCTCGCAATTCACTATTCCCTCACTGTCTTTTGACCATTCGTTCACCCTTAGTTCACCGTCTTTTCACCCTTTGCTCACCCTACCTAGGAAGTACATAGGACAAGCCTCCTCTTGGCACAAAAAGCACGCAACAAGGGCATGAAGGCAGTGAGACAATCTTTGTATATTAGAATATGTGGTGTGGAGCAATGTCATGTTCGATCACCGTCTTTTCACCCTTCGCTCACCCTACCTCGGAAGGCGTAATACACAGGAAATACCTCCTCTTGGCACACAAAGCACGCAACAATGGCATGAAGGCAGTGAGACAATCTTTGTATATGATTATATGTGGTGTGGAACAACGTCAGGTATGACAAGAAATTTGCAATACTTGTCCACCGTGGATATGGACCACAAAAGGTGCAAAAACGGGCCGAAAACACCTCAAATCTACATTGTTCAACCCACTCCTGTGCACATAGTATCATATTTCATTTATTACCTAGCATTCAAATACTTATAATACCATCTTATGCCCCAAACATGTGTGTGGACGGTGATAGGTGATCAAAACCCTACCTATGAACCATATGGATATGGAGCACAAATGGTGCAAAAACGGGCCAAAAACACCTCAAAACTACATTGTTCATCCCATGCTTGTGCCCGTAGTATCATATTTTATTTCTTACCCAGCATTCAAATGCTTACAATACCATCCTATGCCCCAAACATGTGTGTGGACGGTGATAGGTGATCAAAACCCTACCTATGAACCATATGGATATGGAGCGCAAAAGGTGCAAAAACGGGCCCAAAACACCTCAAATCTACATCGTTCATCACATTCTTATGCCCGTAGTATCATAGTTTATGTAGTTCTTATCATTCAAATGCATACAATACCAACCCAAGCCCCAAACATGTGTGTGGACGGTGATAGGTGATCAAAACCCTACCTATGAACCATATGGATATGGAGCACAAATGGTGCAAAAACGGGCCCAAAACACCTCAAATCTACATCGTTCATCACATTCCTATGCCCGTAGTATCATAGTGTATGTAGTTCTTGTCATTCAAATGCATACAATACCAACCCAAGCCCCAAACATGTGTGTGGACGGTGATAGGTGATCAAAACCCTACCTATGAACCATATGGATATGGAGCACAAATGGTGCAAAAACGGGCCAAAAACACCTCAAAACTACATTGTTCATCCCATGCTTGTGCCCGTAGTATCATATTTTATTTCTTACCCAGCATTCAAATGCTTACAATACCATCCTATGCCCCAAACATGTGTGTGGACGGTGATAGGTGATCAAAACCCTACCTATGAACCATATGGATATGGAGCGCAAATGGTGCAAAAACGGGCCAAAAACACCTCAAATCTACATCGTTCATCCCATTCTTATGCCCGTAGTATCAGAGTTTATGTAGTTCTTGTCATTCAAATGCATACAATACCAACCCAAGCCCCAAACATGTGTGTGGACGGTGATAGGTGATCAAAACCCTACCTATGAACCATATGGATATTGGACCACAAATGGTGCAAAATAGGGCCAAAAACACCTCAAATGTTCATCGTTCATCCCATTCTTATGCACATACTATCATATTTTATGTAGTTATTATCATTCAAATGCATACAATACCAACCCAAGCCCCAAACATGTGTGTGGACGGTGATAGGTGATCAAAACCCTACCTATGAACCATATGGATTTTGGACCACAAACGGTGCAAAATAGGGCCAAAAACACCTCAAATGTTCATCGTTCATCCCATTCTTATGCACATACTATCATATTATATGTAGCACCTATCATACAAATGCTTACAATAACAACCTAAGCCCCAAACATGTGTGTGTACGGTGATAGGCACGCAAAAGCCTACCTATGAACCATATGGAAATGGACCACAAACGGTGCAAAATAGGGCCAAAAACACCTCAAATGTTCATCGTTCATCCCATTCTTATGCACATAGTATCATATTTGATGTAGTTCTTATCATTCAAATGCATACAATACCAACCCAAGCCCCAAACATGTGTGTGGACGGTGATAGGTGATCAAAACCCTACCTATGAACCATATGGATATTGGGCCCCATGGTGCATGAGAAAGGGATGAATAGCCTAGAATAAAGGCAAAACATCGCTTGTCATGTAGGCTTCTACCAATGGTGATGACAATTTGTTCATATATCACCTCTATACCACCTCTTCCAGCCCTGTAAGGCCCTCTACATGGCCTTCATAGACCCTAAAACCATGAAAAAGAGTGGTTTTTGGCTAGAAAAGTGTGAATTTCTCAAAATCTGTGCCTGCCAATCTGGATTTTTTTAGGTCAGCAGCAAGGTATTTATCTCGGAGACACGCTCATGCCTTTACTTCGCTTCCAACTGCGAAAAGAAGTGGACTTTTTGGCGATTTTCTATTGCGCACGGCGGTCGGGAATCTGAAACTCGCGTACGCGGCAGTTGTTGACAGTTGAGCTGCGGCTCCAGCTCCAGCGACAGCATAATTTTGTTAAAAATTTGAGAAAACACAAAAACAACACTACTACTGTTTACAGTTTGATATCGCCCTTCCGAAAATGCATGACTCGGAATTTTGGGAAAAAACATCTGCTAATATCATAGGTGGGGTGAGGCTTGGCCAGCAATGATTTGTGCCCGTGCATGCCCTTTACTCAAGGTTGCCGTCCAGAGGGTGCAAACGAAGGCCCAAAACAGCTATTTTAACAGTTTTGAACACATAAATGTTGAATAAAGTGATACGGTCGGGCTTTCGTGTGATTTCAAATTGATGAAATGTGTCCGGAGTGCTAGGTGAGGCTTGGCAAGCATCAATTTGTGACCGTGCGTGCCCTTTACTCAAGGTTAGGGCCCCGAGGGTGCCAAAAAAGGCTTAAAACAGCTATATTTGCACTTTTGAACACATAAATGTTGATTAAAGTGCTATCGTTGCCCGTGTGTGTGATTTCAAGTTGTTCAATTTTGTCCCTAGTGCTAGATGAGGCTAGACAATGAACAATTTGTGTTAAGTTAAGTTTACTCAAGAATATGAACCGGAGGGTGCAAAGAAAGGCTCAAAACAACTGTATTTGCACACAGGCCATCATTACGTTTGCACATCCACACTCCCTTGGCACTGCCTGTCGGAAAAAACAAAAAGGAATCCCCCTTGTACGTGGGGGCATACAAGCATACAAGCTGCGTTTGTATGGGTGGTAAGGTGTGTCCTTCTCCCTCAAATGACCCACCATGGGGTAACAAAACGCCCCAATAGTAACAACTTGCTTGGCCGCTGTGTGTTTCGGGTCCACATGATCTACCTGTTTTACGAGGTCACTGAGTGTGTATTTCTGACACTGTGCCTCTGATAGGAAGTACGGGTCTGCAATAGGCATGATTGTATTATCTTCACTAACAAGACATGCCGTCGGCATGCAAGGGAACCACTGAAAATTGTTACCCTTCCCATGCATCGACAGACTGCACCAAACAGAAGCAAGCCACAAATGAGTTCTGAAGTCTGCAATAGGCATGATTGTATTATCCTGATTTCGTACAGTAGCAATTCGATATTACTTGGCATTGATTTTTGTCTACGGGTAAGATTGCTTTGCTGAATATTTCAATACGACAAAGGTCTGCAGATGCCACATGCGTAATTTACTCAGGGCCCTTTATTTACTCAGAGCCCTTCCTGAGATTGCGCCTGTTCCTGCTTCACAGCTGCCCCCTCTCGAAGTAGGGCTTAACAGATTTAGTGCGTTGACCGACGCAGAAGCAGTGTCTCAAGAAATGACAGAACACCTGTGCGGGGAGAATGTTGAACTCAACCATCTAGTGGCCGAGAAATGTGGTTCGGGGAACATCAAAATCCTGCATATCTGCCATGCCTCCCGCATGAGGCTGTATCTTGTGCCTCCTCCTTGATATCGTCCATTTCACTTCACTTTGCCTCATTATGTATGGTAACTGCGTCAATGACTGACTGCTGCATGGCAGCAAGTTGGCCTGGCGCATGCCAGCCAATGTTGTCCAGGGCCCTGTTGTCTGTTGTCTGTTGTCTGTTGCCTGACGTCAGTTGGAAGTCGTCAGCTGTTGTCTGCTATCTGTTGTCTATTGTTGTCTGTTGTCTATTGTTGTCTGTTGTCCGTTGTCCGTTGCTCTGTTGCCGGCCGTCAGTTGAACATCGTCATCCATTGTCTTTTGTTTGTTGTCTTTTGTCGGTTGTCTGTTGGCGGCAGTTTGTTGAACGTCGTCGTCCGATGTCTGTTGTCTGTTGTCTGTTGCATGTTGCCTGACGTCAGTTTATTTTCAGTGCAGACCTGGAAAGACAAGATGCAGCCCCAGTGAACACATGAAAAATGCTACAGGTTGGATTTGTGTTCTCGCTTCAAAAAACATGTTTCGCAGGTTATTGGAGAAAGTTATGAAGTGTTTCCGAGCCACCAGCACGAAAAAAACCGCATTTTTAGCCCAAAAATGGCCCAAAAATGCCAGTTTGTGGCCAAAAACAGTGTTTTAGGGGCCTGAGTGCTCTGATGTATGGCCCCTCGACCTATTTTCAGGATGCTGGACTCCAAAGGAAATGTCTTTTGCAAGGTGTTGGAGCAAGTTATTGAGTGTTTAGGAGCCACCATCACCAAAAAACCGCATTTTTTGCCCCAAAATGGCCAAAAAATGCCTTTTTTTTTTGCCCAAAACAGTGTTTTTGGGGCCGGAGTGGTCAGATGTAGGGGCCCCCACCCCATTTTGAGGGTGCTGGACTAAAACAAAACGCGCTTTGCAAGGTTTTGGAGCAAGTTATTGCGTGTTTAGGAGCCGCCATCACCAAAAAACCGCATTTTTTGCCAAAAAAATGGCCAAAAATGCCATTTTTTTGGCCTGAAACAGTGTTTTTGTGGCCTGAGTGGTCGGATGTAGGGCCCCATACCCTATTTTCAGGCTGCTGGGCTCAGCAAAAACGTGTTTTGCAAGGTTTTGGACCAGGTTATTGCGTGTTTAGGAGCCGCCATCACACAAAAAAAAACGCATTTTTTGCCCAAAAAAGGGCCAAAAATGTTTTTTTTTGGCCATAAAACAGTGCTTTTGGGGCCTGAGTGGTCTGATGTAGGGCCCCCCACCCTATTTCGAGGGTGCTGGACTCAAAACAAACGTGTTTTGCAAGGTTTCGGAGCATGTTATTGCCTGTTTAGGAGCCGCCATCACCAAAAAGGCACATTTTTTGCCCCAAAATGGCCAAAAAATGCCTTTTTTTTTTGCCTAAAACACTGTCCTTCGGGGCCTGAGTGGTCTGATGTAGGGCCCCCCACCCTATTCTGAGGGTGTTGGACTCAAAACAAACGTGTTTTGCAAGGTTTTGGAGCAAGTGTTTGCGTGTTTAGGAGCCGCAATCACCAAAAAACCGCATTTTTTGCCCAAAAATGGCCAACAGATTCAATTTTTTTGGCCTAAAAAAGTGTTTTTGGGGCCTGAGAGGTCGGATGTAGGGCCCCCCACCCTATTTTGAGGGTGCTGGACTCAAATAAAACGTGTTTTGCAAGGTTTTGGAGCAAGGTTTTGCGTGTTTAGGAGCCGCCATCACCAAAAAAGTATAATTTTTGCCTGTAGATGGTTTTGCGATTTTTGGACCCCATAACATCCTAGGTGAGACACTCACTCCTAAACCATATCCCATCCCTAGGTCCCACCGCTCCAGTGGCATGTAGGTACGGGGATTCAAACACAACCCACGGACCTGCCCAAACTGGACCCTAGATCCCTGCCACGGGTGAGTTCCCGGAGGCATCTGAGCCCACCAACAATGGTTTCCTATGCTCTTCTGATGGCAGGTCCCAAGTCCCCTCTGATCCGACGATATGGCGCCGCCATTATCCCCTAGGAGTTCAGGGCTGAAAATGGGGGATTTCACCTAGGATTTTATGGGGTCCAAAAATCCCAAAACCAGCTACAGTCGGGAATACTACTTTTTTTGTCAAATTATACCATAAAGAGGATATTTTCTGGAGTTAGCCCCCCCCCCACACCCTCCAAATTGGAAATTTTCCAGCCCCTAGATCGACAATGCAGGCTTGATTCCATCTAAAATCGGCCGTATCCGAGAAATATGACATTCACCACCTAGTTGCGAATAGCAGCTTTTGTATAGCTCAAACCATACATGTTTGTTTTTGGCAAGAAATACGGTTTTTTGGTGATGGCGGCTACAAACACTCGATAACTTGCTCCAAAACCTTGCAAAACAAGTTTTTCTGAGTCCACCACACTCAAAATAGGGTATGGGGCCCTACAACTGACCACTCGTGCCCCGTAAATGCCGTTTTAGGCCAAAAAAATGGCTTTTTTGGGGCAAAAAAAGCGGTTTTTTGGTGATGGTGGCTCCGGAACCCTTGATCATTTGCTCCAAAACACTGCAAAACGCGCTTTTTTGAGTCCAGCATCCTCAAAATAGGGTATGGGGCCCTACATGTGACCACTCAGGCCCCAGAAACACTGTTTTAGGCCAAAAATTGGCTTTTTTTGGCCATTTTTGGCCAAAAAATGCGTTTTTTTGGTGATGGCGGCCCTGAAACCCTTGATTATCTCCTCCAAAACCTTGTAAAACGCTTTTTTTTGAGTCCAGCACCCTGAAAATAGGGTATGGGGCCCTAGAACTGACCACTCAGGCCCCAAAAACGCTGTTTCAGGCCAAAAAATGGCATTTTTTGGCCATTTTTGGGCAAAAAATGCGGTTTTTTTTGGTGATGGCGGCTCCGAAACACTCGATAACCTGCTCCAAAAAATTGCAAAACACATTTTTTTGACTCCAGCGCCCTCAAAATAGGGTGGGGGGCCCTACAACTGCCCACTCAGGCCCCAAAAACACTGTTTTGGGCAAAAAATGGCATTTTTTTGGCGATTTTGGGGCAAAAAATGCGGTTTTTTGGTGATGGCGGCTCCAAGTTTTTGCGTGTTTAGGAGCCGCCATCACCAAAAAAGTATAATTTTTGCCTGTAGATGGTTTTGCGATCTTTGGACCCCATAACATCCTAGGTGAGACACTCACTCCTAAACCATATCCCATCCCTAGGTCCCACCGCTCCAGTGGCATGTAGGTACGGGGATTCAAACACAACCCACGGACCTGCCCAAACTGGACCCTAGATCCCTGCCACGGGTGAGTTCCCGGAGGCATCTGAGCCCACCAACAATGGTTTCCTATGCTCTTCTGATGGCAGGTCCCAAGTCCCCTCTGATCCGACGATATGGCGCCGCCATTATCCCCTAGGAGTTCAGGGCTGAAAATGGGGGATTTCACCTAGGATTTTATGGGGTCCAAAAATCCCAAAACCAGCTACAGTCAGGAATACTACTTTTTTTGTCAAATTATACCATAAAGAGGATATTTTCTGGAGTTAGCCCCCCCCCACACCCTCCAAATTGGAAATTTTCCAGCCCCTAGATCGACAATGCAGGCTTGATACCATCTAAAATCGGCCGTATCCGAGAAATATAACATTCACCACCTATTTGCGAATAGCAGCTTTTGCATAGCTCAAACCATACATGTTTGTTTTTGGCAAGAAATACGGTTTTTTGGTGATGGCGGCTACAAACACTCGATAACTTGCTCCAAAACCTTGCAAAACAAGTTTTTCTGAGTCCACCACACTCAAAATAGGGTATGGGGCCCTACAATTGACCACTCATGCCGCCAAAATGCCGTTTTAGGCCAAAAAAAAGCTTTTTTGGGGCAAAAAAAGCGGTTTTTTGGTGATGGTGGCTCCGGAACCCTTGATCATTTGCTCCAAAACACTGCAAAACGCGCTTTTTTGAGTCCAGCATCCTCAAAATAGGGTATGGGGCCCTACCTGTGACCACTCAGGCCCCAGAAACACTGTTTTAGGCCAAAAACTGGCTTTTTTTGGCCATTTTTGGCCAAAAAATGCGTTTTTTTGGTGATGGCGGCCCTGAAACCCTTGATTATCTGCTCCAAAACCTTGTAAAACGCTTTTTTTTTGAGTCCAGCACCCTGAAAATAGGGTATGGGGCCCTACAACTGACCACTCAGGCCCCAAAAACGCTGTTTCAGGCCAAAAAATGGCATTTTTTGGCCATTTTTGGGCAAAAAATGCGGTTTTTTTTGGTGATGGCGGCTCCGAAACACTCGATAACCTGCTCCAAAAAATTGCAAAACACATTTTTTTGACTCCAGCGCCCTCAAAATAGGGTGGGGGGCCCTACAACTGCCCACTCAGGCCCCAAAAACACTGTTTTGGGCAAAAAATGGCATTTTTTTTGGCGATTTTGGGGCAAAAAATGCGGTTTTTTGGTGATGGCGGCTCCAAGTTTTTGCGTGTTTAGGAGCCGCCATCACCAAAAAAGTATAATTTTTGCCTGTAGATGGTTTTGCGATTTTTGGACCCCATAACATCCTAGGTGAGACACTCACTCCTAAACCATATCCCATCCCTAGGTCCCACCGCTCCAGTGGCATGTAGGTACGGGGATTCAAACACAACCCACGGACCTGCCCAAACTGGACCCTAGATCCCTGCCACGGGTGAGTTCCCGGAGGCATCTGAGCCCACCAACAATGGTTTCCTATGCTCTTCTGATGGCAGGTCCCAAGTCCCCTCTGATCCGACGATATGGCGCCGCCATTATCCCCTAGGAGTTCAGGGCTGAAAATGGGGGATTTCACCTAGGATTTTATGGGGTCCAAAAATCCCAAAACCAGCTACAGTCGGGAATACTACTTTTTTTGTCAAACTATACCATAAAGAGGATATTTTCTGGAGTTAGCCCCCCCCCACACCCTCCAAATTGGAAATTTTCCAGCCCCTAGATCGACAATGCAGGCTTGATTCCATCTAAAATCGGCCGTATCCGAGAAATATGACATTCACCACCTAGTTGCGAATAGCAGCTTTTGTATAGCTCAAACCATACATGTTTGTTTTTGGCAAGAAATACGGTTTTTTGGTGATGGCGGCTAAAAACACTCGATAACTTGCTCCAAAACCTTGCAAAACAAGTTTTTCTGAGTCCACCACACTCAAAATAGGGTATGGAGCCCTACAACTGACCACTCGTGCCCCGTAAATGCCGTTTTAGGCCAAAAAAATGGCTTTTTCGGGGCAAAAAAAGCGGTTTTTTGGTGATGGTGGCTCCGGAACCCTTGATCATTTGCTCCAAAACACTGCAAAACGCGCTTTTTTGAGTCCAGCATCCTCAAAATAGGGTATGGGGCCCTACATGTGACCACTCAGGCCCCAGAAACACTGTTTTAGGCCAAAAACTGGCTTTTTTTGGCCATTTTTGGCCAAAAAATGCGTTTTTTTGGTGATGGCGGCCCTGAAACCCTTGATTATCTGCTCCAAAACCTTGTAAAACGCTTTTTCTTTGAGTCCAGCACCCTGAAAATAGGGTATGGGGCCCTACAACTGACCACTCAGGCCCCAAAAACGCTGTTTCAGGCCAAAAAATGGCATTTTTTGGCCATTTTTGGGCAAAAAATGCGGTTTTTTTTGGTGATGGCGGCTCCGAAACACTCGATAACCTGCTCCAAAAAATTGCGAAACACATTTTTTTGACTCCAGCGCCCTCAAAATAGGGTGGGGGGCCCTACAACTGCCCACTCAGGCCCCAAAAACACTGTTTTGGGCAAAAGATGGCATTTTTTTTGGCGATTTTGGGGCAAAAAATGCGGTTTTTTGGTGATGGTGGCTCCGGAACCCTTGATCATTTGCTCCAAAACACTGCAAAACGCGCTTTTTTGAGTCCAGCATCCTCAAAATAGGGTATGGGGCCCTACATGTGACCACTCAGGCCCCAGAAACACTGTTTTAGGCCAAAAATTGGCTTTTTTTGGCCATTTTTGGCCAAAAAATGCTTTTTTTGGTGATGGCGGCCCTGAAACCCTTGATTATCTGCTCCAAAACCTTGTAAAACGCTTTTTTTTTGAGTCCAGCACCCTGAAAATAGGGTATGGGGCCCTACAACTGACCACTCAGGCCCCAAAAACGCTGTTTCAGGCCAAAAAATGGCATTTTTTGGCCATTTTGGGCAAAAAATGCGGTTTTTTTTGGTGATGGCGGCTCCGAAACACTCGATAACCTGCTCCAAAAAATTGCAAAACACATTTTTTTGACTCCAGCGCCCTCAAAATAGGGTGGGGGGCCCTACAACTGCCCACTCAGGCCCCAAAAACACTGTTTTGGGCAAAAGATGGCATTTTTTTTGGCGATTTTGGGGCAAAAAATGCGGTTTTTTGGTGATGGTGGCTCCGGAACCCTTGATCATTTGCTCCAAAAGACTGCAAAACGCGCTTTTTTGAGTCCAGCATCCTCAAAATAGGGTATGGGGCCCTACATGTGACCACTCAGGCCCCAGAAACACTGTTTTAGGCCAAAAATTGGCTTTTTTTGGCCATTTTTGGCCAAAAAATGCTTTTTTTGGTGATGGCGGCCCTGAAACCCTTGATTATCTGCTCCAAAACCTTGTAAAACGCTTTTTTTTTGAGTCCAGCACCCTGAAAATAGGGTATGGGGCCCTACAACTGACCACTCAGGCCCCAGAAACGCTGTTTCAGGCCAAAAAATGGCATTTTTTGGCCATTTTTGGCAAAAAATGCGGTTTTTTTTGGTGATGGCGGCTCCGAAACACTCGATAACCTGCTCCAAAAAATTGCATACACATTTTTTTGACTCCAGCGCCCTCAAAATAGGGTGGGGGGCCCTACAACTGCCCACTCAGGCCCCAAAAACACTGTTTTGGGCAAAAGATGGCATTTTTTTTGGCGATTTTGGGGCAAAAAATGCGGTTTTTTGGTGATGGCGGCTCCAAAACAATCGATAACTTGCTCAAAAAACTTGCAAAACACTTTTTTTTTAGTCCAGCACCCTCGAAATAGGGTGGGGAGCCCTACAACTGACCACTCAGGCCCCAAACACACTTTTTTAGGCCAAAAAATGGCTTTTTTTGGCTATTTTTGGGCCAGAAATGCGGTTTTTTGGTGATGGCGGCTTCGAAAAACTCGATTACTTGCTCCAAAACCTTGCAAAACACTTTTTCTTTGAGTCCAGCACCCTCAAAATAGGGTGGGGGGCCCTACAACTGACCACTCACGCCCCAAAAACACTGCTTTAGGCCAAAAAATGTCTTTTTTTGGCCATATTTGGGCAAAAAATGCGGTTTTTCAACATCAACATTTATGTGTTCAAAAGTGCAAATATAGCGGTTTTGGGCTTTTTTGGGCACCCTCCGGATTATTATCTTGGGTAAAGGGCATGCACGGGCACAAATCATTGCTTGTGAAGCCTCACATAGCACAGCCGACAAACGTGATCAATTTGAAATCACATGTAAGCACGGCCGTATCACTTTAATCAACATTTATGTGTTCAAAAGTGCAAATACTGCTGTTTTGGGCGTTTTTTGGCACCCTCCGGATTATTATCTTGGGTAAAGGGCATGCACGGGCACAAATCATTGCTTGCCTAGCCTCACAGGGCACTAGGGACAAACTTGATCAATTTGAAATCTCGTGACACCACAAGGACATCATCGAAATGACGGTTTATGGCCCGAAAGTGGCAAAAATGGGCAAAAATGGTCGTATTTTGGTTTTATCTGGACATCCGGTAATGCAATTGACGTGATTTAAATACAGCAACTAGATAACGTCGTATTTTACCGATTGCGCTATCTAAATCGGGGCAGATGCGCACAGATTTGGCACAAATCACCAAAACCTCGGCAAAATTGGGTTGCGGCGGGCCGTAAATCGCGATCGCGGCAGTTTTTGGACGGTTCAGTTACGGGATTCCGGTACCTCATAAAATCAGCCCATCCTGACTTTGGCTCCAAAACGTCCACCCCTCAATCCACCCCTCAGTTGCCCCGTACGAGGGCACGGGCGAAGCAACCAATCCCGTAGCCTCAGAGTACAAACTCCCCAAAGGCCCTATGCAACTCGGTTCCCCCAGTTACCCTGACATTTTGGCGCCATGGGGTCGCCACTGGGGTCAGGATGCGACAATTGGCGAAATGGGTCATCTTGGGCGGCCGGCCAGGATTGATTTTCGTGGCGATCTCGTAAAGCCATGCCTTGATCCACGGGCCTTGATATCCCCTTTGGTTCCGTGCATCGAGGTTTGGCTTGCTGTCACATTGGCTGCTTACTGTTCACCGAGGAAATGGTCACGCGCCGGGGCAGAAAACAACAAGAAAGGCAATATTTTGCAACGTGGCACGCACCGTAAGTTGATTAACTCTTGTTAGGCTGTAGGAGCAAAGTCAAAAGCCTAGGGCAATTGATCCTTGGGCATATGCTACAAGAATCGCATTTTCTTTCTGGCCCGGTCCCTTGCCGCATGGAGATATGATGTTCCCAGCTTCCCCTAAAGTGGCAAAAACAGCGAAATTTGGCCGAAACGGCCCACAATCACGATCCCATATCTCCATTTTCATGGCGAGCAATAATATAACCAAAGTCGCTATAGACACATGGGATGTGGGTCCCAATATATGCCCCATGTGAACCCTCTAGGTCGCCGCCAGACATTTTTCCTCTTAGCGGAAAAATGGTACACGAGAAATGGCAAATGGCAACATACCCCATAGTGGGCCACCCTTGGTCCTCCCATCCCAAGGTGAGGATTCATGGGGACATACCCTATGCGAGGCGGGTTTATGTCCCCTTCCCAAATCGCCCATAAGCTTGGATAATCGTCGCACACCACCCCGGAGCGAATATTAAGGGGGAGATGCAGTTTGTTGTCATTGTGGCCAAAAAGAGGGTTAGTTGGCCCAAAAGTGTTTACTCCAAAAATTGTATCTCCGGTTCCCCAGGGAGATGCACTTTAGGCTTTTGCATAGAAGCAACCATAACCCATAGGTCCCCTAATCAACCTTGATTCCGGTCCGAGGCCCAAGAAAACGATGTTTAACAATTTGGCCCTTGGAGCGAATGAAAAGTGGCGAAAATGGCCAGAAAGCCACCATTGGGACATATATACCCATGGGAAACTAAAGGGCATATAATATGGCATATACCCAAATTGGAGGGCCCATAGTAAGTGGTTACAAACATGCTTAATATGGGTCAAGTCCTCCCTTAGATCTCAAATCAATAATGCGCGCATGTGGGCACGTGTGCAAAAGGCGGAATCGACGCGCGTGCTCACAGGGCAATATTACATAATATAGTACATAGACGTGGAAACATCAAACAAGCTCTGCACGATGTCCTGCATGCTCTCTACGTTCTGTATTGCCCTGATTCAAGGCTCATATCGCCACTGGCTTCGAGAACAAGCCTTTGCGCCACGGCCATTTTAGCCACATTTTGGAGGAAAAAGTCGTCTTTTCAAACAACCATGTTTTGTTACGCATTGAATTGCGTGGAGCCACGTTGGAGCGAGCTCCAAAATTGAAAATGGCCTCGATCTATTGGTCTTGTGAGCACTTTTTCAACTTATTTACGTTCATGCTCACAGGTACACAAAGTTAGCGTTTGCGCACGATTTTGACTTGCATTTTACGCACCCATGTGTGTCCCAAAACACCCCTGTAAGCTGCTTCTCCAAGGGAAGCGACATGCCCATGTGAAAGGGGCATTAAAGGAAAGCAAAGTGGGGAGATGTAGAGTTCCCTACGAGCTCATGGCCATGTGAACCATGAGTTCGGTCGCTTGACGAAAAAGCTTGCACATCGATTTTCTCCGAGACGCAAGGGTAAAACTTTTTTTCCTGAGTACACAAGATGACAGTACATGAGAAACCCTACAGATCCAGCCCTTAACTTCCTTTCCAACCTGAAAGGTACCGGAGAAAAAGTCAAAACAAAACTCGCCATGGAACGACGACGCGGAAGTGCGCGCAGGCGACAACAGGCGGCATTTTAACAACGGCTAGAAATCAGGTCAGAATAATCAATTTGAAACCATTTCACGCAGGATTCGATCGTTCAATTAAAATTATTAAAATTCCAGATCGATTGAATCGCTTGGGAATGTTAGGGACGGGATTGGTCCCATGCCAGTTCCCATTGGGTAGAGAAAACATATCCGCACAAGCAGGACGGGGAATGGGCGTAGGTCACGGGGAAGGACAGACATTCGCTTTATGGGCCATGGGGTCCTGGGTGCCGCTTCAATGTGTCTGCATGGTGTTTTCACACTGGTCGACCACATAGACGTCCCAGCATACACCCAATCCTCCAGCAACCCTGCACAACCACATGTGGTGGGATGCCTCAGACGACAGTGACTCTCTGGGCACTGTCCTCCATCTGCACTGCTTCTTAGACTTGCTGGGACGCCCCATTGGTATTCCAGTATATTGGATTGAACTGAGGTCTGCATGTAGGGCTGCCTCGCTGCTGCAGTGACACAGGGAGCACGAAAAAATCCATCACCCTCCTCAAATGCAGTGGAAGGAACTAGCAGAACTGCAGTGTATGTTTAACCAATTGAACTCGTTCAACATGGTACTTGAACCACTGTCAACTGGGTACTTGAACCATATGGCCAGAGTGGTGCAGTTTGGCGCAGAATCAAGCAAACCTTCAATTTTGAGTGCGAGAAGTGGTTTCTCTGGTCCCGTGGAATGGCTAGTGTTGTGGGGGTTTTGGGGGGGGCGTTGAGGGTGGATGCACTAAAACCATCAGTGTCACAAATCTCGGCTCAATAGCCAGTGGTGAAAGGTGTTACTTGAACTATGCATAGCATCACATCCCAGGCACCTCCCCAGATGTCAATGCAAGGGAGGGGTTGCGGATGCCCACACATCAAATTGGGTTTTGTAACGGCATGGCAGCACAAGTGCATTGTAACTAGCATGTAGGCACCCAAAAGCCTCTGATTTTGAAACTTGCAATTCTGCAGGCAAAGTAGTAGTGAAACATGGTACTTGAACTATTTTTACGAATCGCTAACTATTGTTATGTCAAAAATAAGCAACAAGGGAAAGTCACTTCCACGTCTTTTGTGGGAACCTTGATACAGGCCAAGCCCCCCCTATTCTTTGCGAAGTAATGAAGACTAACACTTAATCATTTTTGTCACTCCTTTGAAGCATTAAGTACATTTTTCAAAACTGGAAGGGTTATAACCCTAGCGTCCCATGAAGTTCGCCCCTACCACTCAAGTCGGCGGCAGTATCTTTCTTCATGGAGGCGATACCGAGAGAATAGGCACTTGATGCCTTTTTCCTTAGACCTTAAGCCCAGTGACGCGTTCCTCTCGGGACCTTTCCACGGGTCACGCTGTGGCGACACGCAAGCAAGCAGGCATCCAAAGCACTGCGCTCACACGGGCATCGTCATAGGACAAAGTGTGCTAGGAACCTTGCCGCTCCGAAACGGAACAAAATCATGTCCACAAACACATCCGGGTATGTACACAGGTGGGTTACAACATGGACTGGAGTAAGGTCACTTCAGGGCAGCAGACACTCTGTCTCTAACCATATCCCAACCCCAGGTCCCACCTCCTCACTGGCACACGGTCTCGGGGGTTCAAACACAACCCACGGACTTGCCCTCAATTGACCCTAGACTCCTGCCAAGGAGGGGACATCGGGAGCTGCCATGGGTGAGTTCCCTCCAGCCAAGAGTGCTCAGTTCCGACCAGCAGTGGCTCCCTATGCTCCTCTGTTGGCATGTCCGAACTAGGCCATGAGCAGGAGATATGGCCCCGCCAATATCCCCTGGGAGTTCGAGGCTGAACATGGGCTGTTTCAGCTCAACTTGTCCAAAACTTCCAAAGATAACCCTGCGGTCAGGCCCCACAAGGGCAGAGAAGAGGCAGCCAACCCTGTATCCTCCGAGCACAAACTGAGGGAGCGCTGTGTGCAACTTGGTCCCCCCAGATTCCCCGGCATCTTGACGCCATGGGGTCGCCATGTGGGGTCAAGATGCAAAAGAGTAGGGAACTTGGCCTTTTTGGGCGGCCGACCAGGGTAGGCCTTCGTGGTGATCTTGTGAAGCCAAGCCGTGATTCACAGGCCTTAACATCTTCTTTCGTCCCATGCATCAGGGTTTGGTTTGCTGTCACGTTGCCTGCTTGCTGTTCCCCCAGGAGTTGGTCACGCAACAGGGCAGAAAACAGTAAGTAATGCAGAATTGGGCGCCGTGGTGCACACCGCAATTTGCATAACTCCGGCAGCGACAACCAGCAATGGAAGGCCAACAGGCGCGAGCAACAACCACCGGGGGAACGCACAAGGACAACGACACCCACAACACCCAAGGGAAGGGGGCGACGGCGGCAGGCAGCGGCAACCACAGGCCTGCAGAAACCAAGCAGCAGGGGGAGAAGGGGGGAAAGCGAACTGGAGAGCGACGACACCCGCGAAACACGAAGCAGCGGGGTGGGGAGCAAGAAACCACGGAACGCGGGAAAAGAGGGCAGACGGAAAAACAAGGAAGGGAAGGAAAGGACAAAAAAAGAGGGGAGGGGGGCTAGCAGACGGCTCCAAGGCCAAGTGCACCTGGGGCCAAGAACTACAAAACGCCGGAGACAATGGGGGCGCCGAAGGAAAAGGAAAATCGGGGGGAAAGGGGGGGAAACAAAAAAAACAAAGGAAAAACAACCGGGAGGGGGGGCAGAAGACGACACAAAGGCCCAGGACACCAAGGGCTGAAAAACACAGAACGCCAGAGACAACAGGAGGCGCAGAAAGGGCAAGAAACAGAGGAAACAGAAACAAAGAAAAAAAAAGACCAACCTTAGCCCGGCGGGGGCCGAGGGACAAGAGAAGGAGCCGCCAACAGCCAAAGGAAAGGTCAGGCGCACCAAAACACGCCCGGGAGGCCCGCTCGCCCGACCGGGTTAAGAAGAGGAAGCACAGGCACACACACAGGGGACCCAGGTTCGGCCTTATCCGACCTGAAAGGGGAGGTGTCGGTGTCCACACCAAAACAGCACTGGTGCACCGGTCGAGGCCCCCGTCGGAAGATAGACGGTATGGGAAACCGGACGCGTGAGTGACCGGGTCCACAACCATCAACCACCGCAGCGCACGCAGCCCGAGACCGACGCTAGAGGGAGGAGCCAGGTACAACCCCACAGCGGGGCGCCAAGCGGGTACAGCGCAGAGGGAGCCCAGCCCCCCTGCCTCGGCGGGGGCAGGCGGCAGGCACCATGAGCCCGGTTCTCGGCCGGCGTCCACGTGCCCCGCGCAGCTGCCCAGTAAATTCGGAGGCAAAAGCCCCTGGTAGGGGAAGGCAACACGGCGACGGGAGAGCCGACCAGAGCACCGAGAGCAACCGGACCAAAGGAGGCGCGGCGCACCAACGCCGCGCCACAAGGAAGGCCACAGAACACTCCCCCGGACCACAACCACGGCCCACAGACAGGTGCCAGGCAACAACGGCCACCGTGTGGCAGAAACCCGGGCCGCGCGCCCAACATGCAACGAACCACGGCACGAGAAAAGGTGCCAGGCACCACCCCACCTGGCGACGCGCGCCCCAAAGGATACCCCCGGAGCTCCCACGAGGCGCAGAGCCCGCAAGGCCACGCGCAAAGAGGGGGGTGCGGGCACCCACACCCGTACACCGCACCCACAGTCAGTGGGTAGCAGTCCCTGGCCGTACGCCTGAAGGACGGGCGGTCCGGTGAGGGAGAGTGCCCGACCCCGAACCACCCTCACAACGGCACGGGGTACCACCCCCGCACTCCCTCCTGCCTGCCCCACAGCGCGCACCGCCAGCTTGCAAGAGCACGCGCTGTGGGGACGGTGAAGGCCCCCCCTACCCGCTCCTCCCGTGCCCGGAGAACAAGTGCAGCGGACCCCGACTGCCTGCCCGGAGGACAGGCAGCCGGCGGAGGGTGAGCGCCTAACCCCAGACGCCCCTCACCACGGCGTGAAGAGCCCGCCCCGGGGCAACCTCCCGCCACCCCTATGGCACGCAATGTCCAGCAGGGCATGCAAGCCAAGGGGCCAATGACGGGTCCCCACGCCTGCACACCCACAATCACAGCATGTGGGCAGCGGACCCCGACTGCTTGCCCCAAGGATGGGCAGCCAGGCGAGCGATTGAGCGATTAACCCCAGACGCCCCTGACAAAGGCACAAGGCACCGCCCCCGGATATGCCCTCCCGCCACCCCCACAGCGCGCAGCGCTAGCTCGAAAGCGCGTGCAGTGTGGGATGGGTGCAAGGTCCCCATACCCGCGCCGCCCACGGCCCGAGAATAAGGGCAGCGGACCCTGACTGCCTGCCCCAAGGACGAGCAGCCGGCGAACGGTTAGCACCTTACCCCAGACAGCCGTCACCATTGTGAGAGGAGCCCGCCCCGGGGCAACCGTGCGGCATCCCCATGGCACGCAATGGTCAGCAGGGCATGCGAGCCAAGGAGCCAATGCCGGGTCCCCACGCCTGCACAGCCGCACCCACAGCATGTGGGCAGCGGACCCTGACTGCTTGCCCCAAGGACAGGGAACCGGGGCAGGGTGAATGCCTAACCCCAGACGCCCCTGACAAGGGCACGAGGCACCCGCCGCGAAAATGCCCTCCTGCCACCCCCAGAGCGCGCAAAGCTAGCTCGCAAGGGCGTGCACTGTTGGGTGTGTGCCGGGCACCCATACCCGCACCGCCCGCGCCTCAAGAACAAGGGCAGCAGACCCCGACTGCCTGCCCCAAGGACGGGCACCTGGAAGAGGGTGAGTGCCTAATCCCAGACGCCCCTCACTACGGCGTGAGGAGCCTACCCCCGGGCAACATCCAGCCAGCCCCATGGCACGTAATGTCCAGCAGGGCATGCAAGCCATGGGGCCAGTGCCGGATCCCCACGCCTGCACATCCGCACCCACAGCATGTGGGCAGCGGACCCCGACTGTTTGCCCCAAGGAGGCGCGGCCGGGGGAGGGTGAGTGCCTAACCCCAGACGCCCCTCACGAAGGCACGAGGCAACCCCCCTGGGGATGCCCTTCTGCCACCCCCGCGGCGCCCAACGCTAGCTGGCAAGAGCATGCAATGTGGAGTGGGTGCCAGGCTCCCATACCCGCACCTTCCGCGCCGAAACAGCAAAATACCGGAACCCTACCCCCTGCCTCCATGACGGACAACCGGGGGAGGGTGAGCGCCCAACCCCAGATGCCCCTCACAATGGCGAGAGGAGCCCGTCCCCGGGCAACCTCCCGCCACTGCCACAGAACGCAATGTCTAGCAGGGCATGCAAGCCGAGGGGCCACTGCCGGGTCCCCATGCCTGCACAACCGCACCCACAGCACCTAGGCAGCGGACTCCGACTGCCTGCCCCAAGGACGGCCAGCACAGGGAGGGTCAGCGCCTATCGCAAGAAGCCCCTCACAAAGGCACGAGGCACCTGACTCGGGAATGCCCTGCTTCCACATCTAGAGCGCGCAACACCAGCTCGGGAGAGTGTGCGCTGTGGGATCGGTGACGCGCTTCCATACCCAAACCTCCTACTCCCAGAGAACAGGGCAGCGGACCCCGACTGCCGGCCCAAGGGACGGGCAGCCGAGGGAGGGTGAATGCCCCACCCCGGACACCCCTCAATACCATCCGGAAACGGGAAGGGAGATGCAAGGACCGGGCCGCGCACCCGCCACCCACAACAAGCAGAGCAAGGGACTCAAGCAGGAAACGTGGAGGGGCACGAACCGTTGCGGACGGCCCTACCAGCGCCCTGCGAGGGGACCTCGCGAACTGCGCGCTCAAAAAGACAGCAGGAGGGCGGGGGACGCGAACACAGCAGGAGCGCGAGCACACGACCACGCAACTGACACGCCGTGCGCACAAAAAAGGCAACCGGACCGAGCCCGCAGAACGCAGATACCACTTCGAATGGCGTACCAGCAAGCGAGAGAAAGGACATCGGACAGGGCGATCCGCTACAAGTACCGCGAGGGACGCGAGGGAGGGACAGTAAGGAGGGGGGCGGGGCGACAAGAAGCGGCACGGGCCTGGCCCTCCTTGCCTGCGGCGAGCGCCGCACAAACACCAACAGGGCACTGCGCATGCCAAGGCAGTAGTGGCGCACAGCGCCATGCACCAACCCCGCAGCTAAGCAGCCTCTGCGCCAGCCCATGGGGGTCCCACTGGCGACAAGCCAGTAGCACGGGCTGGGCAGTGCCGGCACCCCGGGCGACCATGTATCAGGTGGGGGGTGTAGTGGCTAAGAGCCTGCAACCTAGTTGCTAAGTAACACACTTACCGGGGAGTATCGAAAAGGGGAAGCCGGGGAGGAACAGGGCTCCGAGCCCCGTGAACCCGGGGGACTTCGCCTGCGAGCAGGAGGTGCGTCATGAAGGGCCCCACGGTAGGTCCTGGCCCAACCAGGTGGCCCCCGTGGCATCGTGTTAAGTCATTTACGTTCATGCTCAAATGTACACAAATGCAGCGTTTGCGAACGAGAAAAACTTAATTGTTTCGCACCCATAGGTGCTCCAAAACTCCCTTGTGAGCAGCTGCCCCAAAGGAAACGATATGCCCATGTGAAAGAGGTATGAGGGGAAGGCAAAGGGGGGTGATGTAGAGTTCCTCACATTCTCATGGTCTATGATAACCATGAGTTCGGTCACTTGACCAAAAAGGTTACCCGTCGATTTTCTCCCAGACGCGACCGCAAAAATTCTGGTGAGTACACCAGATGAAGGTACGTGCAATACCCTACAGACCCAGCCCTTCATTTCCTCACTACCGTCAAAGGTACAGGAGAAACGTCAAAACACACTGGCTTGGGAGTAGAAAAAAGGGAAAGCTGGGGAGAGACAGGGCTCTGAGGCCCGTGAACCCGGGGGACTCCGCCACCAAGCAGGAGGTGTGTCATGAAGCGCCCCCCACTAGGCCCCGGTGGGAAGGATATCACCTGGCGCCCCGCGGGCGAAAGGCGTCTAATACCCGAAACCTCAAACCTCAAACCTCAAACCTCAAACCAGGAAGACACCAGGGTATGTACACAGGTGGGTTAAGCCATGGACTGGGGTAAGGTTGCATCAGGGCAATAGACACTCAGTCTCTAACCATATCCCAACCCCCGGGCCCACCTCCTGAGTGGCATGTAGGTACAGGTGTTCAAACACAACCCACGGACCTGCCCTCAGTTGACCCTAGAACCCTGCCAAGGAGGGGACATCCCGAGCTGCCAGGGGTGGATTCCCCGAGCCAAGAGTTCTCAGTGCCAACCACCAGTAGCTCCCCATCCTCCTCCGTTGGCATGTCCCAACTTATCTCTGAGTCGGAGATATGGCCCCGCCAATATGCCCTTGGAGTTGTGGGCTGAACATGGGGTGTTTCAGCCAAGCCTGACTTTGGCTCACAAAAGTCCGAAATTGACCCCTCGGCAGGGCCGTACGACGGCGGAGAAGAGGCAGCCAACCCGGTGCCCTCCAAGTACAAACTACCCAAAGGCAATGGAAGGCCAACAGGCGCGAGCAACAACCACGGGGGGGACGCATAAGGACAACGACACCGGCAACACCCAAGGATTGGGGGGACGGCGGCAGGCAGCGGCAACCACAGGCCTGCAGAAACCAAGCAGCAGGGGGAGAAGGGGGAAAAGCGAACTGCAGAGCGACAACACCCGCAAAACACGAAGCAGCGGGGCGGGGGGCAAGAAACCACGGAACGCGGGAAAACAGGGCAGACGGAAAAACAAGGAAGGCAAGGAAAGGAGAAAAAAAGGGGGGAGGGGGGCTAGCAGACAGATCCAAGGCCAAGGGGACCCGGGGCCAAGAACTACAAAACGCCGGAGACAATGGGGGCGCCGAAGGAAAAGGAAAATCGGGGGGAAAGGGGGAGAAACAAAAAAAAAAGGAAAAACAACCGGGAGGGGGGGGAGGAGACGACGCCAAGGCCCAGGACACCAAGGGCCAGAGGTCACAGAAACCGAGAGACAACAGGAGGCGCAGAAAGGGCAGGAAACAGAGGAAACAGAAACAAAGAAAAAATAAGAGCAACCTTAGCCCGGCGGGGGCCGAAAGACAAGAAAAGGAGCCGCCAACAGCCAAAGGAAAGGTCAGGCGACCAAAACACGCCCGGGAGGCCCGTCCTCCCGACCGGGTTAGGAAGAGCAAGCACAGGCACACACGCAGGGGACCCAGGCTCGGCTTTATCCGACCTGAAAGGGGAGGTGTCGGCGTCCACACCAAAACAGCACTGGTGCACCGGTCAAGGCCCCCGTCTGAAGACGAATGGTGTGGGAAACCAGACACGTGAGTGACCGGGTCCACAACCATCAACGACCGCAGCGCACGCAGCCCGAGACCGACGCCGGAGGGACCAGCCAGGGACAACCCCACAGCGGAGCCCCGAGCGGGTACAACGCAGAGGGAGCCCAGCCCCCCTGCCTCGGCGGGGGCAGGCGGCAGGCACCATGAGCCCGGTTCTCGGCCGGCGTCCACGTGCCCCGCGCAGCTGCCCAGTAAATCAGGAGGCAAAAGCCCCCGGTAGGGGAAGGCAACACGGCGACGGGAGAGCCGACCAGAGCACCGAGAGCAACCGGACCGGAGGAGGCGCGGCGCACCAACGCCGGGCCACAAAGAACGCCACAGAGGCACTCCCCCGGACCACAACCACGGCCCAGAGACAGGTGCCGGGCAACAACGGCCACCGTGTGCCAGAAACCCGGGCCGCGCGCCCAGCATGCAACGAACCACGGCACGAGAAAAGGTGCCAGGCACCACCCCACCAGGCGACGCGCACCCCAAAGGATACCCCCGGAGCTCCCACGAGGCGCAGCGCCCGCAAGGCGGCGCGCAAAGAGGGGAGTGCGGGCACCCACACCCGTACACCGCACCCACAGTCAGTGGGTAGCAGTCCCTGGCCGTACGCCCGAAGGACGGGCGGTCGGGTGAGGGAGAGTGCCCGACCCCGGACCACCCTCACAACGGCACTGGGTACCACTCCCGCACGCCCTCCTGCCTGCCCCACAGCGCGCACCGCCAGCTTGCAAGAGCACGCGCTGTGGGGACGGTGAAAGGCCCCCCTACCCGCTCCTCCCGTGCCCGGAGAACAAGTGCAGCGGACCCCGACTGCCTGCCCGGAGGACAGGCAGCCGGCGGAGGGTGAGCGCCTAACCCCAGACGCCCCTCACCACGGCGTGAAGAGCCAGCCCCGGGGCAACCTCCTGCCACCCCCATGGCATGCAATGTCCAGCAGGGCATGCAACCCAAGGGGCCAATGTCGGGTCCCCACGCCTGCACACCCACAATCACAGCATGTGGGCAGCGGACCCCAACTGCTTGCCCCAAGGATGGGCAGCCAGGGGAGGGTGAGCGATTAACCCCAGACGCCCCTGACAAAGGCACGAGGCACCGCCCCCGGATATGCCCTCCCGCCACCCCCACAGCGCGCAGCGCTAGCTCGTAAGCGTGTGCAGTGTGAGATGGGTGCCAGGTCCCCATACCCGCGCCGCCCACGGCCCGAGAATAAGGGCAGCGGACCCAGTCTGCCCGCCCCAAGGACGAGCAGCCGGCGAACGGTTAGCACCTAACCCCAGACAGCCGTCACCATGGTGAGAGGAGCCCGCCCCGGGGCAACCGTGCGCCATCCCCATGGCACGCAATGGTCAGCAGGGACTGCGAGCCAAGGAGCCAATGCCGGGTGCCCACGCCTGCACAGCCGCACCCACAGCATGTGGGCAGCGGACCCCGAGTGCTTGCCCCAAGGACAGGGATCCGGGGCAGGGTGAATGCCTAACCCGAGACGCCCCTGACAAGGGCACGAGGCACCCGCCGCGAATATGCCCTCCTGCCACCCCCAGAGCGCGCAAAGCTAGCTCGCAAGGGCGTGCATTGTTGGGTGTGTGCCGGGCACCCATACCCGCACCGCCCGCGCCTCGAGAGCAAGGGCAGCGGACCCCGACTGCCTGCCCCAAGGACAGGCACCTGGGGGAGAATGAGTGCCTAATCCCAGACGCCCCTCACAACGGCGTGAGGAGCCTACCCCCGGGCAACATCCCGCCAGCCCCATGGCACGTAATATCCAGCAGGGCATGCAAGCCATGGGGCCAGTGCCGGATCCCCACGCCTGCACATCCGCACCCACAGCATGTGGGCAGCGGACCCCGACTGTTTGCCCCAAGGGAGAGCGGCCGGGGGAGGGTGAGTGCCTAACCCCAGACGCCCCTCACGAAGGCACAAGGCAGCCCCCCCGCCACCAAGCAGGAGGTGCCTCTTGGAGGGCCCCCCACTAGGACCCGGTGTGGAGGATATCACCTGGCCCGACCAGGTGGCCCCCCGGGGCCGAAAGGCGTCTAGTACCCGCAAAATCAAACCTCAAACCTCGAACCCCTCACGAAAGCACGAGGCAGCCCCCCCGGGGATGCCCTTCTGCCACCCCCGCGGCGCCCAACGCTGGCTGGCAAGAGCATGCAATGTGGAGTGGGTGCCAGGCTCCCATACCCGCACCTCCCGCGCCCAAACAGCAAAATACCAGAACCCCACTCCCTGCCTCCATGACGGACAACCGGGGGAGGGTGAGCGCCCAACCCCAGATGCCCCTCACAATGGCGAGAGGAGCCCGTCCCCGGGCAACCTCCCGCCACTGCCACAGAACGCAATGTCCAGCAGGGCATGCAAGCAAAGGGGCCACTGCCGGGTCCCCCTGCCTGCACAACGGCACCCACAGCACCTAGGCAGCGGACTCCGACTGCCTGCCCCAAGGACGGCCAGCAGAGGGAGAGTCAGCGCCTATCCCAAGAAGCCCCTCACAAAGGCACGAGGCACCTGACTCGGGAATGCCCTCCTTCCACATCTAGAGCGCGCAACTCCAGCTCGGGAGAGTGTGCGCTGTGGGATCGGTGACGCACTTCCATATCCAAACCTCCTACTCCCAGAGAACAAGGGCAGCGGACCCCGACTGCCGGCCCAAGGGACGGGCAGCCGGGGGAGGGTGAATGCCCCACCCCCGACACCCCTCAACACCATCCGGAAATGGGAAGGGAGATGCAAGGACCGGGCCGCCCACCCCCCACCCACAACAAGCAGAGCAAGGGACTCAAGCAAAAAACGTGGAGGGGCACGAACCGTTTCGGACGGCCCTACCAGCGCCCTGCGAGGGGACCTC
The DNA here is from genome assembly GCA_964036045.1 of Eutreptiella sp. 'Long Island Sound 2002'. Taxonomy (NCBI): domain Eukaryota; phylum Euglenozoa; class Euglenophyceae; order Eutreptiales; family Eutreptiaceae; genus Eutreptiella; species Eutreptiella sp. 'Long Island Sound 2002'. The sequence goes on along the minus strand of OZ038380.1, from coordinate 131,098,093 downwards.
GCGAGCTGCGCGCTCAAAAAGACAGCAGGAGGGCGGGGGACGCGAACACAGCAGCAGTGCGAGCACACGACCACGCAACTGACACGCCGTGCGCACAAGAAGGGCAACCGGACCGAGCCCGCAGAACGCAGATACCACTTGGAATGGCGTACCAGCAAGCGAGAGCGAGGACACCCGGACAGGGCAACCCGCTACAAGTACCGCAAGGGACGCGAGGGAGGGACAGCAAGGGGGAGTGGCGGGGCGACAAGAAGCGGTATGGGCCTGGCCCTCCTTGCCTGCCGCGAGCGCCGCACAGACGCCAACAGGGCACTGCACCTGCCAAGACAGTAGTGGCGCACAGCGCCATGCACCAACCCCGCAGCTAAGCAGCCTCTGCCCCAGCCCATGGGGGTCCCACTGGCGACAGGCCAGTAGCACGGGACGAGCAGTGCCGGCACCCCGGGCGACCATGTATCAGGTGGGCGGTGTAGTGGCTAAGAGCCCGCAACCTAGTTGCTAAGTAACACACTTACCGGGGAGTATCGAAAAGGGGAAGCCGGGGAGGAACAGGGCTCCGAGCCCCGTGAAACCGGGGGACTTCGCCAGCGAGCAGGAGGTGTGTCATGAAGGGTCCCACGCTAGGTCCTGGCCCAACCAGGTGGCCCCCGTGGCATCGTGTTAAGTTATTTGCGTTCATGCTCAAATGTACACAAATGCAGCGTTTGCGCACGAGAAAAACTTAATTGTTTCGCACACATAGGTGCCCCAAAACTCCCTTGTGAGCAGCTGCCCCAAAACAAACGATATGCCCATGTGAAAGAGGTATGAGGGGAAGGCAAAGGGGGGTGATGTAGAGTTCCTCAGAATCTCATGGTCTATGATAACCATGAGTTCGGTCACTTGACCGAAAACCTTGCCTGTCGATTTTCTCCCTGACGCGACCGCAAAAATTCTGGTGAGTACACCAGATGAAAGTACGTGCAATACCCTACAGGCCCAGCCCCTAATTTCCTCACTACCGTCAAAGGTACAGGAGAAACGTCAAAACACACTGACTTGGGAGTAGAAAAAAGGGAAAGCTGGGGAGAGACAGGGCTCTGAGGCCCGTGAACCCGGGGGACTCCGCCACCAAGCAGGAGGTGTGTCATGAAGCGCCCCCCACTAGGCCCCGGTAGGAAGGACATCACCTGGCGTCCCGCGGGCGAAAGACGTCTAATACCCGAAACCTCAAACCTCAAACCTCAAACCAGGAAGACAGCAGGGTATGTACACAGGTGGGTTAAGCCATGCACCGAGATAAGGGTGCATCAGGGCAATAGACACTCAGTCCCTAACCACATCCCAACCCCCGGGCCCACCTCCTGAGTGGCATGTAGGTACGGGTGTTCAAACACAACCCACGGACCTGCCCTCAGTTGACCCTAGAACCCTGCTAAGGAGGGGACATCCCGAGCTGCCAGGGGTAGATTCCCCGGAGCCAAGAGTTCTCAGTGCCAACCACCAGTAGCTCCCCATCCTCCTCCGTTGGCATGTCCAAACTTATCTCTGAGCCGGAGATATGGCCCCGCCAATATGCCCTTGGAGTTGTGGGCTGAACATGGGGTGTTTCAGCCAAGCCTGACTTTGGCTCACAAAAGTCCGAAATTGACCCCTCGGCAGGGCCGTACGAGGGCAGAGAAGAGGCAGCCAACCCGGTGCCCTCCAAGTACAAACTACCCAAACGCCCAATGCAACCTGGTCCCCCCAGATCATCCGGCATCTTGACGCCATGGGGTTGCCATGTGGGGTCAGGAGGCAAACAATTGGCAAAATTGGGCGTTTCGGGCGGCCGACCAGGGTAGGCTTTCGTCTTGTTGAGCCAAGCCTTGATTCACGGGCCTTGATATCCCCTTTGGTCCCCTGCATCGGTGTTTGGCTTGCTGCCACGTTGGCTGCTGCTGTTCCTCGATGGGACGGTCACGCGGCGGGGCAGAAAAGAGCAAGTAATGCGAAATTGGGCGACGTGGGGCACACCGCAAGTTGCATAAGTCTGGCTAGGCTGGAGGAGCAAATATCAAAACCTAGGGCAATTGACCCTTGGGCATATGCCACCAGAATCGCCCTTTTCATTCTGGCTAGGTCCCTTGCCCCATGCAGATATGGTGTTCCCAAATTGGCCAAAGTGGCAAAAACAGCGAAACTTGGCCCAAACGGCCCACACTCACGATCCCATATATCCATTGCCATGGTGAGCAACAATCTAATCAGAGTTGCCATAGACACAAGGGACTTAGGACCCAATGTATGCCCCACGTTAACCCTCGAAGTTGCTTCCAGCCATTGTTTCCCCTTAGCCAAAAAATGGTAGACCAAAAATCGCAAGCAGCAAAATACCCCATATTGGGTCACCCATGGATCTCCCATCTGGAGGCAAAGATACTTGACGACATAGCCTATTCCACGCGGGTTCTCGTACGCTTTCCAAGTTGCCCTTAACCCTGGATACCAGGCGCACACAACCCCCGGGCTGAAATGAATGGAGATTGTGTTGGGGGCCATTGTGGCCGAGAAGAGGGTTAGTCATCACGAAAGTGATCACTCCCAAAAATTTTCCTCCCGTTCCCAAGGGAGACGGGCTTTGGGCTATTGCACGGAAGCAACCCAAAGCCTTAAGTCCCTTTATCAATAATACTTTGGGTTCGAAGCACAAGAAAACCATTTTTAACACTTCAACCCTTGGAGCACACGAAAATTGGGACAAGGTTCCAAGCTGCCAATATTGGGACATATATACCCGCGGGACACCAAAGTCCATATGATATGGCATATGGCTAAATTGAAGGACCCATAGTAAGTGTTCACCAACATGCTCACTATGGGTCAAGTCCTCCCTTGGATCCCAAGTCAATCGTGCATGCATATGGGCGCGTGTGCAAATGACGAAATGGCATGCGTGCTCACAAGGCAATATTGTAGCAAAAAAATTTGATAAGCTTGGAAAAAACAAACAAGCCATACCTGATGTCCTTCGTGGTCTTTACTTCTCATATTGCCGTTGGTTCGAAGCTCATTTCGCCGTTGGCTCCCAGAACGATCCTTGGCGCCACGGCCATGTTGCGCAAATTTTGGAGGAAAAGTCGTCTTTTGAATTGACCATGTTTTGGTACGCATTGAATTGCGTGAAGCCATTGTTGAGTTAGCTCCAAAATCGAAAGTGTCCTCAGGCTCTTTGTCTTGTGAGCAGCCTGTTCAGTTTTTTATGTTCATGCTCACATTTACACAAAGTTAGCCTTTAGGCACGATACAAACTTGCGGTTTTCACACCCAGATGTGCCCCAAAACACCCTTGTGAGCCGCTTCTGCAAAGGAAAGGAAAGCCCATGTGAAAGTGGTATGACAGACAGGCGAAGGAGGAACATGTAGAGGTCCCCGAGAACTCATGGTCTATGGTAACCATGAGTTTGGTCACTTGACGAAAAAGCTTGCGCGTCGATTTTCTCCGCGACGCGAAAGCGAAAAATTCTGCTGAGTACACCAGATGAGAGTACGTGAAATACCCTACAGATCAAGCCCTTAATTTACGTACTACCTCCAAAGGTACAGGAGGAAAGGTCAAAACAAAACTCGCCATGGGGAGTCAGCGCCGCACCGCGCTGGCGACGACGGGCGGCAATTTTGCGGCGGCAAGGAGTCGGGTCAGAATAATTGATTTTAGTCGAATTCCAGATCGATTTAACCAATTGGGAAGGTTGGGGACAGGATCGCTCCCATGCTGGTTACCAAGGCTCTGGAGAAAGCATATTCCCACAGGCAGGACAGGGAATAGCCATGTGAGACAGGGAAGGTTAGACATTCACCATATGGGCCGTGGGGTCCAGGGTACCGCTTCACCCCCGTCCTTAGAGCAAACCATGGGGGGGCTGGATAAGACCCAGGCATGGCTGCCGGTACCAAGGACAACCGCTTGGGGGGGGGGTTCCCTCCTAAGCCACATACTCCGGTCAGGATCTCCACGTGACCCCAAAATCCCACACAAACAGTAGAAATTCCCCAACAATCGATACAAATCCTCAAAAAAGGCTGTATATGATGTAACCGTGCATCGGTAAAGTATCAAGTATCAAATCCCGCGTCCTGGTGGCAATTGTTCGGCATCCGGGGGACCTGTTAACCTATACCAGACACACCGGGTGACGGCTGCGACGGTCACCACTACAGTGGCAGTGGCATACACGGCCAACATAGGACTCACGCAACAACCAAGGTGTTCCCACAGGTCGAGAGCGACCACCGAGATCTGTCACGACGGCCCAGGATTCCCAAGGCCGCAGACTGGGGGAGAGTCCACACGGGTGTTTCCAAGGGCGCACCATGCCCATATCCGCCACGCTAGGGCTCGGGACGAGCTCGTCCATAAGGGATTGGGCATCAAGGCCGTCTTCTTGCTTGCCCGATTACAACAAAGGCCATGCGTGGGGGAGTACCCGTGCAGTCTGGGCGGAGGCGTCGACTCCTCAAACCACCAGTTTCCCAGGCAGACTGACCAAAGTGAGGACACTGAAGGTCACCAGCCGAGTGCGGAGGCAAGTCAGTAGGCTCACACTGGGGCTGACAGTGGAGGACCGCTGAGTTTTGCTTTAGGCAACTGGGCCTTCAGCCTGGCGTCTTCAGGATCTCAGCCACATCTCTACTTAGGTACTGGTCCAAACGGAACCATATGAGAAGAAATGTACATGGAGCATGGTTGCCTTCGTTTGTTGGTCATCCTCACTGATGGCGGCAACCTGTAGCTCCGTAGCGGTCCAACAGGACTATGTAGACATGTACATTGCGACACTCAGTATGGTTTGGTATGGTTTTGAGGCCGCTAGCGTATGAAGTAAGAGAAGACACCAGTGGATGACGCACATTTTGCAAAACAGAGCAATGACACAGGCATATAGCTAAATAGGCATGTAAACACGCCCTGCATGGAGCACCGGACCACGCCCTGGTCAGGATAAGGCGTCAGCAGGGGGAATTGGGAAACAAGTGCCCTAGGGCAAGGAACTTGCACACACTCACACACACCCAGGATCTTGAACCCTTAAGTTGCCATGGGACCAGATGACACACACATTCCCAGTGTCGATGGCGACGACACCCGTTGCGCAACTTCCTACGGGCCTCAAAGCCCCCATAGCTCACAAAAATGAAGGGCTCAGCTGCCCCACCTCTTTTCCCAAGGATTCATCAGGGGGGGGGGGTGACAGATGATAGGTGACAGTGGAAGACGGTGGAGGGTAGGCCATCCATCCCCTTGGTTTCCACAGGATGCGGCAAGCAGGGGTATGGCCGTCCGCTTGGGCCTCTCTTCTCCCCACGGGAGGTGGCCCGAACTGGTTTCCCATGGATTCAGCAGGGGGGGGTTCAACCAGGACAACCCGACCAAAAGACAGAAAGAGGGAGCAGAATAGGGTTCACCGAACTCAGCCCTTGGAGGTCGGCACCAAGCAGAGGTCAGAGCGACCCGCAACGGCTGTGTCAAACCACCCGGCTGGGGGGCTGCTCGGCTTGCGCAGCATTTCAACCACTTCACAGGAGCGACATTGCACCAGAGCTCGGAGATAGCAAGCAAGCAAGCTGCGTTCTGACGACCTGGCAGACTTGCGCTAAATCCGCCCACTCGGGAGAGGGATTGGGGCGGTGATCAGTTGCCCATGGCTTCAATCGCCCGGGTAAGGGTAGGAGTCAGAGAACTGGAGCTTAGTCTTAGGCCTGCGGAGATGCTCCATGAAGCAGGTATTGATCTGCGGCACAAAGGAGGAGACGGGCTCCCAGGTGTCAAGGGACGGGCAACAGCCTCGCCACGTTGAACTCCACTGCACCGGGCGCCGAGGCACTCGGACGCTGGGCCAGGACCTTCTCTATGGTGTAGTCGTCCTGCTCAGCGTAGTCATCCTCCGGATGGGCCTCATGGGCTGTGTAGTCCAGAGACTCATGCTTATCACGGATGTCAGGCCCCCGGGCACGGAGTTGACTCTCATGCCGCTCCCTGAACTGTCTGGGTCCCACTCTGATGCGGTAGGTGTCCTCACCAATCCTGCTCACCACCTCTCCGGGTGTGAACCAGGCCTTGGTGCGGTGAGTGCCCATAGGTCGGGGTCTCAGTACCCACAACGCGTCACCCACCCTGAACTTCCGTCGTGTGGACTTCAGGGCGGTCCTGGCTCCCACGGCATGCTCGTTCTCAAGCTGCTGGCCAATTTCCTGCGCCGTAATCTCCTGCAGCGCAAAGAACTCCTTGGGATCCGTTGCCATGCATTCACCGGACAAGTCAAGTCCCGGACCCAGGGGGGCCCATGAGACCCACTGGGGGGGTATTCTCTTCGAAAGAACTTCAGTCTCCGAACGAAGATTCAAATGTTCGAACGAAGATTCGAATTCGAAGATTGTATTTGCTTTAATCGCAATTCGATGAAATCCAATCGAATCCAAGCTGCTGAGGAGAATTGCCGCAAAAGCGCAGCAACAGCAGCGCACGCACCAGATTGACAGGCGATTGACGCAGATTTGTGGCAGAGGGACACAGATTTGTGCCAGAAAGACGCAGATTTGTGCCAGAAAGAAGGGCTTTTGGTTTTTTCAACTGATATGTTATATTTTTAAGGGTGTCACTGTTTGACCAATGGTGCAACTTGGAATTACGCTCAAAAACGCGGTAGGCACGAGGAATGCTTATAGCCAGGACGTTGAGGATGCGCTTGTGCAATTGTTAACCTCCTGCGGCCTGGGACGCCAGCTTTTACAATCAATCTACACACGAGTCAACCCAGGCGCTGACAAGTAGAGATTGAATCAACTTGTACGGTGGCACAGCGATGCTCAATGCTCGCCTGACGAAGCAGTCGCTTTGCTTCTCCATTTGGGAATCCCTAGACGCCGCCTTCGGGTTCTATCGCGCTTTATTTCCAAGCGTGCGGACGTATGGCACGAACAGACTGGCCTAAGGTTTGGTCGCCGGAGAGTCAACTTGCCTTGGAAAAGGATGAAGGAGCCCCTGCACCTTGTTGGCCACATCGACAGGAAAACTGGCATCCGAAATGTCTCCTGGCCGTTTGATCACTGGATCAACTACGTTTTCACACAGCCTTGCCTCTATGAAACTCTACAGCCCAGCAAAGATGGGTTGGTTTTCATTGTGAGTGGCGATGGTTATCCTGTAGCGGGTGTAAGCTGGACTCAGCTTACCATTCGCATCCAAAATCATGAGCATCTAGCCCGCCATGCAGCACACATTTGGGTTTTAGAGCTGGCATACTGTGGTGACTCCAATCTGAAGGATTTGCGCCGGGTCTTGAAAAAGAATCTGAGGGTGTGTTATTTCTTCGAATATTTCCTTCGTTCGAACATTCGACCGTTCGAACGAAGCTCTTCCTTCGAACGAACGTGTTTCTCGAAAAAAATTTTGATTGCGCTTTGCACGCTACTAGGTCCTGCAGCGGATCATAACTACGTGATCCGTCGTCGTGAAGGGCGCACGCTGTGCGGCAAGTGTTATGCTGGGCGGAGATTTACCGTCTTTGAAGAAGATTTTGAAACTTACTGAGCATTGGTATATACCGTCAGTTCACAACTTGGGCCTTTGGAACCCTCTCAAGAGGCGGTACGTAGGCTGTCACCGGCGCAGAACGCGCACCGGTGATGCGTCCCAACTTGGCAAGACCCCTGTCTGCAAGAGAGCCCGTGGCTGCGCTTCGAAACCCTTTCTTCAAGTACCACGACACCATGCCATTATTTGTGTTCTTCATATGCTTATGCGAATTGGTGCTTTGCTTGGGGAATACTTGGAAAGGCTATGCTTGTCCGCCAGCAGAGACGCACGCAACGCTATCAAAAACATGCTGAAGATTGCTCTGTGTGGTTGGCAGCTAGGTGGAACTTGTAGACCTGATTGACAAGAAACGAAGCGTTTTTTTTTATATGGGATGGTATTGCTCATGTTTTGGGGTTGGCCGACGGGCACTTGGGTAACCGGGCTGTCATGAGGTTGCGGGACGTGATGCAACGGCTCTATCGCACCTATCAGCGCATCGACATTGACCTCCCACCGGACTGTCGCAGGCGGCCTGGGAATTTCGCGCACACTGTTTGCCCGATACCTGTTCTCATGATCTGATAATCTTGGAGTTCGATGTGCCCAGAATCCTAGAGGTGATAGCACCTTACGGGCTTGGGATGTACTGCCAGGACTTGGCTGAAACCACGAATGCCAAGCTAAAGGATTTCTACTTGCGGTTCACAAACGGAGGGGGCAGCACCACAGATGACTACCAGCTCTCTGCTCTACTACAAACCATGGAGCATGCCTTCTTGTACACGCACTCCCATATTGTAGCTCACGGTACAACGCGCCCGATCTCTTGCCCAAACGCTGCATTGCTCGAATCTTTAATAGACAATGCCGCTCAATGGTGCTGACAAAGGAAGACAAGGCCGATGTCGCAAGACTGGTGGTGGTATGTGCTGTTCTCCAAGCCCTGCAGGCGTGCGTTGTAGTCCTTCGAATTTAGTCTTCGTTCGAATCTTCAAATCCTCGAACGAACTCTTGTTCGAAGATTTTTCTTCGTTCGAATATTCGAATCTTCGTTCGAACATATTTTTTGAATCTTTCGCGCTGTGCTCAGGAGTTGCTTCAGGCGCACCCAACTTCTGCCCCAGCGTCACGATATTCGCCAAGAACACCTTCCCAGAGTAGTACACAACACGCTCAGCACCCAGCGGCGCAGCGTTCAGCGGATTTGGAGTCGTCACCATCCCCTTCCCGCCGTTTGGATGACCCGCTAGATTTTGGATCCCAGGATTCAGAACAATATGATCCGGATTACGTGGTGGTGAACGAAGTGGTCAATGTCAGCCCCGAGTTCGACACTTGCCGCCAGGTAATCGTAGAACCAAGAGTCACCCGCCCCTACCTTGACCTCATTCTAGGGAAATCCGTACCCAATCCGCATACGCCCATTTTCGGGGACCCGAAGTACGCTTGGCTTACGCCACTGTCAACCTATGGGCACTGTTTCAGAAAGTGTTTATCAGCCGATTGCAAAGATGTGGCTGTGGAGAGGGACTTGCCTTGTGCACTGGTCGCCCGCGCCTTCCCCTTCGCAGTCCCGCAAAAAAAAGGCACCCCAACCCCGATTATACGTCTGCTTGCGCTTGTTTGGCACGCCTACGGCGCAGTGGAGAGCTGGTGTGAAGACCGTACCGTGATGCACAGACTCCCCTCCTCAGCGCCCCCAGGGTGGGGCAAATGTACATCAACGGGCCGCTTGAAAGGCGTCAAGGTCACCGCTCAGGCGCAGGGTGGTGGTGAGGCAGCCCAGTCGGACGAGGGAGCGCAGCAAGCCGAGGGAGTACAACAAGTGCAAAGCACAACACCGGCGAAGTGGCAGACGGTGCTCCAGGCAGCAGTCGCAGCAGGAGTGCAGCATGGCTACATGGGAGGGGACATTCCTGAATGGGAGGTACAGCATTTACCTTGTAGCTGAGTGCTTTTGACCATGCATGCGTCCTGTACGTTCTTCTTCGAGAAACATTCTTCGTTCAAAGAAAACAACGTTCGTTTGAACATTCGAATCTTCGAACGAAGATTGTATTCGAAGTCCTTTACCGCTCCACTGCCCACAGGTTGCAGCACTGCAAACCAGCGCCGTTGGCGTCAGGTGGAAGCTTCAGCTACCAAGTCGTGGAATTGAGGCGACCGTGACTGCGGGCAGCCTGCTCAACGACCTCCTAACGAAGCCTGTGAGAGCACTGACGGTCCTCGGAGCACTCCAAAACCATGAAGAAGGTCGCAGAAAGGTGAAGTCGATGCCAACGTGGGTCAACCTGAGCCAGGGTGGTTCCACGTTGCATTCCCCTGAGGCAACCGAACAAAAAGCGTCGACGACCAGTGGTGGTGTGCGGGGCAAAGATCCACAACCCGTTGTGTCCGGACGACGGGCAAAGAACCTTGCCGAGATTCTCTCATCTTACAAGAGGACAAAGAAGCCGAAGAAGAGACCACAAGCGAAGCCAGCGGCTAAAGAACCTCCGAAGGAAAAGGCAAAGCTGCTGCCGGGTGAGAGTTCGGAGAGTGAGAAGTTCGAAGGGACTGAAGAGGATGGGGAGGAGGAGCCGCCTTCCGGAGATGAGGAGGAGGAGCCGCCTGCCGGAGATGATGACGATGAAGACGAAACTCAGGAGACACAGATTCCAGACCAAGGGGCACTGCAGTGGGCATGGCCTCCCCTCCAACAAGAGGACCAGTTGGGAGCGTGGGGAGGAGTACCGATTTCGAAGCGGCGCCCCTGGCAAACGGAGATACCCAGAGACATCCTGCAGCAGAAGACCAAACTGGGCCGTGCCGGTACAATCTATTGGGTCCCTGCAGACTACAAGACTGCCATGTGGCATTCTGTGGGGGACTATTGTGTTGCGGCCCGAAGCTACGCAACGGAGGAGGAGTGCAAAAACGCGGCGGCAGTGGCGTCGGCAACCGGTGGCGTGCCAGCTCCAAGTGCCAGGAAGAAGAAAGTGAAGGCAAAGAGGCCAAAGAAGAAGAGGAAGACGCCAACAAAGAGTGGTGGCAAGCAAGAAGAAGAAGATGCCGGAGAGGGAGACAAAGAGGATACGGAAAGGAAAGACGAGGTTGCAGTACTAGTGTCAGGCAGTCAGTCGTGAGCCAGGACTGAGAAAGCTACATTGGACAGCTACATTGGATATTTCCCATTTTTTGTCTGCTGTGTGACTTCCCTTCCGCAGGTTACAGCCAATAACCGACTGCACCTCCTTCGCGTTCTGTTCGGACCTTACTTCCATATTTCTTTGATTCGCTTAGCGCCTTCGCCGATTTTTGTGAGAACATTGCCAATTTCTGCTTCACTCATTCCGTGGTGAAAGTCTACTGGATTCTCAGTCGTAAGACAGGCCAGGTTCCTGAGGTCTATTGGCACAATACGACGCACTGTCATCTCCAGGCGATGCTGTGAATTCTCTTTGCCTGCAGTTCGTGTGTTGTGGTATTTGATCTAGGGGTGTGCCACCCCCTCTTTTCCCCCCTGTCCTTGGCAACCCCCCCCCGCCGCCCAGGTTTGCCCCCTCCCCCAGCGACTTCGTAGCGGCCTGCCCTCTACCCCCCCCCCCCCCCCCCCGCCGAAGCCAGTCAGCCCTGCCAACAGGAGCAGTTCTGGTGCTGGCGCAGTCCTCGTGTGTGGTTCGGTAGTTACAGAAAAGGATCACCAGCGGATAGGCATCCACTTCGCTGTCACATCCCCGTGTGTGGAGCCCCCACCGCTTTGCTATCAGGCGTTGACCAGCCTGGTAGCCGATACGATTTTTCCCTCCCTCCCTAGGTGCAGTTTAGCCGCCGCTTCATACCAGCTGGCACAGTGCTTTTGTTTTATTCCTGTGGGTTCCTCACGCCCCTCCGGCGACCCCCTCAGGGGGTGGGGTGACAGCACTTTTCACTGATCTTCTTTCCCTTTTGGTCTGCATGAGTGCTGTACATACTTCAGGTCCAGCCTCGAGTACTGTAGCGGAGGTGCACTGTGTATGCGCTGGCCTTATAGTATCTCTCCCGAAGGGGGTAGTCAGCCACATCCGGCAGGCACGGGCCACGCGAACCCTCTGGGGCCGCAAAACCTGCTCTCTACCACCGTGGCCCACACCGGCCCACAGGTAGCCATACTCAGCCCCCTACACCGTCCATAGTGTCATCGCAAGCGAAGTACAAGAGACTCTGGAGATGTTGAAATGGTTAAAAAAAAGCTACATTGGACAGGGACACTGGTGGTTCTGCGGTTCTGTTGTTGCCTGTATGTGCATTTGTAAACGCCGCGTCCTTTTCTTCGAAAAATATCTTCGTTCGAACATTCGAACCTTCGTTCGAAGAAAAGTCCACCACATTTCGAAAACAAATTTTCAGGGCATTTAGGTGGTTGCAGGCTGAATCCAAAGAACCATACCCTCAAAAATACCTGTGTTGAGCATTTTATCAGAATGTTTGCAGCAAAACAGCCACCCCAAAGGCGTTTGAACAGTTCAAAACTTTTCTTCGTTCGAAGAAATAATCTTCGTTAGAAGGTTTCATTCGAAGAAAATACCCCCAGCAGTGGATCTTGTTGGGGTGCCTGCAGAAGAGAATCTGGTGAGGTTACAAGCCACCCGGTGTGGAGTCGTCAAGGAACCTGACCTGTAGGGCCATCTGAGGCCCGCACTGAGAACAGAGCACCGTCATGAGACCCATCAGAGGTGGGCTCACCAAGGTCCACCCCATCCATATGCAGTTGCGCTAGGAAAGCGTTGTGCTTCAGGGTCAACACCTCCGGATCCACCGGCGGTAGTGGGGCGGGCAGGTGCTGATGGCCCCAGTGTCCCGTTGTCGACACCTTTGTGGTCATGAAAGGATGGTGCGTGGCTCGGGTCTGATGGCAAGCTTGCACTGATGTCCCAGTTGCGTGTGTCGGCCGTTTTTGCCATTTAGAGGGCCGTAGGTAGGCGCGGAAGGAAGCGCGGGTAGTCTTTGGGTGCAGGGAGCTTGGGGGTTGTAGCTCTTGGGGGCGCGGGGCGTTCCCCACGGTGGTTTTCCATGCTTTCTGCAGCATTCATCCGCCCGCTAATCAGAATTTCCTGTTCTGTGACATGCTGCTGCGAGGCCGGCTCGCCAAGTCCTCGAGTGAATTTCTCGCGCGGGGCCCCTTTCGCAGCTCTCACATGTGCGTGTAGGTCTAGCCCTGCAATGGCAGCCCTAGGGCGGGTCAGATATCACAAGTGTTGGTGTGACCATGGGTGTGGGTGTAGGCACGGATGCGTGCAGTTCCGTTGGGGGGCCAGGTGGTGGCAGGAGGTTTAAGGGAGGTGGGTAGGTAGGTATCTTCGGGAGCTCGGGATGCCTCCCTTGACAATGCAGGACGAAGGTCTTACCAAGGGGACGTCCTGTCCCTTCCACCGCCCCTGTTCAGGTGCCCCTTAAGCCGCTCTCACAGGTGCTTGGGAAGGCAAGGTTGCAGCCACCCAGTCCACGTGTCCCGGGTGGGAGGGTGTCCCCGCGTGTGCCCGTGGGTAGGGTCACATGCCCCGTCTTTTGGGCGGCAGCTCTGGCAGCTGCCCAGCCGTATGGAGTATCTCTCACCACAGGGGGTAATGCCCCGGCGAGTCTACCGTACAATCGCCTCAGCCCTGTGGCTTGAGTTGCAGGGCCTCTCTGCTTGGCAGGCAACCCCCTCCTGGACTGTTTACCGGCTCGCCTCTCACCGGTTGCTTCCATGGCTCCAAGTGATGTTTGCCATGGTCCGCGAGGCAGCCTGGCCGGGCTCGGACCACCAGCCTTGGGGTATCGCCCCTGTTGCTGGCCCGGTGGGTCGGCTGGGTCGCCCCAGTGCGCCCGACCCCTCGGGTGTGGTTTGTTGTTTGCGTCCCTGGGCTGCCCTACGTGCGCACATGTGTGCGGTGTCCACGGCCCCTTGGCACTTGTTCACCAGTCTGCACGCATGGTGTGTTCTGTGTGTTCCCTGTGCCGTGTACTGGGCCCTTTTGGCGCCTCTTCACCGGTGTGCCCGCTCAGTGCGTTGTGTTGCGTGTGCGGTGTCCTGGGCCACTTGGCTCCTGTTCACCGCTGTGTTCGCTTGGTGGGTTGCGTTGCGTGTGCAGTGTCCTGGCCCACTTGGCTCTCGTTCACCGGTGTGCTCGCTCGATGCGTTGTGTTGCATTTGCGGTGTCCTGGGCCACTTGGCTCCTGTGCATCGGTGTGCCCGCTCGGTATGTTTTGTTGCGTGTGCGGTGTCCCGGGCCACTTAGCTCATGTTCACCGGTGCGCACACTCAGTGTGTTGTGCTCCGTGTGCGGTGTCCTGGGCCACTTGGCTCCTGTTCACCGCTGTGCCCCCTCGGTGCGTTGTGTTGCGTGTGCGGTGTCCTGGGCCCCTTGGATCTTGTTCACCGGTGTGCACGCTCGGCGTGTTGTGTTGCATGTGCGGTGTCCTGAGCACCACTGTGCGCGCTCGGTGTGTTGTGTTGTGTGTGTGGTGTCCTGAGCCACTTGGCTCCCGTTCACCGGTGCGCACGCTCGGTGTGTTGTGCTGTGTGTGCGGTGTCCTGAGCCACCTGGCTCCTGCTCACCGCTGTGCCCGCTCTGTGCGTTCTGTTGTGTGTGCGCTGTCCTGGGCCACTTGGCTCCTGTTCAGCGGTGTGCATCCTCAGTGCGTTGTGTTGTGTGTGCAATGTCCTGGTCCACTTGCCTCCTGTTCACCGCTGTGCCCGCCCGAGGTGTTGTGTTGTGTGTGCGATGTCCTGGGCCACTTGGCTCCTGTTCAGGGTGTGCCCGCTCGGTGCCTTGTGTTGCTTGTGCGGTGTTCTGCGCCACATTGTTTCTGTTCACTGTCGTGCTCGCTCGTGTAATTTTTCAGGCCTTTACTCATTCACAGGCCTGATCTTCATCTACAGTTCATACAGCGCGCGCAGTGACAGCGAAGTACGCCCGGATTCTTTTTCTAATCTGTGTTTTAGGATAGATTTTAATCGTGTTCATTATTATCGCATTGATTACATAATGACGATCAGGGTTCAACAGTCCGCAGTACTGCCTGAACATTCATGCGAGCTTTTGTCTTGCCATGTTTTAGACCTTGCACCATTTGATCATGTTTATGAACTAAGATTCCATGGACCGAACAGTGTCCGCGACGTTTGGTGACTGTGGACGATCGCAGGTCATTTCTGTTGTCTTGTTAGATGGGTTGTCAGAGCCCATCACCCACGACCCGCACCAGTTCCTGATGGAGCTACTGGAGAGGCCAGAGATTCTCAGCTCGCACGCTGTGCGCCGGGTTCACCGGGAGCGGCAGCTTCACCTGAAGATCCAGGCCCTATGCGGGGAAGTGGAGAGCGTCTCCAACTTACTGGTCAACACAGGCGCCCAGGTCAGTCTCGTCAAGGCTGGCCTACTTTCGACAGAGTGTCTTACCACAAGTCGGAGACCCGTCAGGCTGAAGGTAGCCAATGGCCAGTACATGGTGTGAGGTACGAAGGAAGCCGAGATTGCGCTGCAATTCATGAACCATCGTGAACTGAGCCGCCCGGACCTCAGCAAGGAAACACTCCTCAAGGGAAGGTTCTAGCAGGCCCAGAAGGACGAGGATATGATCATCAGGTACGACGTCATGATGGAGACGAACTCAGGCGTTCTCCCGGCTCAGGCCTGTATGACCCTGTACCAGGACGACCAACTCTTGTGGCTATCGTCACCTGAACACCCCGTGCAGTGCCAATGAATCCATCCTGAGTGCCATCAGCTCGAAGTAGCCTCACTGGGGATCGATCCCACAGGGCCGTCATACCAGGAATACGGCGTCAAGCCGGAAGTGGCGAATTCAGTGGCTGCTGATCAGGGAGCGCAAGATCATGTCCTGGATGCGTTCTCCTCAGCACTCATTGCCCATCCTCGGGTGTGTGAGAAGTACTGGAGAGCCCAGGACTCTGCGTGGAAGAAGCACTGGGTTCCGCATCGAGGTCTGATGTGCATCCATTGTCCCAGAGTGAACATCCGAAGGACGGTTGCGAAGATCCGCAAGGACCGTTCCAAGGCAGTGCTGGTCGTCCCAATGGGGTGTACCGAGGGGGAAAGTACTCGACATCGGGTGGTCTCGCTGACCACCATGACGTTGCACAAGGTCGTTCTACCGGGTGGAGGGAGGATCCATCAGGACGCTAACAGACAACCCCTGGCGTCTCAGAGATGGCCAACGGTATTGAACTATGTGGATGGCGGCCTGGGACAGGCTGACGCCACAGATTTTGTGTGTGTCAACAGCGTGATAGCGGAGCCCTGGCGGCAATGCTTGACATTGGCGAATCGGAAGACCTTCTCTGTGATGAGGAGCTGGATCTGGTTCAGGGGTATATGCATACCACTGAAGCCCAACCCCCGTGTGTACTGACACTGGGAGTTCGCCCTCAGGGGCGAGAGGAAAAAGGCCTTGGAGAAGATCCTACGAAACTTCATCAACAGAGGCTGGCTTGAGCCCTCTGACTCCGAGTGGGCGTCCCCCTGCTTTGTCCTCCCCAAGAAGGTGGCCAGAGACTGGCGGCTTGTGGTCGAGTACCGTGGCGTAAACGCTGAAACACAGCATGACAGCCATACGCTGCCCCTCATTGAGGACATGCTGCAGAAGCATTTCCGGCGGAGGATCGTTGCGGTTATCGACCTGAAATATGGTTACCACCAGATGCCTCTCGCTGAGCAGTCCCGTGCCTGCACGGCCAGGAGCACCCCACTTGGACCCCTCCAGTTGAACGTGATGCTCATGGGCATTACCAATGGAAATGCAGCTTTTCAGCGGATGCCGGTGAACCTGCTTGAGCCGGGGCGTGACTGTGCGGAACCCTTTGTCAACGACGTAATCATTGCATCAGGAGACCCAAGCATGAGGTACGTTGAGCTGCTGGAGGTACATGAGAGGGACATCACCAGAGTGCTGGAACTGCTGGTTCGGCACAACCTCACAGGCAGCAGTGACAAGGGCACGATGGCGGTAAGCGAGCAGCGTCCAGCTGCAGTCCGAGGGATCCTTCGATACTCTCAGAAAGATCTTGTAGTACATTGAATACATTCTTGGTCGCGAAGAATGACTGGGTGCAAGGGTTGCTGCTTTCAACGGGGACCTTGGTCGGACAAGAAGATCCCGCCTAGGGCGGTTATCCCCCCAGCAATTGCCATCACCCAGCCATTGCCACCATTTTTCCTCTCCGGTGTTGTTCTCGGGCTTCCGCTCGGTTAACCTCAGGGGGAATCGACGATTCCTGACATTGATGGCGCTGCATTGACCACAGCATCATCTTGCGACGACCCTAGCTGGGGCCCTTGGCTGCAGGGGCTCCGCTAAGGGGCGTCGGTGGTCGGGCCGTCCTCCTCTGCGGCAAGGTCGTTCACCGCGTCACCTTTTTTCCTCCACCAGCCCTTGCCCCTCTTGTCCTTGTCTTTGTCCTTGTCCTTGTCTGGCTTAGGACCCCAGGCTCTCTTGATTTCCTGAATCTCCTTCGCGAGTTCCGTGCCGACCATCATCAGCTTGGAGACCTCCTCCTTGGACACTTCCACCTTGGCTTCCCGGACGTGCGCTGGCGCACGATTCTTCAACCCATGCGCCCTCTTGTACGCCTCCGTGTTGGCCTTGTGGGTCGGGCACGTCTGGTGGTTGTGTTGAAAGAGGGGGTTCTAAGGTTTGGAACCTGCTAGTCTTGAAAAAACCGATTGTAAACGATTATTTTTACAAAAATAACCGTTTTGGCTGATTGATAGTTTTGTAAATAACCTGTTTTTCCAACTAATTGCCCTTTATTAACCAAAATCTTGCAATGGGCAAGAGGGAGCCCATACAAGTCGAAGCACATTGATCCAAACTACGTCGGAACTTGTAATTCACGATCGGCCATCGCTTATTGCTACCAAAGCCTCTGTTTAGTGCACAAATTGGACAAAATATACTGCCAAAAAGAACCCAAAACGTTTGGAACCATTCCGATTAATTGGGTTAACTTGGTTTTCAAAACAACTGGTTGTGCCAATTGTTTTGAAAATAATCTCCGATTATTGCCGATAACCGGTTTTTTCGATTAATTGGTGAAACCGGTTCCGAACCCTAGGGAGCTCCGCCCGCAGCAGACGATTCAACCCTGAGGATGAGCTCTGATGAACTCCCAAAAGGACAGTGCCGCTTCTTCCAACCCTGCTGAAGGGGCTTCCAGCTTCCCCGGTTGCCTCCTTTGTGCAGATTGTTGGCCACAAAGGCACAGACAGCGGTCTCCGCTAGTTAGTCCTCGTCGTCGTCATCGTCGAGACCTCCGCCGATTTCGGCTTCGCAGGGTCCATGACAGCTTTCCCGTCAGACCCTCTGCCCACATGGTGGACGCTGCGTTCGCCTCCCTGCAGCCCGCAGTTGTGGGCGGGGTTCTTGTACTCCTTGAGCACTTCGTCTCAGACCCACTCCAGCACGTTGCTGCAGCTCATCCGCGCCAAGATGGCTTGCAGACGGATCGTCTAGCCGCCCACCTCACACTCGTCCAGGCGCCAGATCGCTGCCTTCTCGCGATCCCCTGAGAAGGTGACGAGGAGGGTGTCCCTCAGGGACTGCCTCTTGAAGTCTCGCCCCATGTTGGCTTTTGTCCGGTTCAGCATTTTCTTGTGGTGCTCCTTGTTGAGCATCAATTTGACCAGGGCTGGGATTAACAAACGTTGCTTGTTAATTGTTTTCGGAAAATTAACGAACGAACGAACGAACGAACGAACGAACGATGAAAATAAACGAACATGGCTCGTTAATTTCCTTTCTTGTTCATGTAGCTTCGGTTTGCTTCTAATGGTTTGCTTGCTTCTATTGCGCCCCATCAGATTGATACTTCCTTCTCATGCACAAGAAATGACACTTGTGCTTTTTTAAAAACAGTGGACACAAAATGACTCTTTTCACACAATAATGTTTCACGTTCTTTTGAAGACCATTGTTTTTGCTTTGAAAACAGAATGATTCAGATATTTTGAAAACTATGGCGATCGAGAAACTCAAGGCCCCAGTATTTGCAGCCTGACAAAGGCACCTGTCCCCAGGGTGACCAACAAATGACCACGGTAAATTGTAAGCAGAAACTGAACAACCAGCAAAAAATACAGCACGCGCACGTATCTGTACAGCTGCAGCAACACACATGACAGGTCCGTGGCGTCACTTGAAGCCTCTGTGCAGAAGTCAAATGTTCAGATTCAAATGACATCACTGAGATGCAACAGCAAACAGACTGAGTCCACCATAAAGGATCATATAAAAGACAACGAAGGCTCACTCAAAACTGTCGAGACAACAGGAGCGAGCCCGACGAATTACAGGCCACGAGCGTGACAAATCAAAGCGCCACAAGCGCGACGAAATAAAGGCCAGGAGCATAACGCATCAAAGGTCAACACAAAGGCCACCAGCACGAACATGATGCAAAGCCAAGATTTTGGCGTGAAACAAATTTGGCGGCGAAGAAAACGTGTGTTGTAGTTGCAAACCACAGTTCACCGCAGGCCTGGCTCGTTGAAACATGAAAGGCAGTACTACGGGGTTGTTGTTGGCAGCGCTGTTGAGGACCTCGGTGGCGGCGCTGTTGAGTCTGGCGGTGTCGGCCTAGCATGCCTGGAGCGCTTGCATCACTGAAGGCATCGCACATACTTGCAACACACTGTTCGGAAGATACTTCAGCACAGACAGCAGCATAAGGTGATCGAATTTGAAACCCAAAATCCATCGCCGTAATGCCGACAATTTAATGAACTGTAATTTGACACATTGTACTTGATCTCGTAAATGGGTACAACAGGCCTTCCATGGATTATATTTCAAAAAAGGTTTGTTTGCATTTTCCTGCGTGCACCAGTTTTTTGCACCTGTGCTTTTTCAAATCGATCCGTTCATAGGAAGCGTGAGCGATGCGCCGCGGCAGGGGCCTGTGGGACATCGTTTGTTAAAACGTCGTTTGTTAGGAAACTTTTGTAAGCGTAACAATCAAACGATCATTCAGTCATCAAACAAACGCTTATCCCAACCCTAATCGTGACAATATGGTTTGTCTTTTTGCTTCCTCCTTTTTGACCCGTCTCACCCAGGGGTCCGGGAGCAGGTGGCACTGCTCATCACCCTCCTTCCAGTCCTCCACGTTCCGGCAGAACAGGACGTACGGTCCCCGGAAGTCCCGTTAATCCCGCAGGCACATGTCCTTGCAATCATGCCGCAGCTTGATGGCTCTCCACCTCTTGGCGGCAACATGGGGGGGGTCCACCTGCTCCGCTCACGTTGAGCCACTTGTCGGCCTCCTTGAGGGTCGTCATTTTCCCTCCCTTGGCTGCCACGAGGTAGAGCTCTTGGAGCACTTCCGGCAGGTGCCAGTGGAACTGTTTGAAGACATATTTCTTTGCCTCGGCGGGAACAATATCTTCAGTGACGGTCATCACCCAATTGTCCAGCTTGTCGAAGAAGCGGTCGAGGTTGAGGGAGTTCCCATTGTACATTCGGTGCCATCCTACCAGCACATTGGAAATCACGATTTTCGGGTTCTGGCTCGCTGGACTTTTCGCAGGGGATCTTCCGGGTGTTGACCCTGCAAAACTGCGATTAACAGCCACTAAAATCCATCACCTAGAAGCTCCATGCAGAAGGCGCTGACGGACTCTGAGTCAATTGCCGTTCGCTACTTCCTGTCCACCAGAAGAGTGGCGGGATATTCATCCTTCCCCTCTCGGTGCAGAAACGGCCCTGGCTGCTGCTACCTTGCTCACAGAAGGTGCTGGATTCAACAAGCCGCTCCGTCAACAGGCCTATCTGCTCGAAACACCGCTACGCCGTCCTCAGAGCCGCTCAAGAGCTAGAACGTGCACTACTAACACAGCCGTTACCCGCTAAGACTCGCTTTCCTTGTTTTTCCACAGGCGAACCACCGGTCCACAGATAGTTTGTCAGATCTCCAAATTCTGATCTTCCACAGGATGCGGTACCCGACAACTCGTCTGAGGACCGTCGTTCATCCCACCGCCCACCGCCGTGTTACACGGTCCGCCAGCCTCCCATCAGGAGCTTCATCAAAAACACCGCCGCGTACCCTGCCGCCACCCAGCTCTAATTCCTAGCCAAAGGCGTCCGTGTTTACTTCTCGTGCCGTCTGCTATACCACCAACACCGCTTACCTGGAAGTTTACCACGGTCAACTCCAACTCCAGCAGAACCACAGCGATTTACTACGATCCCACCGCGCAGCGCTGTCCCTCATCACCCGCCAGCGCTACCATTCCACAGCCAAACTCGACGCCTTCAGCTATGCACAAATAACGGGCTTCTACGACCCCCTCTCAACAGCTGCCTCCAACTGCCCTACGGATTTCTCTACGTCCACCGAGGAACCTGGAACCCGCATCGACATGTCTGGTGAAGTGTGTCAACACTACGACGCAGCCATCCTAATGACTCCGCTATTTCTCCGCCACCTGCGCGCTGCTTGGACCTATTTACTCTGCATCCTATCCATGTTTCATGTCCTTCATGCACCTGCACATTTAGCTTCGTGCAGTACAAACTCCCAGGACTCCATGCCTGACTTGCAATCTTGTTCCTCTAGTTTGTCACAGCATTTCAGGTTTTGGCGCTCGACTACAGTCTCCAGCGAAGCAAGTACACCAGACCACGGCCCATATGACGTCTTGCATCTATTAATTTTCCCTGGTTCCACGGTACAACACGATTTAGACTGGCTCGACACAGGAGTCTTTCTGGATCCCACGACCAAGCCTCTGCAATTCCTGCAATGCCCTGACGACATTAGTCAGTCAGTGTTTTGGCCTGGGGAAGCCCGCCAAATAAGGTTCCAGCTGCTCCTGTACTGCACCGTTGTACCGTGTGGCACCGCCAATCATCTACTTACTTTTGCTAAACGCGCCCGCATTTTGCTTGGATGGGGACCGACGCTTGTATACGACTGATGGACCCGTAATTCCTCACCTATCGCATGCTAGTGTACATGGAACACCAGTCTCGGGGATCGGTCTACGGCAAAGTCCACTTCTATGCCCAAGAACACAGCCAGCGCTCACGCATCATACAATCCAAGCACTCGTCTTTCGCCGCGCCGAAAAACCAGCTGGAAGAAGCAGACCATCGTAGGTCCACGTCCATGGGCGTTCGCATAGCCCTGGAGGACAAGTACACCTGCTCCGCCCATCACAAAAGTCGGAGCATCAGCACCATGGACCACTCTAAGGTCACCTTTTGCATCACTGTCTGTTCCCCTAAGTACACTTGCAAGTAAGCCTTCGCCTTTTCAGACTGCTCCGGCGGCACACCCACCTCTGTTATATCAAGATTTTCTTTCTTTTTTTCGTCCTGTTGCACGAGCACTGGTGGGCCACGTCCTGGCGCAACTTACATATTCGCCCTCTCCCACTTGATATTCACTGGAACGCATCCTTGTCATGTTCCTCCAGAGAACTTCTGATTATTTTACAGCCTTTCAGGCAAATTTCCTGCCTTGCATACGCTGCACTACCGGGACTCCAGTGATTTTCCCCTGGGGGTGAAATTGCAGGGTTTTGGAAGCTTTGAAGGTGTTGCAGGCCAAGCAAATATCTGGTTGTAACTTCAAGGACTCCCCGCTCACCACACATCACCAGGTCACCCAGGGCACAGTCACTCTGTGCCCCACCGCAACACTCTTCCCCCCAGCCTACACCTCACATGGCAAACCATGTCACTATTCCAACTTTTGCAAACAGTTTAATGCAAATACCCATCATGTCAACCCACACTATCAACCCTAGTCGGTTCATTCCAGTGAGTCACATCAAATGTATGCATAGCTGGCCTTTTTGTTGTAAAATAAGACCGTGTGGAACCTGTTCAATAAAATGTGAGGAAGCATCCCATGGACAAGTTGTGAGAATTAATCATCATCATCATCGTACATTGGGGGCCGGATGTGCTTCAGATCTTCCCACACGGCGGCGGCCGCGGCCTTGGAGAGCATGAACGCCGGTCGCGAGGCCGACCGGAGTTCCCATCGGCGTCCCCCGTGGGTTCCGGCGGCCGCCGGGTCCATCTCTCCCCAGATATCGGCGCGGCTGTGCCGCGGCTCCTCCACATACACTCGTCCCAGGACTCCTCGGTGTATGTCTTCCATGCACTCTCCGTCCTCGCAGTGCTGGCGGCTCCGGCTGGCGGCTTCCCGTCACGGTCCCCGGAATGGGGTGCTCCCAAAGTCCTCCATGGGGTCTCCATCAGGTCCGTCCATGTCCCACTCCATGTCATCCTTGGGGACCCCGTCCCTCAGCATTCCATACCGGCCATAGGCCGGTGGGGCTTGCTCCGGGGCATGCATCGGGCCCTTGGGGTGAACGGAGGGGCGGAGTGGGTCGCGGCGTCTGCGGTAGTCCGCGCTCAGCCACTCATGTCGCTCCTCGTCCCCGCTGCGCCGGAGAGATATGGCATTGCTCCGTCGGGCACTGCCACGGTCGGAGGGCACGTGATCGCTCTGAGAGGCTCCGCCACGGGCGGGGGTCGGCCTGGACCAGGTTCAGGTCACTGGCTGTCATCGGAGCCCGACTCCGGCAGAGGCCAGTTGCCTCCAGCGCTTCCCAGGTCCTCCAACCTGTCCAGCCTCCTCTGCACCTCGGTGACCGCGCAGCTCGGCTTCTCAGCTTCACTCTTGGCAATGTCGAGCTCGCTCTGGGCCTTGGTGGCGACGGCAGCAATTCTGTTGGTCTCGATCTGGGTGATCTGCACCTCGCGCTCCGTGTTGCAGATCTTCCCCTGAGGTACACAATCTATCTCCAGGTGCCCCCGGGGATGTCCGCTCCCGGCGGTCCGGCTGGGGGGTCACCATCTGGTGGTCCGCCGGGTTTTCCCCCGCCTGGTGGTTCTCCGCCCGGTGGTCCACCGGGTGGTCCCCCTCCCGGCGGTCCTCCTGATGGTCCTCCGCCTGGGGGTCCTCCGGGCGGTCCCCCAACCGGAGGTCCTCCTTCTGGGGGTCCACACTTGACGCCGGATCAGCTGGCACCCGAGCCGATTCCCATATTGTGTTCGGAGTCCATGTACCCCCATCAGATTCCAGATCTCGGCGTTCGTCTACACGCGGTGCTTTTCCGGCTGCGGTAGGTAGTTTGGAGGCCCTCTCCATCCGAACCCGGAGGAGTGCCGTCGCCTCCTCCACCGCCGGCTCCGCCCATTCCCATCCTGCAGCCCGTGGGCTCTCAGCGATGCCGGCAGTCTCGTCCATCCCCATCGCTGCAGGTGACGAAGGGGTCGGATTCGGGGGGGTGGCTCTCGGCGGGCCTCCGTGCCCTTTTGGGTGTCTTGCCCTTGCCCTTGCGGCGTTGACGGGGGTCGCGGCGGCTGCCCTCGCTGCTCCGGGAGTCCTCCTGAAGCGGTACCCAGAACCCCATGACCATGGTGGGGTATACAACCGGTCTCCGTGTGCCCACTAACCCCATGTACGGAGGGGAAGACGCCCGGTGAAGCCTGGTGAGAGCCCGGCAGGAGCGTGTCGCTTGCCGTAAAGCCCCCGTGACGGCATTCCGGCCACTTGGGGCATGTTACCATGTACGGGCAAACTGCCATTTGCCGGTATCTTACTATTTCACGCCATCTGCCCCGCACCGCCTTCGGCCGTCGATTCGGCAACGTAACCCTAACAACAGATGTAGGTAAGACGTGTTTGTGTGAGAGATCTGGGCATTTCAGCTATTAGCGGCCGCATCGGCAACCGATGCGTCGCCCGCTGAGATTTACACATCAGAATGTCAGGAATCAACAGGGTTTTATTTTCATATTGTTTCCGTAAATTTTCACGCTTCCGTTCTGATAATCAATGTTTTGACTGCTGGCGGTTGGCTCGCGACTTTAGCGTAACCGCCAGTTTAACTGTTATTTACAGACATTTTAGCGCAATCCGTGACGAAGACTCTAAAGTCTTCAGGAATCGCATTGATGCATCTGCAATTTTCACATTGTACACTCGCAACCTTAATCCGAATTTTTCAGGATGTCGAAATCGGATTTTCGACTTCGACATCCCCGCACTTGATTTGACCTCTTTCGAGTGGACCTACGTGCTTCCCTATGCAGGAATCAACTTTCCTTTTGTCTTGCCCTCCATTTGTCTTAGAGATATGCGCAAAACAAAGTTGATTCGTGAGGCCACGTGTGAGGGTCATATCTCGTGCTGCTTGCGAGGAATGACAATAGGGAAGCATGGGATGTATTCACAATACTCCTGACGTAATTCCGGAAGCTTTATACGCCTTGCGACTCCACACGTGCGCGCTAGCGTAATGGATCATGGTCAAGAGGGTAGAGTTTGCGTTATAACTCTTTGGCCATGATATTGCGTGCGTTAAGATAACTTTCGAGTGTAGCGCGCGAGTGTTGGTGTTGCATGAGAACTTTCCTCGAGTTCCTATGAGCGATTGACACAAAGTTATGCCCCTGGAGGGGCATGACATATCGTGGGGGGAGCTACCTTTTTGGGCAGTATGTGGTATGTGCCATGTGTTGTATTGCGTGCCCATTTGGCGGGTTTGGCTAAGAGCGATACACCCACCAATGGACCTCATATTGCACGAGGCCCTTCCTTATACTCCCCACGATCAATTGCAAGCCTAACCTTCGTGGAGGAAAGCTTGTGTGGCGATCCCAAAGCGATGCGTTGGGAGCAAGGTGTGTGTTTTGCAATTTTCCATATTTTCGTGTGCCCACTTGGGGGTAGCGCTCGTGACCTTTCAAAGCGCCCCAAGTGGAGCACATATGTGGAATCGGAGGTCATTGGTGTCAAGTCATTGTGTTTAGAAGGATTGGTCCATTACTCAATCCAAGCCGAAGATATTATGATATATTTGTGCGCCTTTCAAGGCCCTTTTGGGTGTTTTTTCGCCAATATTGCTGTTTTTTGCCCGTCATGATGTCAAGTGGCAACCGTGTATCTCAACGTTGCGCTCAATTGACATCATGACCCAAGTATGTTATGAGGGTACATACTTCGGTGCCCAACATATCTTGGACCCGGTGAATAACTCCCGTTGGGCCTGGCATACCGTGGCCGCCATGTTCGCGATTTGGGACAATCCCAAATCATGGGCTCACTTGGCGACCCTGCCATTCCCAATACCGGAGGAGTTGGGCGACGCCCAAAAGATATGTTGGACACATATGACTTGATACCAATCCTATGGCACACTCCGGTCCAAGTTGGGCATGTGCCTCATTTGCCCCGACCATGAGTGTGCGCATTTTCGGCCATTTTGAGCATTCTTCCACATTTTCTGCCCGCCGTGCACCATGTTCAGCACCCTCCTGCACGACGGACGCATGGACCAATGGACCATGTATGACATGGGTGATATGTATATTGGTCCCCATGATTCGCACACCACGTTCGCGAGGCGGAGCAACCTTCGCCAAGGGGCTAGCCCAAAGTGAGTGTGGGCAATTTTGCCATTTTGGCATTTGTAGACCCAATTGGGATTGTCACCACGCCGAGTGGCATGGAGATTTTTGAGAGCCAAGGGCATGGGAGTCTCGGTTGGACTCCCGGTGGACCGCGTATGGAATGGCGGATCCAATCTCCAAGCCGGCCTGGGGATATACTATTGGGAGCACCCCCGAATTTTGGCTCATTTTGAGTAGCCAAAATGACCCCCTTTGGGACCCCAATTTCACCCCCCCCCCGTGTGGTCAATAGGCGGTACCATATCTCTATGCCCACAAGGAGACCCAACCTAATTTCAAGTTGTACACTCAGATATAGGTCCAAGGTCCCGCCTCCTATCCTGTGAGCTATTGGCCTTGCCCTGGCCGGGCAAGCCACGCGTGAGAATGATGCCAATTTTGGTGATTTTGGCATCATGACCCCACTTGATGAACCCGTGGTGCCCTGATGCTGGAACCTCAGAGGGAACCAGGTTGGGTGAGGGCTCCAGAATATTCGTACTCGAAGGGCATAGGGTCAGTTGCCTCGTCCCTACCTCTGGCAGGTCCCGACAAGGGGTCAATTTCGGAGATTTTTGAGCTAATGTCAGCTTGGGCTGAAACAACCCATTTTCAGCTACCAACTCCTAGGGGATAATGGCGGGGCCATATCTCTGACTCAGAGGGGAGTTGGGACCTGCCGTTAAGGGAGCATGGGAAGCCACTGTTGATTGGCCTTCGGGTTTCTGGGTTCCCAGGAAATCGCCTGTGGCTGGGCGGGACACCCCCCCTATTGGCAAGGTTTCAGAGTCCAGACTGGGCAGGGCATGGGTTGCGTTTGAGCCTCCGCCCCCACCAGCCACTGAGAGGGTCGGACCTGGGATTGGGATACGAGTTGGGACTGAGTGTCTATTGTCCTGTGATGCCCTTACCCCAGTCCAGTCTTAACCCCATGTGTACATATCCTGATGTGTTGCTGTACATACTTTTGTTCCCTTATTTCAGAGTGGCAAGGATCCTGAAACGCTTTGTCACATGACACGAGCGCAATGATGCCCCTGTGAGCGTGGTGCTTTGCCTGCCTGCTCACTTGTGCGTATCCACTGCAGCGTCCCGTGGCCAGGCCCCCCACGGGAACGCGTCAAAAGCGTTTCACCGCCGCGGGGTTACCCATCCCTCGCGTGCCACTCGGGGCCACCAACCCCGAGCAGCGCGGCGCCGCAGCTCGCAGCTCGCAGCTGGCAGCGCAGCACAGCGGCTGGCAGCGCCGCCCAGCGACAGCGCTGAGTCCGTGAAGGAAGTGCGGGGACCGGAACTCCGTCATCAACGAGTTCCCTCGGCCGACCAGCAAGGCCGCAGTCCCAGCTACAGCAACCACTTCCACACCCACCGGCCGACCAGCACCGGCCGCACTCCCAGTCCAGTGCACGTCAACCGCTTCAACAACCACCACCAGGACCAGTCTGTTGAGCGGAACGAGAGCCCACCAAGGACCTCAAGACCAAGTACGCCCCCCGGTGCCATGGTAAACTGGCAAGAAGCGGGTAAGACGTGGCCGCGGCCCCACCCCCATGCGGTACGCCTACTGCGTGGGTTGGTGTGGGACCAGCACTACCGCCACAGCCACCCCAAGTGCGAAGGCGGCATGCCCAGGAGCTTCGAGCTCCGCCAGGACATGGGCCCCGACCGCCTGCAGGCGGTCGAAGACTGGCTGCGGGTGGAAGGGTTTGCCTTCCGTTTCCAGCAGAGGCGTTGGAGGGTCTGGACCCGGCCGGACAGGCCCGGCGAAGAGCTGCGCCCCGACGGGATTGAGGAGGACGAGAACTCCAACGAGTACCCGTCGGGCGCCACGATCAATGTCTCCATGTGGGACATGATCGAGAAGAACTTCCCGGAACCGGGGAGCGAGCGCAGGCTGCAGGGCAGCAGCAGCAGCAGCGTGTCTCCGGGGAAGGAGAAGCGGTCCGCCGGGGACAGGAAGCGGGACCGGAAGTGGCGGGAGTACCAGGAGTCCCTGGCCACCGAAGCCGCCCAAGGCGCCAAGGGCGGAACCCCAGCCCCCAGTCCCCAACGGGCCAGTGGTGGTCACCACCCCGGCCACACCACCCTCGGCGACTTCCTCCAAGTCGCCAAGCACGCCAAGGCCAAGCCCCGTCAGCTGCTCCTGAGGAAGTCAGGCCCCAGCAGCGACGTGGAGTCGGCCCACCGCGGGAGGATGCGGGCCGACCAGGGCAGCTCCAGCAGCAGCGTCGCTCCCGACCAAAGGGACGTGGCGCGCGCCTGTGAGCGCGCCTTTGGGGTGCCCTGCAACCTTCGGGTTGCCCGGCAACGGGCCACGCAGCAGAACGCTGCCATGGAGGGCGCCGTCGGCATCGCCCAGCAGGAGGCTGCGGAGTGGGCGCATGGCATGGCCATCCATGCCTCGACCGTGGCGGCCATTGCGGCCGGACTCACGGCTGCAGGCGCCCATGAGGCAGCGATTGCCCAGGTCAAGGGTGAGGTGGCGGCAGCCGACGAGGAAGCCCGCCTGACGCAGGATGCCATTGCCTGCAAGGAGGCCGAGGTGAAGGAGCAGGAAGAGGCGCTTGCCCAAGAGAGGGCAAAGAAGGAGGCGGAGGAAAGGGCCCACGCCGAGGCAACGGCTAAGGCCCAGGTGGACGCCGCCAAGAAGGATGCCATCGAGGCCGCGCGACGGAAGGTCGCTGAGGAGAGGGCCAAGACGGAGGCGGAGTTGGCGGCGTTGGAAGCAGAGAAGGCGCGGCTGCAGCAGGCCCGGGAAGCCGAGGCGGCTCGTGCCCGGGAGGAGGCCGAAAGGCGAACTGCCGCAGCCACCGCCGCCGCAATGGAGGAGGCAGAGGCCAAGCTCCGCCGCGAGACTCCCCCGAGAGGATCACGAGTGGAGACCCTTCGAAGGCTCTTCGAAGGGGACGCCTCCTCCAAGATGACGCTGGACGAGGTCGACACGGGCAGCAGTGGGAGCAGTGGCCCCACCGCCCACCGATGGAGGAAGGGTAAGGGGAAGACCCCCGAGAGGCCACGGAGGCCAGCAGGCGGACACCCCCACGACTCTGACCCCTTCTTCACCGCCAGCGACGGGGATGAACGAGGCTGCCGACATCGCCGAGGAGTGGCTGGCGGAGGAGGCGGAGACGTCCCCATGGGGCCGGAAGGTGAGGAGGAGGATCCCCCTCCTCCCTACCGGAGCCAGGAGTCTTCCGAGACCGAGACGCCTAGGTGGGGCGACATGGACGAGGATGATGACATGGACTTCGACTACACGAAGAAGCCCCCGTCCTCGGACCCACCGAGGCGACCTGGTGGAGACCCACCGGGACCCCCTGGCGGAGGACCATCAGGACCCCCTGGAGGATGCCCACCAGGTGGACCCCCCGGAGGCGGACCCCCTGGCGGAGGAGGACCCCCTGGACCGGGCAGACCTGGCAGAGGCCCTCCTGGAGGACCCCCTGGGGACCCCGACGACCCACCAGGGGTTGGCGACCCGGATGCCACCCGGCGATGGATTGTCTACCTCCGCAGGAGGGTCCAGTCCCTCGAGCGTGAGGTAGACACGGGCAAGGGCGAGATGACTCGCATCGCCAGGGTCGCTGCGCACGCTCAGAGGGAGCTGGACATCGCCAAGATCGAGATGGTCAAGAGCGCCCAGGTCGCCACCGCCACCCAGAAGCTGTTGGACATCGCCAGGGGCGAGACCAGGTCGCTGAACAAGGTCATCAGCGGCCTGCAGCGGAGGCTGGACGCGCTGGGAGGCCATGGGAGCGTCGGCAGCGACCACCCACCCCTGGAGTCTGGCTCGTCGGACGACGGCTGGGGACCCGGACCAGGTCCAGGCAGACCCCACGCCCCCGGCGGAGCCCCCAGGAGTCGCCCCAGCGCCAGTGCCCCCTCTCTCAACGCCCCCTCTCACCACAGCGCGGGCCGCCGCAACGAGCGCGTGCCGCCCGGCAGTGGCAGTGAGGAGTGGCGTGGTGAGTGGCTCAAGGCGGACTACCACAACCGCCGTGCCCCACCTCGGACGCCTGTACGCCCCCGACGCCCCGCACCAGCCCCGGAGCCAATCCCAATGGCTGGCGGACGTTATGGTGGACTCAGGGATGAGGTCCCCGGAGGAGACGTGGAGTGGGACGTCGGCGGTGGCAAGGACCTGGACCTGGACCTGGAGGAGTTCGACATCTCCCCGCCGCGTGGTGTACGACGGGAGGCCGCTGAACGCAGCCGCCGGCGCTGTGATGAGGAGGCATACATGGAAGGTGTACGGCGTGAACATCTAGGATCAGCGTACATGGAGGAACCGCGGCGTAGCCACAGGGATTCCGGGGAGGAGATGGAAGTGGCAGCCGTGGGAGTCCGTGGGAGAGGCCGATGGGAACCTCGGTCGATCTCGCGGCCGGCGTTCATGGTCTCTAAGGCCGCGGATGCCGCCATGTCGGAAGACTTGAAGGACATCAAGCCCCCCATGTGCGATGGCAACCCCCTCAACCTCGACCGCTTCTTGGAGAAGCTGGACGATTGGGGGGTGACCGTCACTGAAGACATGGATCCCGCAGATGCGGAGAAATATGTCTTCAGACGGTTCAGGTACCGCCTGCCGGAAGTGCTCCAAGAGCTATACTTCGTGGCGACCAAGGAGGGGAAAATCAAGACCCTCAAGGAAGCCAAGAAGTGGCTCAACGAGCAGGAGCGGGTGCACGCTCCGCAGGTGGCTGCCAAACGGTGGAAGTCCATCAAGCTTCAGCATGATGGACGGGAGATCCGCCTACGGGACTGGCGAGACTTCCGAGGGCAATACACCTTCTTCCGCCGCAACGTGGAGGACTGGAACGAGGGTGATGAGCAGGCTCGCCTGCTCTCCATGCTGCCGGAAGCATGGATCAAGAGGGTCACCAAGGAGAAAGCCAAGAGGGCCAAGTCCAACCACACGGTCAAGATGATGCTCCCCAAAGAGTATCATACGAACGTGGTGGCTTGGACGAGGAAGAACGTGGCCCGGGATGTCAAACGGCACTCCCTGCGGAACGCTCTCCTCATCACCGTCTCGGGCGATCGCGAGAAGACCGCGATGTGGCGCCTTGACGAGTGTGACATGAGCGGCCAGACCATCCCTCTGCAGGCCATCCAAGCGCGGATGAGTTGCCACGAGATTCTGGAGTGGGTTGGAGAGGAGGTACTCAAGGAGTACCGGAACCTCCACCACTCCCGCGGGTTGAGGCCCGGCGACCGTGACGTCAACTACGTTGGCGAGGGGCCTGGCGGGGAAGCTGCCATGGACCCAGCGGGAGCCGATGGCGATGAAGCTCTCGTCGACGATGACGACGACGATGAGCCCGCCAAGATGGCCGTTTGTGCCTTCGTGGCCCACAACGGCGCGGGGAGCAACCGGGGGAGCTGGAAGCGCCTGCAGCCGGGTTGGAAGAAGAAGGAGAAGAAGGACCCTCGTCGCATTGGCAGCCCTCCGCTGTCCTTTGGGGAGTTCATACGAGCTCACCCTCAGGGCTGTTTCGTGTGTTATGGGAGGAAGCAAGGCTTCAACCATGACCACCGAACATGCCCCATCCACCAGGCCGACACGGAGGCCTACAAGAAGGCGCACGGGTCGAAGAAGCGTGCACCTGCGGGTATCCGGGAGGCCAAAGTGGAGGTGGACAAGGACGAGCTCTCCAAGCTGATGTCGGTGGGGACCGAGTTTGCCAAGGAGATCCAGGAGATCAGAAGGAACTGGGTCCCCAGGTCGGACAACAAGAACAAGGAGAACAACCAGAACGACCAGAACAAGGACAAGGACAAGAAGCCTAGGAATAGGAGGAAGAAGGGTGTCAACGAGGTTGATGCGGAGGAGAATACCCCTACTTCCACAACCGACGCCCCCTAGCGGAGCCCCTGCAGCCAAGGGCCCCAGCTAGGGCGGTCGCAGGATGGTGTCGTGGGAAGCGCCACACCATCCCAATGGGGAGTCGGTAAGCACAAAGGGATTGCCGCGGGCGGAAGGCCCGGTCCGGCACCCAGTCGCGGTGGCGGGGTGAGGGCAAGTGAAGGCACGAACCCTTGCACCCGTCCATCCTTCGCGATCAAGAATGTGTTTGATGTACTTCAAGATCTATCCGAGAGTATCAGAGGATCACCCGGACCGCAGCTGGATGCTGCAGATGGGCAGCCTGAGCTCATTGTCCACGACCTGCACCAGTCGCTTGTCGAGCTTCTGGAACGGCCGGAGATCCTGAGCTTGCACGCCGTGCGCCGAGTTGGGCGTGGGCGGCAGTTGCATCTTAAGGTCCGTGCCTTATGCGGGGAAGTGGAGAGGGTCTTCGACGTGTTGGTCGACACGGGAGCTCAGGTCAGCTTGGTCAAGGCTGGCCTACTTCCGCCAGAGTGTTTGACCGACAGTCGGAAACCTGTCAGGCTGAAGGTGGCCAACGGCCAGTACATGGTGGGAGGCACGAAGGAAGCGGCCATTGGGCTGCAGTTCGTGAACCACCGTGAGCTGAGCCGCCCAAACCTCAGCAAGGAAATCCTCCTGCAAGGTCGCTTCTACGAGGCCGAGATGGACTGGGACATGATCGTTGGGTACGACTTCATGATGGAGACGGACTCCGGCTTCCTCCCGGCCCAGGCCTCATTGACCCTGTACCAGGACGACCAGCTCTCGTGGCTTTCATCACCTGAGCACCATGTGGAATGCCAATGGATCAACCCCGAGCGCAATCAGCTCGAAGTAGCCGCACTGGGCACTGAGCCAACTGGGCGAGCAAACCAGGAGTACGGCGTAATGCCGGAAGTGCCGAACCGAGTGGTCGCAGACCTGGGAGCTTCGGATCTGGCCCTGGATGCGTTCTCCTCAGGAACCTCCGCCCATCTGCGGGTTTGTGAGAAGTACTGGAGCGCACAGGACTCCGCGTGGAAGAAGCACTGGGGTCCGCATCAGGGCTTGATGTGGATCCATTGCCCTCGATGGGACATTCCAAGGGCGGTAGCGAAGATACGCAAGGACCGCTCCAAGGCAGTGCTGGTTGTTCCTATGGGAAGCACCGAGGAGGAAAGTACCCGACATTGGGTAGTCTCATTGACCAACATGACCTTAAACATAGTCGTCCTACCGGCTGGAGAGAGTGTCTATCAGGACGCTAAGGGACAGCCCATGCCACCCCAGAGATGGCCAACGGAATTCCACTATGTGGATGGGGGCCTTGATCAGGCCGACGCCACGGATTTCGTGTGTGTCAACCGCATCGTAGCGGAGCCATGGCGGCAATGCTTCGCGGTTTCCCCTGTTGACATCGGAGAATCGGAAGACCCCCTCACTGAAGAGGAGTTGGATCTGGTTCAGGGGTATATGGATCAGCCCTTTCACGACTGGGGAAGCCAGCGTGAGGGCAAAGGCCAGGACAAAGCCTGGTGGGAAGTGGACTCGATCGTCTCTGGTTCCTATGATGGTGATACCTTCGTAAGGAGGGTACTGGACCACTTGTCCAGCCAGGACGAGCCGCCCGGCGGTAACCCACCCACCTATGGCGACCTATTCCGAGGCAAGACCAGAGATGGCCCTTTGGGCCACCTGGGAAGACCACCTGAGCCGAAACCGAGCGGGGTCGCTACCCCTCAAGTAAGCTCCGTGGTCCAGGTGCCCGGAAAAGCCAAGGCAGAGTCCGATGATTGCCCCATGATCCAGGCATTGAGGGCCAGGCTGAAGCAGAAGTATGGCGATACCTTCTTCAGCGGAAAGCCTGTGTTTCCCGCACCGGTGCGTGGACCGTATGGCGAGGCCAAGATACGACTGAAGCAGGACCCCCGTGTGTATCGGCACCGGGAGTTTGCCCTGAGGGGCGAGAGGAAGGAGGCCATGGAGAAGATCCTCCGTGACTTCATCGAGAGAGGCTGGCTTGAGCCGTGCCACTCTGAGTGGGCCTCTCCGTGCTTCGTCGTCCCCAAGAAGGTAGCTGGCGAGTGGCGGCTCGTGGTGGACTACAGCGGCCTAAACGCCCAAACGCAGCACGACAGCTATACGCTGCCCCTCATTGAGGACATGCTGCAAAAACAACACCGGCGGAGGATCTTCACGGTGATTGACCTGAAACATGGTTATCATCAGATGCCTCTCGCCGAGGAGTCCCGTGCCTGCACAGCCATGAGCATCCCACTTGGACCTCTCCACTGGAAGGTGATGCCCATGGGCGTTACCAACGGCAATGGGGCTTTTCAGCGGATGCTGGAGAACCTGCTTGAGCCGGTGCGCGACTGTGCGGACCCCTTCGTGGACGACGTGATCATCGCGTCCGGGGACCCCAGTATGAGCTACGAGGAGCTCCTGGAGGCACACGAGAGGGACGTCACTCGAGTGCTGGACCTTCTGGTTCGGCACAAACTCACGGGCAGCACTGACAAGGCCACCATTGCGGTAAGCGAGGTGGTCTTCGCTGGCCACGTAGTCGGGAACGGGCAGCGAAAGCCCATACCTGGCAAGGTGGCTGCGATTGAGCAGTGGGAAAAGCCCAAAACGGTCTCTGAGCTACGGGCGTATCTGGGGTTCTGCAACTATTACTCGGGGTACATCAAGATGTATGCCGAGTATGCAGCCCCCATGACGACCATGCTCAAGGGCAACCGAGAGGAGACCAAGAAGGGGTCCGAGAAGGCTCTGGTCTGGGATGCTGATTCCGACCGTGCCTTTGAGGGGATGAAGCAGGCGCTGCTATCCGCAGTGGGTCTGCACCTCGTGGATCCCAACCGAGGGTTCGTCCTGCACACCGACGCTTCCGACTACGCCGTTGGCGCTGTGTTGGAGCAAGTGCTTGACGATGGGAGGCACGTGCCCGTGTCCTTCTGGAGCCGAGTCCTGGCGGAAGGCCAGAGACGGACGTGGACGCCCCGAGAAAAGGAGGCGTATGCCATCGTCATGGCTCTCAGGAAATGGGCTGGATAAATAGCTCTCCATCCCGTCACCGTCTGCACCGACCATCAGAGTCTGCAGTCGTGGCACAAGGAGCACGTGGACACCCCCTCTGGTCCCGCCTCCCAACGGGCAAGATGGCATGAGACCTTGGCCAAGTTCGACCTGACGGTTGTGTATATTCCTGGGAAGGACAACACCGTGGCGGACTGTCTCAGTAGGTGGGCCTATCCCGCCAGCAAGGGCATGACGGATATCTCTGCCCATGGCGATGAGGCTGAGACCGCTGAAGCCAAGAGAATCATTGAGATGGAGCGCCTGATGGAGGAGGAGGGTGTTAAATGCTTCGTCGTCATGGCTGCGGATGCCCCCCTCGGAACGAGGATGGGCAGAGCGGTCAGAGTGCTCGCCCCTGATGGAGCTGAGTCCGACAAGCACCTCTTCCCTGAGTCTTGCCTCCAGGACGACTGGTCCGACAACTACGCTAAGTCTGAGGCCTTTGCGGCCAAATACAGGGCTGTGACCGACCCTGATGACGGGCAGAAGTGGCCAAAGGGGCTGACTGAGGAAGATGGCAAGCTCTACCGGAATGGTAAGCTGCTAGTACCAGAGTCCCGGGTGCTCGAGCTTTGTGAAGCTTGGCACCACCACATGCTGCACCCAGGGGTCAAGAAGCAAGCCCTTGACATGCAGCGCCGGTTCGAGATCGACCAGATCAATCTCTACACCGCCATCAAGAAGGTCAGGAAGGGTTGCTCGGTCTGTCAGGCCTGCAATCCCGATAAACGGAACGTCAAGGGGGAAGCCCAATGGACCCCGGTTCCTGACCAGCCCATGGAGAGCGTGGCCATGGACGTCTTCTCCATGCCCGAAGTGCACATTGGCAAGGAGACCTTTGACTGTGTGGTTCTTTGTGTGGATCGCCACAGTGGCTACGTGGTAGCCGTTCCGGCACGCAAAAAGGGGTTTCTTGCCAAGGAAGTGGCCGTCATGATGGTTCGTCATTGGCTGACCGTCTTTGACATCCCCCGCACCATTTGCAGTGACCGAGGGCCCCAGTTTACTGGTGGCTGGTTCAAGGCTATGTGTTCCCTCATGGGAAGACGTCATGCCAAGAGCGTCGTCTATCTCAGCCGGTCTAACGGCCGGGCTGAAGTGGCTGGACGGCAGCTGTTCGAGAAGCTGCGCAAGATTCACATCACCAATCCACGTCGGAACTGGTTTGAGGAGATGTGGCCTGCTCTGAAGGCCCATCATGACACCCCCACTCCGGGTGGTTTGTCCCCTCACCAGATTCTGTTCGGCAGGGACCCCCTGGGTCGGGGACGTCCCTTGTCTGGTGATGGCATGGCCATGGATGCCAAAGAATTCTTTGCGCGGCAAGAGGCAACGGCGCGGGACATCCGCCAGCAGCTCGAGAAGGAGCATGCTGAGCGTCAGAAGTCCGCCCCGAGCTCGACAGCTCAGAAGTTCAGGGTGGGAGACCCGGTGTGGGTGATCAGACCCCGCCCTATGGGCACCCACCGCACCAAGACCTGGTACGAACCCGGAGAGTTGGTCCGCAGGATTGGTGAGGACACCTACCGTATCAAGGTGGGTCACGGACAGTTCTGGGAGCGCCACGAGAGTCAGCTCTGTGTGCCGGAACCTGACCTCCGTGGCCGACATGTGTCCCTGGACTATGCCGCACATGAGGCAGATTCGGACGACGACTATGCTGAGCAGGACGACTATACAGTCGAGAAGATCCTGGCTCAGCGTCCGAACGCCTCGGCACCCGGAGGCATGGAGTTCAAGGTTCGTTGGCGAGGCTATGGGCCGTCCCACGACACCTGGGAACCCGTCTCCTCGTTCCTGCCGCAGATCAATACCCCCTTCATGGACTACATCCACAAGCACAAGACCAAGATCCATGTCTTTGACTTGGCAGCACTCACCCGGGCGATTGCAGCCAGGGGCGCCTGATCGCCGCCCTGAGCTCTCCCCTGATGCAGTTTGAGCGCTTGTGTGGTCGACGGATCGTCTCTCACTTGCTTGCTCTCTTACATCTTCCGGTGACCTGCCATCAGAGTGGCCATATACCCCCCCCTGCTGAATCCAGAGGAGGATGGCCCCTCTCTTCAACTTCTATTCGTCACTCCCCCCCCTGCTGAATCCTTGGGAAACCAGGTAGGGCGACTGACCTATTTTCTGAGCTCTTAGGGCCTTGAAGCCCATACGACGTTGCGCAACGGATGCCGCTGTCATCGGCATTGCGATTTTTTTGGTGTGTGGTCTGGTTCCATGGCACTTGCGGAATTCAGACCAGTCGACGTGTGTCTGCAGACTATATATGGCCTGACCTCAGGCGTTTTCCTGTCCACCCTCCTGCATATGCCTTATCCTAACCAGGGCGTGGTTTGGCGCTCTGTCCAGAGTGTGTTTACACGCCTATTGACCCGTGTATTGCTTGTTTTTCTGCCCCCCAGGATATGTGCGTCTGTATGTTAAGTGTTGTCAGCCCATCACCGAGTTTGGACTGTTCTTCCCCCCGACGGGACGCGAATCGACTACGATGGCGCCCTGAGTCGCCGTATACATGCTTTTACATGAGGTCCAGCCTGGACCAGTACCTAAGTACAGATTCTTCTGTTTGAGTGCCTGTGATACCGTGTGCCCTAGTGGCTGTGATGTGCTGAGATCCTCATGGCGCCAAGCGGGAAGCCCAGTTGCCTGAATGCACTCCCAGCGGTCCGCCACTGTCAGTCCAAGTGTGAGCCTACCGACTCGCAGACGCACTTGCAGTCGGGTGGCGGCCTCTGGTGCTCCTGACCTCGGTCAGTCTGCCTGGGAAACTGGTGGTTTGAGGAGTCGACGCCTCCGCCCACACTGCATGGGGACTCCCCCATGTATGGGCTTCGTGGTAATAGGGCGAGGGAAAAGACGGCTTTGATGCCCGATCCCTTAAGGAGGAGCTCGTTCGGCTGTACCACTCTGGACTCGCGTCGTGGATATGGACATGGTGCGCCCGAGGAAGGACCCGTGGGGACTCTCCCCCAGCCGGCGGGCCTTGGGAAGCTTGGGGTAGCCTGATGGATCTTTGTGGTCGCTTTCAACCTGTGGGACCACCTCGGTCGTCGTGTGACGCCTATGTTGGCCGTGTATGCCACGGCCACTGTGGTGGTGACCGTCGCAGCCGGCACCCGGTGCGCCTGGTATGGGTTAACGGGTCCTTTGGATGCAGAACAATCGCCGCCAGGACCCGGGACTTGATACCTGATACTATACTTGCAGTTACTAACAGCTGCAGCACCGTACCTGTCTTACTGTGGGATTTGGGCAGCCTAACCTGGGAATCAGCCTGAAGTGAGGATGTGACACCCCCCCCCCCTTCAGGCGATGGTCCTGGGTACCCGCTGCCATGCGTGGTGTTATCGAGCCCCCCCCCGGGGTTTGCTCTAAGGAGGGGGGTGAAGCGGTACCCAGAACCCCATGACGATGGTGGGGTATACAACCGGTCTCCGTGTGCCCACTAACCCCATGTACGGAGGGGAAGACGCCCGGTAAAGCCCGGTGAGAGCCCGGCAGGAGCGTGTCCCTTGCCGTAAAGCCTCCGTGACGGCATTCCGGCCACTTGGGGCATGTTACCATGTACCGGCAAACTGCCATTTGCCGGTATCTTACTATTTCACGCCAATCTGCCCCGCACCGCCTTCGGCCGTCGATTCGGCAACCTAACCCTAACAACAGATGTAGGTAAGACGTGTTTGTGTGAGAGATCTGGGCATTTCAGCTATTAGCGGCCGCATCGGCAACCGATGCGTCCCCCGCTGAGATTTACACATCAGAATATCAGGAATCAACAGGGTTTTATTTTCATATTGTTTCCGTAAATTTTCACGCTTCCGTTCTGATAATCAATGTTTTGACTGCTGGCGGTTGGCTCGCGACTTTAGCGTAACCGCCAGTTTAACTGTTATTTACAGACATTTTAGCGCAATCCGTGACGAAGACTCTAAAGTCTTCAGGAATTGCATTGATGCATCTGCAATTTTCACATTGTACACTCGCAACCTTAATCCGAATTTTTCAGGATGTCGAAATCGGATTTTCGACTTCGACATCCCCGCACTTGATTTGACCTCTTTCGAGTGGACCTACGTGCTTCCCTATGCACGAATCAATTTTCCTTTTGTCTTGCCCTCCATTTGTCTTAGAGATATGGGCAAAACAAAGTTGATTCGTGAGGCCACTTGTGAGGGTCATATCTCGTGCTGCTTGCGAGGAATGACAATAGGGAAGAATGGGATGTATTCACAATACTCCCGACGTAATTTGGGAAGCTTTATACGCCTTGCGTCTCCACACGTGCGCGCTAGCGTAATGGATCATGGTGAAGAGGGTAGAGTTTGCGTTATAACTCTATGGCCATGATATTGCGTGCGTTAAGATAACTTTCGAGTGTAGCGCGCGAGTGTTGGTGTTGCATAGGAACTTTCCTCGAGTTCCTATGAGCGATTGACACAAAGTTATGCACTTGGAGGGGCATGACATATCGTTGGGGGAGCTACCTTTTTGGGCAGTATGTGGTATGTGCCATGTGTTGTATTGCGTGCCCATTTCGCGCGTTTGGCTAAGAGCGATACACCCACCAATGGACCTCATATTGCACGAGGCCCTTCCTTATACTCCCCACGATCAATTGCAAGCCTAACCTTCGTGGAGGAAAGCTTGTGTGGCGATCCCAAAGCGATGCGTTGGGAGCAAGGTGTGTGTTTTGCAATTTTCCATATTTTCGTGTGCCCACTTGGGAAGTAGCGCTCGTGACCTTTCAAAGCGCCCCAAGTGGAGCACATATGTGGAATCGAAGGTCATTGGTGTCAAGTCATTGTGTTTAGAAGGATTGGTCGATTACTCAATCCAAGCCGAAGATATTATGATATATTTGTGCGCCTTTCAAGGCCCTTTTGGGTGTTTTTTCGCCAATATTGCTGTTTTTTTCCCGTCATGATGTCAAGTGGCGACCGTGTATCTCAACGTTGCGCTCAATTGACATCATGACCCAAGTATGTTATGAGGGTACATACTTCGTTCCCCATTCTATCTTGGACCCGGCGAATAACTCCTCTTGGGCTTGGCATGCCGTGGCCGCCATGTTGGCGATTTGGGACGATCCCAAATCATGGGCTCACTTGGCGACCCTGCAATTCCCAATACCGGAGGAAATGGGCGACGCCCAAAAGATATGTTGGACACATATGACTTGATACGAATCCTATGGCACAGCCCGGTCCAAGTTGGGCATGTGCCTCATTTGCCCCAACCATGAGTGTGCGCATTTTCGGCCATTTTGAGCATTCTTCCACATTTTCTGCCCGCCGTGCACCATGTTCAGCACCCTCGTGCACGACGGACGCATGGACCAATGGACCATATATGACATGGGTGATATGTATATTGGTCCCAATGATTTGCACACCACGTGGGCGAGGCGGAGCAACCTTCGTCAAGGTGCTAGCCCAAAGTGAGTGTGGGCAATTTTGCCATTTTGGCATTTGTGGACCCAATTGGGATTGTCACCACGCCGAGTGGCATGAAGATCTTTGCGAGCCAAGGTCATGGGAGTCTCAGTTGGACTCCCGGTGGATCGCGTATGGAATGGCGGATCCAATCTCCAAGCCGGCCTGGGGATATACTATTGGGAGCACCCCCAAATTTTGGCTCATTTTGAGTAGCCAAAATGACCCCCTTTGGGACCCCAATTTCACCCCCCCGTGTGGTCAATTGGCGGCCCCATATCTCTCTGCCCACGAGGAGACCCAACCTAATTTCAGGTTGCACACTCAGATAAAAGTCCTAGGTCCTGCCTCCTATCCTGTGAGCCATTGGCCTTGCCCTGGCCGGGCGAGCCACGCGTGAGAATGATGCCAATTTTGGTGACTTTGGCATCATGACCCCACTAGACGAACCCGTGGTGCCCTGATGCTGGAATCTCAGAGGGAACCAGGTTGGGTGAGGGCTCCAGAGAGTTTGTACTCGAAGGGCATAGGGTCAGTTGCCTCGTCCCTACCTCTGGTGGGTCCAGACGAGGGGTCAATTCTGGAGATTTTTGAGCTAATGTCAGCTTGGGCTGAAACAGCTCATTTTCAGCTACCAACTCCTAGGGGATAATGGCGAGGCCATATCTCTGACTCAGATGGGAGTTGGGACCTGCCGTTAAGGGAGCATGGGGAGTGACTGTTGATTGGCCTTCGAGTCCCTGGGTTCCCAGGAACTCGCCTGTGGCTGGGCGGGACAGCCCCCCTATTGGCAGGGTTTCAGGGTCCGGACTGGGCAGGGCATGGGTTGCGTTTGAGCCCCCGCCCCCACCAGCCACTGAGAGGGTCGGACCTGGGATTGGGATACGAGTTGGGACTGAGTGTCTATTGTCCTGTGATGCCATTACCGCAGTCCAGTCTTAACCCCATGTGTACATATCCTGATGTGTTGCTGTACATACTTTTGTTCCCTTGTTTCAGAGTGGCAAGGATCCTGAAACGCTTTGTCACATGACACGAGCGCAATGATGCCCCTGTGAGCGTAGTGCTTTGCCTGCCGGCTCACTTGTGCGTGTCCACCGCAGCGTCCCGTGGCCAGGCCCCCCACGGGAACGCGTCACTCCGCGTCCAGGTTTATCCTCATCCTAGAGGCGGAGTCCCCCTCGACGAGCCTTAGAAGGGTGTCCACGTGGGACCCCCTGGGGGCTTCTCGCGCTTGGTCTTCTTCTTGGCTTCCTCCACAGCGGGTGCGGTGGCCTCAGCGGCACGCCTTTTTGCCTCCTCGTGGGCCCGGGCAATCCCCTCCTCACGCACCCTTTTCAGCCGGGCCTTCTCCGCTTCCAAGGCCCTGATCTCCGCTTCGGTCCTGGCCTTCTCGTCGGCGACCTTCCGTCGCGCGGTCTCAATGGCTTCCTGCCTTGCGGCGTCTGCTTGGTCCCTTTCGTCCACCTCCTTCCCGGCCCTCTCTTGGGCTAGGGCTTCCTCCAATGCCCTCACCTCCGCCTCCTTCTTGGCGATGGCCTCTTCAGCGATGAGGACGGCTCGGTGCACAGCAGCACTCTGCTCAGCGGCCTGGTCTCGGGCAACCCGGAGGTTGCAGGGCACGCCGCAGACGCGCTCGCAAGCGCGGGCCACTTCGGCTCGTTGGGGGGCGGTACTGCTGCTGCTGGCAGAGGGCCTTCCCCTGTCGGCCGACTGGACGTTGCTGCTCGGGCCTGAGAGCGTTAGGCGCAGCAGCTGGGGCTTGGCCTTGGATCTTCGGGCGAACGCGAGTAAGTACCCCAGGCTGGCGGCTCCGGGGTGGTGGCCCCCGCTGGCCGGGATGGGGTGGTCGGCTCATCAAGCAGCCGGTCCTCCTCATGGAGGTCGGGG
This sequence comes from Eutreptiella sp. 'Long Island Sound 2002', assembly GCA_964036045.1. NCBI lineage: Eukaryota > Euglenozoa > Euglenophyceae > Eutreptiales > Eutreptiaceae > Eutreptiella > Eutreptiella sp. 'Long Island Sound 2002'. The sequence goes on along the minus strand of OZ038380.1, from coordinate 131,055,855 downwards.
CTGCAGGCGGGCACGTATCGGATGTCACCCCAGACACGCCACGGCTTCCGCTGCCACTGGTACTCGTAGCCCAGGGCTTGGAGTTCCGGATTGATCTTGCATTGATGGTTCACATCCTCGCTGATCTCCACGTACTGAGGGGCACGCACGCCTCCCTCAGGCTGGGAGTGACGGTACTCCTGGCCCTCCTCGAGCCCTCTCATGAGGCCACAGATGATGGCCAGTCTGGGCTCCAGACGCAGGTTCTGGGGGCTGGTCATTGGGCTTGGTTGTGGCTGTCGGTGTGGTTGTGGTTGTTGATGCGGAAGCTGCGAGGACTTGTTGATGTCAGGGTCCTCCTACTGTTGATGCGCATGCTGCAGGGACTACTGGATGTTACAGTTCTCCTCGGCACTCCGCAATGAACTTGAGGTTCTCGGGGTTGGGGTACTTGTTGGTCTCCTCGAAGGCCCCAAGTGGCACGCTGGGACTTGGTTCCTCAGCAGCGGTATAACGCTTTTGACGTGTTCCCATGGGGTGCCTGTCGACGGGTCGCACTGCGGCGGACACGCAAGCATGGAGGCAGGCAAAGCACTGCACTCACAGGGTCATCCGCATGGAACAAAGCCTTCTAGGATCCTTGCCACTCTGAAACAAAACAAAAGTATGTACACAAACGCATCGGGGTACGTACACAGGTGGGTTAAACCATGGACTGGGGTAAGGGGGCCTCATGGCAATAGACACTCAGTCCCTAACCATATTGAAACCCCAGGTCCAACCTCCTCAGTGGCAGGCAGGTACGAGGGTTCAAACACAACGGACGGACCTGCCCAAATTGACCCTAGAACCCTGCCAGGGAGGGGACATCCCGAGCTGCCAGGTGTGAGTTCCCCCAAGCCAAGAGGTTTGAGGGTTGAGGTTTGAGGTTTCGGGTATTAGACGCCTTTTGGCCCCGGGGGGCCACCTGATCGGGCCAAGTGATATCCTCCCCACCGGGACCTAGTTGGGGGCCCTTCATGACACACCTCCTGCCTGGTGGCGGAGTCCCCCGGGTTCACGGGGCTCGGGGCACTGTCCCTCCCCGGCTTCCCCTTCTTGCCACTCCCCGGTCAGTGCATCACTTAGCAACCGTAGCTGCGGGCGCTTACCAACAGCGTCGCCCCCCTAATGCGTGGTCACCCGGGATGCCGGCACCGCCGGGGCCGTGCTACTGGCTTGTCGCCTGTGGGACCCCCTGGGGCTGGTGCGGAGGCTGCCTAGCCGCGGGGTTGGTGCGTGGCTCGGTGCGCCACTACTGCCTTGGCGGGTGCAGTGTCCTGTTCGTCTGTGCGCGGCGCTCGCGGCAGGTCTGGGGGGCCGGGGCCGGCGCCGGGTTTCGTATTTTCTCCATTCCCCCTCTCCCGCCCCGCGTTCCCCGCGCTGCGTGTGGCGGGTCGTCCCGTCCGAGTGTCCCTTACCCTCGCCCGCTGGTACGCCATTCCATGCGGTCTGTGCGTTCCGCGGGCTTGGTCCGGTTGCCCTTCTGGTATTCTCCGCGTGTCCTTTGCGTGTGTGTGCGCTCGCGCTCTTACGGCGTCCGTGCCCTTCCTCCCTCCCCGGGTCTGTATGGTGCGTGCACCTCGCGTGGTTCCGGTGCAGGGCGCTGGTAGGGCCGTTCCATACTGTCCGTGCCCCTCCCCGTTCCCTGCCTCGGACCCGTGCGCTGTCTGGCTTGCTTGGGGGGGGGGGGTAGCCCGGTCCCGTTCCCCCCTTGCCTGGCCTGGGGTTGTGTACCCCCTCGTGGGCGTGCCCGCGCGTCCGGGGCGTTCCAGCACCGGGGGGGGCGGGGTAGGGGGGCGGCCTGTGTGCCGTCCTCCCCGCAGGCGTGGCCGGGGGGCCCCAAGGGGCAGGGGGTCGCTCTACCTCGGTCCGTCCCTCTGCCTCCCCTGGGCGGCCACCAAAGCGGGTGGTACTGGCGTCGCTCAGTTCCTAGAGGGCGTGGCCTCCATACTGCTCCAATTCGTGTTCGCGTGCTGATCCCGGGTGTGGTGCGTGTGGCGCCCCTGTGTGCTAGCACGGGTCCGCCTGCCTGTCCGGGTGGGGGCGTGGGGGCGCGTGGCGTACTGGCTTAGCGGCGTTCCCCCCCCGGGCGCCGGGGCCCCTTCGGGGGGAGGGGGGACTTCCCCCTGGCCTTTGGGGGGGTATGGGGGCCGGCGCTTCCGTGGCCCAACTCCGGCATCCCGCGGGCCGGAAGGGGGGGAGTGGGGGGAGAGGGGAGGAGGGAGGGTCGTGCCCTGGTTCCTCGCCACCCTTCTCCGGGGGGGTGGTCTGTGCCCCTTGGCCCTGGCCCCCTTTCATGGCTGGCGGCGTGGCGCCGCGCATCCCTCCCTGTTCCATGCTCGGCTGGGGCTGTTTGGCAGCCCCGGGCGCCGGGCGCGGTCTGGCCGCTGGTGGGTCCGTCTGGCGGGGGGGGGGGGCTGGTCGGTGCGCAGCCCCTCCTCGGGGGCTCCAGCCAGGGGGCCCCGCGGGGCGGGGGGCGCGAAGGTCGCTCTGCGGCGGTCCGTCCCTCCGCCCTCCCCGGGCGGGCACCAAGGCGGGTCGCTTCGTCATTGCCCCGCCCTCCACACCGCACTGGTCTGCGTGCCGCTGTCCTGGTGCTGCTCACAGGGTGTCTTTGCGCGCCGGCACAGTGCTGCCGGCCTGCTGCAGGTACTGCGGGAGTGGGCGAGCGGCTGACTGGAGGCACGCGGCGTACAGCAGCGCGTACCGCGGCAATGGCGCCCCTCCCTGGGTGTCGCGGCCCTCTCGGGGGGGGGATCTCCCCCGTGACCCAGCGAGGGGGGTGCGGGGCCGCCATCCCCCTGGCCGGCCTCCGGTTGTCCGTGGGTCGGGGGAGGAGGGGGTGGAGGAGGGGAGAGGAGGGGGGGTTCCCGCTGTCCCTCTCTGGTCCCCTGGTGCTGCTCCCCGGTGGCTGCGGGGGGGCGGCCTGGTGGTCTGGGCTCCGGGGAGCCAGCCGTTGACGGGGGGGGGCGCACTCCCCTCCTGCTCCCCTCCATCCTCCGGGCACTAGGCCGTCCTGCGGCCCTCACCCTCGCGCCCCCCGCTCCCCTCGCTGCCCTCGCCTCGCCGCGCGGTGCTGGTGGAGAGGGGGGGGGGGGATCGGCGTGTGCTGGGGGTGGCGGTCTTGGTCAGCGGTTAGTGATTAGCGGTTTGCGGGGCAGTGGGGCTCCCGCCCTCTCCCCTACAGGGGGCGGCGCGCGTCCCTCCTTTGCGCTAACGGCGGGGGCCGGGGGGAGCGCTCTGTGTCGGGGGCCCTGGGCCTGCCGGCGGGACGTCCCGAGTTGCTGGTCCTTCCCCACCCCCCTGAGCCCACCGCCCGGAACAATCGCCGCCGGGCGCGCCCGTCACGTGCGCCGCTGCTTGCTTGGGGGCTGGGGCTGCGGCAGCGGCGGGTTCCGCCGGCGGTAGCGGCAGTGGGTGAGGGCGGTGCGCAGGGCCCGGGGGAGCCAGTTGTTGGCCTCCGCGTCCGTGACGGGGACCACCGCCCCCTCCTCCAGGAAAGCCGGCCACGTCGGCTCCCTGTCGGACCACCCTGCCCAAATCATGGACCGGAGGACCCTCAGGTGGTCTTCCTGGGCCACCCACCCCCCCGGGGGCATCTCCCGGTTCCCCCCGTCCCTCCGGAGGAGCACGGCATTGAACGGCCGGTTCCTCATCCCCCTGGTGGTCCCCGAGGAGGCCCAGCCCAGCCACCCGTACACCTCCATCACCAGGGGGAGGGCCTCGCCCCTCAGGGGGTCCGGGATCGTGTCCCAGTCCCAGTCCCAGTCCCGGGCCCCCTCTGGCCCCCGTGCCGGCTCAGCCTGCGGCCCCTGCGCCTGCGGCGCCGGCGCCGCCCTATGTCCCCTGGCCGCAGGCGCAGGGGCCATCCGCGCCGGCTCCGCCCTCGGCTCTGTTGCCGCAGGGGCGGGGCCGCGCAGGGCCCGGCTGTGCGGGTAGGGGGCCGGCTGATCTGGGGGTTTGGGGGGTTGTGGAGGAGCGAGGTCCCCTGCGTCGGGGTTGATGTTGTAGAGGTGGGTGTGGTGGTGGCGGTGGTGGTGGGCGTGATGCGCCGGCATTTGTTGGATACCGGGAAGGATGCACCGCACCGGCTGGACGTCCGGCTGCGGAAGCGTCCCGCTCCCCGTCCCTCGCCCCACGCCCTGCCCGCCCCCCGCGGCCGCCGCGCCCCGCCCTGCCTGTCCCCGGGGGCCTATGTCGATTTCCCCCCCTTACCCTTGGGTCCCCTCCCGGCTCCCAACCCCAGCTCGGGTGCACTCCTGCCCTTTTGCCCTCCGGCCCGTGCCGCGGGTCCCGTCCTCTGTCACCCGCGTCCCTGCCCGCACCGCCGACGCCCGTGCCCTTCCCGTGTCCTTGTCCATGTCCTTGGCTTTGTCCCCGTCCACCGACCGCACCCCGCTCCACCCTGTGCGCCCCATTCCCGCCCCCTTTGGCGCCCTGCTCACGTCCTTGCGCCCGTCCTCGGGCGCTGCCGCTCGCGCCCGTGTCCTTTTCGTGCCCTTGCCCTTTCCCTGCGCTGTGTCACGTGTCTCGTTGTCCGCTGCTCGCGCTCTGCCCCCCTCCGCTGCCGCTGGCCTTGGCGCCTTGCCCGTGCCCTTGCCCTCGCTCCTTGCCGCGTGCGCCCTGGCGTGTCCCCTGCGTTCGTCCTTGGGCGCTCCCCCTGTCGCATCCCATCCCCCGCTCCGTGCTCCCGTGGCCGGTACCCTGCCCCGCCTGCGCGCCGTCCCTCCCCTCCTGCATCACGCGCCGGGCGTCCTGATGCCGCCGCAGCTGGGGCAGCGTGATGCCCGGCGGCGTACGCGTGGGCGCCCGGGGGCGGACGGGCCGCGGCCTCCGCTCAGGGAAGGCGGCCTTGGGCGGGTACGGCTTTGGGGGGCTGGTGTGGGTGTGGCTTCGGTTGGCGTGGGCGCGGTACTTGGCGCCCTCCCTGCCCTCCGCTGCGGCTGCTGCGGCCCCCGGCGAGGCGCTCGGGGCCCGCGCTGGGCCCGCCCCCCACCGCTGGCGGCGTGCCGGGGGCCGCGGCGTGGTGGGCCGGGGACGTGGCGCGGCTTGCCGGGGCCGCGGTCTCAGCTCCCTGTGTACCCAGGGCCCCCTCCGGGGGCGGGGCGGCAGGGGCCGCGGCCTGAGCGGCGGGGGCGGCCTCCTCGGCCGGCGCGGGCTCCTGGGCCGGCGGCTCAGGGTCGCCGGGGGCCGCCCGGGGCTGCCCGGGGTTGGCCCGACCGGCACCGCGGCCTCTGTCAGCCGCCGCTCCTCGCGCTCCGCGAGGGTCTTCCCCGCGCATCCCGGGAAGACGGGGGAGCGGGAGTGGGACAGGCGGTGGTGGCGGTCGTCCCGCTGGGGGGAGCCATCGGAGTCCGACACCACTGTTATCCTGGTAGGCATGCGTGGCGGCAGGCGTGTCCGTTCCACTACCTCCTAGTGTGTCGGTGGTGCACTGTGGGCAGTGCCGTGTAGTGCTGCGCGGGGGGGAGGGGGGGAGGGTAGGGGGGGCTGGTTGTGGTGTTGGTCCCGTGTGGGCAGGGGCCGGTGGTCATCCATCGGCACTGGGGCGGGGGGCGGGTGAGCCACGCGGCCCACACGTTGCGCCACAGCTCCAAGTCTGGGGCGGGGCTCAGGGCCCTCGGCCCCCGGGGGTCGTCGGGTGACGCCGCGGGGAGCCGCACACGGTGGGCCCCCGTTACGGCGCTGACCTCCTGTGTTCGCACGAAGGCGTGCACCCTGCTAGGACCGGTTGATGTCAGAGTCCTCTTACTGTTGATGCGCATGCTGCAGGGACTACTGGATGTTAGAGTCCTCCTCGGCACTCCGCAATGGACTTGAGGTTCTCGGGGTCGGGATACTTGTTGGTCTCCTCGAAGGCCCTGAGTGGCACGCTGGGACTTGGTACCTCAGCAGCGGTATAACGCTTTTGACGTGTTCCCATGGGGTGCCTGTCCACGGGTCGCACTGCGGTGGACACGAAAGCAAGGAGGCAGGCAAAGCACTGCACTCACAGGGTCATTCACATGGAACAAAGCATTCTAGGATCCTTGCCACTCTGAAGCAAAACAAAAGAATGTACACAAACGCATCGGGGTACGTACACAGGTGGGTTAAACCATGGACTGGGGTAGGGGGGCCTCATGGCAATAGACACTCAGTCCCTAACCATATTGAAACCCAAGGTCCCACCTCCTCAGTGGCACGCAGGTACGAGGGTTCAAACACAACGGACGGACCTGCCCAAAATTGACCCTAGAACCCTGCCAAGGAGGGGACATCCCGAGCTGCCACGGGTGAGTTCCCCCAAGCCAAGAGTTCTCAGTCATCCTGATTAGCCACGGGCAGTTTCCCCCGTGCATAGATGCTCCATTGGCAACTGACGGCAGCCCCCCCATGCTCCTCTGTTGGCATGTCCCAACTCCTCTCTGAGCCAGAGATATAGCGCCGCCAGTATCCCCTAGGAGTTTGGGGCTGAAAATTGGGCTGTTTCAGCCCAACCTGACTATGGCTGAAAAACGTCCGAAGTTGACCCCTCAGCGGGGCCATACGAGGGCAGGGAAGAGGCAACCAACCCTGTACCCTCCGAGTTCAGTCTCCCCAAAGGCCCTATACAACTTGGTTCCCCCAGATTCCGCGGCATCTTGACGCCTAGGGCTCCCCATGTGCGGTCAGCATGTCAAAGTTGACAAAATTGGCCGTTTTGAGCGGCCGACCAGGGTAGGCCTTCGTCGTTGAGCCAAGCCTTGATTCACCGGCCTGCCTATCCACTTTGGTCCCCTGCATCGGGATTTGGCTTGATGTCACGGTGGCTGCTTACTGTTCCCCGAGGGGATGGTCACGCGACAGGGCAGAAAACAGCAAGTAATGCAGAATTGGGCAATGTGGGGCACACCGCAAGTTGCATAACTCCGGCTGGGACGGAGGAGCAAATACGAGAACCTAGGGCGATTGACCCTTGGTCATATGCTACAAGAATCGCCCTTTTTATTCTGGCTAGGTCCCTTGCCCCATGGAGATATGGTGTTCCCAACTTGGCCTAAAATGGCAAAAACAGCGACATTTGGCCCAAACGGCCCACACTCACGATCCCATATCTCAATGGCCATGGCGAGGAACGATCTGACCATAGTTGCTGTAGACACATGGGACTTAGGTCCCAATATATGCCCCGTGTTAACCCTCCAAGTTGCTTCCAGCAATTTTTTCCTTTAGCGGAAAAATTGTACACGAAAAATGGCAAGCAGCAACATACCCCATATGGCCGGCCACAAAAGGCGCCGTTCAGTGCAAAAAGCGACATACCCCATATTGGGTCACCCATGGAGCTCCCATCCCAAGGCAGAGATACATGGGACATAGCCTATTCGAGGCGGTCTCTTGTACCCTTTCCAAATCACCTTTAACCTTGGATACAGGGCGCTCACAACCCCAGGGCTGAAATGAGGGGGATATTAATTTGGGGGCCATTGTGGCCCACAAGAGGCTTAGTCGTCCCAAAGGTGATCACTCCAAAAATTCTATCTCCGGTTCCCAAGGGAGATAGGCTTTGGGACATTGCATGGAAGCAAGCCAAAGCCTCAAGTCCCTTTATCAATAATACTTCAGGTTGTAAGCACAAGAAAACAAGTTTTAACACTTCGACCCTTGGAGCACACGAAAATTGGAAAAAAGGGACAAAAAGCCAATATTGGGACATATATACCCATGGGACACCAAAGCTCACATAATTGTTAGCCACCACATAGTTCTACCGGGCTAGGCCGTAGGTGAAGTTTTACAATAATATGGCATATGGCTAAATTGAAGGACCCATAGTAGGTGTTCACAAACATGCTCACTATGGGTCAAGTCCTCCCTTGGATCCCAAGTCAATTGTGCATGCATATGGGCGCATGTGCAAACTGAAGAAATGGCACAAGTGCTCACAAGGCAATATTGTATAAAATGATAGATAAGCTTGGAAAAATCAAACAAGCTATACGTGATGTCCTTCGTGGTCTCTTTTTTGCATATTGCCTTGGTGGGAGACTCAATTCGCCGTTGGCTACCAGAACCAGCCTTGGCGCCACGGCCATGTCGCCCAAATTTTGGAGGAAAAATCGTGTTTTCAAATGACCTTGTTTTGTTACGCTTTGAATTGCCTGGAGCCATCATGGAGTTAGCCCCCAAATCGATAATGTCCTCGGGCTTTTGCGCTTGTGAGCATGTTGTTAAGTTATTTACGTTCATTCTCACATGTACACAAGGTTAGCGTTTGCGCATGATAAAAACTTGAACTTTTCGCACCCTTAGTCGCCACAAAACATCCTTGTAAGCCGCTTCCCCAAAGGAAACAATATGCCCATGTGAAAGGGGTATGAGAGGAAGGCAAAGGGGGGAGATGTAGATTTCTCGACAAACTGGTCGTCGATGGTAGTCATGAGTTCGATCACTTGACGGAAAAGCTTGCGCGTCGATTTTCTCCATAACGCGACAGCCAAAGATTCTGGTGAGTGCACCAGATGAAAGTACGTGACATACCCTACACATCCAGCCCTTAACTTTCTTACTACCCTCAAAGGTACAGGACAAAAAGTCAAAACAAAAATCGTCACGGCAATTTCAAAGGGGGCGACAAATCAGGTTAGGATAATCGATTTTAGTCGATTTTTTGCATGATTCGATCATCAAATTGAAATTATTAAAATTCCGGATTGATTTAACTGATTGGGAAGGTTAGGGACGGGATCGGTCCCATGCCGATTCCCAAGGGTCTGGAGAAAACCGATTCTCCGAGACACGACGGAGAAGAGCCATGTGAGACGAGGAAGGTTAGACATTCACCATACGGGCCATGGGGTCCTGGGTACCGCTTGACTAGTCGCCTCCCAGCTAAGGACCTAGATACTCACATGTTTCAACTACTGTTTCTGATGCTATTCTGTAGCTGATTCTAAATTCGGTTGCTTGGCCAAGCTGGTCAAGTGATATCTCGTGTCTGGCCCGACCTACTTGCCCCACGTTCCTAACCAACTCCATTGAATCCCAAACTGTGCACATGAAGTGCTTATGACTGTCTATTGGGCCAGACTTATGCCACCTTCTACTATAAAACCAGTTTTCTTTGTTTATAAAAGATTGAAGGTTTGTATTAAAACCTGCATTGTTCATTTGCAGCCCCTCTTTGCTACTCATGTTTTCATTTCGAAGGAGAACATTCTGAACTTGATTCGTTCTAGAGTTTCGTTGCCTTGCTCCACTTTCTTGTGATCATCATTTTGCACTCGGGAAAATCATCAAGGTTTTCTTCATCAAAAACAAAGAATACACATAGCAAGGGTCAGCCAAAAAATCTTTTCTTGAACCATTCAAATGACCTCTCTGCATACGTCCCCAAAAGTAAACCTCTGGTCTCTGGGCATATGAACTTGTGTACATAGGTTGTGGCCAAAGTGCCTTAGTACCCTACTTTACAACATTCAAATGGTACCTCTGATCGTTTGCCATGAACAATCTGCGTAGATCCTGTAGCGAAGGACGACCCCTATTCTCTGAACAAATGAAGTTGTGCACATGGGATCGGGCCAACTTGGCTGCGTACCCTACTTTACAACCTTTGGATAGTACATATGATCCTCGGCGAGAAATTTTTGCATAGGTCTCGCAGCAAAAGAAGAACACTCGTTCTCTGAGAACATGAAAATGAGCACTTGGCCTGTGGCCAAAATGGTTGAATACCCTACTTTACAATTTTTGGATAGTACATGTGATCCTCTGCGATGAACTCTCTGCATAGGTACCCCAACAAAGGAAGACCCCAGTACTTTGGGCAGATAAAAATGTGCACATGGGCTCGGAGCAAAGTCGGGGAGTACCCTACTTTACAACATTCCAGTGATAATCATGATCCTTTGCGATGAACTCTCTTCATAGGTTTCACGGCTACAATAAAGCACGTCTGTTCTGGGCACCACCCTGAGCTGAACATAACCTACACAACTTGATGACATTGAAAAATGCCTGTGTGCAAATGTTGCACAAGACCACAAGCATTGCATCTCGCCGCGTTGTTTGCAATCTTTGCGTTGCAGACGACTTGCCTATCCAAAATTGCAAACTCAGTGTCCTCATCACTTGGCGTCTTGGGCGTAGGTTCGGTTGCCGCCGTGTTTCATGCTCGCGGTAGGTTGCGCGGCCGGGGTAGCAGTGGAGTGATTCCATGTGGCCACTACGTTGTACACGGCAAGCTTGAAAGAGCCCATGCATGCCGTTGTCGTGATGGATGAGATGGCAGCAATGGCCTGCTGTAAGCCGGTTTCCGGGCTAGCAGTAGGTAGTTCGGCAACTGCTCCATAATCACACTTGTCAGTTTGTTTCTGGTTTGATGAGCTGTATGTCAAAAAGGGGTAGGGTAGGGTGGGAAATAGGAAAGTAACGTACACCATGGTTGATTAGCTTGAGGTAAAGTCCAATACACCAACCCCTTGCATCATATTTGGCACACATGGCGACACAAAACAATGCAAAGCAAAACCAGTTCTACGGTTGACCCCGTTTTCCCAACCCGGAGTCCGTATTCCTAACTCAAAAGGTCACACCGAAGCGTGGGGGTCCATCACTCCTACCCCAACTCAAAGGGCCACGGTAAGGGGCGTAGATTGCCAATCCCTAAGCCCAACTGAAAAATCAACACAACACACCTTCGATTACGAATCCTTAGCCACAATTCAAGCGGCCACGCCACAAAGCGTGCACCGTGAATCCCTAACCCCACCGTAAAAAGCCACGCAACAAAGCGTGCATTGAAAATCCCGAACTCCAACTCAAAAGGCCAAACAAGAAAACGTGAATTGTGAATCCCTACCCCCATCTCAAAAAGCCACACAACAAAGCGTAACAAAGAGGACAAAGAAGAAACCAAGAACGCAGTACCGCCTTCGCCCTTGAAAAATTTGGGGCTGCACTTGGGCCCAGGTTTTGCTTCGAATGCACCATCTTCACTTCACAACAAATGACATTTGTATAGCGGCTTGTCTTGCTAATCTCCCGCTGGAAAGCACTTCGCAACAAGCTACATTTGTATAGTGCCTCGTCTTGTTAATTTGGCGCTCAAAAGCACTGATGGTTTGATGAAAAAAAAGGCATACACCAAAAAAAGGGGGCGCATACAAAGACCAAGCCGGGCTGCCCCCCCCGCCGGGGAAAATCCTAAAAAAGTAGATCCTAACCTTTTCATTACTAAGAATGGTGTTTGTCAATGGAGCCCTTTTGCCAACCCCCCCACAGTTTTGGGGGGCTGTATTGGACCACCCCCCCCCCCCCCCGCAGAAATGAAAACCCGACATGCCCTGCCTCACCCCTGCCTTCTCGGGGGCTAAAAATAGGACGGAAATGCTACATTACCGCTGCATTCTGGGGGGTCCCTAACAAAGAGGAGCAAAGTTAGAAATGGCTGGCTCACCCAGCTCACTCCAAGGCGTGGGTAACAAAGAAATGACCCATGGGGGCCAAGTGCAAAACTTCCAGGTTGGCAGTTCCAACCACATTCTAAATAGTATGGGCCCGGGGGGTCCAGAGGGGTGGGGGGCGGGGGTAAGCGCCCCCCGTGGGTAGGGAGCAATTGACCCACAAAAAGAGGGGACATGGTGGGAATGCGCAAAAAGGTGGAAATGGGTGAAACAGGGTGTAAATCCAAGCATGGGGTGGGGTTGGGGGGTCAAAATCAAGCTTGCTTCATCACCCGTGCCTTCACGGGGTCCCTGCACACCATGTTGCCCCTCAGTTGCCCAGGGAATCGCCCATAGCACTTTTTTGACCACTTCCAAAATTTTGCGGCATTCGCGCTAAAACAAACACTCCGCGCAGAGGATATGTCTCAGTATTTTCTTTCAGCACGGAATAAATATGTTTTAGCACAGAACATTTCTTGACGCGGATTGGTTTTTTTAGCTGAAAAAATACAACCTCAAAAAAAAAAATCCGCATCCGAAAAAAAAAAACACGACCGTCCCTCCCTAGGCGCGATCTGTCCTGATCATTGTGTGAGGCTGGGCTGGCAGAGTGCCGCCCTTTACCCAAGCCCGCTCACACTTGGCTGTGCACACAGCTCTCCGGCCCGTGTGCTACCATCCTGAGGGTTTTTATGCTCGTGCCAGGGCACTAGGTGGGGGGGTGGGGGCATTGGCAAGGGGGGTGTGACCTAATTAAAAAACAGACAAATGCAAACCAGAGGTAATGCACTCCACAGTCAGGCATAAGTGCATCTTTATTCTCTATGCCAAACCTGGTTGAACCTCAAGACACACACTGTGTCTGAAACAGAAAACAGAACATCATGTCTGACTACATTAGTCAGACAATCACAGTCAGTAGCTGTCAGTCAGACATCAGCAATCAGTGTCGGATAAAGACACCATGCATTACCGGCATGGCCGTAAATTGGCAAGGGGGGGGGGGGGGTAGGGAAGTCCCCCAAGTAGACTGCACTTGACCGCAAGCCTTCCCTGCAAAGCACGGTGCATAAGCCGAGATCTGAGAATTCAACGACACAAAATGTCACTCAAGATATCCCTAATAAATAACATTATTCCCACAAGTGTGGGTATCAATACATTCACAACACTAGTGCTCCGTACACTCACCACAAACTGTGATGGTGGAGCACTTGTGACAACACAACGCACAAACTTCTGCTTCATCCTCTCCTCATCTTGCTTGGCAGCCGAGTTGCTCTTGTCTGTCCAAACATGGGGCAGAACGAGGTTCCATGGTCCATAAGGAGGATGGTGGACCTGCCTCCGAATGCAAAACTGAGAAAAATGCAATAAAATACAGACTGAGTGGTGCGACTCCTCAGGGCTGCCACGCCAAACGTACCTAACCAAGCCCCAACACCACAAGCGAGTGAAGGGGACAAAATCAGAAGTGGCTACATCACCCCTGCCTTCTTGGGGGCCAAAAAAGGGGCGGATTGGCAAGATAAACCCTGCCTTCTCAGGGGTACACAATAGAATGGGACAATTTCAGAAGTGGCTTTCTTGTGGGCACATTGTCTGGTGAGTGGGGGCAAAAACAGGCACAGGTGGGCAATGGTCAAAAAACGATGCCCAGAGCGCTGATACTCCACCTTATTCCAAAAAGATTAAGGTCTCTCAAGCAAGCTTGCTGCTATGCTTCGTACCACGGTGCCCTTTCTTGCATTGATGCCTGCAGCAGTTCCTCCCACAGCAATTCAAGGGCTACTGTACACTTGTTAGGATCTGATACTAGGACACAGCGTTGGGTTATTGCACAGTCCATGAGTCCACGTTGTGCATGAATTTGCAACCTACTGTGGGGTTTCAACAACCAAGCGGTGACAGGAGTCCTGGGAGACAGACTAAGCGCAGCATCTGCTGTAGCGCTGGGCAACATATGGCTTTGCGTCAACAACCCCATGGCAAAGAGATTCAAGGGAGCTGCAGTGTTTTTTGTGCATTCTTTGCATGCATTGGCATGCAGAACCACTTGGATGCAGAGCACCAACTTTGTGCAGCGGGGGGGGGGGGGGGATTGCAGGCTGTGGATGGCGCATAACTTTCACAAATAGCAGCCCAACAGCCCGACAGCCCGAACGCCTTCGGGGCAGGCATTAGACGGCATGGGTTGCAATAATGTACAGGGCAAACGATGTGTTGTGCAATGCGCCCCTGCCTCACCCTTGGTCCACTCCTCGCTCGGCGGCTGTGAATGCGGAATGGAACACAGAAAAGGTACAGATACCGGCTGGATACAGAGCACAAAGATCACATAACATGTTGATGTAGAGGGCATACCTTCTCTGGTGAATCCCACCCATTCCTGAATGCCGACAATTAACCCAGTCCAGCATGTTTTTGTGGCCCTTCCGCATCGCTGGGAAGCCATCGGCCCTCCTTTAATATGAAAACAAAAAAATCAAGGATTCGGCATCAGCTGAAGGTGCTGCTCTGAGCACGGATGCATTTCGCTCGTGCAATCGCCATTGTCTGAAACAAATGTAGCCGAACTTCATGGAGAGTGGTAAATGCCCCAGAACTTGGGTGGTCCTCTGCCCTTTCGGATGATACCAATGCCTTCCACACAGAGAGATCCTCAGGACAGCCTCAGTGCAGCAAACAAGGAGGAGAAGCGATAAAGACCGCAGTGGACAAAGGCTGAACAGCACCAGTATCTAGGGGGAGTCTTTGCACTGCGCGCTACTTTTAGACTATGTTCCCCCCGAAGGACCCCCAAGCACACCCCTTGGAAACGCCCTTAGAATTAGGTGACCTGCTAGGTAAGTTGCAAACTACCTTCCCTTCACATAACACACATCATGCACAACTCAGAGCACCCTTTTGCTCCAGAGAGGAGATGAGCACACCTTTGAGGTGGAGTGTGCTTGAGGAAGAAAAAGAAGCGGAACAAATGTTCGCGTGGAAGTAAATCATCATGCCCATACTTCAGCCAAAACTCCTCGGCAGAGTGGGCATCAATACCCATATAACTGATTTGCGTCCTTAGTGACCGAGTTCCACCACAACGCTTAATCCACCACTCAACACCATCTTTTTGCGGGTCAAGAGGGTGAGCTCCGGTGCTTTTCTCATGCACATGGAGCAACATCTCCAGGATCTTGTCTTCCGTTTGTTTGTTCATTTTTGCCACCTCCTTGTCCCGGTTTCCTCAATAGCACCGGAAGGTTGGGGCCCAAAAGAGGGCGGAAATGCTACATCACCCCTGCATTCTCGGGGGTCCCCAACAAAGGGGGACAAAATCAGAACTCAAAACCTCCGCTACGGGTCACCATGATGCCCCTAGGGGCCCCTAGTATCTCAAAGTATGGGTCTCTAGTATGGCCAGACGCCCAAATAGTTGCACTGCGCGCGCACTGCGCTTGAGGCGCCCCCCTAGGCCGCAGGATATTGATGGTACAGGGAAAGAATTTGCCGAGGGGGAGGGGAAACAGGGGCAGGTGGCAATGTGCTCCTTTTCCCACACAACAGGCGCAAACAGCTATGGAGGTGAGACTGATACACCATTCAAGAAGAAAAATCCGTCCTGGCACTACCACACAGCAAAATCACGTCATCCTTCTCCAAGCCCTTCAAACATGTGGCATTTGCCCTGACAACCTTCATATTGCACAGGGACAAACCTGCAAACAAGTTTGCATACCCATTGCATGCAAAGGCATGCCCCCAAAAATAAGTGCCACTGTGCGATGTGGGTCATAGATGAAAATCAATTGTGCAATCGGAAAGTGCTTCGCTCAAAACTTTGATTTTGGCCGATCTTCCCCAGACCTTGCGGATTTGTATCACCAAATCCGGGTGAGGAGAGGCTTGCGGGTGCATCAGTGTACAGGAAAATGGAACCAAAATCAAAATATGTGGCAATACAATTGTCTGCACAGCACTGAAGAATTACACAATGGTTGTTTGAGTGGGGCATACCCCCCCTTCCCCTTGCGCAAGCACCGCCTTGTCTAACCACAGGGACCCGGTCTGACCGTCACTTGTACCGAATTTTCTGACCATGGTTTTTATGGTTAGAAACTAGGCAAAGCGTGACTGTGTGCTGATTGTGGAGGGAAAGAGGGGCTGTGTCATGCTTGTGATGAGTCCTCCTGCTCATAACAACATTCTGCCTGGTACTGCACCCCACTGCTCTTTGTTTTGGTGTGATTTTCAGCCATGACTAATGTCATCGCTCCTGGCTTGGCTGTCACGTACATCCGGTCCACCGGTGAGCAGGCGCCTGCCACTGTTATCGGTCGTTCTACTTGTGGGGAAGATTTCATTCATTTGAAGCACATGAGGAATGGGCAGGAGCTTGAGCATCATGCCTCTGTTGACCGTGTACTCTTCCCAATGCGTAGCCCATCCCAATCGCCATCAGAGGCAGGTTCGGAGGCCTCGGGAACACAAGGGCGTTCACCAACACGTAGTGATCCCCCCCCCGGTTCGTCTTGGTCCTGGCCTTTAGCTCCTTTGCCTTTTGGCTGGGAGCTTGCCACCACGGCTAAAGGCACCCCGTATTACCTTGACCACAACCAAAGAATGACAACTTGGGAGCGCCCAGAGTTGCCCCCATACCCCACAGCCCCAAAGTGTGCTTAGGGGGCGTTTTCACACAACGCGCACAGCGCCAATTATTACGTTGTTTATCCCGGGAACACCCCTGAAAGCCACCCCTCTACAAAAGCGTGCATGATCCATTCAAAACAGCATCCAAGGTGCAGAATTCAGGACCCTGGGACCCGTGGCAAGCATCAGACTAAAACAAAAAATCCCTGGTGCACCAGCAGGGGCTGTGGAGTGCAGAATTCAGGACCCTGGGACCCGTGGCTACCGGTGGTGAAAAACAGCCGACTTTTCGCACAGCACGGGCACAACGCACGGTGCGCCCCCATAGGGTAAGGTATGGGCAGGTTTTCATGACATGATTTCTTTTGGTACCGCGCATTGCGCACCAGCACTGCCTTGTCTCACCACCAGGACCTGGTCTGACCGTCACTTTCCTGCCTGTCCTGGTGCTTGCGCAAGCGGGGGGGGGGGGGCAATGTCCCACAAGCAGCGCCTCTCAATATGTAAATGCAGGACAACGGTGCCCGCACTGTGGCCTACCTCTTGGGGCGTGGCATTTGTTCTGCAGGAAAGTTGGGGAGACACAGATCTGTGGTTGGCAGAGGGCTCGGTTGGGGAAATCTTTTAAGAAAACAGCTTCTGCACCAGCGACCAATTGGGCACGGGACTGCACTGCAGTGCCCCTGCCAGGCTCCATCTCAAGACCAGGGCGGTCTTCAACGAAAAATAAACCACCGGGCGAGACAGGGCCTTGACCTTTGTTCACATCGAGCCATTGTCCAGTGACTAGCACCACCAACAATTGCATGAAGACATCAATGCAGTGGCATCGCCGTCGACAAAATCAACGGCGTTCCTCTTCACTGCTTGAGGACGGACGAATCCACAGGGGCTGGCGCGGCACAAAAAGGGGTCAGACGCACAGGGCTTACTGTCGGAGGGTTGGTCACAAGGCCGTGGTCAGCAGAGCGGGCAGGAGAAAGGGAGGACACAAAAAGATGTGCAAAAGTTCGGGGGTATGCAGCGACAGACAACCCGGGCCCTGAGTGGGCCAGTGAACGGGGTGGTGGGGCACTTGCACTTCAACCCAGACCGTGCACAAAGACGTGCGGATTTGGTGTATCGGCCTGCTCACCATGTGGCATATGCCCTGACAACCTTCATATTGCACAGGGACAAACCTGCAAACAAGTTTGCATACCCATTGCATGCAAAGGCATGCCCCCAAAAATAAGTGCCACTGTGCGATGTGGGTCATAGATGAAAATCAATTGTGCAATCGGAAAGTGCTTCGCTCAAAACTTTGATTTTGGCCGATCTTCCCCAGACCTTGCGGATTTGTATCACCAAATCCGGGTGAGGAGAGGCTTGCGGGTGCATCAGTGTACAGGAAAATGGAACCAAAATCAAAATATGTGGCAATACAATTGTCTGCACAGCACTGAAGAATTACACAATGGTTGTTTGAGTGGGCACAACGGTGTTGTGATTTCTGGTTGGGTCCCCAAATGAAGTGTGAAATGGAACTTGGAATGGGGTGGGTTGCTGAGGTTTATCCAATACCCCCTCCCTTCAGGGGACTCTCAAATGTGGTCGCCAAGGTGCCAAGAAAGCGTCAGCCACAAATGCGTACCTCAGAACATCAGCAAGCCACACTGGCAATCTTGAATTTGGATTTTTTGGGGTCTATGGGAAACCCTTCCCGCAACCCCTGTGGGTTTTTTGGTACCCGTGTTACCTCTTGACGAGCACAGGTCAAGCAAAGCTTTGCAGAGAGACTCAGAAGAACCCAGAGTCAAATATGATACAGTGATTGATTGATAATATGATACAGTCAGAGCCCGTCCTGCTGTTCTGCGAGAGGGTTTAGTTCTGGAATGGAGACCACAGTTTTCTCAGGTTCAGTGTTCCCATTGCAAAGATGCAGCCCGGTGAGCTCCCTCTGCAGCTATCTGCATAGCTCACTGTGGAAGAGAAAACCGTGTTTGGATCGACCCCCATCACTTTGGCAATGATGGAAGGCGGCACACTACACGTCAAAGGTGCAAGTGTACGAGCTGAAAGAGTGGACCTTTTCTGATGACCGCTGTTGCAATGAAAGGGTCTGTGGGCAGGCTCTGGTGAATGTGGAATTTGTGGTTTATGAACGTGTGGCTAATGTACAACCCAAAAGTGTTTAGGACTCTAGGGCTATTGGCAGCAGGTGACCGGCATACTAAAAAGCAATTGCCCTATGGGCAGAGATGCTTTGGAGCGAAGGGGTGGGGTGGGGGGGGGGGGGGGGCGGGGTGGGTGAACAGTGCAAAGCCACCGCAAGAAAACACAGCAATCAAGCTTTTCTGGATGTCCGTCATAACATCAATCACACCTAGACTCTAAAACGGATTCTGCTGAGGATGGGCTGATGATGAACATGATGCCGACGCATCTGTGATGCCTTCAGAGTCCTCCCAAATGATTCCTTCATCTGAACTACTAAAATCTGAGTCAAACTTCTTCATACACATGCGCTTGTGCTTCTTGATGGCCAGAATTCCAGGGACATGGTGCAGGGCAAAAACGGCATTATAATTATGTTTCAGCAATGCACAGCATCAGGGCTGTCGACGGAATCCGCACCGATTGGGATGCCGTGAGCATTGCTTCATCGGCAGCTCAGAGGCCTGCTCACCCTCTGTGGACAGCTATGGTACGGGGGGGGGGGGGGGGTTAGGCAAGGGGACAGCAACAAAGAAGCCTGCGGAGACTGGCTGGTCCTTTGGACTGTTTCGACTACAGAGGGGGGCGGTGTTTGCCCAGTGCGTGCCCGGCGCGCTACTTTTGTGTTAACTGTCCCAGCTTTAACCCTGGATTTACCCTCCCCCAGAGGATTCCCCCAAGTCGACCCGAGTGGACCGCAAGGCAGAGGTGATGTAGCCATGTTGATCTCTCCCAGCACCCGTGGTGATTTCTTTGATTTTGAGGTTGGGGGCCATGACGGCACTTATGAAGGCCGGATTCATGTCATTGTGCCATTCATTGGAAGAAAGAATGGAACTTTGACGGCCTAGCAACGGTCGTACAATGATGTGCATGGGTGGTATAGGGCACACATTGAGCATTTCTTTGGGCAGTTGTGGCGTTGGGGTTTGGTTGGGAACATCTCGCTAGGCGGCTCTAATGAGTTGCCCCAGTCCATGCGTGTTTTGTTGCATTGCACACAATTTTGCATTCGGAGGCAGGTCCGTCACCCTCCTTATGGGCCATGGGACGATGTCCCGCCTCATGTCTGGACTAATAAAAGCAACTCAGCCGCCACGCAAGATGAGGGAAAGGATGAGGCAGATGTGTGTGCGTTGTGTTGTCATAAGCGCTCCACCGTCACTGTTTGTGGTGAGTGCTGGGAGCATTATTGTGATGGATGTATTCATGCCCACACTTGTGGGGAACAAGTTGTTTGTTAGCCAATGCATGATGGATGCAGATTGTTGTCGACTTCAGCGATTTCGACTTATATAGCGTGCTTTGTAGGGAAGGTTTGCGGGGTGGGTATTTGGTAAAACTTGGTGCCAGATGAGGTGAAACTTAGTAGAAACAAGGTAAAACTTAGTAAAAAAAATTTTTTAACAAAAAATTTTGAAGAAAATTTTGTTTACTAACTTTTACCTCGTTTCTACGAATTTTTACCACCTTCCCGCACGGCCGTTTTAAACAAGGTAGTCAACACTTGTATGGTAGGTGGTACTGTTGTTTAAAGGCACAAGGCCCCCGAGTCGATTCCCGGCCACTTGTGTTAGTGGCGCCCCACCCAAGACAAACTATCATGCACCACAATTAGCTGGCACTCGGCCAACATAACAAAACATCATTGGGATCGGGCACTAGAAACAAAATTAGGCTCAAGAAAAGAGTCCTGACAGGGCCATGGCCAACATCTGCACCAACTACCTACAAGTAGTTACAAAAGACATGCTTCAAAATCAAATTGACCTTGGTATCTGAATGGCGCGATTTGCGTCGCAATGTTGGATTATTGGTGCACATCCCAGACAAACAGAGCCGTTTTCAACTCCCCTTGCAGCTCCATGCAAATTGCTTGGTCATTTCTGAGTTGACCATCAGCAATTCGGGGCTATTGAGGAGGCACCGCATACCACTTGCGACGGATCCACACACTAGGACAGGTGTTAACAGCGGAAGCAGCAACAACAGTAGCAAGGTTGGCCACCCAAAATTGGCACAATCCAACAGAGATCTCCAATTGACACAAGGCAGACACATGCAAGGTACAATGAAGAACCTTACATTCCTGGCAAGCTATGCGAGGTGTGCCATCACAAGAAAAGCATGTGTCAACGGGATCCACCGATTTGGGTTCAGTGTACATCCAAGCCACCTCCCAATGCAGTCCCAGGGTCCTCGGGGCGGAGGCCAACTTGGAACCACTGAAGTACAGAGTAGCTTCATCCATTTCACGTAGCAACCACAATCTGTGATGTGGCAATTGCTACCCTTCACAAAGAGTCGAGACAGGGCACAATGCAATGTCAAGAGACATGCTGGATGGCAATTGACACCATCAATATGCCCGATGATATACAAGGGTGCAATTGCAAATGCAAGGGCGCCAAAAGCATCCAAAATCTTTGCCCACTTCTTCCGCTGCTGTGGTTGAATGCCTTCTCGCTCAGCAATAAAATCCACAACAGCCAACCCTTCATGGTTTGCCCCAACAATGTGTGGGCGGCCACAAAGCGGGTCAAACTTCAAGCAGAGGTATTCGCGAGTTGGCAATCAACAAAAAGCGGAGCACACAATGCGAAATACGCAAATTACATACCTACGCCACAATCAGGGGTGGTTCAAAAGACATATCAATAGACGACGCTTGTAAAGTGCAGTCTGCCCACGACCCAACCAACTATTGTCGGCGTTGTTGAATAGCACATGAGGCATTCCACAATGACTCACGGACAACCCATGCCACACCCATTGTGTCCCAATCCGCACTGAGAGCACCTTGGGCAGCCCACCAGCAATACACCACAATCTAAGCACAATCTGTGACATGGCTCTCAGTGGTGAGGTCCCTTAAATGGCACGCCTCAAACTGAAATCATTGCGTCGACGTACCTTGAAATGTGACATGTAGTGGGCCAAGCAGTGCCTCTGCCTCTAACAAGGATGGGCGAAACGAGCCTTGGCTATCACTGGGTGGAGTACGTGGCACATGTGCAAACTCCGCCGTGACACGGTGAATGCGGAGGAAGGATAAGAAATACATGCACGTGACACGGCGGGCTTCATTGATGTCAGACAAGGCCTCCTTCCAGTGGGTAACCTCAACAACCCCGATGGGGGGTTCGTCGCAGATGGGCTTGCCGCTGGCCCCCCGTTTTATTGAGGTCACCCTGGTGAACAAAAAGGGCATCATCGTCATGTGAAAACACTTTGCTGTGCAACATAACCTTGGCCTCCTAGCACATCCATGGGGCAGGCTCTATGTGTCGGCCACCAAGTTGTTCACGGACCATGTGGCTACATAACCGCAGCCTCCTTGGAGGTCCCCTCCGCTTCGGATTGGGGGAGGGAAATCGGACGTGGCCCACTAGTGGGCCGGGTGGCTACATAACCCTTGCCGCCTGGGGGGTCGACGCTGCTTCCGAGTGGGGGGCAGAATCACGAGTTTGTAGGGGTACACCGGACTTGATGATTGCCAGGGAAAAGCACACAATGCCTGCTTTAGCTACCACGGTTGTGGGGAAATGTCTTAGGGGAGGGCTCTGGGGCCGCATGTGACCATACCATCCAAGAATGCCTTCTTTGTGACCAACTGAACAACAACACAATGCATGCTTGCCCCTTACACTACCCTATGTGGTCGCAAATGCTCTTCCAAGTGTGGCTCCTCTCAAGGGTGGGGGGCTATGTTGAATGGTGGGGTGCAACGGTGAACATTAATGATAAAATAGATGTTCCTACAGTGTGTAGAGGAACACGTGCCATGCTCTGTTTCATTGGGTAGGGTGATTTGCCGAACTCCGAGCGTTTTGGGCCCGTGGGTCGTAGTCGCGTCGATTCTTTACAAACTAACGCCAAGTGCTACCATCTATACATTGATTTTAATAAAGCCTTCAACAGCGTGGTTCGCCCCACCCTCTGGAGAATTCTGGGCCACTACAACATGCCGGGAGAGTTAATTGCTTGCCTTCAACTCCTCGCGGCTCGTTTGAGCGCTACATGGCACTAATTCTTGTAATTGTGGTTCTACGGGTACCTACAGACCCAGGGTAGCTAGGAGGGACGGATCTTGTGGGTTTTTTCTGATTGGGGCTCCTTTGCTGCCTTCGGCATTGCTGGTACCTCGTGCTTGTATCACGATTTTCTTGTTTGTCCTAACGGTGTGCATGGAAAACAGCCACCCTTGTGTTGATGAAGGACTGTTTTCTTTGTCCTTTCAGTGGATAGATTGCACGAGTCTCCGGGTGGCTCAAAAAGATCCTTTTGCGGCTGCTCTCATCGATGAAACGGAGAGTAGTGTGGGTTTGAGCAGGGAGCAATCAAGCAGTTCAGAGGGACTGTTGTTTTCTGCTAGTGAGGTTGAAGAGTCGGATAATTAAGAAGAAAGCCACAAACAAAAGAACGCAACTCTGTTAGGCGTCACAACCTACCCGCCCCCACCCTTGGGGCCATGGCCCACGGAAGTCCATGTTGTGGTGAGAAGAAAACTATGTAAAAAGGGGTGTGATTTTGCGGGTATCCATCCCCCCCAAGTGGCAATATGTAAAATGCGGGTATATATGTCTAATGTATGTCAATAGTTCAATTTCTAGTGACACACAAGTTTCCAAATGCAGACCCCCAATCACAATAAAATGGGGAGCATTTCGCATTCAGACCAGTGCATTCCCGTGATTTAGGGAAGGGGAGGAGGTATTGTTGATGTTACCCCTTGGTTCCAACATTACCACAGAACCCACCCATATACCCTGGGTACAAGAACAGTAAAAATGGGGCTCATTCAACCACACAAAAAACTTCCCTGTAAGTATCTAACTGTAGTTCCCATTCTTATGAAACTGGGCCAAATTTCGGCCAGCTTTTTGAAAAAACATCCAAATACGCTAGTGTATGTAGCATAATGGCCCAAGCTCAGCAAAATTTCGGCCAAGTCCTGCAAAACATGAAATAATGTCTCAAATAATGAACACCTACAACAAAAGACACGTGCAGGGAGGACAGGAGAAATACAATTGCAAGATGCTATGCCATGCAGTGTAATCAATACATGCAAATACTGGACGAAGAACAAATGCATACAAGGAGAGGACACTAATGCTGTATAGGACAAGAGAACAGCTTTGTAGGACAGCAAACTGTAATATTCACACTCCATAACAATTGCAAGCTCGCACGAATTTGGGCCAGGTGTATTCAATGGCCAAACAAGTGGTACTATGTGCCAATATGGCAAAAAGTGGGGGTAATTTCGGCTAGGCCTGCAAAAAGGCCAAATAGGATGGTATGAAGTGTGCCTAGAAAACAAAGGTGGGCAAAATTTCCTCCTGCCCCCAAAATAAGTTGAAGTAAGTACACCTAAATGACATGAAACGGAAAAGCTGGCCGAAATTGCGGCAAAAAGGGTTCAAAAGCGTATATACACATGCCTGTTTCCCATGGAACCCAAAAAAGAGGCGACAATCCGGCAAGCTTTCAAAAAACCTTAAATATGATACCCTAGTAGAAGGGGATACCTAAGGGTACCACAGCACCGCCTATTTCAATCAGTGTCACACAACATGGGTAACAAAAAAAGTCACATACGTTTTATAGCATACTGAAAGTGCACATGTGCAATATCGCCAAATTATGCCTATACCGGTTCCTAGGGGGCAGGTAGGTTGTGACGCCTAGTAATTATGTAACGAGTCCTAGAAGGTGGGTGGGTTGTGACGCCTAAGTGGATGACAAATTTTTCTTTGCTACCGCCTTGGCCTTCTGTTGAAGTCTTTGTGAGCTTGCCGCGTCCCATTGAGATACATTCCCATTCTATGATTGCCGAATTTTGTCCGCAACTTCAGCTCGAGAGGAAGTAAGCACTTCCTGTTAGGCCACTGCAGGCTCAGCCATTAAAAATGATGCTACACAATGGGGATTCATGGAAACAAAGCTAACAAATTTGCTCGGAAAAAGCAGAATGGCGTGCAAAATGGCCCAAAATGCACATTGTGGAACGAATCTTGGAATGCCTTGGCCGAAATTTCAGCCAGTCCTCTACTAGATGAGAGGCGATTCTTCAAGCCTCGCCGGTCGAAGAGCGAGCCGAAACTATGGCTAGAGAAATGTATCATCTGCAAACACATGTCTGTTAAAGAGAAAAGGACTAATCTGGCCAAAATTTCGGCCAGAATGCTTCTTTGGACACACCAAAACACAGTGGCCACATTAGTCACGCACACCAAAGAACCAAAGCTAGCCGAAATGTCGGCCAGATGTGTTGGATGCAGAAAAACAACTCGGAATATCGGCAACCAGCGGAAAAGCTGGCTGAAATTTTGGCCAGACCTAAGGGACCTAAGGAAATGGCAAATAAGAATTACCTAAAAGGTACGGAAACAAAAAAAGTGGAATCAACTATATCTACTTAGCATGAAACTAAAACAGTTGGCCGAAATTTTGGCCAGAAAATGTACGCTCGGTAAACTAACGCTTGTGGATGCCAAAATGACTAATCTGGCCGAAATTTGGGCAAGCAAGATGACACAAGCTTCTATGGACACACCCAAACACATGGGTCACAGCACAGACACACGCAAACTAGCCAAAGCTGGGCGAAATTTCGGCCAAGTGTGTTGGATAGAGGAAAACAAATGATAACAACAGCAATAATGAGAAGATCTGGCCGAAATTTCGGCCAGACCAAAGGGATCTAAGAAAAGGGTACATCAGAATGCTGAAAAGGTAATAAACGAAAAAAGCTGGGAGAAATTTCGGCCAACCCTGAAAAAAATCGAAATAATTACACCTATTTCACATTAAAACAAAAAGCTGGCAAAAATTTCGGCCAAAAGGGTTGAAAAGTGTATATACACATGCCTGTTTCCCATGGAACCCAAAAGAGGGGCGACAATCCGGCAAGCTTTCAAAAAACCTTAAATATGATACCCTAGTAGAAGGGGATACCTAAGGGCAACACAGCATCACCTATTTCAATTAGTGTCACACAACATGGGTAACAAAAAAAGTCACATACGTTTTATGGCATACTGAAAGTGCACATGTGCAATATCGTCAAATTATGCCTATACCGGTTCCTAGGGGGCAGGTAGGTTGTGACGTCTAAGTAATTAACAAACGAGTCCTAGAAGGTGGGTGGGTTGTGACGCCTGAGTGGATGACAAATTTTTCTTTGCTACCGCCTTGGCCTTCTGTTGAAGTCTTTGTGAGCTTGCCGCGTCCCATTGAGATTCATTCCCATTCTATGATTGCCGAATATTGTCCGCAACTTCAGCTCGAGAGGAAGTAAGCACTTCCTGCTAGGCCACTGCAGGCTCAGCCATTAAAAATGATGCTACACAATGGGGATTCATTGAAACAAAGCTGACAAATTTGCTCATAAAAAGCAGAATGGCGTGCAAAATGGCCCAAAATGCACATTGCGGAACGAATGTTGGAATGCCTTGGCCGAAATTTCAGCCAGTCCTCTACTAGATGAGAGGCGATTCTTCAAGACTGGCCGGTCGAAGAGCGAGCCGAAACTATGGCTAGAGAAATGTATCATCTGCAAACACATGTCTGTTAAAGAGAAAAGGATTAATCTGGCCGAAATTTCGGCCAGAATGCTTCTTTGGACACACCAAAACACAGTGGCCACATTAGTCACGCACACCAAAGAACCAAAGCTAGCCGAAATGTCGGCCAGATGTGTTGGATGCAAAAAAACAACTCGGAATATCAGCAACCAGCGGAAAAGCTGGCAGACATTTTGGCCAGACCTACGGGACCTAAGGAAATGGCAAATAAGAATTACCTAAAAGGTACGGAAACAAAAAAAGTGGAATCAACTATATCTACTTCGCATGAAACTAAAACAGTTGGCCGAAATTTTGGCCAAAAAATGTACGCTCAGTAAACTAACGCTTGTGGATGCCAAAATGACTAATCTGGCCGAAATTTGGGCAAGCAAGATGACACAAGCTTCTATGGACACACCCAAACACATGGGTCACAGCAGAGACACACGCAAACTAGCCAAAGCTGGCCAAAATTTCGGCCAAGTGTGTTGGATAGAGGAAAACAAATGATAACAACAGCAATAATGAGAAGATCTGGCCAAAATTTCGGCCAGACCAAAGGGATCTAAGAAAATGGTACATCAAAATGCTGAAAAGGTAGTAAAAGAAAAAAGCTGGGAGAAATTTCGGCCAACCCTGAAAAAAATCGAAATAATTACACCTATTTCACATTAAAACAAAAAGCTAGCAAAAATTTCGGCCAAAAGGGTTGAAAAGTGTATATACACATGCCTGTTTCCCATGGAACCCCAAGGAGGGGCGACATTCCGGCAAGCTTTCAAAAAACCTTAAATATGATACCCTAGTAGCAGGGGATACCTAAGGGCAACACAGCACCGCCTATTTCAATCAGTGTCACACAACATGGGTAACAAAAAAACTCACATACGTTTTATGGCATACTGAAAGTGCACATGTGCAATATCGTCAAATTATGCCTATACCGGTTCCTAGGGGGCAGGTAGGGTGTGACGCCTAGTAATTAACAAACGAGTCCTAGAAGGGGGGTGGGTTGTGACGCCTAAGTGGATGACAAATTTTTCTTTGCTACCGCCTTAGCCTTCTGTTGAAGTCTTTGTGAGCTTGCCGCGTCCCATTGAGATTCATTCCCATTCTATGATTGCCGAATATTGTCCGCAACTTCAGCTCGAGAGGAAGTAAGCACTTCCTGTTAGGCCACTGCAAGCTCAGCCATTAAAAATGATGCTACACAATGGGGATTCATGGAAACAAAGCTGACAAATTTGCTCATAAAAAGCAGAATGGCGTGCAAAATGGCCCAAAATGCACATTGTGGAACGAATTTTGGAATGCCTTGGCCGAAATTTCAGCCAGTCCTCTACTAGATGAGAGGCGATTCTTCAAGACTGGCCGGTCGAAGGGCGAGCCGAAACTATGGCTAGAGAAATGTATCATCCGCAAACACATGTCTGTTGAAGAGAAAAAGACTAATCTGGCCAAAATTTCGGCCAGAATGCTTCTTTGGACACACCAAAACACAGTGGCCACATTAGTCACGCACACCAAAGAACCAAAGCTACGCGAAATGTCGGCCAGATGCGTTGGATGCAAAAAAACAACTCGGAATATCAGCAACCAGCGGAAAAGCTGGCTGAAATTTTGGCCAGACCTAAGGGACCTAAGGAAATGGCAAATAAGAATTACCTAAAAGGTACGGAAACAAAAAGAGTGGAATCAACTATATCTACTTGACATGAAACTAAAACAGTTGGCCGAAATTTTGGCCAGAAAATGTACGCTCGGTAAACTAACGTCTGTGAATGCCAAAATGACTAATCTGGCCGAAATTTGGGCAAGCAAGATGACACAAGCTTCTATGGACACACCCAAACACATGGGTCACAGCACAGACACACGCAAACTAGCCAAAGCTAGGCGAAATTTCGGACAAGTGTGTTGGATAGAGGAAAACAAATGATAACAACAGCAAAAATGAGAAGATCTGGCCGAAATTTCGGCCAGACCAAAGGGATCTAAGAAAAGGGTACATCAGAATGCTGAAAAGGTAATAAACGAAAAAAGCTGGGAGAAATTTCAGCCAACCCTGAAAAAATCGAAATAATTACACCTATTTCACATGAAACCAAAAAGCTGGCGAAAATTTCGGCCAAAAGGGTTGAAAAGTGTATATACACATGCCTGTTTCCCATGGAACCCCAAAGAGGGGCAACACTCCGGCAAGCTTTCAAAAAACCTTAAATATGACACCCTAGTAGAAGGGGATACCTAAGGGCAACACAGCATCACCTATTTCAATCAGTGTCACACAACATGGGTAACAAAAACACTCACATACGTTTTATCGCATACTGAAAGTGCACATGTGCAATATCGTCAAATTATGCCTATACCGGTTCCTAGGGGGCAGGTAGGTTGTGACGTCTAAGTAATTATGTAACGAGTCCTAGAAGGTGGGTGGGTTGTGACGCCTAAGTGGATGACAAATTTTTCTTTGCTACCGCCTTAGCCTTCTGTTGAAGTCTTTGTGAGCTTGCCGTGTCCCATTGAGATTCGTTCCCATTCTATGATCGCCGAATTTCGTCCGCAACTTCAGCTCGAGAGGAAGTAAGCACTTCCTGTTGGGCCACTGCAGGCTCAGCCATTAAAATGATGCTACACAATGGGGATTCATGGAAACAAAGCTGACAAATTTGCTCGGAAAAAGCAGAATGGCGTGCAAAATGGCCCAAAATGCACATTGTGGAACGAATCTTGGAATGCCTTGGCCGAAATTTCAGCCAGTCCTCTACTAGATGAGAGGCGATTCTTCAAGACTGGCCGGTCGAAGAGCGAGCCGAAACTATGGCTAGAGAAATGTATCATCTGCAAACACATGTCTGTTAAAGAGAAAAGGACTAATCTGGCCGAAATTTCGGCCAGAATGCTTCTTTGGACACACCAAAACACAGTGGCCACATTAGTCACGCACACCAAAGAACCAAAGCTAGCCGAAATGTCGGCCAGATGTGTTGGATGCAGAAAAACAACTCGGAATATCAGCAACCAGCGGAAAAGCTGGCTGAAATTTTGGCCAGACCTAAGTAACCTGAGGAAATGGCAAATAAGAATTACCTAAAAGGTACGGAAACAAAAAGAGTGGAATCAACTATATCTACTTGACATGAAACTAAAACAGTTGGCCGAAATTTTGGCCAGAAAATGTACGCTCAGTAAACTAACGTCTGTGAATGCCAAAATGACTAATCTGGCCGAAATTGGGGCAAGCAACATGACACAAGCTTCTATGGACACACCCAAACACATGGGTCACAGCACAGACACACGCAAACTGGCCAAAGCTGGCCGAAGTTTCAGCCAAGTGTGTTGGATAGAGGAAAACAAATGGTAACAACAGCAATAATGAGAAGATTTGGCCGAAATTTCGGCCAGACCAAAGGGATCTAAGAAAATGGTACATCAGAATGCTGAAAAGGTAATAAACGAAAAAAGCTGGGCGAAATTTCAGCCAACCCTGAAAAAAATCGAAATAATTACACCTATTTCACATGAAACAAAAAAGCTGCCAAGGATTTTGGCCAAAAGGGTTGAAAAGTGTATATACACATGCCTGTTTCCCATGGAACCCCAAAGAGGGGCGACATTCCGGCAAGCTTTCAAAAAACCTTAAATATGATACCCTAGTAGAAGGGGATACCTAAGGGCAAGACAGCACCACCTATTTCAATCAGTGTCACACAACATGGGTAACAAAAAAACTCACATACGTTTTATGGCATACTGAAAGTGCACATGTGCAATATCGTCAAATTATGCCTATACCGGTTCCTAGGGGGCAGGTAGGTTGTGACGTCTAAGTAATTAACAAACGAGTCCTAGAAGGTGGGTGGGTTGTGACGCCTGAGTGGATGACAAATTTTTCTTTGCTACCGCCTTGGCCTTCTGTTGAAGTCTTTGTGAGCTTGCCGCGTCCCATTGAGATTCATTCCCATTCTATGATTGCCGAATATTGTCCGCAACTTCAGCTCGAGAGGAAGTAAGCACTTCCTGCTAGGCCACTGCAGGCTCAGCCATTAAAAATCATGCTACACAATGGGGATTCATGGAAACAAAGCGAACAAATTTGCTCATAAAAAGCAGAATGGCGTGCAAAATGGCCCAAAATGCACATTGCGGAACGAATGTTGGAATGCCTTGGCCGAAATTTCAGCCAGTCCTCTACTAGATGAGAGGCGATTCTTCAAGACTGGCCGGTCGAAGAGCGAGCCGAAACTATGGCTAGAGAAATGTATCATCTGCAAACACATGTCTGTTAAAGAGAAAAGGATTAATCTGGCCGAAATTTCGGCCAGAATGCTTCTTTGGACACACCAAAACACAGTGGCCACATTAGTCACGCACACCAAAGAACCAAAGCTAGCCGAAATGTCGGCCAGATGTGTTGGATGCAAAAAAACAACTCGGAATATCAGCAACCAGCGGAAAAGCTGGCAGACATTTTGGCCAGACCTACGGGACCTAAGGAAATGGCAAATAAGAATTACCTAAAAGGTACGGAAACAAAAAAAGTGGAATCAACTATATCTACTTCGCATGAAACTAAAACAGTTGGCCGAAATTTTGGCCAAAAAATGTACGCTCAGTAAACTAACGCTTGTGGATGCCAAAATGACTAATCTGGCCGAAATTTGGGCAAGCAAGATGACACAAGCTTCTATGGACACACCCAAACACATGGGTCACAGCAGAGACACACGCAAACTAGCCAAAGCTGGCCAAAATTTCGGCCAAGTGTGTTGGATAGAGGAAAACAAATGATAACAACAGCAATAATGAGAAGATCTGGCCAAAATTTCGGCCAGACCAAAGGGATCTAAGAAAATGGTACATCAAAATGCTGAAAAGGTAGTAAAAGAAAAAAGCTGGGAGAAATTTCGGCCAACCCTGAAAAAAATCGAAATAATTACACCTATTTCACATTAAAACAAAAAGCTGGCAAAAATTTCGGCCAAAAGGGTTGAAAAGTGTATATACACATGCCTGTTTCCCATGGAACCCCAAGGAGGGGCGACATTCCGGCAAGCTTTCAAAAAACCTTAAATATGATACCCT
The DNA here is from genome assembly GCA_964036045.1 of Eutreptiella sp. 'Long Island Sound 2002'. NCBI lineage: Eukaryota > Euglenozoa > Euglenophyceae > Eutreptiales > Eutreptiaceae > Eutreptiella > Eutreptiella sp. 'Long Island Sound 2002'. The sequence goes on along the minus strand of OZ038380.1, from coordinate 131,024,921 downwards.
AGTAGCAGGGGATACCTAAGGGCAACACAGCACCGCCTATTTCAATCAGTGTCACACAACATGGGTAACAAAAAAACTCACATACGTTTTATGGCATACTGAAAGTGCACATGTGCAATATCGTCAAATTATGCCTATACCGGTTCCTAGGGGGCAGGTAGGGTGTGACGCCTAGTAATTAACAAACGAGTCCTAGAGGGTGGGTGGGTTGTGACGCCTAAGTGGATGACACATTTTTCTTTGCTACCGCCTTAGCCTTCTGTTGAAGTCTTTGTGAGCTTGCCGCGTCCCATTGAGATTCATTCCCATTCTATGATTGCCGAATTTTGTCCGCAACTTCAGCTCGAGAGGAAGTGAGCACTTCCTGTTAGGCCACTGCAGGCTCAGCCATTAAAAATGATGCTACACAATGGGGATTCATGGAAACAAAGCTGACAAATTTGCTCATAAAAAGCAGAATGGCGTGCAAAATGGCCCAAAATGCACATTGTGGAACGAATTTTGGAATGCCTTGGCCGAAATTTCAGCCAGTCCTCTACTAGATGAGAGGCGATTCTTCAAGACTGGCCGGTCGAAGGGCGAGCCGAAACTATGGCTAGAGAAATGTATCATCCGCAAACACATGTCTGTTAAAGAGAAAAAGACTAATCTGGCCAAAATTTCGGCCAGAATGCTTCTTTGGACACACCAAAACACAGTGGCCACATTAGTCACGCACACCAAAGAACCAAAGCTACGCGAAATGTCGGCCAGATGCGTTGGATGCAAAAAAACAACTCGGAATATCAGCAACCAGCGGAAAAGCTGGCAGACATTTTGGCCAGACCTAAGGGACCTAAGGAAATGGCAAATAAGAATTACCTAAAAGGTACGGAAACAAAAAGAGTGGAATCAACTATATCTACTTGACATGAAACTAAAACAGTTGGCCGAAATTTTGGCCAGAAAATGTACGCTCGGTAAACTAACGTCTGTGAATGCCAAAATGACTAATCTGGCCGAAATTTGGGCAAGCAAGATGACACAAGCTTCTATGGACACACCCAAACACATGGGTCACAGCACAGACACACGCAAACTAGCCAAAGCTAGGCGAAATTTCGGACAAGTGTGTTGGATAGAGGAAAACAAATGATAACAACAGCAAAAATGAGAAGATCTGGCCGAAATTTCGGCCAGACCAAAGGGATCTAAGAAAAGGGTACATCAGAATGCTGAAAAGGTAATAAACGAAAAAAGCTGGGAGAAATTTCGGCCAACCCTGAAAAAAATCGAAATAATTACACCTATTTCACATGAAACCAAAAAGCTGGCGAAAATTTCGGCCAAAAGGGTTGAAAAGTGTATATACACATGCCTGTTTCCCATGGAACCCCAAAGAGGGGCAACACTCCGGCAAGCTTTCAAAAAACCTTAAATATGACACCCTAGTAGAAGGGGATACCTAAGGGCAACACAGCATCACCTATTTCAATCAGTGTCACACAACATGGGTAACAAAAAAACTCACATACGTTTTATGGCATACTGAAAGTGCACATGTGCAATATCGTCAAATTATGCCTATACCGGTTCCTAGGGGGCAGGTAGGTTGTGACGTCTAAGTAATTATGTAACGAGTCCTAGAAGGTGGGTGGGTTGTGACGCCTAAGTGGATGACAAATTTTTCTTTGCTACCGCCTTAGCCTTCTGTTGAAGTCTTTGTGAGCTTGCCGTGTCCCATTGAGATTCGTTCCCATTCTATGATCGCCGAATTTCGTCCGCAACTTCAGCTCGAGAGGAAGTAAGCACTTCCTGTTGGGCCACTGCAGGCTCAGCCATTAAAAATGATGCTACACAATGGGGATTCATGGAAACAAAGCTGACAAATTTGCTCGGAAAAAGCAGAATGGCGTGCAAAATGGCCCAAAATGCACATTGTGGAACGAATCTTGGAATGCCTTGGCCGAAATTTCAGCCAGTCCTCTACTAGATGAGAGGCGATTCTTCAAGACTGGCCGGTCGAAGAGCGAGCCGAAACTATGGCTAGAGAAATGTATCATCTGCAAACACATGTCTGTTAAAGAGAAAAGGACTAATCTGGCCGAAATTTCGGCCAGAATGCTTCTTTGGACACACCAAAACACAGTGGCCACATTAGTCACGCACACCAAAGAACCAAAGCTAGCCGAAATGTCGGCCAGATGTGTTGGATGCAGAAAAACAACTCGGAATATCAGCAACCAGCGGAAAAGCTGGCTGAAATTTTGGCCAGACCTAAGTAACCTGAGGAAATGGCAAATAAGAATTACCTAAAAGGTACGGAAACAAAAAGAGTGGAATCAACTATATCTACTTCACATGAAACTAAAACAGTTGGCCGAAATTTTGGCCAGAAAATGTACGCTCAGTAAACTAACGTCTGTGAATGCCAAAATGACTAATCTGGCCGAAATTGGGGCAAGCAAGATGACACAAGCTTCTATGGACACACCCAAACACATGGGTCACAGCACAGACACACGCAAACTGGCCAAAGCTGGCCGAAGTTTCAGCCAAGTGTGTTGGATAGAGGAAAACAAATGGTAACAACAGCAATAATGAGAAGATTTGGCCGAAATTTCGGCCAGACCAAAGGGATCCAAGAAAATGGTACATCAGAATGCTGAAAAGGTAATAAACGAAAAAAGCTGGGCGAAATTTCAGCCAACCCTGAAAAAAATCGAAATAATTACACCTATTTCACATGAAACAAAAAAGCTGCCAAGGATTTCGGCCAAAAGGGTTGAAAAGTGTATATACACATGCCTGTTTCCCATGGAACCCCAAAGAGGGGCGACATTCCGGCAAGCTTTCAAAAAACCTTAAATATGATACCCTAGTAGAAGGGGATACCTAAGGGCAAGACAGCACCACCTATTTCAATCAGTGTCACACAACATGGGTAACAAAAAAACTCACATACGTTTTATGGCATACTGAAAGTGCACATGTGCAATATCGTCAAATTATGCCTATACCGGTTCCTAGGGGGCAGGTAGGTTGTGACGCCTAGTAATTAACAAACGAGTCCTAGAAGGTAGGTGGGTTGTGACGCCTAAGTGGATGACAAATTTTTCTTTGCTACCGCCTTGGCCTTCTGTTGAAGTCTTTGTGAGCTTGCCGCGTCCCATTGAAATTCATTCCCATTCTATGATTGCCGAATATTGTCCGCAACTTCAGCTCGAGAGGAAGGAAGCACTTCCTGTTAGGCCACTGCAGGCTCAGCCATTAAAAATGATGCTACACAATGGGGATTCATGGAAACAAAGCGAACAAATTTGCCCGGAAAAAGCAGAATGGCGTCCAAAATGGCCCAAAGTGAACATTGTGGAACGAATGTTGCAATGCCTTGGCCGAAATTTCAGCCAGTCCTCTACTAGATGAGAGACCATTTTTCAAGACTGGCCGGTCGAAGAGCAAGCCGAAACTATGGCTAGAGAAACGTACCATCTGCAAACACATGTCTGTTAAAGAGAAAAGGATTAATCTGGCCAAAATTTCGGCCAGAATGCTTCTTTGGACACACCAAAACACAGTGGCCACATTAGTCACACACACCAAAGAACCAAAGCTAGCCAAAATGGCGGCCAGATGTGTCGGATGCAGAAAAACAACCCGCAACCAGCGGAAAAGCTGGCTGAAATTTTGCCCAGACCTAAGGGACCTAAGGAAATGGCAAATACGAATTACCAAAAAGGTACCGAAACAAAAAAGCTGGCCGAAATTTGGGCCATCTTTGAACAAGTGGAATCAACTATATCTACTTCACATGAAACTAAAACAGTTGGCCGAAATTTTGGCCAAAAAATGTACGCTCGGTAAACTAACGTCTGTCAATGCCAAAATGACTAATCTGACCGAAATTTGGGCAAGCAAGATGACACAAGCTTCTATGGACACACCGAAACACATGGGTCACAGCAGAGACACACGCAAACTAGCCAAAGCTGGCCAAAATTTACGCCAAGTGTGTTGGATAGAGGAAAACAAATGGTAACAACAGCAAAAATGAGAAGATGTGGCCAAAATTTCGGCCAGACCAAAGGGATCCAAGAAAATGGTACATCAGAATGCTGAAAAGGGAATAATTGAAAAAAGCCCGGCGAACTTTCGGCCCACCCTGAAAAAAATCAAAATTATTACACCTATTTCACATGAAACCAAAAAACTGGCAAAAATTTTGGCCAAAAGGGTTGAAAAGTGTATATACACATGCCCGTTTCCCATGGAACCCCAAAGGGGGGCGACATTCCGGCAAGCTTTCAAAAAACCTTAAATATGATACCCTAGTAGAAGGGGATACCTAAGGGCAACATAGCACCACCTATTTCAATCAGTGTCACACAACATGGGTAACAGAGACGCTAACATACGTTAAATAGCATACTGAAATTGAACATGTGCAATATCGTCAAATTGTGCACATACCGGTTCCTAGGGTGCTGGTAGGTTGTGACGCCTAGGACTGTAGACGCGGTTCTAGACTTTGTTCCTTGCTCACAACCAGATTCTGATGAGGGAATGAGTCATCATGACCATTCTCCTCTCAAAAATCGGGAACAAGCATCCGTAAATCGCAGTGGTCGACCAGTGCGGGCTACCCCACTTGGGGTGGGTGAATGCTTGGTTGCAACCAAGCAAGCGGCCTCTTCCCGGGCTTGTGTTGAGGCCGGCCCAAGGGGTTTGCGCACCAAGGGTCAAAAGAGGACGGTGAGTAAAACGGCAATGCGCCGATCACAGGTTTAATTATATTTGCTGGGATCTGCGGACGTCCAAACTTCCACCAAACCTGCTCCTCCTCTACCCTGTCGTTCCTTGTTGTTGCCTCAATACATTGCGGACTTTGGAAAGTTGCCGTTGAAATATTTGCAACAGAGAGATCGTAGGAGCAGAAACGGGAGGAAAAAGAGGAAAGAGGAGGAGGATAGAAGAGGAAGCAAGAGGAGAGGAAAAGGGCCGTAGAGGAAAAGAAAAAAAAGGCAGCGGGGGACAAACAGCAACGAGACAAGGAACGTGCAGGGGCGAGGAGAAAGAAAGAGGAGGAGAGGGCTGCCACGCAGGCATCCCGACCCCGCCGTGGCACCAAGCGGAAGGCGCCCGAGCCTGAAATGTAGGATGACGGCACCACGTGTCCCTGTGGCCATGATGTGGACACCGCCAAGACTCAAAACTAGGCACAGTGTGATGCTTGTGACTCCTGAATCTGGGATGTTTGCTGTAGGTTCGATTTGGGGCGTGAGGGCCCCTACATTGAGGTGAGCGACAGCCGTTGGCAATGATCTATGTGTGTGCCGTGGTCCGATGACGGCTGTGATGCTCATTCCCAGCCTCAATATGGCTGGGATGACAGAGAGTAGCGAGTTGTACATTGGGGAGGGGGGTGGAGGTCACAAGGTGGTGGGTGGGGGGGCAGGGGAGTAAAAAACGTGGGTCATGGGCAGCATGGACCCCGTTGGGGTGACAAGAAGGCCTAGTGAGAGCATGGGCAACACCGCCATACGCCGAAGGTATAGGCAGCATACACATTTTAGCTAAATCTACGTGCACATCTCATAGTTTGGGTTGGATGGGTTCTTTTCACAAAAAAATTGGTGTATATGAGTAGGGTGGATCGTCCTCTACAAGATGACCAAATTGGTTTTTGCGCAGTGAGCCAATGAACCCTTTGTCAAAGCGCGATTGTGACCAGTACTGAACAAAAATCAGCAGAAAGCTGCATCTGGGCAGTGAACTCTTTAGCAAAACCCTCTCCGTCTATGGGGTACATCGTGTTGAAAAAAACCAACGAAGGCATTTGTGAGCAGTGTGGGTCAAGCCCTACGCATCCATGTGTTTAGATGTCGCCACCTCATCGGTGACATCACTGACTAAGCTTGACTCTGCCCCGCGCACTTCTGAACATGTCAATTGGCAACAGCCGGCTTATCCGCAAATCACCCTAGTGCCCGAAAAATGATGTCCTACCCCACGACAAAAATCCTACGGGAGCGGGCCCAATACCGTAGTGCAACAATCAAATCAACTATCACATTGCCAATTAGATTGCAAACGAAGGCCATTGCGTGTGACAAACAACGCAAACACCAAATATCGGTCGAGGGCATTTCCATGCTCACTCAATTGGAGACCAACAAACCCCAATCCATTGTGCAATGCCGCCACGTGCACTAATTTCTGTGCCGTAAAAAGTGAGTACACACCAGGCTAAGGCTAACAAACTGTCTTCTTGCAACAATTGTCAAGTGTTACGTTGGTCAATTTCTAATTGTAATCACACACAGAAATTGCATGTGTGACAAGGTCGCCAGGGCTGAATAAATTGTAAGCTAGAGAATTCATGGGTAAATGCTTCTTATGCTGTCCATGTTGCATGTTCGTGAGGCCTGATGGAAAATGAGGAGCAACAATACACACCCCTCAAAGTTGTCGGGTATGGTGGTTTGGAACAAGGCAAATTTTGGGACCGCATGCGTCAACCTATCCACAAGGGCGTTAGTGTCGAGGGAACCACCTGCAAGAGCAACAGCTTTACCCTTGCCCTTGCCCTCTGCCACCGCCTTCTTCGCCCTCTTTTGTTCCGCTTGCTCCTCATCCCCAGAGCTCTCCTCCACCTTGACGTGCGTAGGACCACCCACCATCCCCTTCGCCTTGCGCCCAATGTACTCGGCAATCTTCTAGTCTATGTCGTGTCAATGTACCGTACAGCCGCGGTGGGGGGCACTGCCACCGCCGATCCGGATCGCCAATTGCAGCCAAGTAGCCCCCCTGCGGAAGCCCACCCCGTTATGGTACATGACATGCTCGTGCTTACCGCCGCCGGGGCCGCCATACACTGTGAACACCCCTATCTTCGTTCCCTCGCAATCTCTTGAAACGACAACCACGGGCAGATGGACCTGCACCGCCTGGACCCTGGGACCCTCCTATGCGTTCACATTGCACCGCAGCGTCACAGTCTTGAGTCGGCGGGTGTTTCCCTAACCAATGACGGCATTTGCGACACTGTCGATTGTGAGGAGGGGTTGCGCCGACCTCACCCAATACATTTCCACACCATTCCGGATGCCGCGGAGCACCGTCGTGGGCCGCAGCTCGGCTCACGGGGTGTTACAAATCGCTGATGGGGGCTTCCACAACGTCATCCCACAGTGGAACGCGCGGCCACAGGTCCATCAAGGCCTGCAACAGACAATGGACATGCAACACAAGTCACCCACCCCGGCAAGAAGTGTACTCGTGCAACGGTTCCTGGTCTGCAACCACAATGTGCATCCCCAATCGGCAATACGTTCCTCGTCAGCAACCCCATCCTGACGACATATCCTGATCGGGGTTCCTCATCTACAACACCTTCCTGATCAAGCATCGTGATAAGGGATCCTCATCTGCAATACACGCATGAGCAGGGTTACCAGCACACATCCTGCCTAGGGACATAACAATGTGTGGTGCGCGCCTGTGCACATTTTCACACCTATCCACAGCAACAAACATACACCCCCTACCTCAGCGACTGTGCCAACCATCCGCAAGTCAGAAGTGTATTCGGGTGCACAATGGGGGTGTCCACAGGTGGCATATCCCATTGCAATACAACTGCCTGCTCCCCACCACCAGGTACTGCTGCAATACCCCCAAACCACTCCCGCACAGCCACGATTGTACCCGGTTGACAGCGCACCAGCATCAGCTTCGCGTCGTTGGGGGACAGTAAGTGCTTGGCTTCGTATACCCATTCCCGCACACCGCACTCTACTGCCTTAACCCTTGGTACGCGTTTGAAACCCAATGTTGTTCCCGACTGGAATATTCCCAATGGGAACAATTCCCGCCGGAACAATCTCGTTGGGAACACCACTGGAACAAGTGTCGCAGGCCAGATAACCAGATCCATCACCATGAGTTTCCAAGTTCGTAAATGATGTTTTTTGTCTCTTTCTTGCATGTATAACGCGTCCAAGGCTTGTCTTTCCCATCAGGGCCATGTTGACATCTTGTGAGCCGTTGGTGCCACGTTCCACTAGGTGTACACATTTCGAACTTTTCGTATCCATTTGCAAGCCTGCTGTTTCTTGTAGTTCAGACGCAGCGTTGTATGACTTTTCAACGTTGGCGTCCCCATTCTCCCGTTTGATTTGTGCATTGTGGCCATGCCTAGGGTCCCATTTTGGTATTTGTTCCTTGCCTCAATGCTTGGTGGGTCTACGGGCATCTTCCCCTAGAGGTATGGATTGCCAAATTTCGCTTCGTAGTTCATTGTTGTAGCTTCATCATGCCTAGATCGCAAACCCGCGTTGCGCAACTAACCACCCACCTCGTCCATTTGGCTAGTGCTGTTAGCCTCCGGGACGGGGATCTTGTTGGGGAGCTCATAGCGAAATGGGCCATCTCCTCTCCACACGCCCGCCACCAATTTGCGGTGGCCGTGCGCTTGGCCCAACCAAGCTGTGTACGCGAGATACAGCAGGGGGCAATCGCCAAGTACGCCTCCGAGGTGCTCCCCCCCGATGAGTGTTGCGAGCTCATCCTCAACCTGCGTGCGCCCAAATCCGCTTGGCGCACGCTCTCGGAAGTGTACACCCTCCGGGGGCTGAAGTACACCGCGACCACGGGCCTTCCATTCGCCCGTCCGATTTGCCTTGAGAGGGTTTTCCAGCAGCGCAGGCAAGATCTACTGGCCCCCTTGGAGCTGGCCCCCGCGGTGAGCACTTCGGATCCCAAGGCCACGGGCATCAGTTGGCCGTGGGCATCATGGCTGCGCTACATTGCTAGCCAACCCCCGTTGTGCCGCATGATCGATTGGTCGTTCCCCCTGACTTTCATTGTCAGGGGGGATGGCTACCCCTGCGCAGGCGGGGAGTGGTCCCAATTGTCTGTGTCCATCGCCAACATGGGCCTTTGGGGACGAATTCCTGCCTGCGTGTGGGTCATCGGCCTCGCAATCTGCGGGGACAAAGCGATGCAGCCCTAGCAACCCTTTGGGAAGACAATATCAAGGTGTGCCGCGCACACACCGTGTTGTTCCGGCGACGTTCCGATAACTTGTTCCGGCGACGTTCCGGCGACGTTCAAGTGTTTCGTTGGAACCGCCACCGGAACAATCTGGTTCCAACAAAATCGATGCTTTTTTCTTAGGACATCCACGAGGTCGTGGACACCCACCGGGTGGTCTTCAATTCCCATGAGGAAGCGGCCGATGCCTGGCTCGGTGGTGATTCCCCCTGGGTGCGCCGCATTATCGGGACCACACCGGCCCCACAAGTGGGGTCACTATACAACGAGGGGATTTGGGACTCCGACGCCGCTGTGTGGCGGGGCAAAGACGTGGTCCGGACCACCGAGTCGGACCACGCACAGCGGACGTCCTTCTTGTTGGGAACACCATCGCTGAAGGCCGCAGGTTGTTCCGTGGAAGCACTGGTGGTCATTGCCCGGTGCCACGTTGTCATGTGCATTCTGCACTGTTGCATGGCGATGGGCCAGTTGCAAATGGCCAACATTGAGCGGTTGGCGGCAGAGCGGCTAGCCGGGGGCGATGAGGTGTCCCGTGCGGCGATTCAGGCGGTATTGCATGAGCATCGCATTGGGTGCCGCCTAGGCAAGGATTGTTCCCCGGATGGTGAGGAAACGTCGCGCCTGTTTGCGGCTTGGCCCGATGTTGCATTGTTGCTGTCGGTTGGGCCGGAGGAGCCCCTCTATAGGGCTATGATGGGGATGGCGAAACTTTTGAAGGACCTGTACCACACCTATCAGGTGGGTACGCGTCCCCAATGCCGGGCAGCGGCAGCTGCCTTCCGGGAGCATTGTGCTCCTAGGTCCGCATCCCATTACCTCCTGTTCCTGGACGAGGATGCGGATCGCGTATTGGACAACATTTGGCCGTTCGGATTGGCAATGTTCTCCAATGACATTGTCGAAAGCCTTCACCGCTTCCTGAAGCAGGCTTTCAACGAACACAGTGCCCGGGGCGGTGGCCGGCAAACGGCTACTGGGACCGCCAGCTGCGGTCGCTCGCAGGCATCCATTGATTCTGACGCCGACGCCCTGCGGCAAGTGTTGCAATGGGTTTTCTTGTACTTTCACATTCATCTCCACCAACATGATGCTGTTCGACATGTGCCTTGTGTTCCCAGGGCTGCACTAGAGACCACCCCCTCTGCACCACCCCCGTTCCTCAACTCTCTTCTTTCTTCTGCTCCTATCCATGGCCGCGCCCGTCAGCGCAGATATGATGCAAATGATGTTGGCGCTTCTGAAGGCCACCAAGAATGTGCAAGTTTGCGGGTTCGGGGTTCGGTGGGGGTTTGGGCTTGGGTTCGGGCTTGGGGCTGGGTGTGGGTTTGGGCTTGGGCCTTGGTGTGGGTTTGGGCTTGGGTGTGGGTTTGGGCTTGGGTTTGGGCTAGGGGTTGGGTGTGGGTTCGGGTGCGGGTTTTGGTTTGGGCCTAGGTTTGGGTTTGGGTTTGGGTGTATGCTTTGGCGCGCTTTGCGCGCAGTGGAAATGAGTGCGTTGGGTTTGTGTGTCCCTGCCTGCCCTGCTCCCCCCGCTCCCCCCTGTGTCCCTTTTGCTCTTTGCTCTTTAGGAATTTCATGATTTGTTGTTGAGGGGAAGGGGAAAACCCAAGAACCCCCAGTGATTATTCGTGCCCCATGCCCATAAAGGGGCTAGGAATCTTTGTTGTCCAGGGGAAGGGGAAAACCCAAGAACCCCCAGTGATTATTTGTGCCCCATGCCCATAAAGGGGCTAGGAATCTTTGTTGTCCAGGGGAAGGGGAAAACCCAAGAACCCCCAGTGATTATTTGTGCCCCAGGCCCATAAAGGGGCTAGGAATCTTTGTTGTCCAGGGGAAGGGGAAAACCCAAGAACCCCCAGTGATTATTTGTGCCCCATGCCCATAAAGGGGCTAGGAATCTTTGTTGTCCAGGGGAAGGGGAAAACCCAAGAACCCCCAGTGATTATTTGTGCCCCATGCCCATAAAGGGGCTAAGACTCTTTGTTGTCCAGGGGAAGGGGAAAACCCAACAACCCCCAGTGATTGTTCGTGCCCAATGCCCATAAAGGGGCTAGGATTCTTTGTAGTGGATGCCCCCCCCCCCCCCACGGGGCCGTAGTGCACGCAGTGCGCCACGTGCGCGCGCGGAACTGTGCCTATTTTCCACTGTTCCGGCGACGTTCCAACAACCTGTTCCGGCGACGTTCTGGCGACGTTCCAGCGGCCACTGGAACGTCGGCGGAACGTCGCCGAACAGGTTGTTGGAACGTCGCCGGAACAAGGTGTCTGGGTAGGGTTGGCCTCTCTCCGGCATCCTTGTCTGCAGGACGGGATGACTGAGACCGAGGCCCTCGGGGCAGCACTGGCTGCACCACCCCCGCCAGCCCCGCTGGGGGCACAGGGGGCCACGCGCTCCGAGCCACGCAGCAGCTGTGCGCTGGCTTCGCCAGCCCCTCCCCCACCTCAGGGCGCTCCCAAACATCCTCCGTGGGCAACCCCCGCTCACCGGCCATCGGAGGCGCCACGGCCTGCCCCACAAGGGGCCGCGCCAGTCGCGCCTCTCCAAGCGCATCGCCCCCAGTTGCCCGAGCCCTCGACTAGGAGCTCAATGAGTAACGGGGGGGGGGGGGGTTCGGGAGCACGCCGTGGTTCTGGGGGAGCTGCAACAGGCGAGGGGCAATGTTGAAAGCCTCCGCCGCCGGGTGAAAAAATGGTCTGCGAAATTGGCGGAGTGCCGGCGGCGTGGGGACATCACCGGGGGGGGGCACGCGGGCGAGAGGGTTCTGGAGGGGAACCGGCGGGTAAGGGAGGCGCAGAAGGCGGTGGAGGTGCTTGAAAGGGAGTTGCAGGGCATGGGTGGGGAGGTGCCGGTGAAACAGGAAGGGGGTGTCAACGACGATGACATTGTGGAGCTGGGTGAGGTGGTGGTGGATGAGAAGGATGAAGAGCGGAGGGCTAACCCGGGGGTTAAGAGAGAGGAAGAAGAGGGGGGGGGGGGGATGGGGATGGGGAGGGGGATGGGGATGGGGAGGGGGAGGGGGATGACGCCGGCGGCGTCTTGCGCATTACGGATTGGATGCGCAGCCGACTTGACTCATCCCTGGCAGCCAAAGCTGCCAATTTTCCCTGGACAAGGGAGATGGTAGCCCCCCTCCCCCCTGGACGCCTGTGTCCTACCAGCCCCCCACCGCACCATTTACACGCTCCGTTGGCTGCTGCAGCGCTTCGTGCACAAGCAACTGCACTGCAAGGAGCAACGTGATTGCCGCTGGCGCCGGGAGGAGGGGTCCGCGCCAGGGGGGGTCCCGGTGTCCTGGGTGACCGGGCCGGGGACAGGGCGCACGGCACCCCTCCCCGACGACTGGCTCCCTAGCAAGGCGCAGGGGGGCAAATTTCTAACCGCGGGCTCTGTCAGTGCGGGCAGTTGCCATTGGCACCTCATTTTTGAGCGTTGGGCCGACCACGGCCTTGGCGAGGTGAGGGCGACTCCCCGCAAGGACACCGTCCTCTTTCGGGCCAATTGGGCCCGAATCCTCCGCGAGGGCATCTATGTGGTTGAGGACGAAGGCAAATACCATGGCTTCGTCGTTGGCCAAACACTGTCGCGGCCTGGCGCCCTACGTGTCAAGTGCGAGGACGACGCGCACCGGCACCAACAATCTGCCGTTCGGGCAGTGCTAGCGGAACGTGAGCGCACGCCGACCTCGCAATTGCGGCAAGCGTTGGCGGCGATCAAGGAGAACGTGGACACGCGCGTGCGACTATGCCCCCCCGCGAGCATGTCGACATGGCCAATAGGGCCCAAAAATGCACATGGTTGGCGTGCCGGTGCATTGTTCCGGCGACGTTCCAAACAGTTTGTTCTGGCGACGTTCCAATCTGTCACCAAAAAACGTTTGAAAAGTCTTTTGAACGTCGCCGGAGCAGCTTATTGGAACGTCGCTGGAACACTCATCCTGGCTATCCTCCATGTAGGTGGAGGACATCCAGGTCAACCCTTCGGACCCGCGTGCCGTTCGGGCGATCCTTCGTTGGCCAGGAAGCGATCCCCGGCCCATCTAGTTGGGTACGTTGCTTCAGCAATTGCACTTGCAGCCCGTCGCCGTGCTCGAGTTCCTCACGGCCATGATGGACTACGTGGCAGCCCGCGGCAGCGTTCTCGCGACGCGCATCGAGGGGTGGGGCAGCATTGGCGACATGTCCCCAGCGCCGCCGCACTGCCAACAGCTGGCCGTAGAGGTCCCCGCCCCGCCCGCGTGTGCACCGCCCGTGCAACCCCAACCCCCGAACCCCCACCCAGCCCCCCAAACAGCACCCAAACCCAAACCCAAACCCCAACGCCTCCCCAAGCGGGAACCCAAGAGCGCCCCCAAACCAGCCCCCCAAAAAAGGAAGAGGCTCCCGGGGGAGTCCTCCAGCGAGGAGTCGTCCAGCGACTCCTCAACGGACTCCTCCTCGGGGTCCACCACCGACTCCTCGGCGTTCGAGGAGCCCCAGCCCCGCCCCCCGGCCAAGGAGCCCACCAAACCCCCTCGCAAGGCTCCCAAGAGAGCCGCGCCCCCCCAACCCAAGGCCCAGCCCCCCCAACCCCAACCCAAGGCCAAGCCAAAGGCAAGAGGGGGGGGGGGTGCAAATACAAAGCGGGGGAGCAAGTGTATGAAGTTTTTCGGGACAATGGGCAGTGGGGGATCGAGCAGGGCAAAGAGGCCCTTGCCGCGGGTGGCCCCCCCGGGGTTGGGGAGACGTGGATCGCCTTCCCCAAAGACCCCGAACTCTTCGCCATCCCGAGAGCGTCGGTTTGGAAAACCAAGACGCAGGCGAAGAAGTTCCTCGCCAAGATGATGGCGGCCGAGGAGGAGGACAAGGAGGACGACGCGGACGCGGACGAGGAGGGGGACGAGAGCAACGACGGGGACGGGGACGGGGGAGACGAAGGGGATGGACCGGGGGCAGGTTTGGGTGCTACCGGGGCTAACCCGGATGGGGGCGTCGGGGAAGAGGTCGAAGGGGTGGAGGGGGAAAGGATGGAGGTCGAAGGGGTGGAGGGTGAAGGGGTGGTGGGAGAAGGGGTGGAGGGTGAAGAAGTGGAGGGTGAAGGGGTGGTGGGTGAAGGGGTGGTGGTCGGTGAGGGGGATGGGGGGGATAGTGGGGCGGGTGACAAGAGTTCGGGGGCGCCCGCCGGGCCCCCGACCACGTAGGACTTTTAGGTGAGAACAAGAGACTAACCCGATGGGCCCCCGGGGGCACCCTACACAACAATGTATGTTACCATTTTACCCTTCCTTGTGCTTTGCTCTTGCTGTAGAGTGCTTGTTCCGGCGACGTTCCAATAACTTATTCTAGCGGTGTTCCAATGGTGTTCTAACAAAAACTGTTTTTGAAAACAAGTTTTTTTCACGTGGAAACGCGCCGGGCAACAAATATGAGCATACCAGCGGGGACCCCCAAGGCTAGCAAACAACATATTTTGCCACCATGTACGGGTAGGCTTCGTTGGGGGGTAAATAAATTTTGAACTTTTTTTGTTCCGGCCTAATAGCCTAGAACATTGGAACAATTTGGCCGGAACAACATTGGGTTTCAAACGCGCACCAAGGGAATAATCGGGAGTGGTATGTCTGCGCGCAACGGGGACGGCGATTAGTCAGGCAGGGGGTGGAGCAGCAGGTATTACACCGTGGTGTCCACGGGCATGTAGCCTACGATCCCAAAGTCCATACGCATTTGATGATCAGGTGATAGAGTGTCACGTTCTACTCGTTGTGCTGCTCGCGGCTCCAGGTTTCCGAGGGCAACGGCTTTCCACTTGCGAACAACAACGCCTCACCATCCCCTTGGCCAACGTAGTATCAAGTGTTCCATTTGTCGTGCTTCCTCTTTGCTACATATGGATCAACCCTGTCACGGACCTTCTCAATGTCGGCATTGCTCAACCTGAGGAAAATTGTCTTCAACATGGGATTGGTATGGAACAGGGAGAGCAAGAAGTCGGATACTATCCCCGGCTGCAAATCCATCAAAATCGAAGGCTTGGCGAAGATGCGACCCGCGGTGGTGCCGGGTTGAAATGTGACACGCGTGGGTAGCGTGAAAATTTCACGGGTGTACTCTTTGTCCCCCTCCCCTAAGGAGATGGAGCGGGTATCAGCGGGCTCCATGGCGTACGCGAGCCAATGACGGACGGTGGGGCCAATGGACATAAGATGGAGAGCTTTGAGAGTTCAATTGTACCAATTGTAGTGTTCTTGGCGTGTATTTGCTTGCATATGGGAGCAATGTTTGGATGGGGTGCAACGTGTGCAGGTGCTTATTTGACGGTTGAAGTAATGAGTCGCGGAAGTGCGCACAGAGAAGCAAAAACACAATCCACAAATACATCGAGAAGTGCTATCACGAAGTGGCTTCTGATCAGGAAGTATGGTCAGCATCCCCATTCTGCAACACCTTTATGATCTACAAGGTAGTGAGGAAGTGGTAAGCAAGTAGTCGGTATGTGGTCATGAACCCGAGACGACTTTTGTTACATGGTGATGTGGCGGAAACCCACACGCGGCCGTCCACTGTTTTTGTTATCCAGGTGGCATGTGATGCTTGTTTTGTTATTTCAAGGGGGGGAGGGGAGGGGGGGGGAGTATACTCAACTGTTTTTTGGAGGAGCTTGCTGCTACCCCCTTCCCAGGGACACCACATACACTAGCTAGTCGGAAAATAAGGGTTGGCATCTTGCACACAAACGGACATATCACTACTAGGATCAGAGGGCTTTCATATTCCTACCAGGCGGAGCTCATCGGTGCCACCGTTGTGTTGTGATTGGCCACACACATGTGACACGCCATTTACGATATGGCACCCTTCCCCCTAGCCCCAAATCTGCGGCTGGCAAACATGTGTTTGCAACGTTTGTAGGGGTAATTTCCATCGCCATAACGAAATGTGTGGTTGATAAACAATACACACACACACACAAGTGGGCCGGGTGGCTACATAACCCTTTCTGCCTAGGGGGTCACCACCGCTTTAGAGCAGGGGGGCAGAATCACAGGTGGCCCACAACTGGGCCCGGTGGCTACATAACCCCAGCCGCCAAGGGGGTCCCTACCGCTTCAGAGCGGCGGGCAGGATGAGAAGTGGCCCGCAAGTGGGCCAGGTGGCTACATAACCCTTGCCACCTGGGGGGTCCCCACCGCCTCACAGCGGGCACAAGGTCACATAGTTGTAAAGAAGTGTCATGCGAGTGTACACACAAAAAAAATACATTTTTGATTGTATTTTTCTTAGTGTGAGCGCGAGTGTGACCGCGGTTTTTTTTAGTGTCAGCTGGATGATTTATGAAAAGAAAAACCCATCTGACCGCCATGGATACTTGGATTGGTGAAGTGAGGCAAGCTCACCCCAACGGACAACTTGGGTACTCCAAGCATGAACAAGGCAATCGAGCCGTGGCACAGATGGATGATAACAGGGATGGGAGCGGAGACCAATGGTGGGCGCTGAATACACCACAAGTAGCAGGTGTCCGACAAATTAGTTGGTAGGTTAGGGTCCATCGGGCTTGATGAGCAGAGGGGTTAGGAGAGGAAGGGGTTGAGGGAGAACCAATGAATAATTTTGGATACACTGCACCTAAAAACACTGTGTACAATACGTTAGTTGTTGTGAAAATGGGGAGAGAGGAGGTGCCAAAGGGGGCTTGGCACCTGGGGAGCGTTGTTCACAATGTCTTGAACATGCGTCACAAAGGCCCGTGGCATGCGTTCGGCAGTGAACATGCCCAAATAAGTAGTGGGGTCCGTCTACAACAATTGCGAAACTCAGGGACTGACAACCACAGGTCCGACCATCATGGTGCTGGAAACGCAAAGCGGTGGCAATTAGTGGGATGCCTTTGTCGCGAAGCTGCTGAATAAGGGGGGGCATGTACAACTCATTTCCCTTGGTAACCCACAAAAACACGTGCATGGTAGGGTCAACAACTGCCCCCAACACAATTCAATGGACCCCAGGAGAACAATCGCTATTCATTGAGAAAAAAAAACACTGTCACCAAAGCGGTTTGGGTGATTTCGGATTCGCATTTGAACCGCCCAAAACTTAGCGGGGTGGCTACATAACCCCTTCCACCTAGGGGGTCCCCGCCACTTCGGAGCTGGGGGAAGAAGCATAGGTGGCCAACAAGTGGGCCGGGTGGCACCTTAAACCCTGCCGCTTAGGGGGTCCCCTCCGCTTCAGAGCGGGGGGGAGGAGTAGTGGTGGCGCAAAGGAGGGACATGTGACTACATAAGCCCTTCCCCCCGGGAGGGTCCCCACAGCTTCCGAGCAGGCGGCGGAATCAGGGTTGGCCCACAAGTGGGTCAAGTGGCTACATAACCCCTGACGCTTGGGGGATCTCCACCGTTTCAAAGCGGGTGACATACTCAGAAGTGGCCCACAAGTGGGCCGGTCGGCTACAATAGCCCGTACCACCTTCGAGCTCCCCACCGCTTCAGAGCGGGCGGCAGAATCGAAAATGGCCCACAAGTGGGCCAGGCGGCTACATAACGCTGCCCCACCAAAGGAAGGAATCCCGGACAAAAAGTCTAAGTGTGAAGGGATGATGCGGATGGCCGAGGGGACCCTACGGGATGAGAATTATGCGATCTCTTCACACTTCCCTGGTGTTAGGGGTGGTTTTTTGGGCAAAATCGTGAGGGATGGCAATCCCAGCACCCTGCGATGCCCAAATCCCTCATAACTAAAAAATACTCACATCATGCAACAATGTAGGACACAATGCAATGTCGATTCATGCGATTTAGCGCACATCAATGATCATCCAATGTCTTTCAACCATTGCAATCACATGCATAGTCCGATTTGCCCCCCACACATGTGTCGTTAGGGTCAGGGTTAGGGTTAGGGTCTTCTACGTTCGCTTTTTCTCCCAAAGGGCCCACCATTATCATACAGTTCTCCCTTGTACCAAAGAAAAGAGTAGGAAACCATCATTTAGGGCTAGGGTTGGCCCTCCGCAACACCACATTCGCTCTATGTAGGGTTAAGCTCAATCCTCCTCACCCTTCAAATCCCGGAGGTTGCCAGCAGTAATGGAATAATTTACATTGTTTCGCACCAACAACGTGTCCACGCCGTGAAGCATAGCAACTTGCTGATTCACGTAATGCTTTGAGAAATTGCATGCGAAGAAATTCCAGAAGCTAGCAGCGTGAACAATGAGCGTTTGAATGAAGTGAGGGTCAGTCGTGTAATCAACACTACCTCCCATCAAGCGATGCAGAGCCCTTGAAATGCTTGTTGTTCAATTGCATCCAAAGGTGTGTCCTTTGAGCGTGATTTCCCCACCAAAAAATAGTGTTTCTTCAACCCACCCATGGCGGCTGCCAAGCGCAAGAATTCGCTTCGCCAATCCACCTCTTTGGCCTCTTCCCAAATCCTCCAACAAAGCGGCCTCAGGCCGGGACATTTGCCACTCCTCAAGTTGAGTTGGCAAGGCCTTTAACTCTTGTGCCATCGGTGGTTCCTTAGATTTCAATTTGGAAGAGGGTGTGGCAAAAAACAATGCCTTGGGGGCGATAGCCTTGTGAAGGGTGGAAAAAGAAGAATCGGAAGGTGTGGCAAGTTTCTTTTGGTAAGGTTCATTTGGGGAAGGGGAAGGCTCCAAAGAGCACTTGGAGGACAATCGGGTGTCCCAAACCTCGGAGTTTCTACCCGTTGGAGTGGCGGACACCCTTCGTGGCGGGTCCAATTCACACTACCTACAAATTACAAGCAACTTGGTAACTTTCTTGCCTGTGGCCATCGCAACACCTCCTGCACAATCAATGTCCCTTTCCATAGGAGTCAACTCACAGCACTCCTTCCAAGAAAACCCTTTCCAGTGAACCACACACCGACCGGCAATGGTCTTGAGAGTTGGCTTCTCACCACCTACACACAAAAGAGAAATAACGAATTAAAACTCTGAATTATGGCAATGACAAATTCGGAAGTGCACAAGGAAGAATCTGCCAAAACTCTTCGCAATGCCTTGCACAATAGTGATTTAGATTGAACAAAGAAGACAACCCTCGCAAACCGAGACCACAATTTAATCACTTGTGCTGAGATCAACAACAAGCACAACCAAAGGCTCAACATGAAAACAAGCTGTGCGATACAGTCAGTCATTCTGAAACACGACGAATGGTGCTAAAAACGCTCGCAAACAACTAACAGTCATCCAATTGATACAATTGACACAAAAAATTCGGGATTCGACAAACTTGTAAATTCCGAAATCCACCAAAACCGACACGAAAGTGCTAGAAATTTAGCATCCATCGATCCACATTAAAATTCTCTAACCTAAACACATGCACAGATCGTGCAGCGACCCGCATCGACTTGTTGTCTAGGTGGTGAGGTAGTGATAACCCGTGCCCCGACCGCTTCGGAGCGCGGGGCTGAATCAGAGGTAGCCCACACATAGGCCGGGTGGCTTAATAACCCCCGCCGCCAAACGGATTCCCACAGCTTCAAAGCAGGGGGGCACATCAGGAGGGGCCAGCTTTGATTCTCACCCCCCAGCTCTGTAGCGGTGGGGACCCCGAAGGGGGCGGGAGTTATGTAGCCACCCCGCCCACTTGTGGGCCACCTCTGATTGTGCCCCCCCGCTTTGAAGCAGTGGGGACCCCCCAAAAGGTTGGGGTTACGCAGCCACCTGGCTAAGTTGTGCGCCACCTTTGATCCCGCCCCCGCCTCTGAAGAGGTGGAGACCCCCCAGGCGGCAGGGGTTATGTAGCTAGTCGGCCCACTTGTGGGCAACCACTGATTCTCTGCGGGCTCTCAACCAATGGGGACCCCAGAGTCGGCAGGAGGTGACGCTTGGGTGTGTCCCCAACCTCTTCACAACGGGGGAGAGAATCAAAGGTGGCCCCCAAGTGGGCCGGGTGGCTACATAACCCCTCGCGCCAGGGAAGGTCCCAAACGCTTCAAAGCGGGGGGCAAAATCAAAGCTAGCCCACGAGTGGGCCCAGTAGTTACATGGGCCTTGCGGCTTGGGGGCCCATCACCGCTTTAGAGTTGGGTGCCGAATGACAAGTGGCCTAAAATTGGGCTGGGAGGCTACGTAACCCATGCCCCTTGTGGGAACCCCACCGCCTCAAAGCACGGAGCAGATTCAGAGGGGTCCCATAAATGGGCAGTGTGGCTACATAACCCTTGACGCTTGGGGGAACCCCAGCACTTCAGAGTGGGGAGCAGAATCAAAGGTGGTCCAAAATTGGGCCGGGTGGCTGCATAACACCTGGGGCCTGTGGGGGTCCCCCTCACTTGGATGCACGGGGCAGAGTCAAAATTGGCCCTGAAGAGGGCCTGGTGGCCAAATAACCCAAAGTGCTTGGGGGGTCCCGAAAAACTTCACCGCGGGGGGCGGAATTTTTCAACAAGTTGGTCCGGTGACAACATAACCCTTGCCAGTTGGGGGGGTCCCTAAGCGCGGAAGAGCAGGGGAGAGTGGAAGCCGGTCCGGATCTTGTTTGGCTGCACTCTGTCCCATACTTCAGCGATTTGAGCGATTTCAGCGATTTCGGGTATAATTTTAGGGGAATTCCGAGTTTATATTTTCTATAATAGACAGGATGGAGCATTTGACTATTCTGATTCACATCAGGCTTGCTCTGTGTGCGCATGCCCTTCTGGTGATCCTGGTGGTTTGTGCGTGGTCTCGGCTCTTCAATGTGTGCTGATCAACCGAATAGCCTTCCTGTCCGGTGCTAACAGGGGTAGATCTATGATGTGGAAATTAGATTCACCAATCTAACCGGAGGAAGACTACGGACAACTGTAGTACGTACGTTGATCGCTTTTGTGGACTAGTGTTGAGGGAGTGCCTTAAGAGAAACCAAGGCCGTCCTTATGCTACGACGGTAGTCAGTAGTCACGGCAAAAGCTACCACCCACATGGGGTGTCTTCCGAAGGAGATGAGAGGTGAGACTAATGGAAGCATAGGTAGGCGCACCACGGGTAGTGGGATAAGTGGGATAAGCAAGTCTTTATTCTTTTGCATATAATTTGGGTGCTATGCCTATCGGTCCTTACAAATTGATGTTGCATTGAATCAAAGAGGGTCCATCCTCGGAGACGGCGTGTGTTGAACATGTTGTTTGCACATGTAGTGGGTTAACATGCCAGACGTGGAGAATGGCACTTATGCTTTTGATGCCAACTTCTCATTTGTGTGTTGCCGTCTTACTTCGTTGACATCTGGGGTTTGTCTTAATGATGATTTCATATCATTGGTCAAACATGGTTGGTGATCCACTGTCCCTCTCTTGTCAGCAAGCAGTAGGGAATGAGTTCTTTGAATTTGGCAATGGGGTACAATGATAATCCGCGATCAAGGTTTGTGGGTTCTCACTCCAAGTGCATGAATGCTCTCCTAGGTCATGGCTAGGCAAAATTCGCTCTCGGTATGCATGCTTTTTGCATTGGGATCTGGTGATGTTCTCTCTCTTAGGGCATGGATTGGTGAGGGTGGCTCTCTCGGCGCATGGACTAGCGCGGGACCATCCCTCTCAAGGCGTGGATTGGGGTGGGACCATCTCTCTTTGAGGCAGGACTACCTCTCCTTGGGATGGGACAATCTTACCTTGGATGTGCTCTCATTGGACCTAGGATATCTCTCTTTGTGCACTCTCTCAGCGGGTCGGGTCTAGGTTTTTGCATGTGACCCGGGGCATCTTTTTACCCAAACTCTCTCTAATTAGCATGCGGTGAATTGGTTCCGTGTCACACGAACATGCCAACAGGCAACATTCATTTCACATGTCCATTTGTGGATTCTTTCTAATGCACATGCCGATTTGTGTATGCCAATGCCATCGTGACTCAAGCAATTAGGCAGCAAGACGTGGGACCTAGTGGCATGTCCAAGCATGTGAGGGCATGAGACATATGCTGTGTGTTGGCTTCTCTACTCATGACTTTGGTTCACGACATCCTATCCGTAGGGAGCCCAGCAATTAGTATGTAGCATACACTAAACATGCGAGGTTTGGTGGGTTGGCCCTTCTTGATGTCTTGTTTGCAAGCAGCAAGTAAACCCGCCAAGCTTATTCACTTGCTGGCCATTGTGTATGCTATTGCTCAGTGACAGTCACACGGCGTACGGTGTGAAGTACCGAGGCATTGCCACAATGATGGTATATGTGATGTGGCACACATGCCGGGTGTCAGGTCGTGTTTGCCATTGCCGTGAGGTTACTCTCCCGACTCACATTTGGTGATCCTCATTGCAAGATCTTCCTATGTGTTAATTGGCTGCTCATGAGGGTGGACAAGTCATGTACGTGGCCATGCCGTACTTTGTGTTCATGGAGGCCATGGTGTCATGCTTGATCCACGGTGAGAACACTTCTCATGTTTGCAACCCATGTTTCTTATTCCTGGTTTGCCATCTTGTGGGCAAGGGTGAGGATGGGCCATGTGTGCCGAAGCTTCATGAGGAATCCAATAACACCATTGTGTTGTATATGATTTTCCGTGTGCTTTGGCATACACGAAATGGACCTTATTGATGTCATGGTGTCATGCGAGATCTTTCATGAGCCGATGTGTCTTCTCAAGCCGTTGTATTGAGGTTGGGCTAGCATGGCGTCATATGTCCATAATGGAACGCATAGTTCGAATGTGCATGGTATATAAATCGATTACCGGAGTAGGGATGCAACATCGTCTTCGACATTCGCATATCCAATTCCCAAGGTTCTGTTTCTATCTCATCGCCATTTGTTCCCGGTTCACACTTTGTTCCCTTCTCCGTGACATCCATGTATTGACGGTATACTCAAGCAGATTAGAATTGGTTGACCAAGCATTTGGACTTTATTGCCCAAAGGCTACATTTTGAATTTTGGATTTTGTAAATCATGGAGGCACCGGTGAGATCAAGAACAATGGGAGTAACGGGGAAGACGCCGGAAAAACCGGGAATAGGCCCGCACAATGGTAGGGGGCGGTCCTACCGAGCTTCTTAATGGTACTGAAGGGTTACCTGCCGCCTCCCGCCACCCGAGAAGCTTGGGCCCTCATGAACCCTACCCAAGTGGACCGCGGGTCATCATTGACGAGGCCATCCAGGAATCATTGGTTGAGGCCTGAGAGGACAAAAGATATTCGGAATGAAGGATGGGTACCGACATGGAGGACATAGTCACCTTTTGTGAAGGAGCATGTCGAAAAGGATGTCATTTCCGAGTACCTGCGGAAGAATCCGACGAGGAGGTCACGAGCTGTGGCAGGGGGTCAAAGGCCCGGCGCTACCGAAAGCGCGGGTTGCAAACCCCATCCAACGTGGATGCAAAAACGGCAATGGAAACCACTCCCAGCCCTGTCCGGCGGATGTTAAGTGCTCCATTGGACTCCGAGGGATATCATACTTGTTACCCTTTGGATGGTGCCCGCGCAGAGCCTTCTTGGCGGGGTGATCGCATACCGCCCCCGACCCTGAACTTGCTCATGAGGAGAACGGGAATCGTTACCGCGAAGGGCGGCCACAACTAGAGTCCCAAGACATACCGGTTTGGGGATGACGGGACCGGCCCGCATGGGGAGAGGCATGAGACGGGGAAGATGATTGAAAAATGGACGGCGACGGGACAGGTGACACCGTGATGGGCAAAGGAGAACGACGGGGAGCTCCGGGAGATCTGCCGCGAAACGGCCGGGAGAAGGGGATGGTCGCCATCCTCATGAGGACACCAAGGAAGCGGCGTGCGGGAATACTGGGATTGGAGGTCCTTGCCATTGCGAGCATGTGGATTTCCTCATTGGCAGTTATCCTAAAGTGCAGAAGGACGCCATCATGCAGTGCATCCATCGCCTCATGGACGCCAAGGACACTATGGTGGGAGGGATGGACTTCTTTGAGGACGCCCGAAATGAGTACCAAGAGAATCAGGAAGCTGCGTTGGACAAAGAACAGCGGTTGTTGGATGGTATGATACGGTTCTTGGAGGGACTCCAAAATTCAAATGCGGACGTTGGAAAGTCTTGCAGGAGTTCCACTCGGAGTCCTAGCCCCACAACGAGATTTGCCAAGAGACCACGCGCCGGAGGCGTTGCTGAGGCGGGTGAAGACCCTAAGGATGGCCATGCAAGATGTTAGACCCATGGAACGTCTGACGGGGTCCATTTGGTATGGTCCGCCACGAGTTGATCCCGGAGTGCTTCCGTTTATACCGGAGTTTTGGGCCAGCGTGCTGTTGGGAGACAAGACGCCGGAAAGAGTCTCGGGGATTGGTACTCCGAAACGATCGGCCCAAGAGGACACGGTGGGGATGGATATGAGGAGCCCGCCAGCCGCTGGGACGTTTGATGCCCGTGCAGCGTATGAGTGCCGGGTAGCCAAAATGGATTCGGATATGCGTGGAGGATCAAGTGGGGAATCATGGATCCAAGATCCGCGGTCCGGCATATGGACCATGGTCGGTCTGAGCATGGGGGAAGCCAAATCTGGACCGCGAGAAGACATGGAGATGCGAGGAGTGCGCTCCCACTCTCCAGGCAATGGGAGTGGTGGAAGTACCCGCCTTGGTGGCGTCATTGCTTTGGATGTTGGGGACGTTGTACGCATAGAAGGCGTCCGAGACGTGAAAAAAACCCCAGTACGACGCAAATCCCGCCAACTTGGACAACTTCAGCCTAGAGTGGGAAGATTTCGCCGAGGAAATCATGGGTGAGATGCGGTTCGGATCAAATGTCCGAGACAAGTGGGCATGTTGTACGGTTCCACACCGTTTGGCCCCTGGAGTTGAAGGCGGACTTGTGTGATACAATTCAAGAGAAAAGGATTCGTGCGGAGGAGCGGTGCTTGGATTGGTTGGAGCACGAAGAAAGAGTGGATACCCCCAACCAAAAGCTTGATGACATGTGGGCAATACCCCTCAACTTGGAGTGTGGGGAGTTGCAGTTGAGGGAGTGCAGGATGTATCTCCGCAAGTACCGCCGACTTCTGAGGCAAATTCAGGATTGGTCGCAATCGGGCGAGATTCGCCGCCTCTTGCTGGATGTGCTTCCACCCTACTAGAAGAAACGGGTGGAGGACGAGAAAAGAAGCGGGCCAAGAAGCGTATGGCAGTACGCATCACGTCGCCGGAGGTGCGGCACCCGGGGATCATGGAGTACATCTGACGTAACCTCGGAGCACCAGAGCAGATGATAGTGCTCAAGAATTCGGTGTACGTGGAGGTGTTCGGTAAGACGGCGAGAGGACGTCTCCTTTGACTAAACAATGTCGAATGGAGACGCGGGGAGAAGCTGAAGATGCGTATGATACCCGCCCAAATGAGCCTAGACTCAATAATCTAGTATGTGAGCGTGGAATGGAAGCTCAACTCCAAAAATGGAGTGCAGTTTAAAGACCGTCACAATTATGGGAACCATGCTCGCCGGGAGGATGCGAATCATTGAGAGATACAAGAAGCATGAGCGAGTTCCGTTGGAGATCACAGCAAGAGTTCGGATGATGGTCCAGGGTCATCCGGGGGCAAGAACATGACCCAGCAGGATCATGAGGAAGCCCACTTCTTTGTATTTGCAGCGCACAACGCGAAGGAGCATGGGCACGACAAGTCAAAGTGGGGCAGAGCGCCACCCCGTGGAGGAATGGGAAAACCGCCGCGGAGGAACGGCAACCCTCCGCTCTCCTTCAAGGAATAAAGGCGGGAACATGACACATGCTGGACCTGTTGTGGGAAGAATCTCCCACACAAACACGATCATAAGACGTGCAAGATCTACGCGGAGGACAAGCGGGCTTATTTCCAAGCCCACCCCGACAAGATGCCCAAAGAGAAGCGAATTGAGGCCTGGAAACGGGGACAAAGTGCTGGTGGACGCTCGGGAGGACAGGGGCATGGAGGTGACCGCCAAATTCGGCAAACCCAAGAAGTGGCCGATTCGTTAATGCGGGGCATGGAGGCGCTTAAGGCCCTGCAGAACGAGAGAAGTGGCCCATGGCCGGGCAATTGGCAGCAAGACGGGGATGCGGTCGACCGAATTTTGAGAGGCCCCCACGGGAGTGGAATGCCGGGGGCCTGTCCTCCAAAAATCAGTGGAATCCAATCGAAGAGGGCATCTATGGTGCCGAAGATGGCTCTGCAGGACCCAAAGCCACTGAGTTGTGCCAGAGGTAATCCATGGGACGCCCTGCCACGGGAAGTACAGGTGGAAATTGGCAACTGGGACAAGAAGGTTGGAGCGACCACGGAGACGCCCGTGGATGGGCGGGACCAATCCACAATCAATGAGATACGTGATCATGCTGAAAGTCCCAATGCACCCGTCTCTGCTAGAGTTGCATGCTGTGACAGTCCTCCATACACCATATGGCGATGAGGGGCAATTGCACTTGAAAGTACGGGTAATGTGTGGACCAAAAGAAGTGGTCGCAGATGTCTTGGTGGATAATGGGGCCCAGGTAAGCTTCGTGCAGAATGGACTGTTTCCGGACACATGTTTCATGAGCAGTAACCGACCAGTGCGCCTCAAGGTCGCAAACGGCGTGATCATGGGTGGAAACCCGTGAAGCCCAAGTTGGCCTGGAATTCTGGTAGCATGACCAATTGATGGTGATGCTCCATGGAAAATTATACGAGGCCCATCGTTCCGATTGCGACATCATAATGCGCTACAATTTCATAGTCACCGATTCAGCCGGAGCATTGCCACATCGTGCCACACTCATTCGTGAGGCCAACGAGAGGCTTTCATGGCTATCGACGCATTATGCCCCGAGTGGATCCCAATGGACCGGAGAGGAAGAATAGAAAATTGTACGTGCGGTACAAGCAGTGGAAATAAAGTCCAAAGATAGCAATGGAGAGCACCTTCAAGAATATGGTGTATCCCGGGATGGTTCTCGACCGGTGATGGAAACTTTGGGTATAGAAAAACCATTGACGGGTGTCTTCGCATCACAAGAGGCACCCAAGTTGCAAAAGTACGCGAGGTACTGGCACAAGGGTGATTCCGCGTGGGACAAACATTGGCGCACAAAGATGGGGGCCCTCTGTATATACACCGAGCCTAGCGGGATTTGAAACGGATCGTGAACAAAATCATCGCCGATAGAGCCAAAGGAGTCTTGGTGCTTACCGGACTCGGCTCAGGGGATGCCCATGGCGAAAATTCGGAGATCCAAGATGGATTCCATCGCGTTGACGGAATTGGTGTTTGTGCCGGATGAGGAGATATTTATGGACGCTACGAGAATCTCTTTGCCGTCACCGGGAAAGGCATGGTCAACCAGCGTGCACTATGTGGACCGTGCACAAAGCCATGCTACAGGTGATGAGGCTTTCATCTGGAGGATACAGGCCGTGCCCATGTGGGTCATGTTCGAGGACAACAACGACCCAAAAGTAGAAGTCAAGACCCTGTCGTTTGATGAGATTGATGGTGTTATCCACGACATGGAGGATGGAATGCATGACCGCATGGCTGCCCAGGAGGCGACAAGCCGGGTCAAATCTCCGCATTGGTGGGAAGATCAAAATTTTATCACGGGGAAATTCACCAAGATCGAGTTGGTGGCGATGGACCACATGGCTCATCAAGATGAGCCTATGGGTTCCAACCCACAAACGTGGAATTTCCCACGCTGCGGCATCGGATCGAAGCCCGACACCCTTATCAATATCAAAGAATTCAGAGAATTATCGGCGGGGGGGGCAGCCCCACGATGTTGATGAGGGTATGATGGGTGAGGAAATGTCGGAGGGCCATCAAGAAGAAACGTATACCGCCATTCCGTTAGTGGTAACCGTGCCGACAGCTGCGGCCCAAAAAGCAAGGGAAAATCCAAGAGTGGATGGGCTACGAGAATGATTGATGAACAATTATCAAAGGTTATTCAGCGGTTTGGCCAACAAAAAACTACCGGATCGAGGTCGATTTGGTACCACACGGATAAAATTGAAGCCTACACCCAACGCCTATCAGCATCGAGAATACCAGCTTCCGAGTGCGCGGGCGGAGGCCATAAAAAAGCTGTTGAAGGAATTCATCGAGCGCAGATGGATACAACGTTCGGACAATGAGTGGGCAAGCCCAGCATTCGTCGTGCCAAAGAAAGAGAAGGGCGGATGGCGGCCAGTAGTCGATTATCGAGAGTTGAATGGGCAGACGGACCATGACTCATACTCTCTTCCCTTAATCGATTCTATCGTGCAAAAAGAGGCCCGAAAGCGCATCTTCACGGTGTTAGACCTTAGACATGGTTATCACCAGATGCCGCTGCATGAGCAATCCAAGGCGTGTACGGCGATGAGTACGCCACTGGGCCCCATGCAATGGAAAGTGGTGCCCATGGGAGCCAAGAATGGCAACGCGGGATTCCAACGCATGATGAAGAATCTACTGGGAACCGTGCGGGATTGCGCCGGCCCGTTTGTGGATGACATCATTGTCGGTGCCGGCACGTAGGACATGTCGAATAAATTGATCAAGGCCCACGAGAAAGACTTGAGACGGGTGATCGACGTCCTAGATTGCCACCAAATGGTACGCAAGCCGACGAAGGCATCCTCATTCGTGAGGGAGGTCGAGTTTGCAGGACACGTGGTTGGTCATGGGCAACACAGGCCGATGCATCGTAAGTTGGCCGCCTTAACCCAATGGGAGCGATCAACCACCATCAACGAGTTGCGGTCGTGCATGAGATTCTGCAATGATTATTTGGGTTACGTACGGATGTATGCTGAACTCTTGGGACCATTGCACAGGATGCTGCAAGTTGGGAAGGTCGATAGGCGCAAGGGGAGCAAGAAACCGCTAGCTTGGACAACAAAGGCGGAAGAAACGTTCGAGACACTCAAACGAAATCTCCTAGGAAAGTTGGGATTATTCCTAGTAAATCCGGAAAAAAGATTTGTGATCCGCGCCGATGCATCCGATTATGCCGTGGAAGCAGTCCTGGCCCAAGTGCGAGAGGATGGTTCCCATGTCCGCGTGGCCTTTCGGAGCAGAGGTTTGGCAGAGGGGCAGCACCGAACTTGGACTGCAAGGGAAAAGGAGACGTGTGCCATAATCTGCGCCTTGCGCGAGTGGTCCGGGCATATTGATTTGCAACGCATTGTCGTGTGCACCGACCACTAACGCCTGCAGACTTGGCACAAGGAGCATGTTGACACCCCCTCCGGTCCGGCAGCCCGACGCACCCGTTGGCACGAGACGCTAGCCAAATTTGAATAGAACGTAGTGTGTGTGCCCGGGAAGGACAACAGTGTGACCAATTGCCTCGGTCGTTGGGCCTACCCAGCCGGGATGGATGGACATCTCCATGCATGGCGACGCCGAGGAGACAGCGGAGGCCAAGCGCATCCTCGAGGCACAGCGTCTCCTAGAGGAAGGCGAGGCAAAATACTTTGTGGTGATGGGATCCCGCGCGGAGCTAGCCCCAGTCCGAGACGCCAAGGTGCAAGCGGTGGTGGTACCAATAAAGAAGGAATAGATAGTATGAGCCATCGAAGGAGTGCAATCCGATTGGATGGGGGATTGGTCTGATGATTTTGCAAACTAACACCATTGGCTCAAATATTGGAATGCAGTGAGTGCACCATCCAACGACGATTGGCCGGAGGGATTGACGGAAGACAGAGACAACCTCTTTCTCAAGGACAAGCTTTTGAAAGTACCCCCCACCCAGATTTCCTTGACATGAGACGAGCATATGGAACCAAGATTGATCTTGGATTGTGTTCATTTTTCTTTGTGGGCACAATGGGTCGCCGCTTGTTCAGGACGCAATGGGGACCACCGGTTGTGATAATTCTCTCCCCAAGTGCCAAATCTATTTTTAGTACACCACATTCTATTTGTACCACACTTATTCTATTTTTCGTAGCAAATTTCTAATTTTAGAACTCGATCATACCGGCCCCGTTTCACGTTTCGTCTGAATCTGCCGCCATCGGATAGGTGTCCCGGTTGCATGGGTGAGATCGGTTTCCATCTAGGGTTGCTCCTTTTGGAGATTTTAGTTTTTGTTTGCGCTATTTTTAGTAACGTTTGTTACTATTTTTAGTAGAAGGTCTTTTCCACATATGTCCGCATTGTTGGCACCTTGGGACTTTCTGATTGGATCGTCGACCATATTTTTGCGAGCTGGACGCAATGGCGACGTCCGTTTGAGCTCATCTCGGACCTGGAGTCCGATTAGCGATTTTGGACCCCGCAAAAAGAAGAAAAAAAACGCTTCTCGAATGTTTGTGTGTACGCTTGTCATGATCCAGAGTCACCTCCCTCCCCCGGGCGCCAATGTCTCTTGGAGGTGATCCCATGCTCTCATTTCTCTTGGTGGGAGTGCGGGTCAAGCGAGGGGTTACAATTGTGCATGGCAAGCATGGTATACCTCTTTGTAGTCTTTTATGCAGACTGGTCAACGAAGTTGCCTTTGTCTGTCTTTGGTCCGCCGAGCCTATGCCTTGAGCTTCAATGGTGACTGGAGGTAGCTCGTTCCTTTGCGTTTGTTCCCCCCCCGGCTACCAGGGCGGCTGGGCACGGTGTATGCGGTGCCCTCCTATAATGAGGGGGGCGCCAGGGGAACAACTTGGATCCTCCCGTCCTCTTTATGTCTTTCTGAGCAGGTGAGAATGGTCTGGGAAGGGGGGTGGCGACGAATCGGATCCCATTTGGCTGCACTCCGTCCCACACTTCACCAATTTGAGCGATTTTAGCGATTTCGGGTATAAATTTAGTTTATATTTTCTATAATCGACAGGATAGAGCTTTTGACAATTCTGGTTCAGATCAGGCTTGCTGTGAGTGCGCACGCCCTTGTGGTGTTCCTTGTCGTGTGTGTGTGGTCTCTACTCTTCAATGCGGGCTAAACGACCGAATACCCATCCTGTCCGGTGCTAATAGGGTTAGATCTATCATGTGGAAATTAGAATCACTGATCTAACTAGAGGAAGACTATGGGCAACTGTAGTACGTACGTTGATCGCTCCTGTGCATTAGTGTTGAGGGAGCACGTTTCTGAGGAACCAGGGCCATCCTTATCTGTGCTACGGTGGTAGTCGGTCGTCACGGCGAAAGCTACAACCCACATGGGGTGTCTTCCGAAGGGGATGAGAGGTTAGATTAATGGAAGCATAAGTAAGCGCACCGCTGGTTGTGGGGCAAGTTGGCCGTTGCTCCGCAAGGCAAAGCAAGTCTGTGTTTTTTTGCATATCATTTGGTCGCTTTGCCTATGAGTCGTGACAAATTGATGTTGCATTGAATTAAAGAGGGTCAATCCTCGGAGACGGCGTGTGTTGAACATGTTGTGTGCACGTGTAGTGGGTTAACATGCTAGAGGTGGAGAATGGCATTTATGCTTTTGATGCTAACCTCTCATCGGTGTGTTGCCATCTTACGTCGTTGACATCCGGGGTGTGTCTTAATGATGATTTCATATCATTGGTCAAACATGGTTGGTGATCCACTTTCCCTCTCTTGTCAGCAAGCAGTAGGGCATGAGTTCTTTGAATTTGGCAATTGGGCATACGGATAATCCTCCATCAAGGTTGTGGGTTCTCACTCCCAGTGCATGAATGCTCTCCTAGGTCATGGCTAGGCAACATTCTCTCTCCGTATGCATGTACTCCGGATTGGGATCTGGTGAGGTTCTCTCTCTTAGGGCATGGATTGGTGAGGGTGGCTCTCTCAGCGCATGGACTAGGGCGAGACCATTTCTCTCAAGGCCTGGATTGGGGCGGGACCATCTATCTTTGAGGCAGGACTACCTCTCCTTGGGATGGGACAATCTTACCTTGGATGTGCTCTCATTGGACCCGGGATATCCCTCTTTGTGCACTCTCTGTGCGGGCCAGATCTAGGTTTTTGCATGTGACCCGGGGCATCTTCTTACCCAATCTCTCTCCAACTAGCATGTAGTGAATTGGGTCGGTGTCACACGAACATGCAGATAGGCAATATTGATTTCAGATGTCCATCGGTGGATTCTTTCTAATGCACATGCCGTTTTGTGTATGCCAATGCCATCGTGACTCAAGCAATTAGGCAGGAAGACGTGGGACCTAGTGGCATGTCCAACCAAGCATGTGAGGGCATGAGACATATGCTGTGTGTTGGCTTCTCTACTCATGACTTTGGTTCACGACATCCTATCCGTAGGGAGCCCAGCAATTAGTATGTAGCATACACTAAACATGTGAGGTTTGCTGGGTTGGCCCTTCTTGATGTCTTGTTTGCAAGCAGCAAGTAAACCCGCCGAGCTTACTCACTTGCTGGCCATTGTGTATGCTGATGCTCAGTGACAGTCACACGGCGTACGGTGTGAAGTACCGAGGCATTGCCACAATGATGATATATGTGATGTGTCGCACATGCCGGGTGTCAGGTAGTGTTTGCCATTGCCGTGAGGTTACTCTCCCGACTCACATTTAGTGATCCTCATTGCAAGATCTTCCTATGTGTTAATTGCCGACTCATGAGGGTGGACAAGTCATGTACTTGGCCATGCCGTACTTTGTGTTCATGGAGGCCATGGTGCCATGCTTGATCCACAGTGAGAACGCTTCTCATGTTTGGAACCCATATTTCTTATTTCGTTTTTGCCGTCTTGTGGGCAAGGGTGAGGATGGGCCATGTGTGCGCAAGCCTCATGAGGAAGCCAATGATGCCATTGTGTTGTATATGATTTTCCGTGTGCTTTTACATACACCAAATGGACCTTATTGAAGACATTGTGTCATGCACGGTCTTCCATGACCCAATGTGTCTTCTCAAGCCGGTGTATTAAGGTTGTGCTAGCATGGCGTCATATGTCCATGATAGAACGAATAGTTCCAATGTGCATGGTAGATAAATCGATTATTCAAGTAGAGATGCAACATCGTCTTCGATAATCGCATATCCAATTCCACAGGTTCTGTTTCTATCTCATCTCCATTTGTTCCCGAAGGACTGTTTGTTCCCTTCTCCATGACTTCCATGTATTGATGGTACACGGAAGGCCATTGGAATTGATTGACCAAGCATTTGGCTTTCATTGCCGAAGGGTTGCGAATGGGGGTACTTGCCAGGAGTTGGAATTTGGATTTTGTAAATCATGGAGGCAGTGGTGCCATCAAGAACAATGGGAGTAACAGGGAACAAGCCGGTAGAGCCTGCACAATGGCACGGGGCGGTCCTATGTAGCCCACAACTGGGAAGGTTGGCTACGTAACCCCTGCCACCCGGGGGGTCCCCACCTGTTCAAAGCAAGAAGCTGTATCAGAGGTAGCCAACAATTGGGTCCGGTGGCTACATAACCCTGCTGCCTTTGGGGTTCCCACCACTTCAAAGCACACAAGTGGGCACACAAGTGGGCCGGGTGGCCACATCACCCTTGCTGCCTTGGGAATCTCCGGCACCCAAAGCGGGAGACAAAATCATTGGTGGCGGACAAGTGGGCCGCGTGGCTCCATGACCCTCCGGCCTCAGGGGTCCCGGGCACTTCGGAGCAGGGGGCGCAATGACACGTGGCCCACAAGTGGGCCGACTGGCTACATAACCCCTGCAAAATGGACGGTCCCGACCGCTTCACAACCGGGGCGCGGAATTAGAGGTGGCCCACAAGACGGCCGGGGGCATACCCCTGCCGCCTTGGGGGTCCCCACTCCTCCAAAGCGTGGGGCGGAATCAATGGTGGCCCAGAAGTGGGCCGGGTGGCCACATAACCTAAGGCACCTTTGGGGTCCTCACTGTTTCAAAGCGTGGGGCAGAGTCCATGGTGGCCTAGCACTGGGCCGGGTGGCGACGTGACCCCTGCCGCCTAGGGAGTCCTAATGGCTTGAAAGCAAGCGGCATAATCAAAACTGGCCCAAAAATGGGCCGGGTGGCGACATAACGCTGCTGCCTTGGGGGTTTCCCCAATTTCAAAGCAAGGGGCAAAATCAGAGGTGGCGCACCATTCAACTAGGTGGCTACATAATCCTTGCCGCCGGAGGGGTCCCCACAGCTTCAGAGCTGGGGCTAGAACCGGATTTGCCTCACAAATGGGCCCGATGGCTACATAACCCTTGCGGCTTGGGGGGTTGCCTACCGCTTCGGAGAGGAGGAGCAAAATTAAGCGTGCCCCACAAGTGGGCCGGGCGGCTACATAACCCTTGCCACCTGGGGTGTCCGCACCGCTTTAGAGCAGGTGGCACAATTAGACGTGGCCCACAACTAGGTCGGGTTGCTACAAAAACCCAGCCAACTTGAAGGTCCCCACCACTTGAGAGCGGGGGACAAAATCAACGGCGGCACACACGTGGGCTGCCTAGCTAGATGACCCTTGCCGCCTTGGGGGTCCCGATCGCTTCGAAGCGGGAGGCACAATCAAAGATGGCGCACCTACAAGCCGGGTGGCTACATAACCCCTGCCGCCTTGGGGGTGCCCACCGCTTCAAGCGCAGGGCAGAATCACAAGTGGCCCAAACTTGGCCTAGGTAGCTGCATAACCCTTGCAGCCTACGGGGTCCCAGACCCCTTGAAAGCGTTGTGGCACAATGACAAGTGGTCCGCAAATGGGTGGTGGGCCAAAAAACTCCTGGCGTGTGGCGGTTCCCTACTGCTTTAGAGCGCGGTGCAGAATTAGAAGTGGCCCACACTTGGGTTGGGTCCCCGCCCTTCCACGGGCGGGGGCAGATTAAATGGTGGCCCACAAGTGGCCCGAGTAGCTACACAGCCCCTGCCGCATAGGCGGTCCCCATCGCCTCAAAGCGGGGGGCGGAATCAGAGGTCCCGCACAAGTGGGCCGGGTGGCCACATAATCCCGGCCACCTGCGATGGTCCGGACCGCTTGAAAGCAAGCAGCAGAGTCCAAGGTGACCCACAAGTGAGCCAGGTGGCTACGTAACCCCTACCGCCTTGGGGGTCCCCGGCCCTTTAGGGCGGGTGTAGAATAAAAGGTGGCCCACAAGTGGGCAAGGTGGCTACATAAACCGTGCCCCCTGGGGTGTCCCGACCGCTTAGAAGCGGTGCGCAGATTGGAAAGTGGCCACACAAGTGTGCTCTGTGGCTACATAGTCCTTGCCACCTCGACATTCCACACCGCTTTAAAGCGAGGGGATGATAAAACGTGGTACACAATAGGGTTGGCTACAAAAACCTAGGAAACTTGGGGATAACTACCGCTTGAGACAGGGGGAGGCAAAATCAACGGCGGCATATATGTGGTCCAAGTGGGTACAAATCCCTACCGCCTTAGGCGCACCCAGCGCTTCAGAGGGGGAGGGGTGGGGGGGGGGGATTGGAAGTGGCGCACAATTGGGTCAGGTGGCTTCATAACCCCTGCAACCTAGGGGATCCCCACCGCTTTGGAGCGCGGGGCAGAATCACACGTGGCCCACAAGTGGGCAGGGCGGCTACATAACCCCTGCCGCTTGGGGGGTCCCAACCCCTTTAGGCGGGAGATAGAATCACAGGTCTTCCAGAAATGGGCTGGTTGGCTATATAACCCTTACCAACTGGGCGGTCCACAATGCTTTAGAGCGAGGGGCAAAATGAGACTTGGCCAACGATTGGGCCGAGTGCCTGCAAAACCCCGGCGGACTTGGGGATCCCAACCGCTTGAGAGCGGTGGACAAAATCAACGGTGGCGCGCAATTGGGCTGGGTGGCTACATGACCCCTGCCTCCTTGGGGGTACCCGGCGCTTCAAAGCGGGGGGCACAATCAGAGGTGGAACCCAACTGGGCGCGGTGGCTACATAACCCATGCGGCCTAGGGGCTCCCCATCCACTTCACAGCAAGGATCAAAATCAGAAGGGGCCCACTAGTGGGCTGGTTGGGTAGATAACCCCTGCCGCTTCGGGGGTCCGCACGGCTTCAAAGCGGTTGCCGCTTGGGCGCTCTGCGACGCTTTGGAGCAAGGGGCACAATCAGACATGGCCCAGAATTGGGCTGGGTGGCTACATAACCCTTGGCGCCTGGGGTGTCCGCACCGCTTTAGAGAAGGGGGCACCATGAGACGTGGCCCACAACTAGGTCGGGTTGCTACAAAAACCCAGCCAACTTGGGGGTCCCCACCACTTGAGAGCGGGGGACAAAATCAACGGCGGCACACACGTGGGCTGCCTAGCTGAATGACCCTTGCCGCCTTGGGGGTCCCGATCGCTTTGGAGCGGAAGGCACAATCAGAGATGGCGCACCTACAGGCCGGTTGGCTACATAACCCTTGCCGCCTTGGGAGTGCCCACCGCTTCAAGCGCGGGGCAGAATCACAAGTGGCCCAGACTTGGGCTAGGTAGATACATAACCCTTGCAGCCTGTGGGGGCCCCGACCCCTTGAAAGTGGCGGGGCCTAATCACAAGTGGCCCCGAATGGGCGGGTGGCTGAAAATCCCATGCCACGTGGGGGTTCCCTACCGCTTTAGAGCGCGGGGCAGAATGAGAAGTTACCCACACCTGGGTTGGGTAGCTACGCAACCCCTGCCGCCTTGGAGGTCCCCACCCTTCCAAGGGCAAGGACACAATGAAAGGGGACGAACAACTGGGCCGCGCGGCTCCATGATCCCTGCGGCCTAGCGGATTTCCACCCCTTCCGAGCAGGCGGCGAAATGACAAGTGCCGCACAAGTGGGCCGGCTGGCTACATAAGCCCTGCACAATAGGGGGTCCCCACCCCTTCACAACGGCGGGGTAGACTCGGAGGTGGCCCACAAGACGGGTGGGTACATACCCCTGCTGCCTTGGGGGTCCCCATCCCTTTAAAGCGGGGGACAGAATCAACAGTGGCCCAAAGGTGGGCCGGGTGGCTACATAATGCTGCTGCTCGGGGGGTTCCCCCTATTTCAAAGCGAGGGACAAAATTAGAGGTGGAGCAGAAGTGGACTGAGTGGCTACATTATTGTTGCCGTCAGGGGGGTCCCCACGGCTTCAGAGCTGGGGTTTGAACCACAAGTGGCGCACAAATGCGCCGGGTGGCTACATAACCCTTGCGGCTTGGGGGGTTCCCAATCGCTTCCGAGCGGAGGAGCAAAATTAGACGAGCCCCACAAGTGGGCCGGGTGGCTACATAACCCTTGCTGCGTGGGGTGTCCGCATGGATCGAACCCCAAAGAACCTTCTTCGCCCGAAGAAGACTGAAAATCGTGCTCGGGAGCTTCAGCAGACTGGACTCCTGAGAGATCACGGCCACTTGGCTGCATCCAGTCCTCAGCAAAGACCGCAATCAGTGCCAATACCCCACAGACATGCAATTTGGCGGCACGATCCGTGATTGATCGGCTCCTCTGCTACAACGACCGCAACCTAGACCCCAGAGACAGCCAAATGCGCGGCCCGATCGGTAGTGGGAGGTGCAGAGGGGGAAAGGAGAAAAGAAGAAAGAATGTCGTCGACCATCACCTCCTTGGTCCGGTAACACTCCGCAACAGTCGTTGGGACCCCCAATGCGCATTAAAGGGGCTCAGCAATCGTTGGCACCTGATGCCTTTTTGGCTGTACGGGCTAGGGTGCTTTCACTTGAGTGCACAATCCAGCCAAGAGGGATGTCATAATGCATAGGGCATCTACTAAGCGTGGATCACTCTTTGCGGTCACTGACGCAGGGGGGGGTCTCTGTTTCGATCCACCGACTGCAATTCATTCGAATACCATGCTGGGCGGCTATGCTCCCAACAAGGGCAAGCACGACCGCTACGATTTCGGCGTAGTCTCCTCCCGGAGCATAGTATCCTGCGGGACTGCCATCTGTAGCAACCCAAGGCGGTCTTTGGACCTTGTAACGTCCCGCACTCAAGCCGTGTTCAGGTGTACATCATGATCAAGTTGGTACCGGCCAACTGATCGGCAGGTGTGGACTGATGGGCATGGCGCCAGGACCACTTTCACATCGGGTCCTTGCCGGTGCCGACGACACTCAAGCGAGCCTCTCCCCTCTGTCCTGCCCTGCTAATTGTGTGTTCACAAGTGTGTGTCCCGGAGCCTTGTTCACCTAGGGCACAGCCGTTTCCAAATAGGTTAGGGTTGCAATGGTGGGCGACGGACTGTTGAACCGCTCAGGCCACAGCAAAAAGCCACGGCTGCCCAGTGCCCTCTTGCCCGCATAAATGACGTCATGTGGTTGTGGAGCGGGGAGGTGGCCCGGAGGCGTGGACATGGCACCCATCGCTAAGGGCAGGTCCTTATGTGTAGGAGTGGACCCCTTCATAAGGGACCGAAAGCTGAGTATGTGACTCGACTAGGGCATTTAACATTCCGGTGCCCACTCCCACAGAGGTCGCTGAACCCTGATCCCGATGTTTTCGTGAATGGCTGTCCTCGGTGATGGACGCGTCTTGCAAACAATAAAAGGGAACAACCGCCTCATTCTGGTTGTCTTTCTCGACTTGGGTCAGTGCGAATCCAAGTGGGGGTTCAACGAGAGGGGGAGACGACATGACCTCTTCACCTAGGTCTTCCTCAAACAAAAGCGTCCCTTCCCCGGGGACGATTGCCAAGCCATGCCTCGCCATGAGGGGATATCCCACTATGGCTCGAGGTCCGATGTCCGCTATGTACAATGTAGCGTCCGGACGCCGAGGTCGCACATACCCTCCCTTGTGGCAAACACAGATCAAGAGGGCCCCAAGTATATAGTGAGTACCTCCCTTGAGGGGGTTAGACCCACACCAAATCACCCTTATTGTGCCTTCTGCCTTGGAGCGGGCCAACTTTGGCACCAGCTCATACCCTATCACCCCCAATGCTTCACCCCTTGTGTTCATGATGGATTGGAACTCCAATGCTGACAACAAGGTTTCCGCCGACTTAAAAAAGAACGCTCCCAGAAAAGATGAATCCCTTCCGGGCGGCAGAGTCCAACGCGGCTGCTCGGGGTGATTGGAGGATCTCCCGTTCATCCCCTCATAACACCACGTCGACATGGATGGCGTTACTCTCACCCCATCGGCAATCGGCCTTCAGGTAGGGCTGCTCTGGGTGCCCTGTGAGCGGGACTACGCCGCGTTGTCTCCGCTCACACCTCTATTTCGGCTTAGCCGCGGGTTTGGCAGCCTTGTTTGGAACTGGGCGCACTTCCGGGTGCAGGTTCGAGCACTTGTCTAGTGTGGGCTAGGTGCTACCAAAGCCGCTGTAGGGTCGTCCCTCCTCCAAGCCTGTATTGAGGGCTCTCTATGGGGGACATGGGTGCTAGTGCTTCCTGTAGCATTGTTCCACCGTGTGTCCCATGAAGCCAGAGTGGCTGCAGGCGGGGCCTGTGTTGGTCACTTTCTGACCGAAGATGTTTCTACTTCCTGCTCCTCATCATCGAGGGCCGGTGTCACGCCACTGGAAGGGGGTAGGAATACCGAGTCTTCTTCGACCCGATGGACCTGGGTAGGCTCATCGGACCAAGAATGGCCCGGTGAGGTTTCCTCAAGCTAGTGCACCTTGAAGGCCTCGTGGCGCCGCCGCAGATGAGCAAGATGCTCATCAGTTTTATCCCGCTAGAGAAACCAACCCTACACAAACAAGTACAGCAGTACGTAGTCAAACGACGGGCCGTATCTTGTATGTTCGGAAATGAGCTTTCCGGTCAAGTCCGAGTGCAAGCGCAGGGTGTCCAATAGGAGAGGCAACGGCGATCCTCGATGGACTCTTTAGGGATGGACGCCAGAATCTCTACGATCCGGGCCTCTCACCCAACGCCCGGCCCACACACCGTTCCCACCTGCTCCATTTAAGGAGGTAGGTGTGCACGGTCTCGCCGCATCCGTCCAAGTTGGTGCGGATGTTTTTGGTCTAGAGGTCCCCAAGGGTAAAGGTAAAGGTAAAGTGCTCGGGCGATCTCCGAACTCCAGCGTATCACTGATCCCTACCTGTCCCAAGGCGCAGCACCCTATAGCACACTACATCAGTCATCAAAATAGTTGCAACTCCGGAACCGTGAATTCGCGGGACGCATAGAGAGCCACTGTATCGTCACGGGGGCGGCCGCCAGCCAATGTGTGACCCCGAGGGGTGTTCGACAGTTTGGGGGGCTGTGGGGGGGGGGGGGGGACCCCCACCCCCCTCCGAAGGGGGGGGGGGGACCCCTCCCCCCCCCCTTGGTTGACCCAAACCCAGCACCTTTTCCGGCAGGCCCCGTCCAAGCGCGCAAACACACAAAGCTAACAAGATGCACTGTGAATGGTCATTGTTTTGCTGCACTGCAGCACTTTCAGAGTAGTATTGAATGTTGCCTTGAGTTCGCCCAAAGGCCTCTCCTTCCCCTTGTCACAAACCACAGACATATATGTAGAGAAGCGAAGGGAGCCACAGACATATAGAGAGAGAGAGAGAGAGAGAGAGAAGCGAAGGGAGGGGAGGGGCCTCAAGCTTCGGAATCATCCTCCCACTCGTCGCGTGCCCTCTTGCCGGTACTCTTGGGGCGAGCACGCTTCTTTGGCCGGGCTCCTTGTGCTCTTGTGACCCGGCAGGCTGCCGGCCCATCAGACATGGATTCCGATGGCACATAGTCACTAGTGCCTGACGGGGCACTACTGCTGGAGGATGCACTCGTACCGGAGGAGGCATTGGTGGACGAGCTGCTGCTACTACTACTGCTACTGCTACTACTACCTTGGTTTGGCCCAGAGAGAAGAGCAGGGAGAACAGTGGGCAGAGCCGGCGGCGCAGCAGAGCGGGGGACTATATCAGAAGTGGCCCACAAAGTAGGCAAATTGGCTACCTCACCCCTGCCGTATCGGGGAGCCCCTCCGCTTCAAAGCGGGGGACTAAATCAGAAGTGGCCCACAAAGTGGGCAAGGTGGCTACATAACCTTTTTTGTGCTCTTCAGCCATTTTTGAATTCTCCACAAAATTCTGAGTATTTTGAGGATAGACACATAGGGTGGAACAAGAAAAATTCCCCCTGCCGTATGCCTAAAACAAAATCTCCGGCGCCTCCGGCGCCGACAAAGCACCTTGTTCCGTGCGACAATTTTGGGGTCCGTAGAGGGGGGGGGGTCCCCCCCCCCCCCTTTGGGGTCGGGTCCTGACCAGGAGCGCCCCCCGTGTGTATCGTACAGTGCATAGAAGTCCCAGTGCGGAGCGTGCCCTCGCTCACACGAGCACACGACACAGGCGTTCTTGTACCTCGGTCCTGCCTCAGCCGCCTGGCACCGCAAGACATCACAGTACAGCACTTGCAATGTGTACGGGCCACCCTGCCCCAACGCCCGAGGCGGCACGCGCATGGACAGATCCATGACCCAGGGTAGCGTGGCACCAGGCACCACACACAGTAACCAGAGATCAGCACAGAGAGCAACGCAGTGAAAAGCTGGCTCGACATCTTATCCTGTCCCCGCCAATTGACCACTGGTACCGTTGTGTCGTGTAGTTCGTGTAGTGATGTCCTGCTTGGCTCGCCGAATGCCCGAGAAGGACACCGTAACGCCGGGACTGCTGTGATTGGTGGCCTGTGGTGTGGAGCACGTCTGGCTTGGCTCGCCGAATGCCCGAGAAGGACACCGTAACGCCGGGACTGCTGTGATTGGTGGCCTGTGGTGTGGAGCACGTCCAGCTTGGCTCGCCGAATGCCCGAGAAGGACACCGTAATGCCAAGACTGCTGTGATTGGTGACCCGTGCGATGAGGCAAGTCCAACTTGGCTCGCCGAATGCCCGAAGAGGGCACCGTAACGCCGGGACCGCTGTGAGAAACGCACAGTCAACACATACCCCGCCCTACCCCAACAGGCTCACCCTCAGGTCCCTAAACCTGCCACACGTCATTCTCCCCCCCCCGCCTTGTGTTTACCCACCCACTGGCGGTGATCAGCCCTTACTGGCTCGCGGAACGCCCTATGAGACGTCCTATCGCCTTCAGGCCCACCTGCTCTCTGGTTTTTTCGGTACTGGTATGTTCCAACGTTTGTACACCCCTTCCACCTGGGTACGCGTGGCTGTTACGCCCATGTCCCTTGGTTTGCCACGCCATTCTCAAAGGCGACAGGGCGCTGCCGAGCGGTGTTGGTCCCGCAACAGTAGAGGTCCCCAAGGGCTTTGGGGTGCAGATGGGGGGTGCACCGATGGCCATAGGCCCCTGCACCGGCTGCAACCCAATAAGCATCAAACCGTGGGGGTTGCTGCACCGGATTGGCTAGGGGGGAGGAGGGGTCCTCGTGGGGTACCTTGGCGAATGCTATGACTCCCAAGGGGATTCCGATGGGCTTGTTCTTAGGAAGACCCTCCTCATCCGGCCGGCTCACAATGCTTTGGGGTCGAAGCAACCTTTGTCGTCGAAGTGCCGAGAGTGCAACCCAATGAAGTAGCGTCGGTCGGCACTTACGACTGACTCCGGGCCATACAACTGCTGTTTGTTGAGCATAAGAGGGACGTGGGGCATACGGCTGATGTTGATGCACATGGGGGGGTAGTGAGGGATGTGACTAGTGTTGGTGTGCCAAAGCACAAGGGGGGGGGGGTTGTGCGGGTTCATGGGGTACGCAACCCATGGGTTTTCGGATCCACCGAGGGGGGGGGGGGGGAGAGTCCAAGGGGGCCTGTGACGTGAACCATGAAAGTGTCATGCACATGTGCACATGGATGGGGCGAAGCCGCGACATATGCACGTGGATCATGGTGATACGCATGCAACGGATGTCGGAGGTTCTGAACCTCAGGGGCATGGGATGCATACACCTAACGGCTCGCGAAGCAAGGTACCTCTGGGGAAGGTTCTTCTGCACCTTCCAAGCAACACTCGTGGTCCCCCTCCACGGTGTCCTGCAACTCCTTGAGGCGCTCCTGGCACCCTTCTACCTTGTTCTCGAGGACGGTTAACAGAACCTCGTCGTCCTTAACATGCCCTACGATTCCCTCAGGGAAGAAACCTACCGTGGCAGGGCCCCCCGGTTGCGGTGTCCGCGCCGGGTTCAGGGCCGCCATGCTGGCGTTCATGGATTGACGGAAGGCCATCCCTTGGCGGCGTTGATCATCCACCTCTTCCAGGAGGAGGCGCAGCTAGGCTTCCACGTCGACCATGTGGAACCGCAAGGCCCAGGCGTCGGGGGAGTTTCTCGTAGCGGTCGGCGGGAGCGAAGGGGTGTCCGTTGAGGACGGCGGGGATACCCTTTTTCTACATGTCTTGCAGCAGCTGCTTGGGTTCGTTGAAGCGGGCGTGCTGGAGCTCGTAGCACTGCTGCTTTGGGGGCGCGATTCCGTTTGTGGTGTCAAGGGGGGTAGGGAATTGGTGGCGGTGAGGGTGAGTCTTGAGGTCAGTGTATGCGCAACAGTTTGTTCGTTAGCGGGACCCGTGATTTGGCCCCAGGGGTCTCCACCCCCCTAGGCCTCATCGCGCGCGCGCACACACACACACACACAATGACATTGGCACCGCCTACACCCATACCCCGCCCCACCCTAGAAACCCACATTAGAGTCAATATGGTTATTGATACGATAAACGGAATTTGCCGATTTTTTGAGATGGCTTTTGCAATGTTGCGGGCAAAAATTCACTCCCATGGGGTGCCTTGCGCGTTAACCAACCATTTTCCGTCGAGGGGTCGAGGGGTCCTTTTAGCCGTGTGGTTGTACACAAATATCAAAACGGTGGTCGGCATTCATATTTGCCTTCAATTTTTTCATTAATATTTCAAATAAAAAAATTTCAGGGGTCGCTAGCATTAATGTGAAACGGCAAATATTGAACGGTTTCCGCCGAAAATTAATCCTGCATATACATGCAGAAAGACACAACACATATACTCATGGGTGCTCTCATACCTTTTGTCAACCCACTTGGGCTGTTGTGTCTAATTTGTAGACCTCTTGTGACCCCTCCTTGGGGTCCCATAGTGCCGGTGAGGGGTTATTGGGAGGCTAGGCTTCGCGGTAGGTCTTATTGGTCTCTTCAGGGGCGGTCTTCTCGTTCTCTTCGGGGTTAGTCATGGGTTTAGCTTTGGGTTCGGGGTCAGCAGGGCTTTTTTGGGAGGCCGTTTGAAGGTCTTCTTGCACACCTCTAAGAGGTGTGCATTGGCTTCCTCAACGGAGCCGAAGAGAAGGTGTCGCTCAACTTCGTGGAGCGTGGTGTCGCTCGGGTATTGCACCCGAACGACACCGCTTTTCCGATGGTGGACACCGGCGGCGGAGCCCACCTCCGCCCCGCCGGTGTACGAGACGTGGGTGCGGGTCCCCACGATGGGATCGTTGAAAACCGTGGTGTCTTTACCCCCCCCCCCAACTTGGGGCTGGGGGTGGCCTTGTTGAAATAGATCCCTTTACGCCCCCCCTATGGGCTTGGGGTTGGCCGTGATCGCCTCGGTCTCTTTACCCACCCCCTTGGGGCTAGGGGTTAACTTGACGGCCTCGGTCTCTTTACACCCCCATCCTGGGAGCTGGGGGTTGCCTTGACGGCCTCAGTCTCTTTACCTCACTCCCCTTGGGGCTGGATGTTGCTCTCATGGCCTTGTGGGTCATCAAAGCATGGGGGTGGGGGCACTAGGCACCATTTTCTTCGGGTGGGGGATGGCCCCGTCCGATAAACCCACAAATGCGCTACCAGAGTCCCACTCATCGGAGTCGGACTGAAAATCATACCTCTTACTCTTGGGCTTTTTCTTGCCGTTGTTGGGGGCGGGGATTTTTGTTTGGGGGGGTGGGGGTTGGATTTGATTTGAATTGATTTGAGGGCCGATCTTGAGGCTCACAGGTCGCCTTGGGGGCGCTCAATGGCTGTCCCGACGACTGTGCATATCGCCCGGCCATGCATGTAAAGCACTCCTGGTTGCGTCTGCGGGCTGGGAGACAGGTCTTCCGCCGTGCCGCGGGTTGGGTGGTGGAGGGGGGGGGGGCAGGGGGGGGGAGGGGGGGGCACGGAGGCCGCGGCGGATGCCCGTCCGGGTCTCAAACACGTGGGTCAGTGCGGGCGATAGACAACCGGCACCCTACGGCGTTACTGCCACGCCCGCACGAGCTTGCGCGCCACGAGCCACGCCAAAGCCATGG
The DNA here is from genome assembly GCA_964036045.1 of Eutreptiella sp. 'Long Island Sound 2002'. Lineage (NCBI taxonomy): Eukaryota > Euglenozoa > Euglenophyceae > Eutreptiales > Eutreptiaceae > Eutreptiella > Eutreptiella sp. 'Long Island Sound 2002'. The sequence continues at coordinate 130,979,984 of OZ038380.1, read as the reverse complement.
CGTCGTCCCCCGCGCGGGGGGACTGGTGTTGCGGGAGCAGCGTGGGCGCCCCCCGGGCGGGAAACACCGCATACCACACGGTGTATACCCTCAAGATCGAGGCCAACAACGTGCCGAGCACTGCATGCAGCTCCGGGGGCGTGGCAAGGGGCCTGTCGCCCCGGGAGAGGGCCCGGATGGTCCGATCATGGGCGACACCCACTCAATGGCCCCCGGATTCGTACTTCTCGCCTTCCCACCCCTCGATCAGAAGCGCCTGGCGCTACGGGGCGCTAGCCTAGGCTTGCGGGGTGGCGACCCCGCCGCGGCGGACGGGGAAGGGACCGAGTTCCGAGAGGGGCGCCGGCAGAGGGGGCACCCTAGCGGGCTGCGTGCCCACACTCCACTGGAGGCGGGGGGACCGCCAGAGCGGGACTGCTGCACCATACGTACAGCTTAGAGCCTCGTGGAGCGCAGGCCCGGATATTGTCAGGCCCTGGGGGACGCGCTGCGCCGTCGAGAGCCACAACCAGAGGTCCGCCCCCGTCTAGTGGAGGAAGCACCCCATGAGGGTGTCCTCGAGGCTGAGGAGGCTGCGGTGCTGTACCCCGAGGGCGTGCAACGCGCAGGCGACGCTCGCCAGGGACTGTTCAGAGCGCGGGAGGCGGGGGGCAGACGTGGCTCACATGGGTGAGCCAGGGGTACAGGGCGGGCGCCGGATCGCAGTGCGCCATCCAGCGGCGCATCTGCCGCTCCCAGATGTGCACGCGGCTGCAACGAACCGGATGCAGCCCGCCACGGCCCATGCGATATGGGACGGTGGCGGGAGAGAGCGCGATATGGAGGGTATGTGACATTGCGCCGTGGCACGGTGCAAAGTTGTACCCACAACGTGGAGCATGCTGGGCGCCTCTGCGCCCACGCGTGGGGTGGGGTGTTGTGCAGCCATGACCGAGTCCAGGACTGAGGTCACGCCTTGCCCGAACATCTCACCAAAGTGGCCGTACCCCTCGGCCAGGTGATGCGTTGCCGTTGGTGGGGCCCGCGACGGCGCTCGCCTTAAATGGGGGGGGGCATCTCTGCTTGGGGGGGGGGGGAGCAGGAGCCGGCAGTCGTCCCTCACCGCCGACCCTGCCGTCACCCGTCTCGCCCTGATTTCGCTCCCGGACCGTGGCTTCTAGTTGATCCCTCTCCCTCGCGTTACCCCCTCTCGCCCCTTGTGGGCCGTCGTAGCTGCCAGGCCGCCTTGGCATCACTAGCTCCTGAGTTGCGAGAGGCGGTAGCTCTAGCGGACGTGCGCAAACAAGAGAAGAGGAGAGCGGGCACAAACCAGGCCAAAGGGCATCGTCTCGGAAGCATTGGCTAACAAGTGCTCGCGCGGGCTCTGCCCCTTGCCCCGCGGTGGGCCCAATGTAGCGCACGGTTCCCCGCTCACACTGGGCCAACCATCGAGCTATGCGTTGTCAAGGGCACGGGGGCGAGGCGGTTATGTGCGCAAGGCGCACGCGTACACCGGGGGGCCCGTCGGCACCGGGGGGGCGAGGTCATGGCCCACCAAGGTCTGTTAGTGCCATGGGCTGCTTCTGGGCCGGCCGCAGCGTCGGCTTCCCCAGCCCACGTACCGGTCGCACAGCCTCCGGCCAGGGCAAAGAGCGGTACGCTGGTCACGGGAGAGAGGAGGTGCGGTGTGCGGGGGCACCCAGCGGCCCGGGGGGGGCGAGGTCATGGCCCATCGAGGCGGCGCGGTCTAACGAGCCGTGGCGGCTAGGTTGCCTGGGGGCTGCGCGGGTTCCCAGCCCTAAGCGGGGGGGTGTCCCGCCGCGGGCTGAACCGACGGGCACCCTTCCCCGATGGCGGGCTGGGATCGAGGGGGGGGAGGGGGACTAAATGAGGAGGTACTCGCCGTCCTCCTGGACGTCCAGCTCACTGCGGAGGTCCTCGTCACGAGCCTCCGGCTCGGGACGGTGACGTCCTTAGGGCTAGTCCCCTGGGGGCGCCACCTCCACGGGAAAGAAGGCTTGCAGGGCCGCGAGGAGGCCAGGCGCCACCGCGCCAGCTGGGAACGCCCGCAAGGGGCCGTCCTTGGGCGGCTAAATGGTAAAGCCCGGGAGTCCGGGAGGTGGTAGGTGGAGCGAGGACCACCTCCGGGGCGCACCGACACGGGGACGGCGCAACCCAGCAACTAGGGGCGCAGCGCAACGATCGCGCAAGCGGACTCGCCCATGGCGCAATGAAGCACGGTGCCCGCGTCCGCGAGGGGGAGGGACACGAACAGCTCCCGCCGGCGTGCATCGGGCGCGACCACCGAGCGGGCGCTAGAAGCACCACTCAGTGGGCCACCGCCCGTAGGTACCCCGCAATAAGGGGTGTGCGCGTTCACGGGCACCAGGGTTGTGGGGCCCTAGCCCACTCTAGTGCCGACCAAGGGATCGCCCCGTCCCACACGGCGCTCTCCGGCAACACGACCACGTTCTCGTCCTGCGAAAGCCTCCAATGCGTGGTAGGACCTGCTTGGTGATAGATCGGGGTCCCCAGAGAGTCGCACCAGCATACGGCATAAGCCCAAGACCGCGGCAGAGCGCACGGGGTGCGGAAGCCGGCAAAGGACACAGTGAGCACAACAGGGTGAGAGCGGACCATGTGCTCCCCCCACCCCTTGCAGGTATTGCATTGGAACTCGACGTGCGCTGAGGTGTGGGTCGAGGGCGCTTTACGCACCTAGGCCGCAAACCGCAGGCCGTCCCTCGGCACACCTCTTGCGGCAAAAAGCTGGGTCCAGGGCTGCAAGACATGGTCGTCCCGTGGCGGGCCCCTGACGAAGGTCACAGACAGTGACACCGGCTAGGCGTAGAGGCGGTCCAGTTCCCGCGGGACTACCGTCACTAGGTGGCGCGATGAGAATAGCTGGGCTATCCCTTCCAGGGCGCTTGGGAGTGGATACGTGCCCTGGCGCACCATGTCCAGGCCTACCACCGCCAGGCCAGATATAAGGCCTCACCACTAGGTGTTGTGTCGTGCTACCACATGCAGGTCAGGCCTCGGCAAAAGCGACCCTAACTCTGTCCACCCATGGGGACTAAGAGGGGACGCCCCTGTCATAGGCGAGGGTGGCGGACGTGCAGTCTGCCCCCACATACTGAAGCGCCGCGGGGGTGACACCGAACGTCTGGGCCAGGCGCCACTTCCAGTTTGCCTGCCCATTCGGAGGCCCAAGGGCTGGCGGCCCGCGTCACGACCCCGGACGCGATGGTCTCCAAGACCTCGGCGATGTCATCCACAAACGCGCCCAAGCCCAAGGTGTCACCGTCGGGCGTGAGTTCCATCGCCCCATCCGCGGCTAGGAGGACCCCCCCTGAATCGTATGGTCGGCCGTGGGCAATAGAACTCCTGCAATGCACTGTTCTAATGCCTGGGGGCAGTGGGCAGTGGAAGTCCGGCAATGCACTGCGTCACTGCCTGGGAGCAGCGGGCATTGTAACTCCTGCAATATATTGCCACACTGCTGGGTGGCAGTGGGCAGTGGAGTTCCTGTAACGCACTGCCTCACTGCCGGGGGGCAGTGGGCATGGGAAGTCCTCCAATGCACTATCCCATTGCCTGGGGCAGCGGAAAGTAGAACTACTGCAATGCACTGCCACATTACCTAGGGGCAATGGGCGTTGGTTTACACTCCCTTCCACAGTGCAATGCATGCAAAACAAAACAGACACCGGTCCACTCGGGGCCTCCTTTTGGATTATGAAAATCGACCAAGTGTGAACAAGGGAACAAATGCATGCTACATAAACACACTGTCAACGGCAGCTCCAGGGAACGAATTAAACTTCAGTTTCTACGGAAACTACAGAACTCCTGCAATGCACTGTTACACTGCCTGGGGGCAATGGGCATTGGAACTCGTGCAATGCACTGCCTCACTCCGTGGGGGCAGTGGGTAGTGGAACTCCTGCAACGTACTGCCTCACTGCCTCGGGGCAGTGGGCAGTGCACTTCTTGCAATACACTGCCTCACCGCGTGGGGCCAGCCGGCAGTGGAACTCCTGCAACGCAGTGCCGCAGTGCCTGGGGGCAGTGGGCAGGGGACCTCCTGCAATGCGCGAGCCTATCTACTGGGTGGTCACGGAGTGCTGCCTAGGGGGCGGTCGCTGCCGATAGAGCGGAACTCCTTCAACGCACTGCCACGATGCCTGGGGGCAGTGGGTAGTGGAACTCATGTGATGCACTGCCCCGCTGCTTGGGAGAGGCGCACAGTGCAATTCCTGCAATACACTGCCACGCTGCTTGGGGGCAATGTGCGGTGGAACTCGTGCTACGCACTGCTTCTCTACCCGGGGGCACTGGCGAGTGGAACTGCTGCCATGCACTGCCTCACTGCCGAGCGGCGGTGGTCTTTGGAACTCTTGCAATGCACTGCCTCATTGCCTGGGCAGAATGGCCAGTAAAACTCATGCAACGCACTGCCTCACTGCCTAGGGGCAGCGGGCAGTGGATCTCCTCCAATGCACTACCTCACTGCCTGGGGCAGGGGAATGGAACTCCTAAAATGCAGTGCCTCACTGCCTGGGGGCACTGAGCAGTGCAATTCCTGCAATACATGCCGCACCGCCGGGGGGCGGTGGGCAGTGGAAGTCTTAGAACGCACTGCGTGAGTGCGTGGGGGCAGTGGGCAGTAGAACTCGTGCAATGCGCAGGCGTATCAGCTTGAGGGACAGGGAGTCTTGCCCACGAGGCGGTCGCTGCCCAAAGAGCGCAACTCCTGCAATGCCTTGCCACACTGCCTCGGGGGCAGCGGGCTTTTCAATTCCTGCAATACACTGCCACATTGCCTAGGGGTAGTGAGCGGTGCAACTCCTGCAATGCAGTGCCTCACTGTTTGGGGGCACTCAGCATTGGAACTCCTGCGACGCACTGCTTCACTGCTTGGGCACCGTGGGCAGTGCAACTCGTACAACGCACTGCCTCAGTGCCTGGGGCACTGGGCAGTAGAACTCCTGCAATGCAACGCGTCACTACCTGAGGGCAGTGGGCGGTGCAATTTGTGCAATACACTGCCTCACTACTTGGGGACAGTGGGCAGCGCGACTCGTGCAACGCACCACCTCACTGCCCGGGGGCTGCAAGCAGGGCAACCCTAGTGAACCAAATTAAAGTCACTATGTTTAATATTTGGCCAAAAATTAACACGTTAATCTCAAGTTTCAATTTTTTGGGGGGGGTTAGGGGGTTTGCCATGAAAATTATGACCCCCACGGGTTGCCTTACGGGCTTGGGTGTCATTTTCCCCCGGGGGTTGGTGGGGGGGTCCTACCCATGTGGTTGTTTCAAAATGTTAAAATGGCTCTCGGCTTTAATTTTTGTTTTTAATTTTTCCATTAATATTTGAAAAGTTAAAAATTAAAGGGTCGCCGGCATTAATATTAATCTCACAAATATTAACTCATTTCCCCAAATATTAACCCTCCTAACAATGGCACAACGCAACATGGAATGCATCATCTGTGTGTTTATGTTTCTTGTCCATGGCCATTGTGGCCCCTTGCGTCCCTATCCGGGCCCTCATACCTCGTGGGACCCCGTAGTGGGGTCCCACATCTTTGCGGGTCCGGATGGGGGGTTAGTGGGGTTAGTGGGGTTAGTTGGGTTAGTGGGTTCGGTGGTAGGATTTGCGTTCGGGGGGTTAGGCGTTTCGTTTGTGGGGGTGGGGGGTTTGGTCTTCTTTGGGCCCTCCGCCCGGGCCTCTTCCTGGTGCCGCTCGTCCTCCCCGGGGGTGGGAAAGAGGAGGGAGCGGTTCACCTCGTAGAGGGTGGTGCCGCGCGGGTATTCCACCCAAACGGCACCGTGCTTCCGCCCGTGGATACCACGAACGGTGCCCCTCTCTACCCCTTTGGGGTAGGGTACGTGGACGACCGTCCCGATGATCGGATCCTCGGGACGGTCGTCCTTCTTCTCGGCACCGTTGGGGGTGTCGGTCTTGGTGGGTGGGGGGGGGGGGGGTTTGTGGTGGCGGTCTTGGGGGGGTTGGTGGGTTTTGGGGCAGGGACGGCCTTCGTAGGCCGTGCGGTGGTGGTGGTGGGGGGGCATTTCGGCCTTTTGGGCCGGGGGATCGCCCCGTCGTCGCTTTCGTCGGACGACGCGAAAGAAAACTTTCGTTTTTTGGGGGCGGGTTGGGGGGGGGTTGGGCTGCGCTTGGGCGGGGGGGGGGGGTTTGGGGCGGTGGTGGTGGACGCCTCCCACCCCCTCCTCCCCCTCGCTCACCCCGCCCCCACTCATGCTCCCCCACATCTCCTCATCCTCCCCCCCGCGTACCCCACCTTCTGCATCCGAGCCCACTCCGCGGGCCGGAAGTGGCGCGGCGCAACCCATACGCCGCTCACCACGCGCGAAGTCTCCCAATCGTGGAGACCTCGCAAGAGGGCAAGGCCCAAGGGTGGGTCTCGGGCCACGATGCGGTGGAGGGACCCCAGGGGTACTTCCTGGGATCCTTCAGTGTCTCGCCAGGCCACCCGGATGAGCTCGGAATTCGTCGCGCTGACCACGACGTCAATAACCTGAAAAAAAATGGGGGAAAAAATTAACTTTTTCGGCGACATTTTTAATTTTTCGACTTTAATATTAACTCTTAACTTTTAATATTTGGACCAGCACCACAAAAATTAAATATCAATCTCGAGAAATTAAATGTGGCGTCCTAAAAATTAATGCACGCACGCAAAACACATACCTCAAGACTCCCGCTCACTCCGCTTGCCTGAACTGCCCCCATGGCCTCCCGGAAGAGCGCGGCCGCACCGGGGGCCTCCACAGGGGCCACAGGGGCTCCCGCGCTGGCCATCGGGGCCGCCTGGGCCCCCGGTTTGGCCGCGGTCGCGGCCGCGGTCGCTGACTTGACGGCGCGGGACTGGGGGACCAAGCCCTTGTACGAGGGCCGGCACCCGTGTCATAGATGGGGCGGGGCAGGGCCAGCTGGGCCAGTCCACCCCGAAGGCCACAGCCTTGCCCTGGCGCCACTGCCTGACCCAGCCCAGCTGGGCCCCGTGCTGTAGCAGCATCAGGTAATGCGGCGTCCCAAAACGGACGCCGCGGGGGTTGAAAAGCAAATTCAGTGCGGGCAAGGCGCCCGCACTGATTGCCTCTGGCATGGGGGCAAGGCAGGCACCAGGGAGGGGTTTCCAGACCGTGACCCCCCCCCCCGTGGAGGCATCCTTGGAGTGCCTCCGTGATTCCCCTCGTTCCGGCGGATCAAACACCGGATCAACCGCCGAAAAATCCACATGACTGTCATGTGGCTATGGGGGGTGGAGGAAAAAACGGGTTGATCCCCCGCGCACCCCTCCTGCAGCACCCGTGCTGACCACGGGATCGGCCCCGCCTTTCGGGCGGTGGCAGATTGGGGGCCCAGGGCTTTGAGAAGCCACTGGGGGAGGGGGGGGGGGGTCATTGGGGGGGTCAACAACCTGAACTTCCCCGTCCCCGTCCCCATCGTCCACCACCACTTCCCCCTCCCCCTCATCCTTGACCCCCCCCCCCCCCCCAGGCTGACCTCTACCCCCCCCCCTGCCCCTGGCTCCTCTCCCTCTCTCTCCACTCCCTTTTCTCCTTCTTTTTCTTCTTCTTCTCCTTCTTCTCCTTCCGCCGCCTATCCGAGGAGTCTTTGCTTGACTCCTCGGTTGGCGGTTGAGCGGAGGGAGGAGGAGGTGCTTGTGTTGGTGTTGGTGGTGGTGCTCGAGCTGGTGCTGCTGCTGGATGAGCTGCAGCCAGTCGTTGCTCCACTTGTGCCATCTAAGAGAGCGAGAGGATGAAAAAAAAATTAGAAAAAAAATAATTATTGTGCCCCCGACTTAATTTCTTCAAATTAATATTATCTATCGAAAAATTAATTAGTATATTAAATATTAATGACCGCACCTATTAATATTCATCTCGTAATATTAAACGGATCGACGGAAACATTAATTCGTATACGCAAGCAAGCATGCACAGGCAAAACACACCAGGGCTTCGTTGTTCGCTTTGAACATGTCGGCCAACATCTTTTGCATGGCCGAGGCGTCCATGGCAAGGAGAAAACAAAGCCAGTGGTGGGGAAGCAAGGGAGGAGGGCGGGGGGCTATGGGTGGCCATGAGTTTGGCCATGGTGCATGGGGCGGTATGGTGGGTCCCGTAATTGCGTAGCGGAAGGTCAAATTTTAAAAACCCCCACTCCCACACTTGGGAAACTACCTCCCCCTCCCGCTCTACTTCGGTTGCCCCCGGCATCCCCCCCCCCCCGGCCCGAGTGGTCATTGTATGCGCGCTTAAGGATGGCGTTGAGGCTCTCAGCGACATGCGCGCACACGGCACCAAACCCAACCCCCGAGCGGCGTGCATTGGCCACGCCCTCGGTGACATCCTCCTCCAAATAGAGGAGGTAGTTTGATTGACACGCCTCCTTGCAACAATGTGCACGGTAGGCGTGTGCCACCTCGGCCGCACGTAAGTCCCCGGGGGGCGGCTTGTCCGTGTACAATTCCCGGAGGAGGTCACGCATGGCCACGACGGCTTGCCATTCACCATCCTCCGGGACGTAGTCCAACAACCGACCAAGTTCCTCCCACGCGAGGTACAACGCACGGGCCTCCTCCCCGTCGGGTGCCCCCGTCGCACCCGACTTCAAACCCGTGCGGGCCCGGTAGAGGACCCGTTGCACGGCGTCGGTGTTCTCCTTGGGGAGGTCCACAAGGCGTGTCTCGATGAACGCCACTTGGAGCCGGCCAATGGCCATGCAACAATGGAGGATGCATAGGAAAACCATGCACCGGTCAACCACAATGTGTGGATCCCCTATGCATCCCCCGTTCTCCAAGCTACGGCCGGTCTCCTTGTAGCGGCGGCGGGCCGCCTCCTCACGGTCCAAGGTGCGCCGGGTCTCCACGTTGACCCATGCTGCCGCAGCCTTGTCCCACACCCCCATATTGTAAATTGAGCCCACCAAGGGCGAGGTGGACACACCGATAAGGCGCCGCACGAACGGTTGGTCTCCCCCGATGACCAACCTGCTTGGCACCCAGCGCGACACCAAATGAAACTTCTCGCAGCCTTGTATGGACCGCAATACCTACAAAAAGGACATGGATTAATGTTTACATTAATTTCTCGAGATTAATATTAAGTTAATTTTTCAGTCGGCGTTAAGATTAACCGAAAACAAGATAGTAATCTCGAGAAATTAACGCAAAAAACGCAAAATTTAAGAAACAACGAATGGGCCACAAACCTTCAAGTTGTCGGCCCATATCGTTGCAAGTGCCGCCATGTCCTTGTCCCCGCACACGGCCATTCCTATCACCCACAAGTACGCGGGTGTGCGGCCCCGTGCGCCGTGGTTGAGGAGCCCAATGGAGAGTTGGGTCCAACTACCACCGGCGCACGGGTACGCATCCCCACGAACAACGAAGGTGAGGGGCCTCGTCCAATCGATAGTCTCCACTAGCGATGGGCGGGATCGGACGTACCGGGCCCATGAGGGTAGCGGCCAAGAGCGCCCACTCGGGGGGGGATCGGGGACGGACACGGGTGGTTGTAGGTCAAGGGGGGTGACCAACTCCTTCCACACGTGCGTGAACGCTTCCCGAGTGGGGATGGGTCGGGGGAACGGGAGGCCCGTTGCGGCCGTGTAGACCAACCCCCGGCGGCTCATGTACTCCATCATGTGGCGGAAGCCAACCTTGGGGACGTTCAAGACCATGAGGAGGCCGATGATGTCCGGGGCCGGGAGGAGGTGGGAGGCAGATTGCTTCACCGCCTCCACTTGCTTAGTACGAACAAGGGAGGGGTAGCCAACCTCCATGGCCTCAGACCATCAGGCCCGGGCCAAAGGGGATGAGGCCACCCACTCACCAAGGAGTTGGGAGACCAAAGGGTCCCGCAAACTCTTGGCCCCGCTCAAACGCACGAGCGTCATGTTAAGCTCGGTAAGGGTGTCCCGAGAGAAAGGCATAACAAGGGCTATACAAGGGAACATGGTGGTGTGGAGGGGGGGGGGATGCGGGCAACCGGAGGGGGGGTGTCCAAGACGCCCGCCAACACAAAATTGGAACCTCTCTATTCTACCGTTGTGCAACAATATACCACGTAACACCCCTTATAGGTCCGCATATGTGCATGGAAAAATGGATACAAATGGCCCAATCGCAAAAATTTGACTTTAACCTCTTAATATTTGCGAGATTAATATATTAACGCCTTCATATATTAAAAATCAAAAATTAACATATTGACTTTAATTTGGGCCACTAGGGAACTCGTGCGATATGTTGCCTCAGTGCCTGGGGGTAGTGGGCAGTGGAATTCTTGCAACGCACTGCCTTACTGCATCGGCGCAGCGGGTTGTGCAACTCCTGCACAGCACTGTCACACCGCCTAGGGGCGGTGGGCCCTGAAATTGCTGCAACCCACTGCCTTACTGCCCGGAGGTAGCGGGCAGTGCAACTCCTGCAATGCACTGCCATAGCGCGTGGGAGCGGTGGGCAGTGGAACTACTGCAATGTGCGGGCCCACCAGCTGGGGGGACGGGGAATCCTAGCCATGAGGCGGTCGCGGCCGAAAGAGCTCACAAATTGCAATGCACTGCCATACTATCTAGGCGCAGTGGGCAGTGGAACTCATGCCATGCACTCCCTCATTACCTAGGGGCATTGGGGAGTGCAATTGCTGCAATACACTGCCACGCTGCGGGAGTTGAAGTGCCCACTGCCCCCAGGTAATGCGGCAGTGCATTGCACGGGTTCCAATGTCCCCTACCCTCGGGCGGTGAGGCAACACATTGCAGCAGATCCACTACCCACTGCCCCGAGGCACAGAGGCAATGCGTTACAGGATTTCCACAACCCCTGCCCCAAGGCAAGGCACTACCTCACCGCCTGGGGGCTGTGGGCAGTGGAACTTTTGCAATGCACTGCCTCACTGCCTGGGGGTAGTGCGCAATGGAACTCCTGCAATGCACTGTTCCATTGCCTGGGGGCAGTGGGCAGTGGAAAGCCGGCAATGCACTGCGTCACTGCCTGGGGGCAGTGGCCATTGTGGCTCTTGCCATACAGTGCCAAATTGCTTGGGGGCAGTGGGCAGTGGGCAATGGAGCTCTTGTCCCGCACTGCCTCATTCCCTGGAGTTACTGGGTAGTGGAAGTCCTTGAATGCACTGTCTCACTGCTTGGGGCAGGAGGGAATGGAACTGCTGCAATGCACTGCCACATTGCGTGGGGGCAGCAGGCATTGGTGTACACTCCCTGCCACGGTGCAATGCATGCAAAACAAAACAGATGATGATCCAATCGGGGCCTCCATATCAATTAGGAAAATCGACCAAGTGTGAACAAGGGAACAGATGCATGCTGTACAAACACACTATCAACGGCAGCTCGGGGGAAAGAATTGTACTTTAGTTTCTACGGAAACTACACGACTCCTGCAATGCAATGCTACACTGCCTAGGGGCACTGGGCATTGGAACTCCTGCTATGCACTGCCTCACTGCGTGGGGGCAGTGGGCAGTGGAAGTCCTGCAACGCACAGCCACACTGCCTCGCGGCACTGGGCTGTGCAACTCCTGCAATGCACTGCCAAACGACGTGGGGGCGGTGGGCAGTCGAGATCCTGCAATGTGGGGGCCCACTAGCTGGGGGGACGGGGAGTCCTGCCCAGGAGGCGGTCGCTGGCCAAAGAGCGGACCAATTGCAATGCATTGCCCCGCTGCCAGGGCGCATCGGGCAGTGGAAGTCCTGCAATATATTGTCTCACTGCCCGGGGGTAGCGGGAAGTGGAACTTCTGCCATGCGCAGCCACACTGCCTTGGGGCACTGGGCAGTGGAACTCTTGCAACGCACTGCCTCACTCTCAGGGGGCAGGGGGCGGTGCAATTCGTGCAACACAGAGCCGCACTACCTCAGGGCCGTGGGCAGCGCGACTCGTGCAGCCCACCACCTCAATGCCCGGGGGCTGCAGGCAGTGCAACTCGTGCAATATTTTGTGTCACTGCCTGGGGGCAGTGGGCAGTGGAATTACTGCAACGCACTACCTTACTGCCTCGGGGCAGCGGGCAGTGCAACTGCGGCAAAGCACTGCCACACCGCCCGGGGGCATTGGGCCGTGGAATTCCTACAATGCACTGCCTTACTACCTGGGGGCAGCGGGAAGGTCAACTCTTGCAATGCACTACCACGCCGCCTAGGGGCACAAGGCATCGCAACTCCTGCAATGCAGTGCGACACCGCGTGGGGGCGGTGGGCACTGGAACTCTTGCAATGTGCGGGCCCACCAGCTGGAGGGATGGGGAGTCCTGGCCTGGGGGAGGACCGGCTGAAAGAGCGGACCAATTGCAATACACTGCCACATTGCCTGGGCGCAGTGGGCAGTGGAACTCATGTCATGCACTGTCTCACTGCCTGCGGCATTGGGCAGTGCAAATGCTGCAATACACTGCCACACTGCCTTGGGGCAAGGGGTAGTGAAACTCCTGTAACGCATTGCCTCTGTGCCTCGGGGGAGTGGGTAGTGGTTCTGCTGCAATACACTGGGGGGCAGTGGGAAGTGGAACCCCTGCAATGCACTGCCTCACTGCCTGGGGGCAGTGGGCAGTGGCACTCCTGCAACGCACTGTTCCACTGTCTGGGGGCGGTGGACATGGAAGTCCGGCAATGCAATGCCTCGCTGCCTGGGGACAGTGGGCATTGTAACTCCTGCAATACACTGCTACTCTGCCTGGGGGCAGTGGGCAGTGGTGCTCTTGTAGTGCACTGCCTCGCTGCCTGGGGGTAGTGGGCAGTGGAAATCCTTGAATGCACTGTCTCACTGCTTGGGGCAGGGGGAAGTGGAACTTCTGCAATGCACTGCCACATTGCCTGGGGGCAGTGGGCATTGGTTTACACTCCCTTCCACAGTGCAATGCATACAAAACAAAACAGATGACGGTCCACTCGGGGCCTCCTTTTCGTTATGAAAATCGACCAAGTGTGAACAAGGGAACAAATGCATGCTGTATAAACACACTGTCAACGGCAGCTCCAGGGAACGAATTATACTTCAGTTTCTACGGAAACTACAGATGACCTGCACTGCACTGCTACGCTGCCTAGGGGCACTGGGCTCTGCAACTCCTGCAATGCACTGCCACACCGCGTGGGGGCGGTGGGCAGTGGACCTCCTGCAATGTGCGGGCCCACCGGCTGGGGAGACGGGGAGACCTGCCCAGGAGGCGGTCGCTACCGAGAGAGCGCACCAATTGCAATGCAGTGCCACACTGCCTGGGCGCAGTGGGCAGTGGAAGTCCTACAACACACTGCCTCATTACCTGGGGGCATTGGGCAGTGGAGTTCCTGCAATGCACCGCCTCATTGCCTGGGGGCAGCGGGAGGTGGAACTTTTTGCAATGCACTGCCACTCTACCTGGGGGCAGTGGGCATTGGTTTACACTCCCTTCCACGGTGCAATGCATACAAAACAAAACGGATGAGGTTCCACTCGGGCCCTCCTTTTCGATTATGAAAATCGACCACCTGTGAACAAGGGAACAAATGCATGCTGTATAAACACACTGTCAACGGCAGGTCTAGGGAACGAATCATATTTCAGTTTCTACGGAAACTACAGATGTGCTGCACTGCACTGCTACACTGCCTGGGGGCACTGGGCTCTGCAACTCCTGCAATGCACTGCCACACCGCGTGGGGGCGGTGGGCAGTGGACCTCCTGCAATGTGCGGGCCCACCGGCTGGGGGGACGGGGAGACCTGCCCAGGAGGCAGTCGCTACCAAGAGAGCGCACCAATTGCAATGTAGTGCCACACTGCCTGGGCGCAGTGGGCAGTGGAAGTCCTGCAACGCACTGCCTCATTACCTGGGGGCAATGGGCAGTGAAGTTCCTGCAACGCACTGCCTCATTACCTGGGGGCAATGGGCGGTGAAGTTCCTGCAATGCACCTCCTCATTGCCTGGGGGCAGCGGGAAGTGGAACTTCTGCAATGCACTGCCACTCTACCTGGGGGCAGTGGGCATTGATTTACACTCCTTTCCAGAGTGCAATGCATACGTAACAAAACAGATGACGGTCCACTCGGGACCTGCTTTTCGATTATGAAAATCGACCAAGTGTGAACAAGGGAACAAATGCATGCTGTATAAACACACTGTCAATGGCAGGTCCAGGGAACGAATTATATTTCAGTTTCTACGGAAACTACAGATGTCCTGCACTGCACTGCTACACTGCCTGGGGGCACTGGGCTCTGCAACTCCTGCAATGCACTGCCACACCGCTCGGGGGCGGTGGGCAGTGGACCTCCTGCAATGTGCGGGCCCACCGGCTGGGGGGACGGGGAGACCTGCCCAGGAGGCGGTCGCTACCGAGAGAGCGCACCAATTGCAATGCAATGCCACACTGCCTGGGCGCAGTGGGCAGTGGAAGTCCTGCAACGCACTGCCTCATTACCTGGGGGCAAAGGGCAGTGAAGTTCCTGCAATGCACCGCCTCATTGCCTGGGGGCAGCGGGAAGTGGAACTTCTGCAATGCACTGCCACTCTACCTGGGGGCAGTGGGCATTGGTTTACACTCCCTTCCACAGTGCAATGCATACAAAACAAAACAGATGACGGTCCACTCGGGCCCTCCTTTTCGATTATGAAAATCGACCAAGCGTGAACAAGGGAACAAATGCATGCTGTATAAACACACTGTCAATGGCAGGTCCAGGGAACGAATTATATTTCAGTTTCTACGGAAACTACAGATGTCCTGCACTGCACTGCTACACTGCCTGGGGGCACTGGGCTACGCAACTCCTGCAATGCACTGCCACACCGCTCGGGGGCGGTGGGCAGTGGACCTCCTGCAATGTGCAGGCCCACCGGTTGGGGGGACGGGGAGACCTGCCCAGAAGGCGGTCGCTACCGAGAGAGCGCACCAATTGCAATGCAGTGCCACACTGCCTGGGCGTAGTGGGCAGTGGAAGGCCTGCAACGCACTGCCTCATTACCTGGGGGCATTGGGCAATGGAGTTCCTGCAATGCACCGCCTCATTGCCTGGGGGCAGCGGGAAGTGGAACTTCTGCAATGCACTACCACACTGCTCAGGGGCAGTGGGCATTGGAACTCCGGCAATGCACTTCTAGACTGCTTGGGGGCACTGGGCATTGGAACTCTTGCAATGCACTGCCTCACTACGTGGGGGTAGTGGGTTGTGGAACTCCTGCAACGCACTGCCACACTGCCTGCTGGCACTGGGCAGTGAGACTCCTGCGATGCACTTAGGGATGGCGAGTCGTGCCCAGGCAGAGTCGGTGCTCAAAGAATGCCTGCGGGGGCTAGCAGTTCCCAACGGCCCAGGCCCACTAGCCTGGGGGGACGGGGAGTCCCGCCCAGGCGGTGGTCGGTGCTCATGAAGGGCATGCGGGGGACGGCAGTTCCCGGGGGCCCGGGCCCACCGGCCTAGGGGGACGGCGAATTTTGCCTTGGCGGCGGCCAGTGCTCATAAAGGACCTGCGGGGGACGGCACTTCCCAACGGCCCGGGCACACTAGCCTAGGGGGATGGGGAAGCCGTGCCCAGGTGCCGGTCGGTGCTCATGACGGGCTTGCGGGGGACGGCAGTTCCATACGGCCCGGGCTCACGAGTCTGGGGGGACGGGGAGTCCTACCCAAGCGGCGATTGGTGTTCATGGAGCGTGTGCGGGGGATAGCAGCTCCCGGTGGCCCGGGCTCACCAGCCGGGGGGGACGGGGAGTCCTGTCCAGGTGGCGGTCGGTGCTCAAGGAGGGCCTGTGGGGGATAGCAGCTCCCAACGGCCCGGGCTCAACAGCCCGGGGGGACGGGGAGTTCTGCCCATGTAGCGGTCGGTGCTCAAGGAGTGCCGGTAGGGGATGGCAGTTCCCAACGGCCCAAGCCTACCAGCCGGGGGGACAGGGAGTCTTGCCGAGGATGTGGCCGGTTCCTAGAGGGTGCCTGCAGGGGGCGGTAATCTACAGTGGCGCGTGCCCGCCGCCGGGGGGGGGGGGGGGCAGGGTCCCTGCCCGGCTGGTGGCCGTTGCTGAGTCACGTCCTGCCCGGCCTGACCCACCTGCTCCGGTGTAGGGCTTACCCATCCGTAGAGCTCCGAGCTCGTTCCTCTGGTCCGAAGACCATACTAACGCCTCGCCTCCACTCATTGTAAGATGGGGTTACCCTTTGCACCTACCCGGCTACGCTAAGCAGCGGAAGGCAAGGTAAGGGGGCATTACCGGAGACCATAAAGCCGGGGTAGCGATAGGAGGGACTCAACGTGAGTCCTCTTAACCAGAACCCTAAGTCCCGACAGGGCTTAACTCCCGAACTATACGGCACGTAGGGCGCCCTTGGGCACCTTAAGCCCGCGTGCATGCGAAGAGGGGTGAGTGCCAGGACTTACGTCTGGCTTGTCATACCAACACTCTGGGCTCGCCTCAACGCAGCTGGTGTTAAGACCGGCTCTTGGGGGGCGCACTTAATTGGGCCTGGGGGAGGCCCTTTAACCCTTTAAGCATTATTTAAGGCAATATAGGCAGCTTGTTTGCGTTTTTTAATTACTGTACACATTTACCCCGCAAACATGCCCTCCGGTGGTGCACTCACCATTGGGCTACCCTTCGGGGATCGGGTGGTGTTACCCCTTCCGGACGACCTTCCTACTGTGGGCGCCGGGGCGGTGGCCGGGGGGCCTTGTACCTTACCCATACTCAAAGAATGATGTTTACCTTTACCAAGGGTGTCCAGCCGGACGGGTGTCCACAGAGGGGGCATATAAGAATTAACTCAAGGACACAGTTGCCTTGTTGGAACAACTTTGTAACTTTTGGTGTTGACATTTAATATTTTGAGCGCTGGTCCCAATATCAAAAGTTAACCTACCAACACTGAAAGGACACGGTTGAAAAATTAACCTAAGAAAATGGGGCCATGGCTCAAATCCTTTTGCCCCACTCCCCAGGGCTAAGACAACCTCCCATAGTCCCTCTGTCGTTGCTGTAAGCAGTCGGGGCTTGCACAGTGTCGGTGGTGGGGTGGATGACAGCGCTATAATTGTCGTTGTTGTCATTGTTTCTGTTGACCGCCTTGGCGTAGGTGGTGGATTGCATGGGTTGTGTTGGACCACGGGGCGTGGATGTATGCTGTGTAGGGGTGTGGTTTGTGGGGCTCCGGACTGTGGGGGTGCGAGGTGTGGGGTTGTGCGGTGTGGGGCGTAGGGGTGTGGAGCCGTGGTGTGCGGAACTTTGGGTTTCGGGGATGTGGTATGTGGGGTTGTGGTGTATGTGGTGCAGGGGTGTGGGCCTCGGGGGGCTGTAGCTCGAGGGGCTAAGCTTGTGGTGTGTAGAGGTGTGGTGGCGCCTCCAATGAATGAGTGCATGTTGGCAAAAAAAATTGAAAAAGAACTTTTGGCCCCAAGGTATGAAATTTTGGGGGCTGATACTGTCCAGCGAAAAATTAATTCAGCTCGTAAACAAAGCGGCAGGAGCGCCGGTGGTCCGAAGGCAACGGAGGCCCCGGCCCCAATGCGGTGGGGGCCCCGGTGGTTATAAAGCGGCGGAGGCCCCTACTCCAAGGTGGTGAGGGTTGTGGTGGTCCAAAAGCGGCGAAGGTCACAGCCCACGTGGCGGGGCCCCCCGTGGTGCGAAAACGGTGCATGCCCTTGCCCCAAAGCGGCGTGGCCCCCGTGGGCCATAAACTCCTAGGGCCCCTGCCCCAAACGGCGGAGGGCACCGCGGTCCAAAAACAGAGGAAGCCCTACCCGAAAGCGGCAGAGGCCCCGGCGGTCCAGCTGTGGCGGGGGCCCCGGGCCCAAAGCAACTGGCGGCCCGGTGGTCCAAACACGTTACAAGCCCATGCCCCGAGTGGTACTAGCCCTCGCATTGGGATTGCGGCGGGGGCCCCCGCCCCAAAGTGACGGGAGGCCCAGTAGTCCACGCGTGTCACAAGCCCCTGCCCCAAGCGGCAAGGGTCCTAGCGGCCCCATTGCGGCGGGGGTCCCCACCCCGAAACAGCTGGGGCCCTGGTGCTCGAAAGTTAGAGGCCCCCGTTAGAGGCCCCCATCCCAAGCTATGGCGCGCGCGGCAGTAAGAAGGTGGCCGATGTGCTTGCCCCAAGTGGCGGGGGTCCAATGGTCCAAAAATAGTGGAGGGCCCCGCCCAACCAGCAGGCCAAGGCTATCCCTATGCAACGGAGGCCCCCGTCCAAACAGCGAGGGCTCTAAAGGACCGCAGTCCCCGGCCGCACATGGCAGGGGCTCCAATGGTCCAAAACAGCTGGAGACCCCTGCCGCAACCGGGGGGCGGCTGGTCCAAATACAGCGGAGGCCCCCCGCCTGAAGCGGCGAAGGCCCCCACCCGAACAGCATGGGGGCCCCATTGGTCCAAAAGTGCCACAAGTTTCTGCCGTAACACAGCGGAGGCCCTAGCGGTTGGAAAGCGGCCGAGGCCCTTGCCGGTCCGAAAGAGGTGGAGGCCCCCGTCCTAAAGCGGGCTGGGGCCGTGGCGGGTTGAAAGGGTGGCGCAGTCTCTTGCCCCAATCGGTGGGGGCGGCCGCCGGCGGTATGAAAGAGGCGCAAGCGCCTTCACAACCGGCGGAGGCTACGGCTATCCCAATGCAGCAGAGGCAACCGCCCCAAAGCGGCTAGGGGCCTGGTGGTTCTAAAGCAGCGCACACGGCGGCCCCAAGCAGCGGGGCCCCCAATGGTGCAAAAGAGTGAGAGGTCGCTGCCCTGAAGCAGCTGGGGCTCGAGTTGTCCCAAAGCGGCGCAAGCCCGCGCCACGATCAGCCGAGGTCCCGGCGGAGCAAAAGCAACGAAGGCCCCTCCCCTACGCGGAGGTGGCCTCGGCGGGGACCCCGGCAAGTCCACAAAGGCAGAGGCCCCCGCCCGCAGAACCGCCCCCGGTGGTCCAAAAGTGTCGGAGCCGTCGCCCCAAGCTGCGGGGGCCCTGGGGGTCCGAGGGGGAGGAGACCCCTGCCAGGAAGCGGCGGAGGCCCTAGGGGTCCAAAGGCCGCGGAGGCCCGCGCAGCAAAGCGGTGGAGGCCGCGGTGGTCCGAAAGGGGTGAAGGTACTCGCCCCAAAGCGACCGGTCGGACCCCATCGCGGATGCGCTCCTACATCCCCTCATAGCGTTGGTCGATGGGGGCAATGGCGGTACGGAACGCCTCGTTGACCTCGGCGGCGATGATCCCCTTGAGGGTGGCCATGTCGGGCACGGCTGCGACGGTGGCGGCTACGGTCTCCAACCGTACTTGCAAGGCCGCGAGGAGGTTGCCTTAGCTCGGCTGTTCGGAGCGGAGCGCATCCACTTCCCTGCTATGACACCCAAACTGGTCATCGAAGACCTGCACTCGATGGTGCAATAGATGGCCCTCGGTCCAAGCTTGGGTCAGCTCGGCATCAGTATGCCGGGTGAGCGCTACTGACTCTGCCCCCCGCTCTGAAGCGGTGGGGACCCACAAGGCGGCAGGGGTTATGTAGCAACCCGGCCCACTAGTGAGCCACCTCTGATTCTGCCCCCCGCTCTGAAGCGGCAGGTGTGATGTTTACTAAGTTTCACCACGGACCCTCTCGGGCTCCCCATGGTGGGATAGCTAAATATGGCGACATTGCCCCTGCCTTCTCGGGTTCCCCATGGGGCGTAAAAAAAGAGGGATGGAAAATGGGGGAAATGGTTGAAAACGGGTAAAAATGGGTGACAATTCAAATATGCCACGTCCAAAATGCATACGAAGCTCAAACTAAAACCTCGGTATGGAACAAAAGACTTGTGGAAAGGGACATTCCCCATATCCCCATATTGGCCAAAAAGCGTGGATTACGGCTCCATATCAAAAGTGGCCCAAAAAGATGCCCGGCGCGCGCCCGGCGCGCTGCCGCTCACCTAGAGGCGAGCACACCATAGTGGTACGCCCGGTAGCCCAGCGGTGATGCAGCAGATGTACCGTATGTGCGTACAACAAAATGTGGACTCAACAAAACAATGGGTACCTATAACACAGCGCATTCTTGCTTCAGAGGGCGCGCCTACTACAGGGGGGGGGGGGGGGGTGCCTGGGGCGTTGTGTGATAGGCGGGTGTTGTGGGCACCAACTGTGTGAACGTCCTTTGGTCTTCAATGCTGAATCTTCACGCGCAGGGGCTGCGGCACGCATAAACCCCTGCAGACCTTCGTTTGTGTGGCTCTAACAAGGGCCTGGAGGCCTCATGCCGCAGTTGGAAGCAGCGCAGGGGGGGGGGGGGCACAAGTGGAAGCAGCCCAGGGACCAAGAGGGCTACTCTTCATGCAGCAGGAGGAGCATAAAGTCGCTATGCTCCGCGTTTTGCCTCCGTGCTGGCCCCTTTGAATACCGCATGCATGACGCCTGCAATGCTCCTGTCGCATGGCCGTGGGAGCGTATTCCAACTATGTTGGGGGGGGCTACCATAACAGCTGAGTAAACGTGTGCGGGGGGGGCACTAGATACTGCAGAAGACCTGGGGGCCCCACTATGCGCATGACCCTAAAGACCTCCACATCGACCAGCATCGTCGATCCCCTAACACCGTCGTCGCTGGTGTGTTGCACCGAGCGGCCCAGGCCCGTCCTCGGATGCGATCTCCAGTCCCAAAAGCCGCCCAGAGGCTCAGTACAGCGGCAGCTTGTCCAGCTCAGACTTGATGTCCGCCTTCAGGGTCGCCGGTACCCAGACCTCCTTCGAAAGCGTGTGGTGGTGGGCCATCCGGGTACACCACTCGTCCATCTGCTGCAGGACCTCGGCCTTCTTCAGCGCAAAATGGTCGCGGATGAGGGACGCGAAGGCGGGGCTGGGGCTGCGCAGCTGGTCCAGAATGGCGAGCTGCAGCACAAACAGGGGCCATGGGGCGCAGCCGTACGCCCCGTCAGGTGGCGCAGCTGCTCAAGGACGAGCGGAGTGGAGGCGCACCGGGGGGCGCCATCCGGGCAAAGAAAACCTCCGATCGTGCGAACGCAGCCCCCCAATACGCAGGCAGTGGCACTCTTACAACTGCAAAGCTCGTTGCCACCTCAACCGGGCACGGGGGCCAGTAACCGCATATGATCCCCTGTCTGTGGGATGAACGACAGGGGCCCGGACAGGTACCCACATCATTCTTGGGCCAGTCTTGTTGGTTCCCTGGCGGTGCCCCCCCGCTTTGCAGGCCTTCGCTGGGGGCCGTGGCATGCATTCCCATGCAACGGAGGGCCCAGGCTCCATTTCTATGTCAGCGACGCCTCGTACGCCCGCGAGGCCAACCCCTGCCATGCTCCCTACCTGGCCCCACCTTGGGCTGATTGTTTAAAAGGATGGAATCATGGATCAAGGCATTTCTTTGACATGTGGCATGGGGGGCCACAGCATGTCCTGAGTAGCCTGGTGTCCATCCTCTGGCCCAGCGGATTAACAAGAGCCCGATGAACCTGTGCTGCTACTGCCAGGTCAGTGTCTCAGACACAATGACCAGGGCATGAAACTGCGAAACTAGGCTTCAAAAATGACGACACTTCTTGTCTTCAGATTTCTGCTCGGCAAAAGACTACAATGACCACCACAAGAGTTTCTCACTGCTGCTGGTAGACACAAGAGATTTGACGATATGCAGATAGTTGCACAGGTGACAGCCTCTCCCAGTTCCAGACTGAAGTGATTGCAAATGTTGTTGTTGGTAGTGGTGTGGCTGCAAACGGTGGCACCCATTTTCGCCACAAACATGGGAAGCCCCAGCAAACCCAAAACCTTGCAGCCGCCTACCGCCGGGGGATGCTTCTTACAAAGCCCTGGATGTCCTACATAATTGGTGCCGTGTCACAAACATGTTTGCACATCCATACACACAACAGTGGGTGGGTGGATGTGCGCATGAAAGCTCAACAGTCACGGCTTCATGGGTGACTGGGTGTTTATATTGTGGCATGGCTGTTTTGCACTGGTTCCATCCGTCAAGGAGGACCCAATCCGTGACCAGTTGGCAGAAGCACTGCGTGGACACCCACACAATCCACAAACATTGAAAAACAGGGGACAAAATGTGGGGGGAAAGCACCGCAACGAGGCACACAAGAAACTGCGCAAGTTTTGTGGGTCAACTAGTCTGTGGTACGCCGGGATTCTTCCAAGACATGAAACGCTGGATGCTTAGACCATTTCGCAAAACGAACCACAGCTGTGTATGGAATCTACAAAACAACTACTTTGCTAGAGGCCCTGACTGGGATACATACATGGAGCACCTCATGTACACTGCATTGTGGCGGGGGGGGGGGGGGGGCAGTCCCACTGCGGACCACCCCCCCAGCTATCTGTTCAAAACTTGGGGGGGGGGGGATGGCCGCGGGGGGCTGGAGGGGGGGGGGGGCGATATGGGGGGATGGGCTTGGGGGGTATTGCCGGGAGGGCGCAGGGGGGGGGGGGGAGACAACCCACTGCTAGCGCCTTGCCTACCCAGGCACTCATACATCAGACAGTGCCACTTTAACAAGAGAAAGAAACGGTAAACAAAAAAATTTTTCAAAGCAGCGGTGCCAGCACCCCTGTGTTTAACTGCCTTTTGTTTGTTTGTTTCTGGTATTCTTGGTAGTTGTTTAACGTGGGTTCCAGAGAGGGGGGGGGGGGTTGAGGGGTTGATTTGCTTGTATCTGTCTGACAGGGTTCCCCTTGCACGTGGACCGATAGAGATCTTGCACCACCCCCCACTAGAGTCCAAAGTATCTGAAAATCAGTCAACATACCATTTCAGCATTGCAATGCATGACACATTTGAAAGTGAAGCAAGGAGCCAAGGAGAAGGCAAAAGGCACAACCCCACATGGTCCTGCCCATCACACCACCAGGACCACTATCTTTCAAAACCCGGGGGAGGGGGGAGGGGGCTGGGGGAGTTTGCATACAATCACCGGGCCCGGCTGCCCCCCTGTGATTCTGACCACAACAAGGTTTCAAAGCATGCACCTATGGGAAGATTTCCAAGCAGCCCTGGGTCAACCACGTGAGGAAAAGCGGCGGGGCCACATGGTGTTCCCCCCAGACCCACTGATTGCCCACCCCATTGCAATATGATGCTTGCCTCAGCATAGTGCATGTAGAGGAAACTGAACACAAACTGAAATGGCTCCACTCCTGCATTGCACTCATACACAAAAAGAGCCCCCTAAAGATGCCAAAAACTGTTGACCCATCGTGGTATCCACAACAATTTACATGGTGTTGGCGCGATTGATACTTACCCAAGAGACCCACGTTAAATCCAATATGTTAAATTTTCAATTTTAATTTCTGAAAGGTGTTAAATGTTAAACCGATAAATTTTAACGTGTTAAACGAGAATACCTAGTATTTTCTAGATTTTAAACTATTTGCGCCGTCAATTGCATGCGTATGCTAGGGTCTTGAGGGGGTTTAATGTGGTAGAATGTTGCCCAATGGGTTTGTAGAGATGTTGGATTGCCTAAGGGTTGGGTGTCCAACCCTTAGTCCTCTTCTTTGTGCCCACCGCCAACCCCACTCCATACCCCCTTTTCTCTTGTGTAGCACTTGTTATGCCTTTCCCTCGAGACACTATTCTCGAGCTTAGCATGACGCTTGTGCGTTTGAGTGGAGCCAAGAGTTTGCGGGACTCTTTGGTCTCCCAACTCCTTGGTGAGTGGGTGGCTTCATCTCCCTTGGCCCGGGCCCGATGGTCCGAGGCCACGGACGTTGGCTACCCCTCCCTTATTCGTACTAAGCAAGTGGAGGCGGTGAAACAATACGCCTCTTTCCTTTTTCCCGTGCCCGATTTTATTGGGCTCCTCATGGACCTCAATGTCACAAAGACGGGGTTCCGCCACCTCTCCGAGTTCACGACCCGGCGAGGAATTGACTATACGGCTGCTACGAGCCACACTTTCCCGCGACCCATCCCAATGCGGCAAGCCTTCTTGGACACGTGGAAGGATATGGCTAAGCCGCTAGAGTTGCGGCCCCCCGTGAACGTGGACGACCCACCCGCTAGTGGCCGCAGTTGGCCCGTCCACTCATGGGCCCGCTACATTCAATCGTGTCCACCACCAGTGGACACCATTGATTGGGACCGGCCCCTCACGTTTATTGTGCGCGGGGATGCCTACCCGTGTGCCGGTGGGAGTTGGACCCAATTGTCTATTGGGCTCCTCAACCACGGCAAATGGGGCCGCACACCCGCCTACTTGTGGGTCATCGGGATGGTCGTGTGCGGCGACAAAGACATGGGTGCCACCGCCGCACCTGATGGGGAGGAGGCTAGGGCCCTCTTCCTTGCATGGGAGGAGATGGGCCCACTATTGGCCTATGCGCCGGAGGACCCCGAATGGCAAGCCGTTGTTGCCATGAGGGATCTACTTCGGGACTTATACAGCGACACACCCCCTCTCAATGACCTGCGGGTGTCTGCTGTCGCGCTACAGTGCCGTGCACATTGCTGCAGGCCACCTGCCAGGCAGCTTTGGCCACTATTTGGGCCGAGAACCTTCAGGTACTTGGCGCTTTTGTGTCGCATTGAATTCGGGCTCGCTTCGTTTCAAAATTCCTCGTTTAAAAGCGAAAAATTGCTTAAAATTTAAGCCGAACGAAATTTGAAGCTAAAATTGAAACGAAAAAGTGATGCCCGGATATCAATGCACACACAGCTTCACCCCCGTGCGTGCCCGGTACAACAACCGTTGCACGGCCTCCGCATTCTCCTTGGGGAGTGACTCCAGGCGCGCCTCAAAAAGCGAACTGCGGCCGCCCAATGGCCATGCAACAGTGGAGGATGCACAGGAGAACCCAACACCGGTCAACCACGATGTGCGGTTCCGCTATGCACCCCCCCCTTATCCAAGCTCCGACCTGTCACCTGATATTGGTGACGGGCGGCCGCCTCGTAGTCCAAAGTCCGGCGCATGTCCACCCGCAACCACGCCGCCGCCGCCTTGTCCCAAACCCCCATATTGTAAATAGACCCCACTTGGGGTGATGTGGAGACCCCAATGAGGCGGCGAATAAACGGCTGGTCACCCCCAAGGACCAGCGCAGCGGGCGGCCAACTGGATGCCCAACAGAAACTTTTGCAGTCGTGAAACGAGTCCAACTACCTCCTCTACTTGGAGGAGGATGTGACCACGGCGGTGGCTAATGCGGCACGTTTGGGGGTGGGGTTGGGGGCGGTGTGTGCGGATGTGGTAGAAAGCCTAAATGCAATTTTAAAACGGGCCTACAACGATCACACGGCCCGGGGGGGGGGGGGGGGATGCCGGGGGCCACATCCCTAGAAAGGGAGGCGGAGGTAGTTTAGCAAGTATGGGAATGGTTGTTTCTGAAATTTGATCTACCCCTTAGGACCCTAGGAACCCCCCATGTGGCCCCATGTACAATGGCCACGCTCATGTCTGACCATAGCCCCCCACCCATGTCCCTTTCCCTTGCACCCCCAGCTCTTGTTAGCCCCATCCATGGACCCAGCCGCAATGGAGGCGTTGATGACCAAGATGTTCGAAAAGATGAGCGACAAAGTGGTATGTGCTTGCGTGTGCGTGTGTTTGCTTGCCTATGAGGTGAATTTGTAGACAGTAGTTTTCGTTTAAAATTCAATAGCGGCATCGCTTTTTTTGGTTTAATTTCAACACCGGCGGTCGTTTAACATTTGAAAATTAAGTTAAAAATGAAGTATTAAAAACTAAACCAGAAATTTTAAACCCAGGCCAATTTTTGCATCTGTTCTCCCTTGCCGATGCAACAAGTGGAGGACCGCGTGCAGCAGGGTGGAGCACCCCCTGGGGGAGCAGTTCCAGCTCCTCCAGTTGCTCCAGCAGCTCCAGCAGCCGGCGGTCCCCCACCCCCAGAGGGGGGGGGGGGCGTCCGCCGCAGCCTCCTTTGACGAGTGGCGCCGCTTGAAGGAGGAGCGGCAACGCGAGAAGGAGGAGAGACGGCGCGAGAAGGAGGAGAGGAGGAGGGCAAAGGAGGAGAGGAGGGCCAGCCAGTCACAGGGGGGGGGGGGTCAAGGTTAGGGCAGAGCAGGGAGAGGTGGTGGTGCCAGAGTGGGGACGGGGATGGGGAGCACTGGGTAGCCTGCAGTACTGGGTAGCCCTTGGCTGGTGCCAACAGTGGCGGCAGGGCAAGTTGGTGCAGTTTGCACCGGTGTGGTCTTGCATGCTGTCCCTACCCACCCCCAGGTACGATCCCGCGGCCCAGCACACCTACAATGGGCTGCGGCCTGGGTCACGGACAACCCGCGGCTTGGGTGCCGTCACTCGGATGGCACTCCCGGCGGCCACCACCGCCAACAACGCCCACGCCGCCGATCCTGTAGAGGCCCCCAGCCCTGCCTCGAGCTTCACGCAGGCGATGGGGGTGCTGCATGCTCCGGGGTGCCCAAAGTTTCAGAAGGTATGTGTGTGTATGTGTGTGTTTGCGTGTGTTTAACTTTTCGGACGCTTCGTTTAAAAGTTTTGGTTTAATATTTAAATTTTCGATCGGCGCTTCAAACATTAAAAGTTAACGTTAAAAATAGAACGAAAAACTGTAAAAAAGTCGTCCGAAAAATTTAGTTTGTCCCCCGGACCACGACCACCGCCTGTTTGGTTGCAGGTCAAGGATGTGGCGGTCTGCAAGGACGATGTGCGCCCCGTCCGTGTTGTTTGGAGCGACAAAAACGGGGAGCGGAGTGTGGGGTTGGGGGGGCTCAACAAGCTCCTCGCCCAAGACCCCGCGCTTGGGCTAGCCGTGCTCCGCGGCTTGAAGGAGTGGGAGCACGGCCGCCAGTGCTTGGAGCTGTGGGGCCCCTCGAGGCCCTACAAGCTCACTTCGTGGGCACACTTGGGGGAGGTAGTGTGGTTGGGGTGTGAGGATGTGGGGCTTTGGCGGGGGATGGGAGGTGGGGAGGCAAGGGAGGTGAAGGAAGAAAGGGAGAGGAGAAGCACCACCACCACCCCCACCACCCCCCTCCAAGCCTAAGCCCTCTCCCAAAGAAAGCAAGGGCAAAGCCCCCCCCCCCCCCCCCCGCAAAGAAGCGGAAGCGGTTCGAGTCGGACTCGGACGACGAGTCCGACAACCTCGCCTCTTCCTCTTCGTCGTCCTCCGGCGAAGACACCCCCCCCCCCCAACAAGAAACCCCCCCTCCCCAAAGTCAAAGGCCGTCCCCGCCCCAAAAGAGAAGGGGCGGGAGAAGAAGGCGGAGGGGGGTGGGAAAGAAGCGGGGGCGGCGAAGAAGGAGGAAGGGGGGGGACCCCCCGATCCCCTCGTGGGAACCCCCGCCCAAGTCCCGTACGGGGGCGGGGTAGAGGTGGGCACCGTCACCGGTGTCCACACCGGTAAGAGCGGGGTTGTTTGGGTGAGATACCCAAACAACCCCAAGCTCTATGAGGTGGAGCGCCACCTCATCTTCGGCACGGCCGCAGCCGGGGAGGCGCACCTCCAAAAGGTGCGCAAGGGCAAGATGCCCACCACCAACCCCCCCCCCCCCCCCACGAAGCCGGCTAACCCCCCGACTAACCCCCAAGAAAACCGTCAACCCAACCCAAATACCCCCACTAACCCACCTAACCCCCAAAGCGAAACCCAGGGTACCCCGGCACTATGGGACCCGGATATGGGCTTCCGGGAGGTTTAACACGGCAAAAACGGCCGGAATGGCCAAGCACATGAGCCGCGATGGCTAAAGGGTATGTTCTATGACTTCTTGTGCTTGTGTAGGGAGGTTTCATTTTTGGAAAGTTTGTTCAAATTTTGTTGGTTTAAATTTTAATCCCGGCGACGCATAATATTTAAATTTTACAAATTTTAAACCGAAAATTGATCTCAAATTTTAAAGCCGAGAGCCATTTTCATATTTTTACACATCAAGACGGGTGAACCCCCCCCCAAAACCAAGGCGTAAAATGGTTCACAAACACACAAGGCTTCCCAAACGACGCGCCTAACCCCCCGCAGAAAGTGCATACTTTGGTTTAATCAATTAATTTTTGGCCAAAAATGAAATATGTTGGATTTAATTTGGGTCTCTAGGGTAGACAGAAGCAGCAACCACGCAACAATCCCCTCTCTGCTCACGGAGCAAGAAGACAAGGGATACACCCTCTGTGTATGCGTGTCCATGCAGAAAGTATGGGACCTACATTAGTCTCCTCCACATCACTAAGGCATACCAAAGCACATATAGTGTCATCACTGTGGTGTTAGAACAAATAGGCACACCCAAACATCTAGTGTGCCCCATTGAACTGCTGGATATTTGCATAGCTACGAAGAGTTCCGAGACCCCCTCTACATGGGAATTAAATAGAATGTCCCCTCTCACCATTGCTTATTGTGCTGGTGTATGAATTGTTCCACACGACCTCAACATGAGGCTCTGCAAAAAAGTCCCTGATTCTAGACCAGCCAGCCATCCAATGGCGGGCTAGGCTCTCCCAAAAACTTCCCAGTTTCCAGACCAGCCTGCCGTTTGGCGGGCTGGGCGCTACCAAAAGGTTCCCACAATCTAGTCCTTCATTACACAGTAGCAAAAGAGATCAGAACACGGTACAGGGCGATGATAGTGGATAGTGCGAAAAATCCCAAGACTCAGCGGGGGACGGGATTTATTTAATCCCGGCCCTCCGTTACCCGAAAAGAATTGGGAGCCAGAAGCTGGCAGAGGGAAGAGACCGCCTTCGGCGGATATGTAGAAGGCAGAAATCATTAGAAGCTAGGACCCGCATAGGGAGTATGACAGTACCCAACTCACCACCTTCGTGATACACTGAATTACTCTGTTAGTTTTTTTTCTTTTTTTCTTATTGCTTACCTATCAGTCCCGGGGTGATATACCAGTACCGTAGTAGACCTATGTCTGCTAATCTTACGTTATTCCTAGTGCCTCCCTATCAGTCCCGGACCGATATAATAGTCCGAAATTTAACAGTGAGCTAGAGTTCTGCCTTTATTCCTCGCAGACGAGCCCGCCGTAGGCGGGGCTGGGCTCTGCAAAAAAGTCCCTGATTCAAGACCAGCCAGCCATCCAATGGCGGGCTGGGCTCTCCCAAAAACTTCCCAGTTTCCAGACCAGCCTGCCGTTTGGCGGGCTGGGCGCTACCAAAAAGTTCCCACAATCTAGTCCTTCATTACACAGTAGCAAAAGAGATCAGAACACGGTACAGGGCGATGATAGTGGATAGTGCGAAAAATCCCAAGAGGAAGCCCATTAGCAGGGGGCGTAGAAGGCAAAGCAGCACAGTCGAACTTTCATCAAAAAAGTGACGGTTACCGAAAACTAACATCAAAAATACAGGATACCCTATCCCATCCCTAGGTATAAATAAAAAGGGCGGGCTTGCCGTATGGCAGGCCCGAAACAAGAGCCTGTAACTGGGCGATGACAGTGATCGGTGGGGCTTGCCGAAAGGAGCAAAAAGTGGTAGAATGGCGTAGAGAACAAAAGAAGGGAGAAAAAGAACCAGGAAAGAGAACATAAAAGAAAAGAAGGCAAAGCAGCACAGTCGAACTTTCATCAAAAAAGTGACGGTTACCGAAAACTAACAACAAAACTACCGGATACCCTATCCCATCCCTAGGAGCGGGCTAGCCGTTTGGCAAGCCCGAAGCAAAAGTCTAGAAGAGGGCGATGAAAGTTGGGAGTGGGCGAGAAAAGTGGGAACTGGGGCGGGGCGATAGGAGTAAGGAGTGAGAGAAAGGCGCAGAGGACAAAGTAGGACATAAGAATAAAAAAACAAGGGAAAAACAAGGGAAAGCAAGGGGCTAATAATTTGATGAAAAATTGGTGAAAGGGGGGGTGGGTGTTCTTATCATATTAAATAAACTGAAATAGGGTACATTTGCCCATCTACCATCTAATTGCAAAAAAGAAAAACAGGGTAAAAATGGGGAAAAAAAGGGGGAGTTGATTTTCAAGAAGGGGGCCCATTGGTAAAAAATTGGAAAACAGGGACAACTAGGGGCTGGGTAAATCAGATAGCGACCCAAAGGAAGGGAAAAAGGGGAGGGTCGGGATCTCTCGGATCCCGGCCAAAGAGTAAAAAATTTGGAAGAGGGCGATGGAAGCTGAAAGTGGGCGATAAAAGAGGTCGGTGGGATCCCCGGGCAAGGAGCAAATAGTGAAAGGAGGGCGTAGAAAGGCTTAAAGCAGGAGATTCAAACTAAAATCAAAAAGGGGGTGGAATGGGGAAAGACCAGAACGGCAACGCCGGGCCAGGTCTGGGCCCATGCCGGCATTCCCGTGATCCCAAAAAAAGAAAGCAAAAGGGTGGGATTTCGAATCCCATCCCTAGGAATAAGTATTAGGCTAGGAGTGGGCGATATCAGTGGTCAGTGGGCCCCCGGCGATAGGAGCAAGAAGTGGGAAAAAGGCGCAGAGAACAAAGTAGAACAGAAAAAGAAAAAAAACAAGGGAAAAACAAGGGGAAGTTGAAAGTGGGCGAAGGGAGCGATCAGTGGGGCTTGGGGAAAGGAGCAAATAGTGGGAGAAGGGGGTAGAAAGCGAGGAAGAGAAAGTGGGTAGCGGGCCTTCAACAGCGGCCAGTAGCCCGTACCGATAGGAGGGAAAAGTGAGAGGATGGCGTAGAGAGCCGTAAATAAGGGGCGGGCTCGCCAAAAGGCTCGCCCAAAAAACAGAAAAAGAAGAGAGTGCATCAAGAAGTATGGAGCCGTTGGGAAGCAGTAACGTAATGCTTAGACGCCTGGAGTGCCAGGTGAGAGCTCTCGAAGCGGGCGCGACCCCGAAGCGAAAGGAAAACCAAAAAATGGCGGAAAAATCAGGTCGGGATTAGAAAAATCCCAGCCGAGGAATGGAAAAGTGATAGCAGGGGTATAAAAGTTGGAAGATGGCGATGAAAGCGAGAACTAGGGCAGGTTGGGGAAGAAAGGGGGTAGAAGATGGCCTAGAAAACGAAGGGGGCAGACAACAAAAGAAAGAGGGAGAAAAAGAAGAGGGGAGAAAAAGGGAAAAGAAGATAGTGCATCAAGAAGTATGGAGCCGTTGGGAAGCAGTAATGTAATGCTTAGACGCCTGGAGTGCCAGGTGAGAGCTCTCGAAGCGGGCGCGACCCCGAAGCGAAAGCAAAGCCAAAAAATGGCGGAAAAATCAGGTCGGGATTAGAAAAATCCCGGCCGAGGAATCAAAAAGTAAGAGCTGGGGTATAGAACAGGGAAGAGGGCGATAACGGTAGGAAGTGGGCCTGGCCGTTAGTAGGAAAAAGTGAGAAGATGGCGTAGAGAGCCGTAAAGGAGGGGAAAAAACAGAAAAAGAAGAGGGGAAAAAACAGAAAAAGAAGAGAGTGCATCAAGAAGTATGGAGCCGTTGGGAAGCAGTAACGTAATGCTTAGACGCCTGGAGGGCCAGGTGAGAGCTCTCGAAGCGGGCGCGACCCCGAAGCGAAAGCAAAGCCAAAAAATGGCGGAAAAATCAGGTCGGGATTAGAAAAATCCCGGCCGAGGAATCAAAAAGTAAGAGCTGGGGTATAGAACAGGGAAGAGGGCGATAACGGTAGGAAGTGGGCCTGGCCGTTAGTAGGAAAAAGTGAGAAGATGGCGTAGAGAGCCGTAAAGGAGGGGAAAAAACAGAAAAAGAAGAGGGGAAAAAACAGAAAAAGAAGAGAGTGCATCAAGAAGTATGGAGCCGTTGGGAAGCAGTAATGTAATGCTTAGACGCCTGGAGTGCCAGGTGAGAGCTCTCGAAGCGGGCGCGACCCCGAAGCGAAAGCAAAGCCAAAAAATGGCGGAAAAATCAGGTCGGGATTAGAAAAATCCCGGCCGAGGAATCAAAAAGTAAGAGCTGGGGTATAGAACAGGGAAGAGGGCGATAACGGTAGGAAGTGGGCCTGGCCGTTAGTAGGAAAAAGTGAGAAGATGGCGTAGAGAGCCGTGGAAAAAACAGAAAAAGAAGAGGGGAAAAAACAGAAAAAGAAGAGAGTGCATCAAGAAGTATGGAGCCGTTGGGAAGCAGTAACGTAATGCTTAGACGCCTGGAGTGCCAGGTGAGAGCTCTCGAAGCGGGCGCGACCCCGAAGCGAAAGCAAAGCCAAATAAACTAGGCGGAGACCAGGCCCGGGATTAGAAAAATCCCGGTCGAGGAAGGGAAAGTTGAAAGTGGGCGATGAAAATGTAAACTGGGCCCGGGGTAGGAGGAATTATAGAGAGAGGGGCGTAGAGACCAAAGTAGGAGAAAGAAATAAAAAGTATGGTCCCGGTTTGACAAAGCTAGAGTTAAGAAAACAGGGGAAAAACAAGAGAAAGCAGGTGCAAAGAGATCTGTTCAAAATTTTTACAAAAATTCGCAGAGGGGGGGGTGGGTCTCTTTTCATACTAAATAAACTTAAATAGGGTACATATCCCCTTCTACCATCTAATTCAGGGGTACCCCTGCCCTATTCTAACATAGGCGCAAAAAAGGAAAGAGAGAGGAGAAAGAAGACCAGGGTAAGGTTGGGGTTCGGTGGGAGGGGTCGACCCGAGCCGTCCGTAGGGGGTGGGCTAGGGAAAAATGCCGACCCTAGGAGGAAAGAATTTGGAAGAGGGCGATGGAAGCTGAAAGTGGGCAATAGCAGTGGTCGGTGGATGGCGGCGCTAGGGGTAATGAATGAGAGGAGGGCGTAGAAAGGCGTAAAACAACAGAAGAAAAGCCAACTAAGCGGGATCGGCGGGATGGGCGGAGACCAGGCCCGGGATTAGAAAAATCCCGGCCGAGGAAGGGAAAGTAGGGAGTGGGCGATAGCAGTGGTCGGTGGGGCCCGGCGAAGGGAGCAATTCTTGAGAGAGAGGCGTAGAGAGCGGGAAAGCAGGAGAGTGAAAGAATCAAAAAGCAGGGCCGAGATTTCAAATCACGGCCCGGGAAGAAAAAAGTTGGGAGTGGGCGATGACGGTAAAAACTGGCGCACTCGTAGGGGTAATGAATGAGAGGAGGGCGTAGAAAGGCGTAAAACAACACAATAAAACCGGAATAAGCGGGATCGGCGGGATGGGGGGAGACCAGGCCCGGGATTAGAAAAATCCCGGCCGAGGAAGGGAAAGTAGGGAGTGGGCGATGGGAGCATTCACTGGCAGCCCGGGGCAAGGAGCAATGAGTGGGAGAAAGGCGTAGATACTGCCTTGGGCGGATGGGCGCAGACCAGCCCGCCGTTGGCGGTCTGGGCATGAGCCCATAGAAAGGGGCGGAAAGCCGACTAACGCTAGAGGCGGATGGGCGGAAACCAGGCCCGGGATTTTCCAAATCCCGGCCCAGGAATCAAAAAGTTGGGAGTGGGCGATTTCAGTGTTCAGTGGGGGGCGGCGATGGGAGCAAAAATTGAGAGAAGGGGGTAGAGGGCCGTAAAGCAGGAGAGTGAAAGAATCAAAAAGCAGGGCCGAGATTTTCAATCACGGGCCAAGAAGAAAAAAGTTGGGAGTGGGCGATTTAACTGATCACTGGGGGCCGGGCGAAAGGAGCAAATACTGGGAGAAAGGCGTAGAAAGCGGGAAAACAACAGAGTGAAAGAATCGAAACAGAAGGCCGGAGATTTGAAATAGCGCTAGAGGCGGATGGGCGGAGAGCAGGCCCGGGATTAGAAAAATCCCGGCCGAGGAAGGGAAAGTTGGGAGTGGGCGATTTCAGTGGTCAGTGGGTGCGGCCCTAAGGAGCAAATAGTGAGAGAAGGGCGATTCAAGCTGAAAGTGGGCGATTTCAGTGGGAACTGGTAGGGCGGCGCAAGGAGCAAATAGTGAGAGAAGGGGGAAGAAAGGCGTAAAACAACAGAGTGAAAGAATGGAGAGAAGGGCCCAAATGTGAAAAAATAGGAGGCCCGGGATTAGAAAAATCCCGGCCGAGGAAGGGAAAGTTGGGAGTGGGCGATTTCAGTGGGAACTGGTAGCCGGGCCAAAGGAGCAAATAGTGAGAGAAGGGGGTAGAAAAGCGCAAAGGAGCAGATTCAAACCGGAATGATCGGCATCGGGGGCATGGGCGGAGACCAGGCCCCGGATTAGAAAAATCCCGGCCGAGGAAGGGAAAGTTGGGAGTGGGCGATTCAAGCGATCACTAGGGCGAGCCAGTGAAGAGAGTGAGGAGTGAAGGGCGTAGAAAGGGGCTCGGCAATGGGGGGCCGGAAGCGGGCATTGGCCGAAAGCCCCAAAGGGAAAGTGGGGAGTGGGCGATGGGGGCATTCACTGGTGCGCCGCGCAAGGAGCAAGAATTGGGGAGAATGGCGTAGAAAGCAAAGGAGGACAAAAGAGGAAAAAGATCAGAAAGAAAGGGGTAACGGCGGCATGGGCGGAGCCCGAGCCGGCCGTAGGGGGTCTGGTATTTTCCCAGAAAAAGCCAGGCCGGGATCCCTCGAATCCCGCCCCAGGGAGGGAAGAGGATGGAAGTGGGAACTGGGCGATTCAAGTGGAAAGTGGGCGCCAGGCCATGGGAGCAAGAAATGGGTAAAAAGGCGTAGAAAGGAAAGGAGGACAGAAGAGGGAAAAGATCAGAAAGGCCCCGGTATCGGCGGGAGGGGCGGAGCCCGAGCCCGCCGTAGGCAGTCCCGGCTTTTGCCCAGAAAAATCAGGTCGGGATTTCTCAAATCCCGGCCCAGGGCGGGAAGAGGAAGGGAAAGTTGGGAGTGGGCGATGCAAGTGTAAAGTGCGCCGACCTGTGAAGAAAGCCGAGAGTGAAGGGCGTAGAAAGGAAAGGAGGACAAAAGAGGAAAAAGATCAGAAAGGCCCCGGTAACGGCGGCATGGGCGGAGCCCGAGCCGGCCGTAGGGGGTCTGGTTTTTCCCAAGAAAAACCCAGGCCGGGATTCGGAAAATCCCGGCCCAGGGAGGGGAGAGGGAGGAGGTCAGAACTGGGCGATGAATGTGGAAAGTGGGGGTCTGGCCATAGGAGCAATTCTTGAGAAAAAAGCCGGAGAAAACAAAGGAAAACAAGAGAGAAAAAGCCAGGGCCGGGATTCCACAAATCCCGGCCGAGGAATCAAAAAGTGGGAGGTGGGCGATGAAAGCGATCACTGGCGCCGGGGGGAGCAAAAATTGAGAGAAGGGCGATGAAAGCGATCACTAGGGAACGCTTGTGGAGAAAGGGGAGAGTGAAGGGCGTAGAGAAAGAAGGAACACAAAAGAGGAAAAGGGGGGAAATTCACAGGGGCGGGATCTATCGAATCCCGCCCTCGGATGACATAACTTAGAACAGGGCGATGAAAGCGAGAACTAGGGCACGTTGGGGAAGAAAGCGGAGAGTGAAGGGCGTAGAAAAGAGAGGAGCAGAGAAGAGGAAAAAGGAGGAAGGATTTAGATGAGAGCGACAGGCAAGACCAGGGTAAATTCGAAAGAAACTTGACGCTTTCTGGTCTTGTGTTCGGGGAACATTTTAAGAAACAGTTAGAGTAGATATATTCGGGCATTTCGAGGAAGTAGGGGGTGAAGTGCATTTCCTCTTCTTTTTTAAAAACGAAATGCAAAGAGTCGGTGGGGCTTTGAGCCACCGCAGTAGGCTTGGTGATAGCGATGGACTGAGGTCTGCCAAAAGGTACCTTGATGCCGGCGATATGGACTGGCTCGGGGTTTCTAAGGGCGAGAAAGGTGTCTCTGGCCAGTTGGGGGGTAAGGATGGAACTAGGGGTCCATGAAGATTGAAAATGATCCTCGCGGACCTGGACAATAGGTAATCAGAAAAGAAAGGTACCAGTAGTCTTGGAATAGCTGGCTAAACCTGCACGGCCAGAAGTGCAGGAGTTGCGTGGAGCTGGTTTAGGGTTGCGAGGACCGGCAGAGGAGGAATAAAGAACGCAAGATTGATCAAAATAAGTAGAGATGATTAGAGAGGAGTAAGAAGATAGAAGCAAGGAATGAGGAGGCCGGAAGAGGGCGATGACAATGAGAACTGGGGCACGGGGTAGGTAGAAATCAAAGAGTCAAGGGCGTAGAAAATGAATCCAGATCAGGGCCGGGATTGGGAAAATCCCGCCCTCGGATGAAAAAAGTGAGAAGTTGGAAGAGGGCGATGAAAGCCGAAAGTGGGCGATTCAAGTTGGAAGTGCGCGAGAGGAGCAAGAATTGAGAAAAAAGGCGGAGAAAACAAGGAGCACAAGAGAGGAAAAAGAAGGGAAAATCACAGGGGCGGGATCTATCGAATCTCGCCCTCGGAAGAAAAAACTTAGAACAGGGCGATGAATGTGGATAGTGGGAGGTGGGCGATAGGAGCAATTCTTGAGAAAAAAGCCGGAAAAAACAAAGGAGCACAAGAAAGGAAAAAGAAGGGAAATTCACAGGGGCGGGGTCAAAAGTTGGAACTAGGCGATAATAGTGAGAACTGGGGAAGGGGCTGGGGAGAAATCCAAGAGTGAAGGGCTTAGAAAATGAATCCATATCAGGGCCAGGATTGGGAAAATCCCGCCCTCGGAAGACAAAAGTGAGAACAGGGCCATGAAAGCCGAAAGTGGGCGATGGGAGCATTCAGTGGGAGGTGCGCCATAGGAGCAAGAATTGGGAAAAAGGCGCAGAAAATGAATCCAGATCAGGGCCGGGATTGGGAAAATCCCGCCCTCGGATGAAAAAACTTAGAACTGGGCGATGACAGTGAAAACTGGGCCAGGGCGACAGGAGCAAATATTGTGTAAAAGCCAGAGAAAAGAAGGGGGCGGGATCTATCGAATCCCGCCCTCGGAAGAAAAAAGTGATAACAGGGCGATTCAAGCGGGAAGTGGGGGCACGGCTTGAGGAGCAATTGTTGGGGAAAAAGGCGTAGATAGCAAAAAGAGCAGAGTCAACCAGAAAAAGAACCAGAAGAAAGAAAACAAGACAAAGCAGGGCGGGATTCCATAAATCCCGCCCTAGGAAGACAAAAGTGAGAAGTGGGCGACGACAGTGGATAGTGGGAAGCGCGCGATAGGAGCAAGAATTGAGAAAAAGGCGCAGAAAATGAATCCAGATCAGGGCCGGGATTGGGAAAATCCCGCCCTCGGAAGAAAAAAGTGAGAAGTGGGCGATGAAAGCCGAAACTAGGGCACGGCGACAGGAGCAAGAATTGAGAAAAAAGCCGGAGAAAAAAGCCGGGGTGGGATCTATCGAATCCCGCCCTCGGAAGAAAAAAGTGAGAACAAGGCGATGATTGTGGAAACTGGGGTGTCCGCGATAGGAGCAAGAATTGAGAAAAAAGCCGGAGAAAAGAAAGGAGCACACGAGAGGAAAAAGGAGGAAAATTCCTAGGGGCGGGATCTATCGAATCCCGCCCTCGGAAGACAAAACTTAGAAGTGGGCGATGATTGTGGATAGTAGTAGGGGCGCCACAAGAGCAATTGTTGGGGAAAATCGCCTAGAAAATGAATCCAGATCAGGGGCGGGATTATCCGAATCCCGGCCCCAGGAAGAAAAAAGTGAAAACTGGGGCCCCCGCGAGAGGAGCAATTGTTGGGGAAAATGGCCTAGAAAATGAATCCAGATCAGGGGCGGGATTCGGATAATCCCGCCCTAGGAAGACAGAACTTAGAACTGGGCGAGAAAAGCGGGAACTGGGAAGTGCGCGATAGGAGCAAGAATTGTGTAAAAGGGCCTAGAAAACCAAGGAGCAGAATGAACCAAAAAAGAAACAGGGAAGAGGGCGATGAAAGCGATCACTGGGGCCACGGGTTTAGGAGCAATTGTTGGGGAAAATCGCCTAGAAAACAAGGAGCGGAGTCAACCACAAAAAGAACCACAAGAGAGAAAAGAGGGGGAAAAACAGGGAAAGGAGGGGCTTGTGAGAATTTTTGGAAAATATTGAGAGAGGGGGGAGAGGTCTCTTATTATACTAAATAAACTTTAATAGGGTACATTTGCCCATCTACCATCTAATTCAGACATACCGTCGCCCTATTCTAACCTAGGCAAAAAAGATGAAAAGAGTCAAAGAAAAAGCAGGGGGCGGGATTCGGATCCCGGCCCAGGAAGAAGGAAGAAGTTCTAGGCTGGGTCTGGGCGAAGGGAGCGATCACTGGGGGGTTCGCGATAGGAGGTAGGAAGTTGGAAGTGGGGGCTGACAGTAGATATTGGGGACCGGGCGATGAGAGCGATCACTGGGGGGTTCGCGATAGGAGGAAGAAATGTGTAAAAAGGCGGATAAAAGAAGGGGGCGGGATTAGAGAAATCCCGCCCAGGAAGACAAAAGTTAGAAGTGGGCGATAGGAGGAAAGAAGTGGGAAGTGGGCGCTGATTGTGGAAAGTGGGGACTGGGCGAAGAGAGCGGTCAGAGGGGGGGTCGGGGAAGGAGCAAGAAGTGAGAAGGATGGCCTAAAAAACAAGGGGGCCGGATTAGAGAAATCCCGCCCAGGAAGAAAAAAGTGAGGAGTGGGCGATAGAAGTTGAAAGTGGGGCATGAAAGTTGGGACTGGGCGAGAAAAGCGATCACTGGGGGGCCCGCGCTAGGAGGAAAATTATCAGGGGCGGGATTGGGAAAATCCCGCCCTAGGAAGACAAAAGTGGGGAGTGGGCGAAGGGAGCGAGAAGTGGGGGGCCCGCCAGAGGAGGAATTCTTGAGTGAAGGGCGTAGAGGGCCGCAAAGCAGCAGAGTCAAACCCGAATAAGCAGAAGGATGGGATTCCCAATCCCATCCTTAGGGATAAGTTTTAGGCTGGGACTGGGCGATGGGAGCGGTGAGTGGGGGGCCCGCCTTAGGAGCTATGAGTGGGAAAGATGGCGTAGAAAGGAAAGCAGCAGGGCGGGCTTGCCAAACGGCCAACCCGAAATGAAGGAGGATCAAGGACAAAATGGAGAGAAAAAGCAGGGACGGGATCTCTCGGATCCCGGCCCTAGGAGGAAAAAACTGGGAAGTGGGGGATGAAAGCGAGAACTGGGAACTGGGCGAAATCAGTGGGAAGTGCGCCATAGGAGCAAATAGTGAGAGAAGGGCGTAGAAAGTTGAAAGTGGGGCAGAGCGGGCTAGCCAAATGGCCAGCCCGAAATTCAGGAGGATCAAGGACAAAATAGATAGAACCGCCTGCGGGGGCAGGGCGCAGCCCGAGCCCGCCGTTGGCAGTCCCGCCTTTTGCCCCGAAAAACCAGGGTCGGGATCTCTCGGATCCCGGCCCAGGAAGAAAAAACTTAGAAGTGGGGGATGAAAGCGAGAACTGGAGCCCCGCGCTGGGAGCAATTGGTGAGAGAAGGGCGATGAAAGCCGAAACTAGGCGATGAAAGTTGAAAGTGGTAGCCCGGCCTTGGGAGCAAATAGTGAGAGAAGGGCATAGAAAGGCCGGCCCGCCAAACGGCGGGCCGGGAGGGGAAAATACCGTTAGAACTGGGCGAAAGAAGCGATCAGTGGGAGCCGCGCCTTAGGAGCCATTATTGAGTGAAGGGCGTAGAGGGCCGCAAAGGAGCAGAGTCAAAAAATGAAAGCAAGAGGATGGGATTCCCAATCCCATCCTTAGGAAAAGCCCGCTAAGGGGAAGATACCGTTAGAAGAGGGCGCTGAAAGTGATCAGTGGGTGCGTCGCTGGGAGGAATTGGTGAGAGAAGGGCGATGACATTTGGAAGAGGGCGATAGGAGCAAGGACTGGGGAAAAAGGGGTAGCAAGGCAGGCCCGCCAATGGCGGGCCGGGAGGAGGGATATCCAAAGAGAAAAAGGCGGCGCTAGGGAGAGGGAAGAACTCCCGCCTTCGGCGGCACGGGGGAAGGGGCCGATAGAAAGGCAGGGTCGGGATTCGGAAAATCCCGCCCATAAAGAAGCCGTAGGTCGGAAGATGGGCATGAAAGTTGTCAGTGGGCCATGGGAGCATTCACTGGGAGCGGGGCATTAGGAGCAATGAGTGAGAAAGATGGCCTAGAGAGCCGTAAAGGAGGACAGCCGGCTTGCCAAACGGCTATCCTGAAAACAGAAGAAGAAAAGAAAGGGAGAGATAGGCCGGAACTCCCACCTTCGGGGGCACGGGGGAAGGGGCCGATAGAAAGGCAGGGTCGGGATTGGGAAAATCCCGCCCCAGGAAGCGGGGGCGTGGAAGATGGGCATGAAAGTTGTCAGTGGGCCATGGGAGCAAAAACTGGGAGCGGGGCCATAGGAGCAATGAGTGAGAAAAGGGGCGTAGAAAAAGAAGAAGGAGGACAGCGAGCTTGCCAAACGGCTAGCCCGAAAAGAGAAGAAGGCAAAAATGAGGGCCGGGATTTCAATCCCGGCCCTCCCGCCTCCGGCGGTCCGGTTTTCCCCGTAGGAAGGGGGCTTTGCCCGAAAAACTAGTAAGTGGGGCATGAAACTTGGAAGAGGGCGATGGGAGAATTCACTGGGAGGCTGGCCTAAGGAGCAATTCTTGAGAGAAGGGCGTAGAGAGCAAAGGAGCAGAGTCAAAGAGAAAAAGCCGGCCCGCCAAATGGGGAGCCCGAAATTCAGGGCAGGGTCGGGATTTTCAATCCTGGCCCTAGGTAGAACAAAGAACTGGGAGGTAGTCATTGGGGCAATCAAGTTGGAAGAGGGCGATGGAAGTTGAAAGTGCGAGCCCGCTGTAGAAACTCGGTAGAAAAGGAGGATCCAAGAGAAGGGGGCTGATGGGAAAAATTGGGCGAAAAAGGCAGGGTCGGGATCTCTCAGATCCCGGCCCAGGAAGAGAAAACTTGGAAGAGGGCGATAGAAGTCGACAGTGTGCCATGAGAGTAGAAAGTGCGAGTCCGGGGTAGAAAGTGGGTAGAAAAGGGCGTAGAGAAAGAAGGAGGACAAAAGAGGGGAAAATTGGCAGAAAAAGCCAGGCCCGGGATCTCTCGGATCCCGGCCCAAGAAGAAAAAACTTGGAACTGGGGCATTCAAGTTGGAAGTGGGCCATACCAGTAGAAAGTGGCGCATGGGGGGAAGAGAGTCGATAGAAAGGCAGGGTCGGGATTGGGAAAATCCCGCCCATAAAGAAGGAGGAGGTCGGAAGTGGGCCATGACGGTTGGAAGAGGGCGCTGAAAGTGATCACTGGGGGCAGGGGTTGGGAGAAAGAGGGCCTAGAAAACAAGGGGGCGGGATCTTTGGGATCCCGCCCTAGGGAGCAGGAGAAAGAGGTCAAAACTGGGAAGAGGGCGCTGACAGTTGAAAGTAGGCGTCCCCCCTTAGGAGCAATTCATGAGAGAAGGGCGTAGAAAAAGAAGGAGGACAAAAGGAACCGGCCCGCCATTTGGCGAGCCGGGAGCAGGAAAATTATCAGGGGCGGGATCTCTCGAATCCCGCCCTAGGAACCAAGAGAAAGAGGTCAAAACTGGGAAGAGGGCGATGAAAGCTGGAAGTGGGCCATGACAGTGGAAAGTGGCGCTCGGGCGGGAGAAAGCCGAGAGTCAAGGGCCTAAAAAAGCCGGCCCGCCATTTGGCGAGCCGGGAGCAGGAAAATTATCAGGGGCGGGATTCGAGAGATCCCGCCCTAGGAAGAAAGAAGTTGTCAGTGGGCGATGACAGTTGGAAGAGGGCGCTGAAAGTGATCACTGGGGGGAGGGGTTGGGAGAAAGCCGAGAGTCAAGGGCCTAGAGAAGCCGGCCCGCCATTTGGCGAGCCGGGAGGGGGGAAATTCTCAGGGGCGGGATCTTTCGAATCCCGCCCCAGCAAGAGAGAGGAAGAGGTCAAAACAGGGAAGAGGGCGCTGAAAGCTGAAACTGGGCGACGGGTTGGGAGAAGGGGGAGAGTGAAGGGCGTAGAGAAAGAAGGAGGACAAAAGAGGAACCGGCCCGCCAAATGGCGAGCCGGGAGGAGGGAAATTCTGGGACCCAAGCCCAGACTGCCAACGGCGGGCTGGTCTGCGCCCATCCGCCGAAGGCGTTATCAGGGGCGGGATCTCTGGAATCCCGCCCTAGTAAGCAAAAACTAGGCGATAGAAGCCGAAACTGGGCAATTCAAGTGGAAAGTGGCGCGCCGGGGTAGAAAGTGGGTAGAGAAGGGCCTAGTCAAGCAAGGAGGACAAAAGAGGAAAAACTAGGGAAATTATCAGGGGCGGGATCTATCGA
Source organism: Eutreptiella sp. 'Long Island Sound 2002' (assembly GCA_964036045.1). Lineage (NCBI taxonomy): Eukaryota > Euglenozoa > Euglenophyceae > Eutreptiales > Eutreptiaceae > Eutreptiella > Eutreptiella sp. 'Long Island Sound 2002'. The sequence continues at coordinate 130,938,139 of OZ038380.1, read as the reverse complement.
ATCCCGCCCTAGGAAGAAAGAAGTTGTCAGTGGGCGATGACAGTAGAGAGTGATAGCCCCCCCATAGGAGCAAGAATTGGGTAAAGCGGCGCAGAAAACCAAAGAGCTAGAGATAGCAAGAGGGGCGGGATCCCTCGAATCCCGCCCTCGGAAGACAAAACTAGGCGATAGAAGTTGGAACTGGGCGATGAAAGCCGAAAGTGGGCCATGACAGTAGAGAGTGGTAGCCTCGCGTTAGGAGCAAGAATTGTGAAAGCGGCGCAGAAAACCAAAGAGCTAGAGATAGCAAGAGGGGCGGGATCCCTCGAATCCCGCGCTGGGAAGCAAAAACTAGGCGATAGAAGCCGAAACTGGGCGAGAAAAGTTGAAAGTGGCCCGGGTAGGGAGAAAGCGGAGAGTGAAGGGCGTAGAGAAGAGAGGCCGGAACTGGGGGATGAATGTGGAAAGTTGGGCCTCGCGGAAGGAGCAAGAAGTGAGAAAGATGGCCTAGTCAAGAAAGGGGCGGGATCCCTCGAATCCCGCCCTAGTAAGCAAAAACTAGGCAAGAGGGCCATTCAAGCGGAAAGTGGGCGATGAAAGCGGAAACTGGGAGAAGAATGTAGAAAGTGCCCGGCTCGCCTTAGGAGGAAGAATTGGGGAGAATGGCCTAGAAAAGAAAGGGGCGGGATCCCTCGAATCCCGCCCTAGTAAGCAAAAACTAGGCGAAAGAAGCCGAAACTGGGCCATGAATGTGGATAGTGGCCTAGGTAGGGAGAAAGCGGAGAGTGAAGGGCGTAGAGAAGAGAGGGAGATGTAGGCTGGAACTGGGCGATTCAAGCAGAAAGTGCCAGCCTCGCCTTAGGGGGAATGAATGAGAAAGATGGCCTCTAAAATGAAGGTGGAGAAATTCGAGAGAAAGGCAGGGTCGGGATCTCTCGGATCCCGCCCCAGCAAGCAAGAGAAAGAAGCCGTAGGTTGGAAGTGGGCCATGAAAGCTGACACTGGGCCATGACAGTTGAAAGTGGCGCCAGGGTAGGAGCGGGCTAGCCAAATGGCCAGCCCGAAATTCGGATAAAGATGGCATAGAAAAGAAAGGGGCGGGATCCCTCGAATCCCGCCCTAGAAAGAAAGAAGTTGGAAGAGGGCCATGAAAGCGGAAAGTGGGCGATGAAAGCCGAAAGTGGCGCCCCGCTAGGAGAAAATTCGGATAAAGATGGCCTAGAAAATCAAGAGGGAGAAATTCGAGAGAAAGGCAGGGTCGGGATCTCTCGGATCCCGCCCCAGCAAGCAAGAGAAAGAAGCCGTAGGTTGGAAGTGGGCCATTCAAGCGGAAAGTGGGCGATGAAAGCATTCACTAGGGCGGAGTTGGGTAGAAAGCGGGAAGAAGATGTCCTCAAAAATCAAGGGGGAGAATTTCGAGAGAAAGGCAGGTTCGGGATCTCTCGAATCCCGCCCCAGCAAGCAAGAGAAAGAAGCCGTAGGTGGGAACTGGGCCATTCAAGGTGAAAGTAGGCGATGAGAGCAAAAACTGGGCCGAGCGGGGGGAGAAAGCCAAAAGAGGGCGATGAGAGCAAAAACTGGGCGATGAATGTGGATAGTGGCCCAGGTGGGGAGAAAGCGGAGAGTCAAGGGCGTAGAGAAGCCGGCCTGCCGTTTGGCGGGCCGGAAGGGAGATGTAGGCTGGAAGTGGGTGATTCAAGCAGAAACTGAGGCCAACCCCATAGGAGCAATGAGTGAGAAAAATGGCGTAGAAAAGAAGGGGGCGGGATTTGTGGAGTCCCGCCCTAGGAAGGTGAAACTGGGCCATGAGAGCAAAAACTGGGCGAAGACTGTGGATAGTGGGCGTGGGTTGGGAGAAAGCGGGAAGAAGATGGCCTAGAAAATGAAGGGGGAGAAAGCCAAAAGAGGGCCATGATAGCAAAAACTGGGCGATGATAGCAAAAACTGGACCATGAGAGCAGAAACTGGCCCGAGCGGGGGAGAGAGGCGAGAAGGGGCCGAGATTTGAAATCCCGGCCCACCAAGCCGGCCTGCCAATTGGCAGGCCGGAAGAGGGCGATGAAAGCCGAAACTAGGCGATGAAAGGTGAAAGTGGGCCATTCAAGCAAAAACTAGGCGATAGGCTAGAAAATCAAGGGGCACCAGGGGCGGGATTCGAGAAATCCCGCCCTAGGGGGAGCAAAGAGCTAGTAGGCCGGAAGTGGGCGATGAAAGCTAACACTGGGCGATGATGGCAAAAACTGGGCGATGACAGTTGACACTGGGGCTTGGCGCTAGGAGCAAGAATTGTGTCAAATGGCGGAGAAAAGCAGGCAGCACATGAGAAGAAAAAGCAGGGAAATTCTCAGGGGCGGGATTTCTCGAATCCCGGCCCAGGAAGAAGAGAGAAGGAGGAGGCTGGGAGTGGGCGATGAGAGTGGATAGTGGGGCGAGGCGAGAGGAGCAAGAATTGAGAAAGATGGCCTAGCGCCTTCGGCGCAAGGGGTTCACCCCGCGCGCCGAGGGCGCTCGTGGTTTGACCCCTAGAAAGCAAGGGGTGGGAGAAAAATCGTAGAAAGATGTCGTCAATTCTCAGGGGCGGGATCCGGATACCGCCCCCAGGAAGAAGAAAGAAGGAGGAGCCTGGAAGTGGGCGATGACAGTGGATAGTGGGAGGGTGGCCATAGGAGCAAGAATTGTGTCAAATGGCGGAGAAAAGCAAGCAGCACATGAGAAGAAAAAGCAGGGAAATTCTCAGGGGCGGGATCTATCGAATCCCGCCCCACCAAGAGAGAGAAAGAGGAGAGAAGTTGGAAGTGGGCGATGAAAGTTGACACTGGGGGATGATGGCAAAAAGAGGGCGATGACAGTTGAGAGTGCGAGCCTGGCCTTAGGAGCAAGAATTGAGAGAGATGGCCTAGATAATGAATTCAGATCAGGGGCGGGATTCGAGAAATACCGCCCTAGCAAGAGAAAGAAGTCATAGGTCGGAAGAGGGCGATGAAAGCTGACACTGGCCCGGGTAGGGAGAAAGCCGAGAGTCAAGGGCGTAAAGAAAGAAGGGGCGGGATCCGAATCCCGCCCCAGGAAGAAGAAAGAAGGAGGAGCCTGGGAGTGGGCGATGACAGTGGATACTGGGGCGGGGCGCAAGGAGCAATGAGTGAGAAAAAAGGCGGAGAAAACCAAGCAGCACATGAGAGGAAAAAGGTCAGATCTAGCGCAAGGAGCAATGAGTGAGAAAAAAGGCGGAGAAAACAAAGGAGCAGATGAGAGGAAAAAGTCAGAGAAAGCAAGGGCTTGGAGAAGATTCGTAGAAAGATGTCGGAAAAAGCAGGGGGCGGGATTCGGATCCCGCCCCAGGAAGAAGGAAGAATGAGGAGCCTGGAAGAGGGCGATGAGATCATGCAGTGGGGCCCGACCATAGGAGCGAGAATTGAGAAAAAGGGGCGTAGAAAAGAGAGCAGCACAGAAGAGGAAAAAGGCCAGAGAAAGCAAGGGCTTGGAGAAGATTCGTAGAAAGATGTCGTCAATTCTCAGGGGCGGGATTCAGATCCCGCCCCAGGAAGAAGAAAGAAGGAGGAGCGTGGAAGTGGGCGATGAGAGCATTCACTGGCGCCTCGCGAGAGGAGCAATTCCTGAGAAAAAGGGCGGAGAAAAGATAGGAGCATATGAGAGGAAAAAGTCAGAGAAAGAAAGGGTCGGGATTGGGAAAATCCCGCCCCAGGAAGTCGAAAGAAGGAGGAGACTGGAAGTGGGCGATAGAAGCGATCACTGGCACCCAGCGATAACACCAAGGCGGGATGGGCGCAGACCAGCCCGCCTTTGGCGTTCTGGTCTTTTCCCATAGGCGCCTTCGGCGCCTTGGCGCAGACCAGCCAGCCATCCAATGGCGGGCTGGTCTGCGCCAAAGAGGCTTTGAATTGGGGAACCGGCTGCCAAATGGCAGCCGGTAGGGCCTAGAGAACCAAGCAGGACAACCTTCAAAAAGAGAGAGAAAGCCAGGGTCGGCATGGGCGCAGACCAGGCCCGGCTTTGCCGTTCTGGTCTTTTCCCATATCAGGAGCGGGATATCTCGAATCCCGCCCCACCAAGCCGGCCTGCCGATTGGCAGGCCGGAAGAGGGAAAAAGAAGGAGGAGGTCGGAAGTGGGCGATGACAGTTGAAAGTGGCACCCCGCCCTTAGGAGCAAGAATTGAGAAAAAGGGCGTAGAGAACCAAGCAGCAGAGAAGAGGAAAAAAGTCAGAGAGAGGCCGGGCTAGGAGAAAATCCGGAGAAAGATGTCGGAAAAAGCAAGGGGCGGGATCCGGATCCCGCCCCAGGAAGAAGAAAGAATGAGGAGCCTGGAAGTGGGCGATGAGAGCATGAACTGGGGGGGCGGCTTTAGGAGCAAGAAATGGGGAAGATGGCGTAGAGAACCAAAGAGCTAGAGAGAGCAAGAGGGATTTCCAAGAGGAGCAAAATTTTCTGGGCCCCCCCCTTAGGAGCAATTCTTGAGAAAAAAGGGAGAGAAAGCCAGGGTCGGGATTTCTGGAATCCCGCCCTAGCCGGCTCGCCAAATGGCGGGCCGGGAGCAGGAGAAAGAGGTCAAAAGTTGGAAGTGGGCGATGATAGTAGATAGAGGGAGGGGCGGCTTTAGGGGGAATGAATGAGAAAGATGGCCTAGCGCCAAAGGCGCAAGGGGTTCACCCCGGCGCGCCTTTGGCGCTTGGGGTTTTCCCCTAGAAAACTCGGGGGGGATTTGTCTAATTTAGCCCCTGATCTGGATTCATTTCTTCCGCCCCGCCAATCTAAGGCCGGCTTTCATCTTCTTTGGTTAGGATAAAATAGGGCAGGGGTACCCCTGAATTAGATCGTAGATGGGCAAATGTACCCTATTAAAGTTTATTTAGTATAATAAGAGACCCACCCCCCCCTGTTGAGAAAATTTTGAAAAAAACGCCGCCGTTGGCGAAAATGGTCGAAGACCAGCTCGCCTACGGCGATCCGGTCTCCGCAAAAAGAACAGATTTGATGTGCCCATTATCCGCTATGTATCCTTTGGACCTGTAACATAAAGAGTACTGCCTACTAATTAAGAAGTCTCATGTGAAACATCTATAGAGATTTCTCCCTAGTTGTAGTAAAGGCGATTGAATCGACTTAACCTTCGAATTGTATCCCGTTTGACCGGACCCCTAGCCTTTGGAATATAGGCAGCTACCAATAGTGAAAAAGTACCACTAGGAAATCTTACCGAAATATGGCTTAATTCTATTTGCGACTTTAATGAATATCGTGTACCTTTTGCATCATGGATCCCTCAGTACGATTCATTTATCATCTCCCGCTTATCCTTATTGATCATTTACCCGAAGCAGCACCGATAATCTTCTCGCAAGCAAAGGCTTGAGCCTTAATTGTTGCAATAATTAGGTGTGACGAGAAGATAGGAGTAACATGTTTAACACGGGCTGTCATAGCTGGTTCTCAGGCTCTTTTGTTTACGCAATTCTTGTAAGCTGTACTTTTCATTGGTAATCCCCCTTTGAAAATATCTAGCTATTGCTTACAATTCCGAAGAAGCTGGGTAATCTAGCTATCTTTTTTTCGAATCAACTTTTCTCATTATCTAAGATTCCCCCAAAACCATCCCTCTACTCATTTTCTCTCTTTCTCTATTTCCCTGGTTTGATAGTAACTATGCTCCTCCGTGTTCCAACTCCCTTCCCTTTATGATTATCCAACTCTTTCTTTCATTGTGCCCCTTCCTAACTATGATTGGGTGGTTTAGGCTGTATCGCCCATCACCCCATATCCCTGAGCTTTTTGTATCCCATACCGGTAACCCGGGCCCGCCTTCGGCGGTAGAACCAACACTTGTGAAATGAACAATTAGTCCATTGGGATATTAGTAGCATTTAGCCTTGTTCAAGCAGGCTCTCGATTTTATTGAATGTTTAAGATGATCTCCAGGCTATCTGTTCCAAAAGCAGAGGACAAGAAAGATCCAAATGCCATCTAGGAGTAGCTTTGACTAAGAATTTAAGGTAGGAAATACCCAAGAGTGCAAAGATAAGTACGTAGAAGGAACTCGGCAATATTTGTACGCGACTAGTTTTTAAAACTATAGGCCATTGAATCAAAATTCAATTGAATTATAATGGTTGGCCTGTGCTCACTGATTTCTGCATTGAAGAGCAACCTTACTACACGGAGGGTTAGAAAGTAGTGAAATACCTCGGTGTTTAATTGACATCCATTGGAATCAGGCAACGGCGTACTCCCTATCTTTTGTGTACCTTTGGTGAATTTAGAATTCTGGCGCAAATACCAATAAAGGTTAGATAGACGAAAAGACCCTGTACCTCTTTACCGATCCATAGGATTAGAGTGGACCGGTGGAACCGCGTCCTTCTGTCTTATGGTCTGTTTATTTGGGACAATTGGCGATTCTATACTAATATCACCACCTTTTCTTTGTTATCCTACACTTCAATCCAAATATTGCCCAGCTCTATTTGATTTAGTCTAAAAGAAACGTCAGGGATAACAGCCTGAAGTAGCCCCTATCTTCTTCCAGGACCTCGATGTCGACTCTTTCTTCCTTCTTACCCAAAGACAGTAAGCTAGTTGTGGTCTGTTCGACCCATAAAAGATCACGTGAGTTGGGTTTACATCCTTGTAAAAGAGGTCTGATTCTATCTTCTTCCCTTAGTTTCCCTTTCTATCCTCTTGTACGTAAGGACCAAGGATTCCAAGTTACCTGCTCTCTTCACTTGCCCTTAAACTCCCCTGAACTCTCCCTCTCAAGCATCCCAATCTCTCCGGAAACTCTCCTCCTCTCTCGAGTTTGTTACTCTTTCAATCTAGCCAAATCATCCCTTCCCCTGGCAAGATTTTTCTGCGGCCCTCAATCAAGGCTCTCTTTTGGGCCCGGCGCACTAATCACTAATAAGGGCAGTGACTGGCTGAATGAGTTTGTTAAGATTTAACGGAATGTCTATCTATCTTTCTTTATTTTATTTCAGTTTAACGGAAAACTTCCCAGTCTCATGAGCTACACATAGAAGTCCATATTTGCAGGGCATAAACGCAAAGAAGTCAATAGAAATGGCATAAATTCTCCTCTTTTCCCATTGGGTTTTTTGTACGGGCCAAGGCCCGCACCGCCTTGCGGGGCCGGGCAAAAGCCCGTCCGCCGAAGGCGGTATGGATGATCTGCTTTATCTATTCCGAATAGGCAAAGAGCAATTATCGGAGATTTTGAAGGATATTTTCATTCTTATTGCGAAAGTTTTGTAGTATTAACTTTTCCCATCTTTATTGGGAACTCTAGTGGCGAACACTCAACAATGAAGACTAGCTTCTATTGGGATGTGCTGGAGATGTAGAGACTCACCTGGGTACCAGCAGTCGCGGCCAGACCCTGTCTACGGTTTTCTCCTATTACTAGGTCTTATGTTTATTCTAGAAGAGCACTTTGGGGCTTCTTGTTCTGGTATGTTAGACATTAAATGCCCAAGCATTACACTCTATGATCCCCCCAAAGAATTAACGAAAGTACAGCCTTTCGAAATGGATTAGTTCCCACTTAGTTTGTACCTCTAATTATTCGTAGAATTACCCCTCTACTACCTAGCCTTTGGTCGCAAGACTACACGTTATGATATCTGAGGGAATCGTCGGTCCAATTGGGGGAGCATATCTTTTAATTTGATACAACGCAGAAATCTTACTTGTATTCGGTGTTGCAAGGCTGCTGCTTTCTCTCCTTAAGGCAGATTAGCGGACAAGTATCTTGACCCTGTATTCAAGGCTATGAGCTATGCTACTTTGCGATCTATCCAACACGCGCTTCTATTTAATATTTGCTAGATGTCCCTTATTAAGCCGTACTCAATATGTAAACTCTAGATCCAGGCAACCCTTCTATTGTTGAATATATCTAGGGTCATTTCTACACACTGCCCGACGTAGACAATCTACCCCTTTCCTTTGTCTTAAGTTGTAACAAGGTAGGTGTATAGAAATATGCACCTGAGTAACTAATTCCCCCTCAAGTAATGGTTGTAATGAGTCAAACCACAGAAGCATCATACTAGCTACCTACTTTCTGGTGCAATTCCAGATTACTTGGCCAACCCCCCCATATAACTATGGGCTTTTGAATCAGTGCTTCCTTCACGGGCTCGCGCCAGTTATTGGTTCTATGGGGGTATTTCGATGATTTTCTTTGGATTTGGCGCATCCCATCTATTAATTGCTATAACGTTTGCTTATTTTCTTGCTACCTCTATCTCCTGGGTATTTCATCTAGATTCTAGATCAAGCCAAGGTTATGACTTTCTCTTCTTATTTCTCCTTTTTTCTCTGCTACTCTGAAACTTAGCTCCTAATTCGCTGGCTTTACTATTATTGGCTGGCTGTATCTTTCCGCTCTTTTTTGTAGGATCCCAATTCTATTTGATTCTTTCGCATTTTCTCCTGCTGTTTTGGGCATTCTTTCTAGTAGATTCCCATAGCTTCACCTCTCTTCTGCTAATCCTTCTCTCTCTGGATTTGTCCAGTCTTTTGCTCATAGCTCTAGCATCACAAGGGCATGCCCTTAATATTCCTGGGAATGGACCCTGGTTCTACTTGCTATTTCAAAGCTTACTCACATTATTTCTCTGGTTTTCCATAAGCACCCAGTCTTCCCCTTTTCTCTTCTTGTTCTTCTTCTCCAAATTAGGCGCAGGAATAGCTGGTTATTATTTACCTTTCTTCTATCGCGTTATCTCCTTCTCTCACCTCTTTTTCCTCTCTTATACCGGCTTAGCTAATATGGTCTTCCTCTATATTGCTCTGTCGCTTTTCCTATCCTCTATATCTTCTCTCTATTTCTCCCTTTATACCCTTATTTCTATCTTCCTCTTACTGGGTTTATGGTCTTTCTATGGCCATTGGTTCCACTCTCATTGGCTCTACCTGCTATCTTCTAGCTCTCTTATCACCTCTTCCACCTCTCTCCTCTTTCTATCCTCTTTCTCCCTCAGTCTCTCTTCTCTCTCCCTACTCACCGCTTTCCTCCTAGCTTCTCAATTCCTCTGGGCTAACCTCCTCCTCGCTCTACTCCATTTCTCCTAGTGCTTATCACGCCCCTCTACGGGCCTAGCCCTAGACTCTCTTCTTGCCCGGCCCTAGTGATCACTTTCATCGGCACTATCGGCTGCTTGGCTATCCAGGGCCCGAATCAGCGATCAGCCCAGAGGCAGGGAAATGAAAATTCCCTGCTCCTGTCGCGGGCGCTCAATGAGGGCCTTCTTCAGGCGGGGCCCGAGTGACCAGATTCATCGGCACAATCGGCTGCTTGGCTAGAGAGGGCTCAAATGCTTAAAACATCGGCTATGCTTTTTTTAGATAGATCAACAAGAGATTCCATTCCTCTAGCTCTTCCGACCAGAGTGGATTATGGTGGTCGCGCAAGTTTATTGTGTTCTTCCCTACCTCTTTGGGTATTGAGCGCATTTTTAACTGTGATTTATACTGCCCATTCATCACATTATTCTTCCCTGCTTTGGATCCTATGGTTAACCGTGGGATTAATCTGGATGTTTTCTGAATGGGTCCGTGTGGGCTTATTTGAATCTTACTTCCACTATACAATTAGCGCCCGAGCTAATGGTTTGGCTTCTTTTTCCTTGTTAGTCTGCTTTGAATCCATCTTCTTTGCTGGTGTCTTTTGGATCTATTCTCTCAACAATGTTCACACTCATCCAGAAATTATCCTTCTTCACTTCTGGTGGTAATGATCTCTCTGTATTTGGTTCTTTCGAATCCTCTGCTCTTTCTTTTTATTCTGAGTCCTTCATGGATTTTGTAGCTCTATTCTACTTTTACTCCCCTTATTCACAGTCTCTTATCGGGGAAAATCTATTAGGTATCTATCTTAACCGATGGATTTTACTCGCTGTTTCCCTCTTATTGCAAATTACCCACCGTCTCGCCTCTATTTTCTATTAATGGCTCAGGGCTACTAAGCCTTTGACTCTGGGCTCCTTGGGGCCGGGGCGCACTTTCAACTCTCAAGGCCTACATCCAAGCTGGCATCTTCAATCTATGGAGAGCTGGCTGGTTGACTTTGTTACAATTTCCCCCTTCATGACTCTATTTTATTCTAAGATTGATTCTCACATTTTCATCCTCCTAGGCGGAGGCATCGTTTCAGCTTTTTTCTATGTAATTGTCTCTCTTATGTTATCTCTTCTCTTTGTGGATAAGTTATCTGCTCCCTATTCCTGCTATTTGGATGGTGAGCTCTTTCTTTTGACCTCTGCTTTACCTTGCTATGATCTATCCTTTTTCCGAAATCTTCTCTCTTTATCCCATCTATTGTGGTTCTGGGGATTTCTATTAATAAACTCTACCTTCTTCCACTTATTCTTCCCTCTGGGGCTATCTCTGGCCTTACCTTTTCATATTGCATTTTGGCTATCTTTATGCGCCTTTGGTTTATTTATCTCTCCCTTTTTTTCATGGGGTTTTTCCCTCCTAGCCCCTTTCTTTGATGCTGGCCTCAGAACTTCCGTATTCTTCTACCATTCTCTATCTTCTAGATTTGCCTCTAGACAACACCTGAGAACTGGGAATTATGCTAAGCTATTTTTAAGCTGGTTTCAGGATCTCTTCTCTTTAACTTCGTTCTTGCGCGGCTTTTTCCCCCTCATGAGCTGCTTATATCAAATCTCCTACTTAGGCTCGCGTTTATGGCTAGTGTTTATTCTACACAGTTTTTGCATCTCTTGCTTTGGCGAACTATTCTCTCTTGCTACTGATCAATTCTTGCTATTCTCTTTCCCTTTCGCTGGATTTTTAGGTTTTGGCTCTTTCTTATCTCTTCTTATGATTGCCCATTTATTTCTCCAAGTTTATGTCTATATTTCTTTCTCCGTAACTTTCCTATTTAGTACAGTGATCGCTTTTTGGCGCGCCGACTACCCCTCCCACCTTGACATTGCAGCTCTTTCCTTCTATCTACTACCTGTCTCTCTTGTAGATTTTGCTCCTTCTCATATCTGCCTGTTTATCTTCCTCCTATTAACCTCTTCTTTCCTCTTCTCTAGATTCTGGTTCCGCTCTCTTCCCAACCCTTCTCGTTCTTCCTCTATTGGAGGCTGCTCTACTTCCTCCAAGTCCGCTTTTATCCGTACAGGAGCTAACTCACGTAGCTCCCGTGCTAGCCGTTGTTTTTCTACTCGCGCTAGCCAGTCTCATGTAGGCAGTCAACCGGTCTACGTGGTGACTGATGTTATGTACCTAGAGGGGTTTGTAGAACACTCTCTCCAACAGGTTACTAGCAGAGTCAATTATGGCTATGTGCGCCAGGCTTATAGCAGTTGGCTTTGGGAGTTCGGCCTCGACTATCCCGGTTTTAACTTGCCGGATGCCAACCCCATGCAGCTCCATATAGATGACTCCGAAGTAGTGGCTTCTACTGAGGAGGATTCCCTGCTATATCTGGAGTCCATAGAGAACATAGGTTGGGGAGTGCCGCGTATGAGCCCTAAACCTAATTATATCACTGTTTATACTGTATCTATGTTGACCTACGAAGAAGAGCGCTTCGATTTCTATCTAGTGCAGCCTATTAGAATTAATGAGGACATCTAGCGGTAGAGTCCTTTTCTTTTACGCGGGAACCCGGTTCTGTGGCGCCTCCTGCGGGAGATGCCATGGAGCCCTCATGAGAATCCATCTAGTTCTATCTAATCTTTCTCTCCAACCTTTTGAGTCCTTTGCCTCTTTGCCTTTGTTATTATTGAATTTATTGCTGGTTCTAGCTATTTCTTCTTTGCTCACAGTATTAGAGCGAAAAGGCTTAGCTGCTTCTCAGAGACGCCTAGGTCCCTCGCAACATGGCTGGTTTGGTTTCTTGCAGATTGTAGCCCACGGTATCACGTTAATATATAAAGATCCATCAATCTTGGGTCTATTTCGATCTTCTACCTCGGTCTGTGATTCTACCTTTGTTGACTATTTTTTCCCCCCTATTTGGTCCTTTCTTTGGTCCTACTTTCTCTTCATTTTTTGGTGGGCTGATTTCAGCTTACACTTTCACTTACCCATCATCTTCTTTGCTTTTTTCCTATTCCAAGGACTAGCCCATTTTGGACTCTTATTATGTGGCTTTTTGACCCTATCCAAATGGACCCTCCTTGGATCGTTACGTAGCCTTATCATCTTTCTTATTTATGATCTGGTCCTCTTGCTATCTTGGTATATCCTCCTACCTCATGCCCATTCTGGACTTTTTTCTTGGGAAACTTGCGGTCTCTTGCAGTCTTTCTTTTATCCTCCGTCTTTCTTACCTAATATCTTCCTCTTCCCTATCCTTTTCCTCATCTATTTCCTTTCTGCTTTAGTTGAATCCGGCCGTATCCCTGCCGATTTATCCGAAGCTGAATCCGAACTAGTATCTGGCTATAATCTCGAATTCGTTGGCTTCCTTTATGCACTCTTCGCTTCAGCTGAATATTCCAACATGCTCTGGAACTCTTTCATCATGGCCTTCCTTTTCCTTAACGCTAACTCCTTCTTCTCCCTCTTATTCCTCTTTACTCTGGTCTTCCTCTCTTTTCTCATCATTCGAGCCACTCTTCCTAGATTTCGATACTCCGATCTCTTCTCTCTATCCTGGGTCTACCTCATTCCCTTCCAATTTCTCTTCTTAGCCCTAGTACTCCTCTAATGGAAAAAGCCACTGATTATCTACGCCCTTGACTCTTGGCTTTCTTCCCCGTCCGGCCCACTGACCAGTTTAATGGCCCAGTTCCAGGCTTCAAAAAAAAACCAAATCGAATGGTAGGCTTCTATCGACATTATTCCACTACAATTCTACTCACTCCATCTTATTCATTGGGGTTTTGTGTTAGCCTTTTCTTAGCCATCAAAATCGCAACAGGATGTACTCTAGCTAGTCATTATATTCCATCTACTTTAGATGCTTTTAATGTTATCCACTCCAAATTAATGCGAGACCTCGATACTGGCTGGCTTCTTCGCTTTTACACGCTAATGGTGCTGCTTTCTTTTTTATTGCCATTTATTCTCATATGTTCCGTACTCTTTTTCATGGTTCTCCCTCTAAAACTAGAGTCTGGTCTATTGGGGTACTTCTCTTTATTCTTCTCTGTGCTATTTCTTTTACAGGATACAGCCTAGTCTATGGTCAGATGTCCCTCTGGGCTATTGTTGTTATCTGCTCTCTAGTCACAGCTATTCCCTTTATTGGACAAGATCTCTTGCTATTAATCTGGGGCGGTTCTGTTGTTTCTACTTCTACCCTCCAACGTGTCTTCTGCGTCCATTATCTCCTTCACTTTGTTCTCCTAGCTCTCACCTGAATCCATCTCTTTTTCCTTCACCAAGTCAACAGTACCGGAGAACTGCCCGTCATTCTCTCCCGATCTGATCGTATCAATTTCTACCCCCTTCTATTGGTCCGTGACTTACTCATCGGTTCTCTCTTTCTTCTCGCTTTCTCTACCTTCGTCTTCTTTGATTGTGATGTCCTCGGACACCCCGATAATTATGTCCCTGCCAACCCTATGGTCACCCCTCCCAAAATTATGCCTGAATTCTATTTCTTACCCTTCTATGCCCTCATTCGCGCTATTCCCCACAAAGCTTTAGGTATTGTTGTTCTTTTCTTTGTGCTCTTCTCTCTCACCAACCTTCTCCCCTCTAACCTACACTGGTGGTCTTTCGCCTTTGTCTCCCCTCTATCCCGCGCTTTCCTTTTCCTTTTCCTCCTAGATCTTGTTCTTGCCTCTAAGCTCTGCCTCCTCGTTAACCATTCCGAATCCATGTACTCTCTCCTACTCATCACCGTTTTTGGCATCTTCTTCTCTCACTTCTTCTCTTCTAATTCCTAAGTCAACCCTATGGGTAAAGACCAGAACGCCAAAGGCGGGCTGGTCTGCGCCCATCCGCCTTTAGTGTTATCAACCCCCTCTTTCTCTACGCCCCTCACTCTAGCCTTCCCCTCCCCCAAGCGGCACTTTCCACTGTCATCGCCCACTTACAGCTTCCTTCCCCCTGGGGTGGGAAAATATTTTCCCACCCTTGCCCACTGTCAACTTTCATCCCCCTTTTTCTCTACGCCCCTCAGTCTACGGGAATAACGGTGAAGCCGGCATGGGCTCAGACCAGGCCCGGCTTTGCCGTTCTGGTCTTCACCCATAGCCTGCACCGCCTTGCGGGGCCGGGCTGCGCCCCTGCCGCCGAAGGCGGGAGTTCCGGCTTCTTTCTCTATGCCCCTCCCCCAAGCCCCACTTTCAACTGTCATCGCCCAACTCCCGCTTTCTCCCCCATGGGGTGGGAAAATATTTCCCACCCCGGCCCACTGTCAACTTTCATCCCCCTTTTTCTCTACGCCCCTCACTCTCCCCTTCCCCTGCCTCATGCCCCACTTTCAACTGTCATGGCCCACTGTCGACTTTTGAGGTATACCGCCTTCGGCGGATGGGCGCAGCCCGAGCCCGCCGAGGGCGGTCTGGGCTTCTCCCATAGAGGTAGACCTTGTTGGAATTCGGCACTATTTCTGCTTCTCTCTTTTCTTTTCTGAATGGGTCCTTTATCTCTTTTTCTTTCCTTTGTATTTCTCTGCTATTATTTATCTTCTCGGGTTCAGTTCGTCTTTTATTTGGCCTAACATTTCTGACCTTTAGTATCTCCGGCTTCTTGCTGGCTAAGGGTTCATTGTTCATTCCCTTGATCTTCCGCTCTTCATTTACTGGCTTATTTATGGTTCTTTCCCTGCTATCCTATGCATCTAACCAAAATCAAAGCAGCAACATTCTGGACCTAGATAAGGTTGACTTCTTATTCATTTTTCTATTTGGAAGTACCGCTACTTCCCTATCTTCTTCTGGTATCTTTCTTTCCCCCCTTGAGATCTTCTTCTTCACTTCATTTTTGGATTCTTGCTTGCTTATCCTATTTATTCTCTCTTTGATAATCATTACTTCCTATTTACTCCTCAGATTTGCCATCAAGCTCAATCACTGGGCTTTGTCCTTCTTTGCCTTTCTTTTTGAAGATCTCCTCCCTTTATCTGTTCTAGCTATCCTTCTTTCTTTACTCCCCGCAGCTCTCCGATTTCTTTTCTCCTCTCTCTTAAACCTCAACCACTTCCCTGCTAAACGCGAATCACTGCTCCGTTGGTCCTCTGATATCTACGAAGTCGGCGTTAGTATGCCTGGTTCTACTTCTTCTTCTTTCTTATTCCACGCTAACTCTCAGTCTCTATCCATATCTTTCCGATTCTTCCCTTTTATCTTCTTATTCTTCCTTCTAGATCTACTCACTATCGTATTCTTCCCCCTCATTATCGCTGACTCTTACTTCTATTTCTCCCTACTCTTCCTTGCTTCTGTTCTTCTCGCACTTTCCTCTGTCTTCTCTTCCCTCTAGATTGCACCTCCCTCTCCGTATGGGAAAAACCCAGAACGCCATCGGCGGGCTCCCACCCATTGCTCCCTGAGCTACCTTCTCTTGGCCACTACCAGCGCCGGCCCCAGTCCTCAGTGTTATGAGTGAAGACCAGAACGCCAGCGGCGGGCTGGTCTACGCCGATCCCGCCTTTTGCGTTATCGCTCAGTTCTGACTGTTTCTAGCGGTTTCAAAGGGCTGAATCACGGCTTAGGTAAGAGTCTTACCCATATACTGGTTTATTTAACAACTACTGGTCATAAGAGTATTGGTATTTTATATGGATATAGTGGCTACTTAGGTGGTTTATTGGGATTCTATTTCAGTATCTTGATTAGAGGCGAGCTTGCTTTCCCTGGTTTACCCATTCTTCGTAGTCAAGGAGATTTCCATCTATAATCATTGGAGTACAGTTCACGGCTTAATCATGCTTTTCTTGTTTGTTATGCCTGTTGCTATTGGTTTTTATGGGAATTTCTTGCTCCCTCTCTTGATTGGCGCTTCTGAGCTAAGTATGCCTAGAATGAATGGTACATCCTTTTGGCTGTTATGCGCTGCTGGTTCTCTCTTTCTTATGGCTGATTTATTGATGGACAAGCCTCTTGCTTCTGGTTGGAGTTTATACCCTCCCCTCTCTACTAGAGATGCCGAAAATTCCGGGGTTAGCACTGACTTTGCTATCCTCACTATGGATCTTCTAGGTGCTTCTTGTGGTCTAGGTAGCTTTAACTATATCTCTACCTCTAAACACCAAAGACACCTAGGTCTTTCTTTATTGGCTTCTGGTATCTTTGTTTGGGCTATCTTAATCACCTCTCTCTTATTAGTAGGAGCTCTTCCTATCTTAGGTGTCGCTCTCATTACACCAAATCTCTCAGCTTGAAAGTGGGCCTTACCAGTGAATAATGCTAAAGGCGGATGGGCGCAGACCAGCCCGCCTTTGGCGTTCTGGTCTTTACCCATAGTGGGGCTGGGGTCGAAGAAAGCGGAGAGTGAAGGGCGTAGAAAACAAGGAGGCGGGATTCAGAAATCCCGCCCATAGAAAAAGAGAGCCTGGGAGTGGGCGACGATAGTGGACAGTGCGCTTGGGTCCCAGAAAGGCGATACGCCAGAGCGTAGAGAATCAAGCCAGGGGATGGGCCGGGAAAAATTTCCCGCCCCGACAAGAGAGAGAAGAGAGAAGCATAAAGTTGGCCATACCGGTGATTAGTGGCGCCGGGGCCGGAGAAAGCCAATAGTCAAGGGCGTAGAAAAGAAAGGCAGAGAAAGCCAGAAATTGGACCATGAATCTAGCCAGAGGGGCGGTATTTATGAATCCCGCCCATAGAAAAAGAGAGCCTGGGAGTGGGCGACGATAGTGGACAGTGCGCCTGGGTCCCAGAAAGCCGATAGTCAAGGGGGTAGAGAATCAAGCCAGGGGTTGGGGCGGGAAATTTATCCCGCCCCACCAAGAGAGAGAAGAGAGAAGCATAAAGTGGGCCATACCAGTGATTAGTGGGGGCGGGTCCGGAGAAAGCCGAAAGTGAAGGGCGTAGAAAAGAAAGGGAGAGAAAGCAAGAAAGTGGACCATGAATCTAGCCAGAGGGGTGGGATTTATGAATAGCGCCCATAGAAAAAGAGAGGCTGGGAGTGGGCGACGATAGTGGACAGTGCGGCTGGATCGGGGGAAGCCGAGAGTTAAGGGCGTAGAGAATGAAGCCAGGGGAAGGGCCGGGAAAAATTTCCCGCCCCACCAAGAGAGAGAAGAGAGAAGCTGTAAGTGGGCCATACCAGTGATTAGTGGGGCCAGGCTGGGGTAAAGGGGGAGAGTGAAGGGCGTAGAAAAGAAAGGCAGAGCTGGCCATAAAGTGGGGGAGAAAACTGGGTAAAGGGGGAACTTAGAGGTAAGAAGCCCAAAGAATGCTAGACCAAGAGAGGAAGGAAGCACGGAGGAAGATGAAGACAGAGAGGATAAGAAGGAAGGTACCAGAAGTACCGGCAGTAACAAGAGGGAGGAAGAAGTCAGCGAATTCGGGAACTCTACGAGCCATACCAGCTAAACCAGCGAGGTGCATGGGGTAGAATACACTGATAGCACCAATAAGAAGGATAAGTACGTGATACATAGCGTAGGATTCGAAGACAGAGATAGCGAGGAAAGTAGGGTGGAAATAATAATGGGCAACAAAGAGTCCAAAGACAGCACCAAGAGAGAGGACAGTGTGGAAATGTCCGACAACAAAGTAGGTGTCATGTAGGATGAGGTCAAGGCTAGCAGAGCTGAGGATAAGCCCGCTAAAACCGCCAGAGGAAAAGCAGATAAGGAAGGACCAGAAAGCCCAAGTGATGCTAGAACCTTTAGGACCACGACCGCTAGCCCAAGTAGCAATATAGCTAAAGACTTTGACAGCAGTAGGGATAGAGATAACAGCGGTAGCAGCGGAGAAATAGGCTCGAGAATCGACATCAAGGCCAACAGTAAACATGTGGTGAGACCAGACAAAATATCCGACAACACCAATAGCCCTCATGCAGTAGATCATACCAGAACGTCCGAAGAGATCTTTATGAGTAATGCTAGTGAGAATAGTAGAGACTAAGCCAAAAATAGGAAGAATGATGACGTAGACCTCAGGGTGTCCAAAGAACCAGAAGATATGCTGGTAGAGGACGGGGTCACCGCTGGCGATACCATCATAGATGGAGGTAGCAAGATTACGGTCTAAAAGAAGATGAGCTGGCTAGGGAATGGGTACCCTAGCCCTTCAATGGCTTTAATTGTATTTCCTTGGTTTTTATTCTCATTCTTATTTTATGTGTCCCAAACTTTTGGTCAATTCTTGGCTTTTGTTCTTATCCTATCTCCTGCCTATTCTTGGTATCTATTAATGAGTGTGACCTCGACCGAGGGCTTCTTTTCATTGACTGATGCTTTCTTTTTGGAGGAATATTCTTTGGTTGAATTTCTAGAGTTCCATATCCTCCTGGTTTGTGGCTTATCTTTTGTTACTCTTCTTTCTTTGATTCTATTAACTACTGCTTCTTATTCTATTCATGTCTACAGTTTATGGTATATGAAGGAGGACCCTTTTAGTAATATCTTTCAGCATTTTAGCATTCTTTACTGGGTCTATGTCATTGTTGTTTTTATCCGAAGACTTCTTCCTTTTATTCTTAGCTTGGGAGTTCATTGGTATTTCTTCTCTTAAACTCATTGCCTATTATCAGGCTAGAGTTGAAACCTTGCGAGCTGGAATGAAAGCCATTACCTATAATCGTCTCGGGGACTTTGGCTTCTTATTCGCTCTAGTTCTTGGTCTGGCTATCTTCTCTGACTCTCATATTTCTATCTGGTCTCTTTTCCTAGCCCATTTTCACCATTCCTTGTCCTTTTGGATCTCTTTCCCTCTATTCCTAGCTTGTTGGGCCAAAAGTGCCCAAGCCGGACTTCACCCTTGGCTATTAGATGCCATGGAAGGGCCTACTCCAGTCAGTGCTTTGCTCCATTCAGCTACCCTAGTCTCTGCTGGTGTCATCTTGATTTGGAAAGCCTTGCCCATTCTTGCCCTTAATTCCTCTATGCTTCTCCTTTCTTTTCTATTGGGTGCTTTCTCTTTCTTCTTCTCTGCTCTTAGCGCTATTCTCTTTTTCGATTCTAAGCGACTTATTGCTTTCTCTACCTGCTCTCACATTGCCCTCATGTTCTTAGGCTTTGGGACCTCCTTCCTCTCTCCCTTCTTTGATAATGGTCTTCCCTCTATCTTCCATCTCTTTAACCATGGATGGGACAAATCTTTAACCTTCCTTCTTGCTGGACTTCTTCTTCATCTCTTTCACAGACAGGACCTCCGACTTATCGGTTCCCCTTTCTCCTCTTCCCCTACTCTCCTCTCTTTCGCTGATCTTTCCCTCAATGCTCTTCTCGGCCTACCTGGACGTTTTATTACCCAGAGCAAGGATCTACTCATTGAATTCCCCATTTTCTCTTTTACTGGGCTTGCTTTCTTGCATCTAGTTGCCCTTATCCTCTCTTTTAGCCAAGGTTATACCCTTGCCTTAGCTCTCAGCTTCTTCTTTGAGGTACAGTTCCGATCCTCTTCCCCCTCTCCCCTTTCTGTGTTATGTATCGCTTCTCTACTCCTACAAGTCACCCTCCTACCACTCAACCTTTCTCCCCTCTTTCTTTATTCTGCCCTCGATCTACCCGAACGACTCCTCCTCTTCGACCCCCTCTCTTTCTTCTCCTTCCCTCTCTTTACTTTTGCCTTCCTCATCTCCTCCTCTGCTCCCCTATTCCCTGCTCTCTCTCTTCTTGGCTCCTTCGTCCTCAATAGATTGGCCTTTGATAAACTCTTCTCTCATCTCTCCCTTTTACCCTCTCTACTCTCACTCTTCCATATCCACACCTACTTCGAATATGGCCTCTTCATCCACTTCTTCTTCCTTCTTTAATGCCTACTTCCCCATATACCCCTCACTCCCTTCCCCCGCCCAACACTACCCAGTCTCATGCCCATCTTCCCCCCGGCCGCCATTATGGGAAAAGACCAGAACGCCAAAGGCGGGCTGGTCTGCGCCCATCCGCCTTTAGCATTACCTAGTCTCATGCCCATCTTCGTGCTTGCTGGGGCGGGATTTTTTCAATCCCGACCCTGCCTTTCTCTCCACTTTCTTCCCCCGTGCGCCACTACCTAGTATCGTGCCCATCTTCCACGCTCTTACGGGCGGAGCCCGCACCGCCATGCGGGGCCGGGCGGAGCCCGTCCGCCGAAGGCAGTACTCCTTGCTGAGGCGCCACTATGGAAAAAGACCAGAACGCCAAAGGCGGGCTGGTCTACGCCCATCTGCCTTTAGCATTACCCAGTATCATGCCTATCTTCTTGCTTGCTGGGGCGGGATTTTTTCAATCCCGACCCTGCCTTTCTCTCCACTTTTTTCCCCCGGGCGCCACTACCCAGTATCGTGCCCATCTCCCACGCTCCTGCTCCTTGCTTCATTTTCTCCGGCCGGCGGCACTGGCTAGTTTTCTGGGCTAGCGCCAAAGGCGCAAGGGGTTCACCCCGGCGCGCCTTTGGCGCTTGGGGCTCTCCCCTAGTGATGGCTTTCTTGATGATCTTAGAGTCCTATTCTATCCTTTACCCTATTTTTCTGATTCTACTATTCAGTAGATTTCTTAGCATTAGTCTGCTGGTCTCTATTTTTACTTGTTTTATTGGTAAGTTTGCCCTAATACTGTCTTGGACCAATTCTATCCTTTACTATTTCTTCGCTTTTCTCCAAGCTTTTACTGGCTATTCCCATTCATGCTTTCTCAATTTAGCAGCCCTTTGGATGACCTATCTCTTAGATTTTGTCTTCTGGCTATCTTTTCTTTATGCGGATTTCTATCTTTCTATTATGGTAGAGCTCTCTACGCGCTTTCTCTTCTATATTTTATCCTTCCTCTTCTTCATTAGCGATGATTTTATTGCTACCTTGCTGTATTTTGAGTTTCAAAATATCCCCCTCTTACTCTTAATTCTCACCAGACATTCCAACCCTTATCTTTCATCCCTATCACTATCTCCCCTCAAAGGCATAGGTATGGCTATTTATGTGTTAATCTTCTTTGGTCTTATCTCTGGTCTTTGTCTCTTCTTCTCCTTTCAGCAATTTTATCTCCTTTCTTCCTTACATTTCCTCTCTTACTTCCTTGACTACCTCTCTTTCACACCTGAATGCCCTTCTGCGCTATTCTTCTTGTTTGTTAGCGGATCTATGAAGCTAGCTGTTTTCCCCTTCCACGTAT
Source organism: Eutreptiella sp. 'Long Island Sound 2002' (assembly GCA_964036045.1). Classification (NCBI taxonomy): domain Eukaryota; phylum Euglenozoa; class Euglenophyceae; order Eutreptiales; family Eutreptiaceae; genus Eutreptiella; species Eutreptiella sp. 'Long Island Sound 2002'. The sequence goes on along the minus strand of OZ038380.1, from coordinate 130,916,963 downwards.
GGCTATCTAAGGTCCATGTTGAAGCCTCTACTATTGGCTCTGTCTTGCTAGCTGCTATCGCCCTAAAGAGTGGCTTCTATCTCCACTTCCTTTTCCTCCCCTACTTCAAACAACTTACCACCTCTCTTCTCTTGCTCCCTCTTTTTATTGGTACTTTCTTCTCTTCTGGCTCTCTCTTCTACCAAATCGACCTCAAACGCTGAATTGCTCTTTTCACTATTGCTCATATGAATCTCTTCTACTTAATCTCTTTTGGTATCTTCCTTGCTAATCCTTTCTTCTTCTCTTACTTCTTCCTCTCTATTGTCCTTTTCTATGGTATGTTCGGACATTCTCTTATTAGTGCTGGACTTTTCTTTATGATTGGTTTCTTGCTAGATCTTACCTCCTCTAAATATAACTTCGAGCTTCCCCCCTTCCTCCAGCATTTCTTCCTTGCTTTCCTTTTCCTGTTCCTTTTGGCCAATTCTGGCTTCCCTTCACTCTTCCTTTGGATATTCGAAACTTTCGCTTTCACTGTCCTTCTTCAATTCCACCTCTTTCTTGGTATTTTCTGCGCTCTGGCCTCTTCTTCCGCTCTACTATCCTCCCTCCTTATCTTCTACAAATTCTTCCACAACCCTTTCCAACTCCACTCTCCCTCTACCTTCTCCTATTCTCCCCTTTTCCTATTACTTCTTCTTACCCCTTTACTCGCTTTTCTCTTCCTCGCTGGTTTCCAATTCCTTTCCCCCTTACACCTTCTACATCTTTAACCCGACCAGCACCCCATCCCCTGCCTTTATCCCCTACGCCCTTCACTCTCCGCTTCCCCCGACCCCGGCCTAGTTCTCACTGTCATCGCCCACTTACAGCTTTCATCCCCAACTTCCTGCTTGGTGGGCCGGGATTTTTTCAATCCCGACCCTGGGCTAGTTCTCAGTTTTATCGCCCAGTTCCACCTTCCATCCCCAACATCCTGCTTGGTGGGCCGGGATTTTTTCAATCCCGACCCTGCCTTTCTCTCGAATATATTCCCCCGACCCAGGCCTAGTTATCGGTTTTATCGCCCTCTTCCCGGCTGGACTGCGCCTATCCGCCCAAGGCGGTATCTTATGTCTAGCCCCGTCAAAACTCCAACCTTTATGCCTTTTATGAGTCCTTTTCTATTTCTTTCCTATTACCACCCTTTTCGCTTTTGGTTTTTGCTTATCCCTGGCATCTGGTCTATTTATCTCCTCCTATTCTTTCTCTAAAGGCTACCTCTTGCTTTTATTTGCCGATTTCTCCTGTACTTTCGCTTTTGGATCTTTTCTTTCTACTTTCCTATTAGTTCTTGGACTCATTTACCCTCTCCTTTGGATCTGGCTAGTTTATCCCTTATTTCGTAGCCAATTTTCTCATTGGAGATATATCCCTGCTGGTTTTTCTGTTGGTTCACCCATTCTTGCCTCTTGGATTCTCCTAGCTCTACTTCTTCTCCATTTCTCTTTCTTCTTCTTCCTTCTTTTTTAACGCCTTGCGGGGCAGGGCGGAGCCCCTGCCGCCCAACACGGTACACATTTTTCCCCCTTTTGAATCTCTCCCTTCCGGTCCGCCTTTGGCGGGCCGGCTTTTCTACGCCTTCTTTATCCATATTCTCCCCATCCACCCAGGCCCAGTAATCGCTATTATCGCCCAGTTCTAACTTCTATCTTCCTAGGGCGGGATTCCAGAGATCCCGCCCCTGAGAATTTCCCTGTTTTTTCCTCTTTTGTGCTGCTCTCCTTTCTACGCCCTTGACTATTGGCTTTTATCCGGCGGGCCTAGCGCCAAAGGCGCAAGGGGTTCACCCCGGCGCGCCTTTGGCGCTTGGGGTTTTCCCCTAGTTCTCACTGTTATCGCCCAGTTCCAACTTCCTACGGGCGGAGCCCGTGCCGCCGAAGGCGGTACTTCATGACATTTTCTTCCCCTGCTGTTGAACTTCTCTCTTCTTCTTTTGATCAATCCTGCGTTCTTTATTCTTCCTTCTTTGGTGGTATCATGTTTGGTGCCCTTTTCGTTCTCACTAATTGGTGGCTTAAGAAAGCTTCCTGCTTCCGCTTCTCTTCTCACGCCCCTCTTGAGGTTTTATGGACCTCTTTGCCTATTTTCTTTCTATTTGTCACTGTTCTTCATTCATTAGCTATCCTCTATGCTCTTGAAGTTGATAAGCCCTTCTCCTCTTCTTTTGGACAAGTTACTGGTAATCAATGGTATTGGTCTTACATCAATCCTACCTTCTCTTCTCGTGCCTTAGATTCCAGACTTGTCCCTTCTAATCTTCTCTTCCCTGGTTCTCCCAGACTTATCCTCGTTGATCAACCTCTCTTTCTCCCTCAATTCTCCAACGTCTCCCTCCAAATCCATTCTAATGATGTTATCCACTCTTTCTCTCTCCCTGCTCTAGGTATTAAAGTGGACGTTGTCCCTGGCCGTAACTCCAATCGCTCTCTTTCTGGACTTGTCCCCGGTTTCTATATTGGCTTCTGCTCCGAACTTTGCGGTTTTGGACACGCTTTTATGCCCATTAACCTTTGCATCTTCTAAACCCCTACTCCTATCTTCTACCTCCTTTTCCCTCTTCCCTTGTCCTCCTTCTTTCTCTACGCCCCTCACTCTCCCCTTTCTCCCTACCCCTGGGCCCAGTGATCGCTTCTTTCGCCCAGTTCCCACTTTTTTCTGGGGGCCCGCCGTTTGGCGAGCCCCCTCTTCCTATGGGTAAAGCCCCAGACCGCCAACGGCGGGCTGGGCTGCGCCCATGCCGCCGCAGGCGGTAGGGCGGTAGGATTTCTCTAATCCCGCCCCTTCATTTTCTACGCCCTTCACTCTTTGATTCCTCCCTACCCCTGGGCCCAGTTTTCACTTTCATCGCCCTCTTTCCAGTTTTGACCTCTCTCTCTCTTGCTGGGGCGGAATTGTGGATTCCGCCCCTGTTTTGGCTTTCTTTTCTAGGCCTTCTTCTGGCTTTCTACATGACCCTGGCCTAGCGCCAAAGGCGCAAGGGGTTCACCCCGGCGCGCCTTTGGCGCTTGGGGTTTTCCCCTAGTTATCGCTTTTATCGCCCACTTCCAACTTCTTTATGGGGGCCCGCCGTTTGGCGAGCCCCCTCTTCCTATGGGGAAAGCCCCAGACCGCCAACGGCGGGCTGGGCTGCGCCCATGCCGCCGCAGGCGGTAGGGCGGTAGGATTTCTGTAATCCCGCCCCTTCATTTTCTACGCCCATCACTCTTGGCTTTATCCCAACCTATGCGCCCAGGGATCGCTTTTATGGCCCAGTCCCAACTTTTGCATGAGCTCTTTCTCTCTCTTGCTGGGGCGGAATTCGATATTCCGCCCCTGTTTTGGCTTGATTAGGATATGGGGGAAGACCAGAAGGGCAAAGCCGGGCCTGGTGTGAGCCCATGCCGGCTTCACCGTTATCCCCTTCTTCTGGCTTTCTACACGATCGTCGCCTAGTTATCGGTTTTATCGCCCACTTCCCACTTTTGACCTCTTTCTCTCTTGCTGGGGCGGAATCCCATATTCCGCCCCTGTTTTGGCATTCTTTTCTAGGCCCTCTTCGTCTGTCTTTCTACTCGAACCTGCCCTAGTGATCGCTTTCATCGCCCACTCCCCAGTTTTGACCTCTTTCTCTCTCGTGCTGGGGCGGAATATGGGATTCCGCCCCTGTTTACGCTATCTTTTCTAGGCCTTCTTCTCCTGGCTTTTTACACGAACTTGGCCTAGTTATCGCTATTATCGCCTAGTTCCAAGTTTTGACCCCTCCCCAGAAAATTTTGCTCCTCTTGGAAATCACTCTTGCTCTCTCTAGCTCTTTGGTTCTCCACGCCATCTTCCCCATTTCTTGCTCCTAAAGCCGCCCCCCCAGTTCATGCCCTCATCGCCCACTTCCAGGCTCCTCATTCTTTCTTCTTCCTAGGGCGGGATCCGGATCCCGCCCCTTGCTTTTTCCGACATCTTTCTCCGGATTTTCTCCTAGCCCGGCCTCTCTCTGACTTTTTTCCTCTTCTCTGCTACTTGGTTCTCTACGCCCTTTTTCTCAATTCTTGCTCCTAAGGGCGGGGTGCCACTTTCAACTGCCATCGCCCACTTCCGACCTCCTCCTTCTTTTTCCCTCTTCCGGCCTGCCAATTGGCAGGCCGGCTTGGTGGGGCGGGATTCGAGATATCCCGCTCCTGATATGGGAAAAGACCAGAACGGCAAAGCCGGGCCTGGTCTGCGCCCATGCCGACCCTGGCTTTCTCTCTCTTTTTGAAGGCTGTCCTGCTTGGTTCTCTAGGCCCTACCGGCTGCCATTTGGCAGCCGGTTCCCCAATTCAAAGCTTCTTTGGCGCAGACCAGCCCGCCATTGGATGGCTGGCTGGTCTGCGCCAAGGCGCCGAAGGCGCCTATGGGAAAAGACCAGAACGCCAAAGGCGGGCTGGTCTGCGCCCATCCCGCCTTGGTGTTATCGCTGGGAGCCAGTGATCGCTTCTATCGCCCACTTCCAGTCTCCTCCTTCTTTCGACTTCCTGGGGCGGGATTTTCCCAATCCCGACCCTTTCTTTCTCTGACTTTTTCCTCTCATCTGCTCCTATCTTTTCTGCGCCCTTTTTCTCAGGAATTGCTCCTCTCGCGAGGCGCCAGTGAATGCTCTCATCGCCCACTTCCACGCTCCTCCTTCTTTCTTCTTCCTGGGGCGGGATCTGAATCCCGCCCCTGAGAATTGACGACATCTTTCTACGAATCTTCTCCAAGCCCTTGCTTTCTCTGGCCTTTTTCCTCTTCTGTGCTGCTCTCTTTTCTACGCCCCTTTTTCTCAATTCTCGCTCGTATGGTCGGGCCCCACTGAATGCTCTCATCGCCCTCTTCCAGGCTCCTCATTCTTCCTTCTTCCTGGGGCGGGATCCGAATCCCGCCCCCTGCTTTTTCCGACATCTTTCTACGAATCTTCTCCAAGCCCTTGCTTTCTCTGACTTTTTCCTCTCATCTGCTCCTTTGTTTTCTCCGCCTTTTTTCTCACTCATTGCTCCTTGCGCTAGATCTGACCTTTTTCCTCTCATGTGCTGCTTGGTTTTCTCCGCCTTTTTTCTCACTCATTGCTCCTTGCGCCCCGCCCCAGTATCCACTGTCATCGCCCACTCGCAGGCTCCTCCTTCTTTCTTCTTCCTGGGGCGGGATTCGGATCCCGCCCCTTCTTTCTCTACGCCCTTGACTCTCGGCTTTCTCCCTACCCGGGCCAGTGTCAGCTTTCATCGCCCTCTTCCGACCTATGACTTCTTCCTCTTGCTAGGGCGGTATTTCTCGAATCCCGCCCCTGATCTGAATTCATTATCTAGGCCATCTCTCTCAATTCTTGCTCCTAAGGCCACGCTCGCACTCTCAACTGTCATCGCCCTCTTTTTGCCATCATCCCCCAGTGTCAACTCTCATTGCCCACTTCCAACATCTCTCCTCTTTCTCTCTCTTGGTGGGGCGGGATTCGATAGATCCCGCCCCTGAGAATTTCCCTGCTTTTTCTTCTCATGTGCTGCTTGCTTTTCTCCGCCATTTGACACAATTCTTGCTCCTATGGCCACCCTCCCACTATCCACTGTCACCGCCCACTTCCAGGCTCCTCCTTCTTTCTTCTTCCTGGGGGCGGTATCCGAATCCCGCCCCTGAGAATTGACGACATCTTTCTACGATTTTTCTCCCACCCCTTGCTTTCTAGGGGTCAAACCACGAGCGCCCTCGGCGCGCGGGGTGAACCCCTTGCGCCGAAGGCGCTAGGCCATCTTTCTCAATTCTTGCTCCTCTCGCCTCGCCCCACTATCCACTCTCATCGCCCACTCCCAGCCTCCTCCTTCTCTCTTCTTCCTGGGCCGGGATTCGAGAAATCCCGCCCCTGAGAATTTCCCTGCTTTTTCTTCTCATGTGCTGCTTGCTTTTCTCCGCCATTTGACACAATTCTTGCTCCTAGCGCCAGGCCCCAGTGTCAACTGTCATCGCCCAGTTTTTGCCATCATCGCCCAGTGTCAGCTTTCATCGCCCACTTCCGGCCTACTAGCTCTTTGCTCCCCCTAGGGCGGGATTTCTCGAATCCCGCCCCTGGTGCCCCTTGATTTTCTAGCCTATCGCCTAGTTGTTTTTTTGATTGGCCCACTTTCACCTTTCTTCGCCTAGTTTCGGCTTTCATCGCCCTCTTCCGGCCTGCCAATCGGCAGGCCGGCTTGGTGGGCCGGGATTTCAAATCTCGGCCCCTTCTCGCCTCTCTCCCCCGCTCGGGCCAGTTTCTGCTCTCATGGCCCAGTTTTTGCTATCATCGCCCAGTTTTTGCTATCATGGCCCTCTTTTGGCTTTCTCCCCCTTCATTTTCTAGGCCATCTTCTTCCCGCTTTCTCCCAACCCACGCCCACTATCCACAGTCTTCGCCCAGTTTTTGCTCTCATGGCCCAGTTTCACCTTCCTAGGGCGGGATTCCACAAATCCCGCCCCCTTCTTTTCTACGCCATTTTTCTCACTCATTGCTCCTATGGGGTTGGCCTCAGTTTCTGCTTGAATCGCCCACTTCCAGCCTACATCTCCCTTCCGGCCCGCCAAACGGCGGGCCGGCTTCTCTACGCCCTTGACTCTCCGCTTTCTCCCAACCTGGGCCACTATCCACATTCATCGCCCAGTTTTTGCTCTCATCGCCCTCTTTTGGCTTTCTCCCCCGCTCGGCCCAGTTTTTGCTCTCATCGCCTACTTTCACCTTGAATGGCCCAGTTCCCACCTACGGCTTCTTTCTCTTGCTTGCTGGGGCGGGATCCGAGAGATCCCGACCCTGCCTTTCTCTCGAAATTCTCCCCCTTGATTTTTGAGGACATCTTCTTCCCGCTTTCTACCCAACTCCGCCCTAGTGAATGCTTTCATCGCCCACTTTCCGCTTGAATGGCCCACTTCCAACCTACGGCTTCTTTCTCTTGCTTGCTGGGGCGGGATCCGAGAGATCCCGACCCTGCCTTTCTCTCGAATTTCTCCCTTTTGATTTTCTAGGCCATCTTTATCCGAATTTTCTCCTAGCGGGGCGCCACTTTCGGCTTTCATCGCCCACTTTCCGCTTTCATGGCCCTCTTCCAACTTCTTTCTTCCTAGGGCGGGATTCGAGGGATCCCGCCCCTTTCTTTTCTATGCCATCTTTATCCGAATTTCGGGCTGGCCATTTGGCTAGCCCGCTCCTACCCTGTGCCACTTTCAACTGTCATGGCCCAGTGTCAGCTTTCATGGCCCACTTCCAACCTACGGCTTCTTTCTCTTGCTTGCTGGGGCGGGATCCGAGAGATCCCGACCCTGCCTTTCTCTCGAATTTCTCCACCTTCATTTTAGAGGCCATCTTTCTCATTCATTCCCCCTAAGGCGAGGCTGGCACTTTCTGCTTGAATCGCCCACTTCCAGCCTACATCTCCCCCTCTTCTCTACGCCCTTCACTCTCCGCTTTCTCCCTACCTAGGCCACTATCCACATTCATGGCCCAGTTTCGGCTTCTTTCGCCTAGTTTTTGCTTACTAGGGCGGGATTCGAGGGATCCCGCCCCTTTCTTTTCTAGGCCATTCTCCCCAATTCTTCCTCCTAAGGCGAGCCGGGCACTTTCTACATTCTTCTCCCAGTTTCCGCTTTCATCGCCCACTTTCCGCTTGAATGGCCCTCTTGCCTAGTTTTTGCTTACTAGGGCGGGATTCGAGGGACCCCGCCCCTTTCTTGACTAGGCCATCTTTCTCACTTCTTGCTCCTTCCGCGAGGCCCAACTTTCCACATTCATCCCCCAGTTCCGGCCTCTCTTCTCTACGCCCTTCACTCTCCGCTTTCTCCCTACCCGGGCCACTTTCAACTTTTCTCGCCCAGTTTCGGCTTCTATCGCCTAGTTTTTGCTTCCCAGGGCGGGATTCGAGGGATCCCGCCCCTCTTGCTATCTCTAGCTCTTTGGTTTTCTGCGCCGCTTTCACAATTCTTGCTCCTAAGGCGAGGCTACCACTCTCTACTGTCATGGCCCACTTTCGGCTTTCATCGCCCAGTTCCAACTTCTATCGCCTAGTTTTGTCTTCCGAGGGCGGGATTCGAGGGATCCCGCCCCTCTTGCTATCTCTAGCTCTTTGGTTTTCTGCGCCGCTTTCCCCAATTCTTGCTCCTATGGGGGGGCTATCACTCTCTACTGTCATCGCCCACTGACAACTTCTTTCTTCCTAGGGCGGGATTCGACAGATCCCGCCCCTGATAATTTCCCTAGTTTTTCCTCTTTTGTCCTCCTTGCTTGACTAGGCCCTTCTCTACCCACTTTCTACCCCGGCGCGCCACTTTCCACTTGAATCGCCCAGTTTCGGCTTCTATCGCCTAGTTTTTGCTTACTAGGGCGGGATTCCAGAGATCCCGCCCCTGATAACGCCTTCGGCGGATGGGCGCAGACCAGCCCGCCGTTGGCAGTCTGGGCTTGGGTCCCAGAATTTCCCTCCTCCCGGCTCGCCATTTGGCGGGCCGGTTCCTCTTTTGTCCTCCTTCTTTTTCTACGCCCTTCACTCTCCCCCTTCTCCCAACCCGTCGCTCAGTTTCAGCTTTCAACGCCCTCTTCCTTGTTTTGACCTCTTCCTCTCTCTTGCTGGGGCGGGATTCGAAAGATCCCGCCCCTGAGAATTTCCCTCCTCCCGGCTCGCCAAATGGCGGGCCGGCTTCTCTAGGCCCTTGACTCTCGGCTTTCTCCCAACCCCTCCCCCCAGTGATCACTTTCAGCGCCCTCTTCCAACTGTCATCGCCCACTGACAACTTCTTTCTTCCTAGGGCGGGATCTCTCGAATCCCGCCCATGATAATTTTCCTGCTCCCGGCTCGCCAAATGGCGGGCCGGCTTTTCTAGGCCCTTGACTCTCGGCTTTCTCCCGCCCGAGCGCCACTTTCCACTGTCATGGCCCACTTCCAGCTTTCATCGCCCTCTTCCCAGTTTTGACCTCTTTCTCCTGGTTCCTAGGGCGGGATTCGAGAGATCCCGCCCCTGATAATTTTCCTGCTCCCGGCTCGCCAAATGGCGGGCCGGTTCCTTTTGTCCTCCTTCTTTTTCTACGCCCTTCTCTCATTAATTGCTCCTAAGGGGGGACGCCCACTTTCAACTGTCAGCGCCCTCTTCCCAGTTTTGACCTCTTTCTCCTGCTCCCTAGGGCGGGATTCCAGAGATCCCGCCCCCTTGTTTGCTAGGCCCTCTTTCTCCCAACCCCTGCCCCCAGTGATCACTTTCAGCGCCCTCTTCCAACTGTCATGGCCCACTTCCGACCTCCTCCTTCTTTATGGGCGGGATTTTCCCAATCCCGACACTGCCTTTCTATCGACTCTCTTCCCCCCATGCGCCACTTTCTACTGGTATGGCCCACTTCCAACTTGAATGCCCCAGTTCCAAGTTTTTTCTTCTTAGGCCGGGATCCGAGAGATCCCGGGCCTGGCTTTTTCTGCCAATTTTCCCCTCTTTTGTCCTCCTTCTGAGAGAAGGGCGTAGAGAGCAAAAAAGCAGAGTCAAAGAGAAAAAGCCGGCCCGCCAAATGGGGAGCCCGAAATTCAGGGCAGGGTCGGGATTTTCAATCCCGGCCCTAGGTAGAACAAAGAACTGGGAGGTAGTCATTGGGGCAATCAAGTTGGAAGAGGGCGATGGAAGTTGAAAGTGCGAGCCCGGTGTAGAAACTGGGTAGAAAAGGGGGATCCAAGAGAAGGGGGCTGATGGGAAAAATTGGGCGAAAAAGGCAGGGTCGGGATCTCTCGGATCCCGGCCCAGGAAGAGAAAACTTGGAAGGGGGCGATAGAAGTCGACAGTGGGCCATGAGAGTATAAAGTGCGAGTCCGGGGTAGAAAAGAATTGCTCCTTAGGCCAGCCTCCCAGTGAATGCTCCCATCGCCCTCTTCCAAGTTTCATGCCCCACTTAGTAGTTTTTCGGGCAAAGCCCCCTTCCTACGGGGAAAACCGGACCGCCGGAGGCGGGAGGGCCGGGATTGAAATCCCGGCCCTCATTTTTGCCTTCTTCTCTTTTCGGGCTAGCCGTTTGGCAAGCTCGCTGTCCTCCTTCTTCTTTTTCTACGCCCCTTTTCTCACTCATTGCTCCTATGGCCCCGCTCCCAGTTTTTGCTCCCATGGCCCACTGACAACTTTCATGCCCATCTTCCACGCCCCTGCTTCCTGGGGCGGGATTTTCCCGATCCCTACCCTACCTTTCTATCGGCCCCTTCCCCCGTGCCCCCGAAGGTGGGAGTTCCGGCCTATCTCTCCCTTTCTTTTCTTCTTTTGTTTTCGGGATAGCCGTTTGGCAAGCCGGCTGTCCTCCTTTACGGCTCTCTAGGCCATCTTTCTCACTCATTGCTCCTAATGCCCCGCTCCCAGTGAATGCTCCCATGGCCCACTGACAACTTTCATGCCCATCTTCCGACCTACGGCTTCTTTATGGGCGGGATTTTCCGAATCCCGACCCTACCTTTCTATCGGCCCCTTCCCCCGTGCCGCCGAAGGCGGGAGTTCTTCCCTCTCCCTAGCGCCGCCTTTTTCTCTTTGGATATCCCTCCTCCCGGCCCGCCATTGGCGGGCCTGCCTTTCTACCCCTTTTTCCCCAGTCCTTGCTCCTATCGCCCTCTTCCAAATGTCATCGCCCTTCTCTCACCAATTCCTCCCAGCGACGCACCCACTGATGACTTTCAGCGCCCTCTTCTAACGGTATCTTCCCCTTAGCGGGCTTTTCCTAAGGATGGGATTGGGAATCCCATCCTCTTGCTTTCAATTTTTGACTCTGCTGCTTTGCGGCCCTCTACGCCCTTCACTCAATAATGGCTCCTAAGGCGGGGCTCCCACTGATCGCTTCTTTCGCCCAGTTCTAACGGTATTTTCCCCTCCCGGCCCGCCGTTTGGCGGGCCGGCCTTTCTACGCCCTTCTCTCACTATTTGCTCCCAAGGCCGGGCTACCACTTTCAACTTTCATCGCCTAGTTTCGGCTTTCATCGCCCTTCTCTCACCAATTGCTCCCAGCGCGGGGCTCCAGTTCTCGCTTTCATCCCCCACTTCTAAGTTTTTTCTTCCTGGGCCGGGATCCGAGAGATCCCGACCCTGGTTTTTGTGGGCAAAAGCCGGGACTGCCAACGGCGGGCTCGGGCTGCGCCCTGCCCCCGCAGGCGGTTCTATCTATTTTGTCCTTGATCCTCCTGAATTTCGGGCTGGCCATTTGGCTAGCTCGCTCTGCCCCACTTTCAACTTTCTACGCCCTTCTCTCACTATTTGCTCCTATGGCGCACTTCCCACTGATTTCGCCCAGTTCCCAGTTCTCGCTTTCATCCCCCACTTCCCAGTTTTTTCCTCCTAGGGCCGGGATCCGAGAGATCCCGTCCCTGGTTTTTCTCTCCATTTTGTCCTTGATCCACCTTCATTTCGGGCTAGCCGTTTGGCAAGCCCGCCCTGCTGCTTTCCTTTCTACGCCATCTTTCCCACTCATAGCTCCTAAGGCGGGCCCCCCACTCACCGCTCCCATCGCCCAGTCCCAGCCTAAAACTTATCCCTAAGAATGGGATTGGGAATCCCATCCTTCTGCTTATTCGGGTTTGACTCTGCTGCTTTGCGGCCCTCTACGCCCTTCACTCAAGAATTCCTCCTCTGGCGGGCCCCCCACTTCTCGCTCCCTTCGCCCACTCCCCACTTTTGTGTTCCTAGGGCGGGATTTTCCCAATCCCGCCCCTGATAATTTTCCTCCTAGCGCGGGCCCCCCAGTGATCGCTTTTCTCGCCCAGTCCCAACTTTCATGCCCCACTTTCAACTTCTATCGCCCACTCGTCACTTTTTTCTTCCTGGGCGGGATTTCTCTAATCCGGCCCCCTTGTTTTTTAGGCCATCTTTCTCACTTCTTGCTCCTTCCCCGACCCCCCCTCTGACCGCTCTCTTCGCCCAGTCCCCACTTTCCACAATCAGCGCCCACTTCCCACTTCTTTCCTCCTATCGCCCACTTCTAACTTTTGTCTTCCTGGGCGGGATTTCTCTAATCCCGCCCCCTTCTTTTATCCGCCTTTTTACACATTTCTTCCTCCTATCGCGAACCCCCCAGTGATCGCTCTCATCGCCCGGTCCCCAATATCTACTGTCAGCCCCCACTTCCAACTTCCTACCTCCTATCGCGAACCCCCCAGTGATCGCTCCCTTCGCCCAGACCCAGCCTAGAACTTCTTCCTTCTTCCTGGGCCGGGATCCTAATCCCGCCCCCTGCTTTTTCTTTGACTCTTTTCATCTTTTTTGCCTAGGTTAGAATAGGGCGACGGTATGTCTGAATTAGATGGTAGATGGGCAAATGTACCCTTTTAAAGTTTATTTAGTATAATAAGAGACCTCTCCCCCCTCTCTCAAAATTTTTCAAAAATTCTCACAAGCCCCTCCTTTCCCTGTTTTTCCCCCTCTTTTCTCTCTTGTGGTTCTTTTTGTGGTTGACTCCGCTCCTTGTTTTCTAGGCAATTTTCCCCAACAATTGCTCCTAAACCCGTGGCCCCAGTGATCGCTTTCATCGCCCTCTTCCCTGTTACTTTTTTGGTTCATTCTGCTCCTTGGTTTTCTAGGCCCTTTTACACAATTCTTGCTCCTATCGCGCACTTCCCAGTTCCCGCTTTTCTCGCCAAGTTCTAAGTTCTGTCTTCCTAGGGCGGGATTATCCGAATCCCGCCCCTGATCTGGATTCATTTTCTAGGCCATTTTCCCCAACAATTGCTCCTCTCGCGGGGGCCCCAGTTTTCAGTTTTTTCTTCCTGGGGCCGGGATTCGGATAATCCCGCCCCTGATCTGGATTCATTTTCTAGGCGATTTTCCCCAACAATTGCTCCTGTGGCGCCCCTACTACTATCCACAATCATCGCCCACTTCTAAGTTTTGTCTTCCAAGGGCGAGATTCGATAGATCCCGCCCCTAGGAATTTTCCTCCTTTTTCCTCTCGTGTGCTCCTTTCTTTTCTCCGGCTTTTTTCTCAATTCTTGCTCCTATCGCGGACACCCCAGTTTCCACAATCATCGCCCAGTTCTCACTTTTTTCTTCCGAGGGCGGGATTCGATAGATCCCGCCCCCTTGTTTTCTCCGGCTTTTTTCTCAATTCTTGCTCCTGCCGCCGTGCCCTAGTTTCGGCTTTCATCGCCCACTTCTCACTTTTTTCTTCCGAGGGCGGGATTTTCCTCATCCCGGCCCTGATCTGGATTCGTTTTCTGCGCCTTTTTCTCAATTCTTGCTCCTATCGCGCGCTTCCCACTATCCACTGTCGTCGCCCACTTCTCACTTTTGTCTTCCTAGGGCGGGATTTATGGAATCCCGCCCTGCTTTGTCTTTTTTTCTTTCTTCTGGTTCTTTTTCTGGTTGACTCTGCTCCTTTGCTATCTACGCCTTTTTCCCCAACAATTGCTCTTCAAGCCGTGCCCCCACTTCCCGCTTGAATCGCCCTGTTCTCACTTTTTTCTTCCGAGGGCGGGATTCGATAGATCCCGCCCCCTTCTTTTCTCTGGCTTTTACACAATATTTGCTCCCGTCGCCCTGGCCCAGTTTTCACTGTCATCGCCCAGTTCTAAGTTTTTTCATCCGAGGGCGGGATTTTCCCAATCCCGGCCCTGATCTGGATTCATTTTCTGCGCCTTTTTCTCAATTCTTGCTCCTATGGCGCACCTCCCACTGAATGCTCCCATCGCCCACTTTCGGCTTTCATGGCCCTGTTCTCACTTTTGTCTTCCGAGGGCGGAATTTTCCCAATCCCGGCCCTGATCTGGATTCATTTTCTACGCCCTTCACTCTTGGATTTCTCCCTAGCCCCTGCCCAAGTTCTCACTATTATCGCCTAGTTCCAACTTTTGACCCCGCCCCTGTGAATTTCCCTTCTTTTTCCTCTCTTGTGCTCCTTTGTTTTCTCCGGCTTTTTTCTCAAGAATTGCTCCTATCGCCCACCTCCCACTATCCACATTCATCGCCGTGTTCTACGTTTTTTCTTCCGAGGGCGGGATTCGATAGATCCCGCCCCTCTGATTTCCCCTTCTTTTTCCTCTCTTGTGCTCCTTGTTTTCTCCGCCTTTTTTCTCAATTCTTGCTCCTCTCGCGCACTTCCAACTTGAATCGCCCACTTTGGGCTTTCATCGCCCTCTTCCAACTTCTCACTTTTTTCATCCGAGGGCGGGATTTTCCCAATCCCGGCCCTGATCTGGATTCATTTTCTACGCCCTTGACTCTTTGATTTCTACCTACCCCGTGCCCCAGTTCTCACTGTCATCGCCCTCTTCCGGCCTCCTCATTCCTTGCTTCTATCTTCTTACTCCTCTCTAATCATCTCTACTTATTTTGATCAATCTTGCGTTCTTTATTCCTCCTCTGCCGGTCCTCGCAACCCTAAACCAGCTCCACGCAACTCCTGCACTTCTGGCCGTGCAGGTTTGGCCGGCTATTCCAAGACTACTGGTACCTTTCTTTTCTGATTACCTATTGTCCAGGTCCGCGAGGATCATTTTCAATCTTCATGGACCCCTAGTTCCATCCTTACCCCCCAACTGGCCAGAGACACCTTTCTCGCCCTTAGAAACCCCGAGCCAGTCCACATCGCCGGCATCAAGGTACCTTTTGGCAGACCTCAGTCCATCGCTATCACCAAGCCTACTGCGGTGGCTCAAAGCCCCACCGACTCTTTGCATTTCGTTTATAAAAAAGAAGAGGAAATGCACTTCACCCCCTACTTCCTCGAAATGCCCGAATATATCTACTCTAACTGTTTCTTAAAATGTTCCCCGAACACAAGACCAGAAAGCGTCAAGTTTCTTTCGATTTTACCCTGGTCTTGCCTGTCGCTCTCATCTAAATCCTTCCTCCTTTTTCCTCTTCTCTGCTCCTCTCTTTTCTACGCCCTTCACTCTCCGCTTTCTTCCCCAACGTGCCCTAGTTCTCGCTTTCATCGCCCTGTTCTAAGTTTTGTCATCCGAGGGCGGGATTCGATAGATCCCGCCCCTGTGAATTTCCCCCCTTTTCCTCTTTTGTGCTCCTTCTTTCTCTACGCCCTTCACTCTCCCCTTTCTCCACAAGCGTGCCCTAGTGATCGCTTTCATCGCCCTTCTCTCAATTTTTGCTCCCCCCGGCGCCACTGATCGCTTTCATCGCCCAACTCTCACTTTTTGATTCCTCGGCCGGGATTTGTGGAATCCCGGCCCTGGCTTTTTCTCTCTTGTTTTCCTTTGTTTTCTCCGGCTTTTTTCTCAAGAATTGCTCCTATGACCAGACCCCCACTTTCCACATTCATCGCCCAGTTCCGACCTCCTCCCTCTCCCCTCCCTGGGCCGGGATTTTCCGAATCCCGGCCTGGGTTTTTCTGGGAAAAAACCAGACCCCCTACGGCCGGCTCGGGCTCCGCCCATGCCGCCGTTACCGGGGCCTTTCTGATCTTTTTCCTCTTTTGTCCTCCTTTCCTTTCTACGCCCTTCACTCTCGGCTTTCTTCACAGGTCGGCGCACTTTACACTTGCATCGCCCACTCCCAACTTTCCCTTCCTCTTCCCTCCCTGGGCCGGGATTTGAGAAATCCCGACCTGATTTTTCTGGGCAAAAGCCGGGACTGCCTACGGCGGGCTCGGGCTCCGCCCCTCCCGCCGATACCGGGGCCTTTCTGATCTTTTCCCTCTTCTGTCCTCCTTTCCTTTCTACGCCTTTTTACCCATTTCTTGCTCCCATGGCCTGGCGCCCACTTTCCACTTGAATCGCCCAGTTCCCACTTCCATCCTCTTCCCTCCCTGGGCCGGGATTCGAGGGATCCCGGCCTGGCTTTTTCTGGGAAAAAACCAGACCCCCTACGGCCGGCTTGGGCTCCGCCCATGCCGCCGTTACCCCTTTCTTTCTGATCTTTTTCCTCTTTTGTCCTCCTTTGCTTTCTACGCCATTCTCCCCAATTCTTGCTCCTTGCGCGGCGCACCAGTGAATGCCCCCATCGCCCACTCCCCACTTTCCCTTTGGGGCTTTCGGCCAATGCCCGCTTCCGGCCCCCCATTGCCGAGCCCCTTTCTACGCCCTTCACTCCTCACTCTCTTCACCGGCTCGCCCTAGTGATCGCTTGAATCGCCGACTCCCAACTTTCCCTTCCTCGGCCGGGATTTTTCTAATCCCGGGCCTGGTCTCCGCCCATGCCCCCGATGCCGATCATTCCGGTTTGAATCTGCTCCTTTGCGCTTTTCTACCCCCTTCTCTCACTATTTGCTCCTTTGGCCCGGCTACCAGTTCCCACTGAAATCGCCCACTCCCAACTTTCCCTTCCTCGGCCGGGATTTTTCTAATCCCGGGCCTCCTGTTTTTTCACATTTGGGCCCTTCTCTCCATTCTTTCACTCTGTTGTTTTACGCCTTTCTTCCCCCTTCTCTCACTATTTGCTCCTTGCGCCGCCCTACCAGTTCCCACTGAAATCGCCCACTTTCAGCTTGAATCGCCCTTCTGTCACTATTTGCTCCTTAGGGCCGCACCCACTGACCACTGAAATCGCCCACTCCCAACTTTCCCTTCCTCGGCCGGGATTTTTCTAATCCCGGGCCTGGTCTCCGCCCATCCGCCTCTAGCGCTATTTCAAATCTCCGGCCTTCTGTTTCGATTCTTTCACTCTGTTGTTTTCCCGCTTTCTACACCTTTCTCCCACTATTTGCTCCTTTCGCCCGGCCCCCAGTGACCAGTTAAATCGCCCACTCCCAACTTTTTTCTTCCTGGGCCGTGATTGAAAATCTCGGCCCTGCTTTTTGATGCTTTCACTCTCCTGCTTTACGGCCCTCTACCCCCTTCTCTCAATTTTTGCTCCCATCGCCGCCCCCCACTGAACACTGAAATCGCCCACTCCCAACTTTTTGATTCCTGGGCCGGGATTTGGAAAATCCCGGGCCTGGTCTCCGCCCATCCGCCTCTAGCGTTAGTCGGCTTTCCGCCCCTTTCTATGGGCTCATGCCCAGACCGCCAACGGCGGGCTGGTCTGCGCCCATCCGCCCAAGGCGGTATCTACGCCTTTCTCCCACTCATTGCTCCTTGCCCCGGGCTGCCAGTGAATGCTCCCATCGCCCACTCCCTACTTTCCCTTCCTTGGCCGGGATTTTTCTAATCCCGGGCCTGGTCTCCCCCCATCCCGCCGATCCCGCTTATTCCGGTTTTATTCTGTTGTTTTACGCCTTTCTACGCCCTCCTCTCATTCATTACCCCTACCGGTGCGCCAGTTTTTACCGTCATCGCCCACTCCCAACTTTTTTCTTCCTGGGCCGTGATTTGAAATCTCGGCCCTGCTTTTTGATTCTTTCACTCTCCTGCTTTCCCGCTCTCTACGCCTCTCTCTCAAGAATTGCCCCCTTCGCCGGGCCCCACCGACCACTGCTATCGCCCACTCCCTACTTTCCCTTCCTCGGCCGGGATTTTTCTAATCCCGGGCCTGGTCTCCGCCCATCCCGCCGATCCCGCTTAGTTGGCTTTTCTTCTGTTGTTTTACGCCTTTCTACGCCCTCCTCTCATTCATTACCCCTAGCGCCGCCATCCACCGACCACTGCTATCGCCCACTTTCAGCTTCCATCGCCCTCTTCCAAATTCTTTCCTCCTAGGGTCGCCATTTTTCCCTAGCCCACCCCCTACGGACGGCTCGGGTCGACCCCTCCCACCGAACCCCAACCTTACCCTGGTCTTCTTTCTCCTCTCTCTTTCCTTTTTTGCGCCTATGTTAGAATAGGGCAGGGGTACCCCTGAATTAGATGGTAGAAGGGGATATGTACCCTATTTAAGTTTATTTGGTATAAAAAGAGACCCACCCCCCCCCCCTCTGCGAATTTTTGTAAAAATTTTGAACAGATCTCTTTGCACCTGCTTTCTCTTGTTTTTCCCCTGTTTTCTTTACTCTAGCTTTGTCAAACCGGGACCATACTTTTTATTTCTTTCTCCTACTTTGGTCTGTACGCCCCTCTCTCTATAATTCCTCCTACCCCGGGCCCAGTTTACATTTTCATCGCCCACTTTCAACTTTCCCTTCCTCGACCGGGATTTTTCTAATCCCGGGCCTGGTCTCCGCCTAGTTTATTTGGCTTTGCTTTCGCTTCGGGGTCGCGCCCGCTTCGAGAGCTCTCACCTGGCACTCCAGGCGTCTAAGCATTACGTTACTGCTTCCCAACGGCTCCATACTTCTTGATGCACTCTCTTCTTTTTCTGTTTTTTCCCCTCTTCTTTTTCTGTTTTTTCCCCTCCTTTACGGCTCTCTACGCCATCTTCTCACTTTTTCCTACTAACGGCCAGGCCCACTTCCTACCGTTATCGCCCTCTTCCCTGTTCTATACCCCAGCTCTTACTTTTTGATTCCTCGGCCGGGATTTTTCTAATCCCGACCTGATTTTTCCGCCATTTTTTGGCTTTGCTTTCGCTTCGGGGTCGCGCCCGCTTCGAGAGCTCTCACCTGGCACTCCAGGCGTCTAAGCATTACGTTCCTGCTTCCCAACGGCTCCATACTTCTTGATGCACTCTCTTCTTTTACCTTTTTCTCCCCTCTTCTTTTTCTCCCTCTTTCTTTTGTTGTCTGCCCCCTTCGTTTTCTAGGCCATCTTCTACCCCCTTTCTTCCCCAACCTGCCCTAGTTCTCGCTTTCATCGCCATCTTCCAACTTTTATACCCCTGCTATCACTTTTCCATTCCTCGGCCGGGATTTTTCTAATCCCGACCTGATTTTTCCGCCATTTTTGGGCTTTGCTTTCGCTTCGGGGTCGCGCCCGCTTCGAGAGCTCTCACCTGGCACTCCAAATGTCTAAGCATTACGTTACTGCTTCCCAACGGCTCCATATTTCTTGATGCACTCTCTTCTTTTTCTGTTTTTCGGGCGAGCCTTTTGGCGAGCCCGCCCCTTATTTACGGCTCTCTACGCCATCCTCTCACTTTTCCCTCCTATCGGTACGGGCCACTGGCCGCTGTTGAAGGCCCGCTACCCACTTTCTCTTCCTCGCTGTCTACCCCCTTCTCCCACTATTTGCTCCTTTCCCCAAGCCCCACTGATCGCTCCCTTCGCCCACTTTCAACTTCCCCTTGTTTTTCCCTTGTTTTTTTTCTTTTTCTGTTCTACTTTGTTCTCTGCGCCTTTTTCCCACTTCTTGCTCCTATCGCCGGGGGCCCACTGACCACTGATATCGCCCACTCCTAGCCTAATACTTATTCCTAGGGATGGGATTCGAAATCCCACCCTTTTGCTTTCTTTTTTTGGGATCACGGGAATGCCGGCATGGGCCCAGACCTGGCCCGGCGTTGCCGTTCTGGTCTTTCCCCATTCCGCCCCCTTTTTGATTTTAGTTTGAATCTCCTGCTTTAAGCCTTTCTACGCCCTCCTTTCACTATTTGCTCCTTGCCCGGGGATCCCACTGACCACTTTTATCGCCCACTTTCAGCTTCCATCGCCCTCTTCCAAATTTTTTACTCTTGGGCCGGGATCCGAGAGATCCCGACCCTCCCCTTTTTCCCTTCCTTTGGGTCGCTATCTGATTTACCCAGCCCCTAGTTGTCCCAGTTTTCCAAATTTTTACCAATGGGCCCCCTTCTTGAAAATCAACTCCCTGTAGGTTGAAGCTGCACTACATACAAACGATATTGTAATCATTGCGCTCAAGTGCAAAACCATGGGAGCTATTCTTCAACATGGCACTGGATTGTCCTAGATGGTAGGATTCAAAGCCAGCCTAGACAAAACACTCATGTTCTTCAACACTCAATTGTCCCAAATCGTAAGGTTTAAAGCCAACCTAGACAAAAAAAAACCCATTTGCTGGGTTCCAAAACGCAAACGCAAAGACATCACATGGGATGCACACAAAGTACAAGTCTCCATCTTCGCGTACCCGGGACATCTCATGGCACACTGCTATTACCACCTCGAAACTGCTCAAGATCAGTTTGCAGATTTGGCAAGATATGACCCCCAATGCATTCAAAGAAATCAGCTTGTTAACCACATCCTAGGTCCGAAATGGACCTTTCACCTCCCTTCATTCCAACGGATTCCATGTATGTACAAATAGACAAGATGCCACTACCTTTGTTCGTGCTACTAAGGGTGTAGAAAGAAAACACAACAACCTACATGCTTCGGACCCCATATTTAAGGATGGTATGTGCTTGCACCAAATCTCCTCGTCACATCGCATGACGGTCATCTCTGTCACCCAATGCATCCTGCACAACCCCAATTAGGTTCTGGCACACGTCGCTCAAACACCGATACCACTAACCCGAGTACCACTCCACAAGTGTGTGTGTGTCTCGGTAACTAGGAAGCTACTCCAAGGTCACACTAATGCCCCATGAGACCACAGAGGGTGGTAAAACCTAGCAGCTTATGTGGTGTCCCAGGGAAGGGAGTAGCGGGAACCTTCCAGGTTTCCCGCCCCAGCTTCCGTTTGAGCACATGGAACAAGGGCGGGGCCATGAACCAAAAACTAAGTGTTTTTGTGTCCACGGGATCATGCTTTGTTGGAAAAACATGCGTTTCACGCCAAGGGGCGCATTTGGGAGTACATGCAGACCACAAAGGGGTTGCTGAATTGGGATGTAGATCATACATATTGACCACGAACCCCTTGCGGGTTGCACTTCCTGGTGAGGTTCCTGATTTTGGGTGGCACACAACAATGGGCACAACAAACAATGCACAACACAATGGTTCACTTGTACGTGGTTGTCACTCCGTTCTTTGCCGCTTGTTACTTTCATGCTTCACCCCCCCCGTCTTTTGTAACGCCTTCAACCCCTCATCCAAGGCATACATCTCGAGGATATGTGCCATCCCCCCTTTGCTAATTCGGGGGTTACGCACGGACCACCCCCTAAAGCAGTTTGCAGGTGTGTCTTGATTGGTGAGTTCCGCCGTTCGGTTGGTACGGAAGTGAACATGTACATACTTCTATATTTCCTAAGAACCCATGTGCCGTGCGCCGCCATCCAATGGAGCCACAAAGTTGGCTTCCATTTCATGAGGCTCCAACACACACCAAGCTGGTGGGCTGCTTGGTCAACACAAGCCACCTCCGCGTCGCTCAAGAATGTCTTTTTTCTTCACAATCCGTGTAGGTCAGCGATGCTCCTAATGATACTACAAGCAATTGTGTACACCTTAATATTCTTCCCCCCCACAGTGTGGTTAGGGTAGAACTCCTTCAACAACTCCAACACACGCATCTGATACTCCGGCTTTTCGAATAATATTCTAGCCGACGTAAGGTCAAACGTATCCTCCTTTTGAGGCCGGAGGGCAACGCGGTCGGCCAAGGGTACATTTGTAGCTTCTTGCATATTGTCTGACGCCACTTCTTGCATGAGACCTATGACCCCCTGTCCATCCTCACCTGCTACCCACGCTGACAAGTCACTCACTAGTCCCTTGGCAATTGCACTGCAAAGCCGTGCCGCACAATGTGCATAGTCCTCCGCCTTCTTCGCCGCACTACTCTTGAAAATGCACCCCAACGGGCCATCGGGGTTACGTTGTGATGCCGTTCCAAGCTATCTCCGTGCTCACAGGTCCGGCACCTGGTCAGGGGGCTGCAGTTGCCAACCTGCATCCCCTTTCCATCCCTGGTTAGAAAGCATTCAAACCCTATTATTTGTCCGTTTTAAAGCACTACATTGCTGTTGGCCTCTAAGGACTCCACCTGACTATTCAACCGAGTTGCCTCATCCATCCCACACAACCATGCGCGATCATGGGCACCACCCATCACCCACCATATGGCCCTATTTGGTAGCACGCCTACATCACGGGGCCCACCGTGCCATACCCCAACAAATATCTCCGCCCGAGTGGCAGACGTTCGCCACAACGGGCATACATTCACACAAATGATGACGGGGATCCGACGCCATCCGGGTGGGACCGTGAGCAC
This sequence comes from Eutreptiella sp. 'Long Island Sound 2002', assembly GCA_964036045.1. NCBI lineage: Eukaryota > Euglenozoa > Euglenophyceae > Eutreptiales > Eutreptiaceae > Eutreptiella > Eutreptiella sp. 'Long Island Sound 2002'. The sequence goes on along the minus strand of OZ038380.1, from coordinate 130,895,106 downwards.
GCCCGCCTGTTGTGCCAATGCCACTTGGCGTTGCACAAACTCCGTGAGGGACACGAAGGCGCCCGACCACCGCTTGGTCCCGGGACCAATCACAACCACGGGGGTGGCCTCATACGGTGTAAGTGCTCGATACGTTCGCACCAATTTCTCGCAGGTGCAACGGCAGCTCACCTCGAGCATCTGGCGTACAGAGAGCATCATGGATAGTGCAGTCCAGAGAACGTTCACCGCATAAGCATTATGTCCGGTCTGCTCATCGCACGAAGCCTGCTCACTGCCCAGACACCCACCACTGAGCATGACAACACCCGTGGACATCACTGATAGGGTCACGTCGCTATCATTGACGAGGGCGCGGGTCACAAGCTCCACTAGTGCCAAGCGCTCCGCCTTTCCGTCAGGCTTCAACGTGGCAAATTGTTTGCACATCAGCCGCAGCACACCGGCCTCAACCCTTTTGACAAGGTCGTCCATGGTGGATGGTGGCGGTACAAAGCATTGTGGACAGGAAGTAAGCTAGGGCGGCTAAACAGGAAGGAGTTGCGGATCAGGAACTCCACTAGGAACTATCTTTAGGAACATGTTGTTGATCCAGAAGGGGTGCTTGATCGGGGTTGCTGACGGCACATCTTGACGGGGAAGGTGTTCCTGAACAGGGTTCCCAAATATATTTCCTGATCAAGAACCCCATGTTGATCACCCTTCCTGTCATACCTGCTGGCCCAGTTCCCATCTACCAATCTTGGGGTTTGGTGTATTTCGGGGGTGGGGGGGGGGTGCGTGAGTTTCGGAGGGGGGGGGGGGGCAGGGGGGGCCCTGGTACACGCTAGAAGACCCAATCTTGTTCTAGCCTAGAACATCTAGATTAGATGTTCTAGCCTAGATTAGATGAATACTAGAACCATATAATGTCTACCCAGATGTGCCAATTTCTTCATTGTTCCGCCGTGCACGCTTGCTATTGTCCCTAGTGCATTGCTCCATGGTCCCTTCTCTCGCGATTAGATATTACACATTTCTTTGTAATGAAACGCCTCGCCACTTGCCCCCTTGCTCCCTCCTCAACCGGGAAGGATAATTCCCGCTTGTCTAAGGCACTACGGGACTTAAGTGGGGCTTCTAACCTCAAGGATGAGCGGGTGGGCCATTACTTGGCCACATGGGCGCTATCAAGCCCCCTAGCAAGGCGGCAATTCAACCACACCGTCCAATATGTGAACACCGCCACCTCTACCCAAACCACGGGTGAGGTCTGAAAGGCCGCCGTTGAGGCATACGCCGCCTCCCTACTCCCCCCCACCGCCATGTGTGAACTTGTGCTCAACATGAGGGCCCCCAAGTCCTCGGGGAGGACCCTCTCGGAGCTCTACACGCTCCGTAGGTTGGAGTACCACCGCACCATTACCGGTGCCCCCTATTCCCGTCCGACTTGTACCGAGCGGGACTTCCAAGACCGTTGGAAGCAGTTGGTGGCCCCCGTGGAATTGGATCCCCCGTTGCCCCGGTGTTGCCCAAGGCCACCGGAACCTCATGGCCCTTCGCCTCATGGGTCAAATACATCGTCTCCCGGCCGGGCTTGGTGCGGTCAATCAACCGCTCCTTCCCATTGACGTTCATCCTCCGGGGGTATGCCTACCCCGTGGCCAGGGGCAATTGGACCCAACCCACCATCTCCTTGGCGAACTTCGACTGCTTGGCCCGCTCCCCCGCGGGCCTTTTGGTGTTGAGCATGGGCAATTGCGATGACAAGGCCATGGACACCCTTGGGACGTTGCGGAAGAGCAATTGGGAGGTACTCCTCTCACCTAGTGCATTTCACTCCTTCTAGTTTTGATCTAGTTAGTTAGTTGATCTCGAACACGGCTCGCTAGAAGCTAGGCTAGACTAGACTAGAACGAAATGAACCACCCCCAATGTCTCGTGCTTAGGTGGTTCAAGACATCATCGACACGGGGCTCGTCCAATGGGGGGCCTCCAAGGAGGAGGCAAAGGTGATCCTCGGGGGGGACCAACTGTGGACACGAAGGCTGATTGGGGTGTCCACATGCCCCCAAGTGGGCTCCATGTTCAATGAGGTGATATGGAGGGCCCAAAAGAAGACTTGGGAGGGTAGGGCCCACTACACGCACGGCCTTCCTTCTTGGGACGCCTTCTTTGCAAGCCGCTTTGAAAGTACCACGTGCCTGGGTTGTCTTGTGCATTTTGCACTTGACAACGGCCATGGGCCGCTTGTTGGGGGAGTTTGTCAACCGGGAGGCTAGGGCGGTCACCCCTACGCTCCGTGAAGACCTGCAACATCTCCTGTCAGAGAGGCGTGCAAGTTGGAGCGTTTATGGGTCAGCTTCCCCGGACGGGGAAGAAACGGCCAATTTTTTTGAGGCAGGGCCGGATATTGCTGGGTGCCTCGGCATTAGGCCAAGCACAGCCAAGTACAAAGCCATCGCGCACCGGTGGAACCTGCTAAGGGTCCTCTATTGTACATATCAGGGCCCTAACCGCTTGAAATGTGCCGCGGCTATGTGTATAAAGTCTGAAGTTTGAAGTCTGATTCGGCATCTCGTGTCAAGGACATAAAATAGAACACACTCACCAAAAGTCTGATAAAAGTGTGGTACCCGCCCCCTCCCTTCCTTCCTTCCTGTCAGAAAGGGACAAGAAAAAGTCTGGCACTCCCCCTTCCCCAACGCAGCCACCCACCAAAAAAAAAACCATCATGAAAATTGAAAGTTGGGAAGAATGGGAGTCCATGCAACACAGGGAGACACCCCCCCCGAAAAAAAAACAAAAGGGTGGAAAAATGGAATATTGGGGAAAATGGGAGGCTGCGAAAAATATTCCACTGAGGTGGTGTACCCCCCCCCCCTGTGGATTAATATTCCATTGAGGTGGTGTACCTCCCCCTCTGGATAAATATTCCACTGAGGTGGTGTACACCCCCCCTCTGGATAAATATTCCACTAAGGTGGTGCACCCACCTGCTCTGGATAAATATTCCACTGAGGTGGTGTACCCCCACCGCTGTGGACAAATATTCCACTAAGGTGGTGTACCCCGCCCCCTCTGGATAAATATTCCACTGAGGTGGTGTACCCCCCTGCTCTAGATAAATATTCCACTGGGATGGTGTACCCCGCCCCCTCTGGATAAATATTCCACTGAGGTGGTGCACCCCCTTGCTCTGGATAAATCTTCCACTGAGGTGGTGTACCCCCCCTATGTGGATAAATGTTCCACTGAGGTGGTGTACACCCCCCGTTTGGATAAATATTCCACTCAAGTGATGTACCATGCGTCAATTCCTAGGGGGTCTAGACCCCCAAAATAATTGAGGCGACCCTATGCGCCAATTCCTATGGGGGTCTAGACCCCCAAAAATAATTGACGCAACCCTATGCGTCAATTCCCATAGGGGGTCTAGACCCCAAAAAAAATTGACGCCACCCTATGCGCCAATTCCTATGGGGGTCTAGACCCCCAAAAAAATTGATGTGACCCTATGCGCCAATTCCTATGGGCGTCTAGACCCCCAATATACTTGACGCGACCCTATGCGCCAATTCCTATGGGGGTTTAGACCCCCAAAAGAATTGACGCAACCCTATGCGTCAATTCCTAGGGGGGTCTAGACCCCCAAAATAATTGACGCGGAAGGTGTGCGCCAATTCCTATGGGGGTCTAGACCCCAAAAATTAATTGACGCGACCCTATGCGTCAATTCCTAGGGGGGTCTAGACCCCCAAAATAATTGACGCGACCCTATGCGCCAATTCCTATGGGGGTCTAGACCCCCAAAAAAATTGACGCGACACTATGCGTCAATTCCTATGGGGGTCTAGACGCCCAAAAATAATTGACGCAACCCTATGCGTCAATTTCTAGGGGGTCTAGACCCACAATATAATTGACACGACGCTATGCGCCAATTCCTATGGGGGTCTAGACCCCCAAAATAATTGAGGCGACCCTATGCGTCAATTCCTATGGGGGTATAGACCCCCAAAATAATTGACGCGACCCTATGCGCCAATTCCTATGGGGGTCTAGACCCCCAAAATAATTGACGCAACCCTATGCGTCAATTCCTAGGAGGGTCTAGACCCCCAAAATAATTGACGCGACACTGTGCGCCAATTCCTATGGGGTTCTAGACCCCCAAAATAATTGACGCGACCCTATGCGTCAATTCCTAGGGGGGTCTAGACCCCGAAAATAATTGACGCGACCCTATGCGCCAATTCCTATGGGGGTCTAGACCCCAAAAAAAATTGACGCGACACTATGCGTCAATTCCTATGGGGGTCTAAACGCCCAAAAATCATTGACGCAACCCTATGCGTCAATTTCTAGGGGGTCTAGACCCACAATATAATTGACACGACCCTATGCGCCGATTCCTATGGGGGTCTAGACCCCCAAAATAATTGAGGCGACCCTATGCGTCAATTCCTATGGGGGTATAGACCCCCAAAATAATTGACGCGACCCTATGCGCCAATTCCTATGGGGGTCTAGACCCCCAAAATAATTGACGCAACCCTATGCGTCAATTCCTAGGAGGGTCTAGACCCCCAAAATAATTGACGCGACACTGTGCGCCAATTCCTATGGGGTTCTAGACCCCCAAAATAATTGACGCGACCCTATGCGTCAATTCCTAGGGGGGTCTAGACCCCCAAAATAATTGACGCGACCCTATGCGCCGATTCCTATGGGGGTCTAGACCCCAAAAAAAATTGACGCGACACTATGCGTCAATTCCTATGGGGGTCTAGACGCCCAAAAATAATTGACGCAACCCTATGCGTCAATTTCTAGGGGGTCTAGACCCACAATATAATTGACACGACCCTATGCGCCGATTCCTATGGGGGTCTAGACCCCCAAAATAATTGAGGCGACCCTATGCGTCAATTCCTATGGGGGTATAGACCCCCAAAATAATTGACGCGACCCTATGCGCCAATTCCTATGGGGGTCTAGACACCCAAAATAATTGACACGACCCTATGCGTCAATTCCTATGGGGGTCTAGACCCCCGAAATAATTGACGCGACCCAAAAAATTCACGGAGGGGGGTAAATAATTCACGGAGGGGTCAAATAATTCACGGAGGGGGGTAAAAAATTCAAGGAGGGGGGTAAATAATAGACGGAGGGGTCAAATAATTCACGGAGGGGTGAAATAATTCACACAGGGGGGTAAATAATTCACGAAGGGGTCAAATAATTCACGGAGGGGGGTAAACAATTCACAGAGGGGTAAAATAACTCACGGAGGGGGGTAAATAATTCACGGAGGGGTAAAATAATTCACGGAGGGGGGTAAACAATTCACGGAGGGGTACAATAATTCACGGAGGGGTGAAATAATTCACGAAGGGGGGTAAATAATTCACGGAGGGGTCAAATAATACACGGAGGGGGGAAACAATTCACAGAGGGGTAAAATGATTCACGGAGGGGGGTAAACGATTCACGGAGGGGTACAATAATTCACGGAGGGGGGTAAGTAATTCACGGAGGGGTGAAATAATTCACGGAGGGGGGTAAACAATTCACGGAGGGGTAAAATAATTCATGGAGGGGGGTAAACGATTCACGGAGGGGTACAACAATTCACGGAGGGGGGTAAACAATTCACAGAGGGGTAAAATAATTCACGGAGGGGGGTAAATAATTCACGGAGGGGTAAAATAATTCACGGAGGAGGGTAAATAATTCACGGAGGGGTAAAATAATTCACGGAGGGGTAAAATAATTCACGGAGGGGGGTAAAAAATTCACGGAGGGGTACAATAATTCCCGGAGGGGGGTAAATAATTCACGGAGGGGTAAAAAAATTCACGGAGGGGGGTAAATAATTCACGGAGGGGTAAAGGAATTCACGGAGGGGGGTAAACAATTCACGGAGGGGTAAAATAATTCACGGAGGGGGGTAAACAGTTCACAGAGGGGTAAAATCATTCACGGAGGGGGGTAAATAATTCACGGAGGGGTGAAATACTTCACGGAGGGGGGTAAATAATTCACGGAGGGGTAAAATAATTCACGGAGGGGGGTAAACAATTCACGGAGGGGTAATATAATTCACGGAGGGGGGTAAACAATTCACGGAGGGGTACAATAATTCACGGAGGAGGGTAAACAATTCACAGAGGGGTACAATAATTCACAGAGGGGGGTAAACAATTCACGGAGGGGTAAAATAATTCACGGAGGGGGGTAAACAATTCACAGAGGGGTAAAATAATTTACGGAGGGGGGTAAATAATTCACGGAGGGGTAAAATAATTCACGGAGGAGGGTAAATAATTCACGGAGGGGTAAAATAATTCACGGGGGGGTAAAATAATTCACGGAGGGGTGAAATACTTCACGGAGGGGGGTAAATAATTCACGGAGGGGTCAAATAATTCACGGAGGGGGGTAAACAATTCACAGAGGGGTAAAATAATTCACGGAGGGGGGTAAAAAATTCACGGAGGGGTAAAATAATTCACGGAGGGGGGTAAACAATTCACGGAGGGGTACAACAATTCACGGAGGGGGGTAAATAATTCACGGAGGCGTGAAAAAATTTACGGAGGGGGGTAAACAATTCACGGAGGGGTAAAATAATTCACGGAGGGGGCTAAACGATTCACGGAGGGGTACAATAGTTCACGGAGGGGGGTAAACAATTCACAGAGGGGTAAAATAATTCACGGAGGGGGGTAAATAATTCACGAAGGGCTAAAAAAATTCACGGAGGAGGGTAAATAATTCACGGAGGGGTAAAATAATTCACGGAGGGGGGTAAATAATTCACGGAGGGGTAAAATAATTCACGGAGGGGGGTAAATAATTCACGGAGGGGTACAATAATTCACGGAGGGGGGTAAATAATTCACGGAGGGGTAAAATAATTCGCGGAGGAGGGTAAATAATTCACGGAGGGGTAAAAGAATTCACGGAGGGGGGTAAACAATTCACGGAGGGGTAATATAATTCACGGAGGGGGGTAAACAATTCACGGAGGGGTACAATCATTCACGGAGGAGGATAAACAATTCACAGAGGGGTACAATAATTCACGGAGGGGGGTAAACAATTCACGGAGGGGTAAAATAATTCACGGAGGGGGGTAAACAATTCACAGAGGGGTAAAATAATTCACGGAGGGGGGTAAATAATTCACGGAGGGGTAAAATAATTCACGGAGGAGGGTAAATAATTCACGGAGGGGTAAAATAATTCACGGAGGGGGGTAAACAATTCACGGAGGGGTAAAATAATTTACGGAGGGGGGTAAACGATTCACGGAGGGGTAAAAGAATTCACGGAGGGGGGTAAATAATTCACGGAGGGGTACAATAATTCACGGAGGGGGGTAAACAATTCACGGGGGGGTAAAATAATTCACGGAGGGGGGTAAACGATTCACGGAGGGGTGAAATAATTCACGGAGGGGGGTAAATAATGCACGGAGGGGTAAAATAATTCACGGAGGGGGGTAAAAAATTCACGGAGGGGTAAAATCATTCACGGAGGGGGGTAAATAATTCACGGAGGGGTACAATAATTCACGGAGGGGGGTAAACAATTCACGGAGGGGTGAAACAATTCACGGAGGGGGGTAAACAATTCACGGAGGGGTAAAATAATTCACGGAGGGGGGTAAATAATTCACGGAGGGGTAAAATAATTCACGGAGGGGGGTAAACAGTTCACGGAGGGGTAAAATAATTCACGGAGGGGGGTAAACAATTCACGGAGGGGTAAAATAATTCACGGAGGGGGCTAAACAATTCACAGAGGGGTAAAATAATTCACGGAGGGGGGTAATAAAAACACGGAGGGGTAAAATAATTCACGGAGGGGGGTAAATAATTCACAGAGGGGTAAAATAATTCACGGAGGGGGGTAAATAATTCACGGAGGGGTGAAATAATTCACGGAGGGGGGTAAACAATTCACGGAGGGGTAAAATAATTCACGCAGGGGGGTGAACAATTCACGGAGGGGTGAAATAATTCACGGAGGGGGGTAAACAATTCACGGAGGGGTAAAATAATTCACGGAGGGGGGTAAACAATTCACAGAGGGGTAAAATAATTCACGGAGGGGGGTAAATAATTCACGGAGGGGTAAAATAATTCACGGAGGAGGGTAAATAATTCACGGAGGGGTAAAATAATTCACGGAGGGGGGTAAACAATTCACGGAGGGGTAAAATAATTCACGGAGGGGGGTAAACGATTCACGGAGGGGTAAAAGAATTCACGGAGGGGGGTAAATAATTCACGGAGGGGTACAATAATTCACGGAGGGGGGTAAACAATTCACGGAGGGGTAAAATAATTCACGGAGGGGGGTAAACGATTCACGGAGGGGTGAAATAATTCACGGAGGGGGGTAAATAATGCGGGGAGGGGTAAAATAATTCACGGAGGGGGGTAAATAATTCACGGAGGGGTAAAATCATTCACGGAGGGGGGTAAATAATTCACGGAGGGGTACAATAATTCACGGAGGGGGGTAAACAATTCACGGAGGGGTGAAACAATTCACGGAGGGGGGTAAACAATTCACGGAGGGGTAAAATAATTCACGGAGGGGGGTAAATAATTCACGGAGGGGTAAAATAATTCACGGAGGGGGGTAAACAGTTCACGGAGGGGTAAAATAATTCACGGAGGGGGGTAAACAATTCACGGAGGGGTAAAATAATTCACGGAGGGGGCTAAACAATTCACAGAGGGGTAAAATAATTCACGGAGGGGGGTAAACAATTCACAGAGGGGTACAATAATTCACGGAGGGGGGTAAACCATTCACAGAGGGGTGCAACAATTCACAGAGGGGGGTAAACAATTCACGGAGGGGTAAAATAATTCACGGAGGGGGGTAAATAATGCACAGAGGGGTAAAATAATTCACGGAGGGGGGTAAATAATTCACGGAGGGGTAAAATAATTCACGGAGGGGGGTAAATAATTCACGGAGGGGTAAAATAATTCACGGAAGGGGGTAGACAATTCACGGAGGGGTGAAAAAATTTACGGAGGGGGGTAAACAATTCACAGAGGGGTAAAAAAATTCACGGAGGGGGCTAAACAATTCACGGAGGGGTAAAATAATTCACGGAGGGGGGTAAACAATTCACGGAGGGGTACAACAATTCACGGAGGGGGGTAAATAATTCACGGAGGCGTGAAAAAATTTACGGAGGGGGGTAAACAATTCACGGAGGGGTAAAATAATTCACGGAGGGGGCTAAACGATTCACGGAGGGGTACAATAATTCACGGAGGGGGGTAAACAATTCACAGAGGGGTAAAATAATTCACGGAGGGGGGTAAATAATTCACGAAGGGGTAAAAAAATTCACGGAGGAGGGTAAATAATTCACGGAGGGGTAAAATAATTCACGGAGGGGGGTAAATAATTCACGGAGGGGTAAAATAATTCACGGAGGGGGGTAAATAATTCACGGAGGGGTAAAATAATTCACGGAGGGGGGTAAATAATTCACGGAGGGGTACAATAATTCACGGAGGGGGGTAAATAATTCACGGAGGGGTAAAATAATTCGCGGAGGGGGGTAAATAATTCACGGAGGGGGGTAAATAATTCACGAAGGGGTAAAAAAATTCACGGAGGAGGGTAAATAATTCACGGAGGGGTAAAATAATTCACGGAGGGGGGTAAAGAATTCACGGAGGGGTAAAATAATTCACGGAGGGGGGTAAATAATTCACGGAGGGGTACAATAATTCACGGAGGGGGGTAAATAATTCACGGAGGGGTAAAATAATTCGCGGAGGGGGGTAAATAATTCACGGAGGGGTAAAAGAATTCACGGAGGGGGGTAAACAATTCACGGAGGGGTACAATCATTCACGGAGGAGGATAAACAATTCACAGAGGGGTACAATAATTCACGGAGGGGGGTAAACAATTCACGGAGGGGTAAAATAATTCACGGAGGGGGGTAAACAATTCACAGAGGGGTAAAATAATTCACGGAGGGGGGTAAATAATTCACGGAGGGGTAAAATAATTCACGGAGGAGGGTAAATAATTCACGGAGGGGTAAAATAATTCACGGAGGGGGGTAAACAATTCACGGAGGGGTAAAATAATTTACGGAGGGGGGTAAACGATTCACGGAGGGGTAAAAGAATTCACGGAGGGGGGTAAATAATTCACGGAGGGGTACAATAATTCACGGAGGGGGGTAAACAATTCACGGAGGGGTAAAAAAATTCACGGAGGGGGGTAAACGATTCACGGAGGGGTGAAATAATTCACGGAGGGGGGTAAATAATGCACGGAGGGGTAAAATAATTCACGGAGGGGGGTAAAAAATTCACGGAGGGGTAAAATCATTCACGGAGGGGGGTAAATAATTCACGGAGGGGTACAATAATTCACGGAGGGGGGTAAACAATTCACGGAGGGGTGAAACAATTCACGGAGGGGGGTAAACAATTCACGGAGGGGTAAAATAATTCACGGAGGGGGGTAAATAATTCACGGAGGGGTAAAATAATTCACGGAGGGGGGTAAACAGTTCACGGAGGGGTAAAAAAATTCACGGAGGGGGGTAAACAATTCACAGAGGGGTAAAATAATTCACGGAGGGGGGTAATAAAAACACGGAGGGGTAAAATAATTCACGGAGGGGGGTAAATAATTCACGGAGGGGTAAAAAAATTCACGGAAGGGGGTAGACAATTCACGGAGGGGTGAAATAATTCACGGAGGGGGGTAAACAATTCACAGAGGGGTAAAAAAATTCACGGAGGGGGGTAAATAATTCACGGAGGGGTGAAATAATTCACGGAGGGGGGTAAACAATTCACGGAGGGGTAAAATAATTCACGCAGGGGGGTGAACAATTCACGGAGGGGTGAAATAATTCACGGAGGGGGGTAAACAATTCACGGAGGGGTAAAATAATTCACGGAGGGGGGTAAACAATTCACAGAGGGGTAAAATAATTCACGGAGGGGGGTAAATAATTCACGGAGGGGTAAAATAATTCACGGAGGAGGGTAAATAATTCACGGAGGGGTAAAATAATTCACGGAGGGGGGTAAACAATTCACGGAGGGGTAAAATAATTCACGGAGGGGGGTAAACGATTCACGGAGGGGTAAAAGAATTCACGGAGGGGGGTAAATAAGTCACGGAGGGGTACAATAATTCACGGAGGGGGGTAAACAATTCAAGGAGGGGTAAAATAATTCACGGAGGGGGGTAAACGATTCACGGAGGGGTGAAATAATTCACGGAGGGGGGTAAATAATGCGGGGAGGGGTAAAATAATTCACGGAGGGGGGTAAATAATTCACGGAGGGGTAAAATCATTCACGGAGGGGGGTAAATAATTCACGGAGGGGTACAATAATTCACGGAGGGGGGTAAACAATTCACGGAGGGGTGAAACAATTCACGGAGGGGGGTAAACAATTCACGGAGGGGTAAAATAATTCACGGAGGGGGGTAAATAATTCACGGAGGGGTAAAATAATTCACGGAGGGGGGTAAACAGTTCACGGAGGGGTAAAATAATTCACGGAGGGGGGTAAACAATTCACGGAGGGGTAAAATAATTCACGGAGGGGGCTAAACAATTCACAGAGGGGTAAAATAATTCACGGAGGGGGGTAAACAATTCACAGAGGGGTACAATAATTCACGGAGGGGGGTAAACCATTCACAGAGGGGTGCAACAATTCACAGAGGGGGGTAAACAATTCACGGAGGGGTAAAATAATTCACGGAGGGGGGTAAATAATTCACAGAGGGGTAAAATAATTCACGGAGGGGGGTAAATAATTCACGGAGGGGTAAAATAATTCACGGAGGGGGGTAAATAATTCACGGAGGGGTAAAATAATTCACGGAAGGGGGTAGACAATTCACGGAGGGGTGAAATAATTCACGGAGGGGGGTAAACAATTCACGGAGGGGTAAAAAAATTCACGGAGGGGGGTAAATAATTCACGGAGGGGTGAAATAATTCACGGAGGGGGGTAAACAATTCACGGAGGGGTAAAATAATTCACGGAGGGGGCCGAACAATTCACGGAGGGGTGAAATAATTCACGGAGGGGGGTAAACAATTCACGGAGGGGTAAAATAATTCACGGAGGGGGGTAAATAATTCACGGAGGGGTAAAATAATTCACGGAGGGGGGTAAACAATTCACGGAGGGGTCAAAAAATTCACGGAGGGGGGTGAATAAATATGGAGGGGTACAATAATTCACGGAGGGGGGTAAATAATTCACGGAGGGGTGAAATAATTCACGGAGGGGGGTAAATAATGCACAGAGGGGTCAAATAATTCACGGAGGGGGGTAAATAATTCACGGAGGGGTCAAATAATTCACGGACGGGGGTAAATAATTCACGGAGGGGTGAAATAATTCACGGAGGGGGGTAAATAATTCACGGAGGGGTGAAATAATTCACGCAGGGGGGTAAATGATTCACGGAGGGGTAAAATAATTCACGGAGGGGGGTAAACAGTTCACGGAGGGGTAAAAGAATTGGCGGAGGGGGGTAAACAATTCACGGAGGGGTAAAATAATTCACGGAGGGGGGTAAACCGTTCACAGAGGGGTAAAATAATTCACGGAGGGGGGTAAACAATTCACGGAGGGGTACAATAATTCACGGAGGGGGGTAAACAATTCACAGAGGGGTACAAAAATTCACGGAGGGGGGTAAACAATTCACGGAGGGGTAAAATAATTGACGGAGGGGGGTAAACAATTCACAGGGGGGTAAAATAATTCACGGAGGGGGGTAAATAATTCACGGAGGGGTAAAATGATTCACGGAGGGGGGTAAATAATTCACGGAGGGGTAAAATAATTCACGGAGGGGGGTAAAAAATTCACGGAGGGGGGTAAATAATTCACAGGGGGGTAAAATAATTCACCGAGGGGGGTAAACAATTCACGGAGGGGTAAAATAATTCACGGAGGGGGGTTAATAATTCACGGAGGGGTCAAATGATTCACGGAAGGGGGTAAATAATTCACAGAGGGGTGAAATAATCCACAGAGGGGGGTAAATAATTCACGGAGGGGTCAAATAATTCACGGAGGGGGGTAAATAATTCACGGAGGGGTGAAATAATTCACGGAGGGGGGTAAATAATTCACGGAGGGGTCAAATAATTCACGGAGGGGGGTAAACAATTCACGGAGGGGTAAAATAATTCACGGAGGGGGGTAAATAATTCACGGGCTGGTGAAATAATTCACGGAGGGGGGTAAACAATTCACGGAGGGGTAAAATGATTCACGGAGGGGGGTAAATAATTCACGGAGGGGTAAAATAATTCACGGAGGGGGGTAAATAAATCACGGAGGGGTAAAATAATTCACGGAGGGGGGTAAAAAATTCACGGAGGGGTCAAATAATTCACGGAGGGGGATAAATAATTCACGGAGGGGTACAATAATTCACGGAGGGGGGTAAATAATTCACGGAGGGGTGAAATCATTCACGGAGGGGGGTAAACAATTCACGGAGGGGTAAAATAATTCACGGAGGGGGGTAAACAATTCACGGAGGGGTAAAATAATTCACGGAGGGGGGTAAATAATTCACGGAGGGGTAAAATAATTCACGGAGGTGGGTAAATAATTCACGGAGGGGTAAAATAATTCACGGAGGGGGGTAAACAATTCACCGAGGGGTCAAATAATTCACGGAGGGGGGTAAATAATTCACGGAGGGGTGCAATAATTCAAGGAGGGGGTAAATAATTCACGGAGGGGTGAAATAATTCACGGAGGGAGGTAAATAATTCACGGAGGGGTGAAATAATTCACAGAGGGGGGTAAATAATTCACCGAGGGGTCAAATAATTCACGGAGGGGAGTAAACAGTTCACGGAGGGGTCAAATAATTCACGGAGGGGGGTAAATAATTCACGGAGGGGTCAAATGATTCACGGAGGGGGGTAAATAATTCACGGAGTGGTGAAATAATTCACGGAGGGTGGTAAATAATTCACAGAGGGGTCAAAAAATTCACGGAGGGGGGTAAACAATTCACGGACGGGTAAAATAATTCACGGAGGGGGGTAAAAAATTCACGGAGGGGTCAAATAATTCACGGAGGGGGGTAAACAATTCACGGAGGGGTCAAATAATTCACGGAGGGGGGTAAATAATTCACGGAGGGGTGAAATAATTCACGCGGGGGGGTAAACAATTCACGGAGGGGTAAAATAATTCACGGAGGGGGGTAAACAATTCACGGAGGGGTAAAATAATTCACGGAGGGGGGTAAATAATTCACGGAGGGGTAAAATAATTCTCGGAGGGGAGTAAACAGTTCACGGAGGGGTCAAATGATTCACGGAGGGGGGTAAACAGTTCAGAGAGGTGTAAAATAATTCACGGAGGGACAGGGTATGCAGTGAGGGGGCATCCTTCAGCGCTGCAAGCGCCTGTGCCCCACTCTCTCCCACAGAATTTCCCCGAAGATCAAGGGACAGGGTATGCAGTGAGGGGGCATCCTTCAGCGCTGCAAGCGCCTGTGCCCCACTCTCTCCCACCGAATTTTGCACAAGATCCAGGGACAGGGTATGGAGTGAGGGGGCATCCTTCAGCGTTGCAAGCACCTGTGCCCCACTGTCTCCCACGGAATTTCCACCAAGATCGAGGGACAGGGTATGCAGTGAGGCGGCATCCTTCAGCGCTGCAAGCGCCTGTGCCCCACTGCCTCCGACGGAATTTTCACAAAGATCGAGGGTGAGGGTATGCAGTGAGGGGGCATTCACGGAAGGGTCAAATAATTCACGGAGGGGGGTAAATAATTCACGGAGGGGTAAAATAATTCACAAAGGGGGGTAAATAATTCACGGAGGGGTGAAATAATTCACGGAGGGGGGTAAACAATTCACGGAGGGGTCAAATAATTCACGGAGGGGGTAAATAATTCGGGGAGGGGTAAAATAATTCACGGAGGGACAGGGTATGCAGTGAGGGGGCATCCTTCAGCGCTGCAAGCGCCTGTGCCCCACTCTCTCCCACCGAATTCTGCACAAGATCGAGAGACGGGGTATGGAGTGAGGGGGCATCCTTCAGCGCTGCAAGCACCTGTGCCCCCCTGTCTCCCACGGAATTTCCACCACGATCGAGGGGCAGGGTATGCAGTGAGGCGGCATCCTTCAGCGCTGCAAGCGCCTGTGCCCCACTGCCTCCGACAGAATTTTCACGAAGATCGAGGGTGAGGGTATGCAGTGAGGGGGCATTCACAAAGGGGTCAAATAATTCGCGGAGGGGGGTAAATAATGCACAGAGGGGTCAAATAATTCACGGAGGGGGGTAAATAATTCACGGAGGGGTAAAATAATTCACGGAGGGGGGTAAATAATTCACGGAGGGGTACAATAATTCACGGAGGGGGGTAAACAATTCACGGAGGGGTCAAATAATTCACGGAGGGGGGTAAACAATTCAGGGAGGGGTAAAATAATTCACGGAGGGACAGGGTATGCAGTGAGGGGGCATCCTTCAGCGCTGCAAGCGCCTGTGCCCCACTCTCTCCCACAGAATTTCCGCGAAGATCAAGGGACAGGGTATGCAGTGAGGCGGCATCCTTCAGCGCTGCAAGCGCCTGTGCCCCACTCTCTCCCACCGAATTCTGCACAAGATCGAGGGACAGGGTATGGAGTGAGGGGGCATCCTTCAGCGTTGCAAGCACATGTGCCCCACTGTCTCCCACGGAATTTCCACCAAGATCGAGGGACAGGTTATGCAGTGAGGCGGCATCCTTCAGCGCTGCAAGCGCCTGTGCCCCACTGCCTCGGACGGAATTTTCACGAAGATCGAGGGTGAGGGTATGCAGTGAGGGGGCCTCCTTCAGCGCTGCAAGCGCCTGTGCTCCTCTCTCTGCCAGGGAATTCTGCCCAAGATCGAGGGACAGGGTATGCAGTGAGGGGGCATCTTTCAGCGCTGCAAGCGCCTGTGCCCCACTCTCTCCCATATAATTTCCACGAAGATCGAGGGACAGGGTATGCAGTGAGGGGGCATCCTTGAGCGCCGCAAGCGCCTGTGCCCCACTCTCTCCCACAGAATTTCCACGAAGATCAAGGGACAGGGTATGCAGTGAGGCGGCATCCTTCAGCGCTGCAAGCGCCTGTGCCCCATTGTCTCCCACGATATTTGCACAAAGATCGAGGTAGAGGGTATGCAGTGAGGGGGCATCCTTCAGCGCTGCTCCGTGACATCACATCACATCACATCACATCACATCACATCACATCACATCACATCACATCACATCACATCACATCACATCACATCACATCACATTACATCACATCACATCACATGACATCACATCACATCACATGACATCACATCACATCACATCACATCACATCACATCACATCACATCACATCACATTACATCACATCACATCACATTACATCACATCACATCACATCACATCACATTACATCACATCACATCACATCACATCACATCACCACATCACATCACATCACAAATGTGTCCATGACTCAATGAAACAACTGTACTACTTACTATACTGGCAAATTCATCTCGAAATCCCTGGCTTGCACCCTCATAATCACCGATTCCCTCATCCTTCCTCCCTGAATCAGGAAATATTATCTGGAAATGAAGCAAGGTGTAGAAGGGGGGTGTACAAACAAGGACAACTCAATAGTTGCAAATGTGGGGAGAGGGGGGGGGGCGGGACAGCTCTGCTCAGTGATTCTGTCCTCTGTGTCCTTTTCTGGGTTTTTCCCTAACCAAAGCCTTGAGAAAGCCGAAGCAGGAGAGGTTGCCGGCAGGGGAGGGACCGAGAGGCTCGTAGGGGTGCCTAATCTTTTAGGTAGGACAATGTACCCCTCAGCCTCGCTCTCCTTGACTCTCTGGTGCTTGGGCGTCCTCTCGGGCCCCCCACACCCGGCGAAAAACCCCTTGCACCCCACCCAGGCACCAACCCTGCAGACAGTGTCGTTTAACTGACAGAAAAAAAATGCCATGTGGAAAATAGCAGGCGCACCTGCAAAAAAAATTGTTTTTGGCAGAAGAGACACTGCTGCGGGCCCCCGTTTCATTGAAAAAAAGAGGGGAAGAGTCGAGAGCGGGGAGAGTGGGGTAGACAGTAGACGGTAGACAATGGAGAAATCCGGTCCCCCAAACTAAATGGGGGACCCCACTGAAATTGGGGTGTGTGAAGCAAAGCAGAATACCCCTCCACGCAGACACACAAAGCATGCAAAACACATACACAGAGCAATGTGAAGCAAAACACTGAATGTACAATCACATGTGCTTCCATGACCTTGCATCGCCTGTCTCCCTGGACTGAGATTCAGGGCTCACATTGCCCCGAAAATACCCCGAAATGTACTAAAAAGCCCCCCAAAACGTACTACAAAACCCCCGTAATGTACTAAAAGATCCCCTGAAATGAACTAAAACCCCCCCCAAATGTACTAAAAAAACCCCCCTAATTGTACTAAAAAAACCCCTAACTGTACTAAAAAACCCCCCTAACTGTACTAAAAAACGCCCCGAAATGTACGAAAAAAACCCCCGAAATGTACTAAAACTCCTTTGTACCAACAACCAACAAACAAATTGCAACCACAAAAAGACTGGCAACGCGATATCCTGAACTAGCCCCTTTATCTGCTTTGGGGCACATCAACAGCCACATTCAAATATGCACATCCCGAACTAGCCCCATTATCTGCATCGGGGCACATCAGCAACCACATTCAAATATCCACGGCCCAAACTAGCCCCTTTATCTGCTTTGGGGCACATCAGCAGCCAAATTCCACTACCGTGCGTCGCACGGTATTTTAACACTTGTCACGATCCTCGATACATCATTCTCTGAAAGCAAAGCAAGGTGCAGAACGGGGCATGAGACACGGAAGAGGGGGACAACAAGCAGTGGGGCAAACTCTCCCGCGATTCTGGCATTTTTGCAAAAAGGGGGGCAAGGGCAAAAATTATTTTTTTTGCGATTTTTTTTGTGGAACCCATTTTTGCGTAAGGCGTGAAGCCAATAATTAATTTTTTTTGTGTTTTTTTTGCGGACAGGGTGGGGGGGGGGGAGAAAAGCCTGATGGGGGTTTCGGGTTGAGCGTTGGGGTAGCCCACCAGCAAAACTGACCATGTTGTTATTCACATACCTAGTTCATGCCTACGGTCATGGTCTGCAAAGGAAGCAAGGTGCAGAATTGGGCAAGAGAAAAGGGGGGGAGGCCAAGTCTGATATGGGGGGCAAAGCACAAGTGTGATATTGGGGGGGGGGGGGAAGGCCTATCATGGGGGGCTTGGGGGGTTGGGGGTTGGGAGTGATGGCCCATAAAAGTCTGAAGTCTGAAGTCTGATAGCCCATTGGGTTACTATACCCATAGCTGATGTGCCGCCGTAGCAAGGGATTTCCGGCAGCACTGTACTGCTGGTACGGCATCATGGTATCTACTGAGCGTGGAGCATGATGTAGATGCCATGTGGCGGAACATGAAGCCATTTGGGTTGGCTATGGTTCCGGGTGACATTTCGGAAAGCATCAACCGCATTTTGAAACATGGTCATAACGAGCACAGTCTTGTGGCCTGGAGGGGGTGGACGAGGTGTGCGGTCGTTAGTGCTCGGCCATCCACAGGGAGGCCGGTGTGCAAACACAGTGCATGACATGGCTGTTTGCATACTTCGACGTGTCGCGGGTTGTGCACGGAGGGGCCCGGTCGCAAGTGCCAGGCTCAGGCAGGGATGCCATGGGGGTGAGGAGGGGCCAGGGCCACATGCAAGCTTCGCTCGAACAGAATCTTCAGCATCAGCAACATGTCCGCATAAAATTTGATCCAGCACATCATGGAACAGGCATTTTGTCGTGCATTCTGGTGATGATCTAGGGAAGCGTTCTAGCGTTGATCTAGGCAGCACGATCGTTCGCTAGAAGGTCGCTAGAACGCCGCTAGAACGGTTGCCTAGAACGCCGCTATAACGCTGCTGAGATCGTTGCTGTAGCAAAGCCAGCCCGCGGAGCTGCTGGCCGGGGTGATCCGCCAGCAGGAGGAGCAGCAACAGCAGGCCGAGCCCAAGGCCGAGCAGGCCGAGGCCAAGCTCAAGGCCGCGGCCGAGGCCAAGACCAAGCCACCGGCCCTAGCCAAGCCAAAGCCCGGGCCCCAACCCCAAGCCCAATATCCTCCGTTGCCACCCCCTCACCCGTTGGTCGCCAAGAAGTCGGCCAAGGCCACGGAGGACACGTAGCTTGAGGAGCTTTGGGGGAAGCTGCAAAGTCTCTCCGCTTCCCTCGTGGCGCAGAAGGGGTGAAGGCCAAGGCGGAGACCAAGGTGGCGGCCTGGGACGCCAAGGTGGACGCACTGCGCGCCCATGGGGAGGAGGAGCGTGAGGCTATGGCCGTCGTGTGCCTCGGGAAGGCGAGGGAGAAGGTGAAGGAGAGGGAGAAGGCCATCCAGCAGCTGGAGAGGAGCGTGCGGAGGATGGAGGGGATCGTGGCGGGAGGTGGACGATGCGGTGGTAGAGGTGGAGGTGGAGGAGATGGTGGAGGAGACGGTGAAGGAGGAAGTGGAGGAGAAGTTGGCGGTGGAGAAGGCGGTGTGTGTTTCGGGGGGGGGGGGGGGGTGGCTGAGGGTTTTTTTGGGGACGAGGGATGCGGGGGCCATCCACAACCTGCCATGGGACGCGGCTGTCCTGGCTGGCCCCCACCCCCCAAACCTGCACCACCCCTTCCTCGTCCCCTTGGAGAGTCCAGTTTGCACTCTCCTTTTTTGATGCAGCGGGTGCATCAAAGGATTTTGGGGCAGGGGAGGTAGGTATGGCTGGACGAGGGGGGGGTCGTCCACCTCGACAAGCCCGTGTGGGTGGGTGGGGTCCGAGGGTGGTGGCGGTGGCAATCGCAGCTGCCCGGGCGGAAATGGGGGGAGACTCTCCCCGCCCTCGGAAAAGGGGGTGAAGATGTTTGAGTTGGTCCAACTCAACCTCTTCACTCCCGAGGTGAAAAAGGGGGGGGGCAGCCGCTAGCGAATCATCGCGATGTGCTGGCAGGCATTGGGACTGGGGGGGGATGGAGATTGCGGGGAGGACCTGGACCTGGACGCTAACCTGGTCGGCGCTCATGGAGACGGGGGGGGTTCGACGTGGCGGCGGCCAACAAGAGGGCGTATGCGAGATTGGTGCACGGCATCGCCTTCCGCCCCAAGTCCAAGCACAAGCCCGCCGCAACCCCCGCAACTGGGGCCCCCCCGCAGCCGCACCCCGCAAACCCCCGGGAAACTGCGCAAAGGCCTTGGGGTCATCTCCCCCACCCTAGACTGGCAAGGCACGGAATGTTGACTATGTCCTAGCATTGATCTAGCGAACCGTTCTAGCGTTGATCTAGCCACTGCCGCCGCCGCCGCCGCTACGGCGTCGCTAGAGCGTCGCTAGAACAATTGCCTAGAACGCCGCTAGAACACACCTGCCCCCCCCTTGGAGAATAGGGGCCGGGACCCCTATGGGAATGTGCCGGCCGTGGGGGACACCCGGTATTTCCCTTGGAAGGAGGGGGGCAATGGGTGGACCGTCAGCCAAGTGACCGTGTTGGGGGACTGGGATGAGGAGTTGGACCCGGGGGAATGGTGGGTGGTGTCACAGGGGACCAATGGGGAAGGGGGGGGGGAGGGGAAGAAGCGGGAGAAAAAGGGGGGCACCTTCCGGGTGCCGGGGGGGCTCCACTTCCTCACCCGGGAGGAGGCAGAGGCCCACCTCCGGGAGGCCTTGAGGGAGGGGGTCGATGGGGACGACGGAGATGATGGGGATGATGACGAGGGAGCGAGGGTGGGGACAAGGGGGAGGAGGGTGACAAGGGGGGTGACAAAAGGGGTCAGAAGGAAGGGGACACGGGGGCTGAGAAGGGGTTTGCCGGGAGCGAGGATGCACCCCGGCAACCCCCCACCACGGAGGAGGGGTGACCTGCGTGTCGCGACTCGGGAAAGGTGGCCTGGGGGGGGAGGGGGTTAATTGGGCTAACTGGGCTAATCGGGCTAATCCACCACCAAGTGACCCGGCGTCGGCCCGCCAAGTGACCTTCCAAACTAACCTATGGGGTGGGGTGGGGGCCTAACCGGGCTAACCGGAGGGGAGGGGGACCCGGCGCTCCATGAGTCGGGACCAGCATCGGAACCCTATGATTGGCCACGGCTGGCCATGGTAGCCGGGGTAGCTTCTCTTTGAGGAGGGGCAGAGCATTCATATGTATTTTTCTAGCGACGTTGTAGCGAACCGTTCTAGCGGCACTCTAGCGGCGCGCGCTAGAGCGTCGCTAGAACGTCGCTAGAATGAAAAAATATTGGACTCCAAAATCAGGTGAAAAGAGTGAAACTGTGAAGAAAAAAAAACCATGGGCCCCCGAGTACAGATAGGGGGGTCCAGGCTACAACCCTCAAATCCCCTCCAGAAGGGGGGTCGGGGGCAACCCCCTCTTTTTTTCGTTCTAGCCACTCTAGCGGCGTCTAGACTAGAACGAGATTGGGTCTTCTAGCGTGTACCAAGAAGTTGCTCGAGGTTCCGGGGGGGCTGCCTTTTGGTGGGGTGCAGGGACGGGGGTGCGGCTTGATGGGGGGGGGGGTCTGGGTGCTGGGGGGGGGGGGTATAGGCAAAGTGGGTTTGTGAAATGGTCTAGTTCCGGGGGGGGGGGGTTGCCTCGCTGCTGATGACACCAACATAGGCTGTATTATTCTGCATTCTCCACGCGTCCATTTTTGCTTTGAAGATGAATGGCGGCAATACATCACCACAGGGGGCGTCCCTTGACGACATACAAGGTTCCTCATGAATAATCACCAACCCCTCACTGGTTGCATCGCATCTTGCGGGCCGCACACATGGCACCTACCTATGTCTGCACATCGTGTCACACTGCGCCACCGAAGAGATGTCTCTGCCCGCTGGTCCGTGTGGCTCACCGTAAAATAGGCGCATGACCATTTAAACGCCTTTATAGAGTTGAATTTGGACAATGTGGAAGGTTTTTGCCGGGCTAAGCAGGTCTACTTCTCACAGGCTTCGGATTGTGAAGGAATAATGTTTTGGGTGCACAGTGAGCGCAAAGACTCCGACCAACAATGGGACTCCACTGTGCGCGAATTTACGAGTGCGCAAAGCTTTTGGACTTGCATGTCCGCCTTTCCCTGCGCCGCGCCTGCCATGTCCCTCTCGCTGCGCAACCGCTCATTCTCTGCTGTTAAATGGGCCACCCTGCTCACACTCTGTGCGTACTTGTCGGACAGCTCCACGTAGGCCGTGTGTTGGCTCTGCTGATCACCCTTCATCTGCACAATCTTGTTCCGAAGGGGAGGCTGCACAATGCAAGGACTCCGCTAAGGTATGTTAAAAGCTTGTTTAACCACACCAAGTGACCCGGTTATTGGCAAAAAGTAACCATTGCATGGGGCTTGTTTCTCCTACAAATAGCAGTGCACAGGTCACCCTTCAGGTGCGGGAGAGAAGCCACGAACCGCCGCTGGGTGACAGCACAAGTCCCGACGAAAGCTGTGACTTTAGTGCTTCACAAATGACGAATAGAGATGCTTTTGCACCCGGTTTTGAAAATGCGCAAATTTGGCAAGATAGCTAGCTAAATTGCGCAAACATGGGAAAAAGCAATTGGGTAGCATCATTAAGCTATGAAAGCCGTATTCGATTATGCTTGGTGGTTGTCAGCTTGTTTGAAATTCGGATAGCCTGAAGGCCAAATTGGCAATGCGGTGACTCCGTGTGCACTACTCGGAAAGCATGCACCATCGAAATAGTTTTTTTTTTAAAGGTACAATCACGCTTGAAAATTTCTTGCCAAAATTTTCTTGTAACCATGCAATGAGGATTGTTCATTCTCGGCTATCTAGTTGTGATATGGCAAGGCTTTGACCGCATAATCCTGTTCAGTGTCAAAAGCCCCCTTTTATCTTTTGACTTGTCAAAAGCTTATCGAGTAGGCCAAAATTAGGGCTTTTGTGGGTTTACAGGTTTAGCTGGTTGGTATGTTTGGGCGATTTTGAGACACCTATGGTGGTTCAGCAGGCATGATAGAATTCTAAGCTAAAATTTTGCGTGCTTTGGCGGCTGTTTGAAATTTGTTGCATTCCTTTTTCGTATGAGGAGCAATATAGGTTTGGTGCGATGGAGTGGAGCGACATTTTGGCTGCAAAGGCAAATGATGCCCCAGCCCCCTTGGTAGCCCTCCCCACACGCCGAGCCAAATAAAAACCCAAATAGGGTGAAAAGCACGTAAAGAGGGCATTCGTGTATTAGCGTCCGCTGGCTGATGTACAGGTGCACAGGGGGGGGGAGGTGGGCCGAGTGGACTTCACGCGCCCCTGGCCTTCCCTACAAGCCCCCCGCCTGGACCCGCACGGTAGCCACGAGGTACCAGTCGGAGGGAACTAGGTCTCTACCGTGTTTGCCCAGCCGTGCTGCCGCCGCTGCGGCGGTATGCCAGCCCGGGGATTACCAGGTGTTTATTTTGCTTTTGGCACCCAGCACCCACCTTGTGTAAATTGGTGTAAATTTCCCCAAAAGTGGCGTAAATTTCCTTCAGAAGGTGTAAACTTAAGGGAAGGAGGGTGTCAGTCAACACCTCAACAAATGTGCAAAACTCACAAAAAAACTAATGTACAGTTTTGTGATTCCTATGTTGGGCCTTGTGACCACAAGTGGCATTTTCCCACCGTTTGCATGCTTGGTTTGGTGTTTGGTTTAAAAAATGTGTGTATACATACTTATATATACCGGCAGGCGGGGTTTGTTGTAGGTGGGTTTGCACAAGCACTGCCGGGGGGTACAGGGGATCACCGGGGATGGGGAATGCACCATAGACCCAGGCTGTGGTCCAAATTTTTTCTTGCCACAAGGGCAAAAAGTTGGTGAAAAAATCAGAAGCAAAGGGCAAAAATTTTTGGTACACTCGGGCAGGGCAAGGGGGTTGTTGCGCCGGGGGTGGGGGTACATACGTTGGTTTCGCTGTATGTTGTTAGTTGATAGTGTGTGGCACGGTCAGCGGATACATACACAGGTTACAAACAAGAGTTACACAATTAGTTTAGCAATTTTCTTTCTGGGGGGGTGGACAGGCAGGCATAAAAGGACAAAAGGTTAGCGGGTTAGAGGCAAGTTAAAACAAGCTGCACAGCAGAAAAAAGAATGCGGCACTGCTCGCCGCTGATTGCTGCGAGGCATCATTGTTTGACGCCTCGCAGCCATAACTCCAAGGCCTCCGGTTCCTCTTCCATCCACGCCTCCAATCCATAGGGAGGCTCGAGGTGATCCAATGGAGGGCCTCGAGCACAAAGAGAAGAGGTGTTGTTAATACTGAGCAGTGGCAGTTACCCTGCAAAAAGCACAGATTACATACCAGGCAGGCCATCGGTGCACTATCACACCAACCGACGCACCCACAACTCAAGCGGGACTGAGGCAGGCTGGAACGCCGCCTTGTACGCACGCAAAATAGACTTTGCGTCTCCCGTCCCCAGCGCCTGCAAAGAAAAAAATTGGATGTCGATCTTGTTCTCCTACGGGAAGCGCGGATACATCAACTCTTCTTTCTTTGCCGACCTGTCAGTGCAGGAGTCAGAGATCAATGCCAAGAATGGGGCCTGTGTGACTGGTTGGGCATCCCCAATGCGCACATCCATGGCAATGTACTGCAAAATCTCAGCCACGGTCCGATTGCAGCACTATGCCTCAATCAGATGCAAACCATTCAAAGTTGCGGCTTCCGCATCCCCTGCCACAGCCCCGAGCATACCAAGACGCTTAAGAGCGCGTTAGATCAAACGAAAATGTGCCCGGGTGTGGACTGGAGTGGCGAAGGCGCTGAGGGTGCGTCCGCCACTAAGTCAGAGGAGATCCCCCCCCTAGCATCATCCGCAGCGTGAGGGGGGCGTGCGCGGAGCACGCCCGGTACTGACATGGTGGCCTTTGGCTGAGGCCGCGTCCGTCCCTTAGGTGGGGACCGACGCCGCGGCATGGCCTGGCTATGGAGGGCCGCTGGCATGCGGCCGAAAACGTCCGGGGGGGGGGGGGGGGGCTGCTCGTCTGCGGAGGGGGGGGCGGGGGAGCCCTGTGGACAGGCGGGGCCCGTGTAGGGCCGCAATAATCACAAGAATCAGCCGCGCCCGCCGGCAACGGCCCGGGGTTGCCCCCCCCCCCCCGGCCGTTGGTGGGAAAAAACGGGTCAGCGTCCCCCCCACCCGGACTTTCGGGCACCTCATCTGCCAACCCCCCCGGTGAGCTAGGAGGTTAAGCGCTGGGCGTTTCGGGGTTCTGGGGTTGTCGGACCCCAATGCACAGGAGCATAGGAGCGGCGAGGACCGCCAGGTACATGCCATACAAGCGGTACAAGAACTCACCCAAGGGCCCCCCATCCACCCCCTACGCCAACTAGAGGGGGAAGAGGGCGGCCCTCCGCATGCGGGCCGGCCATTGATCTGGCGGCCCCAGTTGGGGGATGGCTGTCGCCGCGTCACTGAGCTAGGGACGCCATGTCTCCCTGGCCTCCTCCCACTCTAGGCAGTCGCACAGGACGTGGAATTCATCCTCATGCGCCGCACCGCAGTAGGTGTGCGCACTGACGGCCCCCCTACCCCCCATTCTAGACGAGGGTGCGGCGGCGGACGTCTGGGCGGGGGCCCCACCCCCCCTCAAAGATGCTGGCCCCGGCTATTCCGTGCTGGGATCGTCGGGCTATGCGGAGGATACCCAAGCGGTGGCCCTGGGCGCGGCCAAATGCACGGGACGGTCCCCGCGACGGAGGAGTGGCTGCAAGTCACGGCCCAAAACGTCCCCGTGGGGATGTCCTGCTCCTGGGCCCATGGGGAACAAGCCGCACCGGCGGTCCTTGTCCGGGGTGTGCCGATCCCGCTGGTGGCAACTTTCCGCCAAGTTGGCGTCGACGTCCCCATTAGGGGTTCCAGGGTCACGGAGCCGCTGATGTCCCGGCGCCCAGAAGCGGGACGGAGCGCACTCCGCCGCCTCCTCAACCTCTCCACCTACGAATGCCGAGAGCGGCCATGAGCACGCTGGTCTCCCCGCCGGCGCTCCATGAAGTGGCCGTCGCCTTGGTGACGGACCCCGACCGGCGATGCTTGGAGACCGCGGTTGTGCGCACCCTGTGGGGGGCCACGCGCCTGTCCCGGCCAAGGAGATCATCTTCGCGGTCCTGTCTAAGGGGTACCGCATCTCCTCGGTCATGCACATGCGGCACGAACGGCTTCTTTGTCTCGCCCGGGTGGCCAGCCGGCCGGTTGTCACCCACATTTTCACCGAGGTCATCTGGGAGTCAGGTGGCGCCTGCCTCGGACGAGCGAGTGGGGAGCGCGCTTCACACGGCGACCACCCTGGGGGGAAGCCCGCGCAAGGGCTGGTGGTGCTAGGACGTCCCGGGACAAGATCACCCGCTGCAGTTCGTGCAGGAGCCCCTCTGCCACATCCAGCACCGGATGCGGGAGAGGCTTGCCTGCCAGGCTTCGCGCCAGCTTGAGGCGCGGTGCCTGGTCACCCTCGGGAGGCTGGGCGACGTGGCAAATGGCACAGGCTGCCGCGTGGCGCTGCGCACCGCCTCCACCGAGTTGAAGAAGTCGCTGTTGCGCGGCCTCATGGCCGGGTCCGTGTGATGTGCACCTGCAGCTCACTTGGAAATGTGAAGTTGGGGCTCAGTTGGGGCTAAAACAGAGCATCTGGGGCTAAGTGGTGTTTTTCAAGGGGTTTAATGTGAAAGGTTTTGGCTTTCGGGGCTGGGTTGGGGTTTTGGAATGTCCCCAAAGGGACACCAATCCCTAGGCCAAGAGCATTTGACCGGGGGGGGTCCTTTTTTTCGACGGCTCAGTTGACTGAGCACCCCCACTGAGCCGTCACTGAGCGGTCACCGAGCCGGCTCACTGAACGCTCAGTGAGCACTCGCTTAGCGCGCCAATGGCTCACTGAGCGCTCACTGAGCGCTCACTGAGAGCTAATTGGGGGCTCACTCAGGGCTCACTCCGGAGTTTCTCCCCCTTTCCGCCCTCTCTTCCCACCCTTGCTGGCCCATACCTCACCTTCTTCACACCAACATTGGTCCGCAGGTCTCACCACGTCTTGTCTCCAAGAACTTGAGCCTGCATGCACACATACACACTTGCATACATGTACCCGTGGCGACAAACACACAAACATCCAAACACACACACACTTCGTCAGGGACACAAATATCCAAACACATACACACACATACACCATACACACGTCCACACACACATGCACATGCACAAATTGACAACCACATTCATTCTTGTGTGCAATTATCTTGTGTGTACATAAACACATGGCCACATTGAACCATGTGAAGTGAAGGGCTAGGGAGAGATGGTTACGGGGTTGGGGTTTGAGGATATGATGCTAACCATTTGCGAAGGTGTTCCTTGTTGCCTCATGAAAATGGCTCCCACCCACCCCATACACACACACACACACCATGAAGCACAAATAGGGCACAAAGGACATTGCTCGCTTTTGTGAGGTTGATCGCACACTGCACACTGTAATGCACACTGCACACCCTGTAATGCACTATGCGCACTGTGTATTGCACACTGCACACTGCACACTGCACCGTGTGCAGTGTGTAATGCACAGTGTGCAGTGTGCAGTGTGCAATACACAGTGTGCAGTGTGCATTACAGTGTGCAGTGTGCAATACACAATGTGCAGTGTGCAATACACAGAGTGCAGTGTGCAGTGTGCAGTACACAGTATGCAGTGCGCAGTGTACACTACGCACTGCACACTGTGTAATGCACACTTCACACTGTGTCATGCACACTGCGGACCGTACAGTGCAAGCGTTCGGGCGCTCAGTGTGCAGTGTGCAATGCAGAGTGCACAGTGTGCATTACAGGGCTGCAGTGTGCATTACAGTCTGCAGTGTGCAATTTGTAACACATAGTGTGCAGTGTGCGGTGTGCAATACACAGTGTGCAGTGACAGTGTACAGTGACAGTGAACTATGAGTGAGCCCTCACTGAGCGCTCACTGAGCCATTTGGCGCGCTCACTGAGCGCTCACTGGGCGCTCAGTGAGCGCGCCAAATGGCTCAGTGAGCGCTCAGTGAGGGCTCACTCATGGTTCACTGTCACTGTACACCGTCACCGTACACTGTCACTGTACACTGTCCATGTACAATGTCAATGGTGTCACTGTCTAGTGTCGCTATACATGGTACACTGTATTCTGGCATTGTACGCTGCACACTGCACACTGCCACTGCACACTGTCACCATACACTATCACTGTACATTGTCACTGTACGCTGTACACTGTGTTGTACACTGTACTCTGTACACTGTACTCCCCAAGGTCTCATAGAATGTATCCCCACACACAGTACGTCCGCCACAACGCCCAAGTCTCTATACTAGCACTCTACACTGTCACTCTACACTCACTGTATGCTCTCACTATACGCTGTCATTGTACACTGTCACTGTACATTGTCACTGTAAATTTGGTGCAGTCTTTTTTGGGAGCGGGTGGATGGTGATTTGAGCCCCCCTCTTTGCAGTCCTTTACCCCCCCCCCCGCACAGCTACAGCCTGAACCGCAAGAACAGCTGCAGCCACAGTGAAAGCTGCAACTGCATCCTTCGCCACAGCCAGGGCCACACACACTGACACAACCACAACCAAATCCACACACAACACAGCTTGCAGGAACATACCCACACCCACACCCACACCCACACCCACACCCACACCCACACCCACAACCAAAGCCACAACCACAGCCACTACGATAACCACACCAAGAACGACAGCTACCACAACAGCCAATTGCAACAACCGTACGCAAGCCCAGAACCACAGCCACAACCACAAACACAAGCATACCTGCGTCTGCAGCCGCAAACACAATGTTATGCGCACACAATGAAAGCCTATGCCACACAACACCAAAACCTATAACAACATCCAAAACAAGAGCTGCAACACACACACACACACACACCTGCGCGTACACACATTCACGAATCCACATACACACACGAACCTAGGCAGCCAGAAACCAAAGAACGCAGTCACACACTCACAACCACTCACGCACAAAGACACCTTCACTCACGCATCGATCCATACAACCCCCCCCCCCACACACAAGCGGACATACAAACGCACTAAATGAGAGAAACCAAGAACGAACAAACCATCTACAGCTGCGCACATGCGCATGGGCACAACTACACACACATGCAAGCACGCACACCCACACCCACACACATAATAGCACCACATACCTGCAAAGGTCATCGTCCTTGCCGCCACCATCATGCATGTGATGCCATGGCCAAAAAATAGGAAAGGTAGGACAAAGGGGACAGGACAGGCAAGAGAACAAAAGGGCTACGCATGAGGGAAGCGGGGGAACGAAGCATAGCGAAAGGGGACGGGAGGGGATAAGGAGGGAGGGGGATCAATGTGTCATGGTGTAGGTCAAGATGGTTGTATTGCAGTGTGCAGTGTGCAATTTGTAACACACAGTGTGCAGTGTGCAGTGTGCAATACATAGTATGCAGTGTGCGGTGTGCAATACACAGTATGCAGTGTGCAGTGTGCAATACAGAGTGTGCAGTGACAATGTACAGTAACAGTGACCCATGAGTTTGCCCTCACTGAGCGCTCACTGAGCCATTTGGCGCGCTCACTGAGCGCTCCCTGCGCCGTTTCGCGCGCTCAGTGAGCGCTCAGTGAGCGCGCGAAACGGCTCAGTGAGCGCGCCAAATGGCTCAGTAAGTGCTCAGTGAGGGCTCACTCATGGTTCACTGTCACTGTACCCTGTCACTGTACACTGTCACTGTACACTGTCCATGTACATAGTCAATGGTGTCACTGTCTACTGTCACTGTACATGGTACAATGTATTTTGGCACTGTACGTTGTCATTGCACACTGCACACTGCCACTGCAGACTGTCACTATACACTATCACTGTACATTGTCACTGTACACTGTACACTGTACACTGTACTCTGTACACTGTACTCCCCAAGGTCTCATAGAATGTATCCCCATACACAGTACGTCCGCCACAGCCCCAGTCTCTATACTACTACTACACTCTACACTGTCACTCTACACGCACTGTATGCTCTCACTATACACTGTGATTGTACACTGTCATTGTACACTGTCACTGTTAATTTGGTGCGGTCTTTTTTGGGAGCGGGTGGATGGTGATTTGAGCCCCCCTCTTTACCCCGCCCCCCCCCGCCCCACAGCTATAGCCAGAACCCAAAGAACAGCTGCAGCCACAGTGAAAGCTGCAACTGCAGCCTTCGCCACAGCCAGGGCCACACACATTGACACTACCACAACCAAATCCACACACAACACAGCTTGCAGACGCAACCACAGCCACTACCATAACCACACCAAGAACGACAGCTACCACAACAGCCATGGCAACGACCTGACGCAAGCCTAAAACCACAGCCACAGCCAGCCACAAACACAACCATACCTTCATCTGCCGCCACAAACACAATGTTATGCGCACACAATGAAAGGCTATGCCACACAACACCAAAACCAACAACAGGATCCAAAACAACAGCTGCAAAAGCTGCAACACACACACACACACACACACACATTGGCACACACACACACACACACACCTGCGCGTACACACATTCACGAATCCACGTACGCAGACAAACCTAGACAACCGGAAACCAAAGAATGCAGTCACACACTCACAGTGACGCACAAGGACACCTTCACCCACGCATCTATCCAAGCAAGCCCCCCCCCCCCTGACTCACACACAAACATACATACAAACACACTAAATGAGAGAAACCAACAGGGAACAAACCATCCACACTTGCGCACATGCGCATGGGCACAAGCACACAGCCGTGAACACACACACTAGCACAACATACCTGCCAAGGTCATCGTCATTGCCGCCACCATCATGCACTCGATGCCATGACCAGCAAATAGGGAA
Source organism: Eutreptiella sp. 'Long Island Sound 2002' (assembly GCA_964036045.1). Classification (NCBI taxonomy): domain Eukaryota; phylum Euglenozoa; class Euglenophyceae; order Eutreptiales; family Eutreptiaceae; genus Eutreptiella; species Eutreptiella sp. 'Long Island Sound 2002'. The sequence continues at coordinate 130,864,052 of OZ038380.1, read as the reverse complement.
GGCATGGCAAGGGCAGGGCAAGGGGACGCGACAAGCAAGATAAGAGAAGGGGTTGGCATGGGGTAAGCGGGGGGATCAGGCATGGCAAAAGGGGACGGGAGGGGATAAGGAGGGAGGGGAATGAGTGTGTCATGGTGTAGGTCACGATGGTTGTATGATCAACCTCACAAAAGCGAGCAATATCCTCTATGCCCAATTTGTGCTTCATGGCGCGCGCGCCCGAGTGTGTGTGTGTGTATGGGGTGGGTGCCATTGTCAAGAGGCAACAAGGAACACCCTCGCAAATGGTTAGGTTCATATCCCCGAACCCCAACCCCGTAACCATCTCTCCCTAGCCCTTCACTTCAAATGGTTCAATGTGGCCATGTGTTTATGCACACGCAAGATAATTGCGCACAAGAATGAATGTGGTTGTCAATTTGTGCATGTGCATGTGTGTGTGGACGTGAAGGTGTATGTGTGTGTATGTGTTTGGATATTTGTGTCCCTGACGAAGTGTGTGTGTGTTTGGATGTTTGTGTGTTTGTCGCCACGGGTACATGTATGCAAGTATGTATGTGTGCATGCAGGCTCAAGTTCTTGGAGACAAGACGTGGTGAGAACTGCGGACCAATGTTGGTGTGAAAAGGGTGAGGTATGGGCCAGCAAGCGTGGGAAGAGAGGGCGGAAAGGGGGAGAAACTCTTGAGTGAGCCCTGAGTGAGCCCCCAATTAGCTCTCAGTGAGCGCTCAGTGAGCGCTCAGTGAGCCATTTGGCGCGCTAAGCGAGCGCTCACTGAGCGCTCAGTGACCGCTCAGTGAGCCGACTTAGGGTTAGGGTTAGGGTTAGGGTTAGGGTTAGGGGAGGGAATATGGGGTGATGGCCCGGTAAGCAAGGGCGAGGAGGGTGGCCTGCGCCGCCGTGGTCCAAAAGGCCAAGGCTTGGTCCACGTCCCGCGTAAAGAGGGCCGCTTGCCAGCCGGCCTCCAAGGGGTCGAGGAGGCGCTGCACAAGGAGGAGGCACTAGTGTTCCTCCCGCGGGGCGAGCTCAACGGTCTGGGGGCAGATGAACTTCACCACCCGCTTAGATGTGCCCTTCACGAGAAGGTCGAACCGCGACGGGGTTCGGCCAAGACTGGCCCCGCGCGTTACCAATTCCGCTGCGTGGAGCAGTGCCGCTAGCCGCGTGTCGACCAGCAGCCCATCCATGCGCAAGGGGCGCGTGCCCTCCGGGCCCTTGTACAAGCAGAGAAGGTCCCGCCCAAAGGTGTACGCCAGTTCAAGGTGCGCGTCCACCGGCCGGCGAACAAGGAGGGACGCCGAGACAGACGGGGGGAGGGGAGGCGCAAAAGGAGGTTGAGGTTGAAGTTGAACTCCCCCCCAGACCGCTGGGGGGCTGCCCCATGGCGCGCCACGTAATCTGTGGTGTGGTCCCAGAAGCCATGGCTGAGGGTTGGCTTGGAGAAGACGCCGTAAGTCCCTTGGGCATGTAGGGAATCCACTACCCGGCGCAGGCCCACCTGGACATGGCAGTAGCGGGTGGAGTGCCATAGGGCCTGCGCGAGGGAGTCCGCCTCGTTGCGGGGTGCTCCTTTGGGGGGGGGGGGGGCTTGTCTCACGGGAATGCCCTGGATCACCACGATCCCCATCCCCCGGCCAGCGCATCCCAGATGCCCCCCCCCCCCCCCCCAGGATTTAAGAGGTGCCCCCTAGAATGCCCGCCACCCCAAGGCCCCGGCCTGGGCGCGCATCACTTGCTGTGCGACCGCCGGGAGGCAGGGCTCAAAAAGAAGCAAGACGTCCACGCGCAACTTAAACTCGGCAACCGTGTGCCAGTGCAAGCGCAGAGAGATGACGTTGGCCTGCGCCACGGGCCCGGGTAGCGTTCCGTGTCCCCGCAACGCAGCCACAGGAGGGGAGGAAAGTGCCGTTCGCAACCCACCGAAGCGGGGAGAGGGGTGGAGCCACGGTCGCCCTAGCGAGGGGGGGGGGGCGGGGGGGGGCACCCGGCCCACACAACTAAGCGGCTGTCGGTCACGGGGTGTGAAGGGAGGGGTCAAAGGGGGGGCAGCAACGCATGCACGCGGGTGAGGCATCGCTCCTGGGCCTGACGGGCCCGCTGCACCGCAGTGAGGCGTTCGGCGGAGGTCACCGGCCCAAGGTGGGCGCGCCGGGAGGCGGGACAGGCGGCGTGGGCTAAGGCGCGGTCCGCCATCGACACGCGGGAGGGGGGGGGGGGGGGGTACTAGACGCGTTGGGGCGGCCGTGCTCCGAGCCCTCGGCAAGGTGGATTGCCTCCCCGGCGACCTCGTGCGGGAGCTCCCGGTGCGGGCCGGGGTCAACGCGACGGAGGACGTGTGGCCACTTTGCTGTGGCACACACCTCCCCCGCTGGTGGGACGGCGGCCCATCAGACGTTGGTGACCCGGGGGAGGAGGGCGTGCAGCTCGGCGACCACCTTCCGCCAGGTTGCCGAGGGCTGACGGGCGGGGTCGTTGTCCCACACCCAGCCCCAGCAGTCTACCGCCAGGGCGCGGGGCCTGCCGGCGGGCGTCCCTGCCTCCAAGAGGGTGAGGGGGCGGCGTGGGTGGAGGTGCCAACAATCCGGGGGGTCCCAACGCACCGCCACGCCGTGCCGGCTCGGCCGCCAAATCGGCGCGCCGGCCTCCTCTTGTCACAATGGCACAAGGTACGAGTGCCATGTGTAGGGGAGGTCGGCGCCCCAGGCGTCCGGCCGGGGGGCGCGCGCGAAGAGGACCTGGGGGTACCTGCACTGCAGGGCATGGCCGAGGGTGGCCCCCATGGTCCCAGACTGGGGCCCATCGGCGCCCTCAACGCCGGACAGCCAGATACGGCCCTCCACGCGCCGGTGGTGGGTGTGCCACCACCCATTCCAGGTCCCGGCGAGGAGCACTTGGAGGCGCAAGACCCCGGGGCACCTGGAGGGGGGCAAGGGCACGGGTGGTGCTAGCCCACCCCCTGCGCTGTTGGGGGGCGGGGAACACCTAGGCGGCCTAGCCGTACCACCACCGCAGCAAGGCGAGGCCATGGTTCCACCACCGGCTCCAGGAGAGCGGGGGGGGGCAAACCGGTGTGCCCACGCCGTCGCCCTCGGCGCCGTCCTCACAATCCGCGTGCCATGGGCAAAAGAGGCTGGCGGCAGGTCGCAGGGGGGCAAAGGCCTCAGGCGTGGGGGGCGAAAGGCGGCAGGGGGTGGCATCTTGCGGCACCAGTTTCCTTCGCATCCAGTCCCCGGTTAGTCAGTGTGCCTTGCTAGACCCGTTCGCGGCCGCCTCTGGTCCCGGGGGAGGGGGAAAGGAACGGAGGGGTAGTTCCCCGACACGCCCCTGGCTGTGCTCAGCGTGAGGACCGGCCACAGCGCCGCGGCGGCTGGGTCCCATGCCATCCCGCCATCGCCCCACACTACCTGCAACCGCCCGGGCGGCAACCCACCACGAAGAGGGGCCTAGGGCCATCACCTCGCTGTGGGGCGCACTTGTGGGCTGTGGGCGTATAGACACAAGTCTGCCACATAGAGGGTCCCGTCCCCGAGCCCATCCCAGGGGGAAGACCACCGCTGCCACCAACACCATAACCAGCCCTCAGTGCAGGCGGCACGGTGTCAGGGTGCCGGCTCGGGGGGTCGGCTCCTTTGCTTCCTATGGCCTGGGCGTCAGCGTTGGCAGCCGTGGGGTTGCCGTCGCCCCCGGGCGCTGCACATCCCACCCCTGTCGCTCCCCGCTTAGGCGGCACTCGTTGTGTGCCCCACCCGCGGACGCAAGGGGGGGGGGGGGGCGTGGCACGTTCCCGATCACGCTGGGTGCGAGGGGCAGGCGTGGTGCCGCGGTGGCTGTGCGCCCTGCCATACCGCCACCACCCCACTCTGGCGTGGGGGTCCCCTGCCACCATCCAGGCGAGCCCCCCCCCCCCCCCTTGGGGCTCACGGCCATCACCTCGCCGGGGGCGCCCTCGTGGGCTGTGGGCGTATAGACAACCTCCTACCGGGTATGGGGTCCGGTCCCTCGCGCCGCCCCGAGGCGGGGGGTCGCCGGTGCTGTAACCGCTGCCATTACTACTAGCACCAACTCCGGGCGTGGCCGGTAGAGTGCCACGGGGGGTAGTTTTGCTGCCGCCCATCCGCAGGTCAGCGCTTGGGTCCCTGTCAGCCACTGCGAGTAGGTTGCCACACTGAGGTAGAGGGTTAGAAGGAGGAGGCAGCAGAACATTGAAGGATGTTCGTGTCCTCCTCATCTACGTCGACTACTGCCGACTCCGCGGTAGCCATAGCCAGGTCCCCTCTGTGGTCCGGGGCCTTCGGGGCCGCTACTGGCTGCTGTAGGACCCCCCCGGATCCCGTAGCGCAAGTCATGCGGGCCCTAGGGCCCAAGGGCTGGTATTGCCACTGGCTGGAGCTGCGGGTGGTCTGGTCCCAGAGGCGGCTAGGGAGGCGGGTGTCGGGCGCACCCAGCTGGACGCCCTGCCAATGCTCAAGCACCCCCTCCAACTCGAGGTCAAAGACCGGCCGGTTGAGGGTGCTGTGCACTAGCTGGCTGCAGCAGTGGACGCAGATGGTCACGTCCGCCCCAAAAGCCTCCGTGGCGTAGCGCCGGAGTTGCGCATACTCCTCTACAGCCGGACCGAGCTGCGCCGGGTAGCCCCAGACCTGTAGAGAGGTCGTCGGTGTTGGCAACGGTGCACCCAGCAGGCTAGCGATGGGCGCCACCACCGTGGGGTTCGCCGGCTTGGTCCTCCAGACGCGGACCCCTACGTTGCCGGGGACCCCCGTCCACTAACCCCGCGTACACCAACTAGAGCTCCTGGTCCTCGGCGAAGGTCTTCTAGACCTCCGGAGAGGGCCCGCGGCGCTCCGGTGGCTGCTTGTAGAACAACACGTACGCCGAGTGCTGGCAGGTGGCGCCTGTGACTAACCATCGCCGGAGGTGGACGCCCCGGGCCTTGCCGCTGGCGCGCATGACCAGCGGCAACACCTCCGTTGGGAGATCTGCCAAGACCTCAACCCTCGACCCCCGGACCGCCGCTTCCATGGGCGGGGGGTTGGGCAGGGCTGCCCCCCTGAGCAATCTGAGGTGCGGCCACGCTTGGTCTTTGGCGAAAGCTCCCACATGGAGGCGGCGCACATGAGCGTTCGCCAGAAGCACTGGGTCCGGGACGCAGAAGTCCCTAACCGTGCGCGTTAGGGGGTCCAGCGGCGCGGAGTGCACATTTGGGAGCTCGGCCGCCTCCTGCTTGTCGTCTTCCGAGAGACACCCCCAAAAGAGTTGCAATATGTGCCCCGGCACAGCGGGGTGCACCTGCCCTGGGCTGGCCGTCTTCTGGGGCCGGCGCTCAGTCTAGACCGCGCTCTGCAGGGTCGTGCCCGTCAAAGCTAGTTTTCGGGCGGCAGAGAGCTTGCAACAGGGTCGCCACTGTGGGGGCTCTTTGCTGCCTCCATGGACGTGCACCAGCGCCGCGACCCGCTGGACGCCGTCATGCGCTGCGATGGCGGCCGGAGCCGCACCGTGGGCCTGGTGGACCGTGCAACCCACCAAGGCCACACATCGTAGGTCCCCATGCTTGGTGTGTTGGTTCCACTGCGCCGGTTGGCGCCCCGGAGTGATTTGGGTGATGCCCCATTCCTGGATCGTGTACCGGGAGTCACGCTGGTAAAGGCAGTGCGGCTGCACCGCCATTGTCGAAGGCACCAGGGCCCAGTGGGCAGTAGCCGTCAGGCGTATCGGCGGGGTGCTGCCTTAGGACGGCCAGCGGTTGCCACCAGCCGCACTGCACGCGGCCGGGATTCTCGCGCAGCGGATCGTGTCGCCGACGCGTAGGCTGCGCCGCCGGGGCTAGCCCGCAGGGGGGGATGGGGGGGCGGAGGGGCGGATCCCTCTTCAATGCCCCCCGCCGCCAACAAGACAACGTTGCCCTTGGCCACGTTGACGTCTTCCCGTGCCCAGAAAGGTTGCAAGGATGCCAAGGGGTGCGCGGGGGGATGCCCCGTCCAACAGAGACACCCGCTGCGGTGCTCCAGGCTGCCCTGGCCACTGCCGGTGCCAGTCCACGCGCGCGGGGACTGGGGAGGAGCGAGGGGGGAGCTCTGGGGTGCAACTGCAGCTTATTGCGCGTGAGCGTCCCTGGGACGCCGGTTGGGGTCCCGTCCCACCAGCTGCCAGATAGGGGCTGCCGGGGACGTGGAGGCAGCCGCCTTGTTGGCTGTTGCAGTCTGAGTCGACGCCGAAGGCCTAGTCGTTGTTGTCGTCGTCATCGTTGGTGCCGCAGGATTGTGTATAAAGTCTGATGTCTGATGTCTGATAAGGGATGTTGTGTGTGCGGTCTGTCCAACAAGATGTCTGATATTCTTATCTACTGGAGGTGGGTCTAGGGGTCTAATGCCCAGAGGAAATTGGGAGAAACTATGCCTAAATCTAAATCAACCCCCCCCCAAAATGAAAAAAACAAAAAAGGAGGAGACCATTGAAAAATCATTGGGGGACCACCTTGGACAATCAGAAACATGGCAGTACAAAAGTAAAAAAGACTTTGAACACCAAAATGGGAAAATGGGGAAACTGTGTGACCAAGGAAAGTGGCAAACAAAAAGGTGCCCATAGGCCCCCATAGGCCCCCATGGGCCCCCAAAGGTGCCCATAGGTCCCCAAAGGTGCCAATAGGTCCCCATAGGCCCCCATAGGCCCCCATAGGCCCCGAAAGGTGCCCATGGGTCCCAAGAGGTGCCCATAGGTCCCCAAAGGTCCCCATAGATGCCAATGAGTCCCCATCGGCCCCCATAGGTCCCAATAGGTCCCCATAGGTCCCCATAGGCCCCCATAGGCCCCCAGAGGCCCGCAAAGGTGCCCATAGGCCCCCATAGGCCCCAATAGGTCCCCATAGACCCCCAAAGGTCCCCATAGGCCCCCATAGGCCCCGATAGGCCCCCATAGGCCCCCATAGGTCCCCCTAGATGCCGATGAGTCCCCATCGGCCCCCATCCCCATAGGTGCCCATAGGTCCCCAAAGATGCCCATAGGTCCTCAAAGGTGCCCAAAGGTCCCCATAATTCCCCAAAGGTCCCCGTAGACCCCCAGAGGCCCCCATAGGTCCCAATGGGTCCCCATAGACCCCCATAGGTCCCCATAGGTCCCCATGGACCCCCATGGGTCCCCAAAAGTGCCCAAAGCTCCCCATAGGCCCCCAAAGGTCCCCATAGACCCCCAGAGGTGCCCAAAGATGCCCATGGGTCCCCAAAGGTGCCAATAGGCCCCCGTAGGCCCTCATAGGCCCCCATGGGCGCCCATAGGCCTCGGAAGGTCCCCATGGGCACCCATAGGTCCCCAATGGTGCCAATAGGTCCCCATAGGCCCCCATAGGCCCCCATAGGCCCCGAAAGGTGCCCATGGGTCCCAAGAGGTGCCCATAGGTCCCCAAAGGTCCCCATAGATGCCAATGAGTCCCCATCGGCCCCCATAGGTCCCAATAGGTCCCCATAGGTCCCCATAGGCCCCCATAGGCCCCCAGAGGCCCGCAAAGGTGCCCATACGCCCCCATAGGCCCCAATAGGTCCCCATAGACCCCCAAAGGTCCCCATAGGCCCCCATAGGCCCCGATAGGCCCCCATAGGCCCCCATAGGTCCCCCTAGATGCCGATGAGTCCCCATCGGCCCCCATCCCCATAGGTGCCCATAGGTCCCCAAAGATGCCCATAGGTCCTCAAAGGTGCCCAAAGGTCCCCATAATTCCCCAAAGGTCCCCGTAGACCCCCAGAGGCCCCCATAGGTCCCAATGGGTCCCCATAGACCCCCATAGGTCCCCATAGGTCCCCATGGACCCCCATGGGTCCCCAAAAGTGCCCAAAGCTCCCCATAGGCCCCCAAAGGTCCCCATAGACCCCCAGAGGTGCCCAAAGATGCCCATGGGTCCCCAAAGGTGCCAATAGGCCCCCGTAGGCCCTCATAGGCCCCCATGGGCGCCCATAGGCCTCGGAAGGTCCCCATGGGCACCCATAGGTCCCCAATGGTGCCAATAGGCCCCCATCGGTCCCCATAGACCCCCATAGGCCCCCATAGGCCCCCATAGGCCCCCATAGGCCCCCAAAGGTGCCCATAGGCCCCCATAGGCCCGAATAGGTCCCCATTGACCCCCAAAGGTCTCCATAGGCCCCCATAGGCCGCCATAGGCCCCCATAGGCCCCCATAGGTCCCCCTAGATGCCGATGAGTCCCCATCGGCCCCAATCCCCATAGCTGCCCATAGGTCCCCAAAGGTGCCCAAAGGTCCCATAGGTCCCCAAAGGTCCCCGTAGACCCCCATGGGCCCCCATAGGCCCCCATAGGTCCTCATAGGTCCCCGTAGACCCCCATAGGTCCCCATAGACCCCCATAGACCCCCATAGGTCCCCATAGACCCCCATAGGTCCCCAAAGGTCCCCAAAGGTCCCCATAGTCCCCCATAGGTCCCCAAAAGTCCCCAAAGGTGCCCATAGGTCCCCATAGGCCCCCATAGGCCCCCAAAGGTACCCATAGGCCCCCATAGGTCCGTATAGGTCCCCATAGGTCCCAATGGCCCCCAAAGGCTCCCAAAGGTCCCCACAAGCCCCCGTAGGTCCCCATAGGTCCCCATAGGTCCCCGTAGGTCCCCATAGACCCCCATAGGCCCCCAAAGGTCCCCACAAGCCCCCACAGGTCCCCATAGGTCCCCATATGCCCCCATAGGTCCCCATAGGTCCCCATAGGTCCCCATAGGTCCCCATAGGTCCCAATGGCCCCCAAAGGCTCCCAAAGGTCCCCACAAGCCCTCATAGGTCCCCATAGGTCCCCATAGGTCCCCATAGACCCCCATAGGGCCCCATAGGCCCCAATAGGTCCCCATAGACCCCCAAAGGTCCCCATAGGCCCCCATAGGCCCCGATAGGCCCCCATAGGCCCCCATAGGTCCCCCTAGATGCCGATGAGTCCCCATCGGCCCCCATCCCCATAGGTGCCCATAGGTCCCCAAAGATGCCCATAGGTCCCCAAAGGTGCCCAAAGGTCCCCATAGGTCCCCAAAGGTCCCCGTAGACCCCCATAGGCCCCCATAGGTCCCAATGGGTCCCCATAGACCCCCATAGGTCCCCATAGGTCCCCATGGACCCCCATAGGTCCCCAAAGGTGCCCAAAGGTCCCCATAGGCCCCCAAAGGTCCCCATAGACCCCCAAAGGTGCCCAAAGATGCCCATAGGTCCCCAAAGGTGCCAATAGGCCCCCATACGCCCCCATAGGCCCTCATAGGCCCCCATGGGCGCCCATAGGCCTCCAAAGGTCCCCATAGGCACCCATAGGTCCCCAATGGTGCCAATAGGCCCCCATCGGTCCCCATAGACCCCCATAGGCCCCCATAGGCCCAATAGGCCCCCATAGGCCCCCAAAGGTGCCCATAGGCCCCCATAGGCCCGAATAGGTCCCCATTGACCCCCAAAGGTCCCCATAGGCCCCCATAGGCCGCCATAGGCCCCCATAGGCCCCCATAGGTCCCCCTAGATGCCGATGAGTCCCCATCGGCCCCAATCCCCATACGTGCCCATAGGTCCCCAAAGGTGCCCAAAGGTCCCATAGGTCCCCAAAGGTCCCCGTAGACCCCCATGGGCCCCCATAGGCCCCCATAGGTCCTCATAGGTCCCCATAGACCCCCATAGGTCCCCATAGACCCCCATAGCCCCCCATAGGTCCCCATAGACCCCCATAGGTCCCCAAAGGTCCCCAAAGGTCCCCATAGGCCCCCATAGGTCCCCAAAAGTCCCCAAAGGTGCCCATAGGTCCCCATAGGCCCCCATAGGCCCCCATAGGCCCCCAAAGGTACCCATAGACCCTCATAGGTCCCCATAGGTCCCCATAGGTCCGACCTGGCCCCCAAAGGCTCCCAAAGGTCCCCACAAGCCCCCATAGGTCCCCATAGGTCCCCATAGGTCCCCGTAGGTCCCCATAGACCCCCATAGGCCCCCAAAGGTCCCCACAAGCCCCCAAAGGTCCCCATAGGTCCCCATATGCCCCCATAGGTCCCCATAGGCCCCCATAGGTCCCCATAGGTCCCCATAGGTCCCCATAGGTCCCCATAGGTCCCAATGGCCCCCAAAGGCTCCCAAAAGTCCCCACAAGCCCCCATAGGTCCCCATAGGTCCCCATAGACCCCCATAGGCCCCCATAGGCCCCCATAGGTCCCCATAGACCCCCAAAGGTCCCCATAGACCCCCAAAGGTGCCCAAAGATGCCCATAGGTCCCCAAAGGTGCCAATAGGCCCCCATAGGCCCCCATAGGCCCTCATAGGCCCCCATGGGCGCCCATAGGCCTCCAAAGGTCCCCATAGGCCCCCATAGACCCCCATAGGCCCCCATAGGCCCCCATAAGTCCCCATAGGTCCCCAAAGGTGCCAATAGGCCCCCATAGGTCCCCATAGACCCCCATAGGCCACCATAGGTCCCCATAGGTGCCCATAGGCCCCCATAGGTCCCCATAGAACCCCATAGGCCATCATAGGTCCCCATAGGTCCCCATAGGTCCCCATAGGTCCCCAAAGGTGCCAAAGGTCCCCATAGGCCCCAATAGGCCCCCATAGGCCCCGATTGGCCCCCATAGGCCGCCATAGGTCCCCATAGGCCCCCATAGGTCCCCATAGGCCCCCATAGGTCCCCAAAGGTCCCCAAAGGTGCCAATGGGCCCCCATAGGTCCCCATAGACCCCCATAGGCCCCCATAGGCCCCCATCGGTCCCCATAGGTCCCCATAGGTCTCCATAGACCCCCATAGGTCCCCATAGACCCCCATAGACCACCATAGGTCCCCATAGGTCCCCATAGGTCCCCATAGGTCCCCATAGGCCCCCATAGGTCCCCATAGACCCCTATAGACCCCCATAGGCCCCCATAGGTCCCCATAGGTCCCCATAGGTCCCCATAGGGCCCCATAGGCCACCATAGGTCCCCATAGGTCCCCATAGGTCCCCATAGGTCCCCATAGGGCCCCATAGGCCACCATAGGTCCCCATAGACCCCCATAGGTACCCATAGTTCCCCATAGGCCCCCATAGGCCACCATAGGTCCCCATAGACCCCCATAGGACCCCATAGGCCCCCACAAGTCCCCATAGACCCCCATAGGTCCCCATAGGCCCCCATAGGTCCCCACAGGTCCCAATAGGTCCCCATAGGGCCCCATAGGTCCCCATAGGTCCCCAGAGGTGCCAATAGGCCCCCATAGGTCCCCATACACCCCCATAGGTCCCCGTAGGCCCCCATAGGCTGCCATAGGTCCGCATAGGCCCCCATAGGTCCCAATAGACCCCCATAGGTCCCCATAGGTCCCCAAAGGTGCCAATAGGCCCCCATAGGTGCCCAAAAGTGCCAAAGAACCCCATAGGCCCCAATAGGCCCCCATAGGCCCCCGTAGGCCCCCATAGGCCGCCATAGGTCCCCATAGGCCCCCATAGGTCCCAATAGGCCCCCATAGGTCCCCATAGGTCCCCACAGGTCCCCATAGGTCCCCATAGGCCCCCATAGGCCCCCATAGGTCCCCAAAAGTGCCAAAAATCCCCATAGACCCCCATAGGCCACCATAGGTCCCCATAGGTCCCCATAGGTCCCCATAGGTCCCCATAGGCCCCCATAGGTCCCCATAGGCCACCAGAGACCCCCATAGACCCCCATAGGCCCCCACAATATTCGGGGGGTCTACACCCCCCGAATATTTGACGGATGTATGTCCATCAAATATTTGGGGGGTGTACACCCCCCCAATATTGGACGGATGTGGTTCCGTCAAATATTTGAGGGGTCTACACCCCCCAAATATTTGAGGGATGTGGTTCCGTCAAATATTTGGGGGATCTGCAGCCCCCAAATATTTCACGGATGTGGTTCCGTCAAATATTTGGGGGGTCTACACCCCCGAATTATTTGACGGATGTGGTTCCGTCAAATATTTGGGGGGTCTACACCCCCAAAATATTTGACGGATGGGGTTCCGTCAAATATTTGGGGGGTCTACACCCCCAAAATATTTGACGGATGGGGTTCCGTCAAATATTTGGGGGCTGTACATCCCCCAAATATTTCACGGATGGGGTTCCGTCAAATATTTGGGGGGTCTATAGCCCCCAAATATTCCACGGATGTGGCTCCGTCAAATATTTGGGGCGTCTACACCCCCCAAAAATTTCACGGATGTGGTTGCGTCAAATATTTGGGGGCCGTAGACCCCCAAAATATTTGACGGATGTGGTTCCGTCAAATATTTGGGGGGTCTACACCCCCAAAATATTTCACGGATGTGGTTCCGTCAAATATTTGGAGGCTGTACACCCCCCAAATATTTCACGGATGGGGTTCCGTCAAATATTTGGGGGGTCTACAGCCCCCAAATATTTCACGGATGTGGTTCCCTCAAATATTTGGGGGCTGTAGACCCCCAAAATATTTGACGGATGGGGTTCCGTCCAATATTTGGGGGGTCTACACCCCCAAAATATTTGACGGATGTGGTTCGGTCATATATTTGGGGAGTCTACACGCCCAAAATATTTCACGGATGTGGTTCCGTCAAATATTCGGGGGCTGTACACCCCCCAAGTATTTCACGGATGGGGTTCCGTCAAATATTTGGGGGGTCTACAGCCCCCAAATATTTCACAGATGGGGTTCCGTCAAATATTTGGGGGGTCTACACCCCAAAAATATTTGACGGATGGGGTTCCGTCAAATATTTGGGGGCTGCAGACCCCCAAAATATTTGATGGATGTGGTTCCGTCAAATATTTGGGGGGTGTACACCCCTAGAATATTTGACGGATGGGGTTCCGTCAAATATTTGGGGGGTCTACACCGCCAAATAGTTGACGGATGTGGTTCCGTCAAATATTTGGGGGGTCTACACCCCCAAAATATTTCACGGATGTGGTTCCGTCAAATATTTGGGGGCCGTACACCCCCCAAATATTTCAAGGATGGGGTTCCGTCAAATATTTGGGGGGTCTACACCCCCCAAATATTTGACGGATGTGGTTCCGTCAAATATTTTGGGGGTCTACACGCCCAAAATATTTCACGGACGTGGTTCCGTCAAATATTTGGGGGCTTTACACCCCCCAAATATTTCACGGATGTGGTTCCGTCAAATATTTGGGGGGTCTACATCCCAAAAATATTTGACGGATGGGGTTCCGTCAAATATTTGGGGGCTGCAGACCCCCAAAATATTTGACGGATGTGGTTCCGTCAAATATTTGGGGGGTCTACACCCCCAAAATATTTGACGGATGGGGTTCCGTCAAATATTTGGCGGGTCTACGGCCCCCAAATATTTGACGGATGTGGTTCCGTCAAATATTTGGGGGGTCTACACCCCAAAATATTTCACGGATGTGGTTCCGTCAAATATTTCGGGGCTGTACACCCCCCAACTCTTTCAAGGATGGGGTTCCGTCAAAAATGTGGGGGGTCTACACCCCCCAAATATTTCACGGATGTGGTTCCGTCAAATATTTGGGGGGTCTACATCCCAAAAATATTTGACGGATGGGGTTCCGTCAAATATTTGGGGGCTGCAGACCCCCAAAATATTTGACGGATGTGGTTCCGTCAAATATTTGGGGGGTCTACACCCCCAAAATATTTGACGGATGGGGTTCCGTCAAATATTTGGCGGGTCTACGGCCCCCAAATATTTGACGGATGTGGTCCTGTCAAATATTTGGGGGGTCTACACGCCCAAAATATTTCACGGATGTGGTTCCGTCAAATATTTGGGGGGTCTACACCCCAAAAATATTTGACGAATGGGGTTCGGTCAAATATTTGGGGGCTGCAGACCCCCAAAAATATTTGACGGATGTGGTTCCGTAAAATATGTGGGGGGTCTACACCCCCAAAATATTTGACGGATGGGGTTCCGTCAAATATTTGGGGGGTCTACACCCCCAAAATATTTCACGGATGTGGTTCCGTCAAATATTTGGGGGCTGTAGACCCCCAAAATATTTGACGGATGTGGTTCCGTCAAATATTTGGGGGGTCTACAGCCCCCAAATATTTGACGGATGTGGTTCCGTCAAATATTTTGGGGGTCTACACGCCCAAAATATTTCACGGATGTGGTTCCGTCAAACATTTGGGGGCTGTACACCCCCCAAATATTTCACGGATGTGGTTCCTTCAAATATTTGGGGGGTCTACAGCCCCCAAATATTTCACGGATGTGGTTCCGTCAAATACTTGGGGGGTCTACAGCCCCCAAAAATTTCACGGATGTGGTTCCGTCAAATATTTGGGGGCTGTAGACCCCCAACATATTTGACGGATGTGGTTCCGTCAAATATTTGGGGGGTCTACACCCCCAAAATATTTGACGGATGGGGTTCCGTCAAATATTTGGGGGGTCTACACCCCCGAAATATTTGACGGATGTGGTTCCGTCAAATATTTTGGGGGTCTACACGCCCAAAATATGTCACGGATGTGGTTCCGTCAAATATTTGGGGGCTGTACACCCCCCAAATATTTCACGGATGTGGTTCCTTCAAATATTTGGGGGGTCTACAGCCCCCAAATATTTCACGGATGTGGTTCCGTCAAATGTTTGGGGGGTCTACAGCCCCCAAAAATATCACGGATGTGGTTCCGTCAAATATTTGGGGGCTGTAGACCCCCAACATATTTGACGGATGTGGTTCCGTCAAATATTTGGGGGGTCTACACCCCCAAAATATTTCACGGATGTGGTTCCGTCAAATATTTGGGGGCTGTACACCCCCAAAATATTTGATGGATGTGGTTCCGTCAAATATTTGGGGGGTCTACACCCCCCAAAATATTTGACGGATGTGGTTCCGTCAAATATTTGGGGGGTCTACACGCCCAAAATATTTCACGGATGTGGTTCCGTCAAATATTTGGGGGCTGTACACCCCCCAAATATTTCACGGATGGGGTTCCGTCAAATATTTGGGGGGTCTACAGCCCAAAAATATTTGACGGATGGGGTTCCGTCAAATATTTGGGGGCTGCAGACCCCCAAACTATTTGACGGATGTGGTTCCGTCAAATATTTGGGGGGTCTACACCCCCAAAATATTTGACGGATGTGGTTCCGTCAAATATTTGGGGGGTCTACACCCCCAAAATATTTCACGGATGTGGTTCCGTCAAATATTTGGGGGCTGTACAGCCCCCCAAATATTTCACGGATGTGGTTCCGTCAAATATTTGGGGGGTCTACAGCCCCTAAATATTTCACAGATGTGGTTCCGTCAAATATTTGGGGGGTCTACACCCCCCAAAAATTTCACGGATGTGGTTCCGTCAAATATTTGGGGGCCGTAGACCCCCAAAATATTTGACGGATGTGGTTCCGTCAAATATTTGGGGGGTCTACACCCCCAAAATATTTGACGGATGTGGTTCCGTCAAATATTTGGGGGGTCTACACCCCCCAAATATTTGACGGATGTGGTTCCGTCAAATATTTGGGGGGTCTACACCCCCAAAATATTTCACGGATGTGGTTCCGTCAAATATTTGGGGGGTTAACAGCCCCCCAAATATTTCACGGATGTGGTTCCGTCAAATATTTGGGGGGTCTACAACCCCCAAATATTCCACGGATGTGGTTCCGTGAAATATTTGGGGGGTCTACACCCCTAAAATATTTGACGGATGTGGTTCCGTCAAATATTTGGGGGGTCTACACCCCCCAAATATTTGACGGATGTGGTTCCGTCAAATATTTGGGGGGTCTACAGCCCTAAAATATTTGACGGATGTGGTTCCGTCAAATATTTGGGGGGTCTACACCCCCCAAATATTTGACGGATGTGGTTCCGTCAAATATTTGGGGGGTCTACAGCCCCCAAATATTTCACGGATGTGGTTCCGTCAAATATTTGGGGGGTCTACACCCCTAAAATATTTTACCGATGGGGTTCCGTCAAATATTTGGGGGGTCTACAGCCCCCAAATATTTCACGGATGTGGTTCCGTCAAATATTTGGGGGGTCTACACCCCCCAAAAATTTCACGGATGTGGTTCCGTCAAATATTTGGGGGCTGTACAGCCCCCCAAATATTTCACGGATGTGGTTCCGTCAAATATTTGGGGGGTCTACAGCCCCCAAATATTTCACGGATGTGGTTCCGTCAAATATTTGGGGGGTCTACACCCCCCAAAAATTTCACGGATGTGGTTCCGTCAAATATTTGGGGGCTGTAGACCCCCAAAATATTTGACGGATGTGGTTCCGTCAAATATTTGGGGGGTCTACACCCCTAAAATATTTGACGGATGGGGTTCCCTCAAATATTTGGGGGGTCTACACCCCCCAAATATTTGACGGATGTGGTTCCGTCAAATATTTGGGGGGTCTACACCCCCAGAATATTTCACGGATGTGGTTCCGTCAAATATTTGGGGGCTCTACACCCCGCAAATATTTCACGGATGTGGTTCCGTCAAATATTTGGGGGGTCTACAACCCCCAAATATTCCACGGATGTGGTTCCGTGAAATATTTGGGGCGTCTACACCCCCCAAAAATTTCACGGATGTGGTTCCGTCAAATATTTGGGGGCTGTAGACCCCCAAAATATTTGACGGATGTGGTTCCGTCAAATATTTGGGGGGTCTACAGCCCCCAAATATTTGACGGATGGGGTTCCGTCAAATATTTGGGGGCTGTAGACCCCCAAAATATTTGACGGATGTGGTTCCGTCAAATATTTGGGGGGTCTACAACCCCCAAATATTCCACGGATGTGGTTCCGTGAAATATTTGGGGCGTCTACACCCCCCAAAAATTTCACGGATGTGGTTCCGTCAAATATTTGGGGGCTGTAGACCCCCAAAATATTTGACGGATGTGGTTCCGTCAAATATTTGGGGGGTCTACACCCCAAAAATTTTTGACGGATGTGGTTCCGTCAAACATTTGGGGGGTCTACACCCCCAAAATATTTTACGGATGTGGTTCCGTCAAATATTTGGGGGCTGTACAGCCCCCCAAATATTTCACGGATGTGGTTCCGTCAAATATTTGGGGGGTCTACAGCCCCCAAATAGTTCACGGATGTGGTTCCGTCAAATATTTGGGGGGTCTACACCCCCCAAAAATTTCACGGATGTGGTTCCGTCAAATATTTGGGGGCTGTAGACCCCCAAAATATTTGACGGATGTGGTTCCGTGAAATATTTGGGGGGTCTACACCCCCAAAATATTTGACGGATGGGGTTCCGTCAAATATTTGGGGGAACTACACCCCCCAGATATTTGACGGATGTGGTTCCGTCAAATATTTGGGGGGTCTACAGCCCCAAAATATTTCACGGATGTGGTTCCGTCAAATATTTGGGGGGTCTACAGCCCCCAAATATTTCACGGATGTGGTTCCGTCAAATATTTGGGGGGTCTACAGCCCCCAAATATTCCACGGATGTGGTTCCGTCAAATATTTGGGGGCTGTACACCCCCCAAATATTTCACGGATGGGGTTCCGTCAAATATTTGGGGGGTCTACAGCCCCCAAATATTTCACGGATGTGGTTCCGTCAAATATTTGGGGGCTGTAGACCCCCAAAATATTTGACGGATGTGGTTCCGTCAAATATTTGGGGGGCCTACACCCCCCAAATATTTACCGGATGGGGTTCCGTCAAATATTTGGGGGGTCTACACCCCCAAAATATTTGACGGATGGGGTTCCGTCAAATATTTGGGGGGTCTACACGCCCAAAATATTTCACGGATGGGGTTCCGTCAAATATTTGGGGGCTGTACACCCCCCAAATATTTTACGGATGGGGTTCCGTCGAATATTTGGGGGATCTACACCCCAAAAATATTTGACGGATAGGGTTCCGTCAAATATTTGGGGGCTGCAGATCCCCAAAATATTTGACGGATGTGGTTCCGTCAAATATTTGGGGGGTCTACACCCCCCAAAAATTTCACGGATGTGGTTCCGTCAAATATTTGGGGGCTGTACACCCCCCAAATATTTCACGGATGGGGTTCCGTCAAATATTTGGGGGGTCTACAGCCCCCAAATATTTCAGGGATGTGGTTCCGTCAAATATTTGGGGGCTGTAGACCCCCAAAATATTTGACGGATGTGGTTCCGTCAAATATTTGGGGGGCCTACACCCCCCAAATATTTACCGGATGGGGTTCCGTCAAATATTTGGGGGGTCTACACCCCCAAAATATTTGACGGATGTGGTTCCGTCAAATATTTCGGGGGTCTACACGCCCAAAATATTTCACGGATGGGGTTCCGTCAAATATTTGGGGGCTGTACACCCCCCAAATATTTTACGGATGGGGTTCCGTCGAATATTTGGGGGATCTACACCCCAAAAATATTTGACGGATGGGGTTCCGTCAAATATTTGGGGGCTGCAGACCCCCAAAATATTTGACGGATGTGGTTCCGTCAAACATTTGGGGGGTCTACACCCCCAAAATATTTGACGGATGTGGTTCCGTCAAATATTTGGGGGGTCTACACCCCCCATATATTTGACGGATGTGGTTCCGTCAAATATTTGGGGGGTCTACACCCCCAAAATATTTGACAGATGGGGTTCCGTCAAATATTTGGGGGGTCTACACCCCCAAAATATTTGACGGATGGGGTTCCGTCAAATATTTGGGGGGTCTACACCCCCCAAATATTTGACGGATGTGGTTCCGTCAAATATTTGGGGGCTGTACATCCCCCAAAATATTTCACGGATGTGGTTCTGTCAAATATTTGGGGGCTGTACACCCCCCAAATATTTCACGGATGTGGTTCCGTCAAATATTTGGGGGGTCTACAGCCCCCAAATATTCCACGGATGTGGTTCCGTCAAATATTTGGGGCATCTACACCCCCCAAATATTTCACGGATGTGGTTCCGTCAAATATTTGGGGGCTGTACACCCCCGGAATATTTTTCGCGGATGGGGTTCCGTCAAATATTTGGGGGGTCTACAGCCCCCAAATATTTCACGGATGTGGTTCCGTCAAATATTTGGGGGCTGTAGACCCCCAAAATATTCGACGGATGTGGTTCCGTCAAATATTTGGGGGGTCTACACCCCCCAATCATTTACCAGATGGGGTTCTGTCAAATATTTGGGGGGTCTATACCCCCAAAATATTTGACGGATGTGGTTCCGTCAAATATTTGGGGGGTCTACACGCCCAAAATATTTCACGGATGTGGTTCCGTCAAATATTTGGGGGCTGTACACCCCCCAAATATTTTACCGATGGGGTTCCGTCAAATATTTGGGGGGTCTACAGCCCCCAAATATTTCACAGATGTGGTTCCGTCAAATATTTGGGGGGTCTACAACCCAAAAATATTTGACGGATGGGGTTCCGTCAAACATTTGGGGGCTGCAGACCCCCAAAATATTTGACGGATGTGGTTCCGTCAAATATTTGGGGGGTCTACACCCCCAAAATATTCCACGGATGGGGTTCCGTCAAATATTTGGGGGGTCTACACCCCCCAAATATTTGACGGATGTGGTTCCGTCAAATATTTGGGGGGTCTACACCCCCAAAATATTTCACCGATGTGGTTCCGTCAAATATTTGGGGGCTGTACACCCCCCAAATATTTCACGGATGTGGTTCTGTCAAATATTTGGGGGGTCTACAGCCCCCAAATAGTTCACGGATGTGGTTCCGTCAAATATTTGGGGGGTCTACACCCCCCAAAAATTTCACGGATGTGGTTCCGTCAAATATTTGGGGGCTGTAGACCCCCAAAATATTTGACGGATGTGGTTCCGTCAAATATTTGGGGGGTCTACACCCCCAAAATATTTGACGGATGGGGTTCCGTCAAATATTTGGGGGCTGCAAACCCCCAAAATATTTGACAGATGGGGTTCCGTCAAATATTTGGGGGCTCTACACCCCCCAAATACTTCACGGATGGGGTTCCGTCAAATATCTGGGGGGTCTACCCCCCGGAAATGTTTGACGGATGTGGTTCCGTCAAATATTTGGGGGGTCCACACCCCAAAAATATTTCACGGATGTGGTTCCGTCAAATATTTGGGGGCTGTACATTGCCCAAATACTTCACGGATGGGGTTCCGTCAAATATTTGGGGGGTCTACAGCCCCCAAATAGTTCACGGATGTGGTTCCGTCAAATATTTGGGGCGTCTACACCCCCGAAGAATTTCACGGATGTGGTTCCGTCAAATATTTGGGGGGTGTAGACCCCCAAAATATTTGACGGATGTGGTTCCGTCAAATATTTGGGGGGTCTACACCCCCAAAATATTTCACGGATGTGGTTCCGTCAAATATTTGGGGGCTGTACAGCCCCCAAATATTTCAAGGATGGGGTTCCGTCAAATATTTGGGGGGTCTACAGCCCCCAAATATTTCACGGATGTGGTTCCGTCAAATATTTGGGGGCTGTAGACCCCCAAAATATTTGACGGATGTGGTTCCGTCAAATATTTGGGGGGTCTACACCCCCCAAATATTTCACGGATGTGGTTCCGTCAAATACTTGGGGGATGTACACCCCCCAAATATTTCACGGATGGGGTTCCGTCAAATATTTGGGGGATCTACAGCCCCCAAATATTTCACGGATGTGGTTCCGTCAAATATTTGGGGGCTGTACACCCCCAAAATATTTTACGGATGGGGTTCCGTCAAATATTTGGGGGGTCTACACCCCAAAAATATTTGACGGATGGGGTTCCGTCGAACATTTGGAGGCTGCAGACCTCCAAAATATTTGACACATGTGGTTTCGTCAAATATTTGGGGGGTCTACACCCCCAAAATATTTGACGGATGGGGTTCCGTCGAACATTTGGGGGGTCTACACCCCCCAAATATTAGATGGATGTGGTTCCGTCAAACATTCGGGGGGTCTACACCCCCAAAATATTTCACGGATGTGGTTCCGTCAAATATTTGGGGGCTGTACACCCCCCAAATATTTTACGGATGTGGTCCGTCAAATATTTGGGGGCTGTACACCCCCCACATATTTGACGGATGTGGTTCCGTCAAATATTTTGGGGGTCTACGGCCCCCAAAAATTTCACGGATGTGGTTCCGTCAAATATTTGGGGGGTCTACACCCCCCAAAAATTTCACGGATGTGGTTCCGTCAAATATTTGGGGGGTCTACACCCCCAAAATATTTGACGGATGTGGTTCCGTCAAATATTTGGGGGGTCAACATCCCAAAAACATTTCACGGATGTGGTTCCGTCAAATATTTGGGGGCTGTACACCCCCGAAATATTTCACGGATGGGGTTCCGTCAAATATTTGGGGGGTCTACAGCCCCCAAATAGTTCACAAATGTGGTTCCGGCAAATATTTCGGGGCCCTACACCCCCCCAAATATTTGACGGATGTGGTTCCGTCAAATATTTCGGGGGTGTAGACCCCCAAAATATTTGACGGATGTGGTTCCGTCAAATATTTGGCGGGTCTACACCCCCAAAATATTTGACGGATGTGGTTCCGTCAAATATTTGGGGGCTGTACACCCCCCAAATATTTCAAGGATGGGGTTCCGTCAAATATTTGGGGGGTCTACGCCCCCGAAATATTTGTTTTTGGATTTTTTTTTGGAAATTTTTTTTTTGGAATTTTTTGGGCTGATCTTTGAGCTTGTCCTCGCCGGAAAATCGTGAGAAGGGGTCCTCAATCAGAAAATCTGCGGTGGTCACGGGCTACTTCACACACGGCTCACATGCAGGCGTCCACAAACAAAGCCAAAAAACGAGACCGGTTTCGGCCCAACACTAGGCCCTCATCAGTCTGAGCGTGAGATAACAAAGGATATTCAAAAAGACATTCTTTATCTCACATCAGTGCGTGTATCACACATGCAGACATCCGTCATTTTACTGGCGTGTTCCATCTGGTGTATTATACATATGGTTCACTGACTTCACTGAAAATACATGTGCATAGCGCAGGAATTGCATTCACAAATATTCAAAACACATGATATTTTGGCAATGTGCACGACCTGTTCAGGCGACGCGGCGGCGCTTACTCTGGCTGCAGTTGCCATTTTCAGCTGCTGCCCTGCAATTCAACAACAGGCTGGCATCCATAGACAAACTGTCTGCAGCTGGCTAGCGATTCCCCAGATCATTCAGGGTTTTTACCAGCGCTCTGTGCCAGCGCTTCCTGAGATTTGGCTGTGGACGGTTGACTGCAAACAGTTTGGTCCCAGGAATTGATTGTTTGATCTGTTGGTTCAGTCTGTGAATTGGATCTCCATACTTCAGGGGAATACACGCCTCATATGGCACTCTCCACACATGGATGCGAAAAAATTCCAAAAAAATACCCACCCTCCTACCCTTTGTTTTGGAATTTCGTGTCATGTATCTGTCGTTTCTCAGACCAACTCACAGGCAAGGAACTGCAGAGCGTTTTGGGGTACCCTAGCCTGCGGCAGGCCCCATTCATCCTCTTTACGGCCGCCAGGAAATATCGTTCATGGGAGTTAGTACGAAGGAAACGTACCCCCTCCCCCCGTCTCCACCCGAGTTTTGTACCTCGGGGGGTATTGCTGGACCAGGGGATGTATGTGGCACTGTTTGTAGGCTTGAAAGGGGTACAGTACCTCGGTTCATGCAGGTCCAGGACATGTAGGTCCAGGAAAATGATATCCGCTGACACACCCACAGCCAAAACCTCAAAGGGCAGGTGTGGGGGGTACCAAGAGGAAAGCATTGTAGTGATCTGTTTTTGGAATTTTTTTTTTTTGGAATTTTTTGGGATGAGCTTTGAGCTTGTCCTCGCCGGAAAATCCTGAGAAGGGGTCCTCAATCAGAAAATCAGCGGTGGTCACGGGCTACTTCACACACGGCTCACATGCAAGCGTCCACAAAAAAAGCCATTTTTTTGGAATTTTTTTGGAATTTTTTTTTTGGAATTTTTGGAATTTTTTTCATTCCAAAAAAATTCCCAAAAAAAAAAGCCGGGTACACCCCCAAAATATTTCACGGATGGGGTTCCGTCAAATATTTGGGGGGTCTACACCCCCAAAATATTTGACGGATGTGGTTCCGTCAAATATTTGGGGGGTCTACACCCCCAAAATATTTGACGGATGGGGTTCCGTCAAATATTTGGGGGGTCTACACCCCCAAAATATTTGACGGATGGGGTTCCGTCAAAAATTTGGGGGGTTTACAGCCCCCAAATATTTCACGGATGTGGTTCCGTCAAATATTTGGGGGGTCTACACCCCCCAAAAATTTCACGGATGTGGTTCCGTCAAATATTTGGGGGCTGTGCACCCCAAAATATTTGACGGATGTGGTTCCGTCAAATATTTGGGGGGTCTACACCCCCAAAATATTTCACGGATGTGGTTCCGTCAAATGTTTTGGGGGCTGTACACCCCCCAAATATTTCACGGAAGGGGTTCCGTCAAATATTTGGGGGGTCTACAGCCCCCAAATAGTTCACGGATGTGGTTCCGTCAAATATTTTGGGGGTCTACACCCCCCCAAAAAATTCACGGATGTGGTTCCGTCAAATATTTGGGGGCTGTACACCCCCCAAATATTTCAAGGATGGGGTTCCGTCAAATATTTGGGGGGTCTACAGCCCCCAAATACTTCACGGATGGGGTTCTGTCAAATGTTTCGGGGGTCTACACCCCCCAAATATTTCACGGATGTGGTTCCGTCAAATATTTGGGGGCTGTAGACCCCCCAAATATTTGACGGATGTGGTTCCGTCAAATATTTGGGGGGTCTACACCCCCCAAATATTTCACGGATGTGGTTCCGTCAAATATTTGGGGGCTATAGACCCCCAAAATATTTGACGGATGTGGTTCCGTCAAAATTTTGGGGGCTGTAGACCCCCAAAATGAACGCCCCTCGGTTCTTGTATGACTTGCCTACGCTCTGTTCAGGATCGTACCTCTTCCTCCAATCCATTCGAGCCAATGGAATCTCCCCTGCTCCATCCCCTGAAATATTTGGGGGGTCTACAGCCCCCAAATATTTGACGGATGTGGTTCCGTCAAATTTTTGGGGGCTGTAGACCCCCAAAATGAACGCTCCTCGGTTCGTGTATGACTTGCCTACGCTCTGTTCAGGATCGTACCTCTTCCTCCAATCCATTCGAGTCAATGGGATCTCCCCTGCTCCATCCCCTGAAATATTTGGGGGGTTTACAGCCCCCAAATAGTTCACGGATGTGGTTCTGTCAAATATTGGGGGGGTCTAAACCCCCCAAAAATTTCACGGATGTGGTTCCGTCAAATATTTGGGGGCTGTAGACCCCCAAAATATTTGACGGATGTGGTTCCGTCAAATATTTGGGGGGTCTACACCCCCAAAATATTTCACGGATGTGGTTCCGTCAAATATTTGGGGGTTGTACACCCCCCAAATATTTCACGGATGGGGTTCCGTCAAATATATGTATGTATGTATGTATGTATGTATGTGTATGACTTGCCTACGCTCTGTTCAGGATCGTACCTCTTCCTCCAATCCATTGGAGTCAATGGGATCTCCCCTGCTCCATCCCCTCTGTCCTCAAGGAACCTCCAGAACTCCTCAGCGCTGTTGCATCTGCCAAGGAACCGGCAGGCCATCCCCACCATCGCCATCGGCTGCATCTCCACAGGCATAGCCACTGCCCTCCCCCTATCCTCTCTCCTGAATAGCGTCCTTGCAAGGTGCTGCACCAATGCATCCAAAGTGGGGTAATCAAACAGGACCGTGTGCCCCAGTGTCATTGCCGGAACTAACTAAGGAACGGAGTAACATACCTCCTATTTTAATTTTTTGGGGGTTCGGACCTTGGTAAGCTGGCGGGAAAGCACTCTACTAGAAAAGAAAAACCCGAAAAAGAAAAACAGGCATACCCTCCTTTACCTCAACTCCACAAGCATGGAAATGACAGGGTGGGAGGGAGGGAGGGAGAGGAGGGAGGGAGGGAGGGAGGGAGGGAGGCTCTCTTGGGCGGCCGTAGGGGCTGTGTTGTGCTATGTTGTGCTGTAATATGCTGTGCTATGCTGTATGTTGTGCCGTGCTGTGGTGTGCTGTGATGTGCTGTGATGTGTTGTGCTGTGCCGTGCTGTGCTGTGCCGTGCTCGAAACCCACTACCCCCCCTCTCCACAGTTCTGGCCCAACCCGATGAACCCCCAGGCACCCACCCCACCAGCAAAACTGACCCGATTAGCTCAGGTGAGGTTGCTTGGCCCAAACATCAGGATTCTGTTCCCACTTGTCTTCAGTCACATATGAGCCCCCCGATCGGTTTGAGTCAGAGAGATGGAGTGGGGTGGTGTGGGGTGGGGGGGGGGGGGGGCACGTACCATCATTGAAGGGGTTGCAAGCACTGGTTGGGTTTCAGACGCTAGGGTCGAGACCACAACCCACTTCTACACCTCAAGGGTGTGGTGACAATGGGACAAGTCTGATATTGGGGGGGACACGGGCAGGGGGCGAAGTCTGACACGGGGGGGGGGGCTGAGAAAGGGTGTTGGGGTGGGGGGGGGGGGTTGGGGGTGATGGTCCATAAAAGTCTGATGTCTGATGTCTGATAGCGCACTAGGTCGCTATACACAATCCTGTGGTGCCTGTTCCGCTGCGTTGGCGAGTGACCAGGCCGTGGCTCGTCCGCCTTGGACGCCGCCAGCTCGCGGCGGAGGGTGTTGATCACGCCCTCAAAGGACGCAATCTGGCGTTGTAGCGAGGCAATCATCGCCTGCGCACTGGTGGGGGGTGGGGGGTGGGGGCTGGGCGGGTCCATCGCACCCCTTACGCCCCTTGGAGCAGGAGCAGCTGCCTGCCACCCCCTCGTCGACGCTCGCGGGCGGCGTGCCTCGAAGAAAGAGAGGCAGCGCCGCGCCTATGGCCGTAAGGATCGCGGGGCGCTGTAGGAGTGTTCGTGCCGCAGCCCCCATCAACGATTCGGCTCCTTGGGGTGCCCGACGGTGCAATTCTGGCGTCCAAAGGGAGGCACTGCCAGAGCAATTTTGGTGTGCGGCAAGGTGAGCTCGGAAGAGACATAGCGTCAGCTATCTCGTCTTTTCTTTTCAAACCATAACTTACAAGGGAACTTTTGAATCATGTCTCTTGCATTATCTTTGTCAAATTGTGGGGTTTTTTGCATCAAATTGTGGGTGAACTCATAAGACGCTCGTCTGTGGTGCATGTGGGGAGCTTTGTGTTAATGTTTACCACCAGCAAGAGATGCATGTCCACACTGTTGACGGTACTTACAAACTCCGAATATTGCTTCTTGAAATTCTATCACCTATTGGCAAGGCGGCTCGAAGAGGGAGGGAGTACAATCAGTCAAGAAATTGAATAGTCACGAAGTCATTCACAAGCCCCCCACCGCCGTTCAAACAGCAAAGTAGGGTGAAAACCACCTAAAGAGGATGCATTACATGGAGTTTTCGATCATTGTGAATGCCTTCAGTATCTAAAAAGAATCTGTTTCGAAACCTTCCATTTGTGAGCACAAAAGGGTGGAAAATTGCATGGGCAAGTGTTGCCCAAGCCCCTTCGAAGTCCTGTCACGGCTCTCCTCCAAACATCGAAGCTGGGTGAAAAAGCGTGCAACATGAAGACTTCTATAATATGGTTAACAGAATGCATTTGGTCACTGTGAATGCCCCTGCCCTAAGTATTAAAAAAGTTAGTTCCAAAATCATCATTTTTTTAATCGTTGAGGATAGAAACACCGCATACGAAGGTTGTGCCGAGATAGGGTAAAAAAACACATAAATAGGGTGTTCAACATGCTTTACTTATGAAACTTTGATAGGATATATTGGATCATTGTGACCCGTCAAAGTATAAAAAGAACATTTTTGTGTGTTTGCGTTTTTCATATGTACATTGCCGTGTCCCCGTCCTCCACAAGTGGGGGCTGCTAGGGTCGGTTGCGTTGGGGAGACTGTTGGGTTGGCCGTTCTCCTCACCCCACAATCTCCGTACGTAGGTGCATGGTAAATAATAGTGCAATACCCTCTTTACGTGCTGTTCAGGCCTCTTGTTGCAAAGTTGCACGTGGTGAGGCCGCCTAGCTGAGCTACAACGTCCCTGTCTTTTGTTTTGACTCTTTTGTGTCTCCCCTTTCCTTCGCCCGCGCGCCTTGAGCACGATTGGTGACCAAGAGGGGGTGGCCACCCAGCTGATTGCCCAGCCCCACTGAAAACAAAATGGCCCTGCGGCTTGATGGCAGAGGCAACCAACCGCCTGGGCTTCAACCCTACCCCTTGCCCCTTGTGATGTTGCGCAGCGCACCGTGTGCGCTGCATGTAGCTATGGTCTGTGTGATGCACTATAGTGCACCGCTTGTGCCTTTGGTGCGAGCCTTGAAGGCTCTGCTTGCAGCGGAGCTGTCCTCCATGCCACACGTGCCACCCAATGGGCGGATGCAGCCTTGGATTGTGCCTCTTGTGTTGTGTGTCCTTGATACAGCCCGCCCACCTAGCCTAGCTTGTACACGGGGGAACGGGCGATAGGTGTGGGGATCGTGGTCTTCAGGCCTCCTACGGCAATGCCTGAATAAGGATGGCACAGATGCCGCCAAAAACATCCTGCAACCTTGGGGCTACCCCTTAGAGGGGGGGTTGGGGGGGGCGCTTGGGTGCTGCCACCAGGCGTGGTAACTGTGTTGTGGGTGAAAGGAGGAGGGGCTTGGGGGTATGAACCTGGCATTACGGGCCGACGGGGACCCCAAAAACGGGCAAAAAGTTTCACTGTTGGCCCCCGTGGCCAACAGTGAAACTCACAGAAAAATTCGATTTCCCAAAACCCCAGTGTGGGGCTCATATTTCACATTGTTTCACTGTCAACACTGCGACTCCTACTCATGTGGAAGCATTGAGGTGTGGCAGACCGTATCCCCAGACCCCCCCCGCCCCCTTCCATGCAGTCTACGGCGGTGGACTGCACTCATACACGAACAACTTCCCCCTGTGACAAAGACGTGTATGTAAACATGCAACACAAAACACAGGCACCGTACGTGTACACACGGTGTCGTTGCACGTGTTGTAAGACTGTATTTCTGATGCAACAATTTGGAACTGGCAAATCCCACCAGCAGGGGAGACACTTTCACTGTTAACAGTGACAAACATCTTGATAATGCACTTAGAGGTGCAACCTGGAAAAAGCAGATAGAAAATTAAAAAAAAAAGGCAGGTAGAAAAAAAAATTTGTGCCTGCGTTCGACTGCAAGCAGTCAGCAGATACACAGTGCGGGTGATGCAACAACAGCCCAAGACAGCGGCTGGAGGGCAAAATTTAGGGCTTGTAACCGAGTGTTGCTGTCTGTTGCAAAAAAAAAAAAGCTGAAATGAGGGCAGTGCACTGCCCAATGAAAGAGTATATTATAACAGGGCAGAAAAACGAATGATGGTTTCAGGCATTTCGGCCACAGAGGCCATGGTGGCAATGTGTTTCACTGTTGACAATGAAAGTCAGTGGAGCAGCAAACAGTACAACAGTGAAAGTGATCTGTGATGGTACGCCATTTGTGTGATTATGAACTCACCATCGCATAATCGTCGTGTGATACATTCCAACCTCCTTCACCTTGTGTTTCACAATTGACAATGAAAGTCAGTCACTGTCCCCCGTCCTGATGGCAATTGCACTTGAAAAATCACTGGACACACAGGCATCAACAAGCACGGGGTATGTGGACACGGTGTGGAACCGCAACCATTGGCAATATGACAGGTCTATTAGCCACAATATACACCCGTGTTCCAGAGCATTGCCAGCCCTACCCAACTAAGATACAGGCGGCGTCATCGCTTTTACAGTCAACATAGCACAACTCATTGTCACCCAATGCCACGGCATCAAGGTCCGCATCATCATCGGAGTCTACCTAAGACCCGTTTTGGTTACCAACATCATCTGCTCTTTTGCGTTTTGTGGGTATCTTTTCCCAAATGGGCAGTCCGGACGCCATAGCATCATGTGGTAACATTCCACGTAGGTGTGCAGCTGTTCTTGCATAGTCATCAAAAAAGGACCTATAGTCACGACCACGGGGCGGTTGCTGGTGGTGGATCATCTGATCAGCTATAGCCCGGCGGTCTGCCTTGTCACACCCATTGCCAAAGAGGTAAAAAAGAGTGTGAACGCTTTGGTGCGGTAGGATATACTCCGACTCAACCAGGCTTGTTAAGTCCATGAGGGCACGTGGAAATTTGAAACGGTTTGGCCAAATGTTGGTACCTGTTACGTCGGCGGCCTTAGGATTATCCTCCATCTCACCTGTTCTAATATCTACAAAGGGGGCCGTGCCTGAGGTCAGACAGTGCAACAAGTTGTGCAACCTACCCTGCACCGTTTGAACGCATCCCAATGTTATATGCGGCTTCTGCTGGAACGTAGTTCCTTGTCGAGCCTTTCTGATGGTTAAAAACAGGGACTCATATTGCTCCAGTGTGGTAGCATTGAGATCATGCTTTGATGCTTTCACAAGACGAGACATCATAGATTCGCCTTTCTCTTCAACATGTGGAGTACTTGGCAATGCATCATGGAACCAACTCCACAGAAGGAGAGCAATGCGGATAGTGTTTTTATAGTTGCAGTCACCACGTGTCGGCTTGATCTTCCGTAGTAGAAACAGGCTGGATTCTAAAACCTTGTGTGCTGCAACACCATTGCCAGAGGCAGGATGTCTCCAGGAGCAGTCACGCACCATTATACCTAGCTGCAAGACAGCAGGAACATAAGCGTGCAATAATTCCCACAGGGCCTCCCATTGCTCCTTCCATAGGGAAGTTTCACTGTCAATAGTGAAACTCCGGAAGCCACGGTCGAATTGAGATAGCAGTGCAGGATAAGGAAGGTAGCACGACAGAATGAGCCTCTCCAGGACAATGAGAGCGGGGTACTGGTACACCCGTGTGGCAGTTGGATCCATTAAGGAGCAATCATACTCGAGGTAGATAAAAATAGGTGAAAAAGCCTTGTATAAAGCAGTGACACACACCTTGTAAGCGTGGCAAATTGCATAGACAGGGCATATTTCGCGGAGCGCACCGCGTACTAGAGAAGCAGCATGCTCCCTATTGTAGACAACCTTTGCAACCCTCCACCATATGTTCATCTCACAAAGTAATACCTTCACTGGGTTCCGGTTCCCAGGATTGTCTTGCAATAACCGGACCAAGACGTCCCCCAATCCCGCCGTCTTGGTGACATTGATGTCCCATAGCCCGTATGGCTGCCATGATGAAGTCCCTGGGTTGCCCCAGCGAATATCCAACGGATAGCGAAGAAGACCAAGGGGCAGTGGATCCGATCCCAGGTCTTGCACAACTCTCAAAAACTCACTAACCGACTCCCGCATATGCAGTGCCACGTCCTTGACCCGTGTTGTCAATTTCTCTGCGGAAGGCCACCTAGCATACGACAATCTCACCGACGGGCCCGTGAGGACAGCAACAACAGTGCATGACCAGGAGATGTCCCGTGGTCCATCGAGATTTTTGCTGTACCGGCTCTTGTTAAACTGGTCTGCCCATGTCACATAGCATCCTTGTGTCATTTCTTCGCGGATCCGCTCTTGCACAAGGGCAACCCGGTTGGCCCATGGCAATTCCCAATGGACTATAAGCCCACTTCCCCGCAACTCAAGCCGCTGTCCCTTGGTCAAGGTTGTCATAACCCGTGTACTGGGTACCGTTTCTGCCACTTTCATCGGCTTTGCCAGCACCAGCATGAAGCGGAAGAGCTTGAACGCAGCAAGCATGAAGCGCAGTAACCATTGCTTAGACCCACGACTCGGCCAGTCCTGCTTCAGGTCCGCAATACTTCGTCTTGTTCGAGGATTCATACACAACTCCAGGGCCATCTCCACAAGAGTCAAAGCTGGTCCTCCCCCCATAGGGCACTCCACCAGTGAGTCCCCGTCTTGGTACATGTCAGCCCGGTGCAGGACATCATACAACCCCGAGCAAAAGTCTCGTAGCCTGAATGGGGAGGCAGTGCTATCAGTCATAATGCCCTCAGAGGCAGTACAGGCAGATTACATACAGATAGAACAAGCAGACGACAACCAGTGGTTTCACAGCTGACAGTGAAACTTAGTGGAGATAAGGTGTCAGCAGGTACAATAACAAAACTTGTGCAGAGGAGGAAAGACAACATGTGGACCCAACAGCAAGTGGCTGTAAGTGGTTTCCGACAGTGAAAGTCCTTGTGATCCAATACTGTGTGTCCCGCCCACCGGAAAGCAGGTGGGCAACAGAGTGAATGCAAATACATTGGGGGGGGGGGGGCATGAAGTCAAAGAGATCCTCACTTGGCACCCCACTGTTCCCCCATGCACCACAACCATAGGGAAGCCACAAGGATATAACGGGTCTGGTACAACTCTATTGATGCCTCGAGGTCCTGGTGGGGTCCTACAAACAGGGCTAGAAATCTGGTGTCTCACTACATGGTCAACTATATACTACAAAACATGTCTAAAAACTACCAGTTTGGGAGTACTAGTAGTGTACCCCCTCTGCAACGGGGCACTTACCATGCCTAGTGGGTGACCTGGTACTGGTGTGGTATGCCACAGGGTGGCTAGGATGGGGGATCTAGTGGGAATCGAACCCACCCCGAATCGTAAGAGACGAGGGTTATAACCATTGGACCAGACGACGGTCCGGTGATATTTCCGGTTCTGTTTTTTACAGGCCTCTTCCCAAAAATAAAATTCAATGTACCTGCTTTGCCTGTTTACCCCTGGACACCACATTGTGGAAAATAGTTTCACTGTCAACAGTGAAAGTGCTTGATGCGTGTTACTGTTTTCTCGGTACATACACACACACCACGGTATCACAGATAGTTTCACTCTCAATAGTGAAACTATTTCCGGTCATCGAGTTCCTGCAGCTATGTGCTATGGTCGTTGATGCTATGTCATATCCTCCGGAGCAAGGCACAATTTCATTGTTGAAAGTGAAACCACCCTGCACTATTAAGCGCACTTTGGTGCTCATATAATCCATCCCACCCGAAATGAACCACCAGTACCATCCCAAGGGGGGTATGTAGACAGGAGTAAGGGGTTGCATACAGCCCAGAGCGTAGTACAGCGCAAACCTGACCCCACGGTTTCACTTTTGACAGTGAAACCCTTGGCACGTTGGGGTGGCACAAAAGGAATCCCCAAAATAGTGTTGGTTGAAAAGTGGTGTTTTCAGAAATATGAAGATTTGTTGGGGGTTTGTGGTCATTGTTCTGCAACAGTGAAACTGCCTATCCCCAGTGGGGGCCGAGACCTTCGGATGTTAGGTTCGTACCCAAGGGGGGGGGTTTGAGCTGCGATGCCCCAATGTGGGCGGGTTCCGCACCCCACGTATGGAGGCGTGTCAATTACATTCTATCTGGCAGGCACGCATACTCAAGAAACAAAAATGCTCATAAGCGGTACCATAGCAGCCTAACTGACTAGAGAATGTGTGAATCACTGCGCACTATTGGAGCTATCCCGCCGTCACACGCCAATAGAGCGGGGGGAAATGATGCCTAACACGGCATGCAACCCTGGGGTTCGCCCCATGGGGGCGAGGGCGTCGCGACCTCCATGTGCGTGTGCGTCGCGAGGCAGGCACGTGTCTTGTTCTAGCCAGGGCACCGGCACCGCGCCTGGCTCACGCGGCCCTAATCGTCATGCCCGTTGTGGTGGCCTCTCTGGCGCCTTCAAAGGTGTGGACGGCGTCCGGGTGCGGCCCTATCACGCAAAGAGCGGACTCGCCCTAGCCTCACAAACCTTCTGCAACGGCACTTGCCGGCTTGGGCTCCGTCACTACTAGGGGGGCCCCTATCCCAGCACCCAATGCCCCTCATGCCCCGCAACGCAGCAATGGCTGATGCACTAGTCCAGCCGCCGGCGGTGGCAGCTAAAGTGCAAGTGTTGTTGCTCACGGCGGAGGCCCACATACCGTCTGCCCTGCTCCTCCCGTCGCAGGCTTTGCGCCACTAGCAAGGCCCCTGCTTGGGCGTGCGGGTGTTGTGGCTAGTGGGTGTCGGCGAGCAATGCAGCCCCTCCGTCCGGGGGGTAGGGAACATAGGCCGTGAAGAGTGTGATGCACACTTGGCCGTATGCGTGCCGTCGTGCATAGTGGGCCTAGCCACACCTCTGAACAATGTATGGTTGGGCCTTCAATAGCAGCAGCATGTCGTCTCAGAGTCTCGCGTGTAGTCGGCCCCCCATCGGCAGGAAGGGGTGGCGGCAGTCGCTACAGGCCACCTTGTAGGTGCCATCCAACAGCCATGAGGCACTGCAAGAGCTGCGACGCTAGCCGCAACAACCCCACCCTGATTCGCGCCCAAGGGCAGCAGACCATGGATAGGACTGCCCGGCGCCGCGTGTTCACCGGCCACAGGGCCTCACTTGAGGATGAAGGCGGTGTAGCCGTGGGCGAGGCGAAAGGGCCGGCACCCTATGTGCTCTACATGTCGCAAGGCTTTCAGTGGCCAGTCTAGGAGCCAGCGTGGTAGCTTGCGGAGGTCCTTGGGGCTCCAAGTATCCAAGCCCAAAGCTCGAAAGGTGCATCTGCATGACGGCCCCTTGCGGCCTACGACTGGTCTAATGCCCCAAGATGATTGTCACGCACCTCCCATGGTGCCCATACCAGCACGGGGCCTCATCGGGTCCGGTTGTACGACCTCCGCATGCCTGCGGCTTATGGGCCGTGAGGCATCGTATAGCAAGGAGTCCGTCTCCCGATGGTGTGCCATCGACCTGCCGTGGGGCCAAACTAGAAAAGGGACTAGCGCGGCGAAGGTATCGCCCTTCAGCTACATGTATGTAGCGGAGCTACCGTTGCAGCACGTCACGGGCCGCCATGACCGACCACAGGGCAGCTCCAAGCTGGGGTCTTGGCGGTCCAGCCAACGCAGGGGGTGTCCCATAGTAAGGGCGTGCATAGTAAGGTATCCCAATGTCAGCCCCCCTCACTATGGAGCACTTCTTGTGGGAGATGGTGTCTCACTCCCTATACTCCCTCAATTTGGGTGCGACGAATGCATTTTGACGCACGTCACATCGTATAAACCCCAGACTGGGGGCAAAAGTTGGGCAAAACCATTAGGATCAAGTTGGTATGTGACCCCCTTACTGTGGGACACCCCACGTGCCCGTGGACAGAGAGTCCCGGGCCGCTTGCAGGTGCTCCTGTGAGCACGCCACACGGTCACAGATCGTACGCCGCTAGGGAGGAGACATCCGCACCCATGAGCGCGCACCGCTCCTTGGCATGCACATACGTGGGGGGGGGGGGGCGTAGGGCGCTGGGCGCCCAACATAGGAAACCCCACCGAGGGGCGCTTTCACGCCCATCACGAAAAGGTGCATGCTGCATGGGGGGGGGGGGGTTCGGCAAGGGGGGGCTCTCCCCCTTCGCTCCGTCCCCGCGCACGGTATACTGCCCACCGCACTTGAACTCCAAATAGGGGAGGGGGGTAGTATGTTGGCGTCCGAAGGGTTGCTATGCAACTGAGAAGCAAACACGGCGTTGTTGTCCGCACAAACAAACAAAAAAAAGCCGAAGCCAAAACAGCCCACACCAAAAAGCACAGCGCCAACCAAACCCCCATTGCATTGGCCCACTATGGCAAAAATAGAACAATTGCTACAAAAAACATTGCCAAATGTCCTCATCAGCCGCCTACTTGCAAGCCGCGGGTGCATCGCCCCACATCCGCGGGGACATCGTCCTCGGCGGCCGGCGGGGCCGCCATCTCCAAGCTGCCGAGTTCTAGGTACCCTAGCTGCTAGGCCAAGGACGAGGCCCCCGGGGGTTGGGCTACTAGGGGCTAGTCTGCCGCCGGAATGCGCACGAGGCGATCACGGGCCCTCACAGAGGCATACAACGCTCCATGGTTACGATGGCGAGCGCAGTCGACCCAATTTGGAACAAAGAAAGTAACCGACAGGAGACCTCGGCCCGCCAAATGCAGGGATAGCACCTCCAGGCATAATTCGAACACCCGGGTGGGTAGGGGAGCTGCTTGCGAAGTGGGTGCATGGCCGCACCCTAAAACAACATCTTAGTGGCGAAAAGCTCTCCTCTTGTGCGCCGCTGTTTTGCGTACTTGTCTATGCAGAGCGCTACGGCGAGGGAGTAGCCCTGCACGCATTCTGATGTAACCTGCTAAGGCAACGACGGACCCAATATCAAGGCGGCCGCCGCGGCCACTCCGAGTGGCGACACCTACGGGCCCCACACGTGGATGCCACTGGAGGCCCGCTACCCCAACCAAATAAAGTAAAGAGAGAAGCCCATAGTCTTGAGCAAATCTTTCTTGGTCTGCAGCATGGGGCCACGACACTCCGGCTGCCATTTGAAGCGAAAGACGTGGTCTAGGTAAGGTTCGTCCTCACTAGCCGTGGCCCAAGGGCGGTACAACACAACACCCTACGTACACAGCCACTATACAACCGCCAGGATTGCATCCGGGAAAAGGATCATTGAAACTTCTGGCCATGCCCCATGCTGGCGCACGTTCATGGCCAGCGGATGAGGCAACTACAAAAAGCGGGGCTGATATAGCGCCACTTTGGGTCCAATGGCCACAAACAGAGCCGGTGAGCATCGGCATCCGCAGGTGCTCCTTGATTCAATATGGAGACCACCCTTGGTACACACGCTAGAAGACCCAATCTAGTTCTAGCCTAGACGCTGCTAGAGTGGCTAGAACGAAAAAAAGTTGTGGTTGCCCCGACCCATGGGCATAGGGGGGGGGGGGGGGTATGAAGGGTGCAAATTGGACCCCTATTACCATACTAGGGGGTCCATACCTTGTTTTTTAGAAAAACAAATTTTGGATCTGAAATTCAACAAGTACAAAAAGCCGTTCTAGCGACGTTCTAGCGCCATTCTAGCGCCGCCCCGCTAGAACGGCGCTAGAACGTCGCTAGAACGTCGCTAGAACGCTTCGCTAGAACGCTTCGCTAGAACAAAAACATGCACACACATTTGGGAGGCAAAGACCCCAACGTGGGAAGAGGGGGGGGTTCCATGACACATAGACACATAGAAACCATCACATATGGTACATGTCTAGTCATATGTGCACACACACACACACATACTATTGCGAGACAAATGGGCAACAACTGAGTTTCCGAGTGTCAGAATCCTCGTTAGTTGGACATCAAACAAGACACAGCATGTCCGACGCCAATAGGCGCCTTTCTGCAGTATAGGGCGAGAGGAAGAGGCACATCCTGCACCCGATCACGACCGTCTCCAGCCCTCGGCAACCACGCAGAGCGCTAAGCCCAGGGCTTGTGAAGCACAGAAACAGGGGTCACTTAAGCTCAGACTTGGGTTGCGGGAATGTTTCGGAGCCCTCACCTCAGTCCCCTTGCACTACGGTCAGCGGCAACGAGGCCCGTGGAGTCACCGGTTGCGACCAACTAGCATTTTATGGGGGCGTGTGCACAGGGGGTGGAAAAACAGTAGGTACCGAGGTCAGCATGCACCATCATCAGTGCATTACACACACACATTGTCTGTGGGGTTGCTTGTGCACTGGCCCACACACACACACACACACACACACATGCACGCACACATTTTGACATAGGCAAGGGCATTGTGGGGCTGCCCTCCCTTCAAGCGTTGGTTGGGGGGGGGGTGTCTTTGCTTTTGTCACACATTTTTCAGGGGGGGCTTGTGAACTAATTTTTGGGGGGGGTTGAACTCAGGGGTCTGGGAGGGTGTTCTTTTCTTTGTTTCGCGGGTGGTTTTTTAATGGGTTTTTATGATATTGGGTTGACGAACTGCAATTACAAGTTGCAGGTATGCCATGCAATGCTGTGTAGTGTTGTGGTGTGTTGTGGTCTTGTAAGGTGTAATGTGGTGTCGTGTAGTGTGGTGTGCTGTGATGTGCTGTGGTCTGTTGTAGTGTGTGATCTGTTGTGGTGTGTTGTACTGTGCGGGGGGTAGTGTGTTGTGGTCACATGACGCGCCCTGTGGTGTGCTCTGTTGTCATGTGGTGCGGTCGGGACACCACACAGCGTGCCCGAGCTGCCAAACTACCCAACGTGCCAAGCAACCAACACACCATTCAACCAACCAGATAGGCAACCCTATCGCACGACACCGCACCACAGCACACCACACCACACCACTCCCCGTTCCCCCCGGGCCGGTGCGCCCGGTTCTCTGAAGAGGATGGCCCCCCATTGGCCTGGCAGGAGACTCCGAACACCCCCTGGGCTGGACTCCCCGTCCCCCCCGGGCCGGTGCGCCCGGTTCTCTGAAGAAGATGGCCCCCCATTGGCCTGGCAGGAGACTCCGAACACCCCCTGGGCTGGACTCCCCGCCCCCCCCGGGCCGGTGCGCCCGGTTCTCTGAAGAAGATGGCCCCCCGCTGGCCTTGCAGGAGACTCCGAACACCCCCTGGGCAGGACTCCCCGTCCCCCCCAGGCCGGTGCGCCCGGTTCTCTGAAGAAGATGGCCCCCCATTGGCCTGGCAGGAGACTCCGAACACCCTCTGGGCAGGACTCCCCGTCCCCCCCGGGCCGGTGCGCCCGGTTCTCTGAAGAAGATGGCCCCCCATTGGCCTGGCAGGAGACTCCGAACACCCCCAGGGCAGGACTCCCCGTCCCCCCCGGGTTGGTGCGCCCGGTTCTCTGAAGAAGATGGCCCCCCATTGGCCCTGGCAGGAGGCTCCGACCACCCCCTGGGCTGGACTCCCCGTCCCCCCCAGGCCGGTGCGCCCGGTTATTGGAAGATGATGGCTCCCCATGAGCCTTGCAGGAGGTTCCGACCACCCCCTAGGCTGGGCTCCCCGTCCCCCCCAGGCCGGTGCGCCCGGTTATTGCAGGAGTTCCACTGCCCACTGCCCCCAGGCAGTGAGGCAGTGCATTGCAGGAGTTCCACTGCCCGCTGCCCCCAGGCGGTGCGGCAGTGTGTTGCAGGAGTTCCACTGCCCACTGCCCCAGGGCAGTGAGGTAGTGCATTGCACGAGTTGCACTACCCACTGCCCCCAGGCAGTGAGGCAGTGCATTGCAGGAGTTCCACTGCCTACTGCCCGAGGGCAGTGAGGCAATGCATTGCAGGAGTTGCACTGCCCACTGCCCCCAGGCAATGCGGCCGTGTATTGCAGGAGTTGCACTGCCCACTGCCCCCAGGCAGTGGGGCAGTGCATTGAAGGAAGTCCACTGCCCACTGCCCCCAGGCAGTGAGGCAGTGTGTTGCGGGAGGTCCAGTGCCCACTGCCCCCAGGCAGTGGAGCAGTGCATTGAAGGAGGTCCACTGCCCACTGCCCCCAGGCAGTGCGGCAGTGTATTGCAGGAGTTCCGCTGCCCACTGCCCCCAGGCAGTGAGGCGGTGTATTGAAGGAGGTCCACTGCCCACTGCCCCAAGGGAGGGAGGCATTGAGCGGCGGGAGTACCACTCCCCACTGCCCTCAGGCAATGCGGCAGTGCGAAGCACTATTTCCATTGCCCACAGCCCCCAGGCAGTGCGTAACACTGCCCACTGCCCCCTGCCCACAACAACGGTGCAGCAGGGCACACACAGTGCAGTGTGGTGCCGGGCGCCAAGCTATGCGGCACCACAGAGAAGGCACTGGTGGTGCAGCGCGGCACGCAGGGTGCAGTGGGCAAATGAGACCCTGTGTGACTGCGCGCAGGCGTCGGCAAGGCAGTGTCGACCAAGTGCGAGAGTGGACTGGTCCGGCTATGCCACAACACACTTACACACAGCGCGCACACAACACACACAGCCCAGCCCGTTTACGTGTACCCGTGGGTAGACATCCCGGCCTTTGCCCTTTGGTAACAGCGCCTTCGGCACACCACACCACACCACATGACACTAGACCACACCACATGACACTGCCGTATGGGGCTGTATGCTATGTGATGTCATGTCTGTGTGGACCCATGTAAGTAGTGCCATTCTAAGGAAGGGGGGGGGGGGCTGAAAAAGCAGGTACTATTTTTGTTCTATCGGTGTTCGCGGGAACTGTTCTAGCGGCGTTCAAGCGGCGCTCTAGAGCGCCGCTAGAACGCCGCTCGAAAAGCTCCCTAGAAAGCCGCTAGAACAAAAATGCTAACTGCTTATCAGCCCCCCCCCCTTCCCTTGGAATGGCAGTAATTACATGGGTACCCAGACATATGACATGACAGAGCATACAACAGCATACAACACCACACACCACAGGGTGCAAACACCACACAGCATGCCCCGACTAGCCAAACACCCAACAAATAACGCAAGCTGCCAAACAACCCAACCTGCCAAGCAACCAACACACCATTCAACGAACCAGACAGGCAACCCTATCGCACGATACTCCACCATACCACACCACACCACATGACATTGTGTTGTAGTCTGTTGTGGTGTGTGATCTGCTATGGTGTGTTGTACTGTGCAGTGGCGTGGTGTGTTGTGGTCACATGACGTGCCCTGTGGTGTCCTGTGTTGTCATGCGGTGTGGTCGGGTGTCATGTGGCAGGGTGTGGTGGGGTATCGTGCAATAGGGTTGGCTGTCTGGTTGGTTGAATAGTGTGTTGGTTGCTTGTTTGCTTTGGTTTGTAGCTACGTTGAGTTTTTTGGCAGCTTGGGTTATTTGATGGGTGTTTAGCCATTTGGGGCATGTTGTGTGGTGTCTGCACCGTGTGGTTTGTGCTGTCGTATACTGTTGTATGCTCTGTGATGTCATGTATGTAGGTGCACATGTATTTGCTGCCATTCCAAGGGAGGGGGGGGGGGTAAGCATTTACCATTTTTGTTCCAGCGGCGTTCGCGGGAATTGTTCTAGCGACGTTCTAGCGGCGCTCTAGCTGGCCGCTAGAGCGCCGAAACAACCCAACCTGCCAAGCAACCAACACACCATTCAACCAACCACACCAACCACACCGAATGAAAACACACCACCCAAGCGCACGTCATGTGACCACATCACACTACCCCCCCACACAGTACAACACACCACGGCCAATCACACCCTACTGCAGACCGCAGCGCAGCACAGCACACCACAGCACACCACACAACATGACACGACCCCACAGCACATGACACCAGACCACACAGCATGACACCGCAACACCCCACAGCGCACCTCATGTGACCACAACACAACAAACCACGCCACTACAAGGCAAAGCACACCATAGCAGATCACACACCACAACAGACTACAACACATCACACGACACCACTTTACACCTTACGAAACCACAACACACCAGAACACTGCACAACATTGCATGGCATACTTGCAACTTGAAATTGCTTTTCGTCAATCGAACATCCAAAAACATCCAATAAAAAACCGCCTGTGAAACAAAGAAAAGAACACCGTCCCAGACCCCTGAGTTCGACCCCCCCCCAAAAATTAGTGCTCAAGCCCCCCCTGAAAAATGTGTGGCAAAAGCAAAGATCCCCCCCCCCAACCAACGCTTGAAGGGAGGGTAGCCCCACAGTGCCCGTGCCTACGTCAAAATGTGTGCGTGCATGTGTGTGTGTGTATGTGTGTGTGATAATTTGTTTTTTGTGTTCTACCCAGGCTATTATGTCGCTCTAGTAACGATCTATTCTAGGCTAGGACATCTAGGCTGTAGCCTAGAACGAGATTGGGTCTTCTAGCGTGTACCAAGGGCACAGGCGCGGTGGCCGAATGGCCACCCGCCAAGGGAAGCGGGTGAACGCCACGTGGGTCCTCGGTAGAGTCAGCAGGGGCACCTGCACGGCAGGTGAGCAAACTTGGGGGACGTTCCAGGGGGTGGGGTACACCACCGCAGGGTGACTAGGTTCCCGAAGCAAGCAGTCAGTGCGAACGTTGCAATGCAGCGCGGCGCCTCGAACTCGTAGGCGGAGGCGGAAGCAGCGCAACGAGGCCGCCAGGTAGGCCTCTTGGACAGAGCTTGGCCCGCAAGTACCGAACTCTGCAAGGTGCAGGGTTGTTGCTGCTGACATCAGTTGGGGAGCATCCGCCCCAGCGTGACTTGAAATACACTCTAAGACCATAGTGACCCCTGGTCGGCGCCGACACAGGTGCGAGAGCTTGACGGCAATGGCGTCGGCTAGGACCGCCCGCACGGTTGCCCCATAGGCTACATGCCGTGGGGGCGAGAAACCACCTCGTCGGTGTACTCCACACGGTGCATAAGATATATAAAACCCTTTGTATAAATATATTACGTCATAGGCGGGTCGGCGATAGGTTCCAATACCCATCTCCGTTATATCAACATAAAAAGATTCATTCTGATAGCAGGAGAAATCTGATAAAAAAAATCCTCGTTACCCCCAGACAGAAAGGCGCAACAGCCCGTGGCAACAAGCGGCAACTGCAAGCAGAGGGTGGTTAGGATACCCGCCCCACACAGATCAACCACCACCAGACCGAACGCCTTCCCGCCGTTTGGTCCAGCTCGGCGCCTTAAAGGTGCCGCCAGGAAGGTCACGCTAGCGTACAAGATGAGATAGCAAGGCAAGTCCAGGGTGGCCGGACGCAGCATCTGCAACCGTGAATGGGGTAGCAGGAGAAAATTGCGGGGCCGAATGTTGCCGCACAACGCGAAAGCCCGGAAGGGGTCCCCCTCCCGAAAGCGAAAAATGCTTGCTATCAGAGAAACAACGGTATGTTGACATCCCCGGAAACCGCTGTCCGCCCATTGTAGACCAAACCAAAGACATGGCAAATCACGACAAAAGTCAAAAATCACAAGTAGACTGGCTAAGGAGCACATAGCGCGAGTGGCAATGGGTGGAAAAGCTGCTCTCCCTCCTCGAACCCCCCGCCCGCCGGCTCGAGCGTACATCTGCCAGATAGCCTGCATCCGAGTGTGACCATACGGAGCGTAGACACCAAGGAAGCAAAAGAGCAGAGCAACGTCAAAAGGCGGTGCCCAATAAATACCTCGTCGTCTCATCCCCACGACACACCCTCAAGGGTGCCCCACGACCTAGAGATCCGTGGGCGCGTGCACAAGTTTTGGCGACCCTTGGAGGAAGATGCACTGCCTGCGTCCAACTTGGCACTAACACCCGAATGCAAGTGACGTGCCTGACAGCTAGAACGGTCGGCAATGGCAATGACCTTATCGCAGAGGTGCCGATTTACAGCGGCCGGGGGCTAGTCACACGGTACCGCCACATTCTCGCTTGAAATCGGGGAGCCCGAAACGTTCGCAAAAACTCGTGCCGCATCCATGAGGAACTTCTCTGCTTCGGCACCCTCACGTACGTGTGGCCGGAAGTACAGGCAGTTCCCGTGCTCGGCGTCACCCCATCCCAACTGCCGCTCAAAGGGTCCCAAAAAGAGGTGCCTGTTGGCGGAGGACCATCGTTGAACCCATGCCGCCCTCTGCTTGCGGCGTTTAGTCTTCTTCTTGGCATCCTTCATACTTGCCAAAGATTGAGGTGGAACGGCAGTAGCAGACAATATCTGTGGCGCTTAGGAGGCAGCTCGTGACGGCGACAGGCTACTCCCATCGGGGGAGTAGCCTGTTATCGGTAGCTTGTCGTGCGTGCCATGGTTAGTTTGCCCTTCATGACTCAAACAAGGCCTTTTCGTTACCGTTTTCTTCCTTGGTGCTCATGTATTCATCCGGGGACTCTGATGACCTAGAACACGCACAATGGGACAAGGCTGGAGACCGTTCCCGGGCCACAGCCTCCGCATTGACAAAGGACGAACCATGCTGCGACTGGAGTCGGCCGAAGGGATCGGCGGGATTCAGTTCACTCTGCACCCAAAACAAGTGCATCACTGTGCGTAGGCAACAAAACAAATGCTAGATTCTCCGCAACACACGTTGTAGTGCCCTGACACCGACAAGTGCTCGACACGCCACCACCATCTCCCGGATGGATGTGCTATCGCCCACAAAAGCGAACCCCTCCCACTGCAGTTGTTCCACTAGCCCGATTGTGTACTCGCAAGCCCACAGCTTAGCATATTCTTGATTGTTAAAATGCTCGCGGGAAACGCCGCTCCACCCATTTGCATTTAGGACTAGATCCCATAACGCCAAGGTGGCCCTTCCCACGCACCATTCAAGAAGACGTGGAAGGCCCAATCACGCGGGGGCGGACGCAAAAACGGTGGCTACCATGGCAATAAACATCGGGCCATCGCTATTGCCGTTAAATGAAGAAGCGCCACTGGGGTGCATTGTAGCCATCGCCACCCACAGACCGCGTGTGCCCACGCCAAAGACACAAAGGGACGAATACCCCAATGTGGTCCACGCTGCCAATGCAGGCGCCGCAAAAACCGAACGAAGCACTTCGTGCTGAAAAAAGAAACAAGCGGCTTGAGCCAACGTGCCCATAAAGCGTGACAAGCCCCTTGATCACTACAATTGAGAAGCTATGAGAGGTCAACTTCTTTCACAAGCCACCGGATGTCCGAACGTGCTAACTAGTGCGCCCCCGCTCCCCCTCCCGAAGGGCCTGCGCCAACGCCCTCGTTCGCCGTTTCACATGATCCTTCCAATAGCCTATGATGAAGACATCGCCGTACTAAACCCCCCCCCCTTTAATATCATGCCATTGATATTATTTTGGTGTGTGATAGCATTTTAGGCATGACATTATTTTGACCACCCCCTATTTGTGCACCACATCTTTGATGTTATGGTTGATAGTTGTGTCTCCAAAAATCCGTTTCTTGTCGAAGTCATTGAGACATAGGGGCATGACGAGCTTGTTGTTGAACACCTGGTTGACATATGATGACATGTCGGATGTTGAGAAGTACTCCACTGGGGAGGATGGTGACGATGACAGTAACATGGAAAATGTTTCCGGGCCACAAGGTCCGCCGTTGAAGTCCCTATTCCGAAAATTCTTGCTAGCGAACATGCCAAGGTAAGAGCACGCCTGTTGTCAACGGCCACCTTCTTGGCAACAAAATAATTGCACGCTTTGCCTGACAACCCCATTTCCCACTGTGTTTTGCCTTCTTCTGTGGGTTGTGCTTGGGTGGCAAAGATGAATGAGCAATATTATTTTCGCGGTCCAAAATATTATCATATGTGCCTGATCTTATTTCGGTGCGTGATAACAAAGGGGGGGGGGGGGTGAGATCAACAGCATAACGTCCACCACCGCCACTCCCCGCACGATGTTTTCTAACACCGCCTGGCAAAAAATTGGTTGTGAGACCATCCATCGATAAGAAAACCAAAAATTCTCCATCCCCCAACACACGAAAGGTCGACCAATGTTTCTGTGGAAAAACGAAACCCCAAAAGCAATTGGACATGTCGATGTGGGCCCTCACCAACTCAGCATGTGTATTCCTCCGGCTTAGATTTGCGAACTTGCCCAAAATGTCAAAACTCGCACTTTCCGACCGACGTAGACACGGTGGAAAAGTAGCATGAGTGTCGCAGATCTCCAAAAACATGATTAGTGCCACAATCTCCACCAATGGAAGTTCCAC
Source organism: Eutreptiella sp. 'Long Island Sound 2002' (assembly GCA_964036045.1). Taxonomy (NCBI): domain Eukaryota; phylum Euglenozoa; class Euglenophyceae; order Eutreptiales; family Eutreptiaceae; genus Eutreptiella; species Eutreptiella sp. 'Long Island Sound 2002'. Next base: position 130,819,628 of record OZ038380.1, on the reverse strand, counting down.
CCTCCCCCGGAGTTCCCTCGGCTCTGTATTGAAGGGCACACGGGGCCATATCAAGCGTGCCTTTTCCTTAGATTTGGGAGTTGAGAAAATAGACCCATTGGGGCCCAGTTCGGTGCAAACACATGAGTGCACGACACCTTGTCGCACCAGCGCCTTGAGCATGATGCACGCTTCTTTGGACGCCGGCTAAACTTCGTGTACCACCCCATGCACACATGCAAGCCATTATTGGTGGACATGGTAATTTCGCGTCTTTCATAAGGGCCTTAACTGGCTTTGTGCAAGGTTAAAGACCACGAAAAACATCCTTTGGTATCCTAACAAGCATATGCTGTCACAACATGCCCACTTGCACCCGTTATAGTGGGTACCACGAGGACACTAGGGTTGCCCAAAACGACAACATAGCAAAACCAACTAAATACTGCATAACCTACATGGGTGTCCGTCCCACTCCGCTCCACACAAACCCAATGGACTCCGAACCAATAAACAGCTTTTCGGCTCCGAAGTGAATAGCCACAGATTCATGACTTTTTACCAAAAAAAGGCGGGGGCTCCAAATTTTCGACCACCAACCCCTCCCCAACCCCTACCCCATCCCTACTCAAAAATGTGTGTTTATGTCGGCTAGGGGGGGGGGGTCCTAGGGGTGCGGAGGAAAAAAATACCGGGGGATGCCTTTGTGGGAAAAGATAAGGATCATACAAAGGATTGTACAAACAATGCATCCCCCCGTGTTAAGGGGGGGTACCTACGGCACACACGTGCCAATTTCCAATAAGTTTACCTGAAAGGGCAGGTCTTCGACACACATCCCAATATGCACGAGACAATACAATCACGCCACAAAAGTTGTCAAATGACAACCAACCATACCAACATCTAGGGGAAAATGCGACTGCCAACCACCTCCCCCCCTTTGGGGGCCTAATCGCGTATCTTGGGGGACCACCTAACACCGCGCGCGCACTGTGCAGACTTTGAACCATTTCGCCCAACTAGGCACTCCCATTTAGCGCCTTAGGTGCCCTTGGTCCAAGTATTTTGAGCCTCCGGTGTGCTATTTTGTAGTTTGTTGCGTTGCACTCAACATCCGCGCTAGATTGGGCAAGACGAGGCGCGTAAGAAATTTCCTTTGTTGCCCTGTGAAGATCGTGCCGTTCAACCTTAGCACCAGCACCAGTAGTGGTTGCTAGGCGGTGGTGGGTCAGGGTTTCCTCTTTGCCTCCTTTGCCTCCGCAGAGTAGAACGGCGGCTGTAATTTAAGTCCACCTTGCGGAGAATCTACGCCGGGCGATGCACAACCCCACAGCAAATACAAAGATAGGGTAAAAGACACATAAAAAACCCCCCACCCCAACACACACATATGCTTTACCTAGCTTGGATGCCCATTGTGGACGCGATACCAAAAAAAAAAAAACAACTTTCGGAAACTTTGATTTTTGAGCTGCCCACGGCTAAAACCCGCAATGGCGGGTTGTGTACCTATCCCCGGAGACACAACCAACCACCACACACCCACAACGCAAGCTGAGAAAAAACAGCTGCCAAAAACATGCTGCACATAGTGTGTATTGTCATTGTGAATTGTCATGATGACAAAAGAAAGTTTCCGAGACTCTGATTTTCGAGGTGAGTGAATAGCTCAATTAGCAAAATGTGTACCGGTCCATGCATGTATATAGGCCATTATTGGTGGAAGCGGTGATTTTGTGCCTTTGTGCCTTGTGTGGCTTTGGGAACAGATAGAGATTGCCAAAAACGTCAGTTTATATCCTAGCAGGCATGTGTTGTCACAACATACCCACTTGCACCCCTTGTAGTGGCCAACACGGGGACACTGCGGTCGCCAATAACACCAATATATCAAAAGCAACTAAAAACCGCATAAAATGCATGTGCACACGTCTTAAGCCGTCCCACACAAACCTTGAGGAGTCGGGACGCACAACCACTTTGGCAGCTGAAAGGCAAAGAAAAGCAAAGATTCATGATTTTTGACCTAAAAATGGGGGGGGTTTGTGGTGAAGATTTTTGACCCCCCCAAGGCCCGGGTTTGCTTTGCGGGTGATGCTTGTGTTGTTTTTATGCTTGGCGCGTTGCTTTGGTGCTAATGGTGTTGTGTTGGTGCTCGCCGCGTTGTTTTGCTGTCAGTTGTGTCGTTTTGGCGCTCAACTTGTCGTGTCAGCGCTAGTGGTGGAGTTGTGGTGCTAGTTGTATTGTGTTTGTGCCCATGGCGTTGTTTTGTTTTTTGGGCCCATGGTGTTGTTTCGGCGTCCATTGTGCTGTGTTGATACTGGTTGTGTCGTGTCACTTTTGGGCTTGTCCGACACTGGTTGTGTGGTGTTGGTGCTCGGCGTTTTGTTTTTGTGTTGGTTTGTTGTGTTGGTGCTAGTGGTGACGTTTTGGTGCCGGTTGCGCCGCTTTGGTGCTGGTTGTGCTGTGTTCCTGCCAAGTGTGTTGTTTTGGTGCTGGTTGGCTTGCGTTGGTGCCGGTCCGTTGTTTTGTTGCCTGTGGTGTTCCCTAGGCGCCAGTCTTGTCGTATCCGTGCTAGTGGTGGTGCTGCTTTGGAGCCCTTTCTGCTGTGCCGGTGTTGATTGCATCGTTTTTGCGTCCGTTGAGCTGTTTTGGTGCCTCCGGCCCCTATCAAAAACTCAAAAAAGTGGGTTTTGGGTGGGGGGTTTTGGGGGAGGGGGGGGGCAAAAGCTCATTTGAGGATGCATTTATTGGACAAAGAAAAGATTTTACAAGGGGGTTAAAGAAAAAATTTATCCCCTTGTGGTAGATTACGAGAAAGGGCCCAAAAAGGGGGGGTATGTCGCCTTCTACCCTATGTGCGCGCCTGCTAGGCTTTGATCTAACAACGTGTGTGAGGTAACGTCGATTTGTGAGCTTTCCGGGGTAAAGAGCCGCATTACCAAGTTGGTTACCAACCCATGCGCACATGCAAGCCATTATTGGTGGAAGCGGTGATTTTGTGTCTTTCACACGGGGCTTGATTGGCCTTGGGTCCGCGAAAAACATCCTTTTGTTTCCTAGCAGGCATATGGTGTCACAATGTACCCACTTGCACCCCTTACAGTGGGTACAACGGCGACACCAGGGTCGCCAAAAACACCAAAATAGCAAAAACCACTCAAAACTGCATAAATTGCATGAGTGTCCGTCCCACTCCACTCCACACAAACCCCATGGATTCGGGTCCGAAAACATTTTTTTGCTCAAAATTGAAAAAGCAAAAGATTCGTGATTTTTCGTTTGAAAAAAGGGGGGTGTTTTTTCGGACATTTTTGACCCCCCCCCCCACCCAAACCCCCCACCCCACCCTCAAAAAAGCGGTTTCAACGTGGGGCTAGGGGGCTGGGGGGATCCGAACCAAAAAGATCATTGGGGGATGCATTTATTGGACATAATGATGATTTTACAAGGGGGGTAAAACAAACAATTCAACCCCTTGAGGTAGGGTACACTAATAGGCCCCAAAAGGGGGCTGTATGTGGTGTTTTCCCCTGTATACGGGCCTGCCTAGATTCGATCTAACAACCTCTCCAAGGTGATTTTCATGTGCCATTAAATAGCCTTTCCAACGCAAAAGCAGCCAAATCGTCACTGGCAAGGGTCCAAGGCGGAGGGGCGGGGGAGGGCGACTGGGGGTACCCGGAGTTGGGACCTGGGACCCCGAGCATGGGTTGGGGGGTCCGTTTACAAGAAAAAACTTATTCAGGACCCAGGTTCAATTCCACACATAGCAACCGCAATACCAAAGCAGTTTTGACCTCCCACCCATCCGACCCCCCTAAATGGGGTAACAAAATCCGAAAATTCAGCCAAGGATAGTTTTCTGTCCCAAAATGATGATTTTACACAGGGCTAGACATCCGATACCACAACTCGTGGTATGCCATGCGAACGAACCCCAAAATGCGGGGGGGGGGGGGGCGTATGACGCCGGATATGACGCCCAGGATGGCGCTTGATCTAACAACTTCTCTTCGAGGTGATTTAATCAAATATTTTTGTACATTTAACGGTAGAACCATGTTTGGCCAAAATTAAAAATTGATATGATCTCACGGGCTATTGTGTCCATCTTGACATTGAGCCGCGTCTTTAGGCCACTGTCACTCCATGTATGGATCATTTGAGCATGTAGCCGTCTTTCTTGTGAAATACCGTTGGAGTTTGCGCCATGTGCCAATGCCCCCTCACCCCCCTTCATCTTTTCACCCCCCCATTGCTCCCGAGGCATTTGCCATCTGTAGCCATCTTCTCATCACTACCCGTTCTTGTCACAGGTCGGACAGGCTGGGTCATTACTAGGCCGTTGTTCGTGGAGGCGCCAAAGAAGGCAGCATGTATGGAGGCTGGTGGGGCGGAAATGGGGGGCAGGGGTGCCACAAGGGCTGAGTATGTCTGCCGGTTGGTAGTGCTGGATGTGAACCATTGTTCAAGTTTGACAAAGGAAATTGTGTACACCTGGTCCCTCAACAGTGGGGAAACATATTTCGGTGCGTGAGAGCAAGAAGTCCCAGACTGTGAAGATTTGGAGGGCACTCTCCACCACCACTGTGGAAATTATGACACCTGGCCAGTGATCATTCATCAGTTCACGATAGCAAATTTGTACATTCTACTCAAAGCCTCAAGCTTTGCCCACAGCCGTAAGGTTTGGCCCACAGCCGTAGGTTTGGCCCACAGCCTTCTGAATGTGCCCACAACTGTATTTTCCAATAATTCTTTGTTTGGGGACTGCTTTTGTGAGAAAATTTTTGTGCTGCATTTCCAACTTGTTTTTCTGCATTGCAAGTTATCCCTAAATTATCTTTTTTCCGAAAAAATTGATTGCCATGTTGATAAGCAGTACTAGCAACTACGCCATGTGCCTTTGAGAAAAGTACTAGCAAATACTAGAAATAATTCCTTGTTACTAGAAGAAGAGCTACAGCATTTCATGTACGCAAATGCAATAAATTTCATCAACACAGCTAAAAAAAAATACCCCACTTGTGACAGATGTCATGGAATCCTCAGGTGAGAGGCTGTAGAGTTGAATGTCGGTGGTTTGTATCTTTCTTAGCATTCTCCATCACTGGAAGCAGACCCCTTTCCATCACATGCTGTTTTGAATTCTGGTGTCATATACTTCATGGCCCCACAAAGCCGTCAGGATGTATGAACAAAGAGCAGGAGCAGCAATAGATGGAGCACCTTGGCAGTATAGGTCCTGATGCGTTGATTGTACTCCATAGTGGCCTGGTCTCCGGACGGAGTGCCTTTGCGAGTCTCATACCCCGGCTCGTTGAAGTAAGGCTCGGATACAAAAATGAGAGACTGGAGGGACACCAACACCTGAAGACACGGGTACAAAGACAGACTATAACTGGGAATGCTACTGTGGCTGTGGCTGTGTCTGTTGGGGTGTTTGGGGCATGGGATGCAGTATGGGGGGCGCTTCCATGGTGCAGCCAATGGTTGCCTCCTCAATATGGGGCCACTAAGACACAACACATTTTGACGCCATTATTTGTGGTGCAGCGACAGATCAGGTGCCATCCTGTTGCATTGTTGTCAAGTCTGTAATCCCAAGACACAGGGGGGGGGGGGAATTTTGCACGGGGAATTTTTCGCACGAGAAAATTTTGCGCCGGGTTTATTTCGCACAGTGGCCTGAAAATTGAGCGGGAAATTTCGCACCTTCCAGGACTGTCCACTGTACGGGCCAGTGTACCGGGCGGACCATCTTTGGTAAAAACAAACCATCACCAGGGCTTTGCATAGTGACCTGAAAGCCAAAGTATGTGTGTTTTTTTTGGATGGCTGTCCGGAATCTATGCTACCCATAACCTCTATTTAAGCAGAGTCATGTGATACCCTAGTGGTATGCACCTACACTCTCACCTGAGGTGGCGTTGGTTTGATTCCTGGGCGCTTTTTGTAGCGCTTTGTCTGGTTTTTCTGGCGCTTTTTCTGGCGCTTTTTTGGACTGTTAGCAGTGGCATACATTGTCATTTGAAATTGAAAAAAAAAAGTGTTGCAATGCGGAAAACAGAGAGGACCCAGTGGGCACTACTTGCGTGCCTCCTTTCTATCCATTTCTGCACCTGTGGCAGTGATAGTGATAGTGGCAGTGACAGCGACCCTGCTACAGAAAAGACCAAGCCGTGTGTCCCGAGTGCAGGTGTAGATGAGAAGAAGCGGCACAAGGAGGAGGCATGCAAGTAGTGGCATTTCGTGCCCAAAATTCCTCTCTGTTTTGTACGGTGCAACTGATCTTTTTCGCATTTCAAATGACCCTAGATCAAGCATCGTGGCTAAATTTCGCGCCGGGTTTATTTCGCACAGCTGCCTGAAAATTGAGCGGGAAATTTCGCACACATTTGAAATACGAAATTTCCCACAGAGAAATATTCCCATCGCGAAATTCCCCCCCCCCCCCATGTATGTCGAGAAGATCACGAGAGCACGGATCCACACACCACGGCGAGCCCTGACCACCACGCACACCCCAGCTTGACCCACAGCTTTGAACACTACTTTCCCCCCATTTTTAAGCAAGCCAATCCACCCAAAAATTGTTCCAGGTGAAAAAGGAAACATGGTTGTGTGTCGCGCCGTGCGTGTGTGAGGTCCGTTCATTTGGCTAGACAAGGGCCAATCGGGTGCTTTTGGAGTATATCATGGCGAACACCCCAGCTGGACGCATAAGGTCAATCAGACGCCTTCTCCCAGTTTTAAGCAAACCAAATCCACCCAAATGTGTTTCCGGCGAAAGCGGAACCTTCTTGCACATTGCGCTGCGTGCATGTGTTGCCGATTTCAGTTCCGGCTGGTCGGCCGGCCAGGGGCCATTTTGGCACCATCTGGGTATATGGCAGGGAACGCCACACCTTGACCTAGAATTTCAAGCCAACTGTTTTGCCCATTGTTAAGCAAGCCAAATTCACCCAAATTCATTCCCGGCGAAAACCGAATTGCTTTGGGCCATCCACGATTTGCTGAAATCAGGTCCGGCTTGTGGGTGTGTCTCCTCTGCTCGAGCACTTGCTCGTTGACTCTCCTTTGCTTTATGTGCTGCCCCTTGTGGGCATTCCCCGTCTCCCTGTGGTGCTGCCCTTGCCTGCAAAGGTCCTTGTGTGATTTGCTCTCGTGCGAGAGCCCGGGTGCTTCCCCGCCCGTTGCGGTGTTGCTCGAAAGCCCACCCCTGCCCTGTGCGCCACTGCTCGTGTGTGCTTCTCTACCTCATGCTTTGCTGCTCTTGAATATTATTGCCTCCCGCGCTTCTGCTCGCCGGCCCTTTTGTGCCTCGTGCGCTGCTACTCTTGGACACAGCCCTGCCTCGCGCGGCCGTCCGTGAATCTCCTCCGTCTCTTATGCCTCGCCTCGCACGCGCTCTCCCGCCTCCTACGCTATTGCTCGCGGGCGCTTCTCTGCCCGCAGTGCCGCCGCTCTCGGGGGCTCCTTAGCCTCCCGTGTTGCTGTCCGCTGGCGCTCCGTTCTTCGTGCACCGCTACTAATCGGCGCGCCTCTGCCCTGCTTTCTGCCGCCCGCGGGCGTCTAGCCGCCCCTTGCGTTGATAGTGAGGGTGTTTCTCCTTCGCTCGCGCTTTTGCTTGTTGACTGGACTTTGCTATCTAAACCCTCTCTCGTGAACGTTCCTCCGCTTCCCTGCCGCTGCTCGCAAAGACTTCCCTTCAGACAGCGCCGCCACTCTTGTGTGAGCGCTCGGGCGTTATCCTGCCCACCTTGGCGTTTCTCGAGAGTGTTCCCCCGCTTTGTGCCTTGTTGCTCGTGGGTGCTTCTCTCCTGTTGGCTTTGCTTCTCTCGATTGCTGCTCTGACTCCGACCCTTGTGTCCGTGGGTTCGTACATGCCTTGCGTGCCGCTACTCGCGAATGATGCTCTACCTCCCCTGCCGATGTGTGTTGCTCTTGGGCGCCCCTCCGCCTCTCATGATGCAGCCCATGAGTGTTCCTATACCGTGTCTGCCGCTGTTCTTTGTGTTCTTTGTCCCTTGCGTTATTCCTTGCGGGTGCTCCTCCGCCTCCAGCTCTTCTGCCTGTTGGCGCTCCCTCCCCTTCGATGCTGCTGCTTGTGGACACATCTCCTCTATTGGCGTCGTCGCTCTAAAATGCTTCTCTGCCTCTCGATCCGTTGTTCTTGAGTGCGGCCCTCTACGCTGTTGCTTGTGGAAGCTGTCGCGCCTCCCCTGAATCTGCATGTGGGTGCCGCTTCGCTTGTCCAGGTGCCGCCTGTGGGTGAGCCTCCGCCCCTTCCACTACTGCTCGTGGGCACTCCTGTGCCCCCGCGTCTCCGCGTGAGGGCGCTCCTTCTCCACTTTTGTTGTTACCTGTGGGCGCTCGTGCTCCTCGGTGCCGCCACCGATGGGTGCCCCTCTACCCCCTGCTCCGCCATTCGCAAATGTTTCCCTGCATCATGGGTTGCTCCTTTGGGCGTCTCTTTGTGGCGTGCGCTGCGGCTCTTGGTCTCCGTTGCTTTTTCGCACCGCCACTAGGGGGCGTTCGCCGTCTCGCTTTGCTGCAACCCTTGCCCGTGAAGGCCTCCTTGCGTGACTCCCTCTCGTGCGGGAGCCCGGGTGCCTCCCCGCACGTTATGGCGTTGCTCCAAGGCTCTCCCCTGCCCTGTGCGCCGTTGCTCGTGGGACTATTCTACCTCTGATGTTCTTGGGTGCTTTACCCCTTCCCGTGCTTCCGCTCGCAGACCCTTTTGTGCCTTGTGCGCCGTTAATCTTGAATAAATGCTCTACCTTCCTCGGCCGCCTGTGGGGGCTCCTCCATCTCTCCTGGCTCGTGGCCGCCCCTTTGCTTTTGGCGTTGTTGCCCGCGGGCGCCTCCTTGACTCTTGTGCTGATGCTTGTGGACTCCTCTCTCCTTTCTCCTCTCTCATGCTGCGACTTGCTGACGCTCTCCCACTTCCTGCACTACTGGTCGCGAGCGCTTCTTTGCCCGCGGTGCCGCCGCCCTCGGGGGCTCCTTAGCCTCCTATGCCCGTTGGCACTCCATTCTTGGTGCACCGTTGTTGATGGGTGTGTCCCCGCCCCGTACTCTGTCGCTCGCGAGTGTCTCACCGCTTCTTTCATCGTTGCATCTTCCGCGCGCTGGCGCTCGTAGCCGACCCTCATGGGTGTTCCTGTGCCCCCCTCACGAAAGCTTCCCCGCGGGAGTGGCCGCCATTCTCGTGCGAGTGCCCGGGCCCTTTCTCGGCCGCCGTGATCCCTCTCGAGAATGCTCCTCCGCTCTATGTGGTGCTGCTTGGTCATGGGCGCATCTCTCCTTCTTGCTCTGCCGCTCTCGGGTGCTTTTGTGCCTCCCGTGCTTCTGCTCGTCCGTACTTGTGTGCCTCATGTGCCGCTGCTCGCAGATGTTGCTTTACCTCCTATGCCGCTGCGTGTTGCTCTTGTGCGCCCCTCTGCCTCTCCACTGCAGCTCGCGGGTGTTCATGTACTGTGTTAACCGCCAGTTCTTCGTCCCTCGTGTCGTTCCCCGCGGATGCTCCTCCGTCTCCGGCTCCGCTACCCGTAGGCGCTCCCTTGCCCTCGATGCCGCTGCCGGTGGACGCCTCTCATCGTCTTGCGCCGTCGTTGTTGGATGCTTCTCTGCCTCTCGCTCCGCTGTTCTGGGGCGCTACCCTCTGCACTGCCGCTCGTGGAAGCCGCCGTGCCTCCTTTGCCTCCGCTCGCGCGCGCCGCTTCGCTTGTCGAGTTGCCGCTTGTGGGCAGGGAGGACGACACTCGCCAATAGCGGAGTAGGGGGCAGAGGGGCGCTCCTGACGGCGGCACCAGAGGTACACCACAAGCGCCCACGGGCAACAACAAGAGGGGATGGAGCGCCCACACGTGGAGACGCGGAAGGCACAAAAGCATCCAAAACCACAGGCACAAAAGGAAGAGGATGGCCCACAAGCGGCAACATGACAAGCGAAGCCGCACCCACGAGCATAGGCAGGGAAGCCACGGCGGCTTCCACGAGTGGCAGCGCAAAGGGCGCCCCAAGGCGGCACAACGAGAGGCAGAGAAGCCCCCAGAGCGACGGCTTTAGAAAGGGAGGAGCGTCCACAAGTAGCGCACGATTTTGGAACTTTTTGTGTTTATGGTGGGGAACGCCCCAACTTGACTAAGAAGTTAAACCCCCCCCCCCGCCCATTTTCTTAGGCCTCACAAACTGCCTATCCCCCCCCCTCTTTGGAGCATAGCCATCCAACCAGCCCCCCCCCCCCGTAGTCGGGGCCGGATTTGAAGGGTGAAAATGCATCAATTTTGACGAGCACCACGGAGGACTAAAAATTATCTTCGTAAGCAGTTTTGGGGGGGCGGAAGTCTGACCAATTTTTGTGTTGGGTGCTAGTGAATTGCCAAAATAGGGGGGTGTTGGTTAGTCGGGGGTCATAATTCAATGGACGCATGGGGCAAGGCAAATGCAAGCGCCCCCCCCCCCCCCCCGTCGGTCATGTGGCACAGAACTCAATGTGGACGGTACCAATTGGTATACACACCATAGTTTTGTCTTCTTGTTTCTCCATGGAAGAGGCAATGTATGGCAGAAACAAAAGCAAAAACCCACATGCCTCCGCGACAAGGACCCCTGTGCCCTCTCGGACCTCATTGCGGAGATGGTGCGCCGCAACCCTGACATCACCGCCTTCTACGTGCGGCCCAGTGGAGCGGACTACTCCTCCTTGCTAGAGTCCTTGTCCACCCGCCTGCCCAGCGACCACACCCGGATCCACAGCCACTACATGGCTGCCCACCCTGTGGATGCCGAGCCGCCAACCACCCTCTGCTTCGCTTCCGCGAAGCCCAAGCCCGCCACTTTCTCCAAGGAGGGGTGGTACAAGGAGGCAGCCAAGAGGAAATTGTTCCTCTTCGATCCGCGGCAGTCCGGTGAGGAGACCCTCCCATCTACTCCCTCTCCAGTCGCTCAGCGTGGGAGTGGGACGGCGACGGCCCCGGGCTCACCGTGCCAAGTGCCTATGCGGCCAGCGGGCTGCTTGCCCTCCCCGTCACCTCCAACCCGCTCTTTGTCGCGCATGACGACCCCCTGTTGGAGCTGCCGAGTGAGCGCCCCACTGCCGTGAACAACGACCCCAGCCAGCTTGCCAGCCTGCAGCACTTGTTCATCCGGGGTTGTTTTGCGGAGTATGAGGTGGAGGAGGCGCACAAGGAGGCATTGGTGATCCCCGAGGAGCGCTGGGCCCGCATCTTCAACCAGAACCGCCCAGTTGCTAGCCGAGCTCAGGACCCGCCGGACCGCAAGATGGTGCGGGGCAAGCCGGAGGACATGTCCAAGCATCCGGATGGGGAAGAACACATCTAGCTTTGGGACCTGCCGCGCCTGACGGCCATGGTGACGCGGGTGAAGGCCAAGCTCGAGGCGATCTTGGGCAAGACGCTGCACGTCATGACGCAAGCGTACATTGAGTCCTTCACCCACGTTCGACATCACCGACGTTCGACAACTGCCGCACCGAGATTTCCCAGCAGCGTCAGTTCCTGTGGATGCCATCGCCTTCTCGGTGTTCTGCGCACTGTCGATGGATATCCCTGACGATGATGTTTGCGCACAGTTCGTCGCCATGTCTGCCCGTGCCTTCCCTCACCCTTGGATCATCCACCGCATGCCAATGAAAAGGGGTTCCCTGTGGGTGATCTGCTCGACGGTGGTGCATGACGGAGGCGGCCTGCCATTGGCTGCGGAACCGGGGTCCGGCCGTATTATTGGGTTTTTTTGGGCTATCGACGCACACCGTGTCCTACGCCACCAACTACGCCGTCACGCCCCCGTTTTGGGCGCACAAGGCCGCTGCGAGTTGTGGAGTCCTCGGATGCCGCCAGAAGCCGACAAGTGAGAAGTGTTTTGGGTGTGCAGTCCAAGTCCTTTGCCGCAATCACACGGGGATCGGGTGCAGCAAGTGCGACACTGAAGCAGCAACAATGGCAACATCCGATCCAAGGAGTGCCGAGGCCGGTGATCCGAGTCGTGTCCCTGCCCTTCAGCACATGGTGACCTGTTTGATTCCATGGGATGGGACGACACTTTACACCGGACATTACGAGGCAGCGGCCGCACTACATGTGATTCCCGCTAAAACTACCCCCACGCCGGAGGATTGCCCACTGACGGGGCATGCACACGAGAGCGAGTGGCTGCCGTGGCCGAGATCGGAACACCAGGCCTTGTTGGTCACGCCGCCTTGGAGCATTCTGGTGGTGGTGAACGGCCGCTTCGGAAGATTCGCCCGGGGTACCGAGGAGAGCACTGACGTTTTGGTGTACCGGATGGAGATGGCACCACCCCAGCCGGGACCCGTGGACCCGAGCTTGTTGATGGCGGCCGGGGCGATCGTTCGCAACACCAAGGTGGCACAGGAGCAGGCCTTTTGGTGCGCATGCCAGCAGGTTGACACTCTGTCCCCGTTGAGTCGGAGGACCATTGGTTGGAGGGGTTTACAATGCAATGCGCCAAATATATGGTCAGTACTGGTTGCCAAGGGTCAGCGCTATTCACAATGCATGGGGAGGGCTGTTTGAGGGCTGGAACTGGGCACAGTGTGCGGGCTGTGGCATGTGAATGCCACTCACGAACCCCCCCCCCTCGTGCACAAGAACCGTCCCACGAACCCCCTAAGAACCCCCTTCCTGCACAGGAACCCCCCCCCTTCCTGCACAAGAACCATTCCAAGAACCCCCCAGGAACCCCCTTGCTGCACATGAATCCCCCCCCCCCTTCCTGCACAGGAACCCCCCCCCTTCCTGCAAAGGAACCCCCCTTCCTGGACCCCTTCCTAGACCCTTCTGGGACCCTTCCTGCACAGCAACGCCCCCCCCCCTTCCGGCACAGGAACTCCCCTTCCTGGACCACTTCCTGCGCCCTTTCGTTACTGGCATTTTGCGTATTTCTCTGTAGGCTGAAGTCGACGCGTACCCGTGGCTAGTCCTGGAGTCCGTCGATGAGGAGGAGCGGGCAGCCCCACTGCCAGTGGCACCAGCGGAGGCTGCGCGGGCTGTGGATGGGCGAACACCAAGTCTTCAAGACCCTCCGACATGGCTGTTGCAATCGACGCTCAGCATCACGGACATGCACAGTCATATGACCAGGCAGGGGGGCACGTTGTGGTATCGTGACTACACACTGACCGTCCGCAAGGGGAAGGCAGCCACTGCCCTGCAACTGCGGTTGCCAGTGGCATGTACGAACAGTCTAGCCGAGCGGCCCCACGGGCATGCAGGACATGGGAAGATGTACGTGGTTGCGCAGTACTTGTGCCTTGTTGGCCATGCCAAGGCCAACAACACATGGACTTTCTTGGTGTACAGCGAGGAGACCAGCTTCAAGACGCCGAAGAGTCTGGCAAGGCTAACGGGTTTGGATGCCGTTGTCCCCATTGAGGTGGACGCGGTTGACGAGTGGCTTGAGAAGTACGGCAAGCGGCAAGAACAGGGTCAATTTGGTGGACGCTCACACGTGAAGAAGGAACCTGGCACAAAGGCAGGTGCACGGCCACTGTGGCAGCAACCTGGGGCCGAGGGCAAGTCAGAGCAATCAAAGAGGGCGGCGCGGGGATCCGTGAAGCGACTTGCCCCGAGGACCGTCATCACGGACTCCCCCTCCAAGCGGCGGGTACAGACAGCCCGGGGCGGGCAAGTCCAATGGCAGTGGACACGGGGACAGTGGTCACGCAGCTAGCACCTGAGTTGCACGAGGTCGTGCGCACGGCGTTGAAGGAGGTGTTGCCTGATGCCGTTGAGAAGGCAATGGCAAGTGGCGGCAAGACCCGGGCAGAGCGGGCCACGGAGCAGGCAACCAAGAAGGAGCGCGAAGCACGGGAACAGGTTCTAAAGCACGAGGCAACCATTGCAAGTTTGCGGGCACAGGTGATTGCCCTGGAAGACCGGTTGGAAGCTGCCGAAGACATGGCGCGCGAGGCGCACGCAGACAAGGTCAAGGCCGAGGCTCCGCTGGCGGAGAAAGCTGCGGAATGTGACCGGGCGTTCAGCATCCTCAACCGGACGTACGGCCAGGGCCCCGGCCCCAGCAAGTGATGAGGAGTGGTGAGGCACGGTGGCGTGGCAGTCTGGGTATGAGACGTGGAGAGACAACCCCTGGTGGCACACTGAGAGGGAGTTGCGTCCCGTTGGTTGCAGTACACGTGTGCTATGACCAGACCACTGCCAAGATGGCACACATGCATGCAAGGCTGTGCGAACACGCCAACGGGTGTGTGACGCAGTGCGCAAAAAAAAGAATCCATGACTTAACGCATAACCAATAACTAGTCCTTTTTGGCGTAACCGTGACGCATATCTAACCCTTATCTTATTTTGTGCGCGATACTCGCGTAGGATAGTAGTAACGTCGTGCACAGGGCGCGTAAGGTGGTGCCACGAGCGGGGAGCTTCACATAGCTTCACCCTTGGGGGCACCACCGAGATTTCCAAGCTTCATGTCATGAATTGCTATGTCTCACTTCAAGTTCATTGATTCCTTCTTTGATGGACGCATTTGCATGGCATGTGTGGTTGGAATGCAACCAGGGACACATTGTCTGGCCCCCATGTGACAGCCGTGTTTGAAGGGACCCGGGTAACATGTGTTGTGGTTGCGATAGGGGCAGTACACGGAAACACCAGGTACACGAAGGGGGGGGGGGTTCCTGTGCAGAAAGTGTCTAGGAAGGGGTAAAGGAAGGGGGTGGTTCCTGTGCAGGAAGGGGTCCAGGAAGGGGTCGAGGAAGGGTTTTCCTGTACGGGAAGGGGGGTTCCTATGGGGTTCTGGGGACAGTTCCTGGCCAAGGGAAGGGGGGGGCTCCTGTGCAGGAGAGGGGTTCCTGTGGGGTTCATGTGGCACTTCCTGTGCATATCCCGCCCTCACAATTCTTGGTGGGCTTTCATTTTAAATGTAATGCAAAAGGCCGTTGCCAATTTCCTTGCCAGTGTCGTTCGGGTGACCCCGCATTGGGATCTGGAGGTTGATGCACGGCGACAGAGACGGAAACTCATTCGCGACCATGTGGGCGATGTGCTTGGAGATGACGACATCGTTGTGTACACAACCGGTAACATTATAGTGATAGAGTCTAGCAGCCACGAGGTGCGAGATGACAACGAACAAGATTTCACCGAGGAAGTGATCCAAGTGTTGCAAACGGCACACCACATGAGCCTCTCCACGCGCAACATGTTAAAATTTAAGCGTAATTGTACACGAATGGAATTAATGGTGGGGCGCAGCAAGCGGTTGCCATATGTCGCCACGGCCCTGGAGGTTTCATCGGGGGTGGTATCGCCCCAATCTGCAGCTATATGTCCACTCCTTGAAGTAGTGCAAAGCCAGCTGACGTTGAGTAGGGCGTGCGGTACGTTTAACATCCCTCGCCAAGACCGCCTCTTGATTATCATTTGCGCAGATGCCACACCACTGTGGCGGACCTCTGCCACCAAGTGCGACATCCACGTGACCGTTTGGTTAGAGAGTGTAGTGGCTGTAGGCGACGTGCGACGCTGGGCGCTGTGGTGGGCGCTTGATGGTCCGGATGACACGCACTGTCTCCGGGCCATTGACACTAAGGCAAACCTTAATCAGGATGTTTTGGATGTTTTGTCCACTGTGGATGTTTGGCACTTGGGGAATCGCATCCCCAGTGCATGTGCCTTGACAGGTGATGGCAAAGCCATGCTTTCGGACAATTATCACAAGGGGAAATGTTGGGTGGGCTGCCGTTGCATTGATTCCTTGGCACGTGCCAATTCTGTACCGGCCCAATGCAGGTGAGGCTCATTTTTGAGGGCAATTGGACCATGCAACCGTGGAGCATGGCTTGTGTCGTATTGCGAACGCAATTTCGAAGCGACTCAATGAAACATTGAAAGGTTTGATTGAAAACGGTGCACCCGACGTTGCCCGTGCTGCAAGGGACGCAGGCAAAGCATTGGTTTTGGAGCTTCACAAGCTTTTGGATGAGGTGAAAAACGTTCCTCATGCCGAGCGGTTGGCTCCCCGGCGAACCAAGGCCGGAAAATTTGATATAACAGGTGGCAAAATGTTTTTTGAAGACACCGCATTCCATGGCCGAGTTGTGGCCGTATTGCGGGACAACCTACCCAACTTGGCCTTTAGTGGCGTTAAAATTTTCCTATCAATGAAGCATGTGTTATTATCAATGCATCGAATGCACGCGCTCTGGCGCAAAATGGATTGGCTGACACGAGCCGAATTCAAAGAATTGGAGTCTGCGAGTGACCGTTTAGGGGAGTGTTGGGGTAAATTGCAATTGGGTGTGACCCCTTGGGTACATTGGGTATGTGTTCACAGCGCATATTTTGCGCGTTGCTTTGGGAGTTCGTACATTTTTCGCAGTATTGCGACGGAATACAGAAACCAACCGTTCAAGCGGCATCTTAAAAAGTCGATGCGCGGTTGGTGCCTTCGGCGACCCCGCATCACACGCCTCGGAATGAGGCACGTGGTGCACACCGACACATTGAGTGTCGGTTTGCAATTGTATGAGGCGCGACAAGGCCGCGGTGTAGTTGTTGTCAGGCGATGCAAGCGGCATGTGGACCAGTGACAACATCAATGTCGTGGCACAATGCGATTCAAGCCCCACTATTGCCTCGAGACAGGAAGAGTCATAGGAAGGGTCTAAGAAGGGGGGTTCCTGCCCAGGAAGGGGTCTAGAAGGGGGGGGGTTCCTGCCCAAGAACCCCCCTAGGAACCCCCCTTCTTGGCCCGGAAGGGGGGTTCCTAGGGGGGTTCCTGCCCAAAACGGGGTTTTCAAAAACACCCCAAAATTAGGCATCACCAACCCGCGACCCAACATCCCCCAAAGTGGGCACATTGAAGGTGCGGCGTTTGCGTTCAAAGTCTTCGGGTTCTTCGGGCCGTTGTAACGTGTAGGAGTAGAAGTAGCTAGGGCCAACTGGTGATGGAAAGAGCGCGTGAACGGTGGCTCGGAAGATCGAGGAAACAATGGGAGATAGAAGCAACATTAGTAGTCTAATGAAGAGGAATTGTGCAGAGTGAAATGGGTGTACAAACCAAACAACGATGTCAAAGTACTTGGGAACTCATCTTTGAGACATAAAGCAGCTAGCCCCCGCTGCTCACCTCTAAATGATATCTATGCTCATACATCTTAACATGATACAACATACTATACCTAGAGCGCATACAATGAGGCCCGTTGTATGAAACCATCTAAAATGTACATCCAAAAAATAGGGGGGGGGGATCTAGACTGCAAAATTTTGACATGGGGTGCCTCAAAAGTTTCAAGAAGGGGGGGCAATTCGTGTGGCCCAAGACTACTCAGCAAGCTCAATCCACCCGAAGGCGGTGCCAGCAGAAGGCACAACATTACTGCGTGCTGCACCACGCCCACGTTGCCCAAACCAATTTTGGCCAGTTGGTCATTAACAGGGCGGTCCTTAACGGAAAAAAGAAATTGTTCCGTTACACAGCTTGCGCAAAGAAGCCCGGGGGCACTCCATGTGTTCAACCTATGCTTCAACCATGGTTCGTGGCGGTTGGCGGTTGGCGGTTGGCGGCGATTGGCGGTTGGTGGCGGTTGCTGGTGGCTGGCGGCGGGTGGTGTTTTGTGATTGGTGGTTGGTGGTGATTGGTAGTGGTTGGCGGTTGGCGGTTGGCGGTTGGTTGCCGCTTGCAGTTGGCGGCGGTTGGTGGTTGACGGTTGGTGGCGGTTGGAGGCTGTTAGGAGTTGGTGGCTGGCGTTTGGTAGTCCCTTGGGCCGGTCTTTAAGGGCGGTCCTTAACAAAAAAAATGTGGTTCCTTAAAGACCGCCTTAGCAATTAAAGGGCCACCTTGGCACCATTTGGGCACATCTCACCTCAGCTTGACCCGTAATTTCAAACCTACCCTTGCCCCATAGTCAACCAACCGAGTCAACCCAAATTCATTTCCGGCAGGAACGAAAATATTTTTGCGCACCACTCCGCGTGCACATGTTGTCAAAATCAGTTTCCCCTGTTTGGCATGCCAAATGCCATTTTGACAATTTCCGGGTATGTCATGGGGAACACCCCACCTTGTCCCATCATTGCAAACCTACTTTGCCCCATATTTTTGAGCAAGCCAAACCCACCCAAAATTGTTCACGGCAAAAGCGAAAAGATTTGGGCGTCGCACCGCGCGCGCACGATTGTTGCCCAAATCACTTCCACTTGGTTGGTCAACCAAGGGCCCTTTGGGCACAAATTGGGTACAGCGCATCTACCACCCATAATGTCTAGCCCACTTTCCCGGCTCATTGGTAATACAACGGGCCACGTGGAGAGGCTGCCAGAGTGCCAGAGTTTTGTCATACACACACATGGCATCAAAGGTCGGGTGTCACTTAGCTCCAGCTGCGCCTGCCTCTCACGGCTTGCATCGCCATCTCAGTTCTTGCGTCGTGCGTGACAGCGGTGAGGTGGGCCACCCCCCCTCCCTAGGCAGACCCCGTGTGCTCGGGGTTGCGCGTCCGCCATGGCGCGTGGGGAGCCTCTATCTGCCCGGGAGTTGGCTCCTCTTGAGTGGGGACATCCACCCTCATGAGGGGCCGATGCAAATCACGGTAGCCAATGTGACTTCCTTGCCGCCGTATGGGTAATGAGTGGTGGCGTGGCACTCCCATTTGGTTGTGGTGGCCGAGATGCGCCTGACCCAGGTAGGCCAACGCATCATCGGGTGGTTGCCGCAGCATGGTTGGTGGCAAGTATTCTGGGGAAAGCCCCTGCCATCGCGGGGAGGCAGGGGATGCGGCACCCCGAGCGTGGATGGGGCATTGTAGTGCGGCACAGCATCCTGGCTGGAGCAGCGCATGTGCCCAATCGGGACGCGGATGACCCCTTGATTATAGTGCTACACTAGCCGTGCTGCTGGCTTCACATCCTGGTTGTTGCAGGCTTAGCGTCTGCCACCTTGCACGTAAAAGAAAACTATGGCCACTCCGGTCAACCGAAGGAGTGTGCAGAGTTCACAGGGTGTGTTCTGCAGTGCATAGCGCGCTTCAGTGCGCCCCCCATAGTACTAGGGGACAACTTGAACTTCCCTCTTAACGAAATGGCCAGGTTGCCGCTGGCGGTGCGAGTAGATCTGCTGAACCAACGGTTGGTGGATGTATATGCAAGCTTGGCGCACCGCAGCACATGTGTATGCCGATTCCATGGTGGGGCGGGCAAAGGCGCCTCGCGCATCGATCCGTTGTTGGTGGACACCCGTTTGGCGATGGTGTTGCGAGGGGCAGAGCCCGTCGAGGGGACACGCATCAAGGAGCACGCCCCCGTAAGGTTTGTGCCGGGGGACGGAGTCGGTGGAGCAGTTGGTGGTCAAATGCGTCGGGCCACCTAAGATTGAGCGGCTGGAGCGAGACCAAGACCCGCATATCAAAAAGGAGGACCATATGGGGCCGGACTGGATCGATCTCCTTGCCTCTAGGGATGTGGATGCGGCATGCGCGTACTAGACATGGACGGCCGCGAATTCCCTGTTAGCGCGTCCGCAGCTGCTTCCGCAACCTGAGGACCTCGGCCCCGCGATACCACTGCCAACGGCCCCACACCGGTAGCAGCGGTCGCGTGGCACCAGCAGTCTGATCCAGCGGGTGCACTTGTGCCCCGCGATACACAAGGTGTTAAGGGCCTAGAGACGTGTGCCCTGGCGCGACTACATGCCATGTAGGGCACTATACGACCGATGCTGGCATGGCTGCGGGGGCCGAGGGGAGGCCTGGGGCCGGCACCACGGGAAGTATAGGTCACCTGGTAGGCAACACACCGATGCCTCCAACGGGTGTGCACCCTTGGCTCGAACTACACACTATGTCGGCGTCGCGCAATGGCGGAAAATCTCCCCATATAGGCGGAGGCGTTAAGCATTGAGGACTAGCTACGGGGGCTGGCGAAATAGCAGGCGGCGCAAAGATACAGAAAGGGTCGGCACCTGGTGTGCCTTGCTAGCGGACGGCAGATCGGTGCCGCTAGGAGCAGTGTGCTGCTAGCTTAGGGGTCATGACTTTGCCTTGCCGGTGGTGTTTATCTCGCGGACCGACCTTTGGAAGATGGAGGCTATGGTCGGGGAACCTTGGGCGCCAATCCAATAGAATTACACGGCAGCCCCTGAACGATGCCTGCAGGACTTCCTCAGGGCGTACGGCCGGCACGCGCGCCGCGTACCAATGCGGGCACATCCGCTCATGGGTAAATGGCTAGCACGAAGGTGGCGCAAGATGTGGCCGTCAGCCGTCGGGCTAAACGGCTAGGACCTCCGGGACCTACACACACTACTGGCGCACTTCGTGGAGTGGCTGGCGTGTCTCTTGGACGTAGTTGAGATGGATAGCGAGTGCCTGGGCGGCTAGCTGACGGCTACACCGCCCTCATCTCCAAGGCTGGCTGGACGGGCCTCCTGAATACCAAGCCGCTGACGGTCCTCTCGGTGGTCTACCGCCTGTGGGCGGGCCTGCACGTAGAGGAGGTGATCGCCTGGCAAGGATCCTGAGCACACCTTGGCCTTTGGGTTCCGCCCAGCGTTCCGGCCGCTGGATGGAGCCGAGGTGACCCGGCTGCTGCTGCAGCTCTTCTGCCCAAAGAGAAGGGTGCTGGCGGGGATGAGTGTAGATTACAAGAAGTGCTTCCACCTCAATCCCCCAGCAATTGTCCTCAAGGTAGCGGCGGAGCTGGGCTTGGCCCCTTCTGTTGGCAGGGTGTTGGAGGCCATGTACTAGCGCGGTCAAGGTCGCGGGGTGACCAGGCCAGTGGTGGCGCAATGGCATCATGTAGGGCTGACCCCTGTCCCTCATCCTTGTGACCGTGTTTGGGGGTATGTGGAAGGAGGATGTTGACTCCCTGGGACACCAAGTATGCGTACATACGCGCTCCCTACTGCCGGCACAGTGCCTGCAATCGGGGGATGCGGCCGCGGAGGTAATGTTGTAGCCCATGGGGCCAGGATACGCGGCAATGGGAGCCCAAGGGTATGCCGATGATACCCAGGTAGTGGCCCCTAGCATGTCCGGACTCCAGCAGACGGTCCCCACCAAGCAATAGTGGTTGAGGCTCACGGGGAACACAGGGAATGTGGACAACCCTACATCGTACCCAGAGGGGTGCAGCGGCCTAGCCCCACTTGTCTTGCTACTTGAGGCAATACCAGGCATTGCCGAGTGCAAGCTACCTGGGGCAGGCCTTTGCATCATGCGGCGCTGCACGCCAGGAACGTGGTGGTGGACACATGCATCGGCAAGTGCTAAGGCGCCTTGCAGCGCACACCACAGCTACCGTTATTAGAGCAGTGACCCACGACGGCGGCAGTGAAGTAGATGCCCATGGCCTTGCACAGCCTCTTCCTCGCGGATGTGGAGGAGCCCAAGGTGCGGGGGCTGTAAATGTGGGTGCTGCGGGCCTCCTGGGGCGCTTTGTGGACATTGTGGGCAAAGGAGGTGATCTTTTGCGTGCTAACGTTAGGGCACCGGACATTGCCGGTCATACACACCAAATAGGAGCACCCGATGTGAATGGCACGCAAGGCACGGGAGGCGGGACCCAAACAGGTGTTGTTGTAGGCGATGTGGGGGCACCGGTGATAGCCAGCGTTCACACGGTTAGTGGGCCACGCCCTCAAGGTGGCGCGGCAGCTAGGCTAGCAGCCGCTAGAGGGATCATGGTTGTGGTTTGTGCCAAGTGACAACGAGCCCCTCTACTCGTTGCACCTGTCCTGGCCGGAGTTGCACCACCAACTACGGGATAGCTCACATCACCATGCGATGACGGAGCTAGGGGTGCAGCACCCAAACACGTTTTGTGGAACCGGTGGCACTTTGGACAAAAACACATGCCTCTGAGCGCTGCGAGAGTCGGCGCGCACGCCTTCCGGCTGCGCGGGCTCCTCTTCGGGCCAACATGGATGACACAGCAGGCCGCCACACAGGAGCTCCCCGCGGAGGGGCGCTGCCCCCAATGCGGCACCCTGGCCGAGATGCAGGACCACACACTCTGCTTGTGCCCGAAAAGGGCGGTGGCACGCAATGCGTGGCTGCTGTGGGTCCTAGGGGCGGTGTCTGCAATCCTTAGGCTGGGCCTGCCAGACACGTGGCCCACGGCCTCCGAAGAGGAGGCCTTGTGCCAACACTCTTGGGTCCACACATGGAGCAGGAGGCAATGTTTGAGCTCATGCGGTGTGTGTACTCGATCTACATGGCAGTGCTGGCTGCCAAAATGGACAAGCACGAGAACAAAGTGGGGGTCCACTGCCTCCCCCGGTTGTGCGCGCCGTGGGGGGTGGTATGGCCGCCGATACACGAAGCCTAGGGCTTACATGGGGCTGACGTGAGCTACCGGGCGCGCCTGCCCCACTGCCCTCAGTGCGCGCAACAATCCAGCAGATGTCATCCATCACCGCGGATGGTGAGTATTTCCCCTCGGAGCCTGAGCAATACAAAGCTTAGGCCACCGAGCAACACTATGGGCGTCGAGTGCCGGTGAACGCGGCGTGGATACGCAAGTTGGTCGATATGTATCGTCCGTTCGTGCGCGACCGCCCTGACATGCACACAGCAATCCGATTGGCGAACAGTGCCCGAGGTGGCAGGCCCTTGAATCTCCGGGCCCCCGCCTCCCTAGGGTGCCGCCGTCCTTCCAAGTAATGTACTTCCAAATCAAGCACTCGGGCTCTGAGGCGGCCGCGTTTGGCGAGGTGGTGCAGTCCGTCCTCCAAGCCCTCAGGGCACGGCCATCTTCGTGCTTACGGGCCTACTGCACCAAGTGCATCAAGGAGAGGTGGCCCTCATCCCGAAGGCGGTGCTGTACTTATGCTTGCTGAAAAAGGAGCCCCAGTGGCTCGTGTGCAGAAGCCGCCCGGTAATGTTGGAGGAGCCACTACGCCGGAAAGATTCCACTGTCCTCTTCCACACGCTGCGGATGATCAGCGGCGGAGTACATGCTGGCCCCACCTAGGGCATGACACGCCAGAGAAGGGGCAGTGAAAGGAGGCACCGGTACGGGGTTGCATGGCTAGGGACGCCCGCAGCCAGGTGGCGACGTTGATGGCATCGTGGGTGAGCTTGGCGCCCAAGACCACGTCTGTCTAGAGCGTTGCGGAAGTCGGATCCTGTGCGACCATGACCCCCAACTACTGCACATGGGGGGCCAGGTCGCAGTGGCGGCGCTCCACGGCCACTGTGTGACGGAGGAACGGGACACTGTCGGAGGCGAGGAGGGTGAGGTCTCCAGCGGACGTCACGAATGGCAAAGTAGCCCGCTCGGCCATTGGCAAACGAGCTGTCGCGAGGGCCTGCACCGCCCTTTGGAGCGCCCAAAACCCTGTTGACCCGGCAGCGGGACTCGCTGCATGAGCCGACTGAAAGGGCACGTACAGCTCCTCGGCGTCAAAACGGTGGAGCCTCTCGGCATAACAAAGTCGGCGACCATCAAGTAGCGGGCTCGTGGAGGGGGAGTGGTCCTCAGACTCCGTCGTGGCGTGCCTGCTATCCGCTGGGCCCAGACGCGAAGTGGGAGCTGGGGCTGGGCCTGCTAAATGACGTGCAGCCCCAAGAAGCGACCAAACCATTCAGCCAGTAGCGGGTAAGTATCATGCAGCTGCGCTGCGGATGACGCCTGGGGAAAAACCCCCTATCGGCTAGCACCGTGGCATACCGCACCGCCGAAGACACGCAGGCCCTGTCCAATGCCAAGACCACCTCAGGCCCAATGCCCTGGCAGTGCACGGTCAGCGTGATGGAAGAGTCTAGGGCCTCGGGGCCGGGCAGGGTCCAAGGAGTCAGATTCCACGAGTCCAGCCACCCCATCAGGGTGTGTCCGTCTTTACGGTTTAGCGCGCCAGCCTTCCCGCTGAAGCACGTGGCACAGTAGAAGGGAGACATATGAGCTCAGGGTGTTCATGGCTGACATGATGGTGTGCAAGTACCGAACCGCGTGCCTCTGGGCGAGGCGGGGAACCTCCAGCCCCAGGCGGTCGAGGGGGCGGTACAACCCGTGAGACGGACCGTGGGAGCCCAAGGGCCCGTTGATGGATGGCGCCCGAGAGGTACTAAATGTCGGTCAGGTCGATCCCCTCCGGCGGAACGGCGTCGAACACGAAGTCGGCTTTCGGCAACGCAAAACCGGCCACCACCCGGAGGGCCAGCCCGTACGTGGGGGCAATGCGCGGCAGGGCCCAACCCAAGTGCCGTGATGCCTCCTCGTACTTCCCCAAGGCGTCCACGAGTCGCTCGCCCATCACTATGGGTATCTTGACCATCGCCAAGCCAGACACGCACGTCGCTAGGGCACCCAGGTCGGTGTCTACCGTGGCCCGGCTGTAGCGGATCGCGTCCGGCCCCGCTTCGAAGTAGAACGCTTGAAGCTTGGCGCGATTGACGGCACCGCCGCCCGCCAGGCATGTCTTCTGACTCACTCCCAACGCATGACAGATGCCTTTGTCGGTAAACGCAAAGATGCGGCGGTCGTCGCCGGAGGACACCTCGGGAATGTACTCCTTCAGAGACGGCGGGGTGCACAGGGCACCAGGTGGTCGGGTCAAGCCCACCCGGGACACCTGACTCAAGAGGAAGAGCTCGCAACACCAGAGCGGCGTTGGCGCGAGAACGGATTGAACCCAGCTCATTGAATCCACCAACGCCCATGCTATCGCTCTATGCCCCCCCATGGAGCATGCCATCAGGCCCAACTAGTCGAAACGGGGTCTGGACATAGATGGACAGCCGGTCATAGAAGGATTGGTACCAGGGGTCAAACACGATACTCTCGGGGCACATCTCATGAAGCCCATTGCACTGCACGTTGCACAAGGCATTGGACTCATCCCAGTCCACCACCCAAAGGCAGCATTTGCGGTACTGGCTGTGAGTAAGCCACTGTGGGATAGCCCAACGGCAGAACAGGGCCACGGGTTGCCCACTGAACTCTCGCAGCTAGGCGAACGCGGAGGGGGGGTCGAGCCTCTGCGCCGCGCCATTGCGGCAAAGTGGCCCTGGCAGTGCAGGTGGGGTTCAGGGCCCTGCTGCTCACCTTGGCGGACCCCGCCGTGGTCATCCGCTGGGCAGTCACCTTGAGGGCCGCCATCGAATGCCTTGAGTCCGCCCCCATTGTCTTCATCTTCCACGACGATTTCTCGGTCGAAGCGCACCACCCCCCGCCCTGCCCCGGGGTAGTGCACATCACCTGGTCAGGGGTCATGCTGACGCCAACGGAGTCCCTCCCCTTGTGCCTCCCTTAGGCGGTCTACCAGCGTGCCATTGTGGAGTACTTAGAGGCGACCGCCGCCTATGCCCGTCTGTGAGGCGTGGGACCTATTTTACTGCCAGTCAGACGGAGCAGTGCAGAATTGGCCGTGCAGGTGGAGCTGACAAGAAGCGGTATGCCTTGCACAGCTCCTCCACCTGTACGACCGCCATGTCATCTGTCTCCGTGCTGCGGCTGCCTTGGGGGTGGCGTCGCTGGCCCCCCAAGACGTGGTACACGGCCCTGAGGATGCCCGCTGCACGCTGCTGATGGTTGTCGGAGACGACACGTCACCTGTGCGTGAGGGGGTCGTGGTTCATCGCCTCTACCGGGCCAGGGTGGAGCCACCGGGTCAGGGTGGAGCCACCGGGTCGTGGCTCCAGAGGCCTCCCTGCCCGCTCAGCTGGCGGAGACTGTGCCCTCCTTGGCGGCGGTGGTGCCTCGTACGGCCATAGTGGTTCGTTACCGTCGCCCTTTTGCAGCCGTGGCCGCGGAGAACTCAGTTCCCCAACAGTGATTCCGCGGGCCCTGGGCGCCGCGACTACGCCCAGCGTGGGTGCGGTGAGTGAGGCCGCGCAGTCGTGACCAGTAGAGGAGTCCTTCATCAGGTTCGTCTTTGACCGACCGAGATTTTATTGATGGCTGCGCCGCTTCCAGAGGACCCACCTTAGCCGGGGTCTGTTGCACTAAAGCCGGAAGAGTATGTCCCATCCCATCCCATCCCATCCCGCCATTGCTTGCGCGACGGCCGGCTAGCGTCCGCGTTGCGCACGTCGTCGTCCTGGACCATGTTGTCGTTGCCTTCAATGTCGTCTTCGCGTGCGCCCGCTGCTACCGTTGCCCGCGGAGATTTGCCGGTTGGCGCCGGTGGCCGGCAACACTGCCAGCTAGGCGGCGGGCTGTCTTGGTTGGTCGCGGGCGCGGGTTGCGGTGTGTGTTCTGCTTGCTTGGGCGCCCTGCCGCTGAGCTGGCCCCCCTGTTTGTTGCGCCTTGCGGTGGCTGGTTGGGTTGCACCATGTGCGCATGGCCGCTCTTGGGTGTTGGCGCGAAAATGCAACAACACGGGCGCGTCGCCGAGTGTCCTTGAGGGCCCACTCCCATGCCGATCGCACCGTGCCCCTCATGTCTCAAGGTGCAACAATGCATCACATCGCGGCGCCAATCTCCACACCGGCCGCATGTGTGCGCCCCATGCACCGGGCACACCCCTATTGTCGCAAACAGCCCTGTGGCTCTTGGGGGGGGTAGGGCAAACAGTCTTGGCGGCGGCATTGGCCCTGGCGCTGGCTTGGTGGAGAGCGATTGTGGGCGAAGGCTTGGCGCGTTCACCACCAGCAGTTGGCGCTCGGCCCTCTGCCCCGGCCGCATGGGGTCCGGCCCCGTGAGTGTTACGGGGTAGTCATCAAGGAACGCAGTCCGTCGCTTGCGCCTCCCAGTTTGTCCTCGGAGGCGGGCCACTCACTGCACATGGCAATGCAGCGCAAGACGCTGTAGTTGCACCTTCATGGCCGCCCGCGTTGTGAAATATGGGTGGGCCCTTTCTCCCGTGCACCTCCAGCCCTTGAGCGGCACGAGTGAGCGACATACCTCTATGAAGGCTCCGCGCATCAAGCGATCCAACACCAAATGCCCCTGTAGCATCCTTAGAGCCTAGCGCAGCACTTTGAGTGTGCCTACAGTGACAATGTGACGCCGCGGAGGCGTTGTTTTGGCGGTGCCGGCAGCACCTGATTATCCAAACCCTCAAAGTCCAGCGCCAGCTCCGTGAGACATACCTCTCCTGCTTGCCCGCGCCAGTGCCGATGTGAAGCCCAACAGAGCAGCATGTCCCTAAGCGACACCCCCCGGCGGCAATCCTTGGGCACAACCGGCAGCACCCGTATCGCTGGGTGGGGCGGGCAGCGGGGTAGCGGCCCCATGAGCTGCACCCAAGGGAACGGGCGTCTCTGTGCCGCCCGCAGGCTACTTATGGGAGGGCAACCAAGTGAGACACCTAACCACCAGGCCGTGTCCCTTTGTCCCTCTTACGTGCCATGTACATAGAGACCCTTGCACAGAGTAACGGACAATTAAAAAAGAGAAGGCATTCATTCGCGGTGAAAATAGAAATATTTGTGTGTGTGGGGGGGGGGGGGGGGGCTAGAGCCTCCTGGCCGGCTTGCCGCCCCCAAAAGGGCTGCATCGACGAGCCCCCATGAAAATCCCCACCCCATTATTGCGGCGAGTGCAAGTGTGTCACTTGGGGGCTGGAGGTGGGGGGCTTTGGCATTAAACCTGGGTGTTTTGTTGCCTGCAGCTGACGGCGCCCATTGGCCGATCACCGCTAATTGTTACCCTCCCTTGAACCCTTTGCCTCCATAGGGAGCGGTGCCCATCACCGTCTCACCACCTTATTCCCCCCTTCTCCCTCATTAGCCTACCTTGATCTCTCTGCTCACCCTTCCTTTCCCTTGGTAGGTTGCGCTAACAGAGCACTTGAACTCTCCTTGTTCCATTGCTATGCGTAAGGTCCACACAGAGCAGGGCAACCGCCCTCGTTGTTGGCGAGGAACGTCCAAGTGAACGCCCCATACCGGCAGTGCAGACCCGTCCGCAACGGCAGCTTTTGGGCCCTAGGATGTTCAATTTATGGGGTCACTTCCCCGAGGGCGGCACATAACAACCTTTCGCTTGTCCATTCCCGCGCTCAGTCCACCTTGTAGCGAGCGCATCATGCCCCCCCCCCCCCGCGTTGTCCGTGGTGTGTGTTTTGTGTCCGTGTTCCCTCGCGTGGCATGGGTGCCATCAGGTGTGGTGAGTGGTGGGTGGCGTAGAGTAATGGGTGGGGATGGGTTGGGTGGGTGGTGATGGTGTGGACGTAGAGTGATGGGTGGGAATTGGTGTTGTAGTAGGAGTTGCGGGTTGGGCCACTTGCCTCTGCTGGCCCACCTACTACAACATGTGTCGGGATAGGCTGGAGGGCATCCGCGTATGTGATGGCCCTTGCTGTGCCGGCCTCACCCATTCGGTCAGCTTGCCGCCGTTCCACAAGGGGAGGAGGAGTCCTCAGAATGCATGAAGATACGAGCACACGGACCACCACAACAAAGAGGATTGGTGTATCGAGGGCCGGGACTGGCCGCAGGGGCCGTTCGGCCAGCTCCCCCCCCCCCCCCCCCCGGGATGGCCTGAAGGTAACCCCAAGATTCAGAGAAGGAGAAAACGGTAAGTTTGGGGTCAGAGCAATGACGGGTTTTAGGAACAGCAGCGACACAAGCAAAATTATTTGACCGCTTTGACCTCGGAAAATGGTCATCGACGACACATTTCATGGTGACGGATAAATGGCCCTGGCCAATCGAGCCCCCCACTTTGGGTGGCTCTATTGAAGCTCCCCCCCCCCCCCCCCGCCCCCCAAAAGAACAAAAAAACCATCGGAAGTCCGCCCCTCAGAAGGGGGTGAGGGGGGTCGTCTGAGATCCAGGGGTTTGTGTCCCAAAAATGGCTCAAAAACCTTTTCCCTGTACACTTTTCCCTCGAGGAAATTTTTAACAGACCCTTCCCTTCCCCCCCCCCCCCTGCAAGAACTGAGGAGGAGGGTTGACCCTCCTCGTTACCTTTTCCCGCTTCAAGCCCAAAGCCGTCCACCGCACCCAACACCTGCAGCCCTGCACCTACTCATTGCCCCACCTCCACGACCCTGTCACGAACCTGCAGGATGGTGGACGTGTTCGCTATCCAGCCAGGGCCCGACCACGTGCCCAGCAGCGACAGGCAGACGCTGCCATCCGCGTACAGGTTGGGGTTGAAGCGGGTGCAGGGCTGCGTCGTGATGAGGTGCACTTTCGGGGGCTCCAGGGGGTACCCCTCCGGCAGCAGCATGTCGAAGAGGAAGCAGCCGTTGGCGTACGGAGTGCACGTGGGGCCGACGATCAGGACCTTCAGCAGCGAGCAGTCCGTCTCGTCCACGCGGACGGCCACGGACCCATCCCAGGCCCCAGGGAGGCTGTGGGACAGGCTCGCCAGCTCCACCATGCGCTTGCGCAGCGCCTGCCCGACGGGAGGGGTGCGCTGCACGGGCTTGTAGAAGTGGGTGAGCCCCTGTGAAGTGCAGCAGGGCGCAGTGGGGGCTCTCTGGCCGGTCTGTGCACTGTTGGTGCCCGCACATGCTCGCTTGGTGCCTCTATACAACTGTGCACACGTGTGTACACCCGATCCCCCCGTTGCGCATCCGCCACAATCTGCAACATGATACAGGAGCTCGCTTGGGGGCAGCATGCAGTCCGCTACTGAGACGTGTTGGGTGCGGCTTGTTTCTGTGCGTATCACCGTATGTGAACCGGCAGATAGGAAGATAGTGAGACTTTTGCTCCTTGTGCTATTTGTGTATCCCGATTCCGTATTTTGTGTATTGCACGTGGGCATCGACTACACACTTGCGTGTTTCCAGTCCACTTGAAGCTGCGTACTGCTGTTCATCCATATGCAAGGGCCGTGAATCCAGCAAATTGTGCAACCCAGACAAATAATACTTGTGTCTTGCCTGCACACACTAGGACTGGCACCACCAAACGCAAGACTTTTCCGCTACTCTGTCATGCAGCATGCCAGTAAGGTGGAAAGTGCAGGGGGTGCACTTGTGTCGCCGCACCCCCAGAACCCCAGAAACAGAAGCCCATCCCCCTCTTCCGCACAACACGTGCCTCTCGGAACACGCTCTTCAGGCCTCAAAGATGTGAGGTCCGCCAACCAACACAAATTGATGGGTAGCCACGGGATGCCGTCACCTTGGCCAAGGGCACTCTTTATTGGTGTTGGAGCAGATACCATGCCAAGAATAGGGCAATGTGAGAACTTTTGCAGTTGCAGTTGCAGTTAAAATGCACAGGAAACAAGACGCAGGTCGCCTGACCCCTAAACCCCAACCCCTGACTGTGGGCGAATGCCTTGTACCTTTTCAATGTCCATCTGCTGGAAGCACTCTCGCTGCCACATGGCAATGTACCGTGCATGCTCTGTTGTCACCGCAGCTTGTGTGCCCTCCTGCAATTGCTGTTGCGCATCTCTTGCTGCCGCTGAGCGCTTCATTTGTAGCTGTGCCACCTGAATTCAGGTACAACACACGTGCAATGTGCCCGGGTGATCGGCTCTGCCTGCACCTGTGGAGGGTGGAGGGGAGGGGTGGCGGGAGAGGAAACTATGTTGAAAAAATTCTGCGCCAAAATTTGGGTATCTAGCTTGTTTGGCTTTTTCAAAGAGTTGTGCAATGTGTTTTCACCACCCCACCATTACCATATGGTGATATGTTGTTTGATGGCTCCGAATTGCTTCTGCCGATTTTTTCTGAGAGAGACATATACAGGGCACTGCCATACTGCACAGAGCATACCACTATGCAGCTAAGTATGCTCCTCCAAGCATATCTTGTAGATTGGTGGTTTTTGGGGATTGGTTGGGGGTGACATGCTCAGAAATGTACCCTGCTGGCGTCATCACTGTGAGTACTGTGAGTGTTGCCTGCATGGGGTTGTTGGTATCGTCTAAGATCGCCTTGCATCTCATTCACCTTCAGGCCTTCAGGGCCCCTGCCTGATGGGGCAGGACTCTGGCCTAGCGGGACTGCCCACCTCGCTGGACACTGCAGTGGCTCTGCAGCTCCCTGTCCTGGCCGACCTCCCCCGCTCGCCGCACAACGCCTCCGCTGCAGTCATGCGCCGTCAGCCGCCGCTTCCAAGGACCTGAGGCCTGCTGGTCTATGGGCCTACAGGGTCTCCTCTGGCGGGGCCTTGCAGCGCACCGGGGCGTCATCCATAAAGCCTTCCACAAGGCTTTTGGCCCCCCTGCCTGGCCTCGGTGGGGTGCCTGTGCCGAGATCCTACGCCACTTCGGCTACTGGTGCCCTCGGTGGATGGTTCGGTAGCGTCGGGCCAGCACCGCTCGGCACCGGCGGAGGCCCTTGCTCACATCCACCGGGTGGCTCACGACCTGGTGCAGCCGGTGGTGCAGTGGGTGTGGCACTGTGGCTCCACTTGATGCATGGCCTAGTCTTTTAGGTCTGGGGGAGGGCACTGGTACTGGATACCCGGCGAGCATGGGCGTTACCAGACGTGCACCCGCCAGGCCCACTGCAGTGGCACCCCACAGCCCGCATCTGCACATGGGACCCTCGGGTGGTCTATGCACTTCACGACAGCACGATCCCCCTGCTGCAGCTGCAGCTTAGGGCCCTTCTTCGCTGTGCGGCCACCTTCGCCAGGGGATGGGGCATCCCTCTGCTCTGTCAGGACACCACCGACGCTTTTGGCCCGTGGTGTATTGCCTCCCGCTGGTCCGCAGTGCGCCCCCTCATGACTGAGGCCCCGCTGGTGGCGCTGAACATCGGTGAGGGCCCGCGTCCCTCACAGCGAATGGGTAGCAGCACACCATCGGAGAATACCTCCATCCCCCCACCCCCCTCAGCCCCATGGGGCGGACTGCAGACTGGGAGGGCCATGTGACGCTCTCTGCCACAACGACGGCTCTGAGTGCCCACCGCTTGACGGGCCGGGGGTGTCGGTACCTGCCCCCTGTCGGCTTTGTCGGCTTTGGCTGTTGGCCGGCCTTGGCCTGTGGATGCGGATCTGCTGCCCCGCAGACCTCCATCTTCTAACCTCCATCTTCTGGGGGCCTCTCGGGCCCTCCTGCAGGGCACTAACGTCCCTCCAGTTGGAACCGGCAGCAAACCCATACCGTGCCGTCCCCCGCAGCGGCAGTCGCTAGGCAGCTGACCGTCGCGGTTTCGGACTCTGTGCGCTCATTGGGCTATGGTTGCTGGTGCTGGCCGGTCGTTTGGTGGACGGCGCCCCGGAGTTGTCCCTCCGTGTGCCCCCCCCCCCCCCCATGCCCTCAATGCCCTTTGGGGGGGGCGTAAGGGATATCGCTGCTAGGCCGCATTCTGATGGCCCCCAGAGGAGACTGAGTGTACAGCACCAAAGTCCCCAACGGCCCCCAAGGTGGTGCTGCACATGAGCCAGTGCCCAAATCATGTTGCCACCCACAACATGCGGTGCCTACGGGTGGGGCCTTGTGAAGCTCTGGCCTACCAGAGGGAGGGGGTGTGTGGAGCGAAGAGGAGGGACTAACACTGTGCACGAGCGCTAGGCCAAGGCTGGGCTTCATTGGATGCCGGCCTCCCAAATCACCGCCCTTGGGTCGCGTCAGGGATAGAGCAAGCAAGGGTGGGGGCAAAAATAAATGTCTCGGCGCAAGAAGCCCCTTTTCCAAATACACCCCCCTTTGGTAGGGGTTCTTCGGTCAGGTTGCCAAAATAGGCCCCTTCTCTAACACACCCCCTTTCCAAAGGGGGACTCTTTGGGATTACCCATAGAGCACCTTTCTCGGGCATTTTAGACCAAAACACCTTGAAGCATTAATGGTGGACAAAAATTTGTGTGACAGCGATCAAGACAAAATCCAATTCCTAGCATCTGAGGCTCTTGTGTGAACTGCTGCAGGCACACCACAAGCAAACAAAGGACTTTTACAAAGGCCTAGCCAAAAGAGCCCCTTTCCGCCAACCCTAAAGGGGTTCTTGGCTTTTGCACGTGTGCACACTAGGCGATCGGCACAAAGCGCACAAAGAAAATAGGCTCGTTGGTGGCCTATAAGACCATAGATACCTTTCCGTCACAAGAGTGAGACACAACGATGCACGTGGACACACCACCGAGCGGTCAACAAGCGGCAAAATTGCAGTGGCGCATCACAGACCACCGCCATGCTTGGTTCACTGGATTTGACCCCACCGAACGACTCGATTCGCTGATGATAGGAAACTTTGGTAGCCCTGCCCCGCGGGCCCGAGGCCCGAGGCAGATGTGCGTGGAAGGGTCCAACAGTGGTATGAGGGAGGTGAGGACGGAGAAATTATGGTACCAATTGGCAAGACGTTCCCTAATTGGGAAAAAAAATAAATGGGGTGTCACACTTAAACCTGTGCATGGCGGTTTTTGAGCCGTCGCCTGTGTGTTTGCAGCCGCGGTGTTCAACCAACTCGAACAAACCCAACTGCCAGGCGGCAACAAACTATCTATACATGAGACACCATGTCCAAAAAAAAGTCCCAACCCACTCTTGGCCCGCCAGGCCCACTCTTGGCCTACCTAACCCTAACCACGATTGAATATTGGGACCGAGCTGGTGGGGGAAGGAACATCGTCTAGGAGACTTCAACAACAAATGAGGTACACACTGGAAAGTGGATGAGAGCGGCTCAAAAGGGGCTCAAAATGAGTTGTGTTCATCCGTTTGTGCACCACAACTCGACTAGGATCATTTTTGGAAAACCATGGGTTTGACCCATTTTTGAGCCATTTGTGGTCCCAAATTGGCCCATTTTCAAGGTCCTTTCGGCCTTGAGAGGGGCCAAAACTGCTCGACATGGGCTCAAAATGGGCTCATTCCAATTGTTTGTGCACCCCAAATAGTCCAAAAGTATATTTGGAAAAACACATTTTTGATCCATTTTTGACTGATTTTTGGTCCCAAAACAGCCCATTTTCAAGGCATTTTGTGACTGTGGCGGGGCCAAAATGGCTTGCAATGGGCTCAAAAAGGGCTCATTTCACTTGTTTGTGCACCCCAAATGGTCTAGGATCGTTTTTGGAAAAACATATTTTGACCCATTTTTGACCCATTTTTGGTCCCAAAACAACCCATTTTCAAGGCATTTTGTGACTTTGGAGTGGCCAAAATGGGTTGCAATGGGTTCAAAATGGGCTCATTTCACTTGTTCAGGCACCCCAAATGGTCTAGGATCATTTTTGGAAAAACACATTTCTGACCCATTTTTGACGAATTTTTTGTCCCAAAACAGCCCATTTTAAGGCATTTTGGGATTTTAGGAGGGCCAAAACGGGCCACCACGAGGTCAAAACGCGCCAAAAACACTTGTTTTGGCATTCCATGTGGTCCCTGATGATTTTTGAAAAAAGTCTTTTTTGTTGACCCATTTTGGCACCCACTTCTTTGGGCGACCACTTAAAGCTTGTCGTAGCCCACTGGGCCTAGGTACGGGGGTCTAGGCGTCGGTTAGGGCAATTTTGAGGGGTGGAAACCACCAAAAACGGGTGGTTGCGGGTGGATAAGGCGCGCTCGAAATCGCGTTTTGAGCCATGTAGCCCAAGATATGGTCTGTTTTTGGTTTGGGGCAGTCGGCGGCCAATGTGCACAAATTCTAGAGCTTTTGGGGGCCTTTTGGGGGCGGTTCGCGGACATATTGTGGAGTTAGAGGGCCCTAGAGGGCCCTTTGGCACGGGGAAGTCCAGCTGCATGTGTAGGGTAGCCACTATTTCCCTTCCTTTGGCCGTTTTCATCAAGTTCTAGGTTTTGGGCCAAAAAAAAAGGCTGATTTTGGCCCTAAATTGCAGATTTTGAAATGGAGGTCCGGCACTTGCGACGCCCGTTCCCGGCCGCCACTGTTGAGCTTCTGGCTCATACTTTGTGTGGTTGTCCCTCACACCCATAGATAGCATCCACCAAAATTTTGGCTGAGTCCGAAACACCACGACGGAGCTGTGATTTTTCCCCATTTCGCGCTTGCTTGCTGCTGCGTTGCTGCTTGCGTGCATGCTTGCCAAACCTGTTAGGTCCACCCTAAACACTAAAGAGGGTCATAAAACCAAGATTGGTTCCACCGGCTCGCTGACCCTAACCCTAACCCCGAACCAACATTCCTTCAAGAAAAAAGAAAAAAGAGGTCTTCAAGCCTGTCTTGCCAATCGGCGCAAAATTCAGTACAAGGTCCTTCATGGGGCATGTGCCAAGACACATACACACATTTCGCCCAGACTGGGTGCTATGCAACCTAGCGGTGTAAGCGGATAAAAATGGTGTCGCGAGTCGAGGGTAAAATGTACACCACGTGACGGCACCACTGCGGGGTGTGGTCGAAGTCCCACGGTGTTCTGGTGATGATGCAGGGCACAGTGCTGTGCAACACGCACAACACAGCGCGCAACACAGTTGGCCGTGAATACCCTGACAAACACACCACTTGTGCCCACGCTATAATGCTCAAAAGGCAACCAATCTATGAGTGGAGAAAGGGATGGACACTCAATACTGCTCCGACAATGGCGTCTCTTTATATGCGTTGATGCGCGGTGTCTGCAGCATGACTATATACTTGAGGTCCCATGTGGAGGTTAACTCCGAGTACCGTGCATAAACCAGAGGAGGGTCGGACCGGCAAAGATGAATTGTGAAGCTGCTGTGACATTGCTGTGACACGCATGTGTCATGCATGTGCCATGGCATATATGAGTGTCGTCAGTCATACAATCACACAAGACCGGCAGAACCCACACTGTAGAGAGGATGTCACAGACACGCTTAATCTCTTGTGACGTTGAGGGTTATCGCGGAACTGGGCAGAAGTGAAACTATGTTGCCCGCAGGAGTTTGCCATAGGGGGTGCCTGTGCGGTGAGAAGTTCAACCGGCCAACACGTCGCATCGGATCAACCCTCGTTTTCGTACCCCTGCGCTCTGGGCGTTGAATGGCCCGCCCATCGGGATGGCCCTTGACCTTGCCCACAGTTGCCCTGACGCTTGAGTGAACACATCAGTCATTAGTGAGAAATACACGTGATTTTTCAGCTCCCTGTGTGGTAGGTGGGTGAAGCGGTTGGATGTCCCTGTGCCTGCTCCGTCTAGTACTTTATTGTCTCGGTGTATGCTCCGCACTATGTCCTGTGTGTTCCATCGCCGGTGCTGGGCCAGCCATTTTACGGAGTCGGACAAGTCCTGCATGACCCTGAACGGTGTGGTGTTGTTAAACTGCCCCTAACAATCACACTCACTTATAACCTTGCAATCCTAGTCAGACAGGCCATGGGCCCACATTTGTAGGTCTGTGATGCGCAAAACCAGAAACGGCGCGTGTAATTCTATGGTGAGGAGGTGGAGAAGGAGGGTGAAGGCTTGGGCCGCTGTGCGCAAGTAAAAGCGCTGCACTTGTGGCTCCACAATGGCGGCAATGGGTCGTCACAACACTGTACCTTTGAGGAGGAGCAAATATAATAAGGGGAGGGAGCGTAACAAATTAACTGGCCACCGTTTCTTGCGAATGACACTGTAAAGTATTTTGTACACGCTTACTGTGTTCAGTGACGAACTGGTATATTGTTCCTCTCGCAAGAACTGTTTGGTTTGATGCCATACCCATGGGCGGCACAATGCAAATAAAATTTCTGTCCCTTTGTCGGCAAGACGGATGCAAGCAAATTCACTGAGGCTGCGGGCGATGCTTTGAATGCGGTGCCGTAGGCATACGGGGGTATTCCATCTGTTGGTGGGAGGGAGGTGGACAGTACATTATTGCTGTATATGAGTTGGACGTGAACCGTGTGTGCGAGCCGTCTGAGGCTTTGTATGGCGTGCATGCGTGAACGTGCCCCAGAACAAGGTAGTGGATCTGACGGGCGAATCGGCTGACCCTCATGCAAGACAGTAACAGGGAGCAACGCAAAATGTGCCTGCACATTTGAGACGATTCCTGCACTCTGCCATATGTGCAACGTCACTGAGTTACACAAACAGGGGGGCCGTGATGTGGCTTTGTCATTTTTATTGGCGAGGCGTTCAAATGTGCGTCTGAGATTGAGGGGACTGGAAGCAACAACTCGAATGTGTGTGTGTATCGCTTTGCGCTCCCATGCTGATCTGGTAGTTCGGTGGATCATTGTGTTAACCAGCGTCTGGATGATGGAGTGCTGTGTTGGTGACATGTATGGGACTGTGACGGTGAGGGATGACACAGGGGGATGTTAAGCTGTGAAGCGATGCATTCAATGCCCTTTGTCCTTTGCTGCCTGTGTGTAGTCCGATTTATTTGCGCTGTGTGTGCCTGCCATAGAGTTGTTTGGAGTTGTTTTGTGGGCTGGCCTTCTGGGGGGAGGGGACTTTCTGCAACCCCCCCCCAACAAAAATGTTGTCCACTGTCCCAGCTGGGGCCCAACCGAAGGAAATCAGTAGGCCCAACACACCTTCTCATAAATGTTGTGGATGCTCCTCGCAATCTGCAGGAAAACCTCTTCGTCCTTTGGCACCTGCGGCATACACTTCAGCAAGAACTGGCTCTGCTGGTCCAGCGCAAAAAGCAGCTGCACCGCAGAAGCCCCGTCCTGCCCTGCAGCGCCCCGATCAGGGCCCGCCAGTGCCGCAGCCTTGCCGGCGGTGGCCCTGCCGGCAGGCACCAGCAGCAGCCCCCCCATGCCCACGTGCCCCGCGAGCATGGCCATGAGGTCAAAGAGGGCGGTGTACAAGGGGGCCCGGCCCCCAATGTCCAGGAGGCTGCCGTTGCGGAGGAGGTCGCAGATCACATCCGGCAGACATGACCTCATAACCATGGGCTCCGCGGCCTCACAGCCCTCCAAGTCCTGAAGCTGCTGAAATTGAGTGGCGAGTGCGACGAAATTATCGGTCAGGCCCTGAGACCGAGACAGCAGTCCACTGGGGACACCGTGCAGGGATGCATTAGAAGGGAAGGGACCTCAGTGGTAGCCCCAGAGGCGGTTAGACACGCGCTTGGAGGAGGTTGCCAAAGCGGTTGGGGGGGGTTCCCGTCGGCTATAAATGCCATTGAGCCTAGTACTTGCCACTGGGGCAAGCCAGTAATTTACGGGGATTTACAGGCTTTTCAGCCCCCGGCCCCCATATTGTGTAAATGGGTGTAAATTTCCCCCAAAACGGCGTAAATTCCAAAGAAAAATGGCGTAAATTCCTAAGAAATGGTGTAAATTCACAACAAGGACGGTGTCACTCCACAGCTCAACCAATCCCACAAACTCAATACACAACAATTCAGTATTTTGAAGATTGGTTACTTCGGCCTTGTGGGTATGGCCCAAAAAAGAAAAAAAAGAAGCCAAACAAGAAGGAGTTGAAAAAAAAGTCAAAAAGACTCCAAGGTCAACCAAGCGCCACGTATCCATCCTCCTTTCTTGACCCTACCTAACCCAACAACCTTTAGCCCCTTCCTTTTTTTTTGAATACAACTATTTTTCAATTGCCCAATGAGTAGTGTTTTTTAAGGGCAGCACAGTTTGACCACAGCCGCGGTCCACGCGGTCCACAGAGCATTCCCCAAACCCCATAAACCCCCCCATCCCCCCCGGCAGTCCATGGGCAAACCCACCGAAAAAAAACCCTTGCTGCCGGTATGTACAAGTATGTACACACACGTTCTTTTGTAATCCAAACACCAAACCAATCATTGAAACCCCGGAAAAACGCCACTTTGGTTGCAAAAAAAAATTGCGGATCGGGTCCAGTCATCTTTTGCCTTTTTGGACCATGTGCAGGTTTTTTTTTATCTTTTATGTGGGCTTTGTCTTCCCCCCCCTCCACAATGCCCCTCTTTTAGCGCCGTACTAGTACAGGGGGGTTGGGGTGGGGGACATACGTTAGTTTGCTTGCATGTTGTTAGTTTGGGGGGTGTGGGTAAAAAATACGGCTGGAAGGGTTAGCCTACACACATTGGGTTACGGAAAGAAATTAGGGAATTAGTTTGCATTTCATGTGATGCCCATGCTCATGCCCATGCGCTTACAATGGGGGCCACTCACTAGCCTCCCTCTCCCTCACCTCCCAACTAACATGCTGCTGCCCACGCAGCCACTCCCTTTGCTCGCTCTCATTCCCATCCTGCTCCGCCGCCTCCTCCTCCTCCTCCTCCTCCTCCTCCTCCTCCTCCTCCTCCTCCGCCACAATTAGGTCCTCGGCGGTGCCGGTTGGGTTGAGTTGGGCTAGGGTGGATTGGTTCACCGTTGAACATCCTGACTCTATAACGGCAGTACAATCAATGGCACACAACGACGGAGAAATCACTCGTTGAATCTCACCATAGTCGGAAGGATCCCGTGTCAAAACACCATCCCAAACCTGATAGAGACCTGCCACCACATCCTTAGCAAGGGTAGGCTCTAGCGTTTCCTAAAACGCATGGCACAATGGGAAGGTCCCAGCCATTAGGGCATTGCACAAACGGACCTTCAAAGCCGTGAATTAATGCACGGCCTTGGGGAGGGGACCGAGTACAGCCGAAAAATGCGTGGCAATGAGCTAGACGGACTCATTCCCATAGCTTGCCAAAGCAACACCATCCTGGGCATGCCACTTGGAAAAATGCAAAAAATGGGTGGCCTTGGCTATGGGATGAGTCTCAGAAAAATGGGTGTGGACGTGACTCTACAGTGCTTGAAGGAAGTTGGTGGTTGTCGTAGAGTGCAAAGGGACACCAAGAAAGCGTGGCACAGGAGCACACTAATCAAAATCCATTTGAAAATCAGCCCGCCCCGGGCCCTCCCACCTTTTAGCCCTTCAGCTAGGCTCTGAGCTGGAAGTAGGTACGGCATGCTTCACAATGCATCACTCCATGTTTGAACTAAAGCCAAGGGCCGCTAGACTGCCATGAAATGTGGGATGCACAAGGGGGGGGCAGGTTCAGAGGCGGGACGAGCAACAGGGAGACATGCTCCATCATTAATGCACGTGACATAACATAGCATTTACATCGAATTCAACCTTGAGTGTTTGTGTCTCCTGGAGGCTATGCACACCCCGACATGCACATGCAAAACACCGTCGATCATCTACTGAGTGCCCCTCCTCATTGTCCGTTGCCCGTCCCTCCTCACCCTGCTCCACCCATCCCGCCTCACCGTCCACAACAATGAAGCATTGGTCATGCACCCCTCAATTACACCGTGAGCATGCAACGTTCACCCCGCATAGCCGACTGCGTCAACTCGAACAATACGATGAACTCAGTGTAGGAGGCGACCGATGGGGTGTGGGATATGGTCGGTGTAGGCCTAGGCGGGGGTTTGGCAACCGCGGTTCCGGTGGGGGCTTGAAAGGAGAACTCAAAACCGTTGTGAGGCTTTGAATTCTTGGCCGCATGCTCAATATGCACTTGCTAAAGAGTTGAGGGTGCACCTTCGGACTTCACGTGGCGGAGCGTGGTCCCGGAAGTAGCAAATTCTTGCCGCACTGCATCATTGCCTTGCTTCCGCACCCACATTACATGACAAAGCTAGCAGAGGGAAGGGGAATTTACACAATTTACATGCAACAATGGGCACAAATCTAGGTCACAAATATATGTAAGTGTGGGCAACAACAAGCAAAGCATGTAAAATACCTAATTTACACCAAATTCACAAAAAATTATTGGAATTTACGTCACTTTTCGAGGAGTTTTCAAAAATTTACGTAATTTACAATGTAAATTGCCTCAGCCCCCCCCCCCCCCCAATTGTTACCGGCTTGCGTCGGGGAGACAATGGCTGGGCTTAGGCTGGGCGCCCTGCGACGGTTGGGGGGGGGGGGGTACCTCCCCCCTTCCAATGCATCCCTGAGGACATGGCGGCCAAGGCCCTTGCGCCATCAAACCCCCTCACGTCTAGAGGTGGTGACTGACCATGGGGGAATCTTTGCACTGCGCGCGCACTGCGCGCTGCACTGCACGCTACTTTTAGACTATGTTCCCCCCGAAGAGCCCCCAAGCAAACCCCTTGGAAACGCCCTTAGAATTAGGTGACCCAAACTGCCCCAGCTCAAGAAAGTTGCAAACTACCTTCCCTTCACATGACACACATCATGCACAACTGGAAAAGCCATGAACAGCGCATTGGTCGCCACCCTCAAGAACACAGAACTGTCTTTCTGTTCCATTGTCTACTAAGTACACATGGACTCCATCTTGCATTGGCGATTTACCACCCGTAGTGCATCTTGGTAGTACTCCAAGTGGATGAGCCCATCTCCTGCCATCCCAACCACCGTGGCAGGAACTCGCACGCCGTTGGAGCGGGTGTAGAACACCCGATCGCCAAGACTCAAATCCATGAAGAAAGTGTGTCTAAGAAAGGAGGAGGGGGGTATGAAGTCCTGTAGCATATGTGCAAGCACGATAGATCGATGTGTGCACACGAGCATTGCGCCTTGCCATGCCTTGACACAACCATGCTACGCCTTGCCATGCCTTGACCCAAACGTGCTACACCTTGCAAAACCTCCGCTAGGGGTCACCATGATGCCCCTAGGGGCCCCTAGTATCTCAAAGTATGGGTCTCTAGTACGGCCAGACGCCCAAATAGTTGCACTGCGCGCGCACTGCGCTTGAGGCTCCCCCCATACCATTGCTGCTCCACCGGGAGGGCATGTTGGGGCCCTGCACGACCTGGGGGGACCCATCCGTCCAACGGGTCGGGTGGTGGACCCGGTTCTAGTGCGACAAAAGCCCACCGTATATCAAACCCTTGGAGAGGGGCGGGGGTGGGGGGGTTGGAGAGGGTCATGGGGCTTGATCTCATTACAACCCACGCCCAAACTGCGAGGGCCATCACCAAGTGCAGCAAACACCAGTTCATAGTACGGGCGCCCTGC
The DNA here is from genome assembly GCA_964036045.1 of Eutreptiella sp. 'Long Island Sound 2002'. Lineage (NCBI taxonomy): Eukaryota > Euglenozoa > Euglenophyceae > Eutreptiales > Eutreptiaceae > Eutreptiella > Eutreptiella sp. 'Long Island Sound 2002'. The sequence continues at coordinate 130,777,966 of OZ038380.1, read as the reverse complement.
TGCGGGAGGGGGTTCGATTGATGCGGCACAGTGGGACAGCGTCTTCCCCATAGCGGTGAGATTTGGGGGACGGTCCCCGGCACTGAAGTTGACATGTGACGCAGGGCCAAGGGCTGGGGATCACCAAGTGTTGCGTGGCGGTAGTGCGGCAATTTCAAGGATGTTGCATGTTGGGCAAACCGGGGCGGGGAGGTGGCAAAAGGGTGGTAGCAAGAGGGCGGTGAGGGAGCACTACCAACCCATGCACGTGGCTACATCACCCCTCCCATATCCCAGCCTCCAGAGCGGAGACAATATCTTTCAAAACCCGGGCCGCTTTGTGTTACGGTGTTCAGAGGAATTCTCCGTCAAATGGACTTGCGAGAATCACCGCATCGGCAGTTGGCAGCCTCGACAACTGAAAGATCCAAATTATGCCGCAGATGTTGTTAGATCGAAACTCCGTGGGCCCGCGAACATGGGTAACACCCCATGCGCCCGCTTTGGGGTCAAACTGGAAGTATAGCCCCTTGTAAACACTTGACACTGTCCAATAACAGTACCTCCTGATGATTTTTGTGGTGAAGCATCCCCAAAAATCCTGGGGCTGAAAAATCTTTGGATGGTGGAGGGGGCGCACGGGGGGTAGACAAATTTTGGCTGGCCTATTGAGGCCACTATGAGTGGATTCAGACCTCGGTCCCATTCAATCCTTGTCTTCCATGTGGAGCCCCCCTAACATACCCCCCTCCCAATGTATAACTCCCTTAGGCTTAATGGGTGTTTGGCCGAAATCTGTACCCCCTTCAGCCATGCACAAGCAAATGGAACACGAAGAAATCCAGGGTACAGTTTCAACACCACTGCAAAAGTCACTCACTTGAAGAACAAAGTGATTGGGGTTTGCTTCTTGACCTTGGAAACACTTGGAGGGCTACAGCAAAAATGGGCCAACACAATCAAAACTGAACAACAAGCGAAAAAGAACATGCAGCACCTCCCCGCCCAAAATTCACACACCCGTGGCCTTACTGAGGATCTGGCCGAGATCTATACCCCAGGGGATACATTGCTTTTTGGGGGAGGGTTTAGTGGTGGGGGTGGGGGTTCCTTTCTGTGGGTACTCCTGATCAGCCCCCCAATGGGGCCCTACCTTTTAGGCCTGAGCCGTTGTCATGCCAGCAAAAGTTGGCCGAAAACATGTGTTTTGTCTGCGACCCCTGATGACCCCCCGGCGCCTTGGGCCGGGCTTTTGCATCATCACTTGGTGACAATGAGCGCACATTTGAGCCAATGGGGGTCCAAAGAGCACCCACTGAGGGCAGTTGTGCATAGTGCGGGCACAGCACGTACAGCGCGGGCACGGCGCGCACATTACAGGGATAAATTGGGGATTTTTTTTGCTACCATTGACAATATTCTTGCCTCTGTGGACCATACTACACCCCCACAATGTTGCACAACCTGATGTTTGATGCCAACCCACAGTCATGGGCGGAACCCATCCAAATGTCTCGAATGACCTTCTAATGCCATAGACAGGCAAATTGGTTGAACGGTACTGTTGTGCTGCTTCTCGTTCTGACGGGAGTGTGCCGTAGTCTTTTGAGCAGACCTTTGCTTAGCAAGGGGGGGGGGGGTCCCTCTGGGGCTGCCTCAGGACCAGGCAGCCCACCCACCCACCCACCCACCCACCCACCCAGACCCCCCCCCCCTAGGGGGGGGGGTCTGTGCTGTAACAATCCGCCGGTAACACAAAAAACCTGTGTATTTGCCCAGAAAAAAATTTGTCCTTCGGTCACTATGCGATCTTTGAACAGAAGGATAGCAGAACTGGCAGTTACCCTAGTGGTAGATCACTGCACTGTCAACCTTGGACAGCGTTGGTTCAAACCCCGCTGCCTACGGACCGGAAAATTTTGCCACCTTTTACCACCATTCTCTCAGTGAAAATTGTGTTCTCATGCACAAACAAAGGGTGCCCATTAGGCCCATTGAGGATGCGACCCACCCACCCACCCACCCACCCACCCACCCAGACCCTATCCCCCCGAGGGGGGGTAAGGCACTTTGGGCCAAATTGCCCAAAACCAAACTAACCCACCCACCCACAGGCCACAGACCAACCCCCCCCCCCGCGTGGGGTGGGACTACCCTTAAGCAAAGGTCTGCTTCGGAGCGCACCGTCTTTTGGGCCTCGGCTTTGATGTTGAGTGTGAAGGCGATGTGCCTCGTGAGCGTGAATGTCTAACCCCGGTACCGACTGCGAATGTGACGACCGCTGCACCGGCAGAGATGGACTACTGGCGGTTGAAGCGGAGGGGGACCGTGCCGGCCAGCTTGCCGCGCATGGTTGAGACACCGACATAGACGGTGTATTTGACTGCCGCGATGGCGGGGAGTCGCGCTGGCGATGGCGGGGGATCGCGCTGCTTACCCTTTAGCGATGCGAGGAGACTACGTCCAGGCTGACCGGGAGAGGGTCGCGGTGAAGGTGACCGCACCCAGTACTCCCTGGGCTCATTGTTATTGATACTAGGCACAACTATGCAGTTTGGGTATGGTACTGTACAAACTTTGTGCACAGCGCGGGCACAGTGTGCAATACGCCCCCACTAGGCCCACTTATGGGAGTGTGTTGGCTAAACAGGGCCATTTTGGACCGTTTGGGGCTTGGTTGGTCGAGTTTTGTTGGCATGTGGCCACAATGAGCGATTCAGACCGAGGGTCCCATTCCACTTGTTTCTTCACCAGGGGGGGGGGGTTCTTGCCACACTGCCAGTGGGACCCATCTGCAGTGTTATCGCTACTCAATCCGAGCACAAATGTAGGCGAGTTGGGGGCGCAATCATCATTCAAACTGCAACAGTTCTTGTGTTCGAGAGGATATGCTATGGACAATCTAGATGAAGCACAACGTATTCATCCGTCATAAAACTGCATCCATATCTACAATCAAACTGCAACTATCGTGCTTGTTCACCTGATGACTTATATATCGGCATGTGCTGCCTTCATGCTACATACTGTGTGTCTTACCTCCCACTGCTACCGTGATCAAGCACTCCTTCGGCGAGTTGGGGAGGGGGGGGGTCCTGCCAGTAGACTGGTCCATCAGCGTTCTCTGACTCCCCGGTCACCCGCATAGACCTGGTCATGCTTGGCCTGGACTCCACAAACACCCTCCTTCAGAGCCTTCAATTGCTTGTAGTCAGCATCGGAGCCTCCGAAGCCCGTCCCCTGGCCGCTCTTACTGTTGGTTGCTGCAGCTGTGGCCTCTGGGGCCACTTTGCACTGGACGGACCCCAGGATTGTGGCCAACTCCTCCAGCAAGTTGGCAATCCCCTGCACACAGGTCGCCACACGGGAACTGGTGGAACGCAACACGCGCTTCATTGGAGGTTGTTCGTGATCTGTAATGAGCTGGCGTATTCCACCGCGAGACATGCCAAAGTCTGTGTGTCAAATGGGATGAATAGGTGCAGTCAGCGATGCGAATGAGCATTTGTGGGCCTAGTGATCGTGCCGGTCGCACAATGGGATGGGCACATCTGCCAGACTGAATGGGCAGTGCACCCACTAAAAATGGACCTGATTTAATTTAGGAGCAATGGTTGGTAGTTATGGACTGAAGGCCCCCCCCATGGACGGTTTCAACCATTAAGTCAAAGGTTCATGGATGTTCCACAACACACGCGTTGCCTTCCTGGTTGGGGTGGTCCACAATTTTCTGCAAACAGGGACACTGCCTGATGACTACCTATTGGGGGTGGTGCAAGGGGGGCGGCCTGTTCGAATTCCAGACCCCAACCCCCCGCCCCTCCAGACCCCCCCAAAGGTTTTTTTTTACCCGATGTGTCTATACTCAAAATACTCAGAATTTTGTGGAGAATTCAAAAATGTTTGAAGAACACAGAAAATCTTTTGGCCCCTGACCTGACCTCCGGGTCTGACCTTGGCTGATGGGAGCCTGAGCTAATGGGCAAATTTTTTCTGAAAATTTTTTTTACCCCATTTGTGTATGTTCAAAATGATCAGCGCGTCATGGGGACCATTTGAGGTATGTATGTTGGGGTACCCACTGACCCCCCTCTAGGGACCCGGCGGCTGACCGGCCGACCCACCTACCCCCCCATCCCGCCCCCCTCTAGACCGCCAAAAGTTTTCGCACCCAGTTGCAGTCTAGAATTTGATCAGGCCGCCCCCCTTGGGGTGGTGACCATGATTCCCAGAAGTACAGCAGTGTCAAACCTACGGCCGATAGCATTAGTGACGGTGGTGCAGAAATGTACTTCGCGCGTTTTTCTCTTTCTGTTGGAAAACACAATAGTACAAGCCACAACAGTGGAACAAACATGTTTCATACAGGGCCGGTCCAGAGGGGGCCCATCGGCCCCCAGGGCCCTGCTGTCGCCGGCCTTGTTTGCAATGCTCAGCAAGGTAGGGCTCACGGTAACCCCATTATTGTATGTGGATAATCTATTGCTGGTTTTTGAACAGGGCACCATCCGAACTGGCAATGCACGACAGATGTTTGGGCACGTGGGACGTCCTGTGTGTGGTGCTTGTACCTCAGGCTTTTCACAACCACTTGGTCTAAATTCACTAGATGGCACTTCAGTGGTGCTTCCACTGGTATGCATTCAACGCAGTTTCATCACAAACATACATATGTTGGATGGAGAGCCCTAGGGCTCACGAACCATGATTAAAGGCTGCAAGTCGATGGCACATCATAGTACAGCGCATAACCAAATGTTAAATGGGGCGGGCTGTGGTGGGCTTACCGCTACTGGGTTCCAGACCGGATTCCTGGATGAAATGATTTTCTCATAGCATGCGGACATTTGCGAACAAAATGGCGAAGAAATGCCCTCCATTTGCCAGTAGACTGGCTTTGTTGTTTCCTTTGATTTCTGCGTGGCTCAGAACGTTGACCCATCAGAAATGGCAGCGCAAGCATCCAAATAATCAAGAAGCCTGATTTAAAGATGTATGGTAGTGACGGGCCCTGCATGGCGATCCATGTGTGAGCTTCCCATTGCATGGCCCCTCCTTGGAAGCCCGCATAAACAGGTGCCGAATGAGTGGCTGGCTCAGATAGCTACATAGAGCTTAGCTCTATTGACGGTTGTTACTCTATTGACTAAAGGCTGCAACTCGATGGCACTGCACGGTACAGGGCATTTTAAGTGTTACATGGCACCAGCTGTGGCGGGGTCACTGCTACTGGGGTCCAGGCGATTTCAGGACAATTTCAGGACTATTACAGGACCATTTCAGGACCATTTCAGGACTACTTCAGGACCGTTAAACGAGTATTAAAAGACCATTCAGGTCCATTTTCACAGGACATAAAAAACCTTTTCAGGGCCATTTCAGGACTGTTTCAGAAGTACTTCAGGACACTTTCACTTTCATCATTCGGCCACCCTTCGAACCTCAACGGCCGCCATCCAAATCCCAATCGCCGCCCTCCGAACGTCAACGGCTGCCATGAAAAGGGTTGTAAGTTTCACCACCAGTGGCATTCAAAACTACCGCACTGTGTTGTTGCCCCGCCGCACATGCACATGCACACCATGGTAATTGCCCAACCACGTCCACTGATGCAATGCCAAGTGTTGAGCAAGTTGTGTACGAACTCACTGCTACGTGGACAGGACATGACTTGCCCTTCGACAATGCTACACAGTGGGCATTTCCTCAGGCTGGCCTCTCTTGAATGGTTGCTGGTCTGGCTCTGCTTTCTGGAGGACGGGTTGTTGACCCCAGAACATGAATCGAGCCCATGGCCGGCACCAGCCTTGCGCTTGAAGGGGGTGAGGGCACCCCCCCCTCCTCTCTGGGTATACAGTCAGCTCTGCCAAGCGCTTCTGTCCGCTTCTGACCCTGCAACCGGTTTGTGCGCTCCGGAACTTGCCTCCCAACCACTTTTTCAACCGCTGTAAGCCGTTTTAGCAACCACTTACGCGACCCCCTTTGGCGGGCACCCTCCCTCTGTGAGGGCTCTAAGTGGGGCTTAATGGGTTGGGCATGGGGTGCAAGGAAACTCTGGCTTCGTGAGCCGGCATGTGCGGTTGTTTCTACCGGCCTCACCGTGCATCTTCTTCACAAGACAGCCACCTCGGGGCGCCAAGGGGACGGCGGAAGGGGAGTGATGATGCGGACATTGCACGCAAGCGGCCGCATGGCACTCAGAGCAGCAGGACACAGGGTACAGTCCCCAACAGAGGGGGAATGTTTGCCCGGCGCGCGCCCGGCGCGCTACTTTTCCATTAACTATCCTGACTTCAGCCCCAGATTTACCCTCTCACGGAGAAGCCCCCCAAGTAGACCACGTTGCACTGCACACCTTCCCTACAAAGCACGTTGCAGAATAAAGCAATATCTGTGAATTCCGCAACTCCAACTGTCATCTGTATTGTACTTAACAAACAACATTGGTCCCACAAGTGTGGGTGTCAATACATCCAGTACAATAGTGCTCCTTACACATGCTCCCATGGTCCGTAGGGGGGGGTGTCGGACTTGCCTCCGGATGCAAAATTGTGTAAAATGCAACAGAATACGGACTGACTGGTGCAACTCTGTGAACTCAGGCGGGAGCACCGCCACGCGGAAAAAAAAAGGTGCAACTCATTGGGGCCGCCACGCCAGATGTTCCTAACCAAACCCCAATGCCACAACCGAGCAAACAGCTGCTCAATGCGTGCCCTATACCACCCGTGCACGTCATTGTAACATTGTTGGCGGGCTGTCAAAGTGCCATTCTTTCTTCCAATGAATGGCACAATGACATGAATCCGGCCTTTATAAGCACCATCATGGCCCCATATCAACGGCAACAGTCCACCGGTGGGGCACGGGTCACAAAAGATGCCCGGCGCGCTAACGTTCCCCCAGAGGGTACGTCATGATGCCGGCCACAAGGGGGCCTGCGTGGCCCAGGCGCATTGTAGTTGAGCAGGACAGGGAAGGAGAGCATTCCAGCGAGTACAGCCGAGGCACGTGGTGTCCGTTTTAACAGAAGGGGGGTGGGCTGTCGTCCGTCAGCATCTCCCGGGAAGCGGAGCTTGTCCCCCAAGGACAGGCACACACAAAGAGTGTGCCCTGAAACACAGCAAAGCTACACCAACTGTAAACGACAATACCGCTCTGTGGGCCGTCAGCAAACACCCACACTACACCCCCCTTCAACCCCCTCCCTGGCCTACCGTCCAGCTTGATTCAGGAAGGCAGCCATGCGCACATGCTACTCACGAAGGCATGCCTCTATCGCCAATGGTAATGCCAACCAATCAAATCCGAGTCTGGGACTGAGCTGGATCTCTGCACATTGCACACTATCCACTCTGCACACTTGTTGCACACTGCACACTTTGCAACCTGAACACTCCACATGCTCAATGCTGCGCACTTTGTACACACATTTCTGGGGGGTGCGGGGGGGCGTTGGGCTGCAATGGGGTCTCCATATCGACGTAAACCTTGCAGGAATCTTGCCAGCTAGTGCACATCAGAAAGACAGATTACACAGTGTTCTCCTCCCTGACCTGTGGTATAAGTGGCCAAGATTTGAAATATCCTTCCCACCATGATCGGCAGGTGCGCATTACCAAAACTTAGTACCTCTGTTTCAACATACATCCTTATCTGGCTGAAACCTGATGACAGAGCACTAACTGCCCTTCTCCTTTTTCCCATTGAACCCCGAAACCCGCAAGGGGGGGGGGGGGGGGGATGCAATGGATGGGCGTTGCACCCACATAGACTAACAGTGCAGCCCAGTGCCCGGCATAGATATCACCGCCGTGAGTCAGAGGTGGCATGTCCGCATTGTCAAGGAGACCAGACCCACTTCCCGTTTCCACACTACATGCTCCTTGCCCAGCATGTAGCGATTCCAGTTCCTCTTGTCTCGTGCTCCTCGTCTTCCTCTTGCTTCCCATCCCCTTGGTCTGCCTCCCCCTCCCTCAATTCTCTACCTCAATGCTCCCCCAGCCAGCCCCCTCTTAACCCTCCATGTGCATTGGGGCAAACGCTCAGGCGTCTGTTACGCCCCACAGACCCCACAGCAGTGGCCCCCACAGCCCCCACAACAGTGGCACCAGCCGGGAAGCGCAACTCTCAGCCATTGTAGGGTTTGCTGTTGTTGGTATCCCTCTTGAGCTACATGTGCAGGTGCTGGTTTTAGTTTCCAGGGCAGCATTGGCATGGACGTGGGATAGGGCTTCAATAGTAACCCCCCCTTGAAATCTCCCCATGTCACACACGCTTGCCCAGTTTTCCTGCTGCGCACACACTGGCCGTTCGTGCGCCTCCTGGCGAACACTCCGCAAGAACCACTGGCGTACCTACCTGACAGCACTTCCGTGGTACTACCGGCCTCCGGCGCCGCAATTGCGGTGGCCTTGGAGACCGACAAGCATGCCCTCACCCCCCTGCAGCCACATCGTGCAACGGTGTACTCGCCCTCTGGGCTGGTACTTGACACGCCCAATCAAGTGCGCCTCGTCCTTGAGACGATGGTAGACACCACGCGAGATTTAACAGGCTTGCTCCTTGTGCTCGACACCCTCGAGTACCCCACCCGCCGGCACCCAGCCCTCAACCCCCGCGTGCCTCTGTTATCCCGCCACACCATCTTGCCTCTGTCAGTGGCCTTTTTGGCCAGGTGGGTGACAAGCCATCTCTAGGCCTGGCACATGATTGCTGGCGGCCTCCTGCCCATGGGCATCCCCCCCCCCCCCCCCCAAGACCCAGTGGGCCTCCAGGGTCGCCTTCATGGACCTCAGCAGCCCGTCCGTGGGCCATCTGATCCAGACCCTCACTGTTCTTACCTCCACCCCTAGTGTGCACGCTCTGCAGCGCCTCGTGTCCGCCCCCCTGAACTCTCTTGCAATCCGCGATCACGTTCTGCTGTGGGACGCCTCGGTCGTCCACACGCTACCCCGACAAGACAGATTTCGATGAAGCGTCGCCGCCCGACTTACCTTGCTCGCTTTCAGCAGGTTTGGTCCCCCCAGGATTGCCGGGAAACAAGAGTGTTGCGTCAAACAGCCAAACAACCGCCGCACTGCGAACGTAACTTCTGCGGCACTCTTGCACAGAGGCACTGCACGGCACTGACACGTCCGCACTCGGAGGCATGTGCCCCGCCCAGCAGCCGCTTGGCTGTTGGGTGCGTGTGGTGCGCCTGCACCTGGCTTCCCCGGAGAAGCAACCCGTGGGCCCGTAATGCCCTCATTGGTGCGGGAAGGACAGCCCAAAGCCCAAAGCCCTTGAAATCTCCCCCTGTAGCGCGTGAACGGTCTCCCCCTGGGGGGGGGGAGGGGGGGAGGTTGCAAGGGTATTTCAAGGCAAATTGTGGTATCCTCCACTGATGCAAGCAAACAGAACACAGGTGAAGCGATTGGGTGATGCAACCACCACAGCCTCGAGCCTTGAGAGTTGGAGCACTCTCATGATCCACTTCAGTGACCCCACCAGGGCGTATGTACTGCATGTGGCAAAGCTGCGGCCCATTTGGTGAAGGCCCCACAACAGTGGCCAACACATGTGCACCAAATGTGCGTGAGTGGTACCATTCACGGTCACCGGGAGAAAGCATCTTGGGTCTGAAAAAGGGACACAACACCCTGTACACCGCCTTTGGAGAGAGAATATCACAGAATACACACAGGTGACTGGTTTGAAGTAATGGGAAAGCAATGTAAGAACGTGTGTGTAACAGATGAGGAACACAAACCACCGCAATAGATATTGCCTGGCAAAACAGTGAAGTGACGGACGGTCTCCCCCCCGGGGGGGGGGATTGCAAGGGGGGGGAGATTTCAAGGAGGGGGGGGGGTAGTGCTAAATTGCACCATCCTATTGGTGCTTACACCATGATCCCTAATTCACAATACACACGTAAAATCCAACCCTTACCTCATGAATGCCCCCATCCATCCGCTGGTACAAAATTGAAATCCTAAAGAAGATTCATTCATTCATGTGAGATTATGGGCTGTTTTCAGGTTCGGTGGTGTAGGTGTCAAGATTGCGTGTGGGGCAAATTCCATGCAACCCACGTTTCAGGCCACGAACTCCCTGTTGGGTCTGCTCGTACCTCTCCTCCAGCACATGCCCCATCAAGCCGGCTTGGTGATCACCCCCGGAGGGTCGGCAAGAGAGGACGGGGCCAGGTTCATGTCTGGGCCTCCAGCCCCTGCATCAGCAGCCAGCCCTTGGCACTTGTGGGCAACAAGGCGTCCAGGTCTTTGTCCACAAGGCGTTTGAGCTCCTCGGGGCTCAGTTGCCACACGGAATTGTCGTTGAGTTTGGCGCAGCAGGTCAACAGGGGCTTGGGGCTCTTCTGGCAGGCGCTGCTATGCAGCACCATGCCACGCGCCCATGGGGTGAGGGTGGGCATCTGCCGCACCTTCAGCAGCTGCACCCACTCTTTGATCTTCGTGGGCCACACCTGGTCAAACAGTCGGTTGATGGGCCGCTTGAGCTGCTGCAGCCGCTGAATGCGGTTCTCCACATCGGAATGGCTCAAGTTCCAGTACTGATCCAGTGCCTCCACAAGTTTGGGCGCGTCACGGTGGTCCCGCCCGCGCGCGGCATTTATGGCCCCTGCATGTGGAGACACGTGCGGAGGGAGGTAGGAGCGGCACCCCCACCGATGATGCTGCGATGGCATTCGTGGGGTTTGTGGATGGTGCAGCCATCGCAGCCTCTCCAGGGTCATCGTCCCTTTTTTGAAGACGGATGTATGCCTCAGCACCGTGATGCTGGTGGACAAAGGGCTGCTGCCCACCCTCCGAACCTCACACACTCTAATTCCTGAGGCTTCCTGCGACGGACCATTGCACTGGGGACGCCCATCTGATGGGCCAAAAGACTGTCAGGCCCTGGGGGTAGCTTTCAACTTCCGGGGGAGGGGGGGGGTCGAGACAGCCCTCTGGCTGGACCTTCCACCCCCCCAAAAAAGAGGCTCAATTGAAGGGCCCCCAAAAATCCTTCCAAGGCTGACCCCCGGGCCCCGGAGGTGACCCGGACCCAAACCTCGGCAAAAAAATGAAAACGGGATTTTTGGAATCACCGCGTTGAGAGGGTTCAGAAAAGTCATCATGTGCCATGTATTTGGTGAAAAAAAAATTGACCATTTTCAACGCTGCAAAAAAATTTCGGCGCCAGAGTTCATAATAACTGATTGATGGTCCTGTCAATTGAGCCCTTTTCCCGAACCCCCCAGTTTTTGGGGACTCTATTGATCCCCCCCTCCCCAAGTTGAAAACCTGACGTCCCCTGCGCCAGGTTTCATTATATTAAATGGGTGATGAGGTGTGGATGACTCAGTTCAGTGGGCGGGTGCAAAAAAAAGAAACAGTGCAGTGAGCAGCGAACAGTGCAGGTCTGTGTGGTGGTGGACCTGCGAAATGACGGATGTCTCCCAGGGACGGGGTAAGGACATGCCCAAATTCAAAACCATTTCTTGGCGAACTTTGCCCGCCTGCCAAAGGGGTTTGGCAAGAAGGTACCAACACCGAAGACCTCACCCCGTCCGTATCCCACCCTGAAGGAATGAACCGGGTGCCCCCAGTTTAACCCCTCGTTGCACCCAGCTCAGCGCGAAACGCGCCGACGCAGACTTCCTGCCATTGCACCTTCTAAGCCAAAGAGTACCCCCTGCGGGTGCGTTCCGCACATACCCAGCAACACGGGGCATACCTGCCCGGAGTGTGTGAGGAGAGAACGGTTTGAGCTGGGGGGGTCTGCCACAGAAGCATCAGGAATTGGTGATCCACTGCAACAACCGCTGCGAACTTATTTCTTCTTAGGCACCCTCATGAGTACATGCGTGGGCGTGCACACCAGCAATTCCACTTTTCTGGTTTTCGGTGGACTTGCTGTTGTTTCCATCTCTTGATGGAGAGGTAGACGCGAAATTCTTCGAGCACGGGATGCACCCTCGCATCTAACAGTGGGCGGAGGCTTTCTTTGGGGGAGGGGGGAGGGGGATGTTGGTGGTTGGCCATCCCAAGACGGCAGGTTGAGGGTTAGGGAGTTAGGTTGGGGGGGGGGGAGGGGTGTTGGAAGAGGATGGGCATTTCAGCCTTGGAGCCTTGCAATAGGTCCACATAACAGGTATCCGGCTGCTACCTATACATTATTGCACCAGTAAGCCTTCAGGTACAGCTATACTGCCTGGGCTCTGCAGTAGCCCACACAAGTACCTTACAATGTTGCCATCAATGCAATCTGCATGCTGAAAAACCACTCTTTGCAAGGAAGTGCAAGCGCCTCACACCCTCTACGAGAGGTAATCAACACTCGCGTTAACCCTAACCCTAACCCCAATACAGCAGCCCAGTGGTTAGGGTTAGGGGTCAGTGGCAGTCTTGTATGCACATACCCCAGGAAGCACCATACCTTCTATCATCTTAGCAACATCTGATAGACATGCATGCATTAGAGACATCATTGTGGTGGGCTGTTATGGACAGAATTCTCCTTGCGCCTGGCGCCGATGGCCATGTCAGGCCCGAGCCCCCGGACCTTTGGCAACTAATCGTGGCCAGAGGCCTCCTTGGGATGGGGGGTAACATCACGTCCTTGGACCGGCGGAGCTGGCTCCCCGTGTCATGGGGTAGATCCCCACAGCCTTTGACGCACGCCCTCCTGGCGGGTTCAGTGGTGCACCTGCCCATCCCTGTCCCATACCGATCAGGTCCTGGTCGGACAGCATGTCCATGAGCCGGCACTTCAGGAGGTCGACGGTGTCCTTGAAGCCTGGGATGGCCTTGACATACCGCGTGTCAGTGGCGAAGTGGTGGGCCCAGAAAATGCAGCGCTCCATGGACAAGAGGCGGGACACGGCGCTGAGCCGGCCCTTGCCCAGACGGCCAGCAATGATCTGGGGAGACACATGAAGCAGAATGGGATGGGGTCCGTGAGTGTATCCATTTGGGACCTGCACATCTCCTGGACAGGGGTTGGGGAGAGGGCAGGACCAAGGGTCGCCCGCGTAGATTTTGTGGCCCCTCGAGTCGGGGTTAGGGACTCGCAATCCACGCTTTGTTGCGTGCCCCATCGAGTTGGGGTTAGGCACTCACAATCCACGCTTTGTTGCGTGGCCCCTCGAGTTGGGGTTAGGAACTCACAATCCACGCATTGTTGCGTGGCCCCTCGAGCTGGGGTTAGGGACTCACCACGCACACTCTGTTGCGTGGCCTCGAGAATTGGGGTTTAGGGACTCACAATCCACGCTTTATTGCGTGGCCCCTCGAGTTGGGGTTAGGGACTCACAATGCACGCTTTGTTGTGTGGCCCCTCGATTTGGGGTGAGGGACTCACAACCCATGCTTTGTTGGGTGGTCCCTCGAGTTGGGGTAAGGGACTCAGAATCCACGCTTTGTTGCGTGGCCCCTGGAGTTGGGGTGACGGACTCACAATCCATGCTTTGTTGTGTGGCCCCCTGAGTTGGGGTTAGGGACTCACAATCCACGCTTTAATGTGTGGCCCCTCGACTTGGGGTCTGGACTAACAATCCAGGCTTTGTGGCGTGGCCCCTCGAGCTGGGGTTAGGGACTCACAAACTCGAGGGGCCACGCAACAAAGCGTGGATTGTTAGTCCCTAACCCCAACTCTCTGGGCCACACATTAAAGCGTGGATTGTGACTCCCTTACCCCAACTCCAGGGGCCACACATTAAAGCGTGGATTGTGACTCCCTAATCCCAACTTGAGGGGCCACACAACAAAGCGCGGATTGTGGGTCCCTAACCCCAACTCAAGGGGCCCCTCGAGTTGGGGTTAGGGACTAACAATCCAAGCTTTGTTTCGTGGCCCCTCCAGTTGGGGTTACGGACTCACAATCCACGCTTTGTTGCGTGGCCCCTCGAGTTGGGGTTAGGGACTCACAACCCACGCTTTGTTGCGTGGCCCCTCGAGTTGGGGTTACGGACTCACAATGCACTCTTTGTTGCGTGGCCCCTTGAGTTGGGGGTAGGCACCCACAAACCACGCTTTGTTGTGTGGCCCGGAGAGTTGGCATTAGGGACTCACAATCCACGCTGTGTTGCGTGGCCCCTCTAGTTGGGGTTAGGGACTCACCGCGCACACTCTGTTGCGTGGCCCCTCGAGTTGGGGTTAGGGTGACTCCCTAACCCGAACTCAAGGGGCCACCCAACAAAGCGTGGATTGTGAGTCCGTAACCCCAACTCAAGGGGCCACACATTAAAGCGTGGATTGTGAGTCCCTAACCCCAACTCGAGGGGCCACCCAACAATGCGTGGATTGTGAGTCCCTAACCCCAACTCAAGGGGCCACACAACAAAGCGTGGGTTGTGAGTCCCGAACCCCAACTCAAGGTGGTACACGTTAAGGCGTGCATTGTGAGTCCCTAACCCCAACTCGAGGGGCCACACAACAAAGCATGGATTGTGAGTCCCTAACCCCAGCTCAAGGGGTCGCACAACAAAGCATGGATTATGAGTCCCTAACCCCAACTCAAGGTGGTACGCATTAAAGCGTGGATTGTGAGTCCCTAACCCCAACTTAAGGTGCCACACAACAAAGCGTGGGTTGTGAGTCCCGAACCCCAACTCAAGGTGGTACACATTAAAGCGTGGATTGTGAGACCCTAACCCCAACTCAAGGGGTCGCACAACAAAGCATGGATTGTGAGTCCCTAACCCCAACTCAAGGTGGTACGCATTAGAGCGTGGACTGTGAGTCCCTAACCCCAACTCAAGGGGCCACACAACAAATCGTGGGTTGTGAGTCCCTAAGCCCAACTCAAGGTGGTACACATTAAAGCGTGGATTGTGAGTCCCTAACCCCAACTCGAGGGGCCACACATTAAAGCGTGGATTGTGAGTCCCTCATCCCAACTCAAGGGGCCACACAACAAAGTATGGATTGTGAGTCCCTAACCCCAACTCAAGGTGGTACGCATTAAAGCGTGGATTGTGAGTCCCTAACCCCAACTCAAGGGGCCACACAACAAGTCGTGGGTTGTGAGTCCCTAAGCCCAACTCAAGGTGGTACACATTAAAGCGTGGATCGTGAGTCCCTAACCCCAACTCCAGGGGCCACACATTAAAGCGTGGATTGTGAGTCCCTAACCCCACCTCGAAGGGCCACACAACAAAGCGTGGATTGTGAGTCCCTAACCCCAACTCGGGGGGCCCTGCAATAACGCGTGGATTGTGAGACCCTAACCCCAACTCAAGGGGCCAACCAACAAAGCGTGGGTTGTGAGTCCCTAACCCCAACTCAAGGGGCCACGCAACGAAGCGTGGATTGTGAGTCCCTAACCTAAACTCGAGGGGGCATGCAATAAAGCGTGGATAGTGACTCGCTAACCCCAATTCGAGGGGCCACGCAACAAAGCCTGGAGTTGTTAGTCCCTAACCCCAACTCGAGGGGCCACACATTAAAGCGTGGATTGTGAGTCCCTCATCCCAACTCAAGGGGCCACACAACAAAGCATGGATTGTGAGTCCCTAACCCCAACTCAAGGTGGTACGCATTAAAGCGTGGATTGTGAGTCCCTAACCCCAACTCAAGGGGCCACACAACAAATCGTGGGTTGTGAGTCCCTAAGCCCAACTCAAGGTGGTACACATTAAAGCGTGGATCGTGAGTCCCTAACCCCAACTCCAGGGGCCACACATTAAAGCGTGGATTGTGAGTCCCTAACCCCACCTCGAGGGGCCACACAACAAAGCGTGGATTGTGAGTCCCTAACCCCAACTCGGGGGGCCCTGCAATAACGCGTGGATTGTGAGACCCTAACCCCAACTCAAGGGGCCAACCAACAAAGCGTGGGTTGTGAGTCCCTAACCCCAACTCAAGGGGCCACGCAACGAAGCGTGGATTGTGAGTCCCTAACCTAAACTCGAGGGGGCATGCAATAAAGCGTGGATAGTGACTCGCTAACCCCAATTCGAGGGGCCACGCAACAAAGCGTGGATTGTGAGTCCCTAACCCCAACTCGAGGGGCCACACATTAAAGCGTGGATTGTGAGTCCCTCATCCCAACTCAAGGGGCCACACAACAAAGCATGGATCGTGAGTCCCTAACCCCAACTCAAGGTGGTACGCATTAAAGCGTGGATTGTGAGTCCCTAACCCCAACTCAAGAGGCCACACAACAAATCGTGGGTTGTGAGTCCCTAAGCCCAACTCAAGGTGGTACACATTAAAGCGTGGATCGTGAGTCCCTAACCCCAACTCCAGGGGCCACACATTAAAGCGTGGATTGTGAGTCCCTAACCCCACCTCGAGGGGCCACACAACAAAGCGTGGATTGTGAGTCCCTAACCCCAACTCGGGGGGCCCTGCAATAACGCGTGGATTGTGAGACCCTAACCCCAACTCAAGGGGCCAGCCAACAAAGCGTGGGTTGTGAGTCCCTAACCCCAACTCAAGGGGCCACGCAACGAAGCGTGGATTGTGAGTCCCTAACCTAAACTCGAGGGGGCACGCAATAAAGCGTGGATAGTGACTCGCTAACCCCAACTCGAGGGGCCACGCAACAAAGCGTGGATTGTGAGTCCCTAACCCCAACTCGAGGGGCCACACAACAAAGCGTGAATTGTGAGTCCCTAACCCCAACTCGAGGGGCCACGCAACAAAGCATGGATTGCGACTCCCTAACCGCAACTCTAGGGGCCACACAACAGAGTGTGTGTGGTGAGTCCCTCACCCCAACTCGAGGGGCCACACAACAAAGCGTGGGTTGTGAGTCCCTAACGCGAACTCTCCGAGCCACGCAACAAAGCGTGGTTTGTGGGTGCCTACCCCCAACTCAAGGGGGCACGCAACGAAGAGTGGATTATGAGTCCCTAACCCCAGCTCGAGGGGCCACACAACAAAGCGTGGGTTGTGAGTCCCTAATCACAACTCGAGGGGCCACGCAACAAAGCATGGATTGTTATTCCAGACCCCAAGTCGAGGGGCCACACAACAAAGCGTGGATTGTGAGTCCCTAACCCCAACTCGAGGGGCCACACAACAAAGCGTGGATTGTGAGTCCCTAACCCCATCTCAAGGGGCCACGCAACAAAGCGCGGATTGTGAGTCGCTAACCCAAACTCGAGGGGCCACGCAACAAAGCGTGGATTGTGGGTCCCTAAGCCCAACTCAACGGGCCACGCAACACAGCGTGGATTGTGAGTCCCTACCCCCAACTCGAGGGGCCACGCAACAAAGCGTGGATTGTGAGTCCCTACCCCCAACTCGTGGGGCCACGCAATAAAGCGTGGATTGTGAGTCCCTAACCCCAACTCGAGGGGCCACGCAACAAAGCGTGGATTGTGAGTCCCTATCCCCAACTCGAGGGGCCACGCAACAAAGCGTGGCTTGTGAGTCCCTAACCCCAACTCGAGGGGCACACAACAAAGCGTGGATTGTGAGTCCCTAACCCAAACTCAAGGGGCCACGCAACACAGCGTGGATTGTGAGTCCCTACCCCCAACTCGAGGGGCCACGCAACAAAGCCTGGATTGTGAGTCCCTACCCCCAACTCGAGGGGCCACGCAATAAAGCGTGGATTGTGAGTCCCTAACCCCAACTCGAGGGGCCACACATTAAAGCGTGGATTGTGAGTCCCTAACCCCAACTCGAGGGGCCACACAACAAAGCGTGGATCGCGAGGCCATAAGCCCAACTCAAGGGGCCACGCAACAAGGCGTGGATTGTGAGTCCCTAATACCAAGTCGAGGGGCCAGACAACAAAGTGTGGACTGTAAGTCCCTAACCCCAAGTCGAGTGGCCACACAACAAAGCGTGGATTGTGAGTCCCTAACCCCAACTCGAGGGGGCACACAACAAAGCGTGTATTGTTAGTCCCTAACCCCAACTCGAGGGGCCACGCAACGGAGCGTGGATTGTGAGTCCCTAACCCCAACTCGAGGGGCCACGCAACAAAGAGTGGGTTGTCGGTCCCTAACCCCATTTCGAGTGGCCCCGCAACAAAGCGTGGATTGTCAGTCCCTAACGCCAACTCGAGGGGCCACGGAACAAAGCGTGGGTTGTGAGTCACTAACCCCACCTCGAGGGGCCACACAACAAAGCGTGGACTGTGAGTCCCTAACCCCAACTCACGGGGCCACGCAACAAGGCGTGCGTTGTGAGTCCCTTACCCCAACTCCAGGGGCCACACATTAAAGCGTGGATTGTGACTCCCTTACCCCAACTCCAGGGGCGACAAATTAAAGCGTGGATTGTGACTCCCTAATCCCAACTCGAGGGGCCACACAACAAAGCGTGGATTGTGAGTCCCTACCCCCAAGTCAAGGGGCCACGCAACAAAGCGTGGGTTGTGAGTCCCTAACGCCAACTCCAGGGGCCACGCAACAAAGCGTGGATTGTGACTCCCTAACCCCAAGTGGAGGGGCCACCCAATAACGCGTGGGTTGTAGGTCCCTAACCCCAACTCGAGGGGCCACCCAACAAAGCGTGGGTTGTGAGTCCCTAACCCCAACTCAAGGCGCCACCCAATAGCGCGTGGATTGTGAGTTCCTAACCCCAACTCGAGGGGCCACCCAACAAAGCGTGGGTTGTGAGTCCCTAACCCCAACTCAAGGCGCCACCCAATAGCGCGTGGGTTCTGAGTCCCTAACCCCAACTCAAGGGGCCACACAACAAAGCGTGGATTGTGAGTCCCTAACCCCAACTCAAGGGGCCACGCAACAAAGTGTGGGTTGTGAGTCCCTAAGCCCAACTCGAGGGGCCACACAACAAAGCGTGTATTGTTAGTCCCTAACACCAACTCAAGGGGCCACGCAACGGAGCGTGGATTGTGAGTCCCTAACCCCACCTCGAGAGGCCACGCAACAAAGCATGGATTGTGAGTCCCTCACCCCAACTCGAGGGGCCACGCAACAAAGCGTGGGTTGCGAGTCCCTACCCCGAACTCAAGGCGCCACGCAACAAAGAGTGGGTTGTCAGTCCCTAACCCCACTTCAAGTGGCCACGCAACAAAGCGTGGATTGTCAGTCCCTAACGCCCGCCCGAGGGGCCACGCAACAAAGCGTGGGTTGTGAGTCCCTAACCCCACCTAGAGGGGCCACACAACAAATCGTGGATTGTGACTCCCTAACCCCAACTCGAGGGGCCACACATCAAAGCGTGGGTTGTGAGTCCCTAACCCCAACTCAAGGGGCCACGCAACAAAGCGTGGGTTGTTAGTCCCTCACCCCAACTCTCGGGGCCACACATTAAAGCGTGTATTGTTAGTCCCTAACACCAACTCAAGGGGCCACGCAACGGAGCGTGGGTTGTGAGTCCCTAACCCCAACTCGAGGGGCCACTCAACAAAGCGTGGGTTCTGAGTCCCTAATCCCAACTCAAGGGGCCACACAACAAAGCGTGAATTGTGAGTCCCTAACGCCAACTCAAGGGGCCACGCAACAAATCGTGGGTTGGGAGTCCCTAACACCAACTCAAGGGGCCACGAAACGGAGCGTGGATTGTGAGTCCCTAACCCCAACTCGAGGAGCCACGCAACAAAGCGTGGGTTGCGAGTCCCTACCCCCAACTCAAGGGGCCACGCAACAAAGAGTGGGTTCTCAATCCCTAACCCCAACTCGAGTGGCGACGCAACAAAGGGTGGATTGTCAGTCCCTCACGCCAACTCCAGGGGCCACGCAACAAAGCGTGGGTTGTGCGTCTCTAACGCCAGCTCGAGGGGCCAACACCAACTCAAGGGGCCACGCAAAAAAGCGTGGATTGTGAGTCCCTAACCGCAACTCGAGGGGCCACGCAACAAACCCTGGATTGTGAGTCCCTAACGCAAACTCGAGGGGCCACGCAACAAACCGTGGCTTGCGAATCCCTAACCCAACTCAAGGGGCCACGCAACAAAGAGTGGGTTGCCAGTCCCTAACGCCAGCTCGAGTGGCCACGCAACAAAGCGTGGGTTGTGAGTCCCTAACCCCAGCTCGAGGGGCCACACAACAACGCGTGGATTGTGTGCCCCTAACCCCAACTCGAGGAGCCACGCAATAAAGCATGGATTCACAATCCACGCTTTGTTGCGTGGCCCCTTGAGTTGGGGTTAGGGACTCACAATCCACGCTTTGTTGTGTGGCCCCTTGAAGGGGGGTTAGGGACTCACAATCCACGCTTTGTTGTGTGGCCCCTTGAGTTGGGGTTAGGGACTCACAATCCACGCTTTGTTGCGTGGCCCCTCGAGTTGGGGTTCGGGACTCACAACCCACGCTTTGTTGTGTGGCCCCTCGAGTTTGTGTTAGGGACTCACAATCCACGCTTTGTTGCGTGGCCCCTCGAGTTGGGGTTAGGGACTCACAATCCACCCTTTGTTGCGTGGCCCCTCGAGTTGGGGTTAGGGACTCACAATCCACGCGTTATTGCGTGGCCCTTGGAGTTGGGGTAAGGGACTCACAACCAACGCTCTGTTGCTTGGCCCCTTGAGTTGGGGTTACGGACTCACAATCCACGCTTTGTTGTGTGGCCCCTTGAGTTGGGGTTAGGGACTCACAATCCACGCTTTGTTGTGTGGCCCCTCGAGCTAAGGTTAGGGACTCACAATGCACTCTTTGTTGCGTGGCCCCTTAAGTTGGGGGTAGGCACCCACAAACCACGCTTTGTTGCGTGGCCCCTCAAGTTGGGGTTAGGGACTCACAATCCACACTTTGTTGCGTGGCCCCTCGAGTTGGGGTTAGGGACTCACAATCCACGCTTTGTTGCGTGGCCCCTCGAGTTGGCATTAGGGACTCACAATCCACGCTTTGTTGTGTGGCCCCTCGAGCTGAGGTTAGAGACTCACAATCAACGCTTTGTTGTTTGGTCCCTCGACTTGGGGTCTAGACTCACAATCCACGCTTTGTTGCGTGGCCCCTCGAGTTGGGGTTAGGGACTCACAATCGAAGCTTTGTTGCGTGGCCCCTCGAGTTGGGGTTAGGGACTCACAATCCACGCTTTGTTGCGTGGCCCCTCGAGTTGGGGTTAGGGACTCACAATCCACGCTTTGTTGTGTGGCCCCTCGAGCTGGGGTTAGAGACTCACAATCAACGCTTTGTTGTGTGGCCCCTCGAGCTGGGGTTTGGACTAACAATCCACGCTTTGTTGCGTGGCCCCTGGAGTTGGCGTTAGGGACTCAAAATCCACGCTTTGTTGCGTGGCCCCTCGAATTGGGGTTAGGGACTGACAATCCACGCTTTGTTGCGTGGCCCCTTGAGTTGGGGTTAGGAACTCACAATGCACGCTTTGGTGCGTGGCCGCGAGAGTTGGCGTTAGGGACTCACAATCCACGCTTTGTTGCGTGGCCCCTCGAGGTGGGGTTAGGGACTCACAACCCACGCTTTGTTGTGTGGCCCCTCGAGTTGGGGTTAGGGACTCACAATCCACGCTTTGTTGCGTGGCCCCTCGAGTTGGGGTTAGGGACTCACAATCCACGCGTTATTGCGTGGCCCCTGGAGTTGAGGTAAGGAACTCACAACCAACGCTCTGTTGTGTGGCCCCTTGAGTTGGGGTTAGGGACTCACAATCCACGCTTTGTTGTGTGGCCCCTTGAGTTGGGGTCAGGGACTCACAATCCACGCTTTGTTGTGTGGCCCCTTGAGTTGGCGTTAGGGACTCACAATCCACGCTTTGTTGCGTGGCCCCTCGAGGTGGGGTTAGGGACTCACAATCCACGCGTTATTGCGTGGCCCCTGGAGTTGGGGTAAGGGACTCACAACCAACGCTCTGTTGTGTGGCCCCTTGAGTTGGGGTTAGGGACTCACAATCCACGCTTTGTTGTGTGGCCCCTTGAGTTGGGGTTAGGGACTCACAATCCACGCTTTGTTGCGTGGCTCCTCGAGGTGGGGTTAGGGACTCACAATCCACGCTTTCTTGCCTGGCCCCTTGAGTTGGCGTTAGGGACTCACAATCCATGCTTTGTTGCGTGGCCCCTCGAGTTGGGGTGAGGGACTCACAATCCACGCTTTGTTGCGTGGCCCCCCAAGTTGGGCTTAGGGACTCACAATCTACGCTTTGTTGCGTGGCCCCTGGAGTTGGAGTTAGGGACTCACAATCCACGCTTTGTTGCGTGGCCCCTCAAGTTGGGGTTAGGGACTCACAATCCACGTATTGTTGTGTGGCCCCTCGAGCTGGGGTTAGAGACTCACAATCAACGCTTTGTTGTTTGGTCCCTCGACTTGGGGTCTGGACTCACAATCCACGCTTTGTTGCGTGAGCCCTTGAGTTGGGGTTAGGGACTCACAATCCACGCTTTGTTGCGTGACACGGAGAGTTGGCGTTAGAGACTCACAATCCACGCTTTGTTGTGTGGCCCCTCGAGCTGGGGTTAGAGACTCACAATCAACGCTTTGTTGTGTGGCCCCTCGAGCTGGTGTTTGGACTAACAATCCACGCTTTGTTGCGTGGCCCCCGAGTTGGTTAGGGACTCACAATCCACGCTTTGTTGCGTGGCCCCTCGAGTTGGGGTTAGGGACTCACAATCCACGCTTTGTTGCGTGGCCCCTCGAGCTGGGGTTAGAGACTCACAAACAACGCTTTGTTGTGTGGCCCCTCGAGTTGGGGTTTGGACTAACAATCCACGCTTTGTTGCGTGGCCCCTCGAGTTTGTTAGGGACTCACAATCCACGCTTTGTTGCGTGGCCCCGAGACTTGGGGTTCGGGACTCACAATCCACCCTTTGTTGCGTGGCCCCAAGAGTTGGCGTTAGGGACTCACAATCCACGCTTTGTTGTGTGGCCCCTCGACTTGGGGTCTGGACTCACAATCCACGCTTTGTTGCGTGGCCCCAAGAGTTGGGGTTAGAGACTCACAATCCACGCTTTTGTTGCGTGGCCCCGAGAGTTGGGGTTAGGGACTCACAATCCAAGCTTTGTTGCGTGGCCCCTCGAGTTGGGGTTAGGGACTCACAATCCACGCTTTGTTGTGTGGCCCCTCGACTTGGGGTCTGGACTCACAATCCACGCTTTGTTGTGTGGCCCCTCGACTTGGGGTCTCGACTCACAATCCACGCTTTGTTGCGTGGGCCCTCGAGTTGGGGTTAGGGACTCACAATCCACGCTTTTGTTTTGTGGCCCCTTGAGTTGGGGTTAGGGACTCACAATCCAAGCTTTGTTGCGTGGCCCCGAGAGTTGGCGTTAGAGACTCACAATCAACGCTTTGTTGTGTGGCCCCTCGACTTGGAGTCTGGACTCACAATCCACGCTTTGTTGCGTGGCCCCTCGAGTTGGGGTTAGGGACTGACAATCCAAGCTTTGTTGCGTGGCCCCAAGAGTTGGCGTTAGGGACTCACAATCCACTCTCTGTTGCGTGGCCCCTTGAGTTGGGGTTAGAGATTCACAATCCACGCTTTGTTGTGCGGCCCCTCGACTTGGGGTCACCACTCACAATCCACGCTTTGTTGCGTGGCCCCTCGAGTTGGGGTTAGGGACGCACAATCCACGCTTTGTTGCGTGGCCCCGAGAGTTGGCGTTAGGGACTCACAATCCACGCTTTGTTGCGTGGCCCCTCGAGTTGGGGTTAGGGACTCACAATCCACGCGTTATTGCGTGGCCCCTGGAGTTGGGGTAAGGAACTCACAACCAACGCTCTGTTGCGTGGCCCCTTGAGTTGGGGTTACGGACTCACAATCCACGCTTTGTTGTGTGGCCCCTTGAGTTGGGGTTAGGGACTCACAATCCACGCTTTGTTGTGTGGCCCCTTGAGTTGGGGTTAGGGAGTCACAATCCACGCTTTGTTGTGTGGCCCCTTGAGTTGGGGTTAGGAACTCACAATGCACGCTTTGGTGCGTGGCCGCGAGAGTTGGCGTTAGGGACTCACAATCCATGCTGTGTTGCGTGGCCCCTCGAGTTGGGGTGAGGGACTCACAATCTACGCTTTGTTGCGTGGCCCCTCGAGTTGGGGTTAGGGACTCACAATCCACGCCTTGTTGTGTGGCCCCTCAACTTGGGGCCTGGACTCAGAATCCTCGCTTTGTTGCGTGGCCCCGAGAGTTGGCGTTAGGGACTCAAAATACATGCTGTGTTGCGTGGCCCCTCGAGTTGGGCTGAGGGACTCACAATCCACGCTTTGTTGCGTGGCCCCTCGAGTTGGGTTTAGGGACTCACAATCCACGCTTTGTTGCGTGGCCCCTCGAGTTGGGGTTAGGGACTCACAATCCACGCTTTGTTGTGTGGCCCCTCGAGCTGGGGTTAGAGATTCACAATCGACGCTTTGTTGTTTGGTCCCTCGAGCTGGTGTTTGGACTAACAATCCACGCTTTGTTGTGTGGCCCCTTGAGTTGGGGTTAGGGACTCACAATCCACGCTTTGTTGTTTGGTCCCTCGAGCTGGTGTTTGGACTGGCAATCCATGCTGTGTTGCGTGGCCCCTCGAGTTGGGGTGAGGGACTCACAATCCACGCTTTGTTGCGTGGCCCCTCGAGTTGGGTTTAGGGACTCACAATCCACGCTTTGTTGCGTGGCCCCTCGAGTTGGGGTTAGGGACTCACAATCCACGCTTTGTTGTGTGGCCCCTCGAGCTGGGGTTAGAGATTCACAATCAACGCTTTGTTGTTTGGTCCCTCGAGCTGGTGTTTGGACTAACAATCCACGCTTTGTTGCGTGGCCCCTTGAGTTGGCGTTAGGGACTCACAATCCATGCTGTGTTGTGTGGCCCCTCGAGCTGGGGTTAGAGACTCACAATCAACGCTTTGTTGTTTGGTCCCTCGACTTGGGGTCTGGACTCACAATCCACGCTTTGTTGCGTGAGCCCTTGAGTTGGGGTTAGGGACTCACAATCCACGCTTTGTTGCGTGACACGGAGAGTTGGCGTTAGAGACTCACAATCCACGCTTTGTTGTGTGGCCCCTCGAACTGGGGTTAGAGACTCACAATCAACGCTTTGTTGTGTGGCCCCTCGAGCTGGTGTTTGGACTAACAATCCACGCTTTGTTGCGTGGCCCCCGAGTTGGTTAGGGACTCACAATCCACGCTTTGTTGCGTGGCCCCTCGAGTTGGGGTTAGGGACTCACAATCCACGCTTTGTTGCGTGGCCCCTCGAGCTGGGGTTAGAGACTCACAAACAACGCTTTGTTGTGTGGCCCCTCGAGTTGGGGTTTGGACTAACAATCCACGCTTTGTTGCGTGGCCCCGAGACTTGGGGTTCGGGACTCACAATCCACCCTTTGTTGCGTGGCCCCAAGAGTTGGCGTTAGGGACTCACAATCCACGCTTTGTTGTGTGGCCCCTCGACTTGGGGTCTGGACTCACAATCCACGCTTTGTTGCGTGGCCCCAAGAGTTGGGGTTAGAGACTCACAATCCACGCTTTTGTTGCGTGGCCCCGAGAGTTGGGGTTAGGGACTCACAATCCACGCTTTGTTGTGTCGCCCCTCGACTTGGGGTCTGGACTCACAATCCACGCTTTGTTGTGTGGCCCCTCGACTTGGGGTCTCGACTCACAAATCCACGCTTTGTTGCGTGGGCCCTCGAGTTGGGGTTAGGGACTCACAATCCACGCTTTGTTGTGTGGCCCCTCGAGTTGGGGTCTGGACTCACAATCCACGCTTTGTTGTGTGGCCCCTCGACTTGGGGTCTCGACTCACAATCCACGCTTTGTTGCGTGGGCCCTCGAGTTGGGGTTAGGGACTCACAATCCACACTTTTGTTGCGTGGCCCCGAGAGTTGGGGTTAGGGACTCACAATACAAGCTTTGTTGCGTGGCCCCGAGAGTTGGCGTTAGAGACTCACAATCAACGCTTTGTTGTGTGGCCCCTCGACTTGGAGTCTGGACTCACAATCCACGCTTTGTTGCGTGGCCCCTCGAGTTGGGGTTAGGGACTGACATTCCAAGCTTTGTTGCGTGGCCCCAAGAGTTGGCGTTAGGGACTCACAATCCACGCTCTGTTGCGTGGCCCCTTGAGTTGGGGTTAGAGATTCACAATCCACGCTTTGTTGTGTGGCCCCTCGACTTGGGGTCTCGACGTACACTCCACGCTTCGTTGCGTGGCCCCTCGAGTTGAGGTTAGGGACTCACAATCCACGCTTTGTGGCGTGGCCCCTCGAGTTGGGGTTAGGGATGCACAATCCACGCTTCGTTGCGCGGCCCCTCAAGTTCGTGTTAGGGACTCACAATCCACGTCTTGTTGCGTGGCCCCTCGAGTTGGCGTTAGGGACTCACAATCCACGCTTTGTTGCGTGGCCCCTTGAGCTGGGGTTAGAGACTCACAATCCACGCTTTGTTGTGTGGCCCCTCGACTTGGGGTCACCACTCACAATCCACGCTTTGTTGTGTGGCCCCTCGAGTTGGGGTTAGGGACGCACAATCCACGCTTTGTTGCGTGGCCCCGAGAGTTGGCGTTAGGGACTCACAATCCACGCTTTGTTGCGTGGCCCCTCGAGTTGGGGTTAGGGACTCACAATCCACGCGTTATTGCGTGGCCCCTGGAGTTGGGGTAAGGAACTCACAACCAACGCTCTGTTGCGTGGCCCCTTGAGTTGGGGTTACGGACTCACAATCCACGCTTTGTTGTGTGGCCCCTTGAGTTGGGGTTAGGGACTCACAATCCACGCTTTGTTGTGTGGCCCCTTGAGTTGGGGTTAGGGAGTCACAATCCACGCTTTGTTGTGTGGCCCCTTGAGTTGGGGTTAGGAACTCACAATGCACGCTTTGGTGCGTGGCCGCGAGAGTTGGCGTTAGGGACTCACAATCCATGCTGTGTTGCGTGGCCCCTCGAGTTGGGGTGAGGGACTCACAATCTACGCTTTGTTGCGTGGCCCCTCGAGTTGGGGTTAGGGACTCACAATCCACGCCTTGTTGTGTGGCCCCTCAACTTGGGGCCTGGACTCAGAATCCTCGCTTTGTTGCGTGGCCCCGAGAGTTGGCGTTAGGGACTCAAAATCCATGCTGTGTTGCGTGGCCCCTCGAGTTGGGGTGAGGGACTCACAATCCACGCTTTGTTGCGTGGCCCCTCGAGTTGGGTTTAGGGACTCACAATCCACGCTTTGTTGCGTGGCCCCTCGAGTTGGGGTTAGGGACTCACAATCCACGCTTTGTTGTGTGGCCCCTCGAGCTGGGGTTAGAGATTCACAATCAACGCTTTGTTGTTTGGTCCCTCGAGCTGGTGTTTGGACTAACAATCCACGCTTTGTTGCGTGGCCCCTTGAGTTGGGGTTAGGGACTCACAATCCACGCTTTGTTGTTTGGTCCCTCGAGCTGGTGTTTGGACTAACAATCCATGCTGTGTTGCGTGGCCCCTCGAGTTGGGGTGAGGGACTCACAATCCACGCTTTGTTGCGTGGCCCCTCCAGTTGGGTTTAAGACTCACAATCCACGCTTTGTTGTGTGGCCCCTCGAGTTGGGGTTAGGGACTCACAATCCACGCTTTGTTGTGTGGCCCCTCGAGCTGGGGTTAGAGATTCACAATCAACGCTTTGTTGTTTGGTCCCTCGAGCTGGTGTTTGGACTAACAATCCACGCTTTGTTGCGTGGCCCCTTGAGTTGGCGTTAGGGACTCACAATCCATGCTGTGTTGTGTGGCCCCTCGAGTTGGGGTGAGGGACTCACAATCCACGCTTTGTTGCGTGGCCCCTCGAGTTGGGGTTAGGGACTCACAATCCACGCTTTGTTGCGTGGCCCCTCGAGTTGGGTTTAGGGACTCACAATCCACGCTTTGTTGCGTGGCCCCTCGAGTTGGGGTTAGGGACTCACAATCCACGCTTTGTTGTGTGGCCCCTCGAGCTGGGGTTAGAGACTCACAATCAACGCTTTGTTGTTTGGTCCCTCGAGCTGGTGTTTGGACTAACAATCCACGCTTTGTTGTGTGGCCCCCGAGTCGGTTAGGGACTCACAATCCACGCTTTGTTGCGTGGCCCCTCGAGTTGGGGTTAGGGACTCACAATCCACGCTTTGTTGCGTGGCCCCTCGAGCTGGGGTTAGAGACTCACAAACAACGCTTTGTTGTGTGGCCCCTCGAGTTGGGGTTTGGACTAACAATCCACGCTTTGTTGCGTGGCCCCTCGAGTTGGTTAGGGACTCACAATCCACGCTTTGTTGCGTGGCCCCGAGACTTGGGGTTCGGGACTCACAATCTACGCTTTGTTCCGTGGCCCCAAGAGTTGGCGTCAGGGACTCACAATCCAAGCTTTGTTGTGTGGCCCCTCGAGCTGGGGTTAGAGACTCACAATCCACGCTTTGTTGTGTGGCCCCTCGACTTGGAGTCTCGACACACAATCCACGCTTTGTTGCGTGGCCCCAAGAGTTGGGGTTAGAGACTCACAATCCACGCTTTTGTTGCGTGGCCCCGAGAGTTGGCGATAGGGACTCACAATCCAAGCTTCGTTGCGTGGCCCCTCGACTTGGGGTTAGGGACTCACAATCCACGCTTTGTTGTGTGGCCCCTCGAGTTGGGGTTAGGGACTCACAATCCACGCTTTGTTGCGTGGCCCCTTGAGCTGGGGTTAGAGACTCACAATCCACGCTTTATTGTGTGGCCCCTCGACTTGGGGTCACCACTCACGATCCACGCTTTGTTGCGTGGCCCCTCGAGTTGGGGTTAGGGACGCACAATCCACGCTTTGTTGCGTGGCCCCGAGAGTTGGCGTTAGGGACTCACAATCCACGCTTTGTTGCGTGGCCCCTCGAGTTGGGGTTAGGGACTCACAATCCACGCTTTGTTGTGTGGCCCCTCGACTTGGGGCCTGGACTCAGAATCCACGCTTTGTTGCGTGGCCCCTCGAGGTGGGGTTAGGGACTCACAATCCTCGCTTTGTTGCGTGGCCCCGAGAGTTGGCGTTAGGGACTCACAATCCATGCTCTGTTGCGTGGCCCCTCCAGTTGGGGTGAGGGACTCACAATCCACGCTTTGTGGGTGGCCCCTCGAGTTGGGGTTAGGGACTCACAATCCACGCTTTGTTGCGTGGCCCCTCGAGTTTGGTTTAGGGACTCACAATCCACGCTTTGTTGCGTGGCCCCTCGAGCTGGGGTTAGAGACTCACAATCGACGCTTTGTTGTTTGGTCCGTCGACTTGGGGTCTGGACTCAAAATCCACGATTTCTTGCGTGGCCCCTTGAGTTGGGGTTAGAGACTCGCAATCCACGCTTTGTTGCGTGGCCCCTCGGGTTGGGGTTAGGGACTCACAATCCACGCTTTGTTGTGTGGCCCCTCGAGTTGGGGTTAGGGACTCACAATCCATGCTTTGTTGCGTGGCCCGGAGAGTTGGCGTTAGGGACTCACAATCCACGCTTTGTTGTGTGGCCCCTTGAGTTGGGGTTAGGGACTCACAATCTACGGTTTGTTGTGTGGCCCCTCGAGCCGGAGTTTGGACTAACAATCCACGCTTTGTTGCGTGGCCCCTCGAGTTGGGGTTAGGGACTCACAATCCACGCTTTGTTGCGTGGCCCCTCGAGTTGGGGTTAAGGACTCACAATCCACGCTTTGGTGCGTGGCCCCTCGAGTTGGGGTTAGGGACTCACAATCCACGCTTTGTTGCATGGCGCCTCGAGCTGGGGTTTGGACTCACAATCCACGCTTTGTTGCGTGGCCCCTCGAGTTGGGGTTAGGGACTCACAATCCACGCTTTGTTGCGTGGCCCCCCGAGTTGGGGTTAGGGACTCACAATCCACGCTTTGTTGCGTGGCCCCTCGCGTTGGGGTTAGGGACTCACAATCCACGCTTTGTTGCGTGGCCCCTCGAGTTGGGGTTAGGGACTCACAATCCATGCTTTGTTGCGTGGCCCCTCGAGTTGGGGTTAGGGACTCACAATCCATGCTTTGTTGCGTGGCCCCTCTAGTTGGGGTTAGGGACTCACAATCCACGCTCTGTTGCGTGGCCCCTTGAGTTGGGGTTAGGGACTCACAATCCACGCTTTGTTGTGTGGCCCCTCGAGTTGGGGTTAGGGACTCACAATCCATGCTTTGTTGCGTGGCCCGGAGAGTTAACCTTAGGGACTCACAATCCACGCTTTGTTGTGTGGCCCCTTGCGTTGGGGTTAGGGACTCACAATCTACGGTTTGTTGTGTGGCCCCTCGAGCTGGAGTTTGGAC
Organism: Eutreptiella sp. 'Long Island Sound 2002'; assembly: GCA_964036045.1. NCBI lineage: Eukaryota > Euglenozoa > Euglenophyceae > Eutreptiales > Eutreptiaceae > Eutreptiella > Eutreptiella sp. 'Long Island Sound 2002'. The sequence goes on along the minus strand of OZ038380.1, from coordinate 130,747,984 downwards.
TAACAATCCACGCTTTGTGGTGTGGCCCCTCGAGTTGGGGTTAGGGACTCACAATCCACGCTTTGGTGCGTGGCCCCTCGAGTTGGGGTTAGGGACTCACAATCCACGCTTTGTTGTGTGGCCCCTCGAGCTGGGGTTAGAGACTCACAATCCACGCTTTGTTGTGTGGCCCCTCGACTTGGAGTCTCGACACACAATCCACGCTTTGTTGCGTGGCCCCAAGAGTTGGGGTTAGAGACTCACAATCCACGCTTTTGTTGCGTGGCCCCGAGAGTTGGCGATAGGGACTCACAATCCAAGCTTCGTTGCGTGGCCCCTCGACTTGGGGTTAGGGACTCACAATCCACGCTTTGTTGTGTGGCCCCTCGAGTTGGGGTTAGGGACTCACAATCCACGCTTTGTTGCGTGGCCCCTTGAGCTGGGGTTAGAGACTCACAATCCACGCTTTATTGTGTGGCCCCTCGACTTGGGGTCACCACTCACGATCCACGCTTTGTTGCGTGGCCCCTCGAGTTGGGGTTAGGGACGCACAATCCACGCTTTGTTGCGTGGCCCCGAGAGTTGGCGTTAGGGACTCACAATCCACGCTTTGTTGCGTGGCCCCTCGAGTTGGGGTTAGGGACTCACAATCCACGCTTTGTTGTGTGGCCCCTCGACTTGGGGCCTGGACTCAGAATCCACGCTTTGTTGCGTGGCCCCTCGAGGTGGGGTTAGGGACTCACAATCCTCGCTTTGTTGCGTGGCCCCGAGAGTTGGCGTTAGGGACTCACAATCCATGCTCTGTTGCGTGGCCCCTCCAGTTGGGGTGAGGGACTCACAATCCACGCTTTGTGGGTGTCCCCTCGAGTTGGGTTTAGGGACTCACAATCCACGCTTTGTTGCGTGGCCCCTCGAGTTGGGTTTAGGGACTCACAATCCACGCTTTGTTGCGTGGCCCCTCGAGCTGGGGTTAGAGACTCACAATCGACGCTTTGTTGTTTGGTCCGTCGACTTGGGGTCTGGACTCAAAATCCACGATTTCTTGCGTGGCCCCTTGAGTTGGGGTTAGAGACTCGCAATCCACGCTTTGTTGCGTGGCCCCTCGGGTTGGGGTTAGGGACTCACAATCCACGCTTTGTTGTGTGGCCCCTCGAGTTGGGGTTAGGGACTCACAATCCATGCTTTGTTGCGTGGCCCGGAGAGTTGGCGTTAGGGACTCACAATCCACGCTTTGTTGTGTGGCCCCTTGAGTTGGGGTTAGGGACTCACAATCTACGGTTTGTTGTGTGGCCCCTCGAGCCGGAGTTTGGACTAACAATCCACGCTTTGTTGCGTGGCCCCTCGAGTTGGGGTTAGGGACTCACAATCCACGCTTTGTTGCGTGGCCCCTCGAGTTGGGGTTAAGGACTCACAATCCACGCTTTGGTGCGTGGCCCCTCGAGTTGGGGTTAGGGACTCACAATCCACGCTTTGTTGCATGGCGCCTCGAGCTGGGGTTTGGACTCACAATCCACGCTTTGTTGCGTGGCCCCTCGAGTTGGGGTTAGGGACTCACAATCCACGCTTTGTTGCGTGGCCCCCCGAGTTGGGGTTAGGGACTCACAATCCACGCTTTGTTGCGTGGCCCCTCGCGTTGGGGTTAGGGACTCACAATCCACGCTTTGTTGCGTGGCCCCTCGAGTTGGGGTTAGGGACTCACAATCCATGCTTTGTTGCGTGGCCCCTCGAGTTGGGGTTAGGGACTCACAATCCATGCTTTGTTGCGTGGCCCCTCGAGTTGGGGTTAGGGACTCACAATCCACGCTCTGTTGCGTGGCCCCTTGAGTTGGGGTTAGGGACTCACAATCCACGCTTTGTTGTGTGGCCCCTCGAGTTGGGGTTAGGGACTCACAATCCATGCTTTGTTGCGTGGCCCGGAGAGTTAACGTTAGGGACTCACAATCCACGCTTTGTTGTGTGGCCCCTTGAGTTGGGGTTAGGGACTCACAATCTACGGTTTGTTGTGTGGCCCCTCGAGCTGGAGTTTGGACTAACAATCCACGCTTTGTGGTGTGGCCCCTCGAGTTGGGGTTAGGGACTCACAATCCACGCTTTGTTGCGTGGCCCCTCGAGTTGGGGTTAGGGATCCACAATCCACGCTTTGTTGTGTGGCCCCTCGACTTGTGGTCTCGACTCACAATCCACGCTTTGTTGCGTGGCCCCGAGAGTTGGCGTTAGGGACTCACAATCCAAGCTTTGTTGCGTGGCCCCGAGAGTTGGCGTTAGGGACTCACAATCCACGCTTTGTTGTGTGGCCCCTCGAGTTGGGGTTAGAGACTCACAATCAACGCTTTGTTGTGTGGCCCCTCGACTTGGGGTCTTGACTCACAATCCACGCTTTGTTGCGTGGCCCCTCAAGTTGGCGTTAGGGACTCACAATCTACGCTCTGTTGCGTGGCCCCTTGAGGTGGGGTTAGAGACTCACAATCCACGCTTTGTTGTTTGGCCCCTGGAATTGGGGTCTCGACTCAAAATCCACGCTTTGTTGCGTGGCCCCTCGAGTTGGGGTTAGGGACTCACAATCCACGCTTTGTTGCGTGGCCCCTCGAGTTGGGGTTAGGGACTAACAATCCACGCTTTGTTGCGTGGCTCCTCGAGTTGGGGTTAGGGACTCACAATCCACGCTTTGTTGCGTGGCCCTCCGAGTTGGGGTTAGGGATCCACAATCCACGCTTTGTTGTGTGGCCCCTCGAGTTGGTGTTAGGGACTCACAATCCAGGCTTTGTTGCGTGGCCCCGAGAGTTGGCGTTAGGGACTCAAAATCGACGTTTTGTTGCGTGGCCCCTCGAGTTGGGGTTAGGGACTCACAATCCACGCTCCGTTGTGTGGCCCCTTGAGTTGGGGTTAGAGACTCACAATCCACGCTTTGTTGTGTGGCCCCTCGACTTGGGGTGTGGAATAACAATCCACGCTTTGTTGCGTGGCTCCTCCAGTTGGGGTTAGGGAGTCACAATCGACGCGTTATTGCGTGGCCCCTGGAGTTGGGGTAAGGGAATCACAACCAACGCTCTGTTGCGTGGCCCGTTGAGTTGGGGTTAGGGACTCACAATCCACGCTTTGTTGTGTGGCCCCTCGAGTTGGCGTTAGGGACTCACAATCCACGCTTTGTTGTGTGGCCCGTCGACTTGGGGTTTGGACTAACCATCCACGCTTTGTTGCGTGGCTCCTCCAGTTGGGGTTAGGGACTCACAATCGACGCGTTATTGCGTGGCCCCTAGAGTTGGGGTAAGGGACTCCCAACCAACGCTCTGTTGCGTGGCCCGTTGAGTTGGGGTTAGGGACTCACAATCAACGCTTTGTTGTGTGGCCCCTCGACTTGGGGTCTGGAATAACAATCCACGCTTTGTTGCGTGGCTCCTCCAGTTGGGGTTAGGGACTCACAATCGACGCGTTATTGCGTGGCCCCTGGAGTTGGGGTAAGGGAATCACAACCAACGCTCTGTTGCGTGGCCCCTCGAGTTGGTGTTAGGGACTCACAATCCACGCTTTGTTGCGTGGCCCCGACAGTTGGCGTTAGGGACTCACAATCCACGCTTTGTTGTGTGGCACGTCAACTTGGGGTTTGGACTAACAATCCACGCTTTGTTGCGTGGCTCCTCCAGTTGGGGTTAGGGACTCACAATCGACGCGTTATTGCGTGGCCCCTGGAGTTGGGGTAAGGGACTCCCAACCAACGCTCTGTTGCTTGGCCGGTTGAGTTGGCGTTAGGGACTCACAATCCACGCTTTGTTGTGTGGCCCCTTGAGTTGGGGTTAGGGACTCACAATCCACGCTTTGTTGTGTGGCCCCTCGACTTGGGGTGTGGACTCACAATCCACGCTTTGTTGCGTGGCCCCTGGAGTTGGGGTTAGGGACTCACAATCCACGCTTTGTTGTGTGGCCCCTTGAGTTGGGGTTAGGGACTCACAATCCATGGTTTGTTTTGTGGCCCCTCGAGCTGGGGTTAGAGACTCACAATCAACGCTTTGTTGTGCGGCCCCTCGAGCCGGGGTTAGAGACTCACAATCCACGCTGTGTTGCGTGTTCCCTCGAGTTGGGGTTAGGGACTCACCATCCACGCTTTGTTGCGTGCCCCCGAGAGTTGGGGTTTGGACTAACAATCCACGCTTTGTTGCGTGGCCCCTCGCGTTGGGGTTAGGGACTCACAATCCACGCTTTGCTGCGTGGCCCCGAGAGTCGGCGTTAGGGACTCACAATCCACGCTTTGTTGCGTGGCCCCTCGACTTGGTGTCTGGACTCACAATCCACGCTTTGCTGCGTGGCCCCGAGAGTTGGCATTAGGGACTCACAATCCACGCGTTGTTGTGTGGCCCCTCGAGCTGGGTTTAGAGACTCACAATCCACGCTTTGTTGCGTGGCCCCGAGGGTTGGCGTTAGGGACTCACAATCCATGCTTTGTTGTGTGGCCCCTTGAGCTGAGGTTAGAGACTCACAATCCACGCTTTGTTGTGTGGCCCCTCGACTTGGGGTCTCCACTCACAATCCACGCTTTGTTGTGTGGCCCCTCGAGTTGGGGTTAGGGACTCACAATCCACGCTTTGTTGCGTGGCCCCGAGAGTTGGCGTTAGAGACTCACAATCCACGCTTTGTTCTTTGGCCCCTTGAGTTGGGGTCAGGGACTCACAATCCACGCTTTGTTGTGTGGCGCCTCGAGTTGGCGTTGGGGACTCACAATCCACGCTTTGTTGCGTGGCCCCGAGAGTTGGCGTTAGGGACTCACAATCCATGCTTTGTTGTGTGGCCCCTTGAGCTGAGGTTAGAGACTCACAATCCACGCTTTGTTGTGTGGCCCCTCGACTTGGGGTCTCGACTCACAATCCACGCTTTGTTGTGTGGCCCCTCGAGTTGGGGTTAGGGACTCACAATCCACGCCTTGTTGCGTGGCCCCGAGAGTTGGCGTTAGGGACTCACAATCCACGCTTTGTTCTGTGGCCCCTTGAGTTGGGGTCAGGGACTCACAATCCACGCTTTGTTGTGTGGCCCCTCGAGTTGGGATTAGGGAGTCACAACCCACGCTTTAATGCGTGGCCCCTCGAGTTGGGGTTAGGGACTCACAATCCACGCTTTGTTGCGTGGCCCCTTGAGTTGGGCTTGGGGATTCACAACCCACGCTCTGTTGCGTGGGCCCTGAGTTGGGGTTACGGACTCACAATCCACGCTTTGTTGTGTGGCCCCTCGAGTTGGGGTCTAGACTGACAATCCACGCTTTGTTGCGTGGCCCATGGAGCTGGGGCTAGAGACTCACAATCCACGCTTTGTTGTGTGGCCCCTTGACTTGGGGTCTGGACTCACAATCCACGCTTTGTTGCGTGGCCCCTCGAGCTGGGGTTAGGGACTCACAATCCACGCTTTGTTGTGTGGCCCCTTGACTTGGGGTTTGGACTCACAATCCACGCTTTGTTGTGTGGCCCCTCGACTTGGGGTCTGGAGTAACAATCCACGCTTTGTTGCGTTCCCCGAGAGTTGGCGTTGGGGACTCACAATCCACGCTTTGTTGTGTGGCCCCTGGACTTGGGGTTAGGACTAACAATCCACACTTTGTTGTGTGGCCACTCGGATGGGGTTAGGGACTCGCAAACCACGCCTTGTTGCGTGGCCCCTCGAGTTGGTGTTAGGGACTCACAATCCACTCTTTGTTGCGTGGCCCCTCGACTTGGGGCCTCAACTCACAATCCACGCTTTGTTGCGTGACCCCTCGAGTAGGGGTTAGGGACTCACAATCCACGCTTTTGTTGCATGGCCCCGAGAGTTGGCGTTAGAGACTCACAATCCACGCTTTGTTGTGTGACCCCTCCAGCTGGGGTTAGAGACTCACAATCCACGCTTTGTTGTGCGGCCCCTCGAGCCGGGGTTAGAGACTCACAATCCACGCTGTGTTGCGTGGCCCCTCGAGTTGGTGTTAGGGACTCACAATCCACGCTTTTGTTGCGTGGCCCCGAGAGTTGGGGTTAGGGACTCACAATCCACGCTTTGTTGTGTGGCCCCTCCAGCTGGGGTTAGAGACTCACAATCCACGCTTTGTTGTGCGGCCCCTCGAGCCGGGGTTAGAGACTCACAATCCACGCTGTGTTGCGTGGCCCCTCGAGTTGGTGTTAGGGACTCACAATCCACGCTTTTGTTGCGTGGCCCCGAGAGTTGGGGTTAGGGACTCACAATCCACGCTTTGTTGTGTGGCCCCTTGAGCTGGGGTTAGGGACTCACAATCCACGCTTTGTTGCGTGGTCCCTCGAGTTGGGGTTAGGGACTCACAATCCACGCTTTGTTGCATGGTCCCGAGAGTTGGCGTTAGGGACTCACAATCCACGCTTTGCTGCGTGGCCCCTTGAGTTGGGTTTAGGAACTCACAATCCACGCTTTATTGTGTGGCCCCTCGACTTGGGGTGTGGACTCACAATCCACGCTTTGTTGCGTGGCCCCGAGAGTTGGCGTTAGGGACTCACAATCCACGCTTTGTTGCGTGGCCCCTCGAGTTGGGGTTAGGGACTCACAATCTACGCTTTGTTGTGTGGCCCCTTGAGTTGGGGTTAGGGACTCACAATCCAGGCTTTGTTGTGTGGCCCCTCGACTTGGGGTTTGGACTAACAATCCACGCTCTGTTGTGTGGCCACTCGGATGGGGTTAGGGACTCACATTCCACGCTTTGTTGTGTGGCCCCTCGAGTTGGGATTAGGGAGTCACAACCCACGCTTTAATGCGTGGCCCCTCGAGTTGGGGTTAGGGACTCACAATCCACGCTTTGTTGCGTGGCCCCTTGAGTTGGGCTTGGGGATTCACAACCCACGCTCTGTTGCGTGGGCCCTGAGTTGGGGTTACGGACTCACAATCCACGCTTTGTTGTGTGGCCCCTCGAGTTGGGGTCTAGACTGACAATCCACGCTTTGTTGCGTGGCCCTTGGAGCTGGGGCTAGAGACTCACAATCCACGCTTTGTTGTGTGGCCCCTTGACTTGGGGTCTGGACTCACAATCCACGCTTTGTTGCGTGGCCCCTCGAGCTGGGGTTAGGGACTCACAATCCGCGCTTTGTTGTGTGGCCCCTCGACTTGGGGTCTGGAATAACAATCCACGCTTTGTTGCGTGGCCCCGAGAGTTGGCGTTGGGGACTCACAATCCACGCTTTGTTGTGTGGCCCCTCGACTTGGGGTTAGGACTAACAATCCACACTTTGTTGTGTGGCCACACGGATGGGGTTAGGGACTCGCAAACCACGCTTTGTTGCGTGGCCCCTCGAGTTGGTGTTAGGGACTCACAATCCACTCTTTGTTGCGTGGCCCCTCGACTTGGGGTCTCAACTCACAATCCACGCTTTGTTGTGTGACCCCTCGAGTTGGGGTTAGGGACTCACAATCCACGCTTTTGTTGCGTGGCCCCGAGAGTTGGCGTTAGAGACTCACAATCCACGCTTTGTTGCGCGGCCCCTCGAGTTGTGGTTAGGGACTCACAATCCACGCTTTGTTCTGTGGCCCCTCCAGCTGGGGTTAGAGACTCACAATCCACGCTTTGTTGTGCGGCCCCTCGAGCCGGGGTTAGAGACTCACAATCCACGCTGTGTTGCGTGGCCCCTCGACTTGGTGTTAGGGACTCACAATCCACGCTTTTGTTGCGTGGCCCCGAGAGTTGGGGTTAGGGACTCGGAATCCACGCTTTGTTGTGTGGCCCCTTGAGCTGGGGTTAGGGACTCACAATCCACGCTTTGTTGCGTGGTCCCTCGAGTTGGGGTTAGGGACTCACAATCCACGCTTTGTTGCATGGTCCCGAGAGTTGGCGTTAGGGACTCACAATCCACGCTTTGCTGCGTGGCCCCTTGAGTTGGGTTTAGGAACTCACAATCCACGCTTTATTGTGTGGCCCCTCGACTTGGGGTGTGGACTCACAATCCACGCTTTGTTGCGTGGCCCCGAGAGTTGGCGTTAGGGACTCACAATCCACGCTTTGTTGCGTGGCCCCTCGAGTTGGGGTTAGGGACTCACAATCTACGCTTTGTTGTGTGGCCCCTTGAGTTGGGGTTAGGGACTCACAATCCACGCTCTGTTGTGTGGCCACTCGGATGGGGTTAGGGACTCGCAACCCACGCTTTGATGCGTGGCCCCTCGAGTTGGTGTTAGAGACTCACAATCCACTCTTTGTTGCGTGGCCCCTCGAGTTGGGGTTAGGGACTCACAATCCACGCTTTTGTTGCGTGGCCCCGAGAGTTGGTGTTAGGGACTCACAATCCACGCTTTGTTGCGTGGCCCCTGGAGTTGGGGTTAGGGACTGACAATCCAAGCTTTGTTGCGTGGCCCCGAGAGTTGGCGTTAGGGACTCACAATCCACGCTCTGTTGCGTGGCCCCTCGACTTGGGGTCTCGAATCACAATCCACGCTTTGTTGCGTGGCCCCTCGAGTTGGGGTTAGGGACTCACAATCCACCCTTTGTTGTGTGGCCCCTTGAGTTGGGATTAGGGAGTCACAACCCACGCTTTAATGCGTGGCCCCTCGAGTTGGGGTTAGGGACTCACAATCCACGCTTTGTTGTGTGGCCCGTCGAGTTGGGGTTTGGACTAACAATCCACGCTTTGTTGCGTGGCTCCTCGAGTTGGGGTTAGGGACTAACAATCCACGCTTTGTTGCGTGGCCCCTCGAGTTGGGGTTAGGGATCCACAATCCACGCTTTGTTGCGTGGCCCCTCGAGTTGGTAATAGGGACTCACAATCCAAGCTTTGTTGCGTGGCCCCTCGAGCTAGGGTTAGGGACTCACAATCGACGCTTTGTTGTGTGGCCCCTCGACTTGGGGTCACGACTCACAATCGACGCTTTGTTGTGTGGTCCCTCGACTTGGGGTCACGACTCACAATCCACGCTTTGTTGCGTGGCCCCTCGAGTTGGGGTTAGGGACTCACAATCCACGCTTTGTTGTGTGGCCCGTCGACTTGGGGTTTAAACTAACAATCCACGCTTTGTTGCGTGGCTCCTCCAGTTGGGGTTAGGGTTGGGGTTAGGGTTAGGCCCCGAGAGTTGGGGTTAGGGACTCACAATCCACGCTTTGTTGCGTGGCCCCTCGAGTTGGGGTTAGGGATCTTCAATTGACGCGTTATTGCGTGGCCCCTGGAGTTGGGGTAAGGGACTCACAACCAACGCTCTGTTGCGTGGCCCGTTGAGTTGGGGTTAGGGACTCACAACCCACGCTTTGTTGTGTGGCCCCTCAAGTTGGCGTTAGGGACTCACAATCCACGCTTTGTTGCGTGGCCCCTCGAGTTGGGGTTAGGGAGTCACAATCTACGGTTTGTTGTGTGGCCCCTTGAGTTGGCGTTAGGGACTCACAATCCATGCTTTGTTGTGTGGCCCCTTGAGCTGAGGTTAGAGACTCACAATCCACGCTTTGTTGTGTGGCCCCTCGACTTGGGGTCTCGACTCACAATCCACGCTTTGTTGTGTGGCCCCTCGAGTTGGGGTTAGGGACTCACAATCCACGCTTTGTTGCGTGGCCCCGAGAGTTGGCGTTAGGGACTCACAATCCACGCTTTGTTTTGTGGCCCCTTGAGTTGGGGTCAGGGACTCACAATCCACGCTTTGTTGTGTGGCCCCTCGAGTTGGGATTAGGGAGTCACAATCCACGCTTTAATGCGTGGCCCCTCGAGTTGGGGTTAGGGGCTCACAATCCACGCTTTGTTGCGTGGCCCCTTGAGTTGGGCTTGGGGATTCACAACCCACGCTCTGTTGCGTGGCCCCTGGGTTGGGGTTACGGACTCACAATCCACGCTTTGTTGTGTGGCCCCTCGAGTTGGGGTCTAGACTGACAATCCACGCTTTGTTGCGTGGCACTTCGACTCGGGGTTAGGGACTCACGATCCACGCTTTGTTGCGTGGCCCATGGAGCTGGGGTTAGAGACTCACAATCCACGCTTTGTTGTGTGGCCCCTCGACTTGGGGTCTGGACTCACAATCCACGCTTTGTTGCGTGGCCCCTCGAGCTGGGGTTAGGGACTCACAATCCACGCTTTGTTGTGTGGCCCCTCGACTTGGGGTCTGGAATAACAATCCACGCTTTGTTGCGTGGCCCCGAGAGTTGGCGTTGGGGACTCACAATCCACACTTTGTTGTGTGGCCCCTCGACTTGGGGTTAGGACTAACAATCCACGCTTTGTTGTGTGGCCACTCGGATGGGGTTAGGGACTCGCAACCCACGCTTTGTTGCGTGGCCCCTCGAGTTGGTGTTAGGGACTCACAATCCACGCTTTGTTGCGTGGCCCCTCGACTGTGGTCTCAACTCACAATCCACGCTTTGTTGCGTGACCCCTCGAGTTGGGGTTAGGGACTCACAATCCTGGCTTTTGTTGCATGGCCCCGAGAGTTGGCGTTGGAGACACACAATCCACGCTTTGTTGCGTGGCCCCTCGAGTTGGGGTTAGGACTGACAATCCAAGCTTTGTTGCGTGGCCCCTTGAGCTGGGGTTAGAGAGTCACAATCCACGCTTTGTTGTGTGGCCCCTCGACTTGGGGTCACGACTCACAATCCACGCTTTGTTGTGTGGCCCGTGGCGTTGGGGTTTGGACTAACAATCCACGCTTTGTTGCGTGGCTCCTCGAGTTGGGGTTAGGGACTCACAATCCACGCTTCGTTGCGTGGCCCCTCGAGTTGGGGTTAGGGATCCACAATCCACGGTTTGTTGCGTGGCCCCTCGAGTTGGTGTTAGGGACTCACAATCCACGCTTTGTTGTGTGGCCCCTGGAGTTGGCGTTAGGGACTCACAATCTACGCTCTGTTGCGTGGCCCCTTGAGCTGGGGTTAGAGACTCACAATCCACGCTTTGTTGTGTGGCCTCTCGACTTGGGGTCTGGACTCACAATCCACGATTTGTTGCGTGGCCCCTCGAGTTGGGGTTAGGGACTCACAATCCACGCTTTGTTGTGTGGCCCCTCGAGTTGGGATTAGGGAGTCACAATCCACGCTTTAATGCGTGGCCCCTCGAGTTGGGGTTAGGGGCTCACAATCCACGCTTTGTTGCGTGGCCCCTTGAGTTGGGCTTGGGGATTCACAACCCACGCTCTGTTGCGTGGCCCCTGAGTTGGCGTTACGGACTCACAATCCACGGTTTGTTGTGTGGCCCCTCGAGTTGGGGTCTGGACTGACAATCCACGCTTTGTTGCGTGGCACTTCGACTCGGGGTTAGGGACTCACAATCCACGCTTTGTTGCGTGGCCCATGGAGCTGGGGTTAGAGACTCACAATCCACGCTTTGTTGTGTGGCCCCTCGACTTGGGGTGTGGACTCACAATCCACGCTTTGTTGTGTGGCCCCTCGACTTGGGGTCTAGAATAACAATCCACGCTTTGTTGCGTGGCCCCGAGAGTTGGCGTTGGGGACTCACAATCCACGCTTTGTTGTGTGGCCCCTCGACTTGGGGTTAGGACTAACAATCCACGCTTTGTTGTGTGGCCACTCGGATGGGGTTAGGGACTCGCAACCCACGCTTTGTTGCGTGGCCCCTCGAGTTGGTGTTAGGGACTCACAATCCACTCTTTGTTGCGTGGCCCCTCGACTTGGGGTCTCAACTCACAATCCACGCTTTGTTGCGTGACCCCTCGAGTTGGGGTTAGGGACTCACAATCCTGGCTTTTGTTGCATGGCCCCGAGAGTTGGCGTTAGAGACTCACAATCCACGCTTTGTTGCGTGGCCCCTCGAGTTGGGGTTAGGACTGACAATCCAAGCTTTGTTGCGTGGCCCCGAGAGTTGGCGTTAGGGACTCACAATCCACGCTCCGTTGCGTGGCCCCTTGAGCTGGGGTTAGAGACTCACAATCCACGCTTTGTTGTGTGGCCCCTCGAGTTGGGGTTAGGGACTCACAATCCACGCTTTGTTGTGTGGCCCGTGGCGTTGGGGTTTGGACTAACAATCCACGCTTTGTTGCGTGGCTCCTCGAGTTGGGGTTAGGGACTCACAATCCACGCTTTGTTGCGTGGCCCCTCGAGTTGGGGTTAGGGATCCATAATCAACGGTTTGTTGCGTGGCCCCTCGAGATGGTGTTAGGGACTCACAATCCACGCTTTGTTGTGTGGCCCCGAGAGTTGGCGTTAGGGACTCACAATCTACGCTCTGTTGCGTGGCCCCTTGAGCTGGGGTTAGAGACTCACAATCCACGCTTTGTTGTGTGGCCCCTCGACTTGGGGTCTGGACTCACAATCCACGATTTGTTGCGTGGCCCCTCGAGTCGGGGTTAGGGACTCACAATCCACGCTTTGTTGTGTGGCCCGTGGCGTTGGGGTTTGGACTAACAATCCACGCTTTGTTGTGTGGCTCCTCGAAGTGGGGTTAGGGACTCACAATCCACGCTTTGTTGCGTGGCCCCTCGAGTTGGGGTTAGGGATCCACAATCCACGGTTTGTTGCGTGGCCCCTCGAGTTGGTGTTAGGGACTCACAATCCACGCTTTGTTGCGTGGCCCCGAGAGGTGGCGTTAGGGACTCACAATCTACGCTTTGTTGCGTGGCCCCTCGAGCTGGGGTTAGGGACTCACAATCCACGCTCTATTGTGTGGCCCCTTGTGCTGGGGTTAGAGACTCACAATGCACGCTGTGTTGTGTGGCCCCTCGACTTGGGGTCACGACTCACAATCCACGCTTTATGCGTGGCCCCTCGAGTTGGGGTTAGGGACTCACAATCCACGCTTTGTTGCGTGGCCCCGAGAGTTGGCGTTAGGGACTCACAATCCATGCTTTGTTGTGTGGCCCGTCGAGTTGGGGTTAGGGACTCACAATACACGCTCTGTTGTGTGGCCCCTTGAGCCGGGGTTAGAGACTCACAATCCACGCTTTGTTGTGTGGCCCCTCGACTTGGGGTCTCAACTCACAATCCACGCTTTGTTGCGTGGCTCCTCGAGTTGGGGTTAGGGACTCACAATCCACGCTTTATTGCGTGGCTCCTCGAGTTGGGGTTAGGGATCCACAATCCACGCTTTGTTGCGTGGCCCCTCGAGTTGGGGTTAGGGATCCACAATCCACGCTTTGTTGCGTGGCCCCGAGAGTTGGCGTTAGGGACTCACAATCCACGCTTTGTTGCGTGGCCCCTCGAGCTGGGGTTAGGGACTCACAATCGAGGCTCTGTTGTGTGGCCCCTTGAGCCGGGGTTAGAGACTCACAATCCACGCTTTGTTGTGTGGCCCCTCGACTTGGGGTCACGACTCACAATCCACGCTTTGTTGCGTGGCCCCGAGAGTTGGCGTTAGGGACTCACAATCCACTCTTTGTTGTGTGGCCCGTCGACTTGGGGTTTGCACTAATAATCCACGCTTTGCTGCGTGGCCCCTTGAGTTGGGGTTAGGGACTCACAATCCACGCTTTGTTGCGTGGCCCCTAGAGTTGGGGTAAGGGACTCACAATCCACGCGTTATTGCGTGGCCCCTGGAGTTGGGGTAAGGGACTCACAATCCACGCTTTGTTGTGTGGCCCCTTGAGTTGGGGTTAGGGACTCACAATCCACCATTTGTTGTGTGGCCCCTCGACTTGGGGTGTGGACTCACAATCCACGCTTTGTTGCGTGGCCCCGAGAGTTGGCGTTAGGGACTCGCAATCCACGCTTTGTTGCGTGGCCCCTCGAGTTGGGGTTAGGGACTCACAATCTACGCTTTGTTGTGTGGCCCCTTGAGTTGGGGTTAGGGACTCACAATCCACGCTTTGTTGTGTGGCCCCTTGACTTGGGGTGTGGACACACAATCCACGCTTTGTTCTGTGGCCCCTCGAGCTGGGGTTAGAGACTCACAATCCACGCTGTGTTGTGTGGCCCCTCGAGTTGGGGTTAGGGACTCACCATCCACGCTTTGTTGCGTGGCCCCGAGAGTTGGGGTTTGGACTAACAATCCACGCTTTGCTGCGTGGCCCCTTGAGTTGGGGCCAGGGACTCATAATCCACGCTTTGTTGCGTGGCCCCTCGAGTTGGGGTTAGGGACTCACAATCCACGCTTTGCTGCGTGGCCCCGAGAGTTGGCGTTAGGGACTCACAATCCACGCTTGGTTGTGTGGCCCCTCGACTTGGGGTCCGGACTCACAATCCAAGCTTTGTTGCGTGGCCCCTTGAGTTGGCGTTAGGGACTCACAATCTACGCTTTGTTGTGTGGCCCCTCGACTTGGGGTCTCGACTCACAATCCACGCTTTGTTGCGTGGCCCCGGGAGTTGGCGTTAGGGACTCACAATCCGGGCTTTGTTGTGTGGCCCCTTGAGCTGGCGTTAGAGACTCACAATCTACGCTTTGTGGTGTGGCCCCGCGACTTGGGGTCTCGACTCACAATCCACGCTTTGTTGTGTGGCCCCTTGAGTTGGGGGCAGGCACCCACAAACCACGCTTTGTTGCGTGGCCCCGAGAGTTGGCGTTAGGGACTCACAATCCACGCTTTGTTGTGTGGCCCCTTGAGTTGGGGTTAGGCACTCACAATCCACGCTTTGTTGTGTGGCCCCTGGAGTTGGGGTTAGGGACTCACAATCCACGCTTTGTTTCGTGGCCCCTCGAGTTGGGGTTAGGGACTCACAATCCACGCTTTGTTGCGTGGCCCCTCGAGCCGGGGTTAGAGACTCACAATCCACGCTTCGTTGTGTGGCCCCTGGACTTGGGGTCTCGACTCACAATCCACGCTTTGTTGCGTGGCCCCTCCAGTTGTGGTTAGGGACTCACAATCCACGCTTTTGTTGCGTGGCCCCGAGAGTTGGCGTTAGGGACTCACAATCAACGCTTTGTTGTGTGGCCCCTCGACTTGGGGTCTGGACTCATAATCCACGCTTTGTTGTGTGGCCCCTCGAGTTGGGGTTAGGGACTGACAATCCAAGCTTTGTTGCGTGGCCCCTGGAGTTGGGGTAAGGGACTCACAATCCACGCGTTATTGCGTGGCCCCTGGAGTTGGGGTAAGGGACTCACAATCCACGCTTTGTTGTGTGGCCCCTTGAGTTGGGGTTGGGGACTCGCAATCCACCATTTGTTGGGTGGCCCCTCGACTTGGGGTGTGGACTCACAATCCACGCTTTGTTGTGTGGCCCCGAGGGATGGCGTTAGGGACTCACAATCCACGCTTTGTTGCGTGGCCCCTCGAGTTGGGGTTAGGGACTCACAATCTACGCTTTGTTGTGTGGCCCCTTGAGTTGGGGTTAGGGACTCACAATCCACGCTTTGTTGTGTGGCCCCTTGACTTGGGGTGTGGACTCACAATCCACGCTTTGTTCTGTGGCCCCTGGAGCTGGGGTTAGAGACTCACAATCCGCGCTTTGTTGTGCGGCCCCTCGAGCCGGGGTTAGAGACTCACAATCCACGCTGTGTTGCGTGGCCCCTCGAGTTGGGGTTAGGGACTCACCATCCACGCTTTGTTGCGTGGCCCCGAGAGTTGGGGTTTGGACTAACAATCCACGCTTTGCTGCGTGGCCCCTTGAGCTGTGGTTAGAGACTCACAATCCACGCTTTGTTGCGTGGCCCCTCGAGCTGGGGTTAGGGACTCAGAATCCACTCTCTGTTGTGTGGCCCCTCGAGCTGGGGTTAGAGACTCACAATCCACGCTTTGTTGTGTGGCCCCTCGACTTGGGGTCTCGACTCACAATGCACGCTTTGTTGTGTGGCCCCTGGAGTTGGGGTTAGGGGCTGACAATCCAAGCTTTGTTGCGTGGCCCGGAGAGTTGGCGTTAGGGACTCACAATACACGCTCTGTTGTGTGGCCCCTCCAGCCGGGGTTAGAGACTCACAATCCACGCTTTGTTGTGTGGCCCCTCGACTTGGGGTCTCAACTCACAATCCACGCTTTGTTGCGTGGCTCCTCGAGTTGGGGTTAGGGACTCACAATCCACGCTTTATTGCGTGGCCCCTCGAGTTGGGGTTAGGGATCCACAATCCACGCTTTGTTGCGTGGCCCCTCGAGTTGGGGTTAGGGATCCACAATCCACGCTTTGTTGCGTGGCCCCGAGAGTTGGCGTTAGGGACTCACAATCCACGCTTTGTTGCGTGGCCCCTCGAGCTGGGGTTAGGGACTCACAATCGAGGCTCTGTTGTGTGGCCCCCTGAGCCGGGGTTAGAGACTCACAATCCACGCTTTGTTGTGTGGCCCCTCGACTTGGGTTCACGACTCACAATCCACGCTTTGTTGCGTGGCCCCGAGAGTTGGCGTTAGGGACTCACAATCCACTCTTTGTTGTGTGGCCCGTCGACTTGGGGTTTGCAGTAACAAACCACGCTTTGCTGCGTGGCCCCTTGAGTTGGGGTTAGGGACTCACAATCCACGCTTTGTTGCGTGGCCCCTAGAGTTGGGGTAAGGGACTCACAATCCACACGTTATTGCGTGGCCCCTGGAGTTGGGGTAAGGGACTCACAATCCACGCTTTGTTGTGTGGCCCCTTGAGTTGGGGTTAGGGACTCACAATCCACCATTTGTTGTGTGGCCCCTCGACTTGGGGTTAGGGACTCACAATCCACGCTTTGTTGCGTGGCGCCGAGAGTTGGCGTTAGGGACTCACAATCCACGCTTTGTTGCGTGGCCCCTCGAGTTGGGGTTAGGGACTCACAATCTACGCTTTGTTGTGTGGCCCCTTGAGTTGGGGTTAGGGACTCACAATCCACGCTTTGTTGTGTGGCCCCTTGACTTGGGGTGTGGACACACAATCCACGCTTTGTTCTGTGGCCCCTCGAGCTGGGGTTAGAGACTCACAATCCACGCTGTGTTGTGTGGCCCTTCGAGTTGGGGTTAGGGACTCACCATCCACGCTTTGTGGCGTGGCCCCGAGAGTTGGGGTTTGGACTAACAATCCACGCTTTGCTGCGTGGCCCCTTGAGTTGGGGCCAGGGACTCATAATGCACGCTTTGTTGCGTGGCCCCTCGAGTTGGGGCTAGGGACTCATAATCCACGCTTTGTTGCGTGGCCCCTCGAGTTGGGGTTAGGGACTCACAATCCACGCTTTGCTGCGTGGCCCCGAGAGTTGGCGTTAGGGACTCACAATCCACGCTTGGTTGTGTGGCCCCTCGACTTGGGGTCTGGACTCACAATCCAAGCTTTGTTGCGTGGCCCCGAGAGTTGGCGTTAGAGACTCACAATCTACGCTTTGTGGTGTGGCCCCGCGACTTGGGGTCTCGACTCACAATCCACGCTTTGTTGCGTGGCCCCTTGAGTTGGGGGCAGGCACCCACAAACCACGCTTTGTTGCGTGGCCCCGAGAGTTGGCGTTAGGGACTCACAATCCACGCTTTGTTGTGTGGCCCCTGGAGTTGGGGTTAGGGACTCACAATCCACGCTTTGTTGTGTGGCCCCTGGAGTTGGGGTTAGGGACTCACAATCCACGCTTTGTTTCGTGGCCCCTCGAGTTGGGGTTAGGGACTCACAATCCACGCTTTGTTGCGTGGCCCCTCGAGCTGGGGTTAGAGACTCACAATCCACGCTTTGTTGTGTGGCGCCGAGAGTTGGCGTTAGGGACTCACAATCCACGCTTTGTTGCGTGGCCCCTCGAGTTGGGGTTAGGGACTCACAATCTACGCTTTGTTGTGTGGCCCCTTGAGTTGGGGTTAGGGACTCACAATCCACGCTTTGTTGTGTGGCCCCTTGACTTGGGGTGTGGACACACAATCCACGCTTTGTTCTGTGGCCCCTCGAGCTGGGGTTAGAGACTCACAATCCACGCTGTGTTGTGTGGCCCCTCGAGTTGGGGTTAGGGACTCACCATCCACGCTTTGTGGCGTGGCCCCGAGAGTTGGGGTTTGGACTAACAATCCACGCTTTGCTGAGTGGCCCCTTGAGTTGGGGCCAGGGACTCATAATCCACGCTTTGTTGCGTGGCCCCTCGAGTTGGGGCTAGGGACTCATAATCCACGCTTTGTTGCGTGGCCCCTCGAGTTGGGGTTAGGGACTCACAATCCACGCTTTGCTGCGTGGCCCCGAGAGTTGGCGTTAGGGACTCACAATCCACGCTTGGTTGTGTGGCCCCTCGACTTGGGGTCTGGACTCACAATCCAAGCTTTGTTGCGTGGCCCCGAGAGTTGGCGTTAGAGACTCACAATCTACGCTTTGTGGTGTGGCCCCGCGACTTGGGGTCTCGACTCACAATCCACGCTTTGTTGCGTGGCCCCTTGAGTTGGGGGCAGGCACCCACAAACCACGCTTTGTTGCGTGGCCCCGAGAGTTGGCGTTAGGGACTCACAATCCACGCTTTGTTGTGTGGCCCCTTGAGTTGGGGTTAGGGACTCACAATCCACGCTTTGTTGTGTGGCCCCTGGAGTTGGGGTTAGGGACTCACAATCCACGCTTTGTTTCGTGGCCCCTCGAGTTGGGGTTAGGGACTCACAATCCACGCTTTGTTGCGTGGCCCCTCGAGCTGGGGTTAGAGACTCACAATCCACGCTTTGTTGTGTGGCCCCTTGAGTTGGGGTTAGGGACTCACAATCCACGCTTTGTTGTGTGGCCCCTCGACTTGGGGTCTGGACTCACAATCCACGCTTTGTTGCGTGGCCCCTCCAGTTGTGGTTAGGGACTCACAATCCACGCTTTTGTTGCGTGGCCCCGAGAGTTGGCGTTAGGGACTCACAATCAACGCTTTGTTGTGTGGCCCCTCGACTTGGGGTCTGGACTCACAATCCACGCTTTGTTGTGTGGCCCCTCGAGTTGGGGTTAGGGACTGACAATCCAAGCTTTGTTGCGTGGCCCCGAGAGTTGGTGTTAGGGACTCACAATCCACGCTCTGTTGCGTGGCCCCTTGAGCTGGGGTTAGAGACTCACAATCCACGCTTTGTTGCGTGGCCCCTCGAGTTGGGGTTAGGGACTCACAATCCACGCTTTGTTGTGTGGCCCGTCGAGTTGGGGTTTGGACTAAGAATCCACGCTTTGTTGCGTGGCTCCTCGAGTTGGTGTTAGGGACTCACAATCCACGCTTTGTTGCGTGGCCCCTCGAGTTGGGGTTAGGGATCCACAATCCACGCTTTGTTGCGTGGCCCCTCGAGTTGGGGTTAGGAACTCACAATCCACGCTTTGTTGCGTGGCCCCTCGAGTTGGGGTTAGGGACTCACAATCCACGCTTTGTTGCGTGGCCCCGAGAGTTGGCGTTAGGGACTCACAATCCACGCTTTGTTGCGTGGCCCCGAGAGTTGGCGTTAGGGACTCACAATCCACGCTTCGTTGTGTGGCCCGTCGACTTGGGGTTTGGACTAACAATCCACGCTTTATTGCGTGGCTCCTCTAGTTGGGGTTAGGGACTCACCATCCACGCTTTGTTGCGTGGCCCCTCGAGTTGGGGTTAGGGATCCACAATCGACGCGTTATTGCGTGGCCCCTGGAGTTGGGGTAAGGGACTCACAACCAACGCTCTGTTGCGTGGCCCGTTGAGTTGGGGTTAGGGATTCACAATCCACGCTTTGTTGTGTGGCCCTTCGACTTGGGGTCTCGACTCACAATCCACGCTTTGTTGCGTGGCCCCGAGAGTTGGCGTTAGGGACTCACAATCCACGCTTTGTTGTGTGACCCCTTGAGCTGGCGTTAGAGACTCACAATCCACGCTTTGTGGTGTGGCCCCTCGACTTGGGGTCTCGACTCACAATCCACGCTTTGTTTTGTGGCCCCTCGAGTTGGGGTTAGGGACTCACAATCCACGCTTTGTTGCGTGGCCCCGAAAGGTGGTGTTATGGACTCACAGCGGTCTTTGTTGCGTGGCCCCTTGAGTTGGGGGCAGGCACCCACAAACCACGCTTTGTTGCGTGGCCCGGAGAGTTCGCGTTAGGGACTCACAATCCACGCTTTGTTGTGTGGCCCCTTGAGTTGGGGTTAAGGACTCACAATCCACGCTTTGTTGCATGGCCCCTCGAGTTGGGGTTAGGGACTCACAATCCAAGCTTTGTTGCGCGGCCCCGAGAGTTGGCGTTAGGGACTCACAATCCACGCTTTGTTGTGTGGCCCCTCGAGCTGGGGTTAGAGACTCACAATCCACGCCTTGTTGTTTGGCCCCTCGAGTTGGGGTTAGGGACTCACAATCCACGCTTTGTTGCGTGGCCCCTCGAGTTGGGGTTAGGAACTCACAATCCAAGCTTTGTTGCGTGGCCCCGAGAGTTGGCGTTAGGGACTCACAATCCACGCTCTGTTGCGTGGCCCCTTGAGCTGGGGTTAGAGACTCACAATCCACGGTTTGTTGTGTGGTCCCTCGAGTTGGGATTAGGGACTCACAATCCACGCTTTGTTGCGTGGCGCCTCGAGTTGGGGTTAGGGAATGACAATCCAAGCTTTGCTGCGTGGCCCCGAGAGTTGGCGTGAGGGACTCACAATCCACGCTTTGTTGTGTGGCCCCTCGAGTTGGGGTTAGGGACTCACGATCCACGCTGTGTTGCATGGCCCCTCGAGTTGGGGTTAGGGACTCACAATCCAAGCTTTGTTGCGCGGCCCCGAGAGTTGGCGTTAGGGACTCACAATCCACGCTTTGTTGTGTGGCCCCTCGAGCTGGGGTTAGAGACTCACAATCCACGCCTTGTTGTTTGGCCCCTCGAGTTGGGGTTAGGGACTCACAATCCACGCTTTGTTGCGGGGCCCCTCGAGTTGGGGTTAGGAACTCACAATCCACGCTTTGTTGCGTGGCCCCTCGAGTTGGGGTTAGGGACTCACAATCCACGCTCTGTTGCGTGGCCCCTTGAGCTGGGGTTAGAGACTCACAATCCACGGTTTGTTGTGTGGTCCCTCGAGTTGGGATTAGGGACTCACAATCCACGCTTTGTTGCGTGGCCCCTCGAGTTGGGGTTAGGGAATGACAATCCAAGCTTTGTTGCGTGGCCCCGAGAGTTGGCGTGAGGGACTCACAATCCACGCTCTGTTGCGTGGCCCCTTGAGCTGGGGTTAGAGACTCACAATCCACGCTTAGTTGCGTGGCCCCTCGAGTTGGGGTTAGGGACTCACAATCCACGCTTTGTTGCGTGGCCCCTCGAGTGGGGGTTAGGGATCCACAATCCACGCTTTGTTGCGTGGCCCCTTGAGCTGGGGTTAGAGACTCACAATCCACGCTTTGTTGTGTGGCCCCTCGACTTGGGGTCACGACTCACAATCCACGCTTTGTTGCGTGGCCCCGAGAGTTGGCGTTGGGGAATCACAATCCACGCTTTGTTGTGTGGCCCGTCGACTTGGGGTTAGGGACTCACAATCCACGCTTTATTGCGTGGCTCCTCAAGTTGGGGTTAGGGACTCACAATCCACGCTTTGTTGCATGGCCCCTTGAGTTGGGGTTAGGGATCCACAATCGACGCGTTATTGCGTGGCCCCTGGAGTTGGGGTAAGGGACTCACAACCAACGCTCTGTTGCGTGGCCCGTTGAGTTGGGGTTAGGGACTCACAATCGACGCTTTGTTGTGTGGCCCCTTGAGTTGGGGTTAGGGACTCACAATCCACGCTTTGTTGCGTGGCCCCTCGAGTTGGGGTTAGGGATCCACAATCGACGCGTTATTGCGTGGCCCCTCGAGTTGGGGTAAGGGACTCAGAACCAACGCTCTATTGCGTGGCCCGTTGAGTTGGGGTTAGGGACTCACGATCCACGCTTTGTTGTGTGGCCCCTTGAGTTGGGGGTAGGGACTCACAATCGATGCTTTGTTGTGTGGCCCCTCGACTTGGGGTGTGGACTCACAATCCACGCTTTGTTGCGTGGCCCCTCGAGCTGGGGTTAGAGACTCACAATCAACGCTTTGTTGTGCGGCCCCTCGAGCCGGGGTTAGAGACCCACAATGCACGCTGTGCTGCGTGGCCCCTCGAGTTGGGGTTAGGGACTCACCATCCACGCTTTGTTGTGTGGCCCCTCGAGTTGGGGTTTGGACTAACAATCCACGCTTTGTTGCGTGGCCCCTTGAGTTGGGGTTAGGGACTCATAATCCACGCTTTGTTGCGTGGCCCCTCGAGTTGGCGTTAGGGACTCACAATCCACGCTTTGTTGCGTGGCCCCTCGAGTTGGGGTTAGGGACTCACAATGCACACTTTGTTGTGTGGCCCCTTGAGTTGGGGCTAGGGACTCACAATCCACGCTTTGTGGTGTGGCCCCTCGACTTGGGGCGTGGACTCACAATCCACGCTTTGTTGCGTGGCCCCTCGAGCTGGGGTTAGAGACTCACAATCAACGCTTCGTTGTGCGGCCCCTCGAGCCGGGGCTAGAGACTCACAATCCACGCTGTGCTGCGTGGCCCCTCGAGTTGGGGTTAGGGACTCACCATCCACGCTTTATTGCGTGGCCCCGAGAGTTGGGGTTTGGACTAACAATCCACACTTTGTTGCGTGGCCCCTTGAGTTGGCGTTAGGGACTCATAATCCATGCTTTGTTGCGTGGCCCCTCGAGTTGGGGTTAGGGACTCACAATCCACGCTTTGCTGCGTGGCCCCGAGAGTTGGGGTTAGGGACTCACAATCCACGCTTTTGTTGTGTGGCCCCTCGACTTGGGGTCTGGACTCACAATCCACGCTTTGTTGCGTGGCCCCGAGAGTTGGCGTTAGGGACTCACAATCCACGCTTTGTTGTGTGGCCCCTCGAGCTGGGGTTAGAGACTCACAATCCACGCTTTGTTGTGTGGCCCCTCGCCTGGGGGTCCCGACTCACAATCCACGCTTTGTTGCGTGGCCCCGAGAGTTGGCGTTAGGGACTCACAATCCACGCTTTGTTGCGTGGCCCCTCCAGTTGGGGTTAGGGACTCACAATGCACACTTTGTTGTGTGGCCCCTTGAGTTGGGGTTAGGAACTCACAATCCACGCTTTGTTGTGTGGCCCCTCGACTTGGGGTGTGGACTCACAATCCACGCTTTGTTGCATGGCCCCTCGACCTGGGGTTAGAGACTCACAATCCACGCTTTGTTGTGTGGCATCTTGAATTGGGGTTAGGGACTCACAATCCACGCTTTGTTGCGTGGCCCCTCGAGGTGGGGGTAGGTATTCACAATCGACTCGTTATTGCGTGGCCCATGGAGTTGGGGTAAGGGACTCACAACGAACGCTCTGTTGCGTGGCCCGTTGGGTTGGGGTTAGGTACTCACAATCCACGCTTTGTTGTGTGGCCCCTTGAGTTGGGGTTAGGGACTCACAATCCATGCTTTGTTGCGTGGCCCCGAGAGTTGGCGTTAGGGACGCACAATCTACGCTTTGTTGCGTGGCCCCTTGAGTTGGGGTTAGGGACTCACGATCGATGCTTTGTTGTATGGGCCCTCAAATTGGGGGTGTGGACTCACAATCCACGCTTTGTGGCGTGGCCCCTCGAGTTGGGGTTAGGGACTCACAATCCACGCTGTGCTGCGTGGCCCCTCGAGTTGGGGTTAGGGACTCACCATCCACGCTTTGTTGCGTGGCCCCGAGAGTTGGGGTTTGGACTAACAATCCACGCTTTGTTGCGTGGCCCCTCGAGTTGGGGTTAGGGACTCACAATGCACACTTTGTTGTGTGGCCCCTTGAGTTGGGGTTAGGGACTCCCAATCCACGCTTTGTTGTGTGGCCCCTCGACTTGGGGTGTGGATTCACAATCCACGCTTTGTTGCGTGGCCCCTGGAGCTGGGGTTAGAGACTCACAATCAACGCTTCGTTGTGCGGCCCCTCGAGCCGGGGTTAGAGACTCACAATCCACGCTGTGCTGCGTGGCCCCTGGAGTTGGGGTTAGGGACTCACCATCCACGGTTTGTTGCGTGGCCCCGAGAGTTGGGGTTTGGACTAACAATCCACGCTTTGTTGCGTGGCCCCTTGAGTTGGGGTTAGGGACTCACAATCCACGCTTTGTTGTGTGGCCCCGAGAGTTGGGGTTAGGGACTCACAATCCACGCTTTGTTGTGTGGCCCCTCGACTTGGGGCCTGGACTCACAATCCACGCTTTGTTGCGTGGCCCCGAGAGTTGGCGTTAGGGACTCACAATCCACGCTTTGTTGTGTGGCCCCTCGAGCTGGGGTTAGAGACTCACAATCCACGCTTTGTTGCGTGGCCCCGAGAGTTGGCGTTAGGGACTCAGAATCCACGCTTTGTTGCGTCGCCCCTCGAGTTGGGGTTAGGGACTCACAATGCACACTTTGTTGTGTGGCCCCTTGAGTTGGGGTTAGGGACTCACAATCCACGCTTTGTTGTGTGGCCCCTCGACTTGGGGTGTGGACTCGGAATCCACGCTTTGTTGCGTGGCCCCTCGAGCTGGGGTTAGAGACTCACAATCAACGCTTCGTTGTGCGGCCCCTCGAGCCGGGGTTAGAGACTCACAATCCACGGTGTGCTGCGTGGCCCCTCGAGTTGGGGTTAGCGACTCACCATCCACGCTTTGTTGCGTGGCCCCGAGAGTTGGGGTTTGGACTAACAATCCGCGCTTTTTTGCGTGGCCCCTTGAGTTGGGGTTAGGGACTCATCATCCACGCTTTGTTGCGTGGCCCCTCGAGTTGGGGTTAGGGACTCAAAATCCATGCTTTGCTGCGTGGCCCCGAGAGTTGGCGTTAGGGACTCACAATCCACGCTTTGTTGTGTGGCCCCTCGAGCTGGGGTTAGGGACTCACAATACACGCTTTGTTGTGTGGCCCCTCGAGCTGGGTTCTCGACTCACAATCCACGCTTTGTTGCGTGGCCCCGAGAGTTGGCGTTAGGGTCTCACAATCCACGCTTTGTTACGTGGCCCCTCGAGTTGGGGTTAGGGACTCACAATGCACACTTTGTTGTGTGGCCCCTTGAGTTGGGGTTAGGGACTCACAATCCACGCTTTGTTGCATGGCCCCTCGAGCTGGGGTTAGAGACTCACAATCCACGCTTTGTTGTGTGGCCCCTTGAGTTGGGGTTAGGGACTCACAATCCACGCTTTGTTGCGTGGCCCCTCGAGTTGGGGTTAGGGATCCACAATCGACGCGTTATTGCGTGGCCCCTGGAGTTGGGGTAAGGGACTCACAACCAACGCTCTGTTGCGTGGCCCGTTGAGTTGGGGTTAGGGACTCACAATCCACGCTTTATTGTGTGGCCCCTTGAGTTGGGGTTAGGGACTCACAATCCACGCTTTGTTGCGTGGCCCCGAGAGTGGGCGTTAGGGACGCACAATCTACGCTTTGTTGCGTGGCCCCTCGAGTTGGGGTTAGGGACTCACAATCCACGCTTTGTTGTGTGGCCCCTTGAGTTGGGGTTAGGGACTCACGATCCATGCTTTGTTGTGTGGCCCCTCAACTTGGGGTGTGGACTCACAATCCACGCTTTGTTGCGTGGCCCCTCGAGTTGGGGTTAGAGACTCACAATCCACGCTGTGCTGCGTGGCCCCTCGAGTTGGGGTTTGGACTAACAATCCACGCTTTGTTGCGTGGCCCCTTGAGTTGGGGTTAGGGACTTATAATCCACGCTTTGTTGCGTGGCCCCTCGAGTTGGGGTTAGGGACTCACAATCCACGCTTTGCTGCGTGGCCCCGAGAGTTGGGGTTAGGGACTCACAATACACGCTTTGTTGTGTGGCCCCTCGACTTGGGGTCTAGACTCACAATCCACGCTTTGTTGCGTGGCCCCTCGAGTTGGGGTCAGAGACTCACAATCAACACTTCGTTGTGCGGCCCCTCGAGCCGGGGTTAGAGACTCACAATCCACGCTGTGCTGCGTGGCCCCTCGAGTTGGGGTTAGGGACTCACCATCCACGCTTTGTTGCGTGGCCCCGAGAGTTGGGCTTTGGACTAACAATCCACGCTTTGTTGCGTGGCCCCTTGAGTTGGGGTTAGGGACTCATAATCCACGCTTTGTTGCGTGGCCCCTCGAGTTGGGGTTAGGGACTCACAATCCACGCTTTGCTGCGTGGCCCCGAGAGTTGGGGTTAGGGACTCACAATCCACGCTTTGTTGTGTGGCATTGACTTGGGGTCTGGACTCACAATCCACGCTTTGTTGCGTGGCCCCGACAGTTGGCGTTAGGGACTCACAATCCACGCTTTGTTGTGTGGCCCCTCGAGCTGGGGTAAGAGACTCACAATCCACGCTTTGTTGTGTGGCCCCTCGACTAGGGGTCTCGACTCACAATCCACGCTTTGTTGCGTGGCCCCGAGAGTTGGCGTTAGGGACTCACAACCCACGCTTTGTTGCGTGGCCCCTCGAGTTGGGGTTAGGGACTCACAATGCACACTTTGTTGTGTGGCCCCTGGAGTTGGCGTTAGGGACTCACAATCCACGCCTTGTTGCGTGGCCCCTCGACTTGGGGTGTGGACTCACAATCCACGCTTTGTTGCGTGGCCCCTCGAGCTGGGGTTAGAGACTCACAATCAACGCTTCGTTGTGCGGCCCCTCGAGCCGGGGTTAGAGACTCACAATCCACGCTGTGCTGCGTGGCCCCTCGAGTTGGGGTTAGGGACTCACAATCCACGCTTTGTTGCGTGGCCCCGAGAGTTGGGGTTTGGACTAACAATCCACGCTTCGTTGCGTGGTCCCTTGAGTTGGGGTTAGGGACTCATAATCCACGCTTTGTTGCGTGGCCCCTCGAGTTGGGGTTAGGGACTCACAATCCACGCTTTGCTGCGTGGCCCCGAGAGTTGGGGTTAGGGACTCACAATCCACGCTTTGTTGTGTGGCCCCTTGACTTGGGGTCTGGACTCACAATCCACGCTTTGTTGCGTGGCCCCGAGAGTTGGCGTTAGGGACTCACAATCCACGCTTTGTTGTGTGGCCCCTCGAGCTCGGGTTAGAGACTCACAATCCACGCTTTGTTGTGTGGCCCCTCGAGCTAAGGTTAGAGACTCACAATCCACGCTTTGTTGTGTGGCCCCTCGACTTGGGGTCTCGACTCACAATCCACGCGTTATTGCGTGGTTCCTCGAGTTGGTGTTAGGGACTCACAATCCACGCTTTGTTGCGTGGCCCCGAGAGTTGGCGTTAGGGACTCACAATCCACGCTTTGTTGCGTGGCCCCTCGAGTTGGGGTTAGGGACTCACAATGCACACTTTGTTGTGTGGCCCCTTGAGTTGGGCTTAGGGACTCACAATCCACGCTTTGTTGTGTGGCCCCTCGACTTGGGCTGTGGACTCACAATCCACGCTTTGTTGCGTGGCCCCTCGAGCTGGGGTTAGAGACTCACAATCAACGTGGCCCCTGGAGTTGGGGTAAGGGACTCACAATCCACGCTCTGTTGCGTGGCCCCTTGAGTTGGGGTTAGGGACTCACAATGCACGCTTTATTGCGTGGCCCCTCGAGTTGGGGTTAGGGACCCACAATCCACGCTTTGTTGTGTGGCCCCTCGACTTGGGGTTAGGGACTCACAATCCACGCTTTGTTGCGTTCAACCTCGGATCGGGGTTAGGGACTCACAACCCACGCTTTGTTGCGTGGCCCCTTGAGTTGTGGTTAGCGACTCACAATCCACGCTTTGTTGCGTGGCCCTTCGACTTGGGGTTAGGGACTCACAACCCACGCTTTGTTGCGTGGCCCCTTGAGTTGGGGTTAGGGACTCACAAGCCACGCTTCGTTGCGTGGCCCCTCGAGCTGGGGTTAGGGACTCACAATCCACGCTTTTGTTGCGTGGCCCCTCGAGCTGGGGTTAGAGACTCACAATCCACGCTTTGTTGTGTGGCCCCTCGACTAGGGGTCTCGACTCACAATCCACGCTTTGTTGCGTGGCCCCGAGAGTTGGCGTTAGGGACTCACAACCCACGCTTTGTTGCGTGGCCCCTCGAGTTGGGGTTAGGGACTCACAATGCACACTTTGTTGTGTGGCCCCTCGAGTTGGGGTGTGGACTCACAATCCACGCTTTGTTGCGTGGCCCCTCGAGCTGGGGTTAGAGACTCACAATCAACGCTTCGTTGTGCGGCCCCTCGAGCCGGGATTAGGGAGTCACAATCCACGCTTTAATGCGTGGCCCCTCGCGTTGGGGTTAGGGACTCACAATCCACGCTTTGTTGCGTGGCCCCTTGAGTTGGGCTTGGGGATTCACAACCCACACTCTGTTGCGTGGCCCCTGAGTTGGGGTTGAGGACTCACAATCCACGCTTTGTTGTGTGGCTCCTCGACTTGGGGTCTGGACTGACAATCCACGCTTTGTTGCGTGGCTCCTCCAGTTGGGGTTAGGGACTCACAATCCACGCTTTATTGCGTGGCCCCTGGTGCTGGGGTTAGAGACTCACAATCCACGCTTTGTTGTGTGGGCGCTCGACTTGGGGTCTGGACTCACAATCCAGGGCTTTGTTGCGTGGCCCCTCGAGTTGGGGTTAGGGACTCACAATCCACGCTTTGTTGTGTGGCCCCGAGCGTTGGCGTTGGGGACTCACAATCCACGCTTTGCTGTGTGGCCCCTGGACTTGGAGTTTGGACTAACAATCCACGCTTTCTTGTGTGGCCCATCGACTTGGGGTTTGGACTAACAATCCACGCTTTGTTGTGTGGCCACTCGAGTTGGGGTTAGGGACTCACAATCCACTCTTTGTTGCGTGGCCCCTTGAGTTGGGGGCAAGCACCCACAAACCACGCTTTGTTGTGTGGCCCCGAGAGTTGGCGTTAGGGACTCACAATCCACGCTTTGCTGCGTGGCCCCGAGAGTTGGGGTTGGGGACTCACAATCCACGCTTTGTTGTGTGGCCCCTCGAGTTGGGGTTAGGGACTCACAATCCACGCTTTGCTGCGTGGCCCCGAGAGTTGGGGTTAGGGACTCACAATCCACGCTTTGTTGTGTGGCCCCTCGACTTGGGGTCTGGACTCACAATCCACGCTTTGTTGCGTGGCCCCGAGAGTTGGCGTTAGGGACTCACAATCCACGCTTTGTTGTGTGGCCCCTCGACTTGGGGTCTCGACTCACAATCCACGCTTCGTTGCGTGGCCCCGAGAGTTGGGGTTAGGGACTCACAATCCACGCTTTGTGGTGTGGCCCCCGACTTGGGGTCTCAACTCACAATCCACGCTTTGTTGCGTGGCCCCTCGAGTTGGGGTTACGGACTCACAATCCACGCTTTGTTGCGTGGCCCCGAGAGTTGGTGTTAGGGACTCACAATCCACTCTTTGTTGCGTGGCCCCTTGAGTTGGGGGCAGGCACCCACAAACCACGCTTTGTTGCGTGGCCCCGAGAGTTGGCGTTAGGGACTCACAATCCACGCTTTGTTGTATGGCCCCTTGAGTTGGGGTTAGGGACTCACAATCCACGCTTTGTTGTGTGGCCCCTCAAGTTGGGATTAGGGAGTCACAATCCACGCTTTAATGCGTGGCCCCTCGCGTTGGGGTTAGGGACTCACAATCCACACTCTGTTGCGTGGCCCCTGAGTTGGGGTTGAGGACTCACAATCCACGCTTTGTTGTGTGGCTCCTCGACTTGGGGTCTGGACTGACAATCCACGCTTTGTTGCGTGGCTCCTCCAGTTGGGGTTAGGGACTCACAATCCACGCTTTGTTGCGTGGCCCCGAGCGTTGGCGTTGGGGACTCACAATCCACGCTTTGCTGTGTGACCCCTCAACTTGGGGTTTGGACTAACAATCCACACTTTGTTGTGTGGCCCCTCGAGTTGGGGTTAGGGACTCACAATCCACGCTTTGTTGTGTGGCCCCTCGACTTGGGGTTTGGACTAACAATCCACGCTTTGTTGTGTGGCCACTCGAATTGGGGTTAGGGACTCACAATGCACGCTTTGTTGCGTGGCCCCTCGAGTTGGTGTTAGGGACTCACAATCCACGCTTTGTTGCGTGGCCCCTTGAGTTGGGGTTAGGGACTCACGATCCACGCTTTGTTGCGTGGCCCCTCGAGTTGGTGTTAGGGACTCACAATCCACGCTTTGTTGTGTGGCCCCTTGAGTTGGGGTTCGGGACTCACAACCCACGCTTTGTTGGGTGGCCCTCTGAGTTGGGGTTAGGGACTCACAATCCACGCGTTATTGCGTGGCCCCTGGAGTTGGGGTAAGGGACTCACAATCCACGCTCTGTTGCGTGGCCCCTTGAGTTGGGGTTAGGGACTCACAATGCACGCTTTATTGCGTGGCCCCTCGAGTTGGGGTTAGGGACCCACAATCCACGCTTTGTTGTGTGGCCCCTCGACTTGGGGTTAGGGACTCACAATCCACGCTTTGTTGCGTTCAACCTCGGATCGGGGTTAGGGACTCACAACCCACGCTTTGTTGCGTGGCCCCTTGAGTTGTGGTTAGCGACTCACAATCCACGCTTTGTTGCGTGGCCCTTCGACTTGGGGTTAGGGACTCACAACCCACGCTTTGTTGCGTGGCCCCTTGAGTTGGGGTTAGGGACTCACAAGCCACGCTTCGTTGCGTGGCCCCTCGAGCTGGGGTTAGGGACTCACAATCCACGCTTTGTTGCGTGGCCACGAGAGTTGGCGTTACGGACTCACAATCCACGCTTTGTTGTGTGGCCCCTTGAGTTGGGCTTCCGACTAACAATCCATGCTTTGTTGCGTGGCCCCTCGAGCTGGGGTTAGGGACTCACAATCCACGCTTTGTTGTGTGGCCCCTTGAGTTGGGGTCAGGGACTCACAATCCACGCTTTGTTGTGTGGCCCCTTGAGTTGGGGGCAGGCACCCACAAACCACGCTTTGTTGCGTGGCCCCTCGAGTTGGGGTTAGGGACGCACAATCCACGGTTTGTTGCGTGGCCCCTTGAGTTGGGTTTAGGGACTCACAATCCACGCTTTGTTGCGTGGCCCCTGGAGTTGGGGCTAGGGACTCACAATCCACGCGTTATTGCGTGGCCCCTCGAGTTGGGGTAAGGGACTCACAATCTACACTTTGTTGCGTGGCCCCTTGAGTTGGGGTTAGGGACTCACAGCCCACGCTTTGTTGTGTGGCCCCTCGAGTTGTGGTAAGCGACTCATAATCCACACTCCTTTGCGTGGCCCCGTGAGTTGGGGTTCGGGAGTCACAATCCACGCTTTATTGCGTGGCCCATCGAGTTGGGGTTAGGGACCCACAATCCACGCTTTGTTGCGTGGCCCCTGGAGTTGGGGTTGGGGACTCACAATCCATGCGTTATTGCGTGGCCCCTCGAGTTGGGGTAAGGGACTGACAATCCACGCTCTGTTGCCTGGCCCCTTCAGTTGGGGTTAGAGACTCACAATCCACGCTTTGTTGCGTGGCCCCTTGAGTTGGGGTTAGGGACTCACAATTCACGCTTTGTTGTGTGGCCCCTGGAGTTGGGGTAAGGGACTCACAATCCACTCTTTGTCGCGTGGCCTCAGTTGGGGGTACGCACCCACAAACCACGCGTTGTTGCGTGGCCCCACGAGTTGGGGTTAGGGACTCACAATCCAGGGAGTTGGGGTTAGGGACTCACAATCCACGTTCTATTGCTTGGCCCCTCAAGTTGGGGTTAGGGAGTCACAATCCACGCTTTGTTGCGTGGCCCCTCCAGTTGGGGTCAGGGACTCACAATGCACGCTTGGTTGCGTGGCCCCCCGAGTTGGGGTTAAGGACTCACAACCCACGCTTTGTTGCGTGGCCCCTTGAGTCGTGGTTAGCGACTCAAAATCCACGCTTTGTTGTGTTGCCATTGAGATGGGGTTAGGGACTCACAATCCACCCTTTGTTGCGTGGCCCCTTGAGTTGGTGTTAGGGACGCACAATCCACGGTTTGTTACCTTGCCCCTCGGGTTAGGGTTAGGGACTCATAATCCACGCTGTGTTGCGTGGCCCCTTCAGTTGGTGTTAGGGACTCACAATCCACGCTTTGTTGCCTGGCCCCTCCAGTTGGAGTTAGCGACTCACAATCATCGCTTTGTTGTGTTGCCCCTCAAGTTGGGGTGAGGGACTCACAAGCCACACTTTGTTGCCTGGCCCCTTGAGTTGTGGTTAGCGACTCACAATCCACAATTTGTTGTGTTGCCCCTTGAGATGGGGTTAGTCACTCACAATCAACGCTTTGTTGCCTAGCCCGTCGAGTTGGGGTTAGGGACTCAGAATCCACGATTTGTTGTGTGGCCTCTCAAGTTGAGGTTAGGGACTCATAATCCATGCTTTGTTGCGTGGCCCCTTGAATTGGGGTTAGATACTAATAATCCACGCTTTGTTGCGTGGCCCCTTGAGTTGGGGGTAGGCACCCACAAACCACGCCTTGTTGTGTGGCCCCATGAGTTGAGGTTAGGGATTCACAATCCACGCTTTGTTGCGTGGCCCCTGAAGTTGGGGTAAGGGACTCACAATCCACGCTTTGTTGCGTGGCCCCTTGAGTTGGGGTCAGGGACTCAAAATTCACGCTTTGTTGTGTGGCCCCTTGAGTTGGGGTTAGGGACTCACAACACACGCTTTGTTGTGTGGCCCCTGTAAGTTGGGGTAAGGGACTCACAATTCACGCTTTGTTGCGTGGCCCCTTGAATTGGGGTTAGATACTAATAATCCACGCTTTGTTGCGTGGCCCCTTGAGTTGGGGGTAGGCACCCACAAACCACGCCTTGTTGTGTGGCCCCATGAGTTGAGGTTAGGGATTCACAATCCACGCTTTGTTGCATGGCCCCACGAGTTGGCGTTAAGGACTCACAATCCACGCTCTGTTGCGTGGCCCCTCAAGTTGGAGTTAGGGAGTCACAATCCACGCTTCGTTGCGTGGCTCCTCGAGTTGGGGTTAGGGACTCACAATCTACCCTTTGTTGTGTGGCCCCTCGACTTGGGGTTAGGGACTCACAATCCACGCTTTGCTGCGTTCAACCTCGAGTTGGGGTTAGGAACTCACAACCCACGCTTTGTTGCTTGGCCCCTTGAATTGGGGTTAGATACTAATAATCCACACTTTGTTGCGTGGCTCCTCGACTTGGGGTTAGGGACTCACAACCCACTCTTTGTTGCCCGGCCCCTTGAGTTGGGGGTAGGCACCCACAAACCACGCCTTGTTGTGTGGCCCCACGAGTTGAGGTTAGGGACTCACAATCCACGCTCTGTTGCGTGGCCCCTCAAGTTCGGGTTAGGGACTCACGATCCACGCTTTGTTGTGTGGCCCCTTGAGTTGGGGTTAGGGACTCACAATCCACGCTTTGTTGCGTGGCCCCTCGAGTTGGGGTTAGGGACTCACAATCCACACTTTGTTGTGCGGCCCCTCGAGTTGGGGTTAGGGACTCACAATCCACGCTTTATTGCGTGGCCCCTCGAGTTGGGGTTAGGGACTCACAATCCACGCTTTGTTGTGTGGCCCCTGGACTTGGGGTTAGGGACTCACAATCCACGCTTTGTTGCGTGGCCCCACAAGTTGGGGTTAGGGACTCACAATCCACGCTTTGTTGTGTGGTCCCTGCACTTGGGGTTAGCGACTCACAATCCACGCTTTGTTGTGTTGCCCCTTGAGATGGGGTTAGGGACTAACAATACACCCTTTGTTGCGCGGCCCCTTGAGTTGGGGTTAGGGACGCACAATCCACGCTTTGTTGCTTGGCCCCTCGAGTTGGGGTTAGGGACTAACAATCCACACTTTGTTGCGTGGCCCCTTGAGTTGGGGTTAGGGACGCACAATCCACTTTTTGTTGCCTGGCCCCTCGAGTTGGGGTTAGGGACTCAGAGTCCATGCTTTGTTGTGTGGCCCCTCAAGTTGGGGTTAGGGACTCACAATCCACGCTTTCTTGCGTGGCCCCTCAAGCTGGGGTTAGGGACTCAAAACCCACTCTTTGTTGCTTGGCCCCTTGAGTTGGGGGTAGAAACTCACAATCCACCCTTTATTGTGTGCCCCTCGACTTGGGGTGTGGACTAACAATCCACGCTTTGTTGTGTGGCTCCTCGAGTTGGGGTCAGGGACTCACAACCCACGCTTTGTTGCGTGCCCCCTCGAGTTGGGGTTAGGGACTCACAATCCACGCTTTGTTGCGTGGCCCCTTGGGTTGGGGTTAGGGACTCACAACCCACTCTTTGTTGTGTGGCCTCTTGAGTTGGGGTCTGGACTAACGATCCACGCTTTGTTGGGTGGCCCCTCGAGCTGGGGTGAGGGACTCACAACCCACGTTATGTTGCGTGGCCCCTGGAGTTGGGGTTAGGGACTCACAATCCATTCTTTGTTGCGTGGCCCCTTGAGTTGGGGTCAGGGACGCACAATCCACGCTTTGTTGCGTGGCCCCACGAGTTGGGGTTGGGGACTCACAATCCATGCTTTGTTGCGTGGCCCCTTGGGTTGGGGTTAGGGAGTCACAATCCACGCTTTGTTGTGTGGCCCCTGGAGTTGGGGTGTGGACTAACAATCCATGCCTTGTTGCCTGGCCCCTCGAGTTCGGGTTAGGAATTCACAATCCACGCTTTGTAGCCTGGCCCCTCAAGCTCGGGTTAGGGACTCACAACCCACTCTTTGTTGTGTGGCCGCTTGAGTTGGCGTTAGGGACTCACAATCCACGCTTTGCTGCGTGGCCCCTTAACTTGGGGTCTGGACTAACAATCCACGCTTTGTTGGGTGGCCCCTCGAGCTGGGGTTAGGGACTCACAACCCACGCTCTGTTGTGTGGCCCCTGGAGTTGGGGTTAGGGACTCACAATCCATGCTTTGTTGCGTGGCCCCTTGAGTTGGGGTCAAGGACGCACAATCCACGCTTTATTGTGTGGCCCCTGGACTTGGGGTCTGGACTAACAATCCATGCTTTGTCGCCTGGCCCCTCCAGTTGGGGTTAGGGACTCACAATCCCCGCTTTCTTGCGTGGCCCCTCAAGCTAGGGTTAGGGACTCACAAACCATTCTTTGTTGCGTGGCCCCTTGAGTTGGGGGTAGAAACTCACAATCCAAGCTTTATTGTGTAGCCCCGCGACTTGGGGTCTGGACTAACAATCCACGCTTTGTTGTGTTGCCCCGCGAGTTGAGTTTAGGGACTCACAATCCACGCTTTGTTGTGTGTCCCTCAAGTTGGGGTTAGGGACTCACAATCCAAGCTTTGTTGCGTGGCCCCTCGAGTTGGGGTTGGGGACTCACAATCCACGCTTTGTTGCGTGGCCCCTCGAGTTGGGGTCGGGGACTCACAATCCACGCTTTGTTGCGTGGCCCCTCCAGTTGGGGTTAGGGACTCACAATCCATGCTTTGTTGCGTGGGCCCTTGAGTTGGGGTCGGGGAGTCACACTCCACGCTTTATTGTGTGGCCCCTGGACTTGGGGTTAGGGACTAACAATCCATGCTTTGTTGCCTGGCCCCTTGAGTGGGGGTTAGGGACTCACAATCCCCGCTTTCTTGCGTGGCCCCTCAAGCTGGGGTTAGGGACTCACAACCCACTCTTTGTTGCGTGGCCCCTTGAGTTGGGGGTAGGGACTCACAATCCACGCTTCATTGTGTGGCCCCTCGAGTTGGGGTCTGGACTAATAATCCACGATTTGTTGTGTTGCCCCGCGAGTTGAGGTTAGGGACTCACAATCCACGCTTTGTTGTGTGGCCCCACGAGTTGGGGTTGGGGACTCACAATCCACGCTTTGTTGCGTGGCCCCTCGATTTGGGGTTAGGGACTCACAATCCATGCTTTGTTGCGTGGCCCCTCGAGTTGGGGTTCGGGAGTCAGAATCCACGCTTTGTTGTGTGGCACCTGGTGTTGGGGTCTGGACTAACAATGCATGCTTTGTTGCCTGGCGCCTCGAGTTGGGGTTAGGGACTCACAATCCACGCTTTGTTGTGTGGCCCCTGAAGCTGGGGTTAGGGACTCACAACCCACTCTTTGTTGTGTGGCCACTCGAGTTGGGGTTAGGGAGCCACAATCCACGCTTTGTTGCGTGGCCCCTCGACTTGGGGTCTGGACTAACAATCCACGCTTTGTTGTGTGGCCCCTCGAGTTTGGGTTACGGACTCACAATCCATGCTTTGTTGCGTGGCCCCTTGAGTTGGGGTCAGGGACGCACAATCCACGCTTTAATGCGTGGCCCCTGGACTTGGGGTCTGGACTAACAATCCACGCTTTGTTGCCTGGCCCCTCGAGTTGGGGTTAGGGACTCACAATCCACGCTTTCTTGCGTGGCCCCTCAAGCTGGGGTTAGGGACTCACAACCCAGGCTTTGTTGTGTGGCCCCTCGACTTGGGGTCTAGACTAACAATCCACGCTTTGTTGTCTGGCCCCTCCACTTGGGGTCTGGACTAACAATCCATGCTTTGTTGCGTGGCCCCTTGAGTTGGGGTTAGGGACTCACAACCCACGCTCTGTTGCGTGGCCCCTCGAGTTTGGGTTAGGGACTCACAATCCATGCTTTGTTGCGTGGCCCCTTGAGTTGGGGTCAGGGACGCACAATCCACGCTTCAATGCGTGGCCCCTGGACTTGGGGTTCCCGACTAACAATCCATGCTTTGTTGCGTGGCCCCTCGAGTTGGGGTTGGGGACTCACAACCCACGCTTTGTTGTGTGGCCCCTCGAGTTGGGGTTAGGGACTCACAATCGACGGTTTGTTGCGTGGGCCCTCGGCTTGGGGCTTCGACTAACAATCCACGCTTTGTTGCGTCGCTCCTCGAGTCGGGGTTAGGGACTCACAATCCATGCTTTGTTGTGTGGCCCCTTGAGTTGGGGTCAGGGGCGCACAATCCACGCTTTAATGGGTGGCCCCTGGAATTGGGGGCTGGACTAACAATCCATGCTTTGTTGTGTGGCCCCTCCAGTTGGGGTTAGGGACTCACAACCCACGCTCTATTGCGTGGCCCCTCGAGTTTGGGATAGGGACTCACAATGCATGCTTTGTTGCGTGGCCCCTTGAGTTGGGGTCACGGAGGCACAATCCTAGCTTTAATGCGTGGCCCCTTGAATTGGGGTCTGGACTCACAAAACCATGCTTTGTCGCTTGGCCCCTCGAGTTGCAGTTAGGGCCTCACAACCCACGCTCTGTTGCGTGACCCCTCGAGTTTGGGTTAGGGACTCACAATGCATGCTTTGTTGCGTGGCCCCTTGAATTGGGGTCTGGACTCACAAAACCATGCTCTGTCGCTTGGCCCCTCGAGTTGGGGTTAGGGCCTCACAACCCACGCTTTGTTGCGTGGCCCCTCGAGTTTGGGTTAGGGACTCCCAATCCATGCTTTGTTACGTGGCCCCTTGAGTTGGGGTCAGGGACGCACAATCCACGCTTCAATGTGTGGCCCCTGGACTTGGAGTCTGGACTAACAATCCATGCTTTGTTGCCTGGCCCCTCGAGTTGGGGTTAGGGACTCACAATCCATGCTTTCTTCCGTGGCCCCTCAATCTTGGGTTAGGGACTCACAACCCACTCTTTGTTGTGTGGCCCCTGAAGTTGGAGGTAGGGACTCACAATCCACGCTTTATTGTGTGGCCCCTCGACTTGGGGTCTGGACTAACAATCCACGCTTTGTTGTGTGGCCTCTCGAGTTGGGGTTAGGGACGCACAATCCACGCTTTGTTGTGTGGCCCCTCAAGTTGGGGTTAGGGACTCACAATCCACGCTTTGTTGTGTGGCCCCTCCAGTTGGCATGAGGGACTCACAATCCACGCTTTGTTGGGTGGCCCCTTGAGTTGGTGTTAGCGACTCACGGTCCACGCTTTGTTGCGTGGGCCCTCGAGTTGGGGTTAGGGACTCACAATCCACGCTCCGTTTGGTGGCCCCTTGAGTTGGGCTTAGGGACTCACAATCCACAATTTGTTGTGTTGCCCCTTGAGTTGGGGTTAGGGACTCACAACAATTGTGGTTAGGGACTAACCATCCACGCTTTGTTGTGTGGCCCCTCGAGTTGTGGTTAGGGACACAATCTACGCTTTGTTGTGTGGCCCCTCGAGTTGGGGTTAGGGAGTGACAATCCACGCTTTAATGCGTGGCTCGTCCAGTTGCGTGGCCCCTTGAGTTGAGGATAGGGACTCACAATCCACGCTTTGTTGTGTGGCCCCTCGACTTGGGGTTTGGGCTAACAATCCACGCTTTGTTGCGTGCCCCTGGATTTAGGGTTAGGGACTCACAATCCACGCTTTGTTGCGTGGCCCCTCGAGCTGGGGTTAGGGATTCACAACCCACTCTTTGTTGCGTGGCCCCTTCAGTTGGGGGTAGGCACCCACAAACCACGCTGTGTTGCGTGGCCCCACGAGTTGGCGTTAGGGACTCACAATCCACGCTTTGTTGCGTGGCCCCTCGAGTCGGAGTTAGGGACTCACGACGCACGCTTTGTTGTGTGGCCCCTCGAGTTGGGGTTAGGAACTCACAACCCAGGCTTTGTTGGGTGGCCCTCGAGTTGGAGTTAGGGACTCACAATCCACGCTTTGTTGCGTGGCCCCTTGTCTTGGTGTTAGGGAGTCACAATCCACGCTTTGTTGTGTGGCCCCTCGAGTTGGGGTTAGGGACTCACAATCCATGCTTTGTTGTGTGGCCCCTAAAGTTGGGGTTAGGGCCTCACCACGCACGCTCTGTTGCGTGGCCCGTCGGGTTGGGGTTAGGGAGTGACAATCCACGCTTTAATGCGTGGCTCCTCGAGTTGGGGCTAGGGATTCACAATCCACCCTTTGTTGCGTGGCCCCTTGAGTTGGGGTTAGGGACTCACAATCCACGCATTATTGCATGGCCCCTCGAGTTGGGGTAAAGCACTCACAATACAGGCTCTGTTGTGTGGCCCCTTGAGTTGTGGTTAGGGACTCGTATCCACGCTTTGTTGTTTGGCCCGGCGACTTGGGGTCTCCACTAACAATCCACGCTTTGTTGCGTGCCCCTGGATTTGGGGTTAGGGACTCACAATCCATGCTTTGCTGGGTGGCCCCTCGAGTTGGGGTTAGGGACTCACGACGCACGCTGTGTTGCGTGGCCCCTTGAGTTGGGGTTAGGGAGTCACAATCCACGCTTTTTTGCGTGGCCCCTCGAGTTGGGGTTAGGGACTCCCAACGGACACTTTGTTGCGTGGCCCCTTGAGTTGGGGTTAGGGACTCACACTCCACGCTTTGTTGTGTGGCCCGTCGAGCTGGGGTTAGGGATTTACAATCCACGCTTTATCGCGTGGCCCCTTGAGTTGGGGTTAGGGTCTCACAATCCACGCTTTGTTGCGTGCCCCCTGGAGCTAGGGTTAGGGACTCACAATCCACGCTTTGTTGCGTGGCGCCTCAAGCTGGGGTTAGGGACTCACAATCCACGCTTTGTTGTGTGGCCCCTGAGGCTGGAGTTAGGGAGTCACAAGCCACGCTTTGTTGCCCGTCAAGTTGGGGTTGGGGACTCACAATCCGGGCTTCGTTGCGTTCACTCTCGACTTGGGGTTAGGGACCCACAATCCAGGCTTTGTTGCGTGGCCCCTTGAGTTGGGGTTAGGGACTCACAATCCACGCTTTGTTGTGTGGCCCCTCCAGTTGGGGTTAGGGATTCACAATCCAGGCTTTGTTGTGTGGCCCCTTGAGTTGGGGCTAGGGACTCACAATCCACCTTTTGTTGCGTGGCCCCTCGAGCTGGGGTTAGGGAGTGACAATCCACGCTTTGTTGCGTGGCCCCTCGAGTTGGGGTTAGGGACTCACAATCCACGCTTTGTTTTGTCGCGCCTCCAGTTGGTGTTAGGGACTCGCAATCTACACTTTATTGAGTGGCCCCTCGCGTTGGGGTTAGGGACTCACAATCCACGCTTTGTTGTGTGGCCCCTCGAGCTGGGGTTAGGGACTAACAATCCACGCTTTGTTGCGTGGCCCCTCGAGCTGGGGTTAGTGACTCACAATCAACGCTTTGTTGCGTGGCCACTCGAGCTAGGGTTAGGGACTCACAACCCACGCTTTGTTACGTGGCCCCTCGAGTTGGGGTTAGGGACTCACAATCGATGCTTTGTTGCGTTTTGCTCGAGCTGAGGTTAGGGACTCACAATCCATGCTTTGTTGCGTTGCGCCTCGAGTTGGGTTTAGCGACTCACAATCCACGCTTTGTTGCGTGGCCCCTCGAGTTGGAGTTAGGGACTCACAATCCACGCTTTGTTGCGTGGCCCCTTGAGTTGGCGCTAGGGACTCACAAGCCCTGCTTTGTTGCGTGGCCCCTCGTGTTGGGGTTAGGGACTCACAATCCATGCTTTTGTTGCGTTGCACCTCGAGTTGGGGTTACCGACTCACAATCCACGCGTTGTTGCGTGGCCCCTCGAGTTGAGGTTAGGGCCTCGTAATCTTTGCTTTGCTGCGTGGCTCCTCCAGTTGGGGTTAGGGACTCACAATCCACGCTTCGTTACCCGGCCGCTCGAGCTGGGGTTGGGGACTCACAATGAACGCTTTGTTGCGTGGCCCCTCGGGGTGGCGTTAGTGACTCACAATCCACGTTTCATTGCGTGGCCCCTCGAGTTGGGGTTAGGGACTCACAATCCACGGTTTGTTGCGTGGCCCCTTGAGTTGGGGTTAGGGACTCACAATGCACTCTTTGTTGCGTGGCCCCTTGAGTTGGGGTTAGGGACTCACAACCCACGCATTGTTGCGTGGCCCCAGGAGTTGGTGTTAGGGACTCACAATCCACGCTTTGTTGTGTGGCCCCTCGGGTTGGCGTTAGGAACTAACAATCCACGCTTTATTGCGTGGCCCCTCGAGTTGGGGCTAGGGACTCACAATCCACGCTTTGTTGTGTGGCCCCTCAAGCTGGGGTTAGGGACTCACAATCCGGGCTTTGTTGTGTGGCCCCTCCAGTTGGGGTTAGGGACTCACAATCCACGCTTTGTTGTGTGGCCCCTCGAGTTGGGGTTAGGGACTCAGAATCCACGCTTTGTTGCGTGGCCCCTTGAGTTGGGGCTCGGGCCTGACGATCCATGCTTTGTTGTGTGGCCCCTCGAGTTGGGGTTAGGGACTCACAATCCACGTTTTGTTGTGTGCCCCTTGAATTGGGGTTAGGGACTCACAACCCACGCTTTGTTGTGTGGCCCCTCGGGTTGGCGTTAGGAACTAAGAATCCACGCTTTATTGCGTGGCCCCTCGAGTTGGGGCTAGGGACTCACAATCCACGCTTTGTTGTGTGGCCCTCAAGCTGGGGTTAGGGACTCACAATCCACGCTTTGTTGTGTGGCCCCTCCAGTTGGGGTTAGGGACTCAAAATCCACGCTTTCTTGCGTGGCCCCTGGAGTTGGGTTTACGGCCTCAAAACCCACGCTTTGTTGTGTGGTCCCTTGAGTTGGGGCCAGGGAATCACAATCCACGCTTTGTTGCGTGGCCCCCGAAGTAGGGGTTAGGGACTCACAATCCATGCTTTGATGTGTGGCCCCTCGAGTTGGGGTTAGGGACTCACAATCCAGGCTTTGTTGCGTTGCCCCTCCAGATTGAGTTAGGGCCCCACAATCGACGCTTTGTTGTGTGGCCCCTTGAGTTGGCGTTAGGGACTCACAATCCACACTTTATTGCGTGGCCGCTCGAGTTCGAGTTGGGGACTCACAATCCACGCTTTGTTGTGTGCCCCCTCGAGTTCACGAGAGCGACTCCCAATCCACGCTTTGTTGCGTGGCCTCGAGTTGGGGTTAGGGCCTCATGATCCACACTTTGTTGTGTGGTCCCTTCAGTCGGGGTTAGGGACTCACAATGCACGCTTTGTTGCGCGGCCCCTCGAGTTGGGGTTAGCGACTCACAATGCACCCTTTGTTGCGTGGCCCCTCGAGTTGGGGTTAGGGCCTCACAATCCACGCTTCGTTGCGTGGCCCCTTGAGTTGGGGTTAGGGACTCACAATTATCCACCCTTTGTTGCGTGGCCGCTCCAGTTGGGGTTGGGTCCTCACAATCCACGCTTTGTTGTGTGGCCCATTGAGTTGGGGTTAGGGACTCACAATCCATGCTCTGTTGCGTGGCCCTTTGAGTTGGGGTTAGGGACTCACAATCCACGCCCTTTTGCGTGGCCACTCGAGCTAGGGTTAGGGCCTCACAATCCACGCTTTGTTGCGTGGCCCCTTGAGTTGGGGTTAGGGACTCACAATCCACGCTCTGTTGCGTGGCCCTTTGAGTTGGGGTTAGGGACTCACAACCCACGCTTTGTTGTGTGGCCCCTCGAGTTGGGGTTAGGGACTCACAATCCATTCCTTGTTGCGTGGCCCCTCCAGCCTGAGTTAGGGACTCACAATCCACGCCTTGTTGTGTGGCCCCTCCAGTTGGGGTTAGGGACTCACAATCCACGCTTTGTTGTGTGGCCCCTCGAGTTGGGGTCAGGGACTCACAATCTACGCTTTGTTGCGTGGCCCCTCGAGTTGGGGTTAGGGCCTCACGATCCATGCTTTGTTGCGTGGCCCCTCGAGTTGGGGTTGGAGACTCACAATCCACGCTTTGCTATGTGGCCCCCCAAACCGGGGTTCGGGACTCACAACCAACGCTTTGCCCCTCGAGTTGGGGTTAGGGACTCAGAATCCACGCTTTGTTGCGTGGCCCCTTGAGTTGGGTTTAGGGCCTCATGA
Organism: Eutreptiella sp. 'Long Island Sound 2002'; assembly: GCA_964036045.1. NCBI lineage: Eukaryota > Euglenozoa > Euglenophyceae > Eutreptiales > Eutreptiaceae > Eutreptiella > Eutreptiella sp. 'Long Island Sound 2002'. The sequence continues at coordinate 130,705,868 of OZ038380.1, read as the reverse complement.
TCCACACTTTGTTGTGTGGTCCCTTGAGTTGGGGATAGGGCCTCATAACCCACGCGTTGTTGCGTGGCCCCTCGAGTTGGGGTTAAGGACTCACCACCCACACTTTGTTGCGCGGCCCCTCGAGTTGGGGTTAGGGACTCACAATCAAGGCTTTGTTGCGTGGCCCCTTGAGTTGGGGTTAGGGCGTCACAATCCACGCTTTGTTGCCTAACCCCTGGAGTTGGGGTTAGGGACTCACAATTCATGCTTTGTCGCGTGGCCCCTTGAGTTGGGGTTAGGGACTCACAATCCATGCTTTGTTGCGTGGCCCCTTGGGTTGGGGTTAGGGCGTCACAATCCACGCTTTGTTACCTGGCCCCTTGAGTTGGAATTAGGGACTCACAATCCACGCGCTATTGCGTGGCCCCTCAGGCTTGAGTTAGGGCCTCACAATCCAGGCTTTGTTGCGTGGCCACTCAAGCTAGGGTTAGGGTCTCACAATCCACGCTTTGTTGTGTGGCCCCTTGAGTTGGGGTTAGGCACTCACAATCCACGCTCTGTTGCCTGGCCCTTTGAGTTGGGGTTAGGGACTCACAACCCACGCTTTGTTGTGTGGCCCCTCGAGTTAGGGTTAGGGACTCACAATATACGCTTTGTTGTGTGGCCCCTCGAGCTTGATTTAGGGACTCCCATTCCACGCTTTGTTGTGTGGCCCCTCCAGTTGGGGTTAGGGACTCAGAATCCACGCTTGGTGGCGTGGCCCCTCGAATTGGCGTTAGGGACTCACAATCTACGCTTTGTTGCGTGGCCCCTCGGGTTGGGGTTAGGGCCTCACGATCCATGCTTTGTTGCGTGGCCCCTCGAGTTGGGGTTAGGGACTCACAATCCAGGCTTTGTTGCGTGGCCCCTTGAGTTGGGGTTAGGGCCTCACAATGCACGCTTTGTTGCGTGGCCCCTTGAGTTGGGGTTAGGGACTCACAATCCAGGCTTTGTTGCGTGGCCCCTTGAGTTGGGGTTAGGGACTCACAACCCAGGCTTTGTTGCGTGGCCCCTTGAGTTGGGGTTAGGGCGTCACAATCCACACTTTGTTACCTCGCCCCTTGAGTTAGAGTTAGGGACTCACAATCCACGTGTTATTGCGTGGCCCCTCAGGCTTGAGTTAGGGCCTCACAATCGACGCTTTGTTGTGTGGCCCCTTGAGTTGGCGTTAGGGACTCACAATCTACGCTTTGTTGCGTGGCCTCTCGAGTTGGGGTTAGGGACTCACAATCCACGCTTTGTTGCGTGGCCCCTCGAATTGGCGTTAGGGCCTCACGATGCATGCTTTGTTGCGTGGCCCCTCGAGTTGGGGTTGGAGACTCACAATCCACGCTTTGCTATGTGGCCCCCCAAACCGGGGTTGGGGACTCACAACCAACGCTTTGCCCCTCGAGTTGGGGTTAGGGCCTCATGATCCACGCTTTGTTGTGTGGTCCCTTGAGTTGGGGATAGGGCCTCATAACCCACGCGTTGTTGCGTGGCCCCTCGAGTTGGGGTTAAGGAATCACCACCCACACTTTGTTGTGCGGCCCCTCGAGTTGGGGTTAGGGACTCACAATCCAGGCTTTGTTGCGTGGCCCCTTGAGTTGGGGTTAGGGCGTCACAATCCACGCTTTGTTGCCTAACCCCTGGAGTTGGGGTTAGGGACTCACAATGCATGCTTTGTCGCGTGGCCCCTTGAGTTGGGGTTAGGGACTCACAATCCATGCTTTGTTGCGTGGCCCCTTGGGTTGGGGTTAGGGCGTCACAATCCACGCTTTGTTACCTGGCCCCTTGAGTTGGAATTAGGGACTCACAATCCACGCGCTATTGCGTGGCCCCTCAGGCTTGAGTTAGGGCCTCACAATCCAGGCTTTGTTGCGTGGCCACTCAAGCTAGGGTTAGGGTCTCACAATCCACGCTTTGTTGTGTGGCCCCTTGAGTTGGGGTTAGGCACTCACAATCCACGCTCTGTTGCGTGGCCCTTTGAGTTGGGGTTAGGGACTCACAACCCACGCTTTGTTGTGTGGCCCCTCGAGTTAGGGTTAGGGACTCACAATATACGCTTTGTTGTGTGGCCCCTCGAGCTTGATTTAGGGACTCCCAATCCACGCTTTGTTGTGTGGCCCCTCCAGTTGGTGTTAGGGACTCACAATCCACGCTTGGTGGCGTGGCCCCTCAAATTGGCGTTTGGGGCTCACAATCTACGCTTTGTTGCGTGGCCCCTCGAGTTGGGGTTAGGGCCTCACGATCCATGCTTTGTTGCGTGGCCCCTCGAGTTGGGGTTAGGGACTCACAATCCAGGCTTTGTTGCGTGGCCCCTTGAGTTGGGGTTAGGGCCTCACAATCCACGCTTTGTTGCGTGGCCCCTTGAGTTGGGGTTAGGGACTCACAATCCAGGCTTTGTTGCGTGGCCCCTTGAGTTGGGGTTAGGGACTCACAACCCAGGCTTTGTTGCGTGGCCCCTTGAGTTGGGGTTAGGGCGTCACAATCCACACTTTGTTACCTCGCCCCTTGAGTTAGAGTTAGGGACTCACAATCCACGTGTTATTGCGTGGCCCCTCAGGCTTGAGTTAGGGCCTCACAATCGACGCTTTGTTGTGTGGCCCCTTGAGTTGGCGTTAGGGACTCACAACCTACGCTTTGTTGCGTGGCCCCTCGAGTTGGGGTTAGGGACTCACAATCCACGCTTTGTTGCGCGGCCCCTGAAGTTGGGGTTAGGGACTCACAATCCACGCTTCGTTGTGTGGCCCCTCGAGTTGGGGTTAGGGACTCACAATCCACGCTTTGTTGCGTGGCCCCTTGAGTTGGGTTTAGGGACTAACAATCCACGCTTTGTTGTGTGGCCCCTGGAGTTGGGGTTAGGGACTAACAATCCACGCTTTGTTGCGTGGCCCCTCGAGTTGGGTTTAGGGCCTCACGATCCACACTTTGTTGTGTGGTCCCTTGAGTTGGGGTTAAGGTTCGGGTCATACACAATCAAACAATCATTGGGACACAAATTCCATGTGATTCAAAATTCCCTTAATGAATTGTGTGACAAAATGCGCATCGCCATGTCTCATTGCCTCCAATGTGATCCCATTTATCGTGGCTTCCATGTTCCCTACTCCCGTTTAGAGAATTACTCGGAGCACAACCTAGTTGTGGAAGCGGATAAGGATAGCTCACTTGTTTTGATGTCCCGTGCGTTGTATTTGCGCGAAGCGCAATTGAACATGGATTCGGTGTTTAATAATGCGCCTGTTTACCAATTCCTTGGTCCTTCTTCTTCGTAGACCGATTGGGTTGACAAAGGACACGCGTGGCAGCGCAAGGTAGCCTCTTGGCTCCTACACTTTTATCCCGATCATTTGAAAGAGTTTTTATGCACGTTCATGGACTCATATTCCAAACCGGTGATGCCTAAGTTCCGTCTTCTTGTGAAAACACACAAGAGTGCCTCCGTTGATGCAAAGGGTGGTTTCTCCTCTAGGCCACTCGTTGGCCTCTTCCGTTGGGCGACTACCCCGAGCTCCATCCTCCTTGGTGTTGCTGGTTTAATTCTTTTGAAAATAGACCGCCAACTCCACCCCATGGCGTCGCCAATCATCGACTCGTATGACTTGCTGTCTAGATTACGTAAGCACTTCTCTACCAACACACATGATGATTGGAAGTGCTCTACGATTGATTTTTCTGCCATGTATACTAGAGTCACGTGGGAACACACCCTACACACCTACAATTATTGGAAGAATGTCTTCTACAATTGTGATCGCTCCACCCTTCACATCTCTAAGGTCGAGTTAGCTTTCTTGGATTTTGTTTTCAGCCCCATTAATCAGTTCGCCATGCATGAATTGGGTTTTGACCTTCCTTACTTCGAGTTACAGTGCCATGCCCCCACCATTGGTCTCGCTTTACTGCATTTTGTATATATGCACACCGTATTCCTGAGTCCGGGTCTGGGTGTCTATCGCCAGGCCCAAGGGTGGCCAATGGGCACGAACGCAGCGCCTCCATGGGCGCAGCTGACTTTAAGAAGTTACGAACATGCGGGTCGCCTACCGAGTGATTGTTTGCTCTTCCGTTTCTTAGACGATGGACTTATCGTGCACCGCTCTTCCCACACGGTGGTGAAACAACACCTGGATGTGATCTATCCCCCGAATCTCCCATGGTCTTTCGAGGTGACGGATAGGGTGTGGGATATTCATTTTTTGGATGTGCACATCGTGGCGCTTTGCCCCCTTAAAACCTCCGTGTTCTGGAAGCCCACACATACGTGCTCCTACATCTGGTGGGATGCGAATGTGCCTAGACACATTAGAATCGCGTGGGTAAGGGGGGAGTTCATTCGCTATATTAGAATTTGCTCTTCTTGCTCTTTTTACAGATTGTGTTGCCAACGACTTATCCGAGCCTTGTTGTTTCTCAATTACCCCAAACACGTTATCCAGGCACAAGCCATTGATTGGGATGAGAGGCATAAATGCACTACACTCCGCCGTGACTCTGCTGCTAGTGGTGGTGGGAGGGATGCAGTAGATTCACACATTGTCTCTTTGAGCCAAGCCGAGCAAAATCCACACTCAACTATAGGCCCCATTGTGCATGTCCTAAGGGTGGTACACCACTCAGTACTACCTATTCTGTGGTCCAGCGTGGTGCATGGTTTGAAATCCAAACTACCCTTCATTCCCAGCCTCAAGCTCTTTGCTATTCTTGGCCCTTTGCCTAACATTAAGCGCTTGTTCAGGCGCTGGGCCTTGCGCGCGCTCCAGCAGCCCATTGGGTCATGACGCGCGTGCCTTCTCCTGTGGCTATATGTTTTGGCGCTATTTGTTGATTTGTCTATTTTTTGGGCCTGCCCGATTGATTTTTGTTTGTTTTCAACTGATGAGGGCTTAATTTAAGCCGAAACGTGTACTGTTGGGGACGCCGCTTATCCAGGATTCTGTGATCGCATTGCATTGCTTCTTGTGGGCTTGCATTGCTTGCTGTGGGTGTGAATTGAGGCCTTGAGGCTTCTTCCTGAACCATAGAGGGTATTTCAGCCAAAGGCATTTATTTTCCAAAAGGACTCACCACCCACACTTTGTTGCGTGGCCCCTCCAGTTGGGGTTAGGGACTCACAATCCACGCTTTGTTGCGCGGCCCCTCGAGTTGGGGTTACGGACTCACAATCCAGGCTTTGTTGTGTGGCCCCTTGAGTTGGGGTTAGGCACTCACAATCCACGCTTCATTGCGTGGCCCCTTGAGTTGGGGTTAGGGACTCACAATCCACGCTTTGTTGCGTGGCCCCTTGAGATGGCGTTAGGCACTCACAATCCACGCTTCATTGCGTGGCCCCTTGAATTGGGGTTAGGGACTCACAATCCAGGCTTTGTTGCGTGGCCCCTCGAGTTGGGGTTACGGACTCACAATCCACGCTTCATTGCGTGGCCCCTTGAGTTGGCGTTAGGCACTCACAATCCACGCTTCATTGCGTGGCCCCTTGAATTGGGGTTAGGGACTCACAATCCAGGCTTTGTTGCGTGGCCCCTCAGGCTTGAGTTAGGGCCTCACAATCGACGCTTTGTTGTGTGGCCCCTTGAGTTGGCGTTAGGAACTCAGAATCCACACTTTATTGCGTGGCCGCTTGAGTTGGGGTTAGGGCCTCACGATCCACGCTTTGTTGTGTGGTCCCTTCAGTCGGGGTTAGGAACCCAGAATCCACGCGTTGTTGCGCGGCCCCTCGAGTTGGGGTTAGTGACTCACAGTGCACGCTTTGTTGCGTGGCCACTCGAGTTGGAGTTAGGGCCTCACAATCCACGCTTTGTTGTGTGTGCCCTTGAGTTGGGGTTAGGGACTCACAATCCACGCTTTGTTGCGTGGCCCCTTGAGTGACAGTTAGGGACTCACAATTATCCACCCTTTGTTGCGTGGCCGCTCCAGTTGGGGTTGGGGACTCACAATCCACGCTCTGTTGCGTGGCCCTTTGCGCTGGTGTTAGGGACTCACAATCCACGCTTTGTTGTGTGGCCCCTCGAGTTGGGGTTAGGGACTCACAATCTACGCTTTGTTGCGTGGCCCCTCGAGCTTGCGTTAGGGACTCACAATCCACGCTTTGTTGTGTGGCCCCTCCAGTTGGGGTTGGGGACTCACAATCCACGCTTTGTTGCGTGGCCCCTCGAGTTGGGGTTAGGGACTCACAATCTACGCTTTGTTGCGTGGACCCTCGGGTTGCGATTAGGACCTCACGATCCATGCTTTGTTGCGTGGCCCCTCCAGTTGGGGTTGGAGACTCACAATCCACGCTTTGTTGCGGGGCCCCCCGAACCGGGGTTGGGGACTCACAACCCACGCTTTGTTGCGGATCCCCTTGAGTTGGGGTTAGGGACTCACAATCTACACTTTGTTGCGTGGCCCCTTGAGTTGGGGTTAGGGCCTCACAATCCACGCTTTGTTGCGTGGCCCCTGAAGTTGGGGTTAGGGACTCACAATCCACGCTTCGTTGTGTGGCCCCTTGAGTTGGGTTTAGGGCCTCACGATCCACGCTTTGTTGTGTGGTCCCTTGAGTAGGGGTTAGGGACTCACAATCCACGCTTTGTTGCGCGGCCCCTCGAGTTGGCGTTAGGGACTCACAATCCAGGCTTTGTTGCGTGGCCCCTTGAGTTGGGGTTAGGGCGTCACAATCCACGCTTTGTTGCGTGGCCCCTTGAGTTCGGGTTAGGGACTCACAATCCAGGCTCTGTTGCGTGGCCCCTTGAGTTGGGGTTAGGGACTCACAATCCAGGCTTTGTTGCGTGGCCCCTTGAGTTGGAGTTAGGGACTCACGATCCACGCGTTATTGCGTGGCCCCTCCGGCTTGAGTTAGGGCCTCACAATCGACGCTTTGTTGTGTAGCCCCTTGAGTTGGTGTTAGGGACTCACAATCCACACTTTATTGCGTGGCCGCTGGAGCTGGGGTTGAGGACTCACAATCCACGCTTTGTTGCGTGGCCCCTTGACTTGGGGTTAGGGCCTCAGGATCCACGCTTTGTTGTGTGGTCCCTTCAGTCGGGGTTAGGGACTCACAATCCACGCTTTGTTGCATGGCCCCTCGAGTTGGGGTTAGCGACTCACAATGCACGCTTTGTTGCGTGGCCCCTCGAGTTGGGGTTAGGGCCTCACGATCCATGCTTTGTTGTGTGTGCCCTTGAGTTGGGGTTAGGGACTCACAATCCACGCTTTGTTGCGTGGCCCCTTGTTGGGGTTAGGGACTCACAATCCACGCTTTGTTGTGTGGTTCCTTGAGTTGGGGTTAGGGACGCACAATCCACGCTTTGTTGAGTGGCCCCGAGAGTTGGGGTTAGGGACTCACAATCCACGCTTTGTTGCGTGGCCCCTCGACGTGGGTTGTGTGGGCCCTTGAGTTGGGGTTAGGGACTCACAATCCACGGTTTGTTGTGTGGCCCCTCGAGTTGGAGTTAGGGACTCACCACCAACACTTTGTTGCGTGGCCCCTCGAGTTGGGGTTAGGGACTCACAATCCACGCTTTGTTGCGTGGCCCCTCGAGTTGGGGTTAGGGACTCACGATCCCAGCTTTGTTGTGTGGGCCCTTGAGTTGGGGTTAGGGACTCACAATCCACGCTTTGTTGCGTGGCCCCTCGAGTTGGGGTTAGGGACTCACAATCCAGGCTTTGTTGCGTGGCCCCTCGAGTTGGGGTTAGGGAGTAACAACCCACGCTTTGTTGCCTGGCCCCTTGAGTTGGGGTTAGGCACTCACAATCCACGCTTTGTTGCCTAGCCCCTCGAGTTGGGGTTAGGGCCTCACAATCCACGCTTTGTTGCGTGGCCCCTGGAATTGGGGTTAGGGACGCACAATCCACGCTTTGTTGAGTGGCCCCTTGAGTTGGGGTTAGGGACTCACAATCCACGCTTTGTTGCGTGGCCCCTCGAGGTGGGGTTAGGGACTCACAATCCACGCTTTGTTGTGTGGCCCCTCGAGTTGGAGTTAGGGACTCACCACCAACACTTTGTTGCGTGGCCCCTCGAGTTGGAGTTAGGGACTCACAATCCACGCTTTGTTGCGTGGCCCCTCAATTGGGGTTAGGGACTCACAATCCCAGCTTTGTGGTGTGGGCCCTTGAGTTGGGGTTAGGGACTCACAATCCACGCTTTGTTGTGTGGCCCCTCGAGTTGTGGTTAAGGACTCACCACCCACACTTTGCTGCGTGGCCCCTTGAGTTGGGGGTAGTGATTCACAATCCAGGCTTTGTTGCGTGGCCCCTCGAGTTGGGGTTAGGGAGTCACAATCCACGCTTTGTTGCCTGGCCCATTGAGTTGGGGTTAGGGCCTCACAATCCACGCTTTGTTGCCTAGCCCCTCGAGTTGGGGTTAGGGCCTCACAATCCACGCTTTGTTGCGTGGCCCCTGGAATTGGGGTTAGGGACGCACAATCCACGCTTTGTTGCCTGGCCCCTTGAGTTGGGGTTGGGCAGTGAAAATCCACGCTTTGTTGCCTAGCCCCTCGAGTTGGGGTTAGGGCCTCACAATCCACGCTTTGTTGCGTGGCCCCTGGAATTGGGGTTAGGGACGCACAATCCACGCTTTGTTGAGTGGCCCCTTGAGTTGGGGTTAGGGACTCACAATCCACGTTTTGTTGTGTGGCCCCTCGAGTTGGAGTTAGGGACTCACCACCAACACTTTGTTGCGTGGCTCCTCGAGTTGGGGTTAGGGACTCACAATCCCAGCTTTGTTGTGTGGGCCCTTGAGTTGGGGTTAGGGACTCACAATCCACGCATTGTTGTGTGGCCCCTCGAGTTGGAGTTAGGGACTCACCACCAACACTTTGTTGCGTGGCTCCTCGAGTTGGGGTTAGGGACTTACAATCCACGCTTTGTCGCGTGGCCCCTCGAGTTGGGGTTAGGGACTCACAATCCCAGCTTTGTTGTGTGGCCCCTCGAGTTGGGGTTAGGGACTCACAATCCAGGCTTTTTTGCGTGGCCCCTCGAGTTGGGGTTAGGGAGTCACAACCCACGCTTTGTTGCCTGGCGCATTGAGTTGGGGTTAGGCACTCACAATCCACGCTTTGTTGCCTAGCCCCTTGAGTTGGGGTCAGGGACGCACAATCCACGCTTCGTTGCGTGGCCCCTTGAGTTGGGGTTAGAGACTCACAATCCATGCTTTGTTGCGTGGCCCCTCGAGGTGGGGTTAGGGACTCACAATCCACGCTTTGTTGTGTGGCCCCTGGAGTTGGAGTTAGGGACTCACCACCAACACTTTGTTGCGTGGCCCCTCGAGTTGGGGTTAGGGACTCACAATCCACGCTTTGTTGCGTGGCCCTTCGAGTTGGGGTTAGGGACTCACAATCCCAGCTTTGTGGTGTGGGCCCTTGAGTTGGGGTTAGGGACTCACAATCCACGCTTTGTTGTGTGGCCCCTCGAGTTGTGGTTAAGGACTCACCACCCACACTTTGTTGCGTGGCCCCTTGAGTTGGGGGTAGGGACTCACAATCTAGGCTTTGTTGCGTGGCCCCTCGAGTTGGGGTTAGGGAGTCACAATCCACGCTTTGTTGCCTGGCCCCTTGAGTTGGGGTTAGGGCCTCACAATCCATGCTTTGTTGCCTAGCCCCTCGAGTTGGGGTTAGGGCCTCACAATCCACGCTTTGTTGCGTGGCCCCTGAAATTGGGCTTAGGGACGGACAACCCACGCTTTGTTGCTTGGCCCCTTGAGTTGGGGTTAGACACTCACCATCCACGCTTTGTTGCCTAGCCCCTCGAGTTGGGGTTAGGGCCTCACAATCCACGCTTTGTTGCGTGGCCCTTGGAATTGGGGTTAGGGACGCACAATCCACGCTTTGTTGAGTGGCCCCGAGAGTTGGGGTTAGGGACTCACAATCCACGCTTTGTTGCGTGGCCCCTCGGGGTGGGGTTAGGGACTCACAATCCCAGCTTTGTTGTGTGGGCCCTTGAGTTGGGGTTGGGGACTCACAATCCACGCTTTGTTGTGTGGCCCCTCGAGTTGGAGTTAGGGAGTCACCACCAACACTTTGTTGCGTGGCCCCTCGAGTTGGGGTTAGGGACTCACAATCCACGCTTTGTTGCGTGGCCCCTCGAGTTGGGGTTAGGGACTCACAATCCCAGCTTTGTTGTGTGGGTCCTTGAGTTGGGGTTAGGGACTCACAATCCACGCTTTGTTGTGTGGCCCCTCGAATTGTGTTTCAGGACTCACCACCCACACTTTGTTGCGTGGCCCCTTGAGTTGGGGTTAGGGACTCACAATCCAGGCTTTGTTGCGTGGCCCCTCGAGTTGGGGTTAGGGAGTCACAATCCACGCTTTGTTGCCTGGCCCCTTGAGTTGGGGTTAGGGCCTCACAATCCACGCTTTGTTGTGTGGTCCCTTCAGTTGGGGTTAGCGACTCAGAATTCTCGCTTTGTTGTGTGGCCCCTTGAAGTGGAGTTAGGGACTCACAATCCACGCTTTGTTGTGTGGCCCCTTGAGTTGGGGTTAGGGACTCACAATCCACGCTTTGTTGTGTGGTTCCTTGAGTTGGGGTTAGGGACTCACAATCCACACTTTGTTGTGTGGTTCCTTGAGTTGGGGTTAGGGCCTCACAACCCACGCTTTGTTGCGTGGCCCCTCGAGTTGGGGTCAGGGACTCACCATCCACGCTTTGTTGCCTGGCCCCTTGAGTTGGGGTTAGGGACTCACAAGCCACGCTTTGTTGCGTGGCCCCTCGAGTTGGGGTTAGGGACCCACAATCCACACTCTGTTGCGTGTCCCCTTGAGTTGAAGGTAGGGACTCACAATCCACGCTTTGTTGTGTGGCCCCTTGAGTTGGGGTTAGGGGCTCACCACCTACACTTTGTTGCGTGGCCCCTCGAGTTGGGGTTAGGGACTCACAATCCAGGCTTTGTTGCGTGGCCCCTGGAGCTGGGGTTAGAGACTCACAATCCACGCTTTGTTGGGCGGCCCCTCGAGCTGGGGTTAGGGACTCACAATCCACGCTTTGTTGCGTGGCCCCTCCAGTTGGCGTTAGGGACTCACAATCCACGCTTTGTTGTGTGGCTCCTCAAGTTGGGGTTCGGGACTCACAATCCACGCTTGTTGTGTGGCCCCTCGAGTTGGGGTTAGGGACTCACAATCCACGCTTTGTTGCGTGGCCCCTCGAGTTGGGGTTAGGGCCTCACATTCCATGCTTTGTTGTGTGGCCCCTTGAGTTGGGGTAGTGGCCCCTTGAGTTGGGGTTAGGGACTCACTATTATCCACGCTTTGTTGCGCGGCCGCTCGAGTTGGGGTTAGGGACTCACAATCCACGCTGTTTTGGGTGGCCCCTCGAGCTGGGATTAGGAACTCACAATCCACGCTTTGTTGTGTGGCCCGTCGCTTTTGGGTTAGGGACTCACGATCCACGCTTTGTTGCTTGGCCCCTCGATTTTGGGTTAGGGACTCCCAATCCACGCTTTGTTGCGTGGCCCCTCGAGCTGGGATTAGGAACTCACAATCCACGCTTTGTTGGGTGGCCCCTCGAGCTGGGGCCAGGGACTCACAATCCACGCTTTGTTGTGTGGCCCCTCCAGTTGGGGTTGGGGACTCACAATCCACGCTTTGTTGCGTGGCCCCTCGAGTTGGAGTTAGGGACTCACCACCAACACTTTGTTGCGTGGCCCCTCGATTTTGGGTTAGGGACTCACAATCCACGCTTTGTTGCGTGGCACATCGAGTTGGGGTAAGGGACTCACAATCCACGCTTTGTTGCGTGGCTGCTCGAGCTGGGGTTGGGAACTGACAACCCACGCGTTGTGTGGCCCCTCGAGTCGTGATTAGAGACTCCCAATCCACCCATTGTCGTGTGGCCCCTCGAGTTGGTGTTAGGGCCTCACAATCCACGCTTTGTTGCGTGGCCCCTCGATTTTGGGTTAGGGACGCAAAATCCACGCTTTGTTGCGTGGCACATGGATTTTGGGTTAGGGACTCACAATCCACGCTTTGTTGCGTGGCACATCGAGTTGGAGTAAGGGACTCAGAATCCACGCTTTGTTGCGTGGCTGCTCGAGCTGGGGTTGGGAACTCACAACCAACGCCTTGGTGTGTGGCCCCTTGAGTCGTGGTTAGAGACTCCCAATCCAAGCTTTGTTGTGTGGCCCCTTGAGTTGGGGTTAGGGCCTCACAATCCACGCTTTGTTGCGCGGCCCCTCGAGTTAAGGTCAGGAAGTCACAATCGACGCTTTGTTCCGTGGCCCCTCGAGTTGGGGTTAGGGACTGACAATCCACGCTTTGTTTGCGTGGCCCCTCGAGTTGGGGTTGGGGACTCACAATCCAAGCTTTGTTGGGTGGCCCCTCGAGTTGGGGTCAGGGACTCACAATCCACGCTTTGTTGAGTGGCCCCTCGAGTTGGGGTTAGGAACTCACAATCCAAGCTTTGTTGCGTGGCCCCTAGAGCTGGGGTTGGGGACTCACAAGCCACGCTTTGTTGCGTGGCCCCTCAGGCGGGGACTAGGGACTCACAATCCACGCTTTCTTGCGCGGCCCCTCGATTTTGGGTTAGGGACTCACAATCCACGCTTTGTTGCGTGGCCCATCGAGTTGGGGTTAGGGACGCACAATCCACGCTTTGTTGCCTGGCTCCTTGAGTTGGGGTTAGGGACTCACAATCCACGCTTTGTTGTGTGGCCCCTCAAGTTGAGGTTAGGGACTCACAATCCACGCTTTGTTGCGTGGCCCCTGGAGCTGGGTTTAGGGACTCACCACCCACGCTTTTGTTGCGTGGCCCCTCGAGTTGGGGTTAGGAACTCACAACCCACGCTTTGTTGTGTGGCCCTTTGAGCTGGGGTTAGGGACTGACAATCCACGCTTTGCTGCGTGGCCCCTCGATTTTGGGTTAGGCACTCACAATCCACGCTTTGTTGCGTGGCACCTCGATTTTGATTAGGGATTCACAATCCACGCTTTGTTGCGTGGCCCATGGAGTTGGGGGTAGGAACTCACAATCCACGCTTTGTTGCGTAGGCACTCGAGCTGGGGTTGTGGACTCCAAATCCAAGCTTTGCTGTGTGGCCCCTTGACTTGGGGTTAGGGACTCACAATCCACCATTTGTTGCGTGGCCCCTTGAGTTGGGGTTAGGGACTCACAACCCACGCTTTGTTGCGTGGCCACTTGAGTTGGGGTTAGGGCCTCACGATCCATGCTTTGTTGTGTGGCCCCTGGAGTTGGGGTCAGGTTCGCACAATCCACCCTTTGTTTTGTGGCACTTCCAGTTGGGGTTAGGGGCTCAAAATTATCCACGCTTTGTTGCGTGGCTGCTCAAGCTGGGGTTAGGGACCCACAACCCACGCTTTGTTGCGTGGCCCCTTGAGTTGGGGTTAGGGACTCACAATCCACGCTTTTTTGTCTGGCCCCTCGGGTTGGGGTTAGGGACTCAGAATGCACGCTTTGTTGGGTGGCGCCTCGAGCAGGGGTTGGGTACTGACCACGCACGCTTTGTTGTGTGGCCCCTCGAGTTGAGGTTAGGGACCCACAATCCACGCTTTGTTGCGTGGCCCCTGGAGCTGGGTTTAGGGACTCACCACCCACGCTTTTGTTGCGTGGCCCCTCGAGTTGGGGTTAGGAACTCACAATCCACGCTTTGGTGCGTGGCCCCTCGAGCTGGGGTTAGGGACTCACAAGCCACGCTTTGTTGTGTGGCCCTTGGAGCTGGGGTTAGGCACTCACAATCCACGCTTTGTTGCGTGGCCCATTGAGTTGGGGTTAGGGACTCACAATCCACGCTTTGTTGCGTGGCACCTCGATTTTGGGTTAGGGATTCACAATCCACGCTTTGTTGCGTGGCCCATGGAGTTGGGGGTAGGAACTCACAATCCACGCTTTGTTGCGTGGGCACTCGAGCTGGGGTTGTGGACTCCAAATCCAAGCTTTGCTGTGTGGCCCCTTGACTTGGGGTTAGGGACTCACAATCCACCATTTGTTGCGTGGCCCCTTGAGTTGGGGTTAGGGACTCACAACCCACGCTTTGTTGCGTGGCCACTTGAGTCCGGGTTAGGGCCTCACGATCCATGCTTTGTTGTGTGGCCCCTGGAGTTGGGGTCAGGTTCGCACAATCCACCCTTTGTTTTGTGGCATTTCCAGTTGGGGTTAGGGGCTCAAAATTATCCACGCTTTGTTGCGTGGCTGCTCAAGCTGGGGTTAGGGACCCACAACGCACGCTTTGTTGCGTGGCCCCTTGAGTTGGGGTTAGGGACTCAGAATGCACGCTTTGTTGGGTGGCGCCTCGAGCAGGGGTTGGGTACTGACCACGCACGCTTTGTTGTGTGGCCCCTCGAGTTGGGGTTAGGGACCCACAATCCACGCTTCGTTGCCTGTCCCGTCAAGTTGGGGTTAAGATCTCACAACCCACGCTTTGTTGCGTGGCCCCTCGAGTTGGGGTTAGAGACTCACAACCCACGGTTTGTTACGTGGCCTCTTGTGTTGGGGTCAGAAACTCACAAGCCACGCTTTGTTGCGTGGCCCCTCAAGTTGGGGTTAGGGACTCACAATCCATGCCTTGTTGCATGGCCCCTTGAGTTGGGGTCAGGGACTCAGAATCCACGCTTTGTTGCGTGGCCTCTGGAGTTGGGGTTAGGGACTCACAATCCACGGTTTGTTGTGTTGCCCCTCGAGCAGGGGTTAGGGACTCGCAATCCACGCTTTGTTGTCTAGCCACACTCTGTTGCATGGCCCATTGAGCCGGGGTTACGGCCTGACAATCCACACTTTGTTGGGTGGCCCCTTGAGTTGGGGTTAGGGACTCACAATTATCCACATTTTGTTGTGTGGCCCCTTGAGTTGTGGTTAGGGATCCACAACCCACGCTTTGTTGCGTGGTCCCTCGAGTTGGGCTTACGGACTTACAATCCACGCTTTCTTGCGTGGCCCCTCGAGTTGGGGTTAGAGACTCACAATCCACACCCTGTTGCGTGGCCCTTTGAGTTGGGGTTAGGGATTCACAATTATCCACGCTTTGTTGCGTGGCCCCTCTAGTTGGTATTAGCGACTCACAACCCACGATTTGGTGTGTGGCCCCTCGAGTTGGTATTGGCGACTCACAACCCACGCTTTGTTGCTTGGTCCCTCCGTTTGGGGTTACCGACTCAAGATCCACGCTTTGCTGCGTGGCCCCTCGAGTTGGGGTTGGGGCCTCACAATCCACGCTTTGTTGCGGGGCCCCTTGAGTTGTGGTTGGGGACTCACAATCCACACTTTGTTGCGTAGCCCCTCGAGTTGGTATTAGGGACTCACAATCCATGCTTTGATGTGTGGCCCCTCGAGCTGGGGCTAGGGACTCACAATCCACGCTTTGTTGTGTGGCCCCTCGACTTGGGGTCAGGACTAACAATCCACGCTTTGTGTGGCCCCTCGAGTTGGGGTTAGGGACTCACAATCCACGCTTTGTTGCGTGGCCCCTTGAGTTGGGGTTAGGGACTCACAATCCACGCTTTGTTGCGTGGCCCCTTGAGTTGGGGTTCGGGACTCACAATGCACGCTCTGTTGTGTGGGCCCTTGAGTTGGGGTTAGGGACTCTCAATCCAGACTTTGTTGTGTGCCCCTCTAGTTGGGGTTAGGGACGCAAAA
Organism: Eutreptiella sp. 'Long Island Sound 2002'; assembly: GCA_964036045.1. NCBI lineage: Eukaryota > Euglenozoa > Euglenophyceae > Eutreptiales > Eutreptiaceae > Eutreptiella > Eutreptiella sp. 'Long Island Sound 2002'. The sequence continues at coordinate 130,690,314 of OZ038380.1, read as the reverse complement.
TCCACGGTTTGTCGCGTGGCCCCTTGAGTTGGGGTTAGGGACTCACAATTATCCACGCTTTGTTGGGTGGCCCCCGGAGTTGGTGTTAGGGCCGCACAATAAATGCTTTGTTGTGTGCGACATTGAGTTGGGGTTAGGGACTCACAATCCACGCTGTGTTGCGTGGCCCCTTGAGTTGGGGTTAGGGACTCACAATCCACGCTTTGTTGTGTTGCCCTTTGAGCTGGGGTCACGGACTGAAAACCGATGCTTTCTTGCGAGGCCCCTTGAGTTGGGGTTAGGGACTCACAATCCACACTTTCTTGCGTGGCCCCTTGACCTCGGGCTGGGGACTCATAATCCACCCTTTGTTGTGTGGCCCCTCGAGTTGGTATTAGCGACTCACAACCCACGCTTTGTTTTGTGGCCCCTCGAGTTGGGATTAGGGACTCACAATCCACACTTCATCGCGTGGCCCCTTGATTTGGGGCTAGCGACTCACAATCTACACTTTGTCGTGTGGCCCCTCGAGCTGGGGTTAGGGACTCACAGCCCACACTTTGTTGTGTGGCCCCTGGAGTTGGGGTTAGGGACTCACAGCCCACACTTTATTTTTGTGGCCCCTCGAGTCGGGGCTAGGGGCTCACAGTTGTCAACGCTTTGTTGCGTGGCCCCTCGAGTTGTGTTAGGGTTTCACGAGGCACGCTTTGTTGTGTGGCCCGTTGAGTTGGGGTTAGGGACTCACAATCCACGCCTTGTTGCCTGGCCCCTTGAGTTGGGGTTAGGGCCTCACAATCCACGCTTCGTTGTGTGGCCCCTTGAAGTGGGGTTACGGACTCACAATCCACGCTTTGTTGTGTGGGCCCCTGGAGCTGGGGTCAAGGACTCACAAACCACGCTTTGTTGCGTGGCCCCTCGAGTTGTGTTAGGGTTTCACGAGGCACGCTTTGTTGTGTGGCCCGTTGAGTTGAGGTTAGGGAATCACAACGCACGCTTTGTTGTGTGGCCCATTGAGTTGGGGTTAGGGACTCACAATCCACGCTTTGTTTCCTGGCCCCTTGAGTTGGGGTTAGGGCCTCACAATCCACGCTTTGTTGTGTGGCCCCTTGAAGTGGGGTTACGGACTCACAATCCTTGCTTTGTTGTGTGGGCCCCTGGAGCTGGGGTCAAGGACTCACAAACCACGCTTTGTTGTGTGGCCCCTGAGTTGCGGTTAGGGACTCTCAATCCACGCTTTGTTGTGTGGCCCCTCGAGTTGGGGTTAGGGACTCACCATCCACTCTTTGTTGCGTGGCCCCTCGAGCTTGGGTTAGGGACGCACACCCCACGCTTTGTTGCGTGGCCCCTTGAGTTGGGGTTAGCGACTCACAATCCACGCTCTGTTGTGTGGCCCCTTGAGTTGGGGTTAGGGACTCACAATCCACGCTCTATTGCGTGGCCCCTCGAGCTGGGGCTAGGGACTGACAACCCACGCTATGTTGCGTGGCCCCTTGAGCTCGCGTTAGGACTCAAAATCCACGCTTTGTTGTGTGGCCCCTTGAGTTGGGGTTAGGAACTCCCAATCCACGCTTTGTTGCGTGGCCCCCGGAGTTGGTGTTAGGGACTCGCAATCCACGCTTTGTTGCGTGGCCCTAGCTGGGGTTAGGGACTCACAATCCACGCTTTGTGGGGTGGCCCCTCAATCTGGCATTAGGGACTCACAATCCACGCTTTGTTGTGTGGCCCCTCAAGTTGGTATTAGCAACTCACAACCCACGCTTTGTTGTGTGGCCCCTCGAGTTGGGATTAGGGACTCACAATCCACGCTTTATTGCGTGGCCCCTTGATTTGGGGCTAGCGACTCACAATCCACACTTTGTTGTGTGGCCCCTCGATCCTGAGTTAGGGACTCACTGCACGCTTTGTTGTGTGGCCCCTCAAGTTGGGGCTAGGGGCTCACAATTATCCACGCCTTGTTGCGTAGCCCCTCGAGTTGGGGCTAGGGACTCACAACCCACAATTTGTTGTGTGGCCCCTCGAGTTGGAGTTAGGGCCGCACGATCCACGCTTTGTTGTGTGTGACCTTGAGTTGGGGTTCGGGACTCACAATCCGCGCTCTGTTGCGTGGTCCCTTGAGTTGGGGTTAGGGACTCCCAATGCACGCTTTGTTGCGTGGCCCCTCGAGTTGGGGTTAGGGCCTGACAATCCACGCTTTATTTGTGTGGCCCCTCAAGTTGGGGCTAGGGACTGACAACGCATGCTTTGTTGCGTGGCCCATTGAGTGGGGGTTAGGGGCTCACAATCCACGCTTTGTTGCGTGGCCGCTCGAGTTGGGGTTAGGGCCGCACGATCCACGCTTTGTTGCGTGGTCCCTTGAGTTTGGGTTAGGGACTCACAATCCACGCTTTGTTGTGTGGCCCCTCCAATTGGGGTTAGGGACTCACAATCCACCTTTTGTTTCGTGGCCCCTCGAGCTAGGGTTAGGGAGTGACAATCCACGCTTTGTTGCGTGGCCCCTCGAGTTGGGGTTAGGGACTCACAATCCACGCTTTGTTTTGTCGCGCCTCCAGTTGGTGTTAGGGACTCGCAATCTACGCTTTATTGAGTGGCCCCTCGCGTTGGGGTTAGGGACTCACAATCCACGCTTTGTTGTGTGGCCCCTCGAGCTGGGGTTAGGGACTAACAATCCACGATTTGTTGCGTGGCCCCTCGAGCTGGGGTTAGTGACTCACAATCAACGCTTTGTTGCGTGGCCACTCGAGCTAGGGTTAGCAACTCACAACCCACGCTTTGTTACGTGGCCCCTCGAGTTGGGGTTAGGGACTCACAATCCATGCTTTGTTGCGTTTTGCTCGAGCTGAGGTTAGGGACTCACAATCCATGCTTTGTTGCGTTGCGCCTCGAGTTGGGTTTAGCGACTCACAATCCACGCTTTGTTGCGTGGCCCCTCGAGTTGGAGTTAGGGACTCACAATCCACGCTTTGTTGCGTGGCCCCTTGAGTTGGCGCTAGGGACTCACAACCCCTGCTTTGTTGCGTGGCCCCTCGTGTTGGGGTTAGGGACTCACAATCCATGCTTTGTTGCGTCGCACCTCGAGTTGGGGTTACCATCTCACAATCCACGCGTTGTTGCGTGGCCCCTCGAGTTGGGGTTAGGGCCCCGTAATCTTTGCTTTGCTGCGTGGCTCCTCCAGTTGGGGTTAGGGACTCACAATCCACGCTTCGTTACCCGGCCGCTCGAGCTGGGGTTGGGGACTCACAATGAACGCTTTGTTGCGTGGCCCCTCGGGGTGGCGTTAGTGACTCACAATCCACGTTTCATTGCGTGGCCCCTCGAGTTGGGGTTAGGGACTCACAATCCACGGTTTGTTGCGTGGCCCCTTGAGTTGGGGTTAGGGACTCACAACCCACGCTTTGTTGCGTGGCCCCTTGAGTTGGGTTTAGGGACTCACAACCCACGCATTGTTGCGTGGCCCCAGGAGTTGGTGTTAGGGACTCACAATCCACGCTTTGTTGTGTGGCCCCTGGCGCTGGGGTTAGGGACTCACAATCCACGCTTTGTTGCGTGGCGCCTCAAGCTGGGGTTAGGGACTCACAATCCACGCTTTATTGTGTGGCCCCTGAGGCTGGAGTTAGGGAGTCACAAGCCACGCTTTGTTGCCCGTCAAATTGGGGTTGGGGACTCACAATCCGGGCTTTGTTGTGTTCACTCTCGACTTGGGGTTAGGGACCCACAATCTACGCTCCGTTGCGTGGCCCCTTGAGTTGGGGTTAGGGACTCACAATCCACGCTTTGTTGTGTGGCCCGTCCACCTGGGGTTAGGGATTCACAATCCAGGCTTTGTTGTGTGGCCCCTTGAGTTGGGGCTAGGGACTCACAATCCACCTTTTGCTGCGCGGCCGCTCGAGTTGGGGTTAGGGACTCACAATCCACGTTTTGTTGTGTGCCCCTTGAATTGGGGTTAGGGTCTCACAACCCACGCTTTGTTGTGTGGCCCCTCGGGTTGGCGTTAGGAACTAACAATCCACGCTTTATTGCGTGGCCCCTCGAGTTGGGGCTAGGGACTCACAATCCAAGCTTTGTTGTGTGGCCCCTCAAGCTGGGGTTAGGGACTCACAATCCGGGCTTTGTTGTGTGGCCCCTCCAGTTGGGGTTACGGACTCAGAATCCACGCTTTGTTGCGTGGCCCCTCGAGTTGGGGTGAGGGAATCACAATCCACGCTTTCTTGCGTGGCCCCTGGAGTTGGGTTGACGGCCTCAAAACCCACGCTTTGTTGTGTGGTCCCTTGAGTTGGGGCTAGGGAATCACAATCCACGCTTTGTTGCGTGGCCCCCGAAGTAGGGGTTAGGGACTCACAATCCATGCTTTGATGTGTGGCCCCTCGAGTTGGGGTTAGCGACTCAGAATCCACACTTTGTTGCGTGGCCCCTCGAGTTGGGTTTAGGGCCTCACGACCCACGGTTTGTTGTGTGGTCCCTTGAGTCGCGGTTAGGGCGTCACAATCCACGCTTTGTTGCCTGGCCGCTCGAGTTCGAGTTAGGGACTCACAATCCACGCTTTGTTGTGTGCCCCCTTGAGTTCACGAGAGCGACTCCCAATCCACGCTTTGTTGCGTGGCCTCGAGTTGGGGTTAGGGCCTCATGATCCACACTTTGTTGTGTGGTCCCTTCAGTCGGGGTTAGGGACTCACAATCCACGCTTTGTTGCGCGGCCCCTCGAGTTGGGGCTAGCGACTCACAATGCACGCTTTGTTGCGTGGCCCCTCGAGTTGGGGTTAGGGCCTCACAATCCACGCTTTGTTGTGTGGCCCCTTGAGATGGGGTTAGGGACTCACAATCCATGCTCTGTTGCGTGGCCCTTTGAGTTGGGATTAGGGACTCACAATCCACGCTTTGTTGCGTGGCCACTCGAGCTAGGGTTAGGGCCTCACAATCCACGCTTTGTTGCGTGGCCCCTTGAGTTGGGGTTAGGGACTCACAATCCACGCTCTGTTGCGTGGCCCTTTGAGTTGGGGTTAGGGACTCACAACCCACGCTTTGTTGTGTGGCCCCTCGAGTTGGGGTTAGGGACTCACAATCCACGCCTTGTTGCGTGGCCCCTCCAGCCTGAGTTAGGGACTCACAATCCACGCCTTGTTGTGTGGCCCCTCCAGTTGGGGTTAGGGACTCACAATCCACGCTTTGTTGCGTGGCCCCTCGAGTTGGGGTCAGGGACTCACAATCTACGCTTTGTTGCGTGGCCCCTCGAGTTGGGGTTAGGGCCTCACGATCCATGCTTTGTTGCGCGGCCCCTCGAGTTGGGGTTGGAGACTCACAATCCACGCTTTGCTATGTGGCCCCCCAAACCGGGGTTGGGGACTCACGACCAACGCTTTGCCCCTCGAGTTGGGGTTAGGGACTCAGAATCCACGCTTTGTTGCGTGGCCCCTCGAGTTGGGTTTAGGGCCTCACAATCCAGGCTTTGTTGTGTGGTCCCTTGAGTTGGGGTTAGGGCGTCACAATCCACGCTTTGTTGCCTAACCCCTGGAGTTGGGGTTAGGGACTCACAATGCATGCTTTGTCGCGTGGCCCATTGAGTTGGGGTTAGGGACTCACAATCCATGCTTTGTTGCGTGGCCCCTTGGGTTGGGGTTAGGGCGTCACAATCCACGCTTTGTTACCTGGCCCCTTGAGTTGGAATTAGGGACTCACAATCCACGCGCTATTGCGTGGCCCCTCAGGCTTGAGTTAGGGCCTCACAATCCAGGCTTTGTTGCGTGGCCACTCAAGCTAGGGTTAGGGTCTCACAATCCACGCTTTGTTGTGTGGCCCCTTGAGTTGGGGTTAGGCACTCACAATCCACGCTCTGTTGCGTGGCCCTTTGAGTTGGGGTTAGGGACTCACAACCCACGCTTTGTTGTGTGGCCCCTCGAGTTAGGGTTAGGGACTCACAATATACGCTTTGTTGTGTGGCCCCTCGAGCTTGATTTAGGGACTCCCAATCCACGCTTTGTTGTGTGGCCCCTCCAGTTGGGGTTAGGGACTCACAATCCACGCTTGGTGGCGTGGCCCCTCAAATTGGCGTTTGGGACTCACAATCTACGCTTTGTTGCGTGGCCCCTCGAGTTGGGGTTAGGGCCTTACGATCCATGCTTTGTTGCGTGGCCCCTCGAGTTGGGGTTAGGGACTCACAATCCAGGCTTTGTTGCGTGGCCCCTTGAGTTGGGGTTAGGGCCTCACAATCCACGCTTTGTTGCGTCACCCCTTGAGTTAGAGTTAGGGACTCACAATCCACGTGTTATTGCGTGGCCCCTTAGGCTTGAGTTAGGGCCTCACAATCGACGCTTTGTTGTGTGGCCCCTTGAGTTGGCGTTAGGGACTCACAATCTACGCTTTGTTGCGTGGCCCCTCGAGTTGGGGTTAGGGCCTCACAATCCACGCTTTGTTGCGCGGCCCCTGAAGTTGGGGTTAGGGACTCACAATCCACGCTTCGTTGTGTGGCCCCTCGAGTTGGGGTTAGGGACTCACAATCCACGCTTTGTTGCGTGGCCCCTTGAGTTGGGTTTAGGGCCTCACGATCCACGCTTTGTTGCGTGGCCCCTGGAGTTGGGGTTAGGGACTAACAATCCACGCTTTGTTGCGTGGCCCCTCGAGTTGGGTTTAGGGCCTCACGATCCACACTTTGTTGTGTGGTCCCTTGAGTTGGGGTTAGGGCCTCATAACCCACGCATTGTTGCGTGGCCCCTGGAGTTGGGGTTAAGGTTCAGGTCATACACAATCAAACAATCATTGGGACACAAATTCCATGTGATTCAAAATTCCCTTAATGAATTGTGTGACAAAATGCGCATCGCCATGTCTCATTGCCTCCAATGTGATCCCATTTATCGTGGCTTCCATGTTCCCTACTCTCGTTTAGAGAATTACTCAGAGCACAACCTTGTTGTGGAAGCGGATAAGGATAGCTCACTTGTTTTGATGTCCCGTGTGTTGTATTTGCGCGAAGCGCAATTGAACATGGATTCGGTGTTTAATAATGTGCCTCTTTACCAATTCCTTGGTCCTCCTTCTTCTTTGACCGATTGGGTTGACAAAGGACACGCGTGGCAGCGCAAGGTAGCCTCTTGGCTCCTACACTTTTATCCCGATCATTTGAAAGATTTTTATGCACGTTCATGGACTCATATTCCAAACCGGTGATGCCTAAGTTCCGTCTTCTTGTGAAAACACACAAGAGTGCCTCCGTTGATGCAAAGGGTGGTTTCTCCTCTAGGCCACTCGTTGGCCTCTTCCGTTGGGCGACTACCCCGAGCTCCATCCTCCTTGGTGTTGCTGGTTTAATTCTTTTGAAAATAGACCGCCAACCCCACCCCATGGCGTCGCCAATCATCGACTCGTATGACTTGCTGTCTAGATTACGTAAGCACTTCTCTACCAACACACATGATGATTGGAAGTGCTCTACGATTGATTTTTCTGCCATGTATACTAGAGTCACGTGGGAACACACCCTACACACCTACAATTATTGGAAGAATGTCTTCTACAATTGTGATCGCTCCACCCTTCACATCTCTAAGGTCGAGTTAGCTTTCTTGGATTTTGTTTTCACCCCCATTAATCAGTTCGCCATGCATGAATTGGGTTTTGACCTTCCTTACTTCGAGTTACAGTGCCATGCCCCCACCATTGGTCTCGCTTTACTGCATTTTGTATATATGCACACCGTATTCCTGAGTCCGGGTCTGGGTGTCTATCGCCAGGCCCAAGGGTGGCCAATGGGCACGAACGCAGCGCCTCCATGGGCGCAGCTGACTTTAAGAAGTTACGAACATGCGGGTCGCCTACCGAGTGATTGTTTGCTCTTCCGTTTCTTAGACGATGGACTTATCGTGCACCGCTCTTCCCACACGGTGGTGAAACAACACCTGGATGTGATCTATCCCCCGAATCTCCCATGGTCTTTCGAGGTGACGGATAGGGTGTCGGATATTCATTTTTTGGATGTGCACATCGTGGCGCTTTGCCCCCTTAAAACCTCCGTGTTCTGGAAGCCCACACATACGTGCTCCTACATCTGGTGGGATGCGAATGTGCCTAGACACATTAGAATCGCGTGGGTGAGGGGGGAGTTCATTCGCTATATTGGAATTTGCTCTTCTTGCTCTTTTTACAGATTGTGTTGCCAACGACTTATCCGAGCCTTGTTGTTTCTCAATTACCCCAAACACGTTATCCAGGCACAAGCCATTGATTGGGATGAGAGGCATAAATACACTACACTCCGCCGTGACTCTGCTGCTAGTGGTGGTGGGAGGGATGCAGTAGATTCACACATTGTCTCTTTGAGCCAAGCCGAGCAAAATCCACACTCAACTATAGGCCCCATTGTGCATGTCCTAAGGGTGGTACACCACTCAGTACTACCTATTCTGTGGTCCAGCGTGGTGCATGGTTTGAAATCCAAACTACCCTTCATTCCCGGCCTCAAGCTATTTGCTATTCTTCGCCCTTTGCCTAACATTAAGCGCTTGTTCAGGCGCTGGGCCTTGCGCCCGCTCCAGCAGCCCATTGGGTCATGACGCGCGTGCCTTCTGCTGTGGCTATATGTTTTGGCGCTATTTGGTGATTTGTCTATTTTTTGGGCCTGCCCGATTGATTTTTGTTTGTTTTCAGCTGATGAGGGCTTAATTTAAGCCGAAACGTGTACTGTTGGGGACGCGGCTTATCCAGGATTCTGTGATCGCATTGCATTGCTTCTTGTGGGCTTGCATTGCTTGCTGTGGGTGTGAATTGAGGTGTTGAGGCTTCTTCCTGAACCATAGAGGGTATTTCAGCCAAAGGCATTTATTTTCCAAAAGGACTCACCACCCACACTTTGTTGCGTGGCCCCTCCAGTTGGGGTTAGGGACTCACAATCCACGCTTTGTTGCGCGGCCCCTCGAGTTGGGGTTACGGACTCACAATGCAGGCTTTGTTGTGTGGCCCCTTGAGTTGGGGTTAGGCACTCACAATCCACGCTTCATTGCGTGGCCCCTTGAGCTGGCGTTAGGCACTCACAATCCACGCTTCATTGCGTGGCCCCTTGAATTGGGGTTAGGGACTCACAATCCAGGCTTTTTTGCGTGGCCCCTCAGGCTTGAGTTAGGGCCTCACAATCGACGCTTTGTTGTGTGGCCCCTTGAGTTGGCGTTAGGAACTCACAATCCACACTTTATTGCGTGGCCGCTTGAGTTGGGGTTAGGGACTCACAATCCACGCTTTGTTGTGTGCCCCCTCGAGTTGAGGAGAGCGACTCACAATCCACGCTTTGTTGCGTGGCCTCGAGTTGGGGTTAGGGCCTCACGATCCACGCTTTGTTGTGTGGTCCCTTCAGTCGGGGTTAGGAACCCAGAATCCACGCGTTGTTGCGCGGCCCCTCGAGTTGGGGTTAGTGACTCACAGTGCACGCTTTGTTGCGTGGCCACTCGAGTTGGAGTTAGGGCCTCACGATCCACGCTTTGTTGTGTGTGCCCTTGAGTTGGGGTTAGGGACTCACAATCCACGCTTTGTTGCGTGGCCCCTTGAGTGACAGTTAGGGACTCACAATTATCCACCCTTTGTTGCGTGGCCGCTCCAGTTGGGGTTGGGGACTCACAATCTACGCTCTGTTGCGTGGCCCTTTGCGTTGGTGTTAGGGACTCACAATCCACGCTTTGTTGTGTGGCCCCTCGAGTTGGGGTTAGGGACTCACAATCTACGCTTTGTTGCGTGGCCCCTCGAGCTTGCATTAGGGACTCACAATCCACGCTTTGTTGTGTGGCCCCTCCAGTTGGGGTTAGGGACTCACAATCTACGCTTTGTTGCGGGGCCCCCCGAACCGGGGTTGAAGACTCACAACCCACGCTTTGTTGCGGATCCCCTTGAGTTGGGGTTAGGGACTCACAATCTACACTTTGTTGCGTGGCCCCTTGAGTTGGGGTTAGGGCCTCACAATCCACGCTTTGTTGCGTGGCCCCTGAAGTTGGGGTTAGGGACTCACAATCCACGCTTCGATGTGTGGCCCCTTGAGTTGGGGTCAGGGACTAAAAATCCACGCTTTGTTGCGTGGCCCCTCGAGTTGGGTTTAGGGCCTCACGATCCACGCTTTGTTGTGTGGTCTCTCGAGTTGGGGTTAGGGACTCAGAATCCACGCTTTGTTGTGTGCCCCCTCGAGTTGGGGTTAGGGACTCACAATCCACGCTTTGTTGCGCGGCCCCTCGAGTTGGCGTTAGGGACTCACAATCCAGGCTTTGTTGCGTGGCCCCTTGAGTTGGGGTTGGGGCGTCACAATCCACGCTTTGTTGCGTGGCCCCTTGAGTTCGGGTTAGGGACTCATAATCCAGGCTTTGTTGCGTGGCCCCTTGAGTTGGGGTTAGGGACTCACAATCCAGGCTTTGTTGCGTGGCACCTTGAGTTCGGGTCAGGGCGTGGCAATCCACGCTTTGTTACCTGGCCCCGTGAGTTGGAGTTAGGGACTCACGATCCACGCGTTATTGCGTGGCCCCTCCGGCTTGAGTTAGGGCCTCACAATCGACGCTTTGTTGTGTGGCCCCTTGAGTTGGTGTTAGGGACTCACAATCCACACTTTATTGCGTGGCCGCTGCAGCTTGGGTTAGGGACTCACAATACACGCTTTGTTGCGTGGCCCCTCGAGTTGGGATTAGCGACTCACAATGCACGCTTTGTTGCGTGGCCCCTCGAGTTGGGGTTAGGGCCTCACGATCCATGCTTTGTTGTGTGTGCCCTTGAGTTGGGGTTAGGGACTCACAATCCACGCTTTGTTGCGTGGCCCCTTGTTGGGGTTAGGGACTCACAATCCACGCTTTGTTGTGTGGTTCCTTGAGTTGGGGTTAGGGACGCACAATCCACGCTTTGTTGAGTGGCCCCGAGAGTTGGGGTTAGGGACTCACAATCCAAGCTTTGTTGCGTGGCCCCTCGAGGTGGGTTTAGGGACTCACAATCCGAGCTTTGTTGTGTGGGCCCTTGAGTTGGGGTTAGGGACTCACAATCCACGGTTTGTTGTGTGGCCCCTCGAGTTGGAGTTAGGGACTCACCACCAACACTTTGTTGCGTGGCCCCTCGAGTTGGGGTTAGGAACTCACAATCCACGCTTTGTTGCGTGGCCCCTCGAGTTGGGGTTAGGGACTTACAATCCCAGCTTTGTTGTGTGGGCCCTTGAGTTGGGGTTAGGGACTCACAATCCACGCTTTGTTGCGTGGCCCCTCGAGTTGGGGTTAGGGACTCACCGCCAACACTTTGTTGCGTGGCCCCTCGAGTTGGGGTTAGGGAGTAACAACCCACGCTTTGTTGCCTGGCCCCTTGAGTTGGGGTTAGGCACTCGAATCCACGCTTTGTTGCCTAGCCCCTCGAGTTGGGGTTAGGGCCTCACAATCCACGCTTTGTTGCGTGGCCCCTCGAGTTGGGGTTAGGGAGTAACAACCCACGCTTTGTTGCCTGGCCCCTTGAGTTGGGGTTAGGCACTCGAATCCACGCTTTGTTGCCTAGCCCCTCGAGTTGGGGTTAGGGCCTCACAATCCACGCTTTGTTGCGTGGCCCCTGGAATTGGGGTTAGGGACTCACAATCCACGCTTTGTTGAGTGGCCCCTTGAGTTGGGGTTAGGGACTCACAATCCACGCTTTGTTGCGTGGCCCCTCGAGGTGGGGTTAGGGACTCACAATCCACGCTTTGTTGTGTGGCCCCTCGAGTTGGAGTTAGGGACTCACCACCAACACTTTGTTGCGTGGCCCCTCGAGTTGGGGTTAGGGACTCACAATCCACGCTTTGTTGTGTGGCCCCTCGAGTTGGGGTTAGGGACTCACAATCCCAGCTTTGTGGTGTGGGCCCTTGAGTTGGGGTTAGGGACTCACAATCCACGCTTTGTTGTGTGGCCCCTCGAGTTGTGGTTAAGGACTCACCACCCACACTTTGCTGCGTGGCCCCTTGAGTTGGGGTTAGGGACGCACAATCCACGCTTTGTTGCCTGGCCCCTTGAGTTGGGGTTAGGGCCTCACAATCCACGCTTTGTTGCCTAGCCCCTCGAGTTGGGGTTAGGGCCTCACAATCCACGCTTTGTTGCGTGGCCCCTGGAATTGGGGTTAGGGACGCACAATCCACGCTTTGTTGCCTGGCCCCTTGAGTTGGGGTTGGGCAGTCACAATCCACGCTTTGTTGCCTAGCCCCTCGAGTTGGGGTCAGGGCCTCACAATCCACGCTTTGTTGCGTGGCCCCTGGAATTGGGGTTAGGGACGCACAATCCACGCTTTGTTGAGTGGCCCCTTGAGTTGGGGTTAGGGACTCACAATCCACGTTTTGTTGTGTGGCCCCTCGAGTTGGAGTTAGGGACTCACCACCAACACTTTGTTGCGTGGCTCCTCGAGTTGGGGTTAGGGACTCACAATCCGAGCTTTGTTGTGTGGGCCCTTGAGTTGGGGTTAGGGACTCACAATCCACGCTTTGTTGTGTGGCCCCTCGAGTTGGAGTTAGGGACTCACCACCAACACTTTGTTGCGTGGCTCCTCGAGTTGGGGTTAGGGACTCACAATCCACGCTTTGTCGCGTGGCCCCTCCAGTTGGGGTCAGGGACTCACAATCCCAGCTTTGTTGTGTGGGCCCTTGAGTTGGGGTTAGGGACTCACAATCCACGCTTTGTTGCGTGGCCCCTCGAGTTGGGGTTAGGGAGTCACAACCCACGCTTTGTTGCCTGGCCCCTTGAGTTGGGGTTAGGCACTCACAATCCACGCTTTGTTGCCTAGCCCCTCGAGTTGGGGTTAGGGACGCACAATCCACGCTTCGTTGAGTGGCCCCTTGAGTTGGGGTTAGGGACTCACAATCCATGCTTTGTTGCGTGGCCCCTCGAGGTGGGGTTAGGGACTCACAATCCACGCTTTGTTGTGTGGCCCCTCGAGTTGGAGTTAGGGACTCACCACCAACACTTTGTTGCGTGGCCCCTCGAGTTGGGGTTAGGGACTCACAATCCCAGCTTTGTGGTGTGGGCCCTTGAGTTGGGGTTAGGGACTCACAATCCACGCTTTGTTGTGTGGCCCCTCGAGTTGTGGTTAAGGACTCACCACCCACACTTTGTTGCGTGGCCCCTTGAGTGGGGGGTAGGGACTCACAATCCAGGCTTTGTTGCGTGGCCCCTCGAGTTGGGGTTAGGGACTCACAATCCCAGCTTTGTGGTGTGGGCCCTTGAGTTGGGGTTAGGGACTCACAATCCACGCTTTGTTGTGTGGCCCCTCGAGTTGTGGTTAAGGACTCACCACCCACACTTTGTTGCGTGGCCCCTTGAGTTGGGGGTAGGGACTCACAATCCAGGCTTTGTTGCGTGGCCCCTCGAGTTGGGGTTAGGGAGTCACAATCCACGCTTTGTTGCCTGGCCCCTTGAGTTGGGGTTAGGGCCTCACAATCCATGCTTTGTTGCCTAGCCCCTCGAGTTGGGGTTAGGGCCTCACAATCAACGCTTTGTTGCGTGGCCCCTGGAATTGGGCTTAGGGACGGACAACCCACGCTTTGTTGCCTGGCCCCTTGAGTTGGGGTTAGACACTCACCACCCACGCTTTGTTGCCTAGCCCCTCGAGTTGGGGTTAGGGCCTCACAATCCACGCTTTGTTGCGTGGCCCCTAGAATTGGGGTTAGGGACGCACAATCCACGCTTTGTTGTGTGGCCCCTCGAGTTGGAGTTAGGGACTCACCGCCAACACTTTGTTGCGTGGCCCCTCGAGTTGGGGTTAGGGACTCACAATCCACGCTTTGTTGCGTGGCCCCTCGAGTTGGGGTTAGGGACTCACAATCCCAGCTTTGTTGTGTGGCCCCTCGAGTTGGGGTTAGGGACTCACAATCCACGCTTTGTTGCGTGGCCCCTCGAGTTGGGGTTAGGGAGTCACAACCCACGCTTTGTTGCCTGGCCCCTTGAGTTGGGGTTAGGCACTCACAATCCACGCTTTGTTGTGTGGTCCCTTCAGTTGGGGTTAGCGACTCAGAATTCTCGCTTTGTTGTGTGGCCCCTTGAGTTGGGGTTAGGGACTCACAATCCACGCTTTGTTGCGTGGCCCCTCGAGTTGGGGTTAGGGACTCACAATCCCAGCTTTGTTGTGTGGCCCCTCGAGTTGGGGTTAGGGACTCACAATCCACGCTTTGTTGTGTGGCCCCTTGAGTTGGGGTTAGGGACTCACAATCCACGCTTTGTTGTGTGGCCCCTTTAGTTGGGGTTAGGGACTCACAATTCACGCTTTGTTGTGTGGTTCCTTGAGTTGGGGTTAGGGACGCACAATCCACGCTTTGTTGAGTGGCCCCTTGAGTTGGGGTTAGGGACTCACAATCCACGCTTTGTTGCGTGGCCCCTCGAGGTGGGGTTAGGGACTCACAATCCCAGCTTTGTTGTGTGGGCCCTTGAGTTGGGGTTGGGGACTCACAATCCACGCTTTGTTGTGTGGCCCCTCGAGTTGGAGTTAGGGACTCACCACCAACACTTTGTTGCGTGGCCCCTGGAGTTGGGGTTAGGGACTCACGATCCACGCTTTGTTGCGTGGCCCCTGGAGTTGGGGTTAGGGACTCACAATCCCAGCTTTGTTGTGTGGGTCCTTGAGTTGGGGTTAGGGACTCACAATCCACGCTTTGTTGTGTGGCCCCTCGAATTGTGTTTCAGGACTCACCACCCACACTTTGTTGTGTGGCCCCTTGAGTTGGGGTTAGGGACTCACAATCCAGGCTTTGTTGCGTGGCCCCTCGAGTTGGGGTTAGGGAGTCACAATCCACGCTTTGTTGCCTGGCCCCTTGAGTTGGGGTTAGGGCCTCACAATCCACGCTTTGTTGTGTGGTCCCTTCAGTTGGGGTTAGCGACTCAGAATTCTCGCTTTGTTGTGTGGCCCCTTGAGTTGGGGTTAGGGACTCACAATCCACGCTTTGTTGGGTGGCCCCTTGAGTTGGGGTTAGGGACTCACAATCCACGCTTTGTTGTGTGGTTCCTTGAGTTGGGGTTAGGGCCTCACAACCCACGCTTTGTTGCGTGGCCCCTCGAGTTGGGGTTAGGGATTCACAATCCAGCCTTTGTTGAGTGGCCCCTCGAGTTGGGGTCAGGGACTCACCATCCACGCTTTGTTGCCTGGCCCCTTGAGTTGGGGTTAGGGACTCACAAGCCACGCTTTGTTGCGTGGCCCCTCGAGTTGGGGTTAGGGACTCACAATCCACACTCTGTTGCGTGTCCCCTTGAGTTGGGGGTAGGGACTCACAATCCACGCTTTTGTTGTGTGGCCCCTTGAGTTGGGGTTAGGGGCTCACCACCTACCCTTTGTTGCGTGGCCCCTTGAGTTGGGGTTAGGGACTCACAATCCACGCTTTGTTGTGTGGCCCCTTGAGTTGGGCTTAGGGACTCACAATCCAGGCTTTGTTGCGTGGCCCCTCGAGTCGGGGTTAGGGATTCACAATCCAGGCTTTGTTGAGAGGCCCCTCGAGTTGGGGTCAGGGACTCACAATCCACGCTTTGTTGGGCGGCCCCTCGAGCTGGGGTTAGGGCATCACAATCCACGCTTTGTTGCGTGGCCCCTCCAGTTGGCGTTAGGGACTCACAATCCACGCTTTGTTGTGTGGCCCCTCAAGTTGGGGTTCGGGACTCACAATCCACGCTTGTTGTGTGGCCCCTCGAGTTGGGGTTAGGGACTCACAATCCACGCTTTGTTGCGTGGCCCCTTGAGTTGGGGTAGTGGCCCCTTGAGTTGGGGTTAGGGACTCACTATTATCCACGCTTTGTTGCGCGGCCGCTCGAGTTGGGGTTAGGGACTCACAATCCACGCTTTGTTGTGTGGCCCCTCGAGTTGGGGTCACGGACTCACAATCCACGCTTTGTTTGCGTGGGGCCTTGAGTTGGGGTCGGGGATCCACAATCCACGCTTTGTTGGGTGGCCCTCGAGCTGGGTTTAGGGACTCGGAATCCACGCTTTGCTGCGTGGCCCCTCGAGTTAGGGTTGCGGACTGAGAATCCACACTTTGTTGTGTGGCCCGTCGCTTTTGGGTTAGGGACTCACGATCCACGCTTTGTTGCTTGGCCCCTCGATTTTGGGTTAGGGACTCCCAATCCACGCTTTGTTGCGTGGCCCCTGGAGCTGGGATTAGGAACTCACAATCCACGCTTTGTTGGGTGGCCCCTCGAGCTGGGGCCAGGGACTCACAATCCACGCTTTGTTGTGTGGCCCCTCCAGTTGGGGTTGGGGACTCACAATCCACGCTTTGTTGCGTGGCCCCTCCAGTTGGAGTTAGGGACTCACCACCAACACTTTGTTGCGTGGCCCCTCGATTTCGGGTTAGGGACTCACAATCCACGCTTTGTTGCGTGGCACATCGAGTTGGGGTAAGGGACTCACAATCCACGCTTTGTTGCGTGGCTGCTCGAGCTGGGGTTGGGAACTGACAACCCGCGCGTTGTGTGGCCCCTCGAGTCGTGATTAGAGACTCCCAATCCACCCATTGTCGTGTGGCCCCTCGAGTTGGTGTTAGGGCCTCACAATCCACGCTTTCTTGTGTGGCCCCTCGAGGTGGGGTTAGGGAGTCAGAATCCACGCTTTGTTGCGTGGCCCCTCGAGTTGGTATTAGGGACTCACAATCCACGCTTTGTTGCGTGGCCCCTCGATTTTGGGTTAGGGACGCACAATCCACGCTTTGTTGCGTGGCACATCGATTTTGGGTTAGGGACTCACAATCCACGCTTTGTTGCGTGGCACATCGAGTTGGAGTAAGGGACTCAGAATCCACGCTTTGTTGCGTGGCTGCTCGAGCTGGGGTTGGGAACTCACAACCCACGCTTTGGTGTGTGGCCCCTTGAGTCGTGGTTAGAGACTCCCAATCCACGCTTTGTTTGCGTGGCCCCTCAAGTTGGGGTTAGGGACTCACAATCCAAGCTTTGTTGGGTGGCCCCTCGAGTTGGGGTTAGGGACTCAAAATCCACGCTTTGTTGCGTGGCTCCTTGATTTTGGGTTAGGGACTAACAATCCACGCTCTGTTGCGTGGCTCCTCGATTTTGGGTTAGGGACTCACGAACCACGCTTTGTTGCGTGGCCCATCGAGTTGGGGTTAGAGACTCACAATCCACGCTTTGTTGCGTGGCCCCTTGAGTTGGGGTTAGGGACGCACAATCCACGCTTTGTTGTGTGGCCTCTCAAGTTGAGGTTAGGGGCTCACAATCCACGCTTTGTTGCGTGGCGCCTCGAGTTGGGGTTAGGAACTCACAATCCAAGCTTTGTTGTGTATCCCCTAGAGCTGGGGTTGGGGACTCACAAGCCACGCTTTGTTGTGTGGCCCTTTGAGCTGGGGTTAGGGACTCACAATCCACGCTTTGCTGCGTGGCCCCTCGATTTTGGGTTAGGCACTCACAATCCACGCTTTGTTGCGTGGCCCATTGAGTTGGGGTTAGGGACTCACAATCCACGCTTTGTTGCGTGGGGGCTCGAGCTGGGGTTGTGGACTCCAAATCCAAGCTTTGCTGTGTGGCCCCTTGACTTGGGGTGGGGGACTCACAATCCACCATTTGTTGCGTGGCCCCTTGAGTTGGGGTTAGGGACTCACAACCCACGCTTTGTTGCGTGGCCACTTGAGTTGGGGTTAGGGCCTCACGATCCATGCTTTGTTGTGTGGCCCCTGGAGTTGGGGTCAGGTTCGCACAATACACCCTTTGTTGTGTGGCACTTCCAGTTGGGGTTAGGGGCTCAAAATTATCCACGCTGTGTTGCGTGGCTGCTCAAGCTGGGGTTAGGGACCCACAACCCACGCTTTGTTGCGTGGCCCCTTGAGTTGGGGTTAGGGACTCACAATCCACGCTTTTTTGTCTGGCCCCTCGGGTTGGGGTTAGGGACTCAGAATGCACGCTTTGTTGTGTGGCACCTCGAGTTGGGGTTGGGGACTCACCACGCACGCTTTGTTGTGTGGCCCCTCGAGTTGGGGTTAGGGACCCACAATCCACGCTTCGTTGCCTGTCCCGTCAAGTTGGGGTAAAGAACTCACAACCCACGCTTTGTTGCGTGGCCCCTCGAGTTGGGGTTAGAGACTCACAACCCACGCTTTGTTACGTGGCCTCTTGTGTTGGGGTCAGAAACTCACAAGCCACGCTTTGTTGCGTGGCCCCTCAAGTTGGGGTTAGGGACTCACAATCCATGCCTTGTTGCATGGCCCCTTGAGTTGGGGTCAGGGACTCAGAATCCACGCTTTGTTGCGTGGCCCCTGGAGTTGGGGTTAGGGACTCACAATCCACGGTTTGTTGTGTTGCCCCTCGAGCAGGGGTTAGGGACTCGCAATCCACGCTTTGTTGTCTAGCCCCTCGAGTTGGGGCTAGGGACTGACAACCAACATTTTGTTGAGTGGCCTCACAATCCATGCTGTGTTGGGGGACCCTTGGAGTTGGTATTAGGGACTCACAGTCCACACTTTGTTGCGTGACCCCTCCAATTGCGGTCAGGGACTCACAAGCCACGCTTTGTTGCGTGGCCCCTCGAGCTGGGCTGAGGGTTGTGTGCGACCTTGAGTTGAGGTTCGTGACTCACAAGCCACACTCTGTTGCATGGCCCATTGAGCCGGGGTTACGGCCTGACAATCCACACTTTGTTGGGTGCCCCCTTGAGTTGGGGTTAGGGACTCACAATTATCCACGCTTTGTTGTGTGGCCCCTTGAGTTGTGGTTAGGGACTCACAACCCACGCTTTGTTGCGTGGTCCCTCGAGTTGGGCTTACGGACTTACAATCCACGCTTTCTTGCGTGGCCCCTCGAGTTGGGGTTAGAGACTCACAATCCACACCCTATTGCGTGGCCCTTTGAGTTGGGGTTAGGGATTCACAATTATCCACGCTTTGTTGCGTGGCCCCTCTAGTTGGTATTAGCGACTCACAACCCACGATTTGTTGTGTGGCCCCTCGAGTTGGTACTGGCGACTCACAACCCACGCTTTGTTGCTTGGTCCCTCCGTTTGGGGTTACGGACTTAAAATCCACGCTTTGCTGCGTGGCCCCTCGAGTTGGGTTTGGGGCCTGACAATCCACGCTTTGTTGCGGGGCCCCTTCAGTTGTGGTTGGGGACTCACAATCCACACTTTGTTGCGTAGCCCCTCGAGTTGGTATTAGGGACTCACAATCCATGCTTTGATGTGTGGCCCCTCGAGCTGGGGCTAGGGACTCACAATCCACGCTTTGTTGTGTGGCCCCTCGACTTGGGGTCAGGACTAACAATCCACGCTTTGTGTGGCCCCTCGAGTTGGGGTTAGGGACTCACAACCCACGCTTTGTTGCGTGGCCCCTTGAGTTGGGGTTCGGGACTCACAATGCACGCTCTGTTGTGTGGGCCCTTGAGTTGGGGTTAGGGACTCACAATCCACGCTTTGTTGTGTGCCCCTCTAGTTGGGGTTAGGGACGCAAAATCCACGGTTTGTCACGTGGCCCCTTGAGTTGGGGTTAGGGACTCACAATTATCCACGCTTTGTTGGGTGGCCCCTGGAGTTGGTGTTAGGGATGCACAATAAATGCTTTGTTGTGTGCGACATTGAGTTGGGGTTGGGGACTCACAATCCACGCTGTGTTGCGTGGCCCCTTGAGTTGGGGTTAGGGACTCACAATCCACGCTTTGTTGTGTTGCCCTTTGAGCTGGGGTCAAGGACTGAAAACCGATGCTTTCTTGCGTGGCCCCTTGAGTTGGGGTTAGGGACTCACAATCCACACTTTCTTGCGTGGCCCCTTGACCTCGGGCTGGGGACTCATAATCCACCCTTTGTTGTGTGGCCCCTCGAGTTGGTATTAGCGACTCACAACCCACGCTTTGTTTTGTGGCCCCTCGAGTTGGGATTAGGGACTCACAATCCACACTTCATCGCGTGGCCCCTTGATTTGGGGCTAGCGACTCACAATCTACACTTTGTCGTGTGGCCCCTCGAGCTGGGGTTAGGGACTCACAGCCCACACTTTGTTGTGTGGCCTCTGGAGTTGGGGTTAGGGACTCACAGCCCACACTTTATTTTTGTGGCCCCTCGAGTCGGGGCTAGGGGCTCACAGTTGTCAACGCTTTGTTGCGTGGCCCCTCGAGTTGTGGTTAGGGTTTCACGAGGCACGCTTTGTTGTGTGGCCCGTTGAGTTGGGGTTAGGGACTCACAATCCACGCCTTGTTGCCTGGCCCCTTGAGTTGGGGTTAGGGCCTCACAATCCACGCATTGTTGTGTGGCCCATTGAGTTGGGGTTAGGGACTCACAATCCACGCTTTGTTTCCTGGCCCCTTGAGTTGGGGTTAGGGCCTCACAATCCACGCTTTGTTGTGTGGCCCCTTGAAGTGGGGTTACGGACTCACAATCCACGCTTTGTTGTGTGGGCCCCTGGAGCTGGGGTCAAGGACTCACAAACCACGCTTTGTTGTGTGGCCCCTGAGTTGCGGGTTTGGGACTCTCAATCCACGCTTTGTTGTGTGGCCCCTCGAGTTGGGGTTAGGGACTCACCATCCACTCTTTGTTGCGTGGCCCCTCGCGCTGGGGTTAGGGACGCACACCCCCTGCTTTGTTGCGTGGCCCCTTGAGTTGGGGTTAGCGACTCACAATCCACGCTCTGTTGTGTGGCCCCTTGAGTTGGGGTTAGGGACTCACAATCCACGCTCTATTGCGTGGCCCCTCGAGCTGGGGCTAGGGACTGACAACCCACGCTATGTTGCGTGGCCCCTTGAGCTCGCGTTAGGACTCACAATCCACGCGTTGTTGTGTGGCCCCTTGAGTTGGGGTTAGGAACTCCCAATCCACGCTTTGTTGCGTGGCCCCCGGAGTTGGTGTTAGGGACTCGCAATCCACGCTTTGTTGCGTGGCCCTAGCTGGGGTTAGGGACTCACAATCCACGCTTTGTGGGGTGGCCCCTCAATCTGGCATTAGGGACTCACAATCCACGCTTTGTTGTGTGGCCCCTCCAGTTGGTATTAGCAACTCACAACCCACGTTTTGTTGTGTGGCCCCTCGAGTTGGGATTAGGGACTCACAATCCACGCTTTATTGCGTGGCCCCTTGATTTGGGGCTAGCGACTCACAATCCACACTTTGTTGTGTGGCCCCTCGATCCTGAGTTAGGGACTCACTGCACGCTTTGTTGTGTGGCCCCTCAAGTTGGGGCTAGGGGCTCACAATTATCCACGCCTTGTTGCGTAGCCCCTCGAGTTGGGGCTAGGGACTCACAACCCACAATTTGTTGTGTGGCCCCTCGAGTTGGAGTTAGGGCCGCACGATCCACGCTTTGTTGTGTGCGACCTTGAGTTGGGGTTCGGGACTCACAATCCGCGCTCTGTTGCGTGGTCCCTTGAGTTGGGGTTAGGGACTCCCAATGCACGCTTTGTTGCGTGGCCCCTCGAGTTGGGGTTAGGGCCTGACAATCCACGCTTTATTTGTGTGGCCCCTCAAGTTGGGGCTAGGGACTGACAACGCATGCTTTGTTGCGTGGCACATTGAGTGGGGGTTAGGGGCTCACAATCCACGCTTTGTTGCGTGGCCGCTCGAGTTGGGGTCAGGGCCGCACGATCCACCCTTTGCTGCGTGGTCCCTTGAGTTTGGGTTAGGGACTCACAATTATCCTCGCTTTGTTGCGTGGCCGCTCACGCTGGGGTAAGGGACTCACAACCCACGCTTTCTTGCGTGGCCCCTCCAGTTCGGGTTAGGGACTCACAATCCACGCTTTCTTGCGTGGCCCCTCGAGTTGGGGTTAGGGACTCACAACACGCGCTTTGTTGCGTGGCCCGTTCAGTTGGTACTAGCGACTCACAACCCACGCTTTATTGCGTGGCCCCTTGATTTGGGGCTGGCGACTCGCAATCCACACTTAGTTCTGTAGCCCCTGGAGCTTGAGTTAGGGACTCACAATCCACGCTTTGTTGTGTGGCCCCTCGAGCTGGGGATACGGACTCACAATCCACGCTTTATTTGTGTGGCCCCTCGAGTTGGGGCTAGGGGCGCAGAAATTATCCACGCTTTGTTGCGTGGCCCCTCGAGTTGGGGCTAGGGACTCACAACCCACGCTTTGTTGCGTGGTCCCTCAATTTGGGGTTACGGACTCAAGATCCACGCTTTGATGCGTGGCCCCTCGAGTTGGGGTTGAGGACTCACAATTCACGCTTTGTTGCGGGGCCCCTTGAGTTGGGGTTAGGGACTCACAATCCACGCTTTCTTGCGTGGCCCCTCGAGTTGATATTAGGGACTCACAATCCACGCTTCGTTGCGTGGCCCCCTCAAGTTGGGGTTAGGGACTCACAATCCACGCTTTGTTGTGTGGCCCCTTGATTCGGGGTTAGGGACTCACAATCCACGCTCTGTTGTGTGGCCCCTTGAGTTGAAGTCAGGGACTCACAAGCCACGCTTTGTCGCATGGCCTCTTGAGTTGCGGTTAGGGCCTCACAATTATCCACGCTTTGTTGCGTGGCCCTTGGAGTTGGGGTTAGGGCCGCACAATCCGCGCTTTGTTGTGTGCGACCGTGAGTTGGGGTTAGGGACTCACAATCCGAGCTTTGGTGTGTTGCCCTTTGAGCTGGGGTTAGGGACTCACAATTATCCACGCTTTGTTGCGTGGCCGATGGAGCTGGGGTTAGGGACTCACAACCGATGCTTTCTTGCATGGCCCTTTGAGTTGAGATTAGGGACTCACAATCCACGCTTTCTTGCGGGGCCCCTTGAGCTGGGGTTAGGGACTCACGATCCAGCCATTGTTGTGTGGCCCTTCTAGTTGGGGTTAGGGACTCACAATCCACGCTTTATTGTGTGGCCCCTTGAGTTGGGGCTAGGGACTCACCACCAAAACTTTGTTGCGTGGCCCCTCGAGTTGGTATTAGCGACTCACAACCCACGCTTTGTTTTGTGGCCCCTCAAGTTGGGATCACGGACTCACAACCCAAGGTTTGTTGCGTGGCCCCTGAAGCCGTGGTTACGGACTCACAACCCACACTTTGTTGCGTGGCCCCTCGAGCGAGAAATAAGGGACTCACAACCCACGCTTTATTTCTCTGGCCCCTCGAGTCGGCGCTAGGGGCTCACAATTATCCACGCTTTGTTGTGTGGCCCCTCGAGTTGGGGTTAGGGCTTCATGATCCACGCTTTGTTGTGTGGCCCGTTGAGTTGGGGTTAGGGACTCACAATCCACGGTTTGTTGCCTGGCCCCTTGAGTTGGGGTTAGGGACTCACAATCCACGCCTTGTTGTGTGGCCCGTTGAGTTGGGGTTAGGGGCTCACAATCCACGCTTTGTTGTGTGGCCCCTCGAGTTGGGGTTAGGGGCCCATAATCCACACTTTGTTGCGTGGCCCCTCGAGTTGGGGTTAGGGACTCACAATCCGCGCTGTGTTGCGTTGCCCCTTGAGTCGGGGTTAGGGACTCTCAACCCACGCTTTGTTGCGTGGCCCCTCGAGTGGGGTCAGGGACTCACCATCCACGCTTTGTTGTGTGGTTGTTCGAGCTAGGGTTAGGGGCTCCCAATCCACTCTTTGTTGCGTGGCCCCTGGAATTGGGGTTAGGGCCTCAAAATCCACGCTTTGTTGCGTGGCCCCTTGAGTTGGGGTTAGGAACTCACAATCCACGCTTTGTTGCGTGGCCCCTCGAGTTGGGGTTAGGGCCGCACGATCCACGCTTTGTTGTGTGCGACCTTGAGTTGGGGTTCGGGACTCACAATCCACGCTCTGTTGCGTGGTCCCTTGAGTTGGGGTTAGGGACTCACAATTATCCACGCTTTGTTGCGTGGCCGCTCACGCTGGGGTAAGGGACTCACAACCCACGCTTTCTCGCGTGGCCCCTCCAGTTCGGGTTAGGGACTCACAATCCACGCTTTCTTGCGTGGCCCCTCGAGTTGGGGTTAGGGACTCACAACACGCGCTTTGTTGCGTGGCCCGTTGAGTTGGTACTAGCGACTCACAACCCACGCTTTATTGCGTGGCCCCTTGATTTGGGGCTAGCGACTCGCAATCCACACTTAGTTCTGTAGCCCCTAGAGCTTGAGTTAGGGACTCACAATCCACGCTTTGTTGTGTGGCCCCTCAAGCTGGGGTTACGGACTCACAATCCACGCTTTATTTGTGTGGCCCCTCGAGTTGGGAATAGGGGCTCACAATTATCCACGCTCTGTTGCGTGGCCCCTCGGGTTGGGGCTAGGGACTCACAACCCGAGCTTTGTTGCATGGTCCCTCGATTTGGGGTTACGGACTCAAGATCCACGCTTTGATGCGTGGCCCCTCGAGTTGGGGTTAGGGCCTCAGAATCCACGCTTTGTTGCGGGGCGCATTGAGTTGGGGTTAGGGACTCACAATCCACGCTTTGTTGCGTGGCCCCTCGAGCCCGGATTAGGGAATATGGACTCACCACCCACGCTTTCTTGCGCGGCCCCTTGAGTTGGGGTTAGGGACACACAATCCGCGCTCCTTTCCGTCGCCCCTTGAGTTGGGGTCAGGGACTCACAATCCACGCTTTGTCGCGTGGCCCCTTGAGTTGGGGTTGGGGACTCACAATCCACGCTTTGTTGCGTGGCCCCTCGAGTTGGGGTTACGGAATCACAATCCACGCTTTATTTGTGTGGCCCCTCCAGTTGGGGCTAGGGGCTCACAATTATCCACGCTCTGTTGCATGGCCCCTCGAGTTGGGGCTAGGGACTCACAACCCACGCTTTGATGCATGGTCCCTCGATTTGGGGTTAGGGCCTCAAGATCCACGCTTTGGTGCGTGCCCCCTCGAGTTGGGGTTAGCGCCTCACAATGCACGCTTTGTTGCGGGGCCCCTTGAGTTGGGGTTAGGGACGCACCATCCACGCTTTGTTGCGTGGCTCCTCGAGCCCGGGTTAGGGACTTACAATCCACGCTTTGTTGCGTGGCCCCTCGAGCTGGGGTTAGGGACTCAGCACGCACGCTTTCTTGTGTGGCCCCTTGAGTTGGGGTTAGCGACTCACAATCCACGCTTTGTTGTGTGGCCCCTTGAGTTGGGGTTAGGGCGTGACAATCCACACTTTGCGTGGCCCCTTAGGTTGGGGTTAGGGACTCACAATCATCCACTTGTTGCGTGGCCGATCGAGCTGGGGTTAGGGACTCACAACCCATGCTTTCTTGCTGGACGCTCGGGTTGGGGTTAGGGACTCACAATCCACGCTTTCTTGCGTGGCGCCTCGAGTTGAGATTAGGGACTCACAATCCACCCTTTTTTGCGTGGCCCCTTGAGTTGGGGTTAGGGACTCACAATCCACGCTTTGTTGGGTGGCCCCTCGAGTTGGGGTTAGGGACTCACAATCCACGCTTTGTTGGGTGGCCCCTCGAGCTTGGGTTAGGGACTCACAATCCACGCTTAGTTGCGTGGCCCTTGAGCCGGGTTTAGGGACTCACAAGCCACACTTTGTTGCGTGGCCCTTGGAGCTAGAGTTACGGACTCACAACCCACGCTCTATTTGGGTGGCCCCTCGAGTCCGGGCTAGGGGCTCACAATTATCCACGCTTTGTTGCGTGGCCCCTCCAGTTGTGGTCAGGGCTTCACGATCCAAGCTTTGTTGTGTGGCCCGTTGAGTTGGGGTTAGGGACTCACAATCCACGCTTTGTTGCGTGGCCTCTTGAGTTGGGGTTAGGGCCTCACAATCCACGCTTTAATGTGTGGCCCGTTGAGTCGGGGCAAGGACTCACAATCCACGCTTTGTTGTGTGGCCCCTGGAGCTGGGGTTGCGGACTCACAATCCACACTTTGTTATCTGGCCCATGGAGCTGTGGTTACGGACTCACAACCCCTCGAGTTGGGGTTAGGGACTCACCATCCACGTTTTCTTGCGTGGCCCCTCGAGTTGGGGTTAGGACTTCACAATCCACCCTTTATTGCGTGGCCCCTTGATTTGGGCTAGCGACTCACAATCCACACTTTGTTGTGTGGCCCCTCGAGCTTGAGTTAGGGACTCACAATCCACGCTTTGTTGTGGGGCCCCTCGAGCTGGGTTTACGGACTCACAACCCACGCTTTGTTGCGTGGCCCTTGGAGCTGGGGTTAGGGACACACAACCCATGCTCTGTGTCTGTGGCCCCTCCAGTCGGGGCTAGGGGCTAACAATTATCCACGCTTTGTTGTGTGGCCCCTCGAGTTGTGGTTAGGGCTTCACGATCCATGCTTTGTTGTGTGGCCCCTCGAGTTGGGGTTAGGGATTCACAATCCACGCTTTGTTGCGTGGCCCCTTGAGTTGGGGTTAGGGACTCTCAATCCGCGCTTTGTTGCGTGGCGCCTCGAGTTGGGGTGAGGAACTCAAAATCCACGCTTTGTTGCCTGGCCCCTTGACTTGGGGTTAGGGCCTCAGAATTCACGCTTTGCTCCGTGGCCCCTTGAGTTAAGGTTAGGGCCTCACCATCCACACTTTGTTGTGTGCGACCTTAAGTTGGGGTTAGGGACTCGCATTCCACGCTCTGTTGCGTGGCCCCTTGCGTTGGGGTTAGGGACTCAAGATCCACGCTTTGTTGTGTGGCCCTTTGAGCTGGGGTTAGGGCCTGACAATCCACACTTTGCTACGTGGCCCCTTGAGTGGGGGTTAGGGACTCACAACCCACGCTTTGGTGCGTGGCACCTCGAGTTGGGGTGAGGGACTCACAATACACGCTTTCTTGCGTGGCCCCTCGAGTTGGGGTTAAGTACTTGGGGTTGGGGACTCACAACCCACGCTTTCTTGTGTGGCCCCTCGAGTTGGTATTGGCAACTCACAAGCCACGCTTTGTTGCGTGGCCCCTCGGGTTGGGATCAGGAACTCACAATGCACGCTTTGTGGCGTGGCCACTCGAGCTGGGGTTACGGATTCACAACCCACGCTTTGTTGCGTGGCCCCTGGAACTGAGGTTAGGGACTCACAATCCACGCTTTATTTGTGTGGCCCGTCGAGTTGTGGCTAGGGGCTCACAATTATCCACGCTTCGTTGCGTGGCCCCTCGTGTTGGGGTTAGGGCTTCACGATCCACGCTTTGTTGTGTGCCCCGTTGAGTTCGGGTTAGCCACTCACAAGTCACGCTTTGTTGCCTGGCCCGTTGAGGTGGGGTTCGGGCCTTACAATCCACCCTTTGTTGCATGGCCCCTTGAATTGCAGTTAGCGACTCACAATCCACGCTTTGTTGCGTGGCCCCTCGGGTTGGGGTTAGGGACTCACAATCCACGCTTTGTTTGGTGGCCCCTCGAGTTGGGGTTAGGGCCTCAAAATCCACGCTTGGTTGTGTGGCCCCTCGAGTTGGGGTTCGGGACTAGCAATCCACGCTTTGTTGCGTGGCCGCTCGAGCTGAGGTTAGGGACTGACAACACACGCTTGGTTGCGTGGCCCCTTGAGTTGGGGTTAGGGACTCACAACCCACGCTTTGTTGTGTGGCCCCTCGAGTTGGGGTTAGGGCCTAACGATGCACGCTTTGTTGTGTGTCCCCTTGAGATGGGGTTAGGGACTCACAATCCACGCTTTGTTGCGCGGCCCCTCGAGTTGGGGTTAGGGCCTAACAATCCACGCTTTCTTGTGTGTCCCCTTGAGATGGGATTAGGGACTCACAATCCACGCTTTGTTGTGTGGCTCCTCCAGTTTGGGTAAGGACTCACAATCCACGCTTTGTTGCGTGGGCGCTCCAGTTGGGGTCGGGGACTCACAATCCACGCTTTCTTGTGTGTCCCCTTGAGCTGGGGTTAGGGACTGACAATCCACTCTTTGTTGCGTGGCCTCTCGAAGGGAACCACAATGCAATGAAACGGGGGCTGGGGCAGAGGGATGGAGATGAGAGGGGACGATGGATGGCGCCCCTCCAGGCTGCCCGGCGCCAATGACGAAACAATGCTTACGCAATTCATTCCTGTCAGCACAGCCCACAGTAACATCAACGGCACCTCTCTCACAGGCAAAACACTGCACAGAATTTGTGTACTGAGCGAAAGTGATACAAAGCGGTTGTGACTGATGTTTGATGCCACAGATGGACACATTTTAGCCTCATGGTGTCATGAGCCCATATCCGTAAAGAGGTTGGCAGAAAAAACAGGGAAGTTCGCAGTCCTCATTTCCTCATTACAGTACCCCCCCCCCTCTTGCGCAAGGACGGCCGCGGTCCCAAAAGTCAGGTCAAAAAGGCGGTTCAACACCCACCCCGTGCTTAAACAAGGCCGTGCATGTGCGCAACACACGTCAGAGCAAAGCACGCGCGGGCCTCGAACCTTACACAAAGCATGGTACAATGCACAAGCAACTCTCCAAACATTTGGCTTCTCCTTATTCACTGTTGGGGGCATCGGGTGCCCTGGAATAGAAGCCCTTTCCAACCGTGTGCCTCACCTTGAACAATTGGAAATGCTTGCCCTTTGGAGCAAGTTTCGCGGCAGGTTGAGGCACAGGTTTGGGCTTCCTATTCTTTGGCACAAAGCTATCATCCACAATGTGCTTTGCAAAGTACAACTTGCCCTCAAAAACATGGCCCAATCTCCTTCCCATTCCGCATGTACGTTAAATAGATGCAGTTGTCCCCATGATGAGAGGGATCAATAATACTGGCAGACGCATGTTACCCAATGCTCTGAATGTACATGACAACCATGCCAGGAATGAGATTGTTAGCCATGGCTGAAAATCACATCACAGGAAACAGCATGGGGTTCCAATTTTGTTATGAACATAATGCACTATCACAAAAATGACTGAGCCCCTCTTTCCCTATACAAGCACTCTACATACACCCAATCCTCCATTCCGGACCACAAAACCAGCGGTCCCAAAATTTCCTCAAAAAAGCGGTCCCAAAGCCTCCTCAAAACAGCGGTTGAGGAGCGTGGGAGACCATCACCCCAACTCGTGGGGCCACGCCGAAGCATGGGGGTCCTTCAGCCCCACGCGAGCGGCTGCGCGAAAGCGTTGGAGTCCATCATCCCAACTCGAGGGGCCGCGCCAAAGCATGGGAGTCCATCATCCCAATTTGAGGGGCCACGCAATAGCGTGGGAGTCCATCACCCCAGCTCGAGGGGCCACACCAAAGCGTGGGGGTTCGTTCCCCAACTCGAGGGGCAACGCATGAGCATGGGAGTCCGTCACCCAACTCGAAGGGCCACGCAACAACGCGGGAGTCCATCGCCCAAATCGAGGGGCCACGCAATAGCGTGGGAGTCCATCACCCAACTCGAGGGGCGACACAAAAGCGTGGGAGTCCGTTACCCCAACTCAAGGGGCCACGCCAAAGCATGGGAGTCCGTCAGCCCCACGTGAGGGGCCGCACGAAAGCGTGGGAGTCCATCATCCCAACTCGAGGGGCCAAGCAACAGCGTGCGACTCAATCACCCCACATCGAGGGGCAACACCAAAGCGTGAGAGTGTGTCACCTCAACTAGAGGGGCCGTGCAAGGGCGTGGGAGTCCATCGGCCCCGGCTTGAGCGGCCACACCAAAGCATGGGAGTCTGCCACCCAAAATCCAAAGGCCACCAAAGGGCCCTGTGGCTACATCACCCCTGCCGTCTCGGGGGTCCCAAACGCTTCAGAGTAGGGAAGAAAATCACAAAGTGGAAATTTTTTGTTCTTTGCAGTAAACCACGTTTTCTTCGTAGGTCTCGCTACAAAAAAACCGTAAGTGGCTTACATTGTTTTAGAAAAAAAAGCGTAACTCGCTTATTATCTTTTACAGCAGGTTGCGTATGAAAAAAAACTATCAAAACACAAGTGGCCCATAAGTGCGGCAAGTGGCTACATCACCGCTACCGTCATGGGGTCCCCACCGCTTCAGAGCGGGGGACAAAATCCGAACTGTCCCACATATGGGCCTAGTGACTACATCACCCTTGCCGCATGACGGGGTCCCCGACCCTGTAGAGCAGGGAACAAAATCGGAAGTGGCCCACAAGTGGGCAGATGGGCTACATCATCCCTGGGGTCCCAACACTTTAGATTCGGGTACAAAATTAACAGTGGGAAGTTGTTTAGTTTTTTTGGGGGATAAATCACGGTGTTTTGTAAAAAGCGAAACTCGGAAACTAATTTCTTTTGCCGTAGGTCGCGTATAAAACAAAGCGTAGGTCGCGTAACAGAAAAATCCTAAGTGGCTTTTTGTTTTTCAAAAAAAAGCGTAACTCGCTTCTTATCTTTTTCAGTAGGTTGCGTATCAAGACAAAAATATCAAAACAGAAGTGGCCCATAAGTGGGCCCAGTGGCTACATCATCCCTACCGTCCAGGGGGGTCCCCGACGCTTCACATCGAGCGACAAAATCAGAAGTGGCCCATAAGTGGGCCTAGTGGCCACATCACCCCAACGGGCAAGGGGGTCCCCAAAGCTTCAGACCGGGGGGCAAAATCGAAATTGGCCCATAAGTAGGCCTAGTGACTACATCACCCTTGCCGTATGACGGGCTCCCACTGCTGCAGAGTGTGGGCTAAAGCAGCAGTGGGAAGCTTTTTTTGGGGTGCGTGGGTAAATCACAGTGTGTTGTAAAGAGCGTAACTCGGATATACTTTTCTTTTGCAGTAGATCGCGTATGTCAAGGCCATGCGCAAGGGGGGCGGGGTACCTTCATCAGAGCCCCCCGCCACCACCACCAAAATAAATGCGACGCTTGCCTATCTATCGCTAGACTAGGGGCCAACATGTGCCGCTTTCGGCTGGGATGTGCGGCCCTGTGAGCATGGCGCAGAAGTACTCAATGAGACCCTCCATGGTAGCACTATGGTTGACTCTGGTCTTCGGAATACCCACATCGGAGATCACATTGCTGCACTTCTGTGGGGTTGTTGTGTCTCTCGTTCAGCGCTCAGACTGACACCGACACTCGCATAGGCCGGTCCCTAGGCGCTGATTCATGGTTGTTTTCCGCACAGACTGCCGTGTATCTCTACCTTGTACACTCCTTTGCCTCGGACATCTGATGTGCGTGTGCGCATAACGCACAAGCCGCAGACGTTAGCTACCACGTGCGTTATGGCAATGCATTAGACTTTGCTTGTGCAACAGCTAGGCCTCCATGCACTAGGGAAAGGACAACCTCCGCAAAAGCCGCTGCACGTGGTGTCTCGATGGTCACTACTGCAAGACTAAAAACAAAATTGGGGCTCCACATCATAAACATGACTAGGCACATGCACGGAAGCACAATACAAGGCTCATCGGGCACATCAACGCAATCTCCAACCCCATTGTACCCCGAAGAAGGGTGTCTCTTTGAGAAGGTGGAAGGTGTGTATGTGGTAGTGGTAGTGGTGGTGAGAGGGGGGGGGGGGGGTGGCGTGACGCCTAGAGCCGTGGGTGCCTATTGGCCTCCCGCCACATACCCTTGTCCTTTCCTTCAGGCATCCGCAGTGGCCGACACCGAACTCACGGATGCACCAAACGGTGTTTTCAAAGCTTGGAAAAATGGGGAAAATGAGGAAAATGGGAGGAAAGGTGGGGAAATGGAGGAAAATTGGGGGATTCATGAACAGATCCGTATGGACATTTACACAAAAACAAATGAGGGAAAATTGGAGAAAGGCCGGACAAAAATGGGGGAATATGGGAACAAAACACAAAATATGCGGAGCAACCACACATGTGTGGATTACAAGCACCGTGGTGGCGCAACAACATTGAAACCAAATGACACGAAGGCTTTGTGTGTGTCATGCTCCATGTTATATTGCTTATTGGAGGACACCGGCTTCCAAACCGAGAAGCTGTGCTCCACATCACAAGAAGTGTTTGGAATGCATAGAGTACGTCGAACCCACTGATACATCCTGGGCACTCCAACCTTCATGCTCACCCACAATTGAATCACATCAAAATCTAAATTGTGGGGTACTGCACTACTACGGTACAATGTCCAATCTCCACTGTCCAGAATCTCTAAGCACTTCTGCAGAGGAAAAACGAGAGGGAAATTTGTCATTTGTAAGGGCAACGATGCAATTCGCCCTTGATCACACACTCTGGCTTGCTTGGCCAGCTCTAAATGTGTCAGGTGCTTCCAAACCTTTGCGATTTCTGCTTCAATGACCGGCAAGAATTTCTTCTTCCACAGTGCATTGTCATGCAAGGCTCCGCTTGCACGTGACAACTTCCTACTCAAACGTTGATCCGTTAAATGGTGCAAGGTCTAGCTGAAGACAATCTGTTGCCGACACGAGTGCAAGCTGTGAACACGGTTGTAGACTCTATGAATGTTCGGCTTGGGTTTGGAACTCGCCCCACAGTTAAAGCTGCTTGACACAGCAAGTCACACCTGCTCCATGAGTTCAAAAACCTCCACAACATGTTTAACAACAAACAGGGCTTGCAACTGTACCAAATTCGCATTCCGGTGCAACAAGTCATACAAATCTGAAACAATGGCTGGATAGTCCTCATTGCTGACCTCGACTGCCAACCACCCTCTAAAAACTAAAAAGGTCTTGGCGTGCCACTTCACACAACCAAAGCAACCAGTAAGAAACTGCAAGTGTGTGACATATAGCCCCAGTTAACAGCAAGTGCTTTATGATCACGGAAAACCGTACCCACAAAATGCAGCACATGCACTATGCACCGCACATGCCGCGCATTGGAGAACCGGGGTGGCAATTGCCTCTTAAGTGCCCCCACGTTGTAATTAACATTATCAGAAACTACAGCCACAATGTCCTCCCGCAATGGGGTGTTGTCCAGAGGTTCATGGCGACCAACAACGCGATCCCACCAGTTCACGATTGCTTTCCCGAATGCATCCCCATACCGGCCATTATCCTTGCGGGCAATTAAATGTCTACAAACACCGTGTCACAGTAATACACTGCCTCGCGGGCGGCAACAACCATATTCATAGGCTCACAATCATTCCGTGTGTCAAAATGTTCGTCAACAATGAGGGTGAGACAATTTTCCCGCTGTTAATAGATGTGGTTGCGAATGTTCGATTCCTGTTCACAAATCATAGGGGGCCCACTAGTCTTGCGCAAAGAGGACTCATCATCAAGCAGGTAGCCCCCATCCCGCAGGTTGGCCTTTAACCCGAATGCATCCCCATACCGGCCATTATCCTTGCGGGCAATTAAATGTCTACAAACACCGTGTCACAGTAATACACTGCCTCGCGGTTGGCAACAACCATATTCATAGCCTCACAATCATTCCGTGTGTCAAAACGTTCGTCAACAATGAGTGTGAGATCATTTTCCCGCTGTTGATAGATGTGGTTGCGAATGTTCGATTCCTGTTCAGAAATCACAGGGGGCCCACGAGTCTTACGCCAAGAGGACTCATCATCAAGCAGGTAGCCCCCATGCAGGTTGGCCTTTAACCAAGGCACTTGCTTTTTTTGTTGCATACAGAAGATTGCCCATTGCCAACAATGTTGGGATATCCCTCGCACACCTTCTTGCGACGTTCGGTGGGCCCCTACAATTTGGTGCCACACATTGCACTTTGCAACTAAAGGGTTTGACACTCGTGACGTGGCATGGGGGGGATTGGAGGCCCAGGTGCAACCGAATGAGATATTGATGACCCTTTATGTGTGCAAAGCCAAAGTTTTCTTTGATTCACTGAGAGTCATTGCAAGCCTATCCCACTCGCAGTTGGACCTTCAATGGCAGCCAGGCCATCCATCATCCACGGCACCAAAGGCACTGAGAAAGATTCATTTGCGACAAAAAACCACTGAAACACATGTTTCGTCCAATGCGCCACCGCAGACGAGATTGCGATCGTTTGGAATGGTCAAGTACTCGCCATGTGTGTGCTACCCCCGAATAACAGGCCATAGGCTCCGTAGCCCCCCAGGGTTGGGAAAAAGGGTTCAAGGAACGACCATCCGCACTCGCTGCCGTGGCGGTGAGTAACGGTGAGTGGCAAAAATTGCTATTTTTCCGGCGATGAGTGACGGTGCGTGTTCCGAAGTACATGCCGTGTTGCAGTTTTTTCTTTTTGCGTTATGTTGTGTGAATGTTGCAAGATGCACCTCGCCTTCCCCATTTTGCCATATTTGGTTCCATTTCCCCGCACTTTCCCCCATTTTTCTGTGGTTCGTCCCATTTTCCCCTGCTTGTAGCCATGGAACCTCCCAATTGTCATCCACATAATGCCAATATGTTTGTGTGCAAAACATATTTGGCCAGCCGGCGGTGGCTCTCAAGCTGTTAATCCTCGAAGAAATTCTAGCCTCGGTAAGGCACCTCGAAGATCGAAGAGAGGCCAATAGTCACCCAATCAGTCAGGCAAGTAGTCAAGCAATCAGTGCAGCTATCAAACAAGCACGTAGATAGGCAGAATTGGGCTTTTTTTCGGTTGCTGACTACCATTAGAAACATTGCGGAACCTGCGACATGCAAAAACATTCAGTGGTTGAGTGGTCCAACAGCCGGCTGATGGATCGCCTCGCGCCGGTTCGAATCCCAGCCGGCGGATGGGTGATTGCCGGCCCATCGAATTGGCTGTTGGGGCCTTTTTCATACTCGACCTTGGTTCAAATCCTTCTAACCACACACTTTTGACCCATGCCCCTCCCCCAAAAAAATGGTATCCAATTTCAAGGGGATAGAGGCTTGAAAATGAGAAAATTCATTGGAAGATCGTTTTGTCGGGCAAAATAATGATTCCACAGGAGGCTGGGCCGCCAATACCATGCCTAGAGGTATGCTACGCGAATGACCCCGACCCCCAAAGCGGGTGTGTACGTTGTTCGCGCCTGCGTTTGATCTAACGACCTCTCTTCGAGGCAAATGGATGAGACGAAGCTTCATCGTGCCACACATCTGAAGCTACATCTTCGTTCAAAGTACAGTGGAGTACGCAAGCCCAAGTATCTCCATGTGATTGATGCTTTGCCGCTCATTGTGCGCGGCAAGCAGGACGAGGCGACTGATGTGTTCGACGAGGAGCTAGAACGACGTGGGCTACTAGTGGTCGAAAAGGACCCCGAGGTACAGTGCCACACGTCATCTCCGTTTGGGCATTCACATGTGTGACAGTGTCTTATCCTTGTGTACATGTTGTCCGTTTCATGAGGCTCAAGCAACACCAAAAGCCGAAGGAGCTCAACAAATTGAGGCACCGGAGGATGATCAAATCTCCCAGG
Source organism: Eutreptiella sp. 'Long Island Sound 2002' (assembly GCA_964036045.1). Classification (NCBI taxonomy): domain Eukaryota; phylum Euglenozoa; class Euglenophyceae; order Eutreptiales; family Eutreptiaceae; genus Eutreptiella; species Eutreptiella sp. 'Long Island Sound 2002'. Next base: position 130,655,361 of record OZ038380.1, on the reverse strand, counting down.
TAACTTGCGGTCATCTCACAGTGCAATGTTGTATCATATCATTTGCTTTGTGCATGTGAGATACAACATCTGCCACTCTTGCTGCACGCAATGTAATGGCAAAATCTGGCGTCCATGACACCTTTTTCCTTGCTTGTCACATACAACCCTTGCCACTCCCTCCCCTCCCAATCCGGAGGATGCACAAAGACCACAAAAAGAAGGACTTCCATAGGAAGATGCACAAAAAACAAAAACGGAAGGACTTCCACGTGCTGTCACCGGAGAGGGTCAGGGAGACCAAGTGTCCTAGGCATTTTCTGCCGATGTGTTTGTTTGCCACTGTGTTCTCACTCCCTCTCGTTATGACTTTTTGACGCTTTTTTTGGCGCTTTTTATGACATTTGTTTGGAAAAAAATTTTACATATTCTTTTTGACTAAGTTATCGGAGATGGGCAGTGTCCATGCTGGACTGTGAAAACCAGGGGTCATTGGTTCAAATCCCAATGCATCTATAGTGTTTTTGCCGCAAAAGATTTCAAATTGCCTGCACCAAGGCTTGTTTCTTTCCACCCCTTCCTTGCGATTGATGTTTGCTAGCTTTTAGGCCGCAACGCGGCCTCTTTTGCATTGTTTGTCATTGCTCTGGTGGAACGTTTACATGTAGATGGTCAGATTGACCGGCAAAATGGACAATTGGCCGTCAATATGGACGATTGGCCATCAATATGGACAACACGTCCACTCCTGCATCAGGGAGTTGACCGTTTCTAGTGCTTATGGTGACAGGGAGAGTAGGGGAATCTAATGCATGCCCGAAAGAGTGGAACCCGAGCCATCATCACAGCCACTGTCACAGCCACTATCAGCGGCATCGAAACGGCCGCAGCCATAACCACTGTCACCGTCATGTGAATAGCCACTGGCACAGCCAAAGTCACAGCCTCTATCACAGTAATCGTCGCAGCCATCGTCACAGCCAAAGTCACCGTCATCTTCATATCCACAGTCTCAAAGATGCCAGCTTGACATTACGGAGTTCCAGTGGTATTGTGGTGGACAATGGGGTTGTTTGTTGCCAACCTCGCAACAAGCGAGGCTCTCAAGTGAAATTGCTTCTGAATCATGTGCTCATAGATTCCATGAGCAAATTGTTTCCATATCTCATTGGAAAAAAAGTGTCTCCATACGTGTTGGTTTTCCACATTGAGCTGCACTCCGCAATGCAAAGAAGGATGGACGACTAAACAGGGTTGGGAAACGAGAGGAGAAGGGGCCATGACTGCAGCGCAAAGAGAAGCACATGAGCAATGAGTTTCTTGCAGAGAGTCAACCACGATGATTAGAGGCAACCGGGGGTCCTATCCCGCCCGTGCCACGGGGCGAGCATCAGACCCTATAATTGCAGAGTGCAATGTGTGGCACCAAAGTGTAGGGGCCCACCAAACGTCGCAAGAAGGTGTGCGAGGGATATCCCAACATTGTTGGCAATGGGCAATCTTCTGTATGCAACAAAAAAAGCAAGTGCGTTGGTTAAGGGCCAACCTGCGGGATGGGGGCTACCTGCTTGATGATGAGTCCTCTTTGCGCAAGACTAGTGGGCCCCCTATGATTTGTGAACAGGAATCGAACATTCGCAACCACATCTATCAATAGCGGAAAAATGGTCTCACCCTCATTGTTGACGAACATTTTGACACACGGAATGATTGTGAGCCTATGAATATGGTTGTTGCCGCCCGCGAGGCAGTGTATTACTGTGACACGGTGTTTGTAGACATTTAATTGCCCGCAAGGATAATGGCCGGTATGGGGATGCATTCGGGAAAGCAATCGTGAACTGGTGGGATCGCGTTGTAGGTCGCCATGAACCTCTGGACAACACCCCATTGCGGGAGGACATTGTGGCTGTAGTTTCTGATAATGTTAATTACAACGTGGGGGCACTTAAGAGGCACTTGCCACCCCGGTTCTCCAATGCGCGGCATGTGCGGTGCATAGTGCATGTGCTGAATTTTGTGGGTACGGTTTTCCGTGATCATAAAGCACTTGCTGTTAACTGGGGCTATATGTCACACACTTGCAGTTTCTTACTGGTTGCTTTGGTTGTGTGAAGTGGCATGCCAAGAACTTTTTAGTTTTTAGAGGGTGGCTGGCAGTCGAGGTCAACAATGAGGACTATCCAGCCATTGTTTCAGATTTGTATGACTTGTTGCACCGGAATGCGAATTTGGTATAGTTGCAAGCCCTGTTTGTTGTTAAACATGCTGTGGAGGTTTTTGAACTCATGGAGCAGGTGCGAGTTGCTGTGTCAAGCAGCTTTAACTGTGGGGCGAGTTCCAAACCCAAGCCGAACATTCATAGAGTCTACAACCGTGTTCACAGCTTGCACTCGTGTCGGCAACAGATTGTCTTCAGCTAGACCTTGCACCATTTAACGGATCAACGTTTGAGTAGGAAGTTGTCACGTGCAAGCCGAGCCTTGCATGACAATGCACTGTGGAAGAAGAAATTCTTGCCGGTCATTGAAGCAGAAATCGCAAAGGTTTGGAAGCACCTGACACATTTAGAGCGGGCCAAGCAAGCCAGAGTGTGTGATCAAGGGCGAATTGCATCGTTGCCCTTACAAATGACAAATTTCCCTCTCGTTTTTCCTCTGCAGAAGTGCTTAGAGATTCTGGACGGTGGAGATTGGACATTGTACCGTAGTAGTGCAGTACCCCACAATTTAGATTTTGATGTGATTCAATTGTGGGTGAGCATGAAGGTTGGAGTGCCCAGGATGTATCAGTGGGTTCGACGTACTCTATGCATTCCAAACACTTCTTGTGATGTGGAGCACAGCTTCTCGGTTTGGAAGCCGGTGTCCTCCGATAAGCAATATAACATGGAGCATGACACACACAAAGCCTTCGTGTCATTTGGTTTCAATGTTGTTGCGCCACCACCGTGATTGTAATCCACACATGTGTGGTTGCTCCGCATATTTTGTGTTTTGTTCCCATATTCCCCCATTTTGGTCCGGCCTTTCTCCAATTTTCCCTCATTTGTTTTTGTGTAAATGTCCATACGGATCTGTTCATGAATCCCCCAATTTTCCTCCATTTCCCCACCTTTCCTCCCATTTTCCTCATTTTCCCCATTTTTCCAAGCTTTGAAAACACCGTTTGGTGCATCCGTGAGTTCGGTGTCGGCCACTGCGGATGCCTGAAGGAAAGGACAAGGGTATGTGGCGGGAGGCCAATAGGCACCCACGGCTCTAGGCGTCACGCCACCCCCCCCCCCTCTCACCACCACTACCACTACCACATATACACCTTCCACCTTCTCAAAGAGACACCCTTCTTCGGGGTACAATGGGGTTGGAGATTGCGTTGATGTGCCCGATGAGCCTTGTATTGTGCTTCCGTGCATGTGCCTAGTCATGCTTAATGATGTGGAGCCCCAATTTTGTTTTTAGTCTTGCAGTAGTGACCATCGAGACACCACGTGCAACGGCTTTTGCGGAGGTTGTCCTTTCCCTAGTGCATGGAGGCCTAGCTGTTGCACAAGCAAAGTCTAATGCATTGCCATAACGCACGTGGTAGCTAACGTCTGCGGCTTGTGCGTTATGCGCACACGCACATCAGATGTCAAGAGACACAACAACCCCAGAAGTGCAGCAATGTGATCTCCGATGTGGGTATTCTGAAGACCAGAGTCAACCATAGTGCCACCAGGGAGGGTACACGGCGAGTACTTGACCATTCCAAACAATCCCAGTGATTTCTACGGTTCTGCATTAGACGAAACATGTCTTTCACTCATTTTTCGTCGGAAACGAATCTTTCTCAGTGCCTTTGGTGCCGTGGCTGATGGATGGCCTGGCTGCTATTGAAGGTCCAACTCCCCGTGGGATAGGCTTGCAGTGACTCTGAGTGAATCAAAGAAAACTTTGGCTTTGCGCACAAAGAAGGGGGCTCTGGCTGGGCTGAACGGGCATGGGCACAGCACCACAAAACCCAACCAAAAAATACAATGCAAATGATGAACGAGGCGCAACGGGGCGACACCCTCGTCTGCTCTTGCCCCTCAGTATGCAACAACAGCAAGGCCTCAGCACCAAAAGGCAACCACAGTGCTTTTTGCCGCCTCGAGCGCATAGCTCTTTGTTGGCATCAGATGAAATGCATGATCTGGATGGAGGTGCGGGACTGGGCGGCCCCAGCCAGGCCCAAGTTGGGCGACGATTGCAACGTGTTGCCTCCAGCGGCAGTACTGCCTCATGCCTATCCCCCTCGGCCTGTCTAGGCACGGGGGCAGGGCGCGTTGCACCTGGCCCCACTGCGATTCAACCCCCAATTATCTGTTGAAAATTTGGGGGGGGGGGCTGGGGGGCCAGGGGCAGACCAGGCCCAGGGCCGGCCGCTCGCCCGGTTAGGGCTCAGCTGCACTCGTCCGGGTCCGCACAGCTGCGCCTGCTAGCACGTGTCCCCCATACCGAGGAGGCGCCCCGTGGGCGGCTGTGGGCGATGCTCAATGCTGCGGGGGACCACCATCACAAACCGGAGGGCCCACAGACCACTGTGCACGTGCACGCACATTTTGTGACGCACGGGGCAACGCGACGCTGTGCTGAGGGCGCACCCCCTCCCCCCACCCGCCCCCGTCTTCGGCCACGTGCTTCGGCATGTGCAATGGTAGCGTCCGCATTCCATCAAATGTGATCCAAAAGTTGTCTTGAAGAGGACTCCCTGAGGTTGGCCTGACGGAGCTGAAAAGTTTATGGACCAAAAATGGCCGGAATTTAAGGTTTGCCACCATCAAATCTGGGTCCCTACCCCCCCTTCGGTCATCAGCTGTTCTACCACGTCCTTGGCACATGTGTCTGGACAGACTGGCAACGGAGGTCTGGTGCATTGTCCATTCATCGTGGGGGCGGCGAGTGTCCGGCCTCGGCAGCGTTGAGGCGTTCCAAGCCGCGGTGCGATGCCCCTGTGCAGGGCTCCTTGTAAAGGGGGGGTCCACACCCCCCCCCCCCCGCTGGTGCTGAGTTCTTGGAGGCGCCAAAGGCGCCGAAGAAAACTTTTGGGTCGGCAGAAGGCCCGGAAGAAAATTTGGCCCATTCTTTTAAAGGGTGGGGTGGGCGGTGGGGTGGGGGGCCCAGGGTGGGTGGGTGTGCGGCGTGGGACCCCCCCCCCCCCAAGTGGTGCTGAGTTGTTAAAAGGAGCCCTGCCCCTGCCCATGCGGCAGGACCTGCGGGAGGGCCAGGTCCACGTTGGAGGTGCAACTGCCGATGAAGTAGTCGGCCCCGATGGCCAGGAGGTTGTCCGCCAGGAACTCAGTTGTGTGCTGCCCCACGGCGAACGGGCCATCTCCGCCGCCCCCCCCCTCGGCGTCGCCGCTGTCGTTGATGTCCGCCCGCCGGGCCTTCAGCACCACTGTGGCACCCTTTTTGGGTCGCAGCTGCGGGCTCGACATGAACATCACATCTAGCCCCTCCTTCTGCGCCGCAGCCTCAAGAAGCGCAGGGACCTGCGCGTCATCCGTCATTACGAAGACCGTCTTGAACTTGAAAGGAACGGCCCGCAGCTCCCGGAGGTAGTCCTGTGCACAGTGTGGGAGTGGTGGGCGGCCTGGGGCCACTTGGGGAGGTACATGCACCGTGCATTGCACCGTG